>CM060941.1:729631217-730996217 GCA_030765085.1 Allium cepa | reverse complement strand
CCAGAATGATAAAAAGCTTAACACCTCTTATTTTACTAAAAAAATGCAAAGGTCCTCTTACTTAAAACCTTAGTTATGATATCTCTTCTCTCCCCCTTCACACCTAAAAACGCACTGTTCTTATAGAGAGAAACGCACTTTCATATCTTCTTAACCTGAAACGAAATGGCTAAGAAGAGGTTCCTTTTTGAGGGTACTCCCGGGAACAGATCTAGTAGAGACGGGTTGGGGCCTGTAGCTGAGAGGATTAGAGCACGTGGCTACGAACCACGGTGTCAGGGGTTCTAACCCCTCCTCGCCCACAGCCGGCCCAAAAGGAAAGGACCTTTCCCTTTGGGGTGGTAAGAAAATCATGATCGGGGTAGCGGACACAAAGCTATTGAACTTGGGTATGGTCTTTTGTCGAAATGGAATGGCCTTACTTTTTATTTACATATAATAACCATACTTAGCATATTTGTGTTTTACTCCCCGTAACTCTTCCTTAGCCAGGCTTGGGCAGAATAGCAGAGCAAGTACAAGTATTAGTAGCATAGCAAAAATGCGTTCCTCGTCATCAATATGTTTGCTCACGTTAATTGTGGTCTATCGGGAGAATCGATGACTGCATCTTTGATGCACTGCTAGTACATCATCTGGGAATTCTTAATTGGCTAGTTATAAATAGACACAGGGCTATTTACAAAGGATTACCTCAGATCTACGCCGAGGTATTGATGGTGATTCTCAAATATCGTAAAATAGAATGTGATACGATGAGATAGAATGCAATAGAAACAAAGACAGGGAACGGGTTACCTACCCCTAATGGTCAAACCGAGCCCTTTCATTCAATTCTTCATTCTTTAATGAAATTAAGAATTAATTAAATCTTCCCAAGTAGGATTTGAATCTATGACCAATCGGTTAACAGCCGACCGCTCTACCACTGAGCTATTGAGGAACAACGGGAGATTCGACCTCATAGAGTTCAACTCCCGTTCTCAACCCATGAGTCCGAAGCTTCCTTTGTAACTCCCAAAACTTATTCATAGTGGCTCCATTCCATGCCTCATTTCATAGGGAACCTCAAAGTGGCTCTATTTCATTATATTCCATCTATATCCCAATTCCATTCATTTAATATTTCTTTGGTGTGATTGAAGATAATCTATTAGGTAATCTATTATCCTTATGCATGAAGATAATAAATTCGATCGTTGTGGCCGGACTCTATTATGGATTTCTGACCCCATTTTCCATAAGGCCCTCTTATCTCTTCCTTCTCCGAGCTCGGGTTATGGAAGAAGGAACTGAGAAGGAGATATCAGCAACAACGGGTTTTATTACGAGGCAGCTCATGATGTTCATATCGATCTATTATGGGCCTCTGCATCTAGCATTGGGTAGACCTTATACAATAATTGTCCTAGTTCTACCGTATCTTTTATTTTATTTCTTCTGGAACAATCACAAAAACTTTTTTGGTTATGGATCTACTACCAGAAATTCCATGCGTAATCTCAATATTCAATGTGTATTCCAGAATAATCTCATTTTTCAATTATTCAACCATTTCATTTTACCAAGTTCAACGTTAGCCAGATTAGTCAACATTTATATGTTTCAATGCAACAACAAGATGTTATTTATAACAAGTAGTTTTGTTGGTTGGTTAATTGGTCACATTTTATTCATGAAATAGGTTGGATTGGTATTATCCTGGATATGGCAAAATCATTTGATTCGATCTAATAAGTACCTTGTGTCAAAATTGAGAAATTCTATGGCTAGAATCTTTAGTATTCTCTTATTTATCACCTGTGTGTACTATTGAGGCAGAATGCCATCGCCTATTGGTACTAAGAAACCTTAGAAAGGGAAGAAAGCAATATAGAAACAACTTACGAAACGAAGAAGACGAAACAGAAACAAGAGAGATCCACTAAAGAAGACAAAGATAGCCTGGTTTACGAATATTCTTATCTTGATATCCATTAAGATAATTAGGAATTGGGAAAAATTAAAGAAGAGAAAACTTATTTTTGGTTTGAAAAACCTATTATAACTTTTCTTTTCGATTATAAACGATGGAACCGCCCATTGAGATATTTAAAAAATGATAGGTTTGAAAATGCTATACGAAATGAAATGTCACAATATATTTTTTATATAAAAAGTAATAAAAAATGAATACAAAAGAAAAATACAAGAATAGATAAGAAGGAATTCACCCACCTCCCATATATTTAATCCCTTCACCTATAAAGAAACTAATAACACTAATCTCATTTATCATTCCATCAACTATATATCTATCAAAAAAATGAACTAGTTTAGCTAATTCTCTTACATTTCCAATAAAAATCTTAGTATAAAAAATATCTATATAACCACGATTATATGACCAGTTATATATCACATTTTTTATTAGGTCGAATAAAATTATCGTGCGGCTCTTCTTCATAAATGAATTGACTAAACTCAAATTCTGTAGAGATGAATAAACAGATCCATATAAAATGGATGCTATAAATAATCCAAAAAAGGCTATACTTGCTGAAAAAAACTGCATTTTAAAAAAAATCATAAAAATCCAAAGGCTCATTTTGATGGAAAATTTTTGTAGATGGAGTTAACCACTTTGACAATAGATCAAGATCTAGTCCACCAAAATCAATTCCAATTGATCCAATTAATAAAGTAAATAATACCAATATAAGCATGGGAAATAACATAGTATTTTCCGACTCATGAGGATAGGTGTAAGTATATTTTTTTTCTAAAGTAAAGTATCACAATCTATTTTGAAAAAAAAAATTAATTTGATATGTATTTTTTGAAAAAAAAAACTTAGTATTCATTGTTGAAAACGGTAAAAAAAAAAAAATATTGCTTGGGGTACTTCTTTTCCCCATAAAGATATTGAATAAAAAGAACTAATTTCAGTGCTACTATAATTTTGAAAATGAATATGTAAATGTCCATCAAAGGTAAGTAAATACATTCGAAACATATAAAATGCAGTGCATCCTTTTGTAAATGAAACGATTATTGCGAAAATTGGTGAATACAACCAACTATCATTAAGAATTTCGTCTTTCGATCAAAAACAAGCAAGAGGTGGAATACCACAAAGAGAAAGTGTACCTAATAAAATAGTAATTCTTGTAATTGGAATATATTTTGTTAACCCTCCCATAAGAACCATTTTTGACTTCTATCTGGTGAAACTCCAATAATGGATTCCATTGAATGAATAATGGATCCTAAAAACAATAAAGCTTTTGAATAGGCGTGAGTGATCAAATGGAATAAAGCAGCCCTATAAGAACATATACCCAGAGCTAATATAATATAACCCAATTGAGACATGGTAGAATAAGCTAAACTTCTTTTAATATCTCTTTAAGCAAGAGCCAAAGTAGCTCCTAATAATATTGTTATTACACCTATTAAGGAAATAAGATTCATTATGTAAGGTATGACTATGAAAAGAAAAAGAAGACGAGCTACAAGAAAAATTCCTGCTGCTACCATAGTATAAGTGCCGAAATGGAAGTGGGTCCTTCCATAGCATCAGGTAACCATACATGAAGGGGAAATTGTGCAGATTAGCAACTGCGTCGAGGAATAAAAAAGAAGCACAAAGAGTAATAAATAAAGAATTTACTCCATTATTATGAATTAATTTAGTAACTATTTCGAACAAATCTCGAAATTCTAAACTGCCCGTTATCCAATAAAATCCTAAAATTCCTATTAATAAACCAAAATCCCCTATACGATTGGTTACAAAAGCTTTTTGAGAAGCAGTTGCTGCAATTGGTCGTGTGAACCAAAAACCTATTAATAAATAGGAACACATTCCTACAAGTTCCCAAACAAATATAAATTTTTATTAAATTAGAACTAGTAACTAATCCCAACATAGAAGTATTGAAAAAACTCATATAAGCAAAAAATCTCAAATATCCTCGATCATGAGACATATAATTATCACTATAAATAAGAACCATGATTCCAACAGTAGTAATTAATATTGGCATAATAGAAGTAAGCAGATCAATCAAGTGTCCGAACTCTAAAGAAAAATCATTATTGACAGTCCCAAACTGTAGATATTGATAGATAAAATTTCCTTTTATTTGCTGAATAGAAAGATTAACAGAAAATACCATAGCTATAGTTAGCATCAAAACACTCGGGAAAGCCCACATACGTCGAATATTTTTTGTTACTGCAGGAATTAGTAGAAGTCCAAATCCTATTAACATAGTAATAGGAAATGGGAGAAAGGATATTATCCATGCATATTTATATGTATGTTCCATAAAAACACAAATTTTCGTTTTATTCTTATAATTGTTTCCGATTCACCAATTTTTATTGCTTTTCAAGAAAACAATAAAAAATGAAAAAAAAATATGAAACCTTAAATATTCTTATTTTACATTTTTCTTAAAAAATTTTAGATATTTCAAAAATTTGAAAAAGTTATAAATTGTTGCTTAAATGCTTTGTCCAAATAGCTCGATATAGAGTCATTTTTTAGTTATTAATTTTTTAACTAAAATATTCATTTTTGAAGTAGAAAAATATTTTTTTATAAAAAAAGAGAAGGAGAACATGATATTAAAAAAAAATTGCCACTAGACTAGAATTGTATTCATGTAATATATAACCATATCATACACTATAATAAGCAAAGAAAAAGTAAGAAAAGTAAGCAAAAATAACTATACCAATATCAGTAGAACATGGATATGGATGTATAGTTTGCATCAATAAATCAACTAATTCTTCTAGTAATTTTTTTAAAATTACCTAATTTCTGTTTTTTATGAAATTGATTGACTGGATTGAAATCCAATTAGATAAGAAAATATCAGGATCTTATAAAAATCCTTACTTCTTATATTCTAGAACTGAATAAAAAAAATGTAAAATGAAAGTTCCTTTTCTTAGCTAACGGAATGACTTGTTTAACATATTAACTACTAGAAAATTCCTTTTAAAAATTTTCTTTCTTTTCTTCTGTTTTTTCCTAGTTTATCATATATGTAACATACATGAATATATAAACAATATATTTGTATTAAAAAAAGATTATCGACGAAATTAAATATAATATGAAAAATGGCTAAAACTAAAAAAACAATCCATATAGATCAATACATGTCTTTCACATACAACAATAAAAAGGAAGAACTCTTTTTTTGTGGGAGTTCTAAAAAAATGTACTTCTATATAAAAAAACATATTCGTAGAAATATTTGGAAGAAAAAGGAAAATTTAGTTGCACTAATAGCCTTTTCTTTAGCAAAGTCAGTTTCTACGAGAAATTCAAAAAGTTTTTTTGTTCGGAAAACAAATAAGAAAATCTTGGAATAATTAGAATTCCATGATTTAAAGAACTTTTCTATATATAGAATATGCAAATTTTTCATTAACTTATGTATTTATTTACCTCCTCAAGATTAGTTAGAACTAGCAGACAGATAAGTTAATATTCAACATAAAATGGCTGCTAGTTTGGTTCTAAGTATTATTTTATTTCTTTTCCATTAGGAAAAGAAATAAAATGTAATTATAATGAATATTAAAACTGTTTTATTATATGTCTATCTCAAGATCAAATGAAATTTGTTTTGTTTACTAAGTATTATTCTATATTTAAATTATGTACATAACGAACAACAAACATTATACACTAATACACTAAATACATTAAAAAGTAGACTAAAAACAAGATTTTTAGAAAACGAGTCTTTTAATTTCTAGTTTCGTTGATTAAATTTAGTAAATTATATCTTGATATGTATAAAATCATCCTATTTATTTAATTTATATTTTTTTTGATAAAAAAGATCTTTCTAAGTTTTCTAAGTGTTATAAAAAATGAAAAGAATACTTTAGTTTAAACAAAAGAGTTTAAAATAACCCTTATTCATCCATTTCCTAAAGGATAACTATATCGGATTCTAGAATCTCCATCTAGACGATTCAACATGAATTGACTATTATTATTTCAAGTAAGCCGCTATGGTGAAATTAGTAGACACGCTGCTCTTAGGAAGCAGTGCTAGAGCATCTCGGTTCGAGTCCGAGTAGCGGCATACTCTAAAAGAGATAGAATGGATCTTACAATGCATTTAATTCCCTATTTCAATTCTGTAATGAGACCCTTTATATATATGATATTTGCGACTTTAGAACATATATTAACTCATCTCTCTTTTTCGATCGTTTCAATTGTGATTGCGATTCATTTGATGATTCTATCAGTTCACGAAATCATCGGATTACGCCATTCGTCGGAAAAAGGAATGTTAGCTACTTTTTTTCTCTAACAGGATTATTAGTCATTCGTTGGATTTCTTCGAGACATTTTCCATTAAGTAATTTATACGAGTCATTGATCTTCCTTTCGTGGAGTTTTTCCATTATTCATATGGTTTCCAAGCTATGGAATCATAAAAATGATTTAAGCACAATAACCGCGCCAAGTGCCATTTTTACTCAAAGTTTCGCTACATCTGGTCTTTCAAGTAAAATGCATCAACCAGCAATATTAGTACATGCTCTACAATCTCAGTGGTTAATGATGCATATAAGTATGATGTTATTGAGTTATGCGACTCTTTTATGTGGTTCGTTATTATCAGTATCTTTTTTAGTCATTACATTTCGAAAAAACATCGATATTTTCTTAGAAGAAAAAATTTATTAATATTAATATTATTTAAGTCATTTTTCTTTGGAAAGATTGAACACTTGAACGAAAAAAGAAGTGTGGTTAAAAGCACTTCTTTTCTTTCATTTCCAAATTATTATAAATATCAATTAATTCGGTGTTTGGATTATTGGAGTTATCGTGTTATTAGTTTAGGGTTTATCTTTTTAACCATAGGTATTCTTTCTGGAGCAGTATGGGCTAATGAAGCATGGGGGTCTTATTGGAATTGGGACCCCAAGGAAACTTGGTCATTTATTACTTGGACCATATTCGCGATTTATTCACAAACTAGAACAAATCAAAGTTTGCACGGTACGAATTCGGCACTTGTAGCTTCTATAGGATTTCTTATAATTTGGATATGCTATTTTGGGATCAATCTACTAGGAATAGGTCTACATACTTATGGTTCATTCACATAAAATCTAATTAAATTGTAGAAATTCCATGCGGAATAAATAAGACATATATAACAAAAATTTGTGTGATTTTTTAAGAACTGTTTGAATTAAGATTCAAACAGTTCTTAAAAACTTGGGATACAACTTTCTAATTCACTTTATTATTATTTTTCGTTGTACAGCGAATAGTTTCAAAAATATTAGAATTTTCAATTATAAGACTTTCTATCTCATTAAGGAAAAAAACTATCTATGAAAATAATTAGATAGGATAGCTTATATCTTGTCAACTGATAAAGAAAGAACGAAATTGGGATAAATACCAATTCATATTACAGGCAAAAGGATACAGATTGAAACAAATAGTTCTCGTGGTCCAGAATCCACGAGATTTGAGTTTAGAACATTGAAAAAATTGTGTCCATAGAACATTTGCCGTAACATAGATAACAAATAAATAGGAGTTAATATCATTCCAATTGCCATTACAAGGGTAATTAATATTTTTGGCATTAAAAGATATTTTAGACTGGTAATTTGTCCAAAAAACACTACTAATTCCGCAACAAAACCACTTATTCCCGGCAATGCAAGAGAAGCCATCGAGAAACTACTAAACATGGTAAATATTTTTGGCATTGAAATGAATATTCCCCCCATTTCGTCGAGATAAACAAGACGTATTCTATCACAACTCATTCCTACCAAGAAAAAAAAGTGCAGCGCCAATAAATCCATGAGAGAGTATTTGTAAAATGGCTCCGTTGAGTCCCATGTTGGTTATAGAATAATTTCTATAATTGTGAAACCCATGTGTGATACAGAAGAGTACGCTATTCTTTTTTTTTGATTGCGTTGACCAAGCGAGGTTGAAGCTGCATAAATTATTTGGATTTCCCCCACTATATCACTAACCAGGGAGAAAATATAGAGTGAGCATGTGGTAATAATTCCATATTGATACGAATTAATCCATATGCTCCCATTTTTAATAAGATTCCCGCTAGAAGCATACATGTACTGTAATGTGCTTCTCCATGGGTATCTGATAACCATGTATGTAGGGGTATAATCAGTGATTTGACAGCATAAGCAATAAGGAAGCCCAAATAGAATATTATTTCTAATGTCACAGGATATGACTGATTAGCTAATCTGTCAAAATCCAATGTTGGTTCATTGGAACCATATAAACCCATACTTAGAACTACTATCAAGTGAAAAATGGAACCCCCCGCATTGTACAAAATAAACTTTGTAGCCGAGTACAAACGTTTCTTTCCTCCCCCCATAGATAAAAGTAAGTAAACAGGAATTAATTCTAACTCCCACATGATAAAAAAAAGTAAAAGATTTCTAGAAGAAAATAATCCTATTTGACCACTGCACATTGCTAACATTAGGAAATAGAACAATTGCGAATTTCGAGTAACAGGCCAAGCTGCTAATGTAGCTAAAGTAGTGATAAACCCTGTTAGTAAAATAGATCCTATGGAAAATCCATCGATTCCCAGTCTCCAGTGAAAATTGAAAACATTTATCCATTTAGCATCCTCTTCTAATTGAATTAATGGATCGTCCAATTGGAAATGATAACATAAGACATAGGTTGTTATAAGGAGTTCTAACAAACAAATACATAGTACCATCTAAATATCTTATTCCCTTTATGAGGGAGAAATAAAATTGAGGAACCCACAAATATTGGCAAAACTACAAGTATTGTTAACCAAGGGAAATAACTCGTGATAAAGACAAGATGCGTTTCTACCAAAAAGCCCACGCTCAAGAAAATATATTCTTTTAAGCACGAGCTTTTATAGGTAAAAAGGAATCAAATGATTCAAGTGGAATTTATTATAACGTATCATAAGATAGACCCATGCTGTGAGTTGTTTCATACCATAAATAAACATGGACACTCAAAAAATCTGTTGGACAGGCAGATTCACATCTTTTACAACTTACACAGTCTTCCATTCTTGGCGCGGAAGAAATTTATGGGGCAAGCTCGTACACATTGAGTGCACCCTATACATGTATCATAAATTTTTACTGAATGTGACATTCGGTCTATAAATTCCAGTTTTGAACTAAAAAAATTTCGATCTGGTAAAGTAAAAAAATAATAAATTTATAATTATATAATTTATTATATCTTTATATTTTATTTATATATAGAAACCAGATGAATCAATGATTTATGAAAAAAATTCTTAAGAATCAAATTTTCTATAAATCTGTTCATCAGAGGGGACTAAGAGACTTTGATTTATCTTTTTGATTTATCTTTCAACAACCATGATCATATGAGTCCCATGAATCACACGTGCAACTTCACGTTGACTATGGATCGTCAATATTTCAATCTAAATATATATTGAAATAATACTATACGTATTAGTATTATTTGTAAATAAATATGTAAAAGACATTGAAATGATATTTTATAGAAAGTGTTTTCTACAATTTCTATGTATATATATATATTCTTATATGTATTTATATTATAGTTATGGTTAATTTTTCAAAAAACTTGATTGATTAATACGAGTTGATTTTCTGTTACGATAGATCAACGACAGCTAGCCCAATAGCAGCTTCCGCCGCTACAATCGCTGTAATAAAGATTGAGAAAATCCCGCCTTTTAATTGGCGACTATCAAATATATCAGAAAATAGTACAAGATTAATATTAACCGAATTTAGTATAAGTTCAAGATATATAAGTTCTTTAACCATGTTTCGACTTGTGATCAATCCATAGATACCGATTGCAAATAAATAGACGCTCAAAAAAAGTACATGTTCGAATATCATTGACTAGCTCCAGATCAACCTCGATTCATTTCAATATGAACAAAAGTTCAACCAAGTTGATTGGCTAGAATCGAGCGATTGCATAAAAAAGGGAATATTGACAGTAGATTAAACTAATTTTTTTAATTCTAACTAAATTATTTATTATTGACGAGCCATAGTAATTGCGCCTATCAAAGAAACTAGCAGAATTATAGAAATTAATTCAAACGGAAGATAAAAATCTGTTGATAAATGAATTCCAATTTGTTGAAAGTTGTTTATAAAGCCTTGCTCTATAATCTGATTTGATCTTGTAGTCCAAATAATTCCGTACCATGACATATCTTCGATAGTAGTAATTAGTGAAAAAGGAATACTTATACAAACTAGTGAAGTGACTCCATCTCCAATAGTCCAAAGATAGGAGTCGTTAGAATATTCTGAATCATTCACGAACATAACAGCAAATATGATTAAGACATTTATGGCTCCTACATAAATAAGAACCTGGGCGGCAGCTACAAAAAAGGAGTTTGATGAAATATAGAATAAGGATATACAAACAAGAACTGATCCCAACGAAAAGGCGGAATAAATTGGATTAGTAAACAATACTACTCCTAGACCTCCTAATATAAGAAATGATCCCGAAAATACTACAAGTATATCATGTATTGGTCTAGGTAAATCCATTATGTGTAAGAGAAAAATCAATCAAAATGTTTCATGACCTTGCTAAATAGTCCAAGAAAGAGAGGGGTGTTCCCCTTATTTTTTTCTTCTTCTATATGATGAGTTTTTAATGCAATTAAATCTCAATATGGATGGATTACTGTGGATATAGATAAAATTATTAAATATTAAAATTATCGGCCAATCTTTTCTTTTTTCTTTTAGAAATTATAATTTTTTAATATTTTAAAATAATTAAGAAAACACATATTCATAGCTTAAATTAAAGAGTGGTTCTCAATAATTAATAGTTAATAAGATAAGTTTATTAGGTTCTAATAAAAAAAACTTGTTTCTGTTTATCTTTATATAAAAAAATGTTAGTAATCAGTAATCGTTCTTGAATCAAGGGGTTTATCTTTATCCATTTTGATTTGACTGGAATTCATAATTGTTTAACTGTGTGATCTCTAATTACTGACATTGGTAACCGACCTAATGCAATTTGATTATAATTTAATTCGTGACGATCATAAGTTAAAAGTTCATATTCTTCAGTCATCGATAAACAGTTTGTTGGACAATACTCGACACAATTACCATAAAATATACAGACTCCAAAATCAATACTATAATTAAACAATTGTTTCTTTTTAATCTCTCTTTTAAACCTCCAATCAACAACGGGTAGATCTATGGGACATACACGAACACATACCTCACAAACAATAATTTATCAAATTCAAAATGAATTCAACCATGCAAACGTTCTGATGTGATCAATTTTTCATAAGGATATTGAATAGTTACAGGTAAACGATTTGTATGGGATAGGATAATTATGAAACTTTGACCAATGTACCTTGCCGCCCGTATTGTTTGTTGACCAAAATTTATGAACCCGGTCACCATAGGGAACATATTGTAGATCTCCGTGAACAATTTAATGTTTCTTTCTCTTGTTTAAGATCAGCTATGAGTGGAGAATATTGTTATCTTATTCTATTCTTTATAGGTAAATAAGTTGGGAAGAAGTTGTCGATAATAGATTACCCAGAGAAATAGGTAAAAGGAATTTCCATCCAAAATTTAAAAGTTGGCCCATTCTCGGTCTAGGTAATGTCCATCTTGTTGTGATAGGAATGAACAAAAACAAATAAGCTTTAGCTAATGTAATAAATATACCAATTGTTATTCCAAAAACTCCTGTCGTTTTATTTAATCCGAAAAATTCAGGAATAGATACATACGGAATAGAGAAATTCCACCCGCCTAAGTAAAGAACTGTTATAAATAATAAAGAAACTAATAAATTTAGGTAAGAAGCAAGGTAAAATAGAGCATATTTAATACCCGAATATTCTATTTGATAAGCTGCTACTAATTCCTCCTCTGCTTCAGGTAAATCAAAAGGTAATCTCTCACATTCTGCTAGGGAAGAAATTAGAAAAACAACAAACCCTATAGGCTGACGCCACATATTCCACCCCCAAAAACCATATTTTGACCATGACTCAACTATATCAACTGTACTTGAACTGTTAGATAATCATAGTCGATAATAACATTACTGTTCATATTGCTATTTCAAAACTGTACATGAGACCTCAGCTTCATATGGCTCCTCTATGGTCACAAATAAATGTAAGTACTTGTTTGATATTATTGTAATTTTTAGATTCTAATTCTAATACCAGGAAGTCCAAAATTAGACCAACGAAATCCCATCTGCTAGAATAAAAAAGCACTTCCGAATTGATCTTTTCCATTAAAATTACAATTTCTCTTTATTCGGTAATAATTTAATCCTTAAATAAAATACTCGTTATCTCATTAAATTAGGTTTTATCAATAACTCTAAAGAAAGAATTAGTTAGAAAGAATTGATTATTAATTCAAAATTTATGATTAAGAATTCAATGTATGTATATAGTAGATACGAATATTGAATGGGGAAAAGAAATAAATATCCTGTATCATATTTTTTTGATTTCATTTTTCACATTCAATATTTTGCAGTCTATTTCTTTTTCTCCTATCCTATTCTTCTTTCTCAAAGGAGAGGAGGTACTCTGGAAAAAATAAAGGATTAATTCATTTTTTATAGTCATTTCTTTAATCAGTGAATATGAGCATACTCGAGATCGAAATCGTGGAGAAGTACTACTTGGTCATTTCTACCAATTTAAAGTCCTCAATATGATTTGTTTTATCCAAAGCTTTATGTAAAAAAATCCTTTTTTATCTTAAATTATCCCCATTACTAATCTTTTGTGTACCTTGGTGTTCCTAATTGTCCACTCATTGTTTATTGATCTCCAGTATGGTAAAAAATACAAGACAGTATGTAGAAACCCTATACAGGTGATCTTTTGTACCCGCTTCAAGATATGATAATTGGTCAAAGAATCTTAACCTTAGGGTAAACAGTTTATACTGCTTATGTTTCTATTCTCGTACATAGGGAATGAGATTTAATCCTCTTACTGCAAATTTATAAGCAGTTTTCTTTTACTCATCTAATTATCTACCTTAATTCATCAACCCTAATGATAAATAAAAAAGAAAATATCCATTGAATATAATATATTAAATTTCTTTATTCTATTTCTAGTTCTAGAAAAGAGGGAAAATAATAATATTCTGCCGAATCACACGTAGGAATATTGATAACACACATAGAGTTAATAGTATTTCATAACTGATAGATTGAGCAGCAGCTCGTAGACCACCTGAAAAAGAATATTTATTATTCGACCCATATCCTGACATAAGAAGTCCAATAGGGGCAATACTTAAAATGGAGGTCCATAAAAAATGCCTATACTAAGATCGGCCAAAACATGGTAATATCCAAAAGGAATTACTAAATAACTTAGTAGAACAGATATGATCGCTATAGATGGTCCCGCGCTTAACAAACGAATATCTCCTCTAGATGGGAGAAGATCTTCTTTAAAAACTAATTTGGCTCCATCTGCTATAGCTTGAAGAATTCCCAATGGACCGGCATATTCAGGCCCAATGCGTTGTTGTATTGCTGCAGATATTTCTGTTTCTAACCACACAATTACTACCCCTATTGTTATTCCCAATATAAGGGTGAAAATAAGAACAAAGATCCATAATAGTCCATAGACTTCTTTTAAAGATTCCGATCTAGAAAAAGAATTTATAGCTTGTATTTCCGCTTCTGTCATATCAATTATCATTTCAACGATCAACTTCTCCCATAATGATATCTATACTACCTAATATCGCCATGATATCTGCCGATTTCATTCTTGTAACTAGTTGAGGGAGAATTTGCAAATTGATAAACCGGGTGGACGAATTGTCCATCTCCAAGGGAAAACACTACTATCTCCTACCAAATAAATTCCTAATTCTCCTTTTGGGGCTTCTACTCTCACATAAAGTTCTTGCTTCGACAATTCAGAATTGGGCGAAAGTTTTTTAGTAATAAATCTATATTCAAAATTATTCCATTCGGAATTTTTTGCTTTATCAAAACGTCGAACTTCTAAATTCTCATAAGGTCCTCCAGGAATTCCTTCTAGAGCCTGTTGAATAATTTTTATAGATTCCTTCATTTCACCAATTCGTACTAAGTAACGAGCTAGTGAATCTCCTTCTTTTTGCCATTGGATTTCCCAATCAAATTTATTGTAACACTCATAAGTATCAACTTTACGAAGATCCCATTGGATTCCAGAAGCCCGTAACATTGGTCCTGATAAACCCCAATTTATTGCCTCCTCTCCACCAATAATGCCCACTCCTTCAACGCGTTCCAAAAAAATAGGATTACGCGTAATAAGTTTTTGATATTCAAATCCAAACATTTCTCTATCCAGCCATAAGGTAAATCGGTAGCAACCCCTCCCCCCATAATACGGAAATAATTATGCATCATTCGCATACCTGTAAAGGCTTCAAATAGATCATATATCAATTCCTTTTCTCTGAAATATAGAAAAAGGGAGTCTGTGCACCGATAACTGCCATAAAAGGTCCAAGCCATAATAAATGAGAAGCTATATGACTCAGTTCTAGCATAATTATTCTAATGTAATTGGCTCTTTTAGGTACTTGAATGCTTTCTAATCGTTCTGGTGCATTTACTATTATTGCTTCTGTGAACATAGTGGCTAAATAATCCCACCGTGTTACATAAGGAAAATATTGTATAATTTTTTGATTTTCCGCTATTTTTTCCATCCCTCTATGTAAATAACCCAATATAGGTTCATAATCAATAACATCTTCACCATCGAGAGTAACAATTAGCCGAAGAACACCATGCATTGATGGGTGGTGAGGACCCATATTCACTATCATAAGATCCTTTCTTGTAGCTGGTACTGTACCTCCTTTTCTTCTTTAATTAAATTCAGTATTCCATGAATTTAGCAAAATGAAGATGATCAAAATGCAAAATTTAATAACTAAAGAAAAATTCAAACCAATCTTAAACTCAAAACTAACGTGTTTTTGACTCCCGAATACCCAATTGGTTAATCAATTTCTTATGACATACTTAATTTTTCTTTGATAAATAATCCAACAGCCGTTGATGTTTTTCCAGAATTTTTCGTAGACCTCTTTGTGATAAAAAATATTTTTTATGTAATTTTAAATGTGAAGTAAGTCTTTGTATCTTATCAGTGAAACTAAATACTTGAAAATCAACAGATCCACAGTTTTTTCTTTTTCTTGTCGAATAGCCGAGATGAATGAATTTTTGACCATAAAAACAAAATTTTCTTTTTTTTCCTTTTACGCGAATTTTACCGATCAGGAAAAATAAAAATATTTATTATACGTGTTATTTGCAGTTATTTGAATTTAGTACAAAAAAATTTCTCGTTTCTTCATATAGAATATTTTTTCTATCCAAATCAAATTTTCAATTTGATTTGAATAGAAAGGAACGATCCATTTTTTCTCTCAAGATTTTCCTATTCAGGAAAGAAAATGTTTTTCGATAAAGAAAAATAGATATAAGATATAGAGGAAATATACTATGTTATATTTATTTTATTTTTTGAAATGGTACTTTATATACAACAAATCACTGTGACAACATATCACATGTCAATAAACGTTCGAATCACGCTACGCGCGTTTCGAACTTATGACCTCTCGCACCAAAGTCGAATCACTAAACCACTGGGACAATGGTACTTGCCGTTATATTTATATTTATTATATACTATTAATATATTTAAAGAATTTAAAGAATTCTGAATCGTGGATACATATGTATTCTTGATATATTGAAATTACTGTCATTATTGGTGTCAAACCAATAACGATTCATATAAGCTAAATCTTCTAATCGATAATTAGGCCAAAGAAAAAATTTGAATTTACTGAATTTCTTTGTATATGTATTAAGATGTTTTTTCTTGTTCAAAAGTTGTCCACAGTTGTTTATGTTGTTTTGATTACAGAATATTGGATTTCTTCCCATAATACTCCAATTCTGAGAACTAAAACAAATGAAAATTCTCAATTCTCTACGACGTCTGTGGGATAGAATATTTTCAGGAACAAGGAAATCATAATAATTTTTGTTGTTTTTAGTCATAAGTATATTACCGTGTTGTGCAAAAGATTCATGAAACTTTTTATTAACATATTCTTTTTTTTTATTATGTATATTCCATCAGTTTGGCTTGAAATACCTATGGTTTGATATATAATATCTTTTCCATCCCTTTTCATAGATAGACGAATTGGTTCGACAATAAATATGCCTCTTTTTACCAATTTAGTAAGAGTTAGATCTTTCTGAATCAACATTACATCTAGATGCATCTCTCCTCTTTGAATTGAAGATATAGCTTTTTTCCTTTGGATCTATCAGTCTAAGTAGAAGACAATATACCTTTATATTATTGATCATTCTTTGATTCCAGAGATCATCCCATCTGAATTAAAAAAGAAAATATTTTTTCAAGAAGAAATTGAGTATTGCTTCTTTCTTGTTCTTAGATTGTTTTTTTTCTACTTTTTTTAATGTCAGTTCTTGTATAATCTGTCTCAACATCTTTTTCATTTTGTTTTCGTAAATCTAATACAAGATTTCCTTGGCCTTGTTGTTCATTTTTTAACATTGATCTTTTTAATTTTACTAACATTTTCATAGAAATGAAAATTAAGAATAAGTAATTTGGTAGGTATGATCCACGGTTTTATTTTATACGCATTAAAAAGTAGTAATAAGTCTAGGAAAAACCGAGGTTCTAGATTTGATATGCTGTGATAGAATTTTTCTTGATTCATTCCTATCCAATCAAAAAAGGATTTTTTTAATTTTTGATAATTTAGATTTTTAGTATCTTTATGAATCTTAGTTTTGATAGGCGTATTGGCCCGGGTCTCAATATCAATATTATTTCTAATATAGAAATCGGGAATTTTATAATTTAAAAATAGTCTTTCCATATCTTTGTCTGTATCAATGAGAAATCTTTTTTCTAGATAATTATTAATAACTATCCTTATCAATCCATAAAAGGGTTCGGGTTTTAGTGTATTCAAATTAGATGAATTTTTTTTGTTTTCCACTTCTTGTAATTGTAACGTTGATTCATAAATATATGAGTTTTTATTATCCTCAAAATTTATATATTTAGATGATAAAATATCATATTCGAAATTTTTTTTCAATTTGTCTTTTTGACTCATCAATGAATTTACTGCATAATAATTTTCTTTCATGTAATGAATTAATTGGTCTTTTTCCTTTTTATATAAATCCGATTTCGTTGAGTCTTTTTTTTGAATTATACGACATTTATTGGCCCTATTTTGCCATTTTTTGGTACTAAATAAGATCATTTAGTCTGAGATAAGTTATATTGATAATGACCCCTTAACCACATTTTCCATTTATTCATTTTATACTTATGTATTTTCTTATGCTTTGGTTTGGAACCAAATATTCCTTACGTTGTACAATAATTCTTTATTATATCTGTAAGAAAAGGATAGATGTTATGATATTGAAGTACAGATTTCAAAGCATATTTATTAAGTAATTGATTTTGCAAGAATTTGTAAAATATATATGCTTGAGACAAAGAAGATAAGTCCAATAAATATTAGAATTTTTGTTTCTAATACTAAAATTAGTATTAAAAAAATATTATAAAACGATTTTTTTACGGTCGAAATAAAGTTCATTATTTTTTGATTTGTCTTTTCAATTCCTTCTTGATTTCTTTTATCATTATAAATGTATTTAGTTAAAATTTTGTCTGTTGATTTAAAACTTAGAATCTTAATGATACATAGTAATAGATTTATGTATATTTTTTCAATGAAAGATTTTATAAAATAATGCGATTTACGTATTAATCGGATATTTTTTCTTTTAAATATTTTCCAAATATCCTTCTGTAATTCCGCTCTTTTATCATCATAAGTTAGAACTAGTTTTTTATTGTCTTTTGTGATTCCTTTTATTTGACTCCTAATTGTGAATGTCTTATTAGCAAGATCTTTCATTTTAGTTTCGACGAGTGAGTAATTTTCATTTCCGCAATTCAGGAATTGAATTGCAATCGTCGATTTGCGACGAATCTTATTATTTATATTAGAATCTCTTCCATTTTTATTTTTAGTCAGTTTATATATTTTAACCCTACTCGATTTTAATATGGGTTTTACTTTTTCAAGTTCTTTCATTATTAGGTTCATAAATAGAATTATTTTGATGACCCATCTTGTTTTCTTTTTGAAACTTTTAGAACCCCATTTCCTCTTTCTTTGAAAACTCTTATAACTTCTAAAAGTTTCTTTTTCGCTTTTTTTTCGAGTTCTTTAAAAATGGGTTCAAAGAAAGAATTTTATTTTTATAAACCCATTTAGTTCCAATTATAGTTTTAATTTCAGGTCTAGGAACAAGTTCCCAAACATCATTTCTAGTGAGTTGATTTAGTTCTTCTTGCATAGCCAAAATCCATGAATCATCAGTTGATGCTTCTTTTGGATTTTTGGGTTCAATAGTTGATATAAAGGCTACATTGCTCATTTTACTTAGTTGATTTCTAGTTTTAACAACAGATTGCATATCTTCTAGTATATTTTCTATAGGATGATCTTTTAATAGTTTAATTCTTTTATTAGGATGATTAATTTCATTATTAGTTTCAGTTGACTCTTGATTTTGAGTGATTAAATCCTCTTCATCATTTGTATCTTCAAAAAATTTTGAGATTTTCATCGAATGAAACATGCATTGATTCTTCGATGGTGTTAGTTCTCAAATTAAACACTCTGTATGCTTTACTTCTATTAGAATATCCGATAAAGATACCTTTGTCGGATTTAGGATCAAATTTATCTAAGTTATCTTTTGTATTTAAAATAAAACATTTGATTCCAAAAATTCTAAAATAAGATACCTTAGGGTTCTGTTTATAAAGAAGTTCATAAGATGTCATATCAGTTAAAGATCTAATTAAAATTCTATTTAAAATATAACAGGCGGTAGCAACGGCTTCTGTCCAAAAATAGTTTGGTAATTTACCATTTGAAAGCATAGTTCTCGCACACTCTAGAATCGTCCTATTTTACGTTCTACTACTCCGTTTTGTTATGGAGTTCTTGGAAATGAAAAATTGTGAGTTATTCTCTTTTTATTGCAGAATTCCTCAAACTTTTCATTTTCAAATTCACCATCATGATCACTACGAATGATTATAATTTTTAGAGAAAGTTGATTTTGAATTCTTCTTGTAAAGTTCTTAAAACATTCAAAAGTATCACTTTTATGTTTCAAAAATATTGTCCATGTAAATCTAGAATAATCATCTACAATTACAAAAACATATTTACTATGATTTATTGACAGAATTTGAGATGGACCAAATAAATCAAGGTGAAGTAATTCAAGAGGTTTTGAAGTTGAAATCATATCTTTTAATTTAAACGAACTTTTTCTATGTATTCCTAATTGATATGCATCACATAGACTATCTACTTTAAAATTCATTTTAGGGAGACCTCTTACTAGATCATGTTTTGACAGTCTAGATAAGAGTTTGAAATTCAAATGTCCAAATCTCTTATGCCTAATCCAAGGGTCACTTGTATTTACCAAAAGACATAAGTTATTATTTGAGACTTTCGTACTAAGAATATTCTTTTTCCTAATTCCCTCAAATATTATGGTTGAATTATTATCTTCAATGTGGCACTTATCTTTTTAAATTTAATTTTATATCCTTTATCGCAAAGTTGACTAATACTTAGCAGATTATGTTTCAGATTCTTAACTAGCAAAAAATTAGTAATAATAGGAGTTTCAGAGTTACCGACTTTGCCGATGCCAATCACATATCCTTTTGAATTGTTTCCAAAGTTAACTAGTCCTCCGTCTTATATTATATCTTTCAGCATATCTGGATTCTCAGTCATGTGTCTAGAGAATCCATTATCGAGTATCCATTTTTTTTATCCACACAATTGGTCCATTGTAGATTGATTCCTCAACGCCCATAAAGCATGTTTCCTGCACATCATACAATTTTGGTAGACAACTTGAATTTGAATATTGATTATATGCAAACTCAAGAGACAATAATGATCTGAATATTTCTAAACTAGAATTAACAAGTTTTTCAAACATAGCCATTTTTAAAAACTTTTTCCAAAATCATATTATGAAATTTTGAAAACTTGGCTCTGATACCAAATGTGAGAAATGTGGAATACGGATCTTAAGGCTAGGATTAACACTAGAGAGAGGGGTGAATAGTGTTTAAAGGAATTACTAAATCTTTTTGAATTTTTGTTAATTTGTGTGATATCCCGGAAATTTGGGCAATATAAATTTAATAATCTGTGTTATAAATTTAATTTGATTTGATAATTTTAATAACAAATTTGGAATTTGATTTAATAATAATATTTTAAAGAATAAATATTTAAATTGAAAGATTTTATCCTTGTGAACAAATAAATTGTTTTCTGTTTATAATATATATATTTGTATGTATTGTAAACTGATAAATTTTGATTTTGAATTTAGTGAATGAATTGATTTTCTAATTCTAGTTTATTTTTAGTAAATTAAAAATTTGCTTTTTAAAGCAATATAATAAATAATGTTATGGTTTATATTATGACAAATCTTATTTGTTTTAAAATTTTATTTAGCTTAAAAATATGAATTTAAAATTTGATAAATATAAAAGTTAAGTTTTATTTTATATTACTTGGAATTTTTGTATAAGAATTTACAATGTAAATTTCAAATAATCTTAATTGGTTTATAATCTCTTTTGTAAATTATTTAATATTGTTTAATTTGTATTTTTAAATAAAATTTATAATACTTAAGTTCTTATAAACATAAATGGATTTTTATAGAAATAGGATTTGTTCTTTTAAAATTTTATAAGAGTTATATATGCATATGTATAACTTGATTTTAAAAAAATGGAGTTTATAATTTAATTTAAAGTGGAATTCAATGTTTTAAAAATTTAAAAGAATAAACACTTAAAATATATTTGAATAAGCTTTTGTTTATAACTTGTTTTGTTTTGATTTCTAAAATTAGAAAAGAAGAGATAAAATTCATTTATATATATACATATGGAATAAAATAAGTTAAACAATTTAAATTAAAAATTAAAAAAAAACACTTTTAATATACATGTGTAAGTTTCTTAGGATGTAAATTGACACGTGTTAGTCATGTAACAAACTTAAGTGACAATTGTTAAAATGAGAACAAGTGTAATGTTAAAATTTTCTTTTCATTTTATTTCTATTAAAATCAAATACACTTATACAAATACATTTCTTCTTAACCTCATTTCTTCTTTTTCCTATTACTCTTCAAACTTAAGAAAACTTTCAGATTCCAAATATGAATTCATCTACCTTCAAATAATCTGCAAATTCTATTTTCACTCAAAACCAAAAAGAAAACTATCTGAATCATATTCACCAACCTGAAATGCATGTAGACGTGCAATCAATTTGCAAATTTGTGAAAAGCTTGCAAATTCCTTTCTGTCTTTAAAAATAAAAATATACAAACCTGCATATCCTTTCTGGGAAGTTGCATGCATCTGGAAGTAGAACCAAAGCCTGCAGTCTTCATTCTGTTGTAAAAAGAATTCAAACCTGCATTTTTATTCTGGGAAGCATGCAAATGAAACATGGAAATGATCATGCAAATGTAAATCTGGAAAACAAAGTACTACATCATTTCAAGTTTAAAAGCAATATGAAGTTCAAAGTTTTATAAGCAAAAGCATCTGCAGTTTAAAGGGAATCTGAAGCTCATATGCTCTGCTCCTAAAAAACGGTGAGTAACAATTTATACTAAATGAACTTAAGTAGGAATCTAGTTGCTGATTCACTCTATAAATTAAATACATGTCTGCTTTTTGAAGTTTATACTTGTGAATATGAATGCATGTCTGTTGTATGTATGATGCAGTAAATTTGTATTCTGTTTCCTTGATTCAGGTTCTAGAATTGAATTAAATTTCATTTCAGGTGATTTAGTATGTATTAAGATTTAAGTTTTTTAAAACAATATGGTTGTGATACTTAAGCTAAGTCTAAATTGCATTGAATATGAAATTTCTGTAATGTCATCTGTAGTTTCAGAAACTACAGGAAATTTTTATATAAGTAAAAATCAAACCATCAGGATTTTGTAATTTAAGAATATAAACCAGTTACAAAATCGATGATGTGAATTCTGAAACTAAAATCTGAATTTTTAGATTAAGATTGGATTGGGAATTTTGGTATAACCTGAAATAACAATTTGGGCTGGTTCTATCAATCTAGGGATTTGGAGATGCTTGTGTTTCTTTTGTAGATAGAGTAATGTGTGTAGTTTATAGGAAAAATAATTGTTGTTGGATCTGAGCAATAAGGCAAACATGGTTTGGGTTTGAATTTTATAACCCTAGTTTTACTGTGTTCACGAGAATTGATCACTGTGATCAAAATTGGAAACCGAGCTTTACCTATTTTGAGACGATGGTAGCTGGGGTGTGGAGGTGTCCATGGCCGAAGGTGGTACCATTTTAATGGTCGGAGGAGAGAGAATGTTGATGATCTACATTTCGACATTTTTCCAGTATTGGGAACTCATATGCTAAAAATCGATTTAGGGGTTTTTCAGTTAGCTTGATGATCGTAATGGAGTTTAGGGATGGCCGTTGACTTGCGTAAGGGGTCGCGATAGGATGGAGATGGTCGCCGTGGTGGTGCAAGTGCACGGGGATGCCAGTGTATCAGTTAGCTGTTGGGAGAAGAAGAAGCTCGTGTGTATCGGGTAGATCTGTATTTTTCTCGAAGAAAAGGGAGTTGGGACTCGAAGTAACTAGGATAGGTCTCGGGTTTTAGTATTGACACAGGGTCTGGTAACCTGTTAGTACAGGTTTATGTATAAACCTATTTTCATTTGAAAATTTAAATTGATTTTTAAGATGAATTTGAAAGAATTGTTACTCGAGTTGCTTGAGTCAGCTCGAGCTAGTTATTGAGGTTTAGTAATTGTTATGTTTCAAATTTTAAATTTGAATTTGAAATATAAAGCAAAATTTTAAATTAAGTTTAAATCTAATTTAAATTATAGATTCAAGTTGAATTGAATCTTAAAATTTGAAATGATTAAGTTTTAAATTCAAATTTGCTTTAAAATAACTTTAAAAGAGTTTATAGTTTAAAATATTTTTAAAGGAAATTGGAATTTAAATTTGAAATTGAAATATGTAGTAATGATTAAATAAAGTTTAAATTTGATTCAAATCTAATTTTGAATCTTTGGTTTAAAATGAGTTTAAATTTCATAAATTTAAGTGTTTAGACCAAATTAGAATGATAATGTGAAAATTTAAATGGTTTTAATTTTAAAAGAAATTTGTTTAACTTTTGAAAAATTTCTTTTATAATAAAAGTGTTATTTAGCAAATAAAGGTTTTAAATTGAATTTAAACTTGTAAAGTTAAATAACAATTTAATGTTTGTATTGAAATTTAATTATTAGAGTAATTAAATGAATAATTAATTTATTTAATAAATTAATGAAATTAATAATTACTTAAAGAAATTAGGGGTTTAATCTTAAGGGTTTAGAATTAATTATTCTTTGAATAATTAACTTGTAATTAAGAATAATTAATTAAATAAAATTAGTTTTTAATTAATGATTAATAATTAATTAATCAAGTAATAATGGATTTAATTAAGTCTTAATTAACACTTAATTATTTAATTAATTAGGGATTAATTAAGGGATTAATTAATGATTAATTAATTTGTAATTAATAATGATTAAAATAAGTTAATTATTTTAGAAAATAATTAATGAGTTGTTAATAGTTAATGAAGATCATTAACTAAGGATTATTTAATAATAAATTAATGTGATTAATTTTAATTATTAATTAGATTAATTAATTTAAAAGATAATCAATTGTGTAAGTTATTAAGTATAATTACTTATGGTAGTAATTAAGGAATTAATTACTTATTGTAATTAATTGAGTTTAATTTGATTAGATTAAGTTAATTAATTCAGTTTAATTAATTTAAAATAATCATTTGATGATTTTTGAAGTATAATTACTTAATGTAATTAAATATAGAGTAATTACTTAGAGAAGTAATAAATGGATAATTACTATATGTAATTAATTAAAGGTGATTTGATATTTGAAGTAATTTTAGTATAATTACTTTGTAAATTAATCAAAGGATTAATTAGAGATGATTAATTAATGAAGTAATTAATTTATTTGGTAAAGTAATTAAGGGTAGATAATTACTGAATGGAGTTAATCAAGGGTGATTATCAGTTATAATTTAAATGAAGATTTATTACTTAGAGAAATTAATTTAATTTGAAAATGTAATTAGAAGATCATTAATTATTAAATTAATGATGTAATTAAGATTGATTAATTAAGATCAATTAATCAATAATAAGTGATTAAAGGTAATTAATTAATGTAATTAATTAAGGATTAATGTAATTAATTAATGAAGTAATTAAAGGTTAATTACTGTATTTGGTTAAGTACAATTAATTTGAAGAAATTAATCAGTGAATAATTACTTGAATATAATTAAGGTTTAATTAATCAGGGATGATTAATTAAAATAAATAATTGATTGATGGTTAATTGATTGATTGATAAATTATCAATAGTGATATGAGCAAGTTGATATTGGTGAAGTAATTAATTTAATTTACTTTAAATTAATTTGAATGATGTAATTAATTTAATTCATTTTAAATTAATTATATTTGGTATGGTTAATCATTGCTTATATGGTTGGATAGTGTTGTTTGTTTTGGATGATTTGAATCTCAGACATGAGATAGATTATGTTGAGTGATTTGGATGCATTGGTTGCATTGTGATGTTGATATAGATTATCTTTTGGATAATGATAATATGATTTATCTGATATGATGATAATGTTGATTATCTGTTGTGGATCTATGATTTATCTATTTGTATATATAATTGAATTGTTTTAAACCTTTAAAAACAACTTGGCCTTAAAAGACACGCTTTGGATTTCGATGAGACCGGGATCGGGTTTCCATATTTGGATATCCGAAAACCACATCGATTCCAAATAACGTTAGGTTGTGAATCTAAGTGGAGGAAGTGAAGACTCGAGTTGTAAGGGCTATACGTCAGTATAACTCTGTGGGTGATTCCGTAATGAGTTTGACGGAATAGTACTTATAGATTCGAGATATAGGTTTAGAGTGCAAGGGTTATCGTCGTTAACTCTGTGGGTGATTCCGTAATGAGTGTAACGAGATAATGCCTTCGGTTCGTTCGAACCCGGAACGAACTTGTATGGATTGAATGCTTTCAGAACATCGTCAGGTGGACGATGAGCATTCTAAGAGATGTGTCCTCTAAAGGTAATCGTAGCCTCAAGCATCATCAACCGGGAATGGCTAAAACAGGGGAGGTGCAGCAAGGCTTCGTGGGTCTCACCCACTGGAGAGCAAGATTGATCTCTGTCTTGAGGTCCCTTTTTATTTCGGCTGTGTGGGCAGTTGGATGTACACCAACTGCGGGGTTGTCTTGTTCGGAACTGTTCAGTAAGGAATGGGTCCGGCTTTGTGTTGCAGGGGAGTGGGAGTACTCCTCGGTACGGTGATCTAGGCCACGTACTGTGATGGGCGGTACCCCAGTAGCCCTGCCATTGTATGGAATCCAAAATCCAATAAGTGCCAACAGTTTTAATTGTATTACCCACTTTTGTGGCTAGTAGCTGGAATTTAATAAATGTAACAATTTGGCTATTTCATATTTACTTGAAAACCCTAGACACTATTATAATATCATCGGATTTCCTATCAAATGTTTTGGTTAGCGTAAGGTAAAAGCTTTTCCATGTTTATGTGTGGGAAGTCTTACGTGATACCTTTCTTTTTAAAAAGGTTTTTGAAAGTTAAGCAACTTTAACCTGTTACTCACACCAGACCCATGTTGACCCGGAGTTTATTTTTGTTTTTCATAAACTCTTGGGTACTCAAATTTTTACGAGTAGACAAGGGATTCAGGTTAGCTTTTGACGAATTATGGAGGAGCAAATGGAGCAGGAGGCTTCTGCGTTAGATATATAGTATTCCGCTGTGTGATCTGTGTTTGTCTCTGAGTTGTATTATGTTGTAAATACTAGACAGGTGTTTATAACTGTCTAGTATGTGTGTATATCTGTGTACTCTGATAGTGGTTGTAAACTATGTAATATTTTATGTTATTAATATAATTTATTCGTCCCGCTGTTTAGATTCTGATGTGTTGTTTCTTCTTCTTCTCTTCTTTTCTTCTTCTATCCCTTTCTTTCTTAATTGATGATGCGACTTCCTGGAGTGTGGAAGTTGGGTCGTCACAATTTGAACACAAATGTATGCAATATTCAAACACAGATATGATCACAGAATCAAACATAGATGCAGAAATAAAGTAAAAGCAATAAAGGAAGGAAAGAACACAACGGATTTTATACTGGTTCAGAGTTACTCTACATCCAGTCCCGTACACAAGTACGCATTTCCTTTCAAAAGCAATTGTACAAATACACCCTCGATTTCAAGGCCACGATGGACACCACTCCAGATTCACAATCCTCTGGGTAGAGATACTTGATTTCAGGGGCAACAAATTCACCCAATAGATTTCCAAGGCTACAATCACACCTTTTCTTACTTGATTGATTTCCAAGGCTACAATCACACCTTTTCTTACTTGATTGATTTCCAAGGCTACAATCACACCTTTTCTCTCTTGATTGATTTCCAAGGCTACAATCACACCTTTTCTCTCTTGATTGATTTCCAAGGCTACAATCACACCTTTTCTCGCTAAATTGATTACAAAGATATCTATAACTCTGAATAGCTCTGAGATCTTGTTGAGATAGTGATAGAGAATCAAACCAGAAATGATCTAGTTAGATTCAATGTTGATTTCGACAAAGTAATGGTAAGATGTGTATAAAGAAATGTGGAAGAAGAAGAGGAGTGGAAAGCAGAAAAATATGAATACAAATTCGTTCAAAACCACCATTACTTATAGTAGAACAACAGCCATGTCCATTCGTGAAAGGATATGACGAATAGACACTTCCTTTGAAATTCAAAATTTTGAAATAAACTGCTATCATGTCGATATGGGGTACTTGAGGATGTCGACATGCCAAAGAAAATTTTGGTGATTTGTTTTTCTTTGAAAATAACTTCTATTTTATATTAAAACTATTTTAAACTTTATAAATATACTTAACTATAGTTAAAATACATAAGTAAATATAGAGAATAATATTTTGGTATATATATAAAATTTTACTATAATTTTATATTTAAATCTAAGTTAAATATTAAATATATTTATTATTAAAAGATAGTTTAAAACCAAGGATAATTTTGATTTTGAAAATAAAGAATATTTTGAGGCTAAAAGTATTAAAACCAGGATAAATGTTTTTGATTCTTTTAAAAGGAAGATTTTGAAAACATTTTGAAAACAAGATATAATTTTGTAAAGCATTTTGAATTAAAGTTAGTGGATACAAAACAATGTTCCACTAGATTTTTCGTACGTTCCGTCCTACTTGGGGTTCCATCCCTTTAACAGGCTCGAAGTGGATTCCATTCGACGAATAAATTGGATTTTAAGATGCCAGTGCTTTTCTAGGAGTTTTAACAAAATTCTTAATAAATTACTTATTATTGAAATCTTGAAATCTTGATACTCATGAGTCTTCAATCTTGATATCTTGAATCTCTATACTATGCAGTCTTCATTCTTGGTACCTGCATGGCTAAATCATGCATATACATATATATCTGAACTATAATGTTAGTATTTATATTTTATAATCTTATTCTAAGGTTGTTGTCATCAAAACCATCATCTCAAGGACTAATAGATGAGTAATATATAATATACAATATATCTTTATGAAAGAAAACAGCAATACACATACATGAAAATCAAGGTATAGTTAATCACTAATCATCAGTTTGGACAGTTATACTAACACATTCTCTCAAATGTTGACAAATATGACAGCACATGCAACATAAATAGAGAATATACGAGAGATACATCTTGTAAGTCTAGCTCGTCTCCTGAAGCTCCAAGGCATCCAAGCTAGATCTGAAAATATGCTCATGATGTGAGATTCTGTTCTGCTTTTCTTTCTTTTCCTCGAACAATTTGTCTTCCCGACACTTGGGTACTCGGCACGTGAATACCGCGGATGTGTTGATGTCGACTTATGAGGGTCGAAAAGGCGGGTCGTTACAACGTGGTATTAGAGCTTAGGTTAATCAAACACCTAGGCTTTGGTCGGGTAAATTTATTTGAGATAGGGTAAGTGAGACCCTAGAATGAGTTTGAGTGTATTATATATATGAGCGCGTGTTTGTTAGTGTTATAAAAGTAATTTATATTTTGTTGATTTATCTATTCAGTGGCTTATTATTTCTGATCGATACGGAAGAAACAACTGTATGGATAGGGGTTCTAAATACTTGAACAAGGCACACCTACACAATATTGTTTTGAATTGGGCAAATTAAATAATTTTTAGAAAATTAATTGTGATATCTCGGAATTTCAAGGAATTTAAAATGTGACAATCTCCTTATTTAAATTATTTGAAATTGATAAAAAAAATATTTTCAAATATAACTAACAATAATTAATAATGTAATGTTTTTAAATGTAAATGTAAATGGATTTTAAATGGAATAATTATTTTCAAATTTAATTGGTGTTGTTTTATAAATATATTTTAAAATAGACTTATTATTTTTAGATTTAATTTGTGTTTGTTTAAATTAATATTTATATTCATGTAAGTTGATTTTACATTATATTTTAAATTGAATTTGAATTTGAATTTAGACCTAAATTTGAATTTAGATGGATATATATATATATATATATATATATATATATATATATATATATATCTTGGAAATTATTTTGGACATAAAAATATATGAATAAGTTTTTATTTAAAATAACATTTTTTTCCTTGAAAAGAATTTATTTATATAAATTAAGATAATATTTATTAAATAGTAAAATAAATACAAAAGTTTAATATTTACATTTAAAATGGATTAAATATATTATATATGATTTTATTTAAATTATAATTGGTTATATTCTATTTTCTTTTAAAGATTTTATTTATATAAAATTTAGAAAGCATTTGTTAATTCAGAAATGTATTTATTAATTAAGAAATGTACTTATTTAATAGGAAGATAAACATAAAAGATTTTACTGTCATTTTAAAATAAATAAGAAAATTGCTTATTATAAGTGTAGCCTTTAAAACCAAGATAAATACATGTGTAAGATAATTAGCATTTAATTTGACAAGTGTTAGCATTTGAAAAACAAGTGTCATAAGTTGTTTCATTTTTCTTTAAATTTTTAATAAACCATAATTTTCATAATATAAACATACATATTCTTTTCCCATCTCTTTTCTTATTTTCATTTCTAAGAAACAAAGAAAACTTCGCCTGAAATATTTTTCCAAAACCAGATCAAAACTGAAAACTTCCTCAAACCAAAAATCAAACCCTGTAACAAGCTTTCAAAATCAAAAACAAGCATTTTTCAAAAATGTGTAAAACCATTTTCAAATAATCACCTCCTCAAATCAAAATCAAAACCCTGTAAACTACTTTATACTCAAGCCTGTAAAATTCCTCAAACAAATCAAACTCAGGCCTGTAACATCTTCAAAAATGCAATCTGAAATCAATATAAGCTCAAGTTCAAAAACCAGGAATATCAAGGCATGTAACCATTTTCAAATCTGAGATTTGCAAAGCAACCTAAAATCAAAGCCTTAAATCATCAAAGTTTCCAGTGTTTAAATCAAAGCAGTAATCCAGTTTTTCAAGATTTCAAGATATTGGCTGCTGCAAATTCTAGCATTTAAGTTTCCTGCCCTCTACCTCTTTAATCTTATGAGTAAACATTTTAAATTGAAAGCTAAGTAAATAAATATCTGTTTGCTTGTGAAGTCTGAAATGAATGATGCTCTGTTTGTGCATATATAAGTGAGATCTCCGTGTTTATGGATAAATGTAAGTGTGCATGCCTGTTGTATTTAAACATCTCTGTTCTTAGTTCAGAACATAAAAGTTTTGATCAAAAATCCAAAATCTACTCACCTGATCTTTGTTAGGCCTAGAGATTCAAACATAATATGTTTGTTTAATCATAAATTAAAGTTTAAAATTTATTTCAAGCAAAATAAGTTTGAAATATTTCTGGAATCATGATAGTACAGAAGAAAATTTAAGTGCATGTTAAAATCAAGTGCTATAAATTGTTGATCAAATTACATAACTTAAAACTTCTTTGTAAAATACGATTTTTAGAATGGAAATCTTGATTTTTAGTTTAAAAACCTGTGTGAAATTTTAAGTTAACCAGAGAAGGGTTTTTGGATGATCTCTGGTGATCGGCAGTTGTTGGGGAGTCGGTATCTTAGCTGGAGGTAGAGGAAGGTTCAGCGAGTTCAGAAAAATTGGCTGGAGGGATGCTTGATCGTCGTGGCATCGGCAGCGAGTGGATTTAGTTTTTAACCCTAGGTAGGTCGAAGTCTGGAAACTGTATCACTACTTTAACTCGAGGTGATCGAGTGGCTCGTGGCTTTGGGAATTGTTAGCGTTGAGGGTCGGCATGGCATGGCCGGAAGTGCAGCAACTCCGGTGGTCGGAGGCATGTGTTCGAGGCGATTCTTGGTTGTCAAGTTTGGGTTCAAGGAGTTCTGAGGGATCGATTTTGTTTCTGTGCTCAATCGTGGATGGCGGATGGTCTGATGGCCAGAGCACGTCGTAGTCGATTTGATAAGGGTGATCAGGAGCGTCGAAATCGTCGTCGGCAATGGTGCACGTGCACCTGGTTTTAGTACACAATGGGTTTGGGTTCGATAGTTAGACTTGAAGTAGGGACTGGGTTTTGAAGGTGGTAACTCGAGTTTGAACTCGAGAAATTTGTGTGGATAAGCCTGTAGTTTTTTTAAAAAACTTAAAAATAAATCTAAGTTTTAAATAGAGGGGAAGAAGATGGTTTACTCGAGGCTAGACCCGAGGGGTCTTCGGGTTGAACCCGAAGTAAGGTGATAAGCAGATTTTAAAAGTTTTAAAATCAATGTTCTTTTTTGAAAAATTTGAAAACAAATCTAGTTTAAACTTTTCTTATATAAATTACTTTATATATAATAATTGTTTTCTTTAACAATTTGGTTAAGAAGTTTAAAACTTTGTTTAATTTAAATTTGGTTAAGAATAGTTTAAAATGATTTTAAACTAAAGTTAAAAATGGAATTTTTAAGATTTTTTTTATATAAGCAAGTTTTAAAATCTAAATTGAAATTAGTTTTTTTTTAAACTACTACTTCATAATTTTTTAAGTATCTAAAGGAAGTTTTATTAACTTTAATTGTTAAATGGTTATTTTATTTCAAATCTTAGTTAAATGATTTAATTAAGTAAAGTTAATTTTAATGATAAAATGTTTTAAAAATGTTAAGGGTAATTAAGGTATTAATAAGATAATGTTTTATCTTAAGATAATTAAGGTTTTAATGACTCGAGATTAATTTAGTTAATTAAAAGAAATTAAGTATAATTAATTAATTTGATTAATTAATTAATTATAAAGGATTAATTAAGAAATTAATTAAGAGCAATTAATTGGTTTAATTAATTAATGATTAAGAATTAATAATTTAAGGGTTATAAGTTAATTAACTAAAGGTTAATTAATTTATAATTAAAAATTAATAATTAGATAATTAAGATTGGTTAACTAATGAATAGATATTAATTAATTGAGTAATTAAGTTGTAATTAAGAATTAATTAATTATGTAATTAAGATTGATTAATTGAGTAATTAATTAAGTAATTAGAGGTTACTCAATTAGTAATTAAGAAGTACTTAATTTGTAATTAAGTTTTATTAACTAATAATTAGGTTTTGTTAACTATTAATTAAAGAAAATTAATCTGTAATTGAAGATTAATTACGGATGAGTTAACTGTTAATTAAGGATTGATTAACTGTTAATTAAGGATTAATCAACTGGTGATTAAGGATTAATTAATTTGTAACTAAGCTTATTAATTAATAATTAAGGTTTATTAATTAATAATTAAGAGATAATTAATTAATTATAAAAGTAATTATGGATTAATTAATTTGTATTGAGAGATATTGATTAATAATTAAGGTTTATTAATTAATAGTTAAAGGATAATTAATCTATATTAGAGATTAATTAATTAATTGATAAAGTATTAAAGGATAATTAATCAAGGATGATTAATTAAGGGAATGATTGATCAAAGTGATGATTAATTAATTTGTTTGTAATTAATTAATGATAAATTGAGCAGGATTAGGTGATTAATTCTTAAGTAATTAATTTAATTTAAATAAATTAAATTAATTATAACATGGATTAATAATTCTTGTTTGTGGATGATTGTTTGTGTGGAATGTCTGAACCGGATGATATCTATTGGATCATATGCTGTGATATTCTGTGATGTGATATTAGATATATCAGTGATAAATGTGTGATATTTATCTGTGTTAAATGCTATGTGAATTCAAAGTATTGAATGAATTGAAATGAATTGCTTAACTTTAAACAACTTGACCTTTAAGATACTTGGATTTCGATGAGACCGGGATCGGGTATCAAATTAGATTACCCGAAAACCACATTGATCCAAGTTAAATGATAGGTCGTGACATCTCAAAGTGAAGATTGAGATGGAGTTTCAGAGTGCAAGGGTTATTGTCCTTAACTCTGAGGGTGATTCCAAAATGAGTGTAACGAGATAATGCCTTCGGTTTCGTTTGAACCCGTAATGAACTTATATGGATTGAATGCTTTCAGAACATCATCAGGTGGACGATGAGCATTCTAAGATAGATGTGTTCTATAAAGGTAATCATAGCCTCAAGCCTCATCAACCGGGAATGGCTAAAACAGGGGAGATGCAGTAAGGCTAAGTGAGTCGCGCTTAAGTAGGATAAGAGCTTCCCATGTCTAAAGGTCCCTTTTTATTCGGCTTAGTGGGCAGTTGGTCTATAGCCAACTACGGGGTTGTCTTATTCGAGACTATCCAGTAAGGGTTGGTTCCGGCCTTGTGTTGCTGGGGATTTAGGGTGGATCCTCGGTACGATGATCTATGCCACATAATGTGACGGACGGTACCTTAGTAGCCCTGCCATTGTATGAAAATCCAATCTCCAATTAGTGCCCTCGGACTTGATTGTATAACCCACTTTGTGGCCAGTATGCTGGAATTTAATAAATGCAACAATTTCGGCTATGTGAATATTTATTTGAAAACCCTAGACCCTATTATAATATAACCAGATTTCCTATCAAATGTTTTGGTTAGTGTAAGGTAAAAACTTACCTATGTTTATGTGTGGGAAGTCTTACGTTATACTTTTGTTTTCAAATGATTTTTAAGTTAAACAACTTTAAACTGTTTACTTACACCAGACCCATGTCTGACCCGGAGTTTATTTCTGTTTTTCATAAACTCTTGGGTACTCAAATTTTTATGAGTAGCCAAGTTATCAGGTTTTGGCTTGACGAATATTGGATAGCTTGGAGCAGGAGTGCAGACGTAGATATATCTATCTATTTTTGTTGTGTTGAAGTCTTTGTTTGTTGTATTTTGATTGTAATGGATTAGACAGATCTTGATAACCGTCTAATGTGATGATGTTGTATTTGTGTAACTCTGATATAATGACTATGTAATATATATGTGATATATTATATTTTGTTCCGTACGAAGATTCTGATATTGTTTAGTTCTTTCTTCTATCTATTCTATTTCTACCTCTTTCTTTCATATTGATGATGCGTCTTTCTAGAGAATGAAAGGCGGGTCGTTACACTAATATAATTATATGTGGTATGTCTGTTTATTAGGGAATGATAATATTCAATTATTATCATTTAGTGTCGATTAATTGTGCTTAGATAGTTTATAAACATTTATTGTTTGGTTAAATTAAATATGAACATCTTGTGAATTCAGTTTCACGATTTTGACTATAAGGTGTTCGATGATAATGTTGGGTTAAAATTAAAATTTAACCTTAATTAAAGTTGTTTATAATAGTTCAAACAATGACAAACAATAGTGAAATGGTCTTATACAAGAAAGTAAAATTTTATAAGTATATCTTAAAAATAGGCTTTATAAACAAAAAGGATTTAAACTTGAATTCCAATGTTTTCAGAAACTGTTTTTCAAAGTTTTGGAGAAAATAATATTGGTATCATTTGAAAGAAATTTTGAATAGAAATATTTTTAAATGGATTTTAAAGGAGATAAAAAAGCACTAAACTCAATTCTATCGTTCGAAAATAATTCCGGTGATGATTACAACATCATCAGCGTTCATTTTCGAGTTTCTAAGTAAGGAATTGCTACCATATTCGATTTGTTTTAGAATTGTTTTGATAAACATACTTTGATTTAATCTCGAAGGTTATGATTTGACTATACAAGACAGATATATGTATATTATATTATTATTTCAAAACGATTTGAAATAAAAACCGGGTATTTAATTCTGAAGTTTCAGTTAAAATATTGTTTGGACTCATGCATCCTATCCCTTAGGATAAGTTTGGTTGTGCATCTTGTTCCGATATATTATTTGGAAATTTTCGTTTATTAAATTGAAAAATAATTTTGAATGATTTTGAAAAGCCGAAAACTTTCGACTTGATATAAATTGAAGTTAAGTGTTTTTATGGGAATATAAGAAAATAAGTTTTTGTAACTTATGAATTTGAGAGATTAATAGGTTAAGTAAAATAAAATGGATATTGTATATATACTCTTAGGATGTAGAAGAGTACTATACGAATGTAAACTTAAGTTATAAAATACTGGTACACTTAAGTAATGGTTTTATGAAATGAAATCCTATTTAATGAAATTGAATGTGCTTTAAAATGAAAGGCAATTTTTATAGTCAAGAAACCACTTGGAATAAATACGTATGATGTACGTAGATCATTTTATTCGCATAAGGATCTTTGATCCAGATTCGAGCACATGAATTTGAGGTGTTTTATACCGATCCGAATAAGGATTTTTCACTCGATTCTTGACGGTGAACACTTGATACGAATTTTTGATATGATTCTGAAGTTTTCTATTATATGGCTATGTAAGGAGAACGGAAATTTCTAATCAAGCAGATCAAAGTCCGCACTAGAGAAGTTGAGTGAGCGATACTAGTTTGGAAGTAAAATTGTATACTTGAGCGAGTGATCGGATGTTGCGACTTTTCTATTGATTAGAAAGGCACAAATTTTAATTAATTCTACAAGCGCACAGGCATGCAGTATGCAGGTCGCACACAGAGAATTGTGTTTTAAAATATTTGAAATCCATATTTAGATCTTAGGCGTGTTAGACAAATTCGATGGTGGTTCTTAAACATGAAATAAAAACAATAATATACTTCGAATCGATTTCGAATCTAATCAAAATTGCAATCAAAACATAAAATTGTAGAAATCAGAGCAGAAACTAAAAGTGCTTTAAAGAAAATAATAGAGCAAACAACTGAAAAAAATGAACTGAATTTATTAACTAACTGGAAGAGTGAAGAAAATAACTAAGAAAAAGAATAAATAAATTGCTAACTCTAATTAATAATCCTACGTATTCTGTCTGAAAATAAAAACACTACAGAAATTAAAACTAAACAAGAAGAAGAGTGATGGGGTAAGAGATGATTCTCTGGCATTGCTATTAGTTCTCTATATATAGACTTCCAGACCTGAAAATATCAATCCACCTTTTCGAAAAGAATAGGTCCCATGTATGAATTGGTGAAAGAAAATATATGTGGCCTCCTCATTGCTTTGAAAAATATATGCTAAACTTGAATTTGCACGTGGCCACATCATTGTTTGAATTAGTATTCTCTTGACCAAGCTCAGATAATATTTGTGCTAAACTTGAATTTGCATAGAACAATGCTAATGTGAGCTGGCATTTGAGAATAGTATGCTTGATCTTTGCTACTTTGAAATGATCCCACCTTTTTTAACTTGCAAACGTGAACTGGCCTCTTTTTGTGATGATGTATGTTTTTTCTTTTTTTCTTTGATTTTCTTCTTTTACGTGACCATGCTAGTGAGCTTATTTTTGACTTGGTCCATGTAAGTTGTGCTTATTGATTAAATGTGTCGAGCTTTGATTTATTCGATGATCAAAATGTTGCACTCTTTTATGCGTGTCATTTGAACCAAAGGACGACACAACTCAACACAGCACTTCGGAATCTATAATCTGCAAAATCTCAACAAAATACCTGTATAATACTGTTTTATTAAAATAAAAATATATGAAACAAACAGTTTTTAATGCAGAATAATATGTTCATTGTTGAATTTGATATTGCATAGGGATGACATATGTACATCATATGGCTTAAATGTAATTGTTGGCTATTGACATTAGAAACGCATGTTACATGATTTGATATGGCATGTCGGTTAGAGATGATTGCTATTTGTGTTTTGACATTCTTCGATTCATGTTATATGTTGGATGAGTAATTGTATTGTCATTTATCATGTTTAAACCTCTTTTGGGTTATGTAAGTGGGTTGTAGGTACATGGAAGCAAAGACTAGTTGATGCTTTTGGTTTCATCAGTGGAGTTTGGTTTGCTTGACCAATAGGTACATGATTATATTTTCGGTTTGGTTCGATGATTCTATGGCCAGATAAGGAAGGCCACCTTGCTTTTGTTGGTTTGGGCTTGTAGTGGCGATTTATAGTTCTTCTGATCGAGCCACGCAAAAGAGACGCTGTCAAAATTGTCCCTAACTTTAAAAGACTTAGAAATTTAATGACCCTTTTAAACTACTTTCTTTTGAAAGGTTAATGGGTTTGGAAGCATTTTTCTTATTTGAGAATCTCACGAGCGAAATTCTTTTAAGAGGGAAGAATGTAACGATCCAAAATTTTGTCGTTTGATTTTAGGATATTTGATTAATCTTAAACATTAAAATATTGGTTTCAAAAGCTTAATAACTTGAATTCAGATATAAAGATTATTTAAATACTTGAATCGTGAATTTAATATTTAAATAGTGATTTATGTATTAGGGTTTTAAATTGAATATTAATTAAAATGGATTTAATGGTTTTATTTAATTCCCTTTAGATTTTAGATAATAACAGTGAATTCATTGTATAAAAATATTTGCAATAATACATGGTTCAAATAGATAATAAGAAATTTTTATTTTCTATTTTTACGACTGGATTTTATGGATGTATTTTTAAATTAATTTATTTGATTTTTCTACAGTATTTAATTTGGAAAATATTTAAATTATCGTTTGATGATTTTTTGGCAAACAATGGTGTTTTCGTGATTTTACAGAATCGAATAAGCGGTGTACATCATTATTATTTTGGATTCATGTCGTTGTTTTGAGCATGACCATATTTTTGTTTATCGTTCGAAGCTCATACACGAATAAAAATTTGTGTAGCGAGATGCCGCTAATTAGGCTATAATTTAAACTTAGCACTTAGGCAAATCTATTATCATAAGTTTCCCTCATCACCTTAATGTTCCATCGCATAGAAAGAAAAAATAAACAAACATAGATCCACTTCTTCAAAATTCAATAACAATTCAAATAAAAACAAAAAATCAAAAATCTTAGATCTTTGAGTTTATTTTGGAGAGATCTACCTTATACTTGAATTTGGTTGTATTCGGTAGAGAGGTGGTGGGTGCAGCAGCTTTACAGTGAATGTTGTGAGTGGAATTAGAACTAGGCTTAGGGTTTTCGGACCATGGATGTATTGGTGTCGACTTATGAGGGTCAAAAAGGCGGGTCGCTACAATGCAGATACAAAATTCCAAGCCACCAAAATGATATTTTGCTAATCTCTAATGGATCTCCTTGCTAATCTATCCTTAATTACTAGATTTGACTGTATGTAGTATGATTAATGATGAATTTGATATGAGATACATTCAATGGAGGATTAGATTTGTTTTTCGAGAAAAGAAGTTAGTGGGACTATTCTCTAATGTTATAGTTAGCACAAATCCTTAAATAGGCTAGTGGGCGTAATTATGGGCTTATGCTAAGTACCACTAAATACACCTAAAAATTGTCTAACTTAAAACTATGATATCTTTAGACCATTTGACCGAACATCTATTGTAACCACTCTATGGAAAGTCATATTTCTAACTTGGAACAGGTTTCCGACCCTAATTTGGCATCTGTCAAAGGTTATAGCAATTATAAGGTTTTAAGGTAAAAAACATCCGTAATTAATTCTAAAGGTCAAAAATGTCAAAACATGGTACTATCCAAAGTTTTAGTCTAATATACGGTTATTTGGTTATGAAAATTTTATGCTTATAATCCATCGATATGTAAAAATATGGGTTGTTACACACCGCTACCAGCAACTACTCAAACCATTTCATCCAATAATCAAAATACTGAGAGATATATAAATTTTAATGAATGTAAATGGGATTCAAAGAGGAGAAAGCTAAATAGATGTAACTCTAGATTCAATAAGTTTACCTTATTGATGGAAACGAGAAAAAAAAATTCTAGCCAAACAACACTGGGATATTCTGACGACCACCACCAAAAAGGTTATCAAAAGGGGTAGAATACCGAGGATGTTCTATGATTGCATAATTCAATGAGACATGACACAAATGAATGTTGGAATCTTAGAAACTAGATAGAGGAATTGATCAACGATGTAAATCTTTAATGATAATTGTAAGCACTTGAATTTGGTACAAATATAATGATAATATGAAATTAATTGATAAAGAAATGATGTGGTTGTACGAAGTATTATTTCTGTGACTCTTTAATGGGATAATCTTTAAATATAAGTTGGTTTAATGAAAAGAACATTTATTATCAAATAAAATGAATCTTTCATTTGTGAATGTAGTTTTAATTTCATTAAAATAAAGAATAGAATGATTGATTTAAAGGAAGAAATATAAGTATATTTGAATTGTGCTTTAGCATATAGATGGATTACAAGAGTGGAAAAATAATTTATTTAAGTAAATTATTTATTTCTCTACTGTATAAGCAACAAATTTATAAATGTGCTTAAATGACTAAAGGAAACAATTATTCTATTTTTCATCCATTTTAGTTGTCTGTTTTGAAATTTAACTTTATAAGCAACTGTAATTAATATAATTGAAATATTTCAATGAGAAGGGAAGAAAACATTGACTGCAATTAATAGATTTGATAAAAGAAACGTATCTTTTGTGTTAAACAGAAAGGATGTTTTAATGGAAATAAAAGATCATTTTGGGAAAACCAAATTGAACATTTTCATTTTTATGGTAAGTAATTTTATTTATTATGCATAGATAAAAAAATTAAATGCATACAAATTTGAATATTATTTGAGTTAATGAAGTCAATTTGGTTACGTTTCACAAATTGAATTTCAAAAAGGTTGTGCGATGTACATGGTCCCTTCATTTCTTTTGTCATTAATTGTTGCATGTTTTGAGACGTATAAAAATAAAACTTTCATTTTGAACAAGAATGATTTTGGATATAAAAAAAATTGAATTTTAGCATAACACACACGCACATTAATATTCAAAATTTTAAATATATCAGAGGGTTCATGGTTGTGTAAATATCGTGGAATCAATTAGAAATTGCTTTTTTTACAGTTGTACATTGATTACATAAGTTTATATTCATTTTTCCATTTTATATATGGTTAAAATTTGTAAATGGGTTGCATTAATGCGACCATTACAGTAATTAAAAAGTAAAGTAAATCATTTTATAGTGCATAGGTTGATATATATTCATTAATCAATAAATTTGTTTGAGTAACGTAAATAAATATATATTGAATGTTTGATTAATTGATTGGTTGATTGTTAATTGATTGATTGAGTTAATGTAGTGTGCACATATATTAGCATAAAACGAATGTTTTAATATGGAATTTAATAATGTAAATATATGTATATTTGGGTTTATTGATATAAATTAATTGGAGCAAGTTTTGGAATGTGGACCCAAAAGGTTTGTTTATAGGAAATAGGTGGTCCCTTCATTTACTTTACATTTATTATCACCTTGTAATCTCTCTCTTTTCATTTTCAAGTAGTCTAATAATTAAACTACACATTCATTTCTTATAAATTAATGGTTGCTTCATTTGATTTATTTATAATTAATAATTTCCACATTCTTTTCATTTGTTTCTCCTTTATTCGTTTGCTCTTTTTAAATGCTTTACCTGAAGTTTTTTCCTTTTCTGTTTTTTCGTTTTTAATGCGTACATCCAAATTACTATGCATGCCCGCTTTTTTCCGTTTCAAAAGTTTATTTTGCTTATGCATCATTAGTTCTTGTAGCTTCCTTTCATTCGCAATTCTTGAAGCTTCGTATTTAAAATGGAAGATTTATTTTTATCTTTATTGATATATTTATTCCTTTAGTTTACATATTTCAATACTACATTTTAGGGTTATTCATATTTTTACTTTATTTCAATTCCTAGTTTGTTTATATATACCTTATTAGCTTTTCATTTTTTTCCATCTTCATTCTTGTAGCCTCATTTCTAATCTCATCTTCTGTAGCTTCATTTTTCCAAATAAAATTTTAACCTCATTTCTTTTCACTCTTCACCTTCCTCATTCCCTTTTTTTTAAATCTCCTTCTTCTCTTTTTTTTGCTTCATTTTTATGCTTTTTTTATTCTTCTTCAAATCTTCTTCCTCTTTTTCAAAGCTTCCTTTTCTTTTTCAATTCTTCATCTCTTTAAATTTTCTTCTTCTTTTCCATGCATTCTTCTTTTACCAAATCCTTTTCTTCATATCCAGATCTATACAAACTTTTCTGTCTCTTCCAAAACATTCCCAAAAAAAAGATTAAGATAGCAAGGAAATAAATCAAAAGGAGGAAGTAGTGGCGGATTCAAATCGGACTAGACAAGGGAAATCCAAATGTGAGTGTTTAAACTCACTCACGAAATGCTAAAATTTTGTTGCAAGTTAAACCAGGTCATATAGTGATAAATTTTTGATTGTTGGTTTGGAATATTTATAAATATTTAATTTGAATAGCTAAATTCCAATATGTGATGACTAATAATTACTGTGACATGTTATTGAATTGGTTGATTTGTTGAATTGATTGATTTGAATGTTGAATGGATTGTGCTTGAATGTATATTTGTTCATTTATTTGATATATCCTTGTTATCACCCTATAGTTTATTGTAATTATTTAAATTTTCATATTGATTATTTGCACACTGAATAAGGATGTAAAATCCATGAATTTCAAATATTTACATCAGAGGAAAAATAGTATGTTTAGATTTACTATTTGAAGCATAAAAATGATTTTGGAAAGTAAACTGTCGTTACCTTACTTGAAAGTTTTCAAAATTAAATTTTGAAACATTGGGAAGTTTCCAAAAAAGTGAATATTGAAACTTTGGAACATTTTTATAAATCAAATCTCTAAACTATGAAATTTAACTGGGAATTGTTCTGTAAATTTGAAATTTACTAGAATGGATCTATTGTGAAATCCATTTTATTTTGAATATGGAAATAATAACATTTCCAGAAATTTAAACCTTCAAAAAATGTAGTTATCTGCATTCCTTATTTCATATACTTTTGATTTAATTTGCATAAGAATTTTAGTTCTGACTCGAGTGTATTATCTTCCTTTATGCTTGGGTCAGCCTGAAATTTTCAGCATGGAAGACTATTTCTAGTGGACGAAGACGAAGATTCAGTATATTATTGCTATTTATTATTCCACTACATTCTTTGTTCCGCTGCATTATTGGCTATTTATGATATATGTATAACTCTGATTTGAATTTGTAAAAGTGTAATCAAATGTTATTTGTAAAACAGATTCATGAACTGTTTATTTGATTATTATATTTTGTCGTTACGCTGCGAGATTCTGTATTTTGTTTTTCTCTTTCCTTTTTTTTCTTATTTACCCCATTAACAATCCTCCCTTTTGAATGGTTTGATTCTGACATGTGTGGTTTATTGTTGATTTGAACCATCCAAAAGGGTGGGTCGTTACAAACATTAAGTATATAAAGTTAGTATAGTGTAAACGCCGTGCAATTATAAGAAAAAAAATAGGAAGTGGGTAGAGAAATATTTAGTAGAGTTATAAGACAAAGGAATATAAGAACCTAAATACTACTATTGAAGTTTATTTTCACCAAAAGCACAAGTAAACTAGGAGGCAAGTGTTATACTCATATTTTCGCGATACTTAAGACACTTATATAACTTAAAGATGGCTCTCCAGTTTTATTAATGATAGAATCAAACAGTATAATCTACGGATGTGACTACTTAGGATTTTACCGAAACCAACAAGAGGCAGGCCGAAGTAATACTCAAATATTGAGAGGAAATACCAAGAAAAATATTCAAGAATCCGCTCAAAAGAATACTAGAAGTTTACCTGAAGAGTCGCTCAAAGTAACATCGATGAAATAAAATAAAAAAGGAAAGGACAAAGCAACTCAAAATTCACCCAAAAGCAAGCTCCAACTCACTTGAAAATGTGAAGTATTCTTAAAGAAAGCTATGAAGCATAGTTTGAGGCACATAAGGGGTTGCTTCAGAGTAAGCACCAAAGCATATGCAATGTAGCACAGAATGAACAATCAAGGCTCGAGCGTATAGGGCTCGAATTTAAAGAGCATATATGGAAGCATAGGATCACATATGAGTAGATAATGAAAAGCACCTAAGTATAGACATTGGGAGGCGCTCAAAGAAAACCCTGGGAGCGGTCGAGTATGACCTAAAGTTAAGCTCGATTGTAGCAAGGAGCGATCGAAATTTGAAGTGCTCGAATCATGCATAAGGGAGGGCTTGAGTTTGAACCAAAGTGGGCTCAAATATAACATCGCAACAGTTGAGTTGACTAAGAGATGAAGTGTTTGAATCACACATTCATTTAGGGTCAAGTACAACATACTTGCGATCAAAGTAGACCTAAACTTCGTTCAAATGCAAATAAAAATTAGAATAATCTTCCCATCCACTTCCTAACACTATTTAAGGAAATAATTCAATAATCTTTCTAATATTAATAAGATCCAAGAGGTGAAGAAGCTCAAAAGTGTTTCCCTACCAAAGTACCTTGGAACTTTGTTGTTTTCTCTTGTCCACCGTTAAATTATATATTATACTTCTACAAAAAAATTAAATATATAGAAGAACGAGGATGAACGAAGATAAAGAGGATGTCCAAAAGTATACACCACCCTTTATAAAATATAGTATCTCTCTTCCATTTTCCTATTTTTTTACTTATATCTTTACTTTACATTTTCTCTTTGTCTTTGTGATTTGGTATAATTTTATTTTATTTTGAATCCTCATTTGAAAAAATTCAAATGTATTTTAGGATCTATGTACAAAAGTATATTTTAAGGCTTTTTTTAGGGCTTTTTTTAGATGTAGGACAGCCCGCTAATTATTTTCTCACAAGAACACACACACGTATTTTCCTTCAAGCCCACTTTCGCGCGCTTCTTCTTCTTCTTCTTCCTTTCGATCGAATTTTTTTGTCGCGGTCCAATATTACTCTCGCAATCAAAATATCGATCAACTTTCTTCGGTCATTTCGATTTCGTTCTTCTGAAAATTATAATTCATCTATCATATTTTTCTCATGCGCGTTTGTTGATCTCGTTCTTTTCATATTTCTACGATGATCTCGTTTTTCTTTAAAGTTTTAATATAAAGTTGTTTGGGTAGTATATAACGTTGTGGTAGAGTGGAAAAGTATCATATTTTAGGTTCAGTTTTTGGGTTTCATTTTTATTTTTTCTTATTATCATTTTTTTTGTTATCAGTAACTAGGTATCAGTTTTGTATACGGTAGGTATCAGTTTTGTGAAATTGAATAGTTAATGTTCTACATTGAACATATTTTTACTAATTTTTATTTTTATTTTTTTGGCAGTGGGGATAACAGTCTTCTTTGTCTGTTTATGTCGAATAATAACACTTTTAGCACTCGGTTGTCTATTGATTGCTCTTTGTATGATTTGAAGAATGAGATATAAGCTTGTGATGATTGGAAAACTATCATTGATTGGGTTGTAGCTTGTGATAGAGTGGAGAAGTATCATATCTTAGGATCATTTTTCTGGTATCATTTTTACTTTTTCTTAGTAGCAATTTTTTTAATTATCAGTAACTAGGTATCGGTTTTGTATACCTTAGGTATCGGTTTTCTGAAATGGAAAAACTAATGTTCTAAACTGAACATGTTTTTACTAATGTTTTTTTGGCAGTGGTGATAATGTGGCGCGGGTAGACCATCAGTTAAGTCTAAAGGAGGATTTTCATATTTTCAGAACAAGCATAACAGATGCGGCGAGTGCAAAGTAGCTTGGTCATAATAAATGGAATTGTCAAGCTTCGAAGAGGATATGATTTGATTTTTCATTTTGAATTTGTTCAGATTAATAAGTGGATGTGTGACTTGTTTTGGTGGTTTATTATAATTGAACCTTTTGTTATTAATTTGTATTCAGTATAGCGTATTATCAAATTGATTTTAATTTCAAGTATTTAGTATAAGTGATAGTATCAGTTTTAGTATCAGTTAAATGTTTTTATAGTATCAATTCTGGTGTTTGTTTTTACAAGTAAGAGCAGCTTTGTTTTAAGAACATAACATCATTACTTCATAAGTATCAAATTGCAATAGAACATCATTACTTCACAAGTATAAATTTCAACAGAATTACATTACTTTACAAGTATCAAATTTAATTGTGAAACATCACAATGTGAATTCAGTTCTTTCCTTTTCTTTCTTCTTCTAAGCTTGATATGTATTTAGATAGACTCCAGCAATGTTCATCATTTGTCAATATTGCATGTACAATCCTTGCTCTTATGGATAATATTTCCTTCTTTTCAAGTTTTATTGGTATTCTGATTTTGTTCAGTGAAATGATGAATATCATTACAAATATTCCATAGTCAAGCCCGTCGAAACCAAAATGTAATGTTAGTATCAGTTTGCATAAGTTGTATTATCAGGTTTACAATTAATACAAAACATTGAATTTCAGGGATAATGGTACAAGCATATAGTATGCTTTGAATTAAAATATTTAACAGTTTTACTAGCACACTTAGTATCAATTTGTGTATGAATTTTTGCGTTTGTAGCTATTACTTTAAGATATATTTGCTAAATATTTTGTTTTATTTTTTATTATGTAGTTATCTTTTTTGTTTTTGTAGGTGTCGGTTTTGTTTCTGTAGGTATCAGTTTCTTTTATGTAGGTATCAGTTTTGTTTCTGCAGGTATCAGTTTCTCTTATGTAGGTATCAGTTTTGTTTCTGTAAGTATCATTTTCTTTTATGTAGGTATCAATTTTCTTCATGTAGTAACTATTTATTTATGAACTAACTGTTTTTGAAATTGAGAGATACTATTTTTCAATATTTTGTTATGAATCAAATTCAATTAAATATAAAAGATATACAATGATGTATAGAATTATGTATGAAATGTTATAATGCAAAAACACAGATAGTTTGAATAATAAGCAACTTTCAATTGATTATGACTAGTAGTTTCAATTGTATTGTTCATTTTGTTGTTAGTAGATATCATTTTAACCAAAAAAAACTTACGTGTCTTCTGCTTATTGTGCACACTTTATTTGATGCATATCATCTAGTTTCACCTCCATGCCTGCTATGTTGTTGGTTTTCCAGATTTCTTTGAGCATTTCTTATATTTTTTGTCTCTAATAAAGACAAAATGTTAAAAAGTTAGGTCATATTCGCCTTTTTTATCTGTAATAAGTAATTTTTTTAAAAGAAAGAGAAATCTCATACCAATTACTCATATCAATTTTATAGCTTCTTTTAAACTGGATGTGGATTAACAAAATCATCATCATCCTATTATTTCAAAATAAAGATAATAAGTAATTTTTGAAACAAATTATGTTGACATGTAACAATAGGTTGTGTATTAGCTGCAGTGAAATATCTTCAGTCAAATATGTAACGATTTCAAGTCTACAGTAATTAGATATCAGTTTGTATTAAGTAGGTATCAGTTTTTTGTAAGTATGTACATTTTTTTTAAGTAGGTTGCTCCACCTTTCTGCATATACAACAAATTGCTTATCCGACTTCACTGCCCAAAAACCCAACTCATCTGCCACGGCCAGACTCCAATCCACCTTCCTTGACCAACACAATCATCGCCAACAACTCGCGACCTCAACCTCGACCAAACCGCGACCTAATCAAAATTTTCTCCTCACCGCCTCCTGTAAAACACCAACCACAACCGCGACATCAAACAGACTCAAAGAAATTGGAAATTGTAATTTTGGTTTAGGGAAAGTGATTTTGGTTTTGGGGAGATTGTGAAAATTGATTTTGCTTCTGAGCAATTGAACGAGAAATCGATTTGTTTTGATTTAATTTTATTTTTAAAAGAAAGTTCGTCAAACTCTGAGTGAAAGCGAGGAGGAGGAGACGAACAGAATTCTTTGTTTTGTTTTAATTTGTATCTGGGCTTTGTCCTTACGGTAAAAGTTTTTTGCGCGTGTCCTTTTGAGCAATTATTTACTTTAATTTATCCTTTAAAATTATTTCCCCTTTTATAAAATATAGTATCTCTCTTCCATTTTCCTATTTTTTTACTTATATCTTTCTCTACTTTACATTTTCTCTTTGTCTTTGTGATTTGGTATTATTTTATTTTATTTTGAATCCTCATTTAAAAAAATTCAAAATGTATTTTAGGATCTATGTACAAAAGTATATTTTAAGCTGATTAGATCTGGTTATAATCTCTACAACGAAATCATTGGGTCTTGATTTACCTTCCATAAATCATAAAGGTCGACAGTCCATCTCACAAGCAGTTGCACATGTTGATGAGCAACGATGAAGCTTTGGGTAGAGTGAGGACGCTCATCAGATGCATTATGGGAATGTGATTATAGTTATGTCATTTTATGGACAAGTCCTTTGTTATAAGGTTAGTAGCCATCCTTGGAAACTCTTATGTTATCAGTGAGCTGACAAAACTAATAGGAGATAAGTTATTTGTAAGCCTGGTAAAACTAATAATGATAAGTTAGTAGCCAGTCTTGAATTCATACATGTGAATAAATATAAGATGCTTAAACACTTTATGAAAATGATTAGGATTATGCCTAGATATTACACTTATGTGATATGTTTGTTGTGCTTGGTGTTTACTACATGTGAAGTACGTTGTCATGTGTTGGTGTTAACATACCTCATTCTATATTATGCTTTGCACCTAACCATTGCGGTTACAAAAGAACAAAAAAATTCAATTATGACTTTATGTTTTGAAATATATAAATAAAAACTATGTGAGATTGATCCTATAAGGGTGCATTGACAATTACATAGGTACCATGACACATTTGCTTTTATTTATTTTCCCTTTCGATACACACACACATGTGTGTGATATATATATATATATGTATGTATGTATGTATGTATGTATGTATGTATGTATGTATGTATGTATATATTACACACACACACACATATATATGTAATACGTATATACATGCATGCGTATGTATGTATATGTATATGTATATGTATATGCATGTATGTGTGTGTGTGTATGGATAAAGAATGTTGATTATGTGAAAGCATATACATGTTTCCAAATATGATTTGGAAGCTCGGTCATGTTTAATGTTGATATGTGAAATATTAGTGCACGGTTATGAAAGACAGGTATCGTACATTTGTATAGTGAATAAATTTCAATACTTCGATATATAATATGTTACTTGACTACACACACAAACACACATATACATATAATACGATGTATCTTGTTTTATCCCTTACATTATGTGATTATTGCGTAATTAAGTTGAATGTTTTGCATTGGCTCTCCTATTTGAATGCTAGCGAGTGAAACCGTTACGAGTGACTAGCGTGACAATAAAAAAACTAGAGGTCAAGATAGGGTTATTACATGTACTAAACCATCGTGCGTGAGTTACTTATTATAGTAACTTTACTTCGACATCCTTTTAATCTGGCCTCTATTACAAATGGAAAGACCTTTACTTTATATATCTATTCAACACATTCAAACTACAATATGGATTAAACTACTAACTGTGCATCAGAATAAATAGCGTAATATCATATGGGACAAGCTACATAGTTTGATACATAATATATATCAGAGTACCAGAAATTTACAAACTAGTTATGTCTATCAACGTTATTAAGAAAGATTCAATGTAAAACACTATGATGCTTTGAACTCCTTTATTGAGTTGCTCTTAAAAAGACATATGTTGGGTTTAATGAGAATAATGGTGCATTATAGACCAAGTGAAGGGGAATTCAAATGATTTTTTTGAAAGGGGTTAGAATGGGGAAAGCTTTGTTGACGAGGTACGCTATATTTGAAAAATGGTATTTTGGAAGGAGAATGGTTATTAAGTTTATTTTTTTGTTATTAGTATATATTGTTATTATAGTTTGTCATATATTTTAAGCACTTTAAACCATTGTTTTGAATTAAAATTACATATTTAAATTATAATTTTGATGCAAAAATCATAAGAATAAAAGCAATTACATCTAAAAAATGGTACGTTGCAATTGAAAAAAATATTAGAATACAACGAAGAAGAAAAAGATGCATAAAGGGTGGATGACTTCATCATTTTTTTAAAATTCGGTAGTTAATGAGGGTGGTAATCTACTAATACTACATGTCCTAAGTAGTATATACATATTATAAGTTTATATATGTCTAAGGTTAGAATCACAATATGCAAGATTCGAACTCGTAACCTAAGAACCTAAGTCTGCGCACCTTATCAATAGTACTTGGTCTTAGACAAAAGTTTTTTTTGAAACTTGTAACTTAATAGAGAGTGGTAACCTACTGGGACTACATGTCTTAGGTAGTATATACATACTGTAAATTTAAATATATCCAATGTTTGAATCACACTGTGTAAGGTTTAACTTCTGACATCAGAACTTAAGTCCGAGTGCTTTACCACTCGGATGTGGCATTGGATATAACTTCATCGTAAATTATTGTAGTGAATGTTGTGTTGCATCCGTGTTATCTCAATGTTTAACCAACTTATGACAATATCATCAGCTTGAATACCAAACGATTCTCTTTTACCTTTATCTTCAAAAACTATCGATGCTTCGGTAATGTCAACGTCTTCAGTTTTCTTCACACAAATAGTAAGAGCGATATAGGTTGAAAACAATGCATTATAGTTTTCACTTTTTGTATTGGTTGTTGGATTTGGAGAAGGGTTTGACCTATCCATATTGGAACAATATTTCTTCAACCGTCTCTCATGTATTGTATCAACGATATCATTTCTCTTCCTATTGGTAAAACGACAACGGATTCTACCATTCCATGCATGACCTTTAGTGCTAATACTGAGCTACAGTCCTTTTAAGGTGTTAGATTAATAAATGATCCTAGGTTTGGATTATAAGTTGTTAAGATTGTATGTTAAGGTTCTCGAGAGGAGTGTGAAATGCATAAAATTATAAACTTTGATCAAATTGAGTGTGGGTAGTGTAGTCACGTGGAGGAGATCATTGTGACCCATCTTCTTATGCAGAAGTAAGCGTGAATGCATATTGTCCAATTGCATGCATATAATAAAATATATTTTGCAAAAAATTCACATCTTCTATTGGTCCTCTTACATATTTAAAAAAATACGCACTATCAAATTCCTAAAAGAGAAAAAATAATTGATGAAGTTTTGATGAATAAATCAAAAATCTAAAAATACAAGTGCAACGCGAGAGAAAAATTATCTTTACATGGTGATAACCATCGCTTTTGGCTGCCTCATTCAATTTGATTTATAGGATCTCATCCAACCCATGTTTCATTGTACAAACTTTTCTGTTGAACCCACCATTTGAAGCTATTATACTATATTTAGCCTTTAGTCAGACCTAGTTCTACACCAGTGTTCTGTAAATCCTGACAGAACACTATTATCGTGTCATTTTTTGTGCACTCCCTTCTTGTTAATTTCAACGACATGTTTGTTGTACATCGTAGAAAGATGTCCGTAGCTTGTTGAGATTGGATTTTTGGCCTTTTACACGTCTTTTGTATCATTTAGATTTATGGTGAATGAATATGATAGAAGTAAAGAAATGATGGGGTAGAGGTAGTAGTGAATAGAGGAAATGATAATTGTATTATTTATAATAGGAAAAAAACCATTGATGGTTTTTTATAAATGTCTAATAAGTCAGAAGCTTGAATGTTATGCAACCCAGTGTCGGCCCGGGCATAAGGCCACTGGGGCCATCGCCTTGGGCCTCTAATGTCGGGGGCCTTTGATATTTATATGGCCCATTGGCCCTTTAGAAAATAATTCCTTCTCATGTTCTCATTTCTCCAAGCAGCAACCATAGGGTCACCACATTACCAAAGTAGCAAAATTTAGGGCATCAATCTTCCACTCTACTGCAGCCATAGATTAAAAAAAAAATTGCGACTCGCCTACTACAGTGACGACTGCGACTCAAAGGCAACGAACGATGATGATTTCGATTACTGGTTTTAGAAATGTCTTTTTTTTGAAAAGGTAAATGTTAGAAGCATTTTAAAATATTCAAATGCCAATTCAAATATTCGTTCGTTGCCTATTGGTTTGGAAATTGGAATGATCCGCTTGTTTATTATTTTGAACTGTCTACTTGGTTCTGGAACTATGTTCTAAATCTGAATTCTAATGCTAATTCAAATATTCAATTTTAAAACGTTAGAAGTGTTTTAAAATGTATTATGTGAAACTTGATTGCTGAAACAGATCAATGGAAATTTAGGGAGGTAAACATTTGAATATATGATGAATTCAGTATATAAATTTAGTATCTTTTATTCAATTTAGATTTGATGAATTGATTTTATACAATTAGCACTTTAACACTTTAGGCGAATCGATTTGAATCATCTCAATAAAATGTGTAACATTTTTGTTGAATCATTTTGCCAGCTTATTTTAAATATTTACTATACTTATAGGACTATCAACATTATTCTCATATCGGGTAGAAAATTTGAATTGGGAGCTTTTAAAAGGAAAAGAAAATTTAAAGTTGAGAATGATAATAAAAAGAAAATTGGATCACTTGGTAAGTTTTTTAGCAATAACGTAACGACCCGTAAATATCGACAAGTTAATTTATTTATTAAATAGGATTTTTGAAAGTTATTTTAGAATTATGTAAATGGTGACTTAAAACCTATTTATAGGAATTTTAATAAAACCCAAATGAATTAAGTAGAAAAGGATTCTTACCTAGATATAAAATTTAATATGAGAGATTAATGAAAATATTAAATTGATTTAATGCAATAAAAGAGTGTAAACGGTAATTGGAATAAATTAAGCAATCATGTTAATGCAAGTTAATAATTTATGACTTGGATGAAATTCCAATTCAATAAAATCATTTAAATGTTGTGATTTGATTTTTAATATGAAGAAAAACAAATGTAAGGATTTGGTTAATATATGTGTTATTCATTCAGGGTATTGAATAAAAATTTGGAATCTAACTGTAATGAATGGTAATAATGTTGGTATTAGCTAATAAATTAAATTTTAATGCAATACTTATAAATGAATGGAATGAAATGAATGTAAATGCATTCTAGGTTATTTATCAAATAAAGGAAGATATTAAATTTATTGATGTAATATAACATTGATTAACCGTAAATGGGAATAAATTTAAAGAATTATGTTAATGCAGGTGGATCATTTATAAACTTAAATGAAACATTCCAATTTAATAGAGTTATTCGAATGTTATGACTTATTTTAAAGGTAAAAATTGGATTTAATTGGAATTTGTTATATTTGGTTTAAATAGGAAAGGAGTAATACAAAAGTAACCGTGAATAGTGAAGTCGCAACAGTAAATGGAAGAAATTGAAATAAGGGGCAGTAAACATTGAATAAATTAATATGAATAAATGCCAACATTGAATTGTTATAAATGTAATTAAATATTTCAAGTGTGTGAAACGTAAAGATAAAGGTTAAGAGTTGTTGGAATGGGTATATTATAATAATAAAGTGTGAATAAAAATTTGATTGGTTATATTAATTGAAGGGAATTCAAAGTTGTTCGGAAATGTAAATGGAATAAATGAAGTTATGCAGTAATGAATGAATAAATAAAAATATTGTAATAAAATAGGAAACTGACATAACGTTTATAAATGATAACGAATATTGGTAAGGAATAAATGAGAACAATTGAAATAAAACTTAAAAGGTAATTAAAAGTTGAATAGTTACCATTGTAAGATACCTATTTGGGTAGTTGATAAACTTTAATGTGAAATGGATTGAAAACTTTTGGCCAAATTTGGGTAGTTAGCGTAGTTTTGATTTGTCATTGTAGTTTCTTAATTCTATAAGATGCAAAATGTTAACTTTATTTTAATATGACGTTTTGGGGTGATTTAAGAAGTGAAAAACCAAGATTTATTTGTTTATTTGAAATTTGAAATCCAATTTGTGGATTTATTGCAAATAAGTGAAATTAATGTTTAACTATTACGTTAAGAGGGTCTAATAAATTAAAAGGGGAAATCAATAGGGATTAATCTAATTTAAGGTTATATTAATATAAATTTGGGTCAAAAGGTGTTGGACCAAGGAAATAATATTAATTGGTTTTAGAAACCTTAATTTAAAATGTGAAGTGGACAAGATTTCACGTCATAACCATTTATACAAATCCGGATGTATGTAGAAGTTAATGGAATACAACGTAAAAAAATGTTGAATAAAAAGAATAAGAATCAACATTTATTTATATAATTGGATTTAACTACGATAGTATGATTTATTGCCATTAAATGAAAATTTAATATATAGAATATTGCCTAAAAGGAAAAGTAGATGAAATCTAAAGAAATAAACGAAGACAATAATGAACTAATGAAAAATTTACTCTCTTTGATAATAATAGACTGGATAACAGAATGAAAATGAAATTTTTGAAAATTTAATTTACAAATTCTTAAAGTTTGTTTATAGAGTAGAGTTGGTCCATTCATTCCCTTTCTAATTAATAATTGTCACACTTTTTTTTTTCATTGTTTCCTCATTTGTTTCATTACTCATTTCCATTTACATGGTCTAAAGCCTTTTCATTCCATGAACGTTACATACTTTTCATATTTTTTATTTCTTTCTTTCACGTCTTTTAATATCTACCATTTTTATTGGGTTGTTCATATTTTTACTTTATTTCAGTTCCTACTTTGTTTATATTTAGCTTTATTAGCTTTTCACTAGTTTCATTCCTCATTCTTGTAGCTTCATTTCATTTTTAAAATTTCATCTTCTATAGCTTCATTTTTTTTGTCACTCTTCACCTTCCTCCTTCTTTTTTTCATGTTTCTTCTTCAAATCACCTTTCTCTCTTTTTTTTTCCAAAGTTTTTTTCCCTCTTTCTTCTTCTTATTCTTCGAATCTTCTTCTATTTCAAAGTTTCCTTTTCTTTCTTTTTTGTTCTTCTTCTTCTTTAAAATTTTTTTCTCTTTTAAACCTTCTCTTCTTTCCATGTCTTTTTCTTCAAATCCAGATTATATATAATCTTCTCTTCAAAACTTTCTATAAAAAATATATTAATATAGCAAGGAAACAAAACAAAATGAGAAAGTAGTTGCAGATCTAAATCTGGCTAAGCAAAAAGGTATGTGTAACGCCCCACTCCGAGACCCACTCTAGTAAAGAGTATTACGGAGTAATACCGTCTACTAGAACGGAGAATAGAGTATAATGGAAGCGACCATATGTAATCAAGCTATAACTATCTACTGAATACGTCGAATAGGTGGTTTTCTTTTCTCAAGTGGTTCGACATATCCAGTAGATATTTATAACGAAACTACAATGGCTAAGGAAAATAGGTTCAGAACAAACATAATACTAAATGATAACATCATCATCACAGAACAGTCACATAACAGTCACAGAACATAGGTACAATATATCGTCAATACAGATCCAAGTATCAAAAGGTGGGTACAAAGCCACCGCTCACACATGTGAGTCAAAAATATGTACATAAGAGTCTGAAATAACAGAGTAGCTGAATAGTGGACAAATAAAAGAGCTATCTATCAGCATAGCAGATAATGTCCAAGCGGAAGCACAGAAAGCTAAGTCCAGAGACCTAACCTGAAACAACTCGGTCTGACCCGAGCGAAAACACTCGGGTCAGGCTAGCTAAACAATCAGTAATAACTGAGATATATATAATAATGCAGTACATAAATAAAACAGTACTTCTCCAAAGAGAAGAGTAATATGGACTACATGAATATAATGACGATCCCTAATCATCAATAAACAGTAAAAATCTCCAAAGAGAATACAAACACCAAAGTGTGGGATAAATAAAATCGCCTCATATCATCGGCGTAGCCAAAGCTAGATAAAGTTGACCATAGGCAATTATCCCAAGAGTGACCAGAGTCAGTAATCAATGCCCAAGCAAAGATCGATGCTCCAAAGAGCAATAGGGATATACTGAAAAGTCAATGAAATCAAACACTGAAAAGCAGTGTCCAGAGACACTGTGAATCCATAAGGTAATCGCACTTACATCGTATGGTTCCATAGAACCAACATCGAATGGAAATACTCGAATGGATATAAAATCATCAGATAATACAAATATTGCACGTGCACCGACCAGAGTCGTTGTTGCCAAGTACTGTAGAGTTGTGATCGATCACTCGCACAGATGCGGAATGCGCGAAACGGCGAGATCCTTCCCAGTAGGATAAAGGCCCAGAGGCGCACGCCGAAAAATAAACTGCTCCATAGAGCAGGTGTCCAGAGACGGTTGCCCAGAGGCGTGGTGACCCAAAGGTCCAGTACTGGCCGCCCAGAGGCTAATGTGCCACTAACTTCTTGGAGAGGAACCCGTAAAGTGTTAACAATGAGTCCCATACCCCACGTTCGCACTAAACGGTTTCCTAACCAATAGCAAGCTCACACTCCAAACAATAAAAAGTTCACCTCATATCATCGGTAGACTAGACCCAAAGGTCAGAACGATCAATCGAACAGGTCGGGGATTAACCGGAAAGAAAATACACACGGTTTCCATAGGCCGGATATTTCCTAACCGTTTAAGCACCTTTCCACTTCGCTCGACGTGCTAAAAGTGAGTGTGAGATTTTTATTATAGAAAATAATGGTGTAAACGGATTTTAATTGATTTTGAAATCACTTTAAAACGGTCTTTTGAAAAGTCTCCTATTATGGAGTAATTAATTTAATAATTAAAAATAATATTATATAATAATTTTCAAAAGTCATTTTGAAATGAAAAATCCTTTTAAATCCTTTTTATAAAGCCCGTGTACGAAATCCAGGGACAATTCTCAAAGAAATCGACGAAAACCAGAAAATCATCAAAAATATTCTAAGTGTTTGAAACCATTCAAAAACTGCTGCGAAACCAAGTTCGGCAATTTATTTGGACCAGCAAACTGTGTCCAAATGGCATGAAAACCGGTAGGCATGTAGTCCGACATCCCTAATTTAAGATGCAAAAAGAATTTCTGGATTCCGAGTTGAGACGAAGTGGCAGCGACCTCTCAAAGTTGAACCCAGAAAAAGATTCACACTGTTTTCCAACAGCGACCAGAGTCTAACTTTGACACGAAAATCGGAGTACCAAACGAACTCCAATGTTGCCCAAATTTTCCAGAGATGGAGTTCGCAACTCCACCTTTCCAACGAGACCAAAAACGTCAAATTCTGACCTCCGATGCGAGCGTGGCGGCATCGCGAAGTGACGCTCAAAATCTGAAAACTGAGCTTTATTGTATTTTTTTTTTTTTTTGGACGCGGGCTCCGGCCCGCGTCAGCTTGCCCCAGCCCAGGCTGGCTGGGGAGGCAGTTCAGACCCCCCCCAGCCCAGGTGGGCTGGGGAGATGGTGCAGACCCCAGCCCACCTGGGCTGAGGCTGGGACGCGGGCTGCGGCCCGCGTCCACTACTCCCCAACCCAGGTGGGCTGGGGAGCTGGTGCAGACCCCAGCCCACCTGGGCTGGGGTTGGGACCCGGGCTGCGGCCCGCGTCCACTACTCCCCAACCCAGGTGGGCTGGGGAGCTGGTGCAGACCCCAGCCCACCTGGGCTGGGGTGCAGACCCCCAGCCCTCCCCAGCCCAGGTGGGCTGGGGAGCTGGTGCAGACCCCAGCCCACCTGGGCTGGGGCTGGGACGCCGGCTGCGGCCCGCGTCCACTACTCCCCAGCCCAGGTGGGCTGGGGAGCTGGTGCAGACCCCCAGCCCACCTGGGCTGGGGGGTATGAGGTGCGGCCAGCCCACCAAGTGCTGGCCTGCTTCTGGCTAGCCCCTCTGGGCTAGCCCACTGCACCTGGGCAGCAGCCTGGGTGCAGCCCAGGGCCCTATTTCAGGCTGTTTTCAGCCTGAATCATTCCAGCAAGGTGTTTTTGATGGTTTAGGGTGTTTTTTTCAATTTTTTGGCATCAAAAAATCAATAATAACAATCACTAATCACCATATAAAGATTATTACACTAAATTAAAGGAAATCAAGGCCAAATCTTAGCATTACAACTAGCAATAATTACTAATCCATAGTAATTACCTCAATTAAGCAAAGGATCAAATGGTTTTAGTGCACAATATCAAGCAAGCCAAACTCCTCAACCCCAAAGTAAAGATCAAGAGGCTTCAAGGACCCAAAATCAATAAAGAAAACAAAATAATGATTACTACAAGATGATAGAGATAAATGGGGATTAAGAAGGAGGATTAGAGAATAGGAGAGATTGCATTACCTTTCTTCTTCTCTTTTCTTTTTCTTCTAGGATTAAACTAATTTATGAAGAGAAGGAGATGGAGCTTCTAAATGGAGGCCATTAATTTTGTTTAGATCTAGGTTTTAGGAATTTATGAAGAGGAGGAGGGTTAGGGTTTATGGGAGGGGTTTGAGATATTAAATAGGAGTGGGTTGGTTAATAGGTCATGGTAAGAGGTTTTAAAACCCATTAGGACTTAGTTTATTTTCCTAAGGTTATCATGTGAACAAAATTCTAAGAAGCATCCTAGTTTTAAATAAAACCATATAATTGCTCATTTGGCCCATTAACCTATAATCACATAAAAAAATTTCCCCATTTCAACCCAAAAATATTTTAATTTGCGAACCAATTGCAAATTTAAATTCCCAAAAATTTGTTTAGCTCCCTTTTTAACTTAAAATCATAATTTTAATTCATTATTCGGTAATTGCAATCTCAGGGTTGTTACAGTATGCAATACTAAAAATTCCATTGCAAGTTAAATAAAATATATGATGTGATATATAATTTTTTTTCCTTCTTTTTTTTGAAATTTCAATCACCATTAATGCGTATAACTTTCTCCTACGAACTCAGTTTCACACGCGCTTTTCTCCGCTAGGTTCGTATTGGAATCCAGACATTTAGACGCTGGTTTGAACGAATTCTGAGACCGTCGAATTTTTGGGTTTAAATCAGATTTAAATTCGATTTAGATCTCAAAGGTGAGTGTTTTAACCCACTCACAACTTCTAAAATTTCCTATGTTTGTTAAATTGATTTAATATTTGAGTAGAAATTTGTTTATCACTGTTTGGCATGTTTATTCGTAATCTCTGTTAAATCGCATTGATTAAATTTAACTATTAATTAATTTTATTTAATGCGTATAATTTGACAGTTATAATTTATTTATTTGCGTATTAACTGCCTATCATAGTTATGTTTATTTTTATTTCATATTAACTGCCAGTTAAATTTGCAATTATCTTTGCATATAAACTGCTAGTTAAACGGTAGTTAAATTTAAATTTATTGTTGAATATAAACTGTTAGTTAACGCATGTTATTTATTTCCTGTATAATTTATATGCTCTATATTAAAGTTGTTTAAATTGGATGATGATTGAAATAAATGGTTGATGATTGATATTTGGATGAATGGATGCTACATTTATATTGTATAAACTTCAAGTCATCATGCATATTCATTTCATTCGGGATTGCGGTTTGAAATGATATACAACCGCATTTTTTTTATTTTAAATTGCGGATTGAAATGATAAACATCCGTATCACTAGACCATAGGGTAGAAAATTTTATACAGGCACCGCGGTAAATATATAAAATTATTTTTGAAATGTTTTACTATGGTTTTGTAAAGCTATATATATATATATATGGTTTATAGGATATTGATTTGGTTATTTATATATATATATATATATATATATAGTAAATTTTCGGTTTTTAAGCTTTGTATAAATTTGATTTGAAGTATAAAATAAAGTTTGAATTTTAAGATCAAATACGATTAAGCATTTATTTAAAATCTAATTTCTGGAGTTTTATGACTTAAATGAGAATAAGATTTGGAAGATGAATATTAAGTTAAATTGAAATTTAATTAAAATTAAAATTTTAAAGGATATGATTTTTATAACTTGATCTTTTGTAAAGTGATTTAAATGAATCAGGTTGATTTAAATGAATATATTAAGTTTAATAAATTGAAAGATTTTACAATTATGTGAAGTTAAAGGTTCTACTTAAATTATATTGAATTCATTAAGTAAACACTTCAAGTCTAAATAATAAGTAATTGAATTTGATATATATGGGTTTGTCAAATGAGTTTGTTTTTGAAAAGGTGAAATATTTAGAGCTTTGAAACATAAGAATTAAAAATGGTATTTGGAAGTTTAAATCGATATTTGGAATTGATTTGTGAAATGTAAAGAAGCTATTTTGTTTTATAAAAGAAATTTAATATTTAACCATTTGAGAGATGGAAATTTGTTTCAAAGTTATGATTTTCAAGGTAGTATAATTTGGAAAAATTATATTCCGGAGTTTTGATTTCTAAATATTTTACTTTGAAAACCCGATGAGTTTGGAAAGTATATATATTGGAAAATAAAATGACATTATATTGGTTTGGGCCTAAATGATATCGTATTGATTTGGGGTTTTAAAAATATAAACGATATCGTATTTATATAGGTTTAAAAATGGTTATTTTATTCTGGTTTTAAAGTATAATTAGTTCAAATGACCGCGGTGTTATAATAACGTTTGGTTATTGAAGAGACCAGGATCGGAAGTTGTCATACTCTCTGCCAACTCCGAAAACCACTTTAACAACCGTGTACGCGGTGGAGATTTCAGAATGAAGTAGGTTGGTGGAGGCGTTTCCTGCAAGGTAAATATGCGGACCCGACTCCCGTGAGTTGGCATAAGGTGGCTAAAACAGGAGCGATTCTCGGGCTAATGAGGTCATTCCTCTGATCGGACACTCCTCTTCGATATTATACTTTGACTTTGAATTGATTCAGTGGCCACTTTTACTTTGTTTTTTTTTGGGAGTTGTTTCGAGGTGGGCGGTAGCTGCGGCTACGCGTTTCCATCAGCCCGGATAGCAATTGGTATATCTACCCTAGCATTGCCTAATTGTGTCGTGTCACCTACCCTATCGCGCCATGTACGAGTTTGGATTTCACCCGTAGCCCGTATGGTATCCTCTGGTGGCTTCCCGATCAAGAGGGACTATGATATTGGATGGACTATTGGGACTATTACGTGTTAAGGGCTATATGGGTAACCCCTTAATGCTAAGAAAAAAAGTAAGTTTATTTTACAATTAAACACTATTATAATAGCGCAATATACTACATAGTAAATAGTTTAACGGATCCTTAGGAGATGTAAATCCCGAGCATCTCTTGAGTTACTGCACTCATATTTATTTCTGTTAATTTAACTTACATAAGGTCTTTTAGTTCTGACTCGAGTGTTTTGTCTTTTCAATTCGCTCGGGTCAGTCCGAGCTTTTCAGGATTTGAAGATTTTATTCTGGAGGACGAAGACGAAGATTTGTAGTATTACTATCTACTATATTATCCCACTACACTATTTAATTCCACTGCATTGATATTATTGGTATGTGAACTCTGATATTTAATTGTATAAAGAAGAATCAAATGTTTTGTAAACAGTTTTATGAACTGCATATTTTATTATTATATTTTATCCTTCCGCTGTGAGATTCTGTTTCTTTTTATTTCTTTCTTGTTTTTCTTATTTACCCCATAACAATCCGCCCATCCGTATGGTTTGAATTGGCACGTGTGTCGATTTATAGCGTGCGAAAAGGCGGGACGTTACATCTGGTATCAGAGCTTTGGTTTAGCGATAAACCTTAGCTTTGTGGGGTTTGACTCTTTACTAATAGGGTAGTAATACCCTATGGGAGTCGCTGAGTGTATATATATGAGAGAGCGTATTTTTTAGTGTTATAAAAAGGTTTTATATTGTGTTAATCTGTTCCATTCTGTATTTATAAATTCTGGTTGGTGCATGGGACGCTATGACATCAATAAGGATTTCTAAACACTTAATAGGACAGACCGACATAATATTTGTTTTTAATATAAGTGAATGAAATAATTTTGCCTATTATATTTTCTATATATATATAAAATAAATTTTATAAAGATTATATTTGGTTGAAAAATATTGGGTGTTAGGAATAAAATTTAAAAATAATAGGTAACATTAAAAAAAATTCAAAAGATATCTATATTTGGCTGAAATAGATTGGTTGTTAGGTAATAAAGTGTATAAATAATAGGTAGAAATAAGAATGAAAATGGGAATTTAGAAATTAAGTTCCGGGGTTTTGGAAATTCTTACAATTGATTTTTGGAATATAATAATAATATTTTAAAAGTATTTTCCTAATATGAGTATTTCAGTACAATTTGAAAGAATTGTTTTAAAAGAAACTTTGAAAAGAAATAAGTTCTGTACTTCCCCCTCTGTCGCTGGAAAATAATTTCGGTGATGAGTGCACGCATCATCGACATTCATTTTCGAGTTTCGAAGTGGGAAGGCCACTTTAGTAATTTACTGCAGGATTATTAAGAAAATTTTCGTTTTAATTATAATTGGATATATATATATATATATGTTAAGCGTAGATATCTATTTATTATTTTAAATGATTTAAATTTACACCAGGTATTTGGTTCTTAAGTTCCAGTTAATTAATAGTACAATTAAGTGTAGCAAATTTGAACCTTTAAGTAAAGAAAAATTTAATACAATAGGAAGAGAAGTAATGTAAATAAACGATTGTAAACCTTAGTAAATGGATAAAGGAAATTCTTTATTTATAAGAATTGAGGTTATAAGGTAACAAATTTGGTGTAATTAAAATGTTACTATTATTAAATATAATAGAAATATTAGCATTAAATAAATGAATGAAATTAAAATTAAGTTGAAATTGTAACTTATAAAACGAATATATAATTAATGAACCATTAATTAATTAAAGGAATTGAGAAGAAAATTTGTATAATTTTCACTTACATTCTTAAAGCATATATATAACTTACCATATAATAAAAGTTACAGTGTTTGTAAGAAAATGTAAGGGGGAAATCTTACAAGTAAAGCTTGAGCTAATGAAAGTATTCAATGAATTTGTTGTTATAAATGGGAATTTAATGTTATAAACTTAAGTTGTAAATTGAAATTTTACCATAATTAAAGGTAAGTATTATAATTAGATGATTTTAAAACTTAAGTAAATAGAATGAAATTCTATAATAAATGAAACTGTGAGAAATAAATAAATAAAATTTAGAAATGCATAAATGGAATGCAATAAAAAGAAACTTATATGACATTAAAATGAAAGATGAATATTGTAAGTAATAAATGAAAATAAATGAGGTAATCACTCAATGAATGAAAGAAAGAAAATCAAACAACTAAAGATGAAATAAAATTTATAATAAGTTAATTTGATTTGTTGGGTTGAATTGTTATTGTTTGATTTATGGTTGGTCAGGTAAGGAAATTCGAAATTGTTGGATGAATAAATAATTTATTTCGTTTCATCTAAGACTGTGAGTAAATGATGCACTTGATAGTTATTTTTCACTCCGTACAATTTCAAGTTTTGAACCTGAACAACTATTTGCTTGTTGATTGAATGGTTGTTTTGTTTCTTGTGTATGCTGTTTGTTGAAATGGATGGTTGGGTATTGATTTGTTGTTTGTGATTGAAACCACTCAAATATTTCACTTTATATAAATTGTTAACCCTTTAGATTTTATAAGTGAAATGCAGGTTATGGAAGCAATTGATACTGCTTTTGGTTCCATAAATTTAGCGTAAATTGCCCGACAAATAGGTACGTTTTCGGATTAGGGTTTATAGCGATATTTTATATATTTTCCCGTGTAGGGATATATATTATTTTGGGAAATATTTGTGTATATTGTTATATTTTGATATTATATTTTCTCCCGAGCCTCTCCGTACAAAGGAGACTCTGCCAAAAAATATCAAAAAAAATTTGGACTTAGGAATTTTTTTTTTAAATGTTTTTCCAAACATTTATTTATTTAAGTATAAAAGGATATAATGATTATAAAATGGGTATATTTATATAAAGTAATAAATGTTGTAAATTATTGTTTATAAGTTAATATTTTGAATAGGATGTATTGTTTATTCAATTCTTCCTTCTCCCTTCTTTTCCTTTTCGAGGACGAAAAGTTTTGAGTGAGGGAGAGTGTAACGACCCGTAAATTTCGACAATTTAATTTATTTATTAAATAGGATTTTTGTAAGTTATTTTAGAATTATGTAAATGGTGACTTAAAACCTATTTATAGGAATTTGAATAAAACCCAAATGAATTAAGTAGAAAAGGATTCTTACCTAGATATAAAATTTAATATGAGAGATTAATGAAAATATTAAATGGATTTAATGCAATAAAAGAGTGTAAACGGTAATTGGAATAAATTAAGCAATCATGTTAATGCAAGTTAATAATTTATGACTTGGATGAAATTCCAATTCAATAAAATCATTTAAATGTTGTGATTTGATTTTTAATATGAAGAAAAACAAATGTAAGGATTTGGTTAATATATGTGTTATTTATTCAGGGTATTGAATAAAAATTTGGAATCTAATTGTAATGAATGGTAATAATGTTGGTATTAGCTAATAAATTAAATTTTAATGCAATACCCATAAATGAATGGAATGAAATGAATGAATGTAAATGCATTCTAGGTTATTTATAAAATAAAGGAAGATATTAAATTTATTGATGTAATATAACATTGATTAACCGTAAATGTGAATAAATTTAAAGAATTATGTTAATGCAGGTGGATCATTTATAAACTTAAATGAAACATTCCAATTTAATAGAGTTATTCGAATGTTATGACTTATTTTAAAGGTAAAAATTGGATTTAATTGGAATTTGTTATATTTGGTTTAAATAGGAAAGGAGTAATACAAAAGTAACCATGAATAGTGAAGTCGCAACTGTAAATGAACGAAACTGAAATAAGGGGCAGTAAACATTGAATAAATTAATAGGAATAAATGCCAACATTGAATTGTTATAAATGTAATTAAATATTTCAAGTGTGTGAAACGTAAAGATAAGGGTTAAGAGTTGTTGGAATGGGTATATTATAATAATAATAAAGTGTGAATAAAAATTTGATTGGTTATATTAATTGAAGGGAATTCAAAGTTGTTCGGAAATGTAAATGGAATAAATGAAGTTATGCAGTAATGAATGAATAAATAAAAATATTGCAATAAAATAGGAAACTGACATAACATTTACAAATGATAACGAACATTGGTAAGGAATAAATGAGAACAATTGAAATAAAACTTAAAAGGTAATTAAAAGTTGAATAGTTACCATTGTAAGATACCAATTTGGGTAGTTGATAAACTTTAATGTGAAATGGATTGAAAACTTTTGGCCAAATTTGGGTAGTTAGCGTAGTTTTGATTTGTCATTGTAGTTTCTTAATTCTATAAGATGCAAAATGTTAACTTTATTTTAATATGACGTTTTGGGGTGATTTAAGAAGTGAAAAACCAAGATTTATTTGTTTATTTGAAATTTGAAATCCAATTTGTGGATTTATTGCAAATAAGTGAAATTAATGTTTAACTATTACGTTAAGAGGGTCTAATAAATTAAAAGGGGAAATCAATAGGGATTAATCTAATTTAAGGTTATATTAATATAAATTTGGGTCAAAAGGTGTTGGACCAAGGAAATAATATTAATTGGTTTTAAAAACATTAATTTAAAATGTGAAGTGGACAAGATTTCACGTCATAACCATTTATACAAATCCGAATGTATGTAGAAGTTAATGGAATAAAACGGAAACAAATGTTGAATAAAAAGAATAAGAATCAACATTTATTTATATAATTGGATTTAACTACGATAGTATGATTTATTGCCATTAAATGAAAATTTAATATATAGAATATTGCCTAAAAGGAAAAGTAGATGAAATCTAAAGAAATAAACGAAGACAATAATGAACTAATGAAAAATTTACTCTCTTTGATAATAATAGACTGGATAACAGAATGAAAATGAAATTTTTGAAAATTTAATTTACAAATTCTAAAGTTTGTTTATAGAGTAGAGTTGGTCCATTCATTCCCTTTCTAATTAATAATTGTCACACTTTTTTTTTCATTGTTTCCTCATATGTTTCATTACTCATTTCCATTTACATGGTCTAAAGCCTTTTCATTCCATGAACGTTACATACTTTTCATATTTTTTATTTCTTTCTTTCACCTCTTTTAATATCTACAATTTTTATTGGGTTGTTCATATTTTTACTTTATTTCAATTCCTACTTTGTTTATATTTAGCTTTATTAGCTTTTCACTAGTTTCATTCCTCATTCTTGTAGCTTCATTTCATTTTTAAAATTTCATCTTCTATAGCTTCATTTTTTTGTCACTCTTCACCTTCCTCCTTCTTTTTTTCATGTTTCTTCTTCAAATCACCTTTCTCTCTTTTTTTTCCAAAGTTTTTTTTCCTCTTTCTTCTTCTTATTCTTCGAATCTTCTTCTTTTTCAAAGTTTCCTTTTCTTTCTTTTTTGTTCTTCTTCTTCTTTATTTTTTTTTCTCTTCTAAACCTTCTCTTCTTTCCATGTCTTTTTCTTTAAATCCAGATTTATATAATCTTCTCTTCAAAACTTTCTATAAAAAATATATTAATATAGCAAGGAAACAAAACAAAATGAGAAAGTAGTTGCAGATCCAAATCAGGCTAAGCAAAAAGGTATGCAATACTAAAAATTCCATTGCAAGTTAAATAAAATATATGATGTGATATATAATTTTTTTTCTTTCTTTTTTTTGAAATTTCAATCACCATTAATGCGTATAACTTTCTTCTACGAACTCAATTTCACATGCGCTTTTCTCCGCTAGGTTCGTATTGGAATTCCAGACATTTAGACGCTGGTTTGAACGAATTCTGAGACCGTCGAATTTTTGGGTTTAAATCGGATTTAAATTCGATTTAGATCTCAAAGGTGAGTGTTTTAACCCACTCACAACTTCTAAAATTTCCTATGTTTGTTAAGTTGATTTAATATTTGAGTAGAAATTTGTTTATGACTGTTTAACATGTTTATTCGTCATCTCTGTTAAATCCCATTGATTAAATTTAACTGTTAATTAATTTTATTTAATGCATATAATTTGACAGTTAGAATTTATTTATTTGCGTATTAACTGCCTATCATAGTTATGTTTATTTTTATTTCATATTAACTGCCAATTAAATTTACAATTATCTTTGCATATAAACTGCTAGTTAAACGGTAGTTAAATTTAAATTTATTGTTGAATATAAACTGTTAGTTAACGCATGTTATTTATTTCCTGTATAATTTATATGCTCTATATTGATGTTGTTTAAATTGGATGATGATTGAAATAAATGGTTGATGATTGATATTTGGATGAATGGATGCTACATTTATATTGTATAAACTTCAAGTCATCATGCATATTCATTTCATTCGGGATTGCGGTTTGAAATGATATACAACCACATTTTTTTAATTTTAAATTGCGGATTGAAATGATAAACATCCGTATCACTTGACCATAGGGTAGAAAATTTTATACAGGCACCGCGTTAAATATATAAAATTATTTTGGTTTTGTAAAGCTATATATATATATATATATATATATATATATATATGGTTTATAGGATATTGATTTGGTTATTTATATATATATAGTAAATTTTCGATTTTTGAGCTTTGTATAAATTTGATTTGAAGTATAAAATAAAGTTTGATTTTTAAGATCAAATACGATTAAGCATTTATTTAAAATCTAATTTCTGGAGTTTTATGACTTAAATGAGAATAAGATTTGGAAGATGAATATTAAGTTAAATTGAAATTTAATAAAAATTAAATTTTTAAAGGATATGATTTTTATAACTTGATCTTCTATAAAGTGATTTAAATGAATATCAGGTTGATTTAAATGAATATATCAAGTTTAATAAATTGAAAGATTTTCCAATTATGTGAAGTTAAAGGTTTTACTTAAATTATATTGAATTCATTAAGTAAACACTTCAAGTCTAAATAATAAGTAATTGAATTTGATATATATGGGTTTGTCAAATGAGTTTGTTTTTGAAAAGGTGAAATATTTAGAGCTTTGAAACATAAGAATTAAAAATGGTATTTGAAAGTTTAAATCGATATTTGGAATTGATTTGTGAAATGTAAAGAAGCTATTTTGTTTTATAAAAGAAATTTAATATTTAACCATTTGAGAGATGGAAATTTGTTTCAAAGTTATGACTTTCAAGGTAGTATAATTTGGAAATATTATATTCTAGAGTTTTGATTTCTAAATATTTTACTTTGAAAACCGATGAGTTTGGAAAGTATATATATTGGAAAATAAAATGACATGATATTGGTTTGGGCCTAAATGATATCGTATTGATTTAGGATTTTAAAAATATAAACGATATCGTATTTATATGGGTTTTAAAATGGATATTTTATTCTGGTTTTAAAGTATAATTATTTCAAATGACCGCGGTGTTATAATAACGTTTGGTTGTTGAAGAGACCGGGATCGGAAGTTGTCATACTCTCTGCCAACTCCGAAAACCACTTTAACAACCGTGTACGCGGTGGAGATTCCAAAATGAAGTAGGTTGGTGGAGGTGTTTCCTGCAAGGTAAATACGTGGACCCGACTCCCGTGAGTTGGCATAAGGTGGCTAAAACAGGAGCGATTCTCGGGCCAATGAAGTCATTCCTTTGATCGGACACTCCTCTTCGATATTATACTTTGACTTTGGATTGATTCAGTGGCCACTTTTACTTTATTTTTGGGAGTTGTTTCGAGGTGGGCGGTAACTGCGGCTACGCGTTTCCATCAGCCCGGATAGCAATTGGTATATCTACCCTGGCATTGCCTAGTTGTGCCGTTTCACCTACCCTATCGCGCCTTGTATGAGTTTGGATTTCTCTCGTAGCCCGTGTGGTATCCTCTGGTGGCTTCCCGATCAGGAGGGACTATGATATTGGATGGACTATTGGGACTATACGTGTTAAGGGCTATATGGGTAACCCCTTAATGCTAAGAAAAAAAGTAAGTTTATTTTACAATTAGACACTATTATAATAGCGCAATATACTACATAGTAAATAGTTTAACGGATCCTTAGGAGATGTAAATCCCGAGCATCTCTTGAGTTACTGCACTCATATTTATTTCTGTTAATTTAACTTACATAAGATCTTTTAGTTCTGACTCGAGTGTTTTGTCTTTTCAATTCGCTCGGGTCAGTCCGAGCGTTTCAGGATTTGAAGATTTTATTCTGGAGGACGAAGACGAAGATTTGTAGTATTACTATCTACTATATTATCCCACTACACTATTTAATTCCGCTGCATTGATATTATTGGTATGTGAACTCTGATATTTAATTGTATAAAGAAGAATCAAATGTTTTGTAAACAGTTTTATGAACTGCATATTTTATTATTATATTTTATCCTTCCGCTGTGAGATTCTGTTTCTTTTTATTTCTTTCTTGTTTTTCTTAATTACCCCATAACAATCCGCCCATCCGTATGGTTTGAATTGGCACGTATGTCGATTTATAGCGTGCGAAAAGGCGGGACGTTACAAATAAACAAGATGAATTTATTGTTGAGAAAAAGACTAATGAAGGCGAAGTTGAAGATGTTCCTATAATAGACAAGGAAAAAAAATGAAGATATTAATGAAGACGTGAACGAGAACATCCAATATAAAGAAACCGCTAAAGAATTTGAACCAGTTTATATTGACATTGGCGAGCCGATAAATTGGAAAGACATGAATCAATCATTGAGAGATTTAATTATTCAAAAAGACCCTATAAGGGAGAAAATATTGATTATCTCAAAGATAAATCAAATAGATATTTCTCTATTGTACACTGTTTTCGGCAATTATTAAATGGAGAGAAGTATGATAGGAAATGGTTAACATACTCAAAAACTTTAGATAAAATGTTTTTTTGTTGCAAGTTGTTTAAACAAAATGGAATGATGATACAATTAGCAAATGATGGTGTCACGACCAGGTTTTTCGACCTCCGAAAGTCGACATCAATACTTCCACTATATTACATGCCGAACAATCAAATGCCGGAAATACCCGACCGTAAGGGAAAAAGAAGAAAGAGGTAGAAGGAGAAGATAATAACAACATCAGAATCTCACAATCGCAGTGGAACAAAATACAATTTGTAATAACAGTTTTTAAACACATGAAATCTGTATTGTTATATATACATACCATTATCAGAGTACAACAATCATCCATCATTTTGGAAAGCTTATTATTTGTCCTTACAAGCAGAAATAGTACTTCAAATATGGAGATATATCTCTGTCATCCAGCTCGCCTCCTGAGCTCTATAGCATATTATCCTGGATTTTGTTCAACTTGGTCTGACCTGAGCATCATAATAAAACAACACCCGAGTCATTCTAGAAAACCAGCGTGAGAAAATCACACTCAATTGGATTATTATATGTTTGAAAATTCTTTGAAAACAAAGGTATCTCGTAAGACTACGCCACAAATAAACATGTCGGTTTTTCACCTTACGATAAACAAAATATTTCATATCAAAATCCTCTGATATTATAATAGTGTCTAAGTAAAAATACTTATTCAAATAGCCGAAATTGCTACATTAATTAAATTCCAGCACAATAGGTATACAATCAAGTCCGAATGCACTTATTGGAGATTGGATTCTATACAATGGCAGGGCTACTGGAGTACCGCCCGTCACATTACCTAGTCTAGATCAGCGTACCGAGGACCACTCCCGATCTTCTGCAATACAAGACCGGAGCTACCCCTTACTTGATAGTCTGAATAAGATCATCCCGCGGTTGGAGCTAACAACCGCCCACACAGCCGAAATAAAGGGACTTTAAACATGGAAAATCTTACCCTAATTAGGTGCTACCCACTTAGCCTTACTGCACGTCCCATATTTTATCCATTCCTGGTTGATGAGGATTGAGGCTAAATGTTACCTTTTTAAGCACACATTCACTTAGAATGATCATCGTCCTCCAATGACAATGGTCTGATAGCATTCGTCCATACAAGTTGCCCTGGGCATGGACAAACTGAATCACCGTCTTCATTATCTTCACGATCTTCATTCGCTACGTTCAAATCGGATCGAAGTGGTTTTCGAATAATTAAATATGATCCCGGCCTCTTCGAAATGATCGGCGCATTGGCCAATATTGATAGTTGGTTATTTAACTATCAAATAGCATTCACAAGCAACCATTGGGCCTTAAATAATTTTCCAAATTATTTATTTCAAAATATCTACATCAGATATCATTCTCATATTTCAACACTTTGAAAATAGTTTCAAATCCGTTTTGTTTCCACGGAATCAAATTTTAACCCTTTCCCAATACTTTAGAATATTTTTCCCACTTCATTAATTACTCAACACTTGGAAAATATTCATTTTATTACCTATTTCTTTTTTCAAAATTCATTTACAATTTTATTTGTTAACTTTTAAAACTCGTTTCACACGAATTCTATAAATCCTAGAAAATTTCTTAGTTAATTTCCTTTAATATTTTTCAATGCCATCTATGCTTATTTAAAATCCCAGTTTCACTTCTACTCCCTTAAGGATTTTATTTCACTTCCCGAAGTCCACCTATCTTATTCTTTTGGAAATTTATTTAAGTTTCCATAATACCACTATAAGATCTTTCCCTTAAAATCTTATCCGATCAAATAAACATAGCTTCCCATCTCGAAAAGATATATAATTGAATTTAAAACATTTAAATATATATATATAATAGGAAAAATGGATTGTTTTCCAAAATATGGTTTTAGACAAAATTAAAATATCACCATCTTAAAAGCACTAAAAATTCATATCCAGTTGCTAATTAATTTACAAAACTGATTTATAAAAATTAGGATTTATTTCAATAAATACTAAGTATATAATAGCTAACTTCGAAAACTCTAGAACCAGATAATAGTTTATAAAAATTATATAGTATAGTAAAAAATTTAAATCCCATTCGAAGCAATTTCTATCTACTCAACAAAAGTCCAACTTTAGAAAACCCAATATTCACCAATTCAATTTATAATTTCCTCTTGATTCGTATCACATTAACCATATCACCACTTCTCACATTTGAAACATATCCCATTATTTCTTTTCGAAACAATTTTCATAACTCGATATAAGTTCACACCATTAACTTATATTTTCCACATATCCACTGATATTATTCTATCTTATTTATAAACCTCGTTTATAAATTTATAAACTCCCCTAAGTTTTCACTTATTTATAAAAATAGATTCTATTTAAAAGTATGATTTTAATTTCCTTCCTTAATAAATTCTACTTTATTTAAAATCTATTTTCAATTTTTGCTTAAGTCCTTTTCCATAATTTTCAAATTATCCTTCAAGTTCCTTTATACCATTTACTCCAAAAATCTCTACTTAAATCAATTTTAGAATGGTTAAATATATCCCAAATTAGTCAATATATTTTATTCCACTTAATTCCTTTAAAATAAATCCAATTTACAATATAAATTCTTACCATTCAATTTTCCTTTTTAAAATTCCTTCAATTTCCAGGTTATTTAACATTAAATAATTCAATTCACACACAAACCGTACCAATTTATCCATCATATCATATATCAATATATATATATATATGAATAATAAATATTTTCGAGGAATCCCGTTGGATCCCTCCAACCTGTTTTACATGCATCCACAAATGTTAGTCAACAAATAAAATACCAATCTCACTTCGAGGAAGATACCGTGGTATATAGGGTCATCCACTATTATGCGGGACGCATAGGGTCTCATCCGCTATATAATGCATGAATATCAATCACTCCAATACTAATATATATACTATATATATATATATATATATATAACATCCAACAGGTAATTATTACAATTCAACCAAGCACATCCAATATTTTAAGTTTAACATTTACATTTAAATTGGGTAATCCGAACGAGTGAGAAATTCTCACCTTTATTTTATTTGCACTTCTTTCCAATCTCGACTGGGTTTCATGATTTTCGACCTTGTATGAACAATTTACGATTCGTTAATATTTGAAACAGTCTAACAAAAATTTAATATTTAACAAATTTAATTAACTAATAATTTTCCTTTTTAAAAAAATCCTTTTAGAAACTAAAATAAATTAAATAGGTTAATTAAACAATTTAATCACCAAAACACTTATTTTAAAATAAACCAGTAAATCTAAAATGTGTATATATATTCATTTTTTCTTGAAAGCCGTATCCTTATGAAAATAGTATATATAGATTCGAAATCTATATACATATATATTTATAAAAATAATCTATATTACCGTTTAAAATTTCAATTTCCAAAATCTTACCCATATTTTTTTCCTTTTTCAAACCTATATATTTTTCAGTAAATAAAAATAGCTTTCCTTTTACCTTACTGTAAAATCAAATGATGTACTGTATATTTTTTCCCTTACTGTACATATATACAAATATACATATAAATCTTTGAATTGAAGATAAATGGCATATATACCTTCCTGTTATATTTTTTGTACATATATAAATTTTAAATTGAAAAAAAAAACAACAAATATCTTACCCTAACCTACCCGAGCTCTCTAGCAGCCACCAAGTCCTCACGTCACTGCCTCCTCCATGACCTCAACAACGATTCGCCCATCATCCCAATGCCTCGACTTCCCTCTCCAATTGCTCGCGCACAACCATAAATCGCCATCGCCAACGCCTCCAACGCACGCATAAAGCCTCGCACGGGACGCCTCCCACCATTGCGGCCAGTCAAGCTTGCACGCCCACATTCGAGCTCTTCCTTCGATGTCGAGCTAAAGAGAAGTCGCGACCCCTTGATTCGATTCTCTTTTCCGAGTTCGGCCACCTTTTACTTCATCAATCGCAACGATGAAGAGGGGAGTGCGATTTCATTCGGCTGAGGGAATTTCTTTGATTTAAAACTTCGGTCGATTTTACTTATTTATTTGTTTTATTTTTATCCGTTCACCATTTTTTTGGCTTGATTAATTTTTTAACTGAGGAAAAATAAAAGAGAAGGTCGTGTTATAACCGAGAAAAGGGGCCGGGCAAGATGTGATGTTGAACAAAAGGTTCATGCTCGAGAAGGGCTACAGTAATTTGATGGTGAAAGGAAAAAGTTTTGATGGTGAAAGAAGGTAGGCGGATGTTCAGAATAGTCAATCAAATATATATAAATATATTTTTTAAATTGTAAATCGTCTCGATAAATGCAACTTAAACTTTCGAACACCTATCGAGTTGTGCCGCTAGATGTTTATTATGTTATACCCCTATTCCAAACATAATGGAAAAGGTTTTGAGTCCTAACTCGATCGTATGGAGAAGATAGCATTTTGGACCCAGTTATTATATTGAATTTTCAATATAGACTTCAGCGCGTTTATACACCGTACGATCACACGGTAACTCCAAACTCTAGAAAAATGAAATTCGATAATAATACAATATTATGGATCCGGTGGAATTGGTTTTGTCGAATTCCGAGACTATGCCTCGGAAGGCTATTTTTAAATATCAATTTAAACGATATATTTTCAAAACTGAACAAAACACTTTTAAATTAAAATTTAGAATTTTATTATCTTCAGTATTATCAATATAAATTTTACAAGCCTTCGAAATATTTTTAACAAACTTGAAACTACAGATTCAATATTTTACCCAATTTCCAATCATTAAATTCAATAATTTAATTATCCCATAAATAGTTATATTTGAAATTCAAGTTAAAACCCAACATCTGAATATCTAAAATTAATTAAATATTCCAATTTCAAATATCTAAAATTCTGGGTCGTTACATTCCTCCCCTCTTAAAAGAATTTCATCCCCAAAATTACCAAGGCAGAAGAATACCCCAAACCCATTAACTTAAAAAACCCACTTAGTGAAAACTTGTTATTCATTTTTCTAATCCTTTTGTTCCAAACTAAACAATTAGTTTCAATTCCAATTCCAAAATCCCTTTATTTCAATTCCAATTTGAAATCAATTCATCGTCAACAAAAAAAATTCCAAAAATTTTCTAAATTCCGAAATTTCCGATTTTTTTTGGCAGAGTCTCCCTTATACGGAGGAGCTTTTGCAATTTGACAAGAGAGATAAATATATATATACATCGACCCACACGGTCGGAAAAACAAAAATATAACAATATACTTCATATTTTCTTCTTTTATTGCATAGGCGTACCTCTATTTTGCATTTTTAACCAAGCGGCTTATTTATTTAGCAATTATTTATTTAGCAATTAGCATGACCAAGTCTAGCCAAACGGCCTCCAAATACCTGTACTTACTCAATTTAAACATGTAAGTACCAAATTATATAACTTAATAACATTTTACTCATTTGCAATAGATAAACACATGGAGTTTCATAAGTAATGCCGATTAAACAATATTTATAAGCAACCTATATGACTTCAACACTTATTCAATTGTTTCCGTCAACCCGTATACTATTTTCACCCAACTTAAATGGTTTACAACTCAATCGTTCACATTCAATTCATTTTTAAACCAAACAAACTCACATTTCAATTGATTCAAAAATCAATTTTATTTGCTTCTACAATTCGTAGAATTTATTTAATCTTGTTTATGTCAACGACAATTATTTCTGTGCGAATTCGACAATATTCGCTTAATAGAATATCCACTTTAGTTCACAACTACTTCAAATTAATCCCTACTCATTTTATATTTAATTCCATTCCATTTCAATTTTATTCACAATCCATTTACCTGTATTTCATTCATATCCGTATTTTTTTATCTAAAACCGTTTTATTAAGCTTGACAACATCCGATGCTAATATATATTAAATAACCATTCCGTAAATAAATTTAAGCCAGGCTTCTTTTAATATTAAGTTAAGCTATTTATTTTCTTCAAATTATTTTACCCCATAACTTAACTTTATTTTTCTTTTAACCAACTTCCAATTTAAATCTTGATTTGATTTTTATTTAATCTAATCCCATCCATTTTATTAATTTATTTGATTAGTCCATTCACTTATTCCACTTCGAAATTTTAACTCCCAAACTTAATTCAATTTCGAGCTCATTTAATTAATATCAAGGATATTCAATTTATTTCTACTCACTTGGATTTTATTTGCAACTCAAACCATTTATATTTTTCATCAAATTCTTATTAATTAAGTTAGTATCAATTGCCTGTAACAACCCTGAGATTGCAATTACCGAATAATGAATTAAAATTATGATTTTAAGTTAAATGAGGGGCTAAACAAATTTTTGGGAATTTAAATTTGCAATTAGTTTGCAAATTAAAATATTTTGGGTTGAAATGGGGAATTTTTAAATAAAAAGTGATTATGGGTTAATGGGCCAAATGAGATAATTACATGGTTTTAATTAAAACTAGAATGCTTATTAGGATTTTTGTTCACATGATAACTTAGAAAATAAACTAAGTCCTAATGGGTTTCTAAACCCTCTTACCATAACCCATTAACCAACCCACTTCTATTTAATATCTCAAACCCCTCTCATAAACCCTAACCCTCCTCCTCTTCATAAATTCCTAAAACCTAGATCTAAACAAAATTAATGGCCTCCATTTAGAAGCTCCATCTCCTTCTCTTCATAAATTAGTTTAATCCTAAAAGAAAAAGAAAAGAGAAGAAGAAAGGTAATGCAATCTCTCCTATTCTCTAATCCTCCTTCTTAATCCCCATTTATCTCTATCATCTTGTAGTAATTATTATTTTGTTTTCTTTGTTGATTTTGGGTCCATGAAGCATCTTGATCATTGCTTTGGGGTTGAGGAGTTTGGCTTGCTTCATATTGTGCACTCAAACCATTTGATACTTTTCTTCATTAAGGTAATTACTATGGATTAGTAATTAATGCTAGTTGTAATGCTAAGATTTGGCCTTGGTTTCCTTTAATTTAGTGTAATGATCATTATATGATGATTAGTGATTGTTATTAGTGAAAATTTTGATGCCCAAAATTGAAAAAAACACCCCTAAATGCCAAAAAACTTAAAAAATAGTTTGCTGGAAATATGCAGGCTGAAAACAGCCTGAAAATGGGCTGAAAACAGGGCTCTGGGTGCACCAGGACAGGCCTGGGCTGCACCCAGGCACAGCAGGCTAGCCCAGTTGGGCTAGCCAGGTATAGGCCAGCCCTCATGGGCTGGCACACACACCCCCCAGCCCGCATGGGCTGGGGGGCCGGCCAACTCCCCAGCCCGCGTGGGCTGGGGGGCGGCCCAGATCCCCCAGCCCATTCGGGCTGGGGGCGGCCCAGATCCCCCAGCCCGCGTGGCCTGGGGGGCGGCCCAGATCCCCCAGCCCGCGTGGTCTGGGGGCAGGGCCCAGATCCCCCAGCCCATTCGGGCTGGGGGCAGGGCCCAGATCCCCCAGCCCCGTGGGCTGGGGGCAGGGCCCAGATCCCCCAGTCCATTCGGGCTGGGGGCGGCCCAGATCCCCCAGCCCGCTCGGGCTGGGGCGGCCCAGATCCCCCAGCCCAAGCGGGCTGGGGGCCCAAAAAAAAATAATAATAATAATAATTCAAACCTCACCTCTGTTCCAGCTTTTGAGCGTCACTTCGCGATGCCGCCACGTTCGCATCGGAAGTCGGAATTCGATGTTTTTGGTCTCGTTGGAAAGGTGGAGTTGCGAACTCCATCTCTGGAAAATTTGGGCAATATTGGAGTTCCTTTGGTACTTCGATTTTCGTGCCAAAGTTAGACTCTGGTCGCTGTTGGAAAACAGTGTGAATCTTTTTCTGGGTTCAACTTTGAGACGTCGCTGCCACTTCGTCTCAACTCGGAATGCAGAAATTCTTCTTGCATTTTAAAGTAGGGATGTTGGACTATATGTCTACCAGTTTTCATGCCATTTGGACATAGTTTGCTGGTCCAAATAAATTGCCGAACTTGGGTTCGCAGCAGTTTTTGAATGGTTTCAAACACTTAGAATATTTTTGATGATTTTCTGGTTTTCGTCGATTTCTTTGAGATTTGTCTCTGGATTTCGTACACGGGCTTTATAAAAAGGATTTAAAAGGATTTTTCACTCCAAAATGGCTTTTGAAAATTATTATATAATATTATTTTAATTATTAAATTAATTACTCCATAATATGAGACTTTTCTAAAGACCGTTTTAAAGTGATTTCAAAATCAATTATAAATCTGTTTCGCACCATTATTTTCTATAACAAAAATCTCACACTCACTTTTAGCACATCGAGCGAAGTGGAAAGGTGCTTAAACGGTTAGGAAATCTCCGGCCTATGGAACCGTGTGTATTTTCTTTCCGGTTAATCCCCGACCTATTCGATTGATCGTTTTGACCTTTGGGTCTAGTTTACCGATGATACGAGGTGGACTTTTTATTATTGGAGTGTGAGCATGCTATTGGTTAGTAAACCGTTTAGTGCGAACGTGGGGTATGGGACTCATTGTTAACACTTTACGGGTTCCTCTCCAAGAAGTTTGTGACACATTAGCCTCTGGGCGGCCAGTACTGGACCTCTGGGTCACCACGCCTCTGGGCAAACGTCTCTGGACACCTGCTCTATGGAGCAGTTTTTATTCGGCATGTGCCTCTGGGCCTTTATCCTTCTGGGAAGGATCTTGCCGTTTCGCGCGTTCCGCATCTGTGCGAGTGATCGATCACAACTCTACAGTACTTGGCAACAACGACTCTGGTCGGTGCACGTGCAATATTTGTATTATCTGATATTTTTATATCCATTCGAGTATCGCCATTCGATGTTGGTTCTATGGAACCATACGATGTAAGTGCGATTACCTTGTGGATTCACAGTGTCTCTGGACACTGTTTTTCAGTATTTGATTTCATTGACTTTTCAGTATATCCCTATTGCTCTTGGAGCATCGATCTTTGCTTGGGCATTGATTATTGACTCTGGTCACTTTTGGGATTATTACCTATGAGCAACTTTATATAGCTTTGGCTACGCCGATGATATGAGGCGATTTTATTTATTTAACACTTTGGTGTTTGTATTCTCTTTGGAGATTTTTACTGTTTATTGATGATTAGGGATCGTCATTATATTCATGTAGTCCATATTACTCTTCTCTTTGGAGAAGAATTGTTTTATTTATGTACTGCATTATTATATATATCTCAGTTATTACTGATTATTTAGCTAGCCTGACCCGAGTGTTTTCGCTCGGGTCAGACCGAGTTGTTTCAGGTTAGGTCTCTGGACTTAGCTTATGCGCTTCTGCTTGGACATCATCTGCTTTGCTGATAGATAGCGCTTTTATTTGTCCACTATTCCGCTACTCTGTTTTATTCGGACTTTGATATGTATATATTTTTGACTCACATATGTGAGCAGTGGCTTTGTACCCACTTATAGTATTTGGATCTGTATTGATGATGTATTGTTCTGGGATGTTCTATCTGTTATGTGATCTGTTCTGTGATGTTTATCATTTATTGCTATGCTTATTCTGATAGATCTTTAGCCATTGTAATTTCGTTATAAATATTTATTGAATAGGTCGAACCACTTGAGAAAAAAAAAGAAGTATAGATACCATCTTTTCGACGTATTCAGTAGATAGTTATAGCTTGATTACAAATGGTCGCTTCCATTATACTCTATTCTCCGTTCTAGTAGACGGTATTACTCCGTAATACTCTTTACTAGAGTGGGTCTCGGAGTGGGGCGTTACAGTTTGGTATCAGAGCCGAGGTTCAGAATTAAGCATAACAAACACAGAACGGATACACTTAGTACAATACATTTTAATTGGATCCGAATTAAATCAAATCCCTTCCTTATGCTTATTGATAGATAAGTTAGGAATATGTGTAGGAATTTATTATATTCCGTAGTATTCCTTAATTAAGTATCAATCATTGAATCAGGTCTAACTCTAATTCCCGTTTGACTTTCAGTATGTCTGGAAGGGGAAGAGGGAGAACCACACGTCAGACTAGTGCTGCTGGGCAGTCCAGCAACACTCATCCAGAGGGCGTGTTCATGACTACCGACCAGATCATGGAGCTGGTTCGGAATTCTCAGTCTCATTCTCAGTCTCCAGCCCCAGTTGCTGATACTCCGCGCATGTCTGTTTTTGCGCGTCTCTGCAGTGATTTTACCCATCTCGGAGGGAAGCCGTTCAGTGGCTCCGAGAATGTCTTAGAGGTCCAGGCTTGGATTCGGATATGCGAGCGCATTTTTACTCGTATGGATATCTCGGATCATGATCGTGTTCTTATTGCTTCTAGTCAGCTTCGGAGTCGTGCCCTGGATTGGTACGAACTCCTTATTGCCGAGGTCGATGAGACCACACTTACTTGGGCTCAGTTTCGTCAGAGATTTGAGCTCAAATTCATCCCAGAGTCAGAGAAGAACTCCCTTGCTCGCCGCTTTCTTAATCTCAAGCAGGGGAAGTCCTCCATATCCGACTATGTCTCTTCCTTCGAGGCCTTGTCCAAGTACGGCCTTGAGTTTATTGCTACTCCTTATAAGAGGAACCTCAAATTTGTTGAGGGCTTGAAGAAATATCTGAAGAGGCATCTTATGCTACAGCTTGAGCTCTCATTCGAGAAGCTAGTCGATGCAGCCCTACATCTTGAGTCAGTCGAGATGGAGCATAGTGATGATGATGGTGGGGGTTCCAAAAACCCCAACCAGAAGCGGGGTCCATTTCAGAAGAACAAGCCTTGGAACAAGAAGAAGAAGGCTGGCAGTTCTGCTGTCCAGGCTCAGCCTCAGACTCAGCCTCAGATTCAGTCACAGCCTAGTGGAACCCGTCCTCCGAGGAAATGCTTCAACTGCGGTTCTCCAGATCACTTTATTCGAGAGTGCCCCAAACCTCTCTATTGCACCTTCTGCAAGAAGGAGGGACACAGGATCTCCACTTGTCCTATTGCTCCAGCTAGTGCCAAGCCTGGCAAGCTTAATGCTGCCAAGGCTCCTGCATCTTCAGCTCAGCCTCGGGGTACGCATCCTTCCGTTCTCGAAGGTTCTATTTTATTTCATGGTAGATCATGTAGAGTTCTCTTTGATACGGGTGCCTCTCACTCATTCGTATCAAAGGAGCTAGTAGATGCTTTATCCTTAGATGTTACTTGTCTGGTTTCTTCCCTAAGAATTGTGAATCCCATCGGCGGATCCACGACCCTTAGCTTGCTTTGTGAGAATGTTGATATTGATCTTTGTGGATTTTCTTTCCGTGCGAATCTGCATGTTATAGAGTATTTGGGATTTGATATGATTCTTGGCATGGATTGGCTCGCTCAGCACGACGCCAAAATTATTTGTTCGGAGCGGATATTATTCCTTCGTCATCCTGACTCGTCCGCTCCATTAGCTATTGCTCTTCAGGATGTTGGGATTTCTGATGTTACTCTATTTTCTCTTGATTCACGAGATGAGGATTTGGGCTTATCTCGTATTCCTGTTGTTCGGGATTTCCCCGACGTATTCGAGCCAGTATCTGGCCTGCCGCCAAAGCGGGCCATTGAGTTCCGCATCGATCTCATTCCAGGCTCCCACCCAGTTGGGCGTCCTCCCACGAGGATGTCTACTAAAGAGAATGAGGAACTCAGGAAGCAGTTAGTGGAGCTTGAGGCGAAGCAGCTCATTCGGTCCAGCTCTTCGCCATGGGGTGCTGCTGTGGTCTTCGTTAAGAAGCCCGATGGCTCTCTTAGGCTTTGCATTGACTATCGCAAGCTTAATGAGTTGACCATCAGAAATCGTTATCCATTGCCACGGATAGACGATATGTTTGATCAGTTGAGCGGTGCGAAGGTCTTTTCCCAGCTCGACCTTGCCACCGGATTTCATCAGCTCCGAGTTGCGGAAGATAGCATTCCTCTTACCGCATTCCGCACTCGTTATGGTTCTTTTGAGTGGTTGGTCATGCCATTCGGCTTGACGAACGCACCGGCTTTCTTCGTCGATCTTATGAATCGAGTATTCCGGGAATACATCGATAGATTCGTTTTGGTATTCATCGACGATATTCTTATTTACTCTAGATCCGAGGCAGAGCATGCTCATCATTTGCGGATTGTCTTGGATACTCTTCGTCAGCATCAGCTTAAGGCCAAGCTCTCCAAGTGCCATTTCTGGGAGAGCAAGGTCAAGTTTTTGGGCCATATTGTATCATCTGAGGGTGTTTCTGTCGATCCTGCCAAAATCGAAGCTATTCAGAATTGGAAGCAGCCCGAGAACGTTCATGATATTCGCAGCTTCCTTGGTCTGGCGGGTTATTACCGTCGGTTTGTCAAGGATTTCTCTCGAGTTGCACTTCCCCTTACAACGCTGACTCGTAAGGGTGTTCGCTTTATTTGGTCTGATAAGTGTGAAGCTTCTTTTCAGCGACTGAAGGAACTTCTCACTCATGCTCCTATTCTTGTGGTTCCTGAGAGTAACCAGGATCTTGTTGTTTACACCGACGCTTGTGGTAGCGAGCTCGGTGCTGTGCTTATGCAGAAGGATCGGGTAGTTGCTTATGCTTCCAGGCAACTGCGTCCGAATGAGCTTCGCTATCCTACTCATGATCTTGAGTTAGCAGCTATCGTCTTTGCCTTGAAGACATGGCGTCACTTTCTATTAGGCGAACGCTTCACTCTTTACACCGATCATAAGTCGCTGAAGTATCTATTCAGTCAGAGGGATCTTAATATGAGGCAGCAGCGATGGCTTGAGTTTCTCGCCTCATATGATTTAGATATTCAGTATACCCCTGGCAAGGGTAATCGTGTTGCAGATGCGCTCAGTCGCAAGCACTCGGCGGTAGTTTCTATGATGATTGCCGAGTGGGATGTTCTTGAGACTCTATCCTTATGTGATATTAGAGATCGAGCTCCATCTTCTGGTTCTCCGGTCTTATTATTCAGCTTGGAAGCTCGTCCTATCTTATTGGATCGCATTGCCCATGCTCAGCGGCAGAATCCAGAATTATTGCATCTTATTCACCTTCTCGAGTCGGGATCCAGTGATGAGACATTGCTGGATTATTCTCTTGATTATCATCGGTGTCTTCGTAGGAAGAACCGTATTGTTGCACCATCTGATTTATCACTTAGGCGTGACATTCTAGACGAGTGTCATCGCTCTAAGTACACTATTCATCCCGGTTCGAGTAAGATGTATGCCGATATGTGCCGGCTATATTATTGGGAGGGTTTAAAGAGAGATGTTGCAAGTTATGTAAGCCGTTGCATGACTTGTCAACAGATCAAAGCCGAGCATCAGCGTCCATCTGGTCTTCTTCAGCCGCTAGAGATTCCATTATGGAAATGGGATCAGATATCCATGGATTTTATTGACGGTCTGCCTCGATCGAGGTCAGGCCATACTTCTATCAGGGTTATTGTTGATCGCTTGACCAAAGCGGCTCACTTTATTCCTATTAAGTCCACTCGGACTGCTCCTCAGCTTGCCAAGCTATATGTGAAGGAAGTCGTTCGACTTCATGGCATTCCTAGCTCTATCGTCTGTGATCGAGACACTATCTTTACTAGTCACTTTTGGAAGTGCCTACAGTCCGTTTTGGGTACAAAGCTGAATCTCTCGACTGCTTATCATCCTCAGACCGACGGTCAGACGGAGAGGGTGAATCGTGTTTTGGAGGATCTTTTGCGCTGTTGTAGTCTGGATTTCGGAGGTAGTTGGGAGGATCACTTACCGCTTGTAGAGTTCTCCTACAACAACAGCTATCAGTCTAGTATTGGCATGGCACCTTTCGAGGCTCTATACGGAAGGCCATGTCGCTCTCCTGCTTGTTGGTTAGAATCTGGCGAGAAGCTTATTCTTGGTCCAGATTCAGTTCGGGAATCTTCTGAAAAGATTGTTCTTATCCGTCAGAGAATGAGAGAGGCACAGGACCGCCAGAAATCCTACGCGGACAACCGTAGGAAGCATCTTGAGTTCTCCATTGGCGATTCTGTCTTTATTCGGATTTCTCCTATGAAGGGGGTTGTGCGTTTCAGCTCTACAGGGAAGTTGGCTCCTCGCTATGTTGGACCCTTTCCTATTACGGAACGCATCGGCCCAGTTGCTTATAGAGTGGCTCTACCTGCTCATTTCTCTGGAATACATGATGTGTTCCATGTTTCTCAGCTTCGCAAGTGTGTGCGCAATCCTGATTCTATTATCGAGCCTCATATCGTACCTGATTTGGAGATCTCACCCGATCTATCTATAGAGCAGCAACCTCTTCGTGTGCTTGATTCGGAGATCAGACGTCTTCGAAACAAAGAGGTTCCACTTGTGAAGATTCAATGGTCGTCTAATCCTAAGGACTGCACTTGGGAGACCAGAGAATTCATCGAGCGTACTTATCCTGGTTTTCTTTCATCTTCCGGCATGGGTGAGCATCTATATTTTATCTTCTGTATTCCTTGTGTGGATTAGATGTTATAGACGACTTCGATATTTAAGGAATTGCGGGGACGCAATTTCCTTAAGGGGGGAGTCTGTAACAACCCTGAGATTGCAATTACCGAATAATGAATTAAAATTATGATTTTAAGTTAAATGAGGGGCTAAACAAATTTTTGGGAATTTAAATTTGCAATTAGTTTGCAAATTAAAATATTTTGGGTTGAAATGGGGAATTTTTAAATAAAAAGTGATTATGGGTTAATGGGCCAAATGAGATAATTACATGGTTTTAATTAAAACTAGAATGCTTATTAGGATTTTTGTTCACATGATAACTTAGAAAATAAACTAAGTCCTAATGGGTTTCTAAACCCTCTTACCATAACCCATTAACCAACCCACTTCTATTTAATATCTCAAACCCCTCTCATAAACCCTAACCCTCCTCCTCTTCATAAATTCCTAAAACCTAGATCTAAATAAAATTAATGGCCTCCATTTAGAAGCTCCATCTCCTTCTCTTCATAAATTAGTTTAATCCTAAAAGAAAAAGAAAAGAGAAGAAGAAAGGTAATGCAATCTCTCCTATTCTCTGATCCTCCTTCTTAATCCCCATTTATCTCTATCATCTTGTAGTAATTATTATTTTGTTTTCTTTGTTGATTTTGGGTCCATGAAGCATCTTGATCATTGCTTTGGGGTTGAGGAGTTTGGCTTGCTTCATATTGTGCACTCAAACCATTTGATACTTTTCTTCATTAAGGTCATTACTATGGATTAGTAATTAATGCTAAGATTTGGCCTTGGTTTCCTTTAATTTAGTGTAATGATCATTATATGATGATTAGTGATTGTTATTAGTGAAAATTTTGATGCCCAAAATTGAAAAAAAACACCCCTAAATGCCAAAAAACTTAAAAAATAGTTTGCTGGAAATATGCAGGCTGAAAACAGCCTGAAAATGGGCTGAAAACAGGGCTCTGGGTGCACCAGGACAGGCCTGGGCTGCACCCAGGCACAGCAGGCTAGCCCAGTTGGGCTAGCCAGGTATAGGCCAGCCCTCATGGGCTGGCACACACACCCCCCAGCCCGCATGGGCTGGGGGGCCGGCCAACTCCCCAGCCCGCGTGGGCTGGGGGGCGGCCCAGATCCCCCAGCCCATTCGGGCTGGGGGCGGCCCAGATCCCCCAGCCCGCGTGGGCTGGGGGGCGGCCCAGATCCCCCAGCCCGCGTGGTCTGGGGGCAGGGCCCAGATCCCCCAGCCCATTCGGGCTGAGGGCAGGGCCCAGATCCCCCAGCCCCGTGGGCTGGGGGCAGGGCCCAGATCCCCCAGTCCATTCGGGCTGGGGGCGGCCCAGATCCCCCAGCCCGCTCGGGCTGGGGCGGCCCAGATCCCCCAGCCCAAGCGGGCTGGGGGCCCAAAAAAAAATAAAAAATAATAATAATAATTCAAACCTCACCTCTGTTCTAGCTTTTGAGCGTCACTTCGCGATGCCGCCACGTTCGCATCGGAAGTCGGAATTCGATGTTTTTGGTCTCGTTGGAAAGGTGGAGTTGCGAACTCCATCTCTGGAAAATTTGGGCAATATTGGAGTTCCTTTGGTACTTCGATTTTCGTGCCAAAGTTAGACTCTGGTCGCTGTTGGAAAACAGTGTGAATCTTTTTCTGGGTTCAACTTTGAGACGTCGCTGCCACTTCGTCTCAACTCAGAATCCAGAAATTCTTTTTGCATTTTAAAGTAGGGATGTTGGACTATATGTCTACCAGTTTTCATGCCATTTGGACACAGTTTGCTGGTCCAAATAAATTGCCGAACTTGGGTTCGCAGCAGTTTTTGAATGGTTTCAAACACTTAGAATATTTTTGATGATTTTCTGGTTTTCGTCGATTTCTTTGAGATTTGTCTCTGGATTTCGTACACGGGCTTTATAAAAAGGATTTAAAAGGATTTTTCACTCCAAAATGGCTTTTGAAAATTATTATATAATATTATTTTAATTATTAAATTAATTACTCCATAATATGAGACTTTTCTAAAGACCGTTTTAAAGTGATTTCAAAATCAATTATAAATCTGTTTCGCACCATTATTTTCTATAACAAAAATCTCACACTCACTTTTAGCACATCGAGCGAAGTGGAAAGGTGCTTAAACGGTTAGGAAATCTTCGGCCTATGGAACCGTGTGTATTTTCTTTCCGGTTAATCCCCGACCTATTCGATTGATCGTTTTGACCTTTGGGTCTAGTTTACCGATGATACGAGGTGGACTTTTTATTATTGGAGTGTGAGCATGCTATTGGTTAGTAAACCGTTTAGTGCGAACGTGGGGTATGGGACTCATTGTTAACACTTTACGGGTTCCTCTCCAAGAAGTTTGTGACACATTAGCCTCTGGGCGGCCAGTACTGGACCTCTGGGTCACCACGCCTCTGGGCAAACGTCTCTGGACACCTGCTCTATGGAGCAGTTTTTATTCGGCATGTGCCTCTGGGCCTTTATCCTTCTGGGAAGGATCTTGCCGTTTCGCGCGTTCCGCATCTGTGCGAGTGATCGATCACAACTCTACAGTACTTGGCAACAACGACTCTGGTCGGTGCACGTGCAATATTTGTATTATCTGATATTTTTATATCCATTCGAGTATCGCCATTCGATGTTGGTTCTATGGAACCATACGATGTAAGTGCGATTACCTTGTGGATTCACAGTGTCTCTGGACACTGTTTTTCAGTATTTGATTTCATTGACTTTTCAGTATATCCCTATTGCTCTTGGAGCATCGATCTTTGCTTGGGCATTGATTATTGACTCTGGTCACTTTTGGGATTATTACCTATGAGCAACTTTATATAGCTTTGGCTACGCCGATGATATGAGGCGATTTTATTTATTTAACACTTTGGTGTTTGTATTCTCTTTGGAGATTTTTACTGTTTATTAATGATTAGGGATCGTCATTATATTCATGTAGTCCATATTACTCTTCTCTTTGGAGAAGTATTGTTTTATTTATGTACTGCATTATTATATATATCTCAGTTATTACTGATTATTTAGCTAGCCTGACCCGAGTGTTTTCGCTCGGGTCAGACCGAGTTGTTTCAGGTTAGGTCTCTGGACTTAGCTTATGCGCTTCTGCTTGGACATCATCTGCTTTGCTGATAGATAGCGCTTTTATTTGTCCACTATTCCGCTACTCTGTTTTGTTCGGACTTTGATATGTATATATTTTTGACTCACATATGTGAGCAGTGGCTTTATACCCACTTATAGTATTTGGATCTGTATTGATGATGTATTGTTCTGGGATGTTCTATCTGTTATGTGATCTGTTCTGTGATGTTTATCATTTATTGCTATGCTTATTCTGATAGATCTTTAGCCATTGTAATTTCGTTATAAATATTTATTGAATAGGTCGAACCACTTGAGAAAAAAAAAGAAGTATAGATACCATCTTTTCGACGTATTCAGTAGATAGTTATAGCTTGATTACAAATGGTCGCTTCCATTATACTCTATTCTCCGTTCTAGTAGACGGTATTACTCCGTAATACTCTTTACTAGAGTGGGTCTCGGAGTGGGGCGTTACATTGCCCTATTCTGTTAATTAATCACATTAGTTTGCTTCCAACTTCTAATCGATATTGGATTTTTTTTCCACTAATCTCAAAAATCACTTTAACTATTTTACTCGAGTTCAATCAATTTTATAATTCAAGTTTGGATTTTTATTTTATTTTCCAAAATATCAAACAATCTTTAATTTGGGTTTTCTATTCCACTTTTCCATTTTAAGAGTCACAGCTTATTATTTTTCACATTTCCATTTCGTCATTAACTCAAGATTATACATTTATTTGTAGCACAAGCATATCTTTATTCGATCCATCCTTTATGAGCTATTCCAATTCATTTATTCCAATCCAATTCTTATCCAATTTACCTTTATTTATTTAAGTAAGAACTTAATTTCATTCAATATCATCTATAACTCAACTGAATTTTATTTCAATTTAATTTTATTTCAACTCGACTTCATTTAGTTTAAGTTAATTTCAATTCAATTCTGTTTTCTCACTTCCAGCTTAATTTTTATTTTCCAATTCAATCACATCCAAAATTTAATCCATTTAACAAATCTACTTCAATAATTATTTCTTTCAAATCACCATCAATTTACTTTCAAAAATTAAATTTTTTTTCCACTCGATCCAAGTTAAATTTCTTTTTTTTTCTTTTGCATAATTTATACTTATACACTTTTCCCATATTAGTTATATGAACTATTTCAAATTTTATAATCCTGTACGACTATATTATTACCATCCAAACACTTCAATTATATATGATAATTTCATAAAATTATTTCTTTTTATATCAAAATATATTTTGGGTAAAATTATTCCATTCACCCACTTCAAAGTAATATTGTGTCGGTTTATCGTGTTCAAATGTTTATAAACGTCCTTTGGAATAGCGGCATCACCCTACTCGATAAGAATTCGTATACCACTCAACCAATAAGTCAACACAATATTAAAACATTTTTATTCACTAACAAATACGCGCTCATATCTACTTATACACTCAAACTCATTCTATAGTACTACTAACTCTATTTCTAATGAGTAATCCCCCACCTGAGCCAAGGTTCTCGCTTAACCTTCAACTCTGATACCAAAATGTCACGACCCGGTTTTTCAACCTTCGAAAATCGACATAAATACGTCCACTATATTACATGTCGAACAATTGAATGCCAAAAATACCCGACCGTAAGAGAAAAAGAAGAAAGAGGTATAAGGAGAAGATAATAACAACATCTGAATCTCACAATCGCAGCGGAACAAAATACAATATATAATAACAGTTTTTAAATACAAGATATCTGTACTGTTATATATACATACCATTATCAGAGTACAACAATCATCCATCACTTTGGACAGCTTATTATCTGTCCTTACACAGCTGAAATAGTAATTCAAATACGGAGATACGTCTCTGTCATCCAGCTCACCTTCTGAGCTCCATAGCATATTATCCTGGATTCTGTTCAACTCGGTTTGACCCGAGCATCATTATCTTCATTATCTTCATGGTCTTCATTATCTTCATGGTCTTCATTCACTACGTTCAAACCGAATCGAAGTGGTTTTTGGATAATTAAATCTGATCCCAGTCTCTTTGAAACGATCGGCGCATTGGCCAATATTGATAGTCGGTTATTTAACTATCAAATAACATTCACAGACAACCATCATGCCTTAAATAATTTTTAAAATTATTTATTTCAAAATATCTATATCAAATATCATTCCTATATTTCAACACTTTGAAAATAGTTTCAAATCCCTTTTATTTCCACGGAATCAAATTTCAACCCTTTCCCAATACTTAGAATATTTTTCCCACTTCATTAGTTACTCAACACTTGGAAAATATTCATTTTATTCCCTATTTCTTTTCTCAAAAACCATTAACAATTTTATTGTAATCTTTCAAAACTCGTTTCACACGAATTCTATAAATCCTAGAAAATTTCTTAGTTAATTTCCTTTAATATTTTCCAAAGCCATCTGTGCTTCTTTAAATTCCCAGTTTCACTTCTACTTCCTTGTGTATTTTACTTCACTTCCCGATGTCCACCTATCTTATTCTTTGGAAATTTATTTAAGTTTCCACAATACCACTATAAGATCTTTCCCTTGAAATCTTATGAGATCAAATAAACTTAGCTTCCCATCTCGAAAGGATTTATAATTGAATTTAAAACATTTAAATATATATATATATATACACACACATATATATACACATACATATAATAAGAAAAATGGTTTGTTTTCCAAAATATGGCTGTAGACAAAATTAAAATATCAACTCTTAAAAGCACTAAAAATTCATATCCAGTTGCTAATTAATTTACAAAATTGATTTCCTAAAAATTATGATTTATTTCAATAAATACTAAGTATATAATAGCTAATTTCGAAATACTCTAGATCCAGAAAATAGTTTATAAAAATTATATAGTATAGTAAACTTTTAAAATCCCATTCAAAACAATTTCTATCTACTCAACAAAAGTCCATTTTTAGAAAACCCAATGTTCACCAATTCAATTTATAAATTCCTCTTGAATCATATCACATTAACCATATCACCACTTCTCACATTCGAAACATATCCGACTATTTCTTTTCAAAACAATTTTCATAACTCGATATAAGTTCACACCATTAACTTATATTTTCCATATATCCACTGATACCAAAAGTAACGACCTGGAATTTCTGATCCTGAAAACTCCAAATAGTTAGGAAAAGAAGAAAAGAGATAGAAGAAAAGAAGAACAGAAACACCAACATCTCACATTCGCAGCGGATAAAATATAATAGCAAATAATAACAGTTATACAAAGGAAAACTGTACTTATCAAATTACACTTTCATACATCAGAGTTACACATAAACACAAACGCTAGACAGATACAATCTTGTCTCGGATACTACAATATATCACAGTGGATACCCTCCATACGTTCCTGCCATCCAAACATATCATATCACAAAACATTTCATATCAGAGATATCAATCAATTCAAGGCATTTAATCATCATTCAATCATTCATAAGCAAGATGGATCATTTCCAAAATCAATTTATTTTATCTCTAATTAAATTAATTACTAATCCTTTAATCACTTGGATTACCTTTACTTAATCATTAATTAATTACAAATCAATTAATTAATGATCTTCTAATTATCCATCTTAATTAATCATCCTTGATTAATTATCTTCAATTACATAAAGTAATATCCTTAACCATTCACAGTAATTAATCTTTAATTAGTTTCATTAATTACATTAATTATTTTATCTTATTTATAAACCTCGTTTATAAATTTATAAACTCCCTTGAGCTTTCACTTAAACAGATTCTATTTAAAAGTCTGATTTTAATTTCCTTCCTTAATAAATTCCACTTTATTTCAAATCTATTTTCAATTTTTGCTTAAGTCCTTTTCCATAATTTTCAAAATATCCTTCAAGTTCCTTTATACCATTACTCCAAGTACTTAAATCAATTTTACGAATGGTTAAGTATAGCCCAAATTAGTCAATATATTTATTCCACTTAATTCCCTTTAAAACAAATCCAATTTACAATATAAATTCTTACCATTAAATTTCCCTTTTTAAAATTCCTTCAATTTTCAGGCTATTTAACATTAAATAATTCAATTCACACACAAACCGTATCAGTTTATCCATCATATCATATATCAACACACACACACACACACATATCTATACTATAAAGCAAAACCCTGGTCAAAGTGGTCAAAGTGAAGCCTTTTTGGCATTTCTGATAATATCCCTGCTCATTAGTTCCAACAACCTACCGCGTGGGGTTATTTTCGTAAATTGCAAAAACAAAGTAGTGGACATTACCATCTTTCACGTTCTCCTAAGTTAGTTTCTCTCCCAAACGAATTAGTGGACATAACTATCCTTCACATCCTCCTGCATTAGTTTCTCTCCCAAATGATAATAACTTCAACAATAAATCAATGGCGGAAAAGTTTGGAAAATGTGCAATAGAGGCCGATATATTTCTCAAATTAAGATCTAAAATACTTTACTGAAATCCCAGCAAAAATTTTAAGGTTTAAGTAGTGGTTTTTTCTCATCCTCCTCTGTTGGTTAATCATCTTAATTATAAATACCAAATCTTCCGTTTGCCCTATAATTGTTAGCTAATTTTATTGTGTTGGTTGCAATTTTTTCTAATTATTTTTCCTATTTGCATAGTGGGAAGCGGTTAGCTCCATTTTCTGAGATTGGGAAGGAAGCAAGAGGCAAGCATTAAATTTACCTTTTTATTGTGCGTTTTACCGCGACCTACTAATTGTACATAATTAGATTTTTTTTCAGGGATATTGGTTGATACATTTGATTTTTCAATATCAACCTACATTGATTGTACAGTTATGGTTTTTTTTATGTTTCTCTTTATCCATTTTCTTATGTGCTACAAATCCCTTGACAGGGGACTATAGCTTTGACCATAAATTTTCTTTGTCCATAGTCAATAAAGATGGATTAATGAGTATTGATTATCCTTTCTGATGATTATTTTGTATACCACTTTCTATCTATAAATCCTATGTAGTTCACTACTTCTTTCGGAGTTTAAACTAAATGCAACTCCAACCCCTGCCTAATGTAATTTCATTTGATATCCATGTGTCATTGCTTGCTACAATAATAAATTTTCACTCCAACACAAACAAATTAACTGTTAAAATTTACTCATATGGCAATTGGTAGTTATTTCTTAACATTGTGGAATGCAATGTATAGAATTAGACATTTAATAAATTAAGCACAAAATTATGGCATCTAAAGAGTAACAAAGATTGAGGTTTGTACTTTATACCAACAAAGATGGTTATCCCTTGCTATGTATTTATTAGCTACTAGAATGAAATTGTGGCATCTTAAGAGTACATCAGTAAAAAAAAAAAAAAATCCTTTTTAACAACATCATTTTTCTATAAAAAAATTAGAGCAATCATTGAAAACTTAGTTGCTTTGGTTAGCGAAGAATTAATTGATAGCCTTAAAAGACAGCAAATTTTTTCCAACCACACTAAATATTTAGAATTTATATTCCGGCCCATGCTTAATTATTGGCTTTTCGTTAGATTAACCATGTTAAATTCATATGTATAATATGACTGTCTATTTCTACCTAAGTAATGATATTACTTCATGTTTGCAAGGCTTGGCAAAAAAGTAGTTTAACTGTCACACTGTCTTAATTATTGGCTTTGTGTTACATTAACCTGTTAAAGTCATGTATGTAATCTGGGTTTGTTTATGTATGCCTAAATGTTAGCTTTTACATGGACTCAACTTTCAAATTGGTATACATTAAACATCGGTTGTCTTATTACTATGCATTCAAGTCCAGTAGTGTATGAGGTTCGCCGTATAGTTGTCTATATTGGAAACGGTTAAAAAGGCTATTGTACTTTCTCCTTGGTTTACATCCTATATTAGTAGCACAACAGGTGCATTGGTCCATGGTTTACATTAACCTGCGATTTTTCTTCTTCAATCTACCTTGATGGTGCAACTGACGTTACTTTTCTATAATCAAAGGTCTCGATTTTGGGTATGCGGTTATGCTTTCCTCAGTAGTTTTCTGCTTCCATGCTTTGGATCCGAGTATTCTTCTTATGGCCCAAGTTTCAGGTAACCCCTATTTTCTTCAACCATTTTCTATGCCCTAATTTGTATGTTTGCATTAGTGTGTCCGTTCTTTTTGCCTCCATTGTTTTCTATCTTCAAGCCTGCTTATGTTGGATTTGAAATTGGTTTTCTATAATTGATTTTTACACAATAGCAAATTGATGAAGATATGTCGTCGCCTACTTTGACTTTAGCTAAATTACCTTAGCTAATGGAAGGTTATTTATCATGTTTAAGTTGATATTTAATATTTCTGCCTGTTTTGATTCGAAGTTCCTTATCTTTTACTAATTATACCCAAAGTACTTTTATTTGGTCTGTGCGTCATCTTCTAACTTCTTTCCAACATTATCAATCCTCATATATGCTATCACCTCCCAACCGGTGGGTTGAATTTTTTTCAACCAATATTATTCAGAATCATAAACACAATATTAGTCTACATTGGATTTAATACCATATTGATGTAAATACATAGAATATACATATGACATTCTTTCTTTTTCAGCTTAAAGGAATGGAACCAGCCGACCATAATATATCATTCGCACTACATCCCAGAAAAGCTTCGAAGCAATGCAGCATTCAATAAGTCCATTAAGTAACTATCAACTGGGAGTTGGAAATAGTCAGAGGATGAGAATGGAATTCCAAACTGTAGCATTTCGCCAAAAGACAATCTATCATGAGTTATAGGACTTCTAGAAGGAATGGAATACCCAACAATCCTATGTTCTTCAAAAAAAATATTAGAACATGTAATATACTAATTTGTAGACTGATTGAATATTGTGAGAACTATAACAGTTAGAATTTTATACACAGATGAGGATAACAGTAGCCTCTTTGGATGGAACGTGTATGACTTTGGTGGTCGTAACTTTGAATTAATATAGTCGCTTTATGTTGTCTTGAAAAAATAGCTTTTCTCTCTATGGTTTTTTTACTTAAAATGCTCTTAATATTACATTATTTCCTCTTTTATTTTCTACGCATGTACTTTTTTTGTATATATTTTTGAGATAAGGAGTGCACACGTTGTTGGTTTGGCTTCTAATAATCCTCTCCTTTAGTTTTACAATGTCTACAGCAGAAACAATTATGGAATATGTAGTGAAATAATGGAGGAATATAGAACAAATATTCATGTATTCTTTGACATTATCTATTAGTACGAGCTAAGAAGTTATTATAATAACTTCTATGGACACCATCAATAGTTCAGTAGAATAGCTTGGTTCTTCATTCCATGTTTATGATAGATGCAGTGATTACATGTTGTAGGACCATACTCTCCACGTGCGCAACAAAGCAATGTGTCCAACATATTTTATACATAAATCTTTATACATAAATCCATTCATATTGTGTCATGCAATATATACATATATGTTTTGTATATTGGGTTTTAACATATATATGCAGTTTTATCAGATACTTGAGAGTGTAATGATTTCAAACCTTTTGAGCTCTCAACTATTTATGCTCTTGCCCATATACAGTTTATTATATGTAACTTCTGGGTATATAAGTTTCCAAACACATATGATTCAATTTTCAGTTAGTTTTGAGTTATTTGTGGTTTCAAAAATGCATCAGGTCCCCAGAATGTATTTGCATTGAGTATGTATATATCTCTCTATATATATATACATAACATATATAAGCTTTGAGTGGATATTTGTCTCTGACTGACAGTCGTTGTACCTCTCTACGCATCAGGTCCCCATAATGTATTGTCTTATCTTTTTTCTTCTATGCATACTGTTATTATTTTTACGAAGAGTTAGAGCATATGATTGTCAGTACACCCAAATATACACACTTGCACACAGTCACCCAAAAGTAGCCAATACACATACACACACCTCACAGACCAATACATACACATATTGATGGCTAATCTCACTGTAAAACACATGTACATATTACATAAACCCAGCTTTGGAAATATTACACTTCTCTATTGAAATTGTTAAATTAATATTTTATATTCCGTTGTTATAGCCCTCTACGGAAGAAGAGTATTCGGATACCAAGCTATGATTGTTGCATCATCTTTGTATGATACCCTGCTAATACCGTTGTATCTGTTTAGTCTGAAACAGAAAAGAACCATTTAAATATTCACCAAATATAAGTTGAACTAACTTTCAAGTGATCCATAAATTCTCTTTTTATGCATTACCTTGACATGATTCTTATAATAACCTCTAACTACATCATTAGTATAAAAATTATCTTCGGTTTTAACAGACTCTCCTGCATTACGTGAATATTTCATGTACTGAGCATTGCCTCCATAGTCCATAAAGTTGTTCGCCACAGAAAGTGTCAAGCGAACTCCATATTTTCGTGCTACCATAATCACAAAATCAAGTCCCTGTTATAATATGCAGATTTAGCCCATCAATATTTTTGCAACCTATTCTATGCTTCATGATGCATGTCAACTAAAGTAGAAGATCCTATTTTGCATGCACATACATGCAACAAAGGTGTGATATACCAATAACATAAAAATTGCATAGATTATATAAAAAAGTAAAGTAACCATTTTCAACAACCTGAAAGACACGTTCATCGTAAACACCAGGAGAAGATTGGAGTGGACGATCGCCACCATCATTGAAAGCCCATGTACGACACATAGTGAGCCCTTCAGTCGCAGCCTGTCTGAAGATGGCTGGAGTGACGATCACCACTAATAGATACTCTTATTTCAGAAGAGAAGTGTATAGAAATACCCAATAATGATACCAATTTCGTAAATAACTTGAACTCTGAACAAAGAAGGCATTTAACACGATAATGTCTTCTGTTGAAAACAAAGCTAATGCTATATATTTCATAGATGGCTCTGGAGGTACAGGAAAAACATATATATATATATATATATATATACACACACATACATACATACATACATACATATATATATATAGCAACCACTGCACATTCTCGATTTAAAATACTAATTAATTTAGACTCTCCTCTACATGTCATATCCCTAAGCAATCTAAACTCGCAAAACTTTTATTGTCTACTACTGTTTTCCTATGGGATGAAGCTACCATGGTTCATCGCCATGCATTTGAGGCCTTGGATAGAGCATTACAAGATTTAACTAATTTAGATGCACCATTTGGAGGAAAGATTGTTATTTTAGAAGGTGATTTTCATCAAGTTCTACCAATAGTCATAAACGGTACTAGAGCTCAAACAGTCGACGCATGTATAGTACGATCATATTTATGGGAAAATGTTCAGGTAATTCATTTAACACAAAATATGCGTGCGAGAGACGATCAATCATATGCACAATTTCTTTAACGTATTGGAAATGGAGATTAAGTCTATGTTCAAGAGGATATTATGTAGCTCCCAGATAATATCGCTGAACCTTGGACCAATACTTCTTCAATTTATGCTCTGATTAATGAAGTCTTCACCAAACTCAATGACAGATTAGGTGATTAAAATTATATAATGGATAGAGCAATATTAGCCCCTAAAATAGAAACAGTACATGAGATTAATAATAAAGTTATAAAAATGTTTACAGGCAGCGAGTGCATTTACTACTCATTTGACAAATTCGAAGAAGATGCACATAACTATATCCGTATGAATTCTTGAACTCACTTTCTCCAGGTGGTCTGCCACCCCATAAATTAACACTGAAAGTAGGAGCACCAATCATGTTGCTTAGGAATATATATCCAAGAATTAGATTATGTAATGGAACCAGATTACTATTGTCGTGTCTTTCATGGAAATCTCATAGATGTAGAAATCACCGTTAGACATTTGCGTGTTACAAAAGTATTTATCACACGCATACCACTTTAGCCTTCCGAGAATACTAACATGCCTTTCAACCTAATACGTAAACAAGTTCCTTTTAAATTAGCTTTTTCCTTAACGATTAATAAGTTACAAGGACAAACCATCCTTCAGGTTAGTACTTATCTTTCTGAACATGTTTTCAGCCATGGTCAACTATATGTTGCTTTATCAAGAGGAGTTTCACGAAAAACAACAAAGTTTTGGTGAAAAATGGAAAGATTCGAAATAGAAAGGGTACACATACTAGAAATGTTGTATATAATGATGTGTTGTTAACATGTAATCTCGAACTTATTTAACTATACTTCATTTTTTCCACTTCACATGTAGTAGTTTTACTGTAAATGTTATTTTCTCTATGTATACACATATGTTCTTCATAAATGTTTTATTACTCTATTTAAATAAGGGTTTTTTTATATGACTATGAATGAGTAATAATTGATTCGAAATAGAAAGGGTATACATATTGGAAATGTTGTATATAAGGATGTGTTATTAACATGTAATCTCAAATTTAGTTAACTATACTTCATTTTTTCCACTTCACATGCAGTTGTTTTACTCTAAATGTTATTCTTCTCCATGTATACACATTTGTTCTTCACAAATATTTTATTACTCTACTTAAATAAGGGATTTTTTTATATGGTCATAAATGAGTAATAATTACAGTTAAAATCGTTTTCTCCGTTTTATTGTTTTTTGGTCATATATTCAACTATAGTTCTATAAATTACAGCACTGGGTTAATTTTCTTTATATCTATACGACCAAAAATTTCCATCTTTATTACTATAACTCAGTTTTAGTTAAGATAAAAAAATCCCTTACAAAACGTTTTTTACTCCACCATCAACTTATTACTGATGCCGGTCTCAAGCTCGGAACAAGGAGGAGAGAAAACGATTACGACAACCACACTTAGTATTTACAGTTTACTGTCAAATAGTTTGTGAGCGAAAATATGTCATTTTGTTTCTTCTCGTCGCAAAATGAGACCATATCTATTTCGTATATGTAATAAAGAACATATTCTCTTTACGCTAGGAATCAAATTTGTTGTCTACGGTTTGCATGAACATGCAAAAATAAATCATAATTCCATATGTTTATTACTTTTCTTTTTTCCATGTAAGGTCAGTCTGATATAAAGCTTCTTTCCATGTTTGATACAAAAGTTCCATATACACGTCCATCAGACGTGGATGCATTCTGAGAGTCAGTATCCAAAATATGCAACATTACGTATAGGTCAAAATCATTTTACAAAATTCAAAAAACCTCACAAACATTGTTCCTTAATACCAGTTCCTTCTGTGCACGTGCATCGCACGTGCCAAAGTACTCGTATGAATAAATCTTTTCAAGGAATCCTGTTGGATCCCTCCAACCTGTTTTTCCTGCATCCATAAATGTTAGTCAACAAATAAAATATCATTCCCATTTCGAGAGGAATATCGCGGTTTATAGGGTCATCCACTATTATACAGGGCACATAGGGTCTCGTCCGCTATATAATGCGGGAATATCAATCACTTCAATACTAATATATATACTACTATATATATATGTATATATCATCCAACAAGTAATTATTACTATTCAACCAAGCACATCCAATATTTTAAATTTAACATTTAAATTTTAATCGGGCAATCCGAATGAGTGAGAAATTCTCGCCTTTATTTTATTTGCAGTCCTTTCCAATCTCGGTTGGGTTCACGATTTCGATCTTGTATAAATAATTTACGATTTGTTAATATTTGAAACAGTCTAACAAAAATTTACTTAACAAATTTAATTAACTAATAATTTTCCTTTAAAAAAAATCCTTTTAGTAATTAAAGTAAATTAAATAAGTTAATTAAATAATTTAATTGCCAAATCCATTATTTTAAAACAAACCAGTAAATCTAAAATGTGTGTGTGTGTGTATTCATTTTTTTATTTTTGAAAGCCCATATCCTTATGAAAATAGTTTTTATAGATTCCAAAATCAATATACATATATACCTATAAAAATAGTCTATATTACCATTTTAAATTTCTATTTCCAAAATCTTACCCATATTTTTTTCCCTGTTTCAATCCTATCCATTTTTCAAAAATAACTTTCCTTTTACCTTACTATAAAATCAAATGATGTATTGTATATTTTTTTCCCTTACAATACATATAGACAAATATACATATAAATCTTTGAATTGAAGATAAATGGCAAATATACCTTCCTGTTGTATTTTTCTTCTCTGTATATATATATATATATATATATATATATATATATATATTAAATTGAAAAAAAAAACAGCAAATATCTTACCATAACCTACCCGAGCACTCTGGCAGCCACCAAGTCCTCACGTCACTACCTCCTCCACGAGCTCAACAACGATTCACCCATCATCCCAGCGCCTCGGCTTCCCTCCCCAGTTGCTTGCGCACGATCAGAAATCGCCATCGCCAACGCCTCCAACGCACAAACATAACCTCGCACAGGACGCCTCCCACCATCGCGGCCAGTCAAGCTCGCGTGCCCACATTCGAGCTCCTCCTACGATGTCAAGCTAAAAAGAAGTTATGACCCCGTGATTCGATTCTCCTTTCCGAGTTTGGCCACCTTTTACTTCGTGAATCGCAATGATGAAGAGGGAAGTGCGATTTGATTCAGTTGAGGGAATTTCTTTGGTTTTAAAACTTGGCCTATTTTACTTATTTATCTGTTTAATTTTTTCCATTCACCATTTTTTTTGGCTTGATTTATTTTTGAACCGAGGAAACAAAAAAAGAGAAGGTCGTGATATAAACAAGAAAAGGGGAAAGATGTGATGTTGAACAGAAGGTTGTGTGCTGGAGAAGAGTAATTTGAAGGTGAAAGGAAAAGGTTATGATTGTGAAAGAAGGTAGGCTGATGTTGAGAATAGTCAATCAAATATATATATATATATATATATATTTATATATATATATATATATTTAAATTGTAAATCATCTCGATAAATGCAACTTAAAATTTCAAACTCCTATCAAGGCATGTCGCTAGACGTTTATAATATTATACCCCTATTCCGAACACAATGGAAAAGATTTCGAGTCCTAACTCGATCGTATGGAGAAGATAGCCTTTCGGACTCATTTATTATATTGAATTTTCGACATAGATTTCAGTGTGTTTATACACCGTACGATCACACGGTAACTCCAAACTCTACCAAAATTGAAATCCGATAATAATACAATATTACGGATCCAGTGGAATTGGTTCACCAAATTCCGAGACTATGCCTCGGAAGGCTATTTTTAAATCAATTTAAAAGATATATTTTCAAAACTGAATAAAACACTTTTAAATTCAAGTTTAGAATTTTTATTATCTTCAGTATTATCAATATAAATTTTATAAGCCTTCGAAATATTTTTAACAAGCTTGAAACTCCAGATTCAATGTTTTACCCAATTTTCTATCATTAAATTCAGTAATTAAATTATCCCATAAATGGTTAAATTTGAAATTCAAGTTAAAGCCGAACACCTGAATATCTAAAATCAATTAAATATTTCAATTTTTAATATCTAAAATTCCGGATCGTTACAAATGGTGTGAAAGACTTGAAAAATATCGATGAAAAGCTAAAAATGCACGAAGTTAGTGTTAATCACATCGTTGACATGGATAAATAGATTGAATTGGAAACTAGGTTTCAAATGAATGTCAATTGACAAAAGTATCCAAGAACAAATATAAAAGGATAAAGAACATTGGAGACAAGTGCTAATGAGAATAATAGCCATTGTCACCATTCTTGCTCAAAATAATTGGCATTTTGAGGTGGAAATGAAGAGATATATCAAGAGAACAACGGTATATTTCTAAGCATTATAAAAATGATTGTCAAATATGATCCAATAATGCAAGGACATATTCGTAGAGTTCACAGTAAATAAATTCATTATCATTATCTTAGTCACAAAATTCAAAATGAATTGATACTTCTAATTGCTAGTGAGATTAGAAAAATAATTATTGAAAAAAAATCAAAGAATCAAAATATTTTTCTATTATACTTGATTGCACTCCCGATGCTAGTCATGAGGAACAAATGATTTTGGTCTTGCAACATGTGGACACATCCGATAAGAGGCTTTTTTAAGAACTTGTTGGTAATTTAAATGATCTGGATCTTGATATCCATAATGTGATCAGAAGACAATGATACAATATTCAAACATGAAAGAAAAAAAATAAAGGTGTACAACACAGAGCGTTACAAGTAAATCCTAGAGCATTTAATACCCCATGTGGTTGTCATAGCCTTGATCTTACACTTTATGATATGGTTAAATTTTTCTCTAAAGCCGTTTCTTTTTTTGAAGTAGTGCAACACATATACACTTTATTTTCGTCTTCTACTAAAAGATGGAAATATTCAAAGACATTTTAGATGGTCTCACATTAAAGCCAGTACGACAAATGCATACACTATTTTTTGGTGTAAAAGCAATTTGGACTCAAGCTCCAAAATAAAAAATGCTTTGATTCAATTAGCAAGTTTTAATGATGATCTGATGTGCAATGGTGAAGCCATATCCTTGGCAAATTATGAATTTGAGAATTTTGAGCTCTGACTTGGTATGGTTATATGGTATAATTTATTGAATAATGTTAATAGAGTGAGCAAAGAGTTGCAAGTAGAAGATATGCACATGGATGTCGTCATGGATCATCCAAAAGGGCTACTTTGTTTTTTTAAAACATTTAGAGAAAGTGGGTTTGATCTTCATTGGTTGATGTCGAAATTATAGCAAATGAAATGGGAATTGAGCCATCATTTTATGAAAAACGCATAATACATAGAAATAAACAATTTGATGAAAGTAACAGTGAAGAGACGGCTATATTTTCAAAAGAATCGTTTAGAGTCAATTACTTTATATACATTATGGATCAAGAGTTATCATCACTTGAGAGTATATCTAGCAAATTAAGAAATCTGATGACATATTTGAGTTATTGTATGATTTTGAGAGATTGAAATTTTCTTCATGTGATAGTTTGAAGTCTTATTGTGTCTACCTTGAGAATGTCTTAAAACATGAGGCCAATTTCGATATTGATGGAGCAGAGTTATTTGCGGAGTTGCAAATCTTAAGAATGATTTTACCGGAAGATGTCAAAAAAGCAATTGATGTGTTAAATTATATTAAAATGATGTGTTGTCTGTATGTAAATGCATGTGTTGCTTATAGAATATTATTGACTATTCTGGTCACCGTTGCTACGACAGAAAGAAACTTTTCAAAATAAAGCTAATTAAATCTTTCTTCGAACAAGTATTTCGCAAGAAGAATTGAACGGATTAGCTAGAATACCATCGAGAAAAATTTATTGGAAGCACTTGATTTAAGCGAGTTGCTTAGTACTTTTGTAAGTCAAAATAAGAAGGTTATACCTTAAATAAAAGATTTGTTGTAACTTATCTATGTAATACCGTTAAATCATTTTGTTCTATATAATTTTTCGCTTTTATTGTTCTTCACTCTATTTTTCATGTAAGAAGTCTCCAATATAATATCGCATTGGATCTCAAGGCCGGCCCTTGTGGAATCTAATTTTGGCAAAAGTATTTCAGACAAACAAGCTGCTCACAGCAGCTTTGTAAAGTATGAGGAAAGGCCTACCATTTTTAGAAACCCAACCTACAAATCCACAGCCCACCCGGCCCTCTCAAAAAACCAAACTTCACTATAAATACTAATCGTAAATTAGGGTTTTCCCGTTAGGCAGAGCTTGCGTTTATCATTTACGGCGGCGAACCTTTTGTTCTAAATAAAAAAACACAATGGCAGATACCAGGCAAGCGGTGACCATCAGAACACGAAAATTTATGACAAATCGTCTTCTCTCGCGCAAGCAATTCGTAAGTTATGGACGCTTTATTTCTTTTTCAAGGCGTTATATCCTAACATTTTAGCAATTCATTTTGTTCTAGGTGATTGATGTCACGCATCCAGGCAAGGCAAATGTATCAAAAGCTGAATTGAAGGAGAAGCTTGCAAATATGTATAGCGTCAAGGATCCAAATTCGATCTTTGTCTTTAAGTTCAGAACTGATTTTGGAGGCGGCAAGAGTACTGGGTTTGGTTTGATCTACGATTCCGTTGAGAGCGCAAAAAAGTTTGAGCCCAAGTACAGGCTAATCCGGGTAAGACTTTTGTAAAACCTTCATTTCGAATCGTTTTAATGTTTGCGTTTTTTGATGCATGTAAATTGTGAAGTTTCGTTGCATAAGATAAATGCCCACCACTATTATTAGGGTCTATGTGTTAATTTGTAATGATGCAAACATTACAATTCATTTGGTACTCATATTCTATGCTGTTACGGATCCATCTATACTCTTCTATACAGCACTTTAGGTTTACTTATTGTTGGTACCCAAAACCTATCCGTGTTACAGCATACTGCTTTGTCTCTTTGTTAGCGATACTTTTAGAAATTTTTGATGCTTATGTCGCATTTCTTATAGTTAGCTATTATAAATGTGCAGATATGTGTCCAGTTGCTAGTGGTCGTTGGCCTTGTGTTACATATCTCATAAGTGGAGTACTGATTAGTTGTGATGTTTTATGAATTGTTTTGGTCGAATGCTTTTTTTGCCTAATGTAGAGCCTAGTTTTTTTTCCTTCTGATAATGGAAATTTGTTTATAGAATATTATTTGGTAGGAGTCTGAAGATTATGGAAAGTGCTTCTAAATTAAAAACGTTTGTGTGATTGTTTTAGGCATACAGATAAGTAAGCATTATCACCTAGTACAATTGAGCAATCAATGAAAAAAGTGGATGCCTTATTAGTATCGTGGTTGAATCATCAATTTTAGTACCTTCATGCTCCTGATATCCAATCACTTATATTTGCTTATTTTTTTACGTACTATTAACACTGGAGAATGCTTGCTGTAATTTGCTGAATGCGGCGTAGTACATTGATTTTTTAAAATAGCAAATCAGTATTGTCAGCCCCATGTGTGGTTTGATGTCGTCAACTTCAATCAGAGCCAAAGCTAAAAGTCAAATGTAAATGTTTAGAGGATGGGTACTTTTATTGAATAAGCTGTGATGACATGTTTAATCCTATGCTGTGTCAGTCACTAAATTAGATGGAACGTCCTAATTAAATGGTTTTGACTAGTTTAGGCAACACCCAAGTGCAACTTAAGTGGCACTTGAGCACCAGGAAAATTTGAATATCTGAAACTCTTTTTATAGTGTCATACTGTAAACTTCAAAACTATGATTTTAAGCATTCTTAATTTTAGGCCTAAATTAATTTTACACACATTAATGTTTAAAGACGATTTATTAATTTTTTCTTATTTCTCCAACATTTCCCAAGTTCAAGCACAACGTTGTGCGCGTGCGGTACACCAGAAAATTAGAAACTTAAAATAGCATCCAAGGTAGGGAATTGGATATTAATCACATTTTGATATTTGATTGTCTTGGAAATTGTTTTTTGTTCTTAAGCATGTGAGTATGATCCTGAGGTCAGAATTTGACTTTCTGTGCTTAAGAGTTTCCTAGTATTTGTAACATAATGTTCTATCCTGGATGTGGGCTGAGCAGTAGAATCACACTAACATGCTGTTTAATTTGGTCTGTCAACATCCAAAATCATTTTCAAGTATTTGTAATCCGTCTCCGTGGATGCGGGCAGATATCGGATATTTATCCTGTCTGCTCGTAATTAATAAAGTCGAAAAAATAAATGAATTTTTTTGACTCAACAATCATTTTTAGTAATAATGCTAACATAAATACAAAATGTGAAATATTCAATGAAAGTAATTAATTTTCGATAGCAAATATTCATTTATATACATGCATAAAATGAATTATTACCATGATAAAACTAAGGTTTGAGAACTCAGTCATCTGATAATTTATTGTTTTCGGGCAATTTCAGAAATTTTGAAAATTTCGGTTTCGGTCATGATATCGGATTTATGTATTTCTAATGAAAAGATTATGATATGCGTTTGCAATCTATATACAAATATAGTCTACAAAAAGATATTAATATAACATACAACACTATTACCAACATACAATACAAAATACAACATAATATAACTGAGATTATAAATGAATGATACAGTAGAATTATACAAAATTAAACAAAAGATAACTCTAATTCAGCCCACCTAACCATTACAATATAATACCAACAAAGCGCAGTCCGTTTAATAATCAGTTAGCCCATAATTCAGCCCACCTAACCACTTAACCCTAATTCCAACTGCCTTTGTCTCATTCATGTGAACAAAAAAAATAAAAGGCTGCTGCAGATCGAAGGAAAACAAAAGAAGCGAGGAGAAAAAGAAAAACCTGCGCGTGGATGCTAGAAGTTCGTCGCCGCTCCAATTTTGTCGATGCCCTCCTCTGTGATGCTCGAAAGTGATGCTCGTATTTGCTAATCTAGCGCTCGAATTCCGTAATTTTTTGCTGAAGCTAGATTTGATTTTCATTTGTTTTTTTCTTTTGCTTGGCTCTTCTTTCTACGACTACAACAATTCCATTTTTTTTAACATGTAACGGAATGAGATTTTGACCTAATACATCCCGTCTCCGGTCGAAACCGATGCAAGATGGTCGGAATCTTGTGGTTCCGGCCGGAACCTTACACCATGGATAAAACAATATATATCAATCATTTTATGTAGTGAAACATGTTTAATCTCAACTGCTATCTTGATAAAAGTCGGGATGGATAATTTTCGGGTGCGTGGGTACTATTGTATCCGCTTTTGGATTTTGGATTTTCGTATATGTTTCATTTTTTGTATGGAGGCGGACAGATTTTTTATTTTTGGGTACTCATTGACAGCGAATTTGATATTTAAGTTGGTTTTCCGTAATTATTGAACTCTGATTGATGTACAATACACAGACCCCTATACGGTTACCAGACTTTTATAAATTAATTTTTTTTTATTTAGTTTTAGAAAAGATTAGCACTCCATCGCACATGATGTATACAAATAATAAGTGTTCTGTTTGTTTTTTATATGCTTTTCCAATTACTTTCTTTGATGAATTAAACAGCCAAGTTTTGCTTTTACCTCCAGCAAAGCTCAAAACATGTGTAAATCTCAAATTAAGTTTGTGTTCCCACTGCTACTACCGCATAACATTTTGTGACTTTTGATTGGTTATTTAATTTCTGCAGCTTTCCATGGTAAAGAAGATGTTTTATGGGTCTATGAGCGTGTGTACACACATAGAAACACACTTCATCTTTCTTATTGTGCTCACTTGGAGAAATTAAAGAAGTTTCCACATAGAAGAGTTTTGTTATTATGATATAATTTGATATTTTATTATTGAAACTATATTTAAAAATTTAGGAGTGATTAATTTAATCTTATTAATGGTTGACACTCTGGTTTCCTATTAGTTTTAATATAGACGGTCAAACAAACTTTAAAGAAAGATATATCGACTAACATTAATCTTTTAGAGATGCTATTATTGGCTAAATTTGTACTCTTATCAAATTACGTATTTACTCCCATATTAGAATTCAGTTGAGAAGTACCTCTATTTTCCATAAAACCAAGACGATGAATTTAATCTGACATTACACATTTGTTATGTTTTATGATGATAGAATGGACTGGCCACCAAGGTTGATAAATCGAGGAAACAGATGAAGGAAAGAAAGAATAGGGCGAAGAAAATCCGAGGAGTGAAGAAGGTAAGAATTCAACTGCCTAATTTGGGAATCTAACTCTTTTTAATTTTTAATTTTTAATTTCCTTTTTTCAGAGCAAGGCAGCTGAAGCAGCAAAGAAGAAATGAGTGTATTTATATTTATTAGCTTGTTTAAGAACAAATTTATTTGATTTCTTCCTACTGCGAACTGTGATGGTGAGCATCTCATATTTTGTTTGTTTTAAGTTTTAGATGTTCTACTGGTGATGATGTATTAGAGCATGAAGTTCTTTTGAGTTATGGCTCCACAGTTTATATGTTTTTTCAGTAACTCTACAGTTATTTGAAATATGCTAGGTTTGCTTAAAAAATTTAATGACTAAATTGCGCCACTTTATTTACTTGCTTTTTTTAGTTATCTCTTGAGTGTGTGAATTCGCAGTGGATGTAATTGCATCTTGGTTATTTTGTCGTTATATGGTCGTATATTTTATCAGATTGGCAGGCGGTGCCTTATTTAAAAAGAATTTAACTAAAACTGTACGTAGCATTTCCATAGCTTGAAATAATTGTCATTCTCTGAACCTTTTAAGGCTTTTGGCTTATGCGATTTGTATTTGAACATCTTCAATGTTCTTCGGACTTCCCAATTATTGTTTTCGGGACAAAATGACTTTTGTAACATAGAGTTTGGTAGTTTAATTCTAATTACAGTTGTAGTCTAGGATTATTAGTGAAGAATGTTGCTGGATAGATTTGAATGAGAGAAATGATTTGATCTCAGCGAATAATAGCTCAAATTTATATTTTATATATGATCCGGCCTTTAATTTGAATTTTGATACACAAAAGCCTCTCCTGTTAAACAAAAGTTATCATTAAAATTATTTTCCATCAGCATGCCAGAGCATCTCCAGCCTTTGTAATGTCATGTAGATGATTATGATTTTTGTTCAATTTTGTATCTTCAATGCACTTATAGATTAAATGTAAATGGTTATGTGTCCAAACATTTACTAAACGTTGTGAAAGGGAATGTCTAGTAGCAGATGTTCCAGTTAATAATGTCAATTAGCAAGCACCATTAAAATTAATCAATGTAGTTCATTTCATTACAATTGCATTGGAGTAAAGAAAGATGTGAATTTGTGTTTTCATATGAAGTCATTCAACATGTTTTTTTACAATGTTAAATACACCATGCCATACAGTTAATTTGTGACATCATAAAGTAGGAGGGTTGGAGGTGCTCAAAGTCAGGGTCCGTACGATCAAAATTATTTTTTATACTTCAAGAAAGTGCTAATATGTGCGGTTGTGGTTTCACAATTAATATTCTGCGGTTGTGCTATCGATCAAAGCTATTTGCAGTTTACATAAGGGCTATATGGTAATGGTTACCGTTACCGTTACCATTTAACAACTACCGTTAACGTACTTTTTTTTGGTAAGCTAAAATTGCTTACCGTTACCAATTTGCGGATATGTGAAAGATCGGTACATCGATAAACTGGTAATTGTTACACTGGTAATGGTAAATTACCGTTTTTCTAAAATTGTCGATGTTTTTAAAGTTAATTATTTGTTTGGTTGTAAATGTCTATAATAAAATATATTACATGAATATTCATGTGCTATATGTTAACCGGTAAATTTACAATTATCGTTGGTTTTGGAAAAAGTTAACAGATGATTTACCTTAGAAAATGATAAATTTACCATTATCATACTGATTAAACTGGTATACCGATTTCACTTAAAAATGACAAGTGATTGACAAGTAATTGTATGGTAATGATAAATTTATCGTTATTATAACAGCTCTAGTTTGCATTGCAAATATTTACGATAAATATTTGCACTGGTTGAAATAAAAAACGTGCAATTTTTGAGAACTTTACTTTTGGAAATAACGATTGCACGCTTCGAAATTTAGAAAGAGAATTTACAAAAGTTTCCTATATAAAAGTGTTATAATATATTAACGTTTATGTTGATAGTACTTCACCTTAGCGTACAAATCAACTCTTGAAAAGCATTTTAAATTTAGTTTTAAAATCCTAACTCAAATTTGGAACGACATTTTGAGGAACCAAATCGTAGAGTAGCCGAAGCTTGGGGGCTCCAGATAACTGAAATTGAGCGGAATCCCATGTTATCTCATTTTGATTGATTTACCGTCTTATCACCACTTCTTTCCGATGATATTATAAATACGCTTTCCCTCAGAACTGATGTTAACTATGAAAAGAATACTTTTATACCACCGTAATTTAAAATGATAAATTATAAAAAGTGGGTTTCGGTCTTTTTCTAAATCCATTTTTATAAACCTCCTTAGACTTACAAACTTCATTTGTAAATCTTTTTATAAAATTTCATTGATATATCTCCTTTATCAAGTATCATTTATAAATCTTCAATTTTTTAATAAACTCCTTTATGAACATCATTTATACTATTTATGAAGCCTCTTTTACAAAAGGGGGATTTTTTGTAAATGACAATATATTAAATTTTTAATGACTAGGACATGGATCACGTACAGTTCAAATCCCAAACGGTAATGTTCCAATCAAAAACTAAATCGTTCAAATTTCTTTCCACCAAATTCTTTCTGCTCATCGTTCATCCTTGAAATAATATATTAGAAACTCACATTTGCAATTTGCATAAGAGAAGCAACATGAAAGGTGAAAATGAGATCTTGGCTAGGCCTGAGAGGAGTGGAGATGGTGGACGTAGGTGGCAAATCGGGTGAGTTTGCAGGCGGATCTGGCGAAGGATAGGGTGGGCGTGGCGTGGTTCTAGGTGGCATGAAGGAAGGTGGAGGTGCATGGCAAAACAATGGACATGAGTAGATGCGAAAGGAGGCACAGACAAAAAAAAAAATGAAATATGGAAATGAAGGGATAATCTAAAAATGAAGTGGGTGCCGACGTTCAAAGCTTTAGGAATAAATGTTTAAAAAACACAAAGGAAAGGCAGGAAACCACAATTCATAAGATTCATATAAAAAAGCAGAAGCCAACCGAAGAAGAGACAAACCTGATAAACATTATTAGTCTCAGTTTAGTGTATTATATGTATCGGTAGAAAAACTACTATAGTTCTTTTATCACTTTTGTTTCAATTTAGTGTATTAGTATCAATTTATTGTATTTTAGTTAACAATTTTATTATCAGTTTGGTGTATTAGTATCAGTGGAAGAGACTGATACCTAGTAGCTATTTGTTTGAAGTTGACGCTTACTTATTTTATAAGTTATTTTGATTGGTACTTATAACAAAACTGATACCTATGTATATGCAAAAATGATACCTAATTTCTGTTTGATATAAGTTGATTCTCTGTAAATTTAATTATTTATTTGGTCGTCATGTATGACAAAAGTGATACCAAAATAGTGCAAAACTGATACCTAGTGGCTGTATGATTGAAATTCATGCTTGGTTATTTTAAAAATTATTTTGACTGTTATTTATTACAAAACCGATATCTATATATATGCAAAAGCGATACCGAATTTCTGTTTGATAAAATTTGATATTCTGTAATTTTAATTATTCATTTGACTATCACGATTGACAAAAGCGATACAAAAATAATGCAAAACCGATACCTAGTTGCCTTTTTTTTGGAGTTGATGCCTAGTTATTTTATAAATTATTTTGACTGTAATTTGTGTCAAAACTGATACCAAAATATATGCAAAAACAATGCCTAACATTGATACTAAAACTGTTAATTATATTATTTCAAAGCATATGATCTATTTTGCATCATCTCTTAAATACAATATTATATATTTGTTACATACCTGTTACTACAAGTGATGCAAATTGATACCAACAATATATTTTGCTTTAAACAGGGTCGATCGTGGTATATATGTTATGATATTCATCATGTCATTGAGTAGAAACCAATACCGATCAAAATAAAACCTAAACAAATGTTGCAAATGAGAGCAAGAATTGTGTATGACATATTGGCGGACAATGATCACTGCTATAATTTAGCCAAGTTCATGTCAATACTAGAAGAAGAAGAAAATATACATAAGTGAATTTGTTGTAAAAGCTACTGTGATGTTCAGTTCAATTAATTTACATTTGAGATGTTGTGTCATAACTAATTGGATTTAACTTTGTTTTAATGTAGATATTAACAATTGTTGAAATTATTTTAGTTTGTTGTAAAAACCACGATCTTATATACGATGTTGTAAAAATTAGCTTTGTTTAACTTTACTTACATGTGATGTTATGTTATGACTGTTATTTCATATTAATTTAGACCTGAAACTGATACTACAATGTGCATGAACGGATACTATTTTTTATCATACCTGAAACAGATACTGATAATAATATAATGAAAAAATGATACCATGTTCTGTTATACTTGAAACCGATACTAATAACATGCAAAAACTGATATTATTTTTTTCTAGTGCCTGAAAATGATACTAGTAGCATGCAAAAACTAATACCATATTTTTACATGGCTGAAACTGATACTATTAGTATCAAAAACCGATACTAAATAACTAATATTGAATAAACTAACCAGCGTCACCACATAATCTACAAACAAACAAATAATAAAAATGATGCTAGTTATACTACAAACTAGTACTTAAAATGCAACTGCAAATGTTACTATATAACCTACAAATAAATAATAAAACTGATACTACTTATACTGCAAAACTGATACTGTAAATGAAACTAGAAATGTTACCATATAACCAAGTTCACTTATAAAGAGCAAATCAATGACAAATTCAAAATATGGTAAACCAATATACTTATATAACTAGGTTAGCTTACATAAAATTGCCAAAAATAATAATACAATAAAGTATAAATCTCAACAAATTCATAAAAATAAGAAACACAAATCATATCTTCTTAGAAGCTTGACATTTACGATTATTGTGACCACATTGCTTCCATACATCACATCTATTTTGGTTATTTTCAAAATATGCAAATCCTTCTTTCCTTTTTACAGAAGGTCTACCGGCATCACGTTTCTCCTTAGGTGGCTTTATCTTCAACACTTGCATTAATAATAGGCTTATCAAAATAGGGAATATGATTAATAGCATTAGCATAAGAAGAACGATAAGTATCCACGGTAAAATAATACTCAACATTTTCTTGAAGCATCTATTCCATATAAATATTACAATAATCATGAAAGGATGAAGGAAAAACTTCACGAACACCTAAAATCAAACCTCGATAGCGATCCAACATAAAAAAACCAAATCACGGTCTTGTTGAAGCATTTATTTTGAGTGATTCAAAAATCATTTCCAATTATCCACATTTTCTAGATAAACTATACTCATAGCTAATGGAAAAAAAATATGCAAATAAAAAACATTAAAACAAATTTAATTCAGTGTTAACTTAAAACTGATACCTAAAAACCGCTACCTGAAAACTAGCACCTAAAAACTAATAACTAAATCATGATATTACACAGTAAAGCATATTTAAATTCGGATACCTAAAAATTGATATTAAGCAATAATCTAATATACACTAATACCACAAATGTAGTAATACAAAATATCATTTTTTTCAAAACAACTGATAATACAAAGTATCAACCACGATAACTTTATTCTTAAGCACGTAAGAAACCTTAATAGACAAAGGAGTAGGTTGAGACCAATAATGACCAATTTCATTCTTCAGATCATAAAAAGAATAATCAAAGGACAACCGAGTTCTAAAAGTATTATCATTGAATACAAACAAAATAAGAAGACTATTGTCACCACTGCAAAAAAACATCAGTAAAAAATGTTTTCTTCAAATTGTCATTTTATTCTAATATACTATTTTCTTTATGGAACAAAAATTACAAAAAAAAAAGATCTTTCAAAAATGATACCTATAGTATATAAAACTGATACCTAAAAATTGATCCTCAAATTAGTAATAAAACCGATACTCAAACAGACTTTGTTAAATGTTTGATACTAACAAAACACTTATTCAACATATTGATTGTTTGGTGCATATCATCATATTTACTCTGTAACAACTTCATTTTCTTTATATACTCAAACAAACAAATTGTTAAAAAACTTTCACAATGCATTATTGTAAAAATGATACTAAGAAAAAACAAAAATGATACCTAAAAACTGATATTCACATAAATGAATACAGCTCTCAAATTCTCAAACTCTACTCTCGCTTCTCCAAACAAATACTTTTTCAGTTCAAAGTCTAGAAAAGTTGATAAAGTTTCCATAGTTTTTTATTTTGCTCTTCCTACTGAAACCCAAATTGATGAAGAAGGTAATTGTGACATTCGTATTTCCTCTGATTGTTGTTAGTGAAGGCGGTAGCTATCGAAAGTTAGGACATGGCCAAGGCTCGTTTCAGCTTGAATGTGCCGGAGTGGTTGATCTTTATATGGATGAAGTCGCCTTGGTTGTTGTTCTTCATATGGATGAAGTCGCCTTAATGTGCTGAGCATCATGGTTGTCTCCATTCATCTGCCAGTGGTAAAAGTTGAGATCTGTAACCATCGCAAATCACATCGAAATGATTTTTGGGTTCGCTGGACGTTCATGAGACTATGATTGGTGGTAGCCCAAAGGTTCATCGGAGGATGGTGAGTTCAACGGACGTAGTGGTGCATAATTTCTTGGTCGAAGGAGGAAGAATGGAGTTGGAGTGTGTGGTTATGGGTTCTTCTGGCTTTAGGAAAAGAAAATCTAGAATGAAAATAAAGAGGAAGAAGGTGATTTGCATAAAACTGGACAACTGAATAACTGTATAATGGCACGTGAGGACAAAAGGGATAAGTACTGTTTTCGACAACCAGAAGTTATTGTCCTTGAGACAAATTTATTAGCGAGCTGTCTTAAGTACTAAAAAAGCCTATAAATTTATCCTCTAGAATATTTTTCTGTTTATAAAAGTTCTTTTATAAAATGTCTTTTGTAAAACTCATTTTACAAATCCCCAAATTATTTGCAACTCCTTTTATAAAAGAAAAATACTAATATAAAACTTAACTCCAAATATAATTATAAAACTCCTATACTTTTCATAACAAGATCATTCTACATATTACAATAAATTCACAATTACGATTTATTTCTCCAACTTGTCCAAATGATAATATTTTCCCTTTTATAAAATACCATTTATAAATCTATTCTTTTATTTATAACATACTGTTTTATAAATCTCTCTTTAATTAAAAAAAACATTTATAAATTTGTTTTTTTATGACATTTTATATAAAATATTTCACAAATATTTATTCTAAAATATTTCTATCTTCTTTTAAAAACAAAATCACTTTAAAATAAAAGACAAACCTCTCTTAAGTATTTGTATTTTGAAAAAAGAATACAACTTTTAGTTTTGTAATGCAGAGCATCTGCACTTTCCGCATTCAAAGTGGAAAAACTACGATAGTACTTTCCAACATTATGCAGTATAACATCCCGGTATTTCGTGTCATTCGCATCCATACATGTCGGGCTTCAATTGGTCAAAATATCAGATTGTTAATTTATTTTGGCAAAACTCAACATATACAGTAAATAAATAAATCACAGAATCACAGACAAAGAGTAACATAACAATAAGCAGCGGAAACAAATGAATAGTAGTTCATGAAGCTACTATATATATAACAGAGTTAAAACAAGATACAACAGAAGTCTCAAATACATAGAAGTCTCAATACAATAGTCAAATAAAAAAAATCTGAATATATCAATGGAGTCAACTGAATAACTGAAAGCTGAATTGATATAGATGGATCTTCAAGCGAAGCTCCAACTCCAAAGGTGAGTCTTAAATGCTGTGACACTCAGTCTGACCCGAGCATAAAGCAAAACACAAAACACTCGAGTCAGGATTAACATTCTTATATCAATAAATTCAACTCAAGTGAAATATCAACTAAAATATAAATAACTCAAAGGATGTTTGGGATACCTATCCTCTAAGGATCCGTGAAACTATCTACTATGTAGTACAATACGCTATTATAATATGTCTATAGTAAAGTAAATCTATTAAAATAGCATTAAGGCATTACCCATTTCCCCATTTACACATTTTATATATTCCCATAGTCTATACAGTATCGTAATCTCCTCCGTACTGGAGGTCATCAGAGGGCACTCCATAGGTATGGTACAAAACAAACTCGTAGTGGGCTCGATATGGTAGGTGACATGACACAACTAGGCAATGCCAGAGTAGCTATACCAATTTCACTTTCAGGCTGGTGGTAATGCATTGCCGCAACTACCGCCCACCTAGATCCATACTCCCAAAAATCCGAGGATGCACCCAGTCAATCACAAAGTAATAGAATGATATCGAAGAAATGTGTCCGATCGGAGGAGCTATCTCATTTGTCCCGTCGATTGCTCCTGTTTTAGCCACCTTAAGCTAACTTACGGGAGTCGGGTCCACTTATATACCTCATATAGGATCATTGTCAACTATCCTACTTCATTTTGGAATCTCCACCGCGTACATAGTTGTTAAAGTGGTTTTCGGAGTTAGTAGAGAGTATAACAATTCGATCTCGGTCTCTTTAACAACCAAACATTATTATAACACCGTGGCCATTTCAAAATATCATACTTTGAAATCAAAATGTCATATTCATTTCAAAACCATATCACTTTGAGATCATACTCACTTTAAAATAATATTCATTTCCAAGATCATTGCACTTTCCAAAATTATAACTCTTTTGAAATTATAACACTTTGAAAACATAGTACTTTGGAAATCTTAACACTTTGAAAACATAAATTTGAAACCATAATATTTCCCACTTAAACAGTTTAGATATAGAAAATAGTATATATAAGAAAATAGTTTATAAAATAAAATAGTTAGTGTATTAAAAATAGTTATAGGTTAAAATAGTTTATATTAAAATAGTTAGTATGTTAAAATAATTTATATTAAAAATAGTTTATATTAAAATATTTAGTATATATATTAAACTAGTTTTATATTAAAAATAATATATATATTAAAATAATTTATAAAGTAAATTTATTTCAACATCTCAATAAACCATTAATTTACATCGATTTCAAAAATACATTTGAACTACAAATCAAACTATTTCGGTTTCAATAGGTTTCAAAGCTTTAAATATTCAAACATTTACAATAACTCAATTTTGATAAATTCATTTATATTTCAAATTCAACTTTACCATTACTTAATATCGAAATATTCACTTAGTCAATTCAATACCATTTAAATAAAGCCTTAAATTATAATTTAAGTAAACTAAATATTCCCTTCAATTTAGTTAAACTTGAAATATTCATTTAATCACTTTAAATCAAGATAAAGTTATAAAATCATATCTTTAAAATCTCAAATCTAAATCGTTTTAATTAAATATAATTCTTAAACGAATACGATTTCAAATCAATTTAATTTTATCTTCCTGACCTTAATTTATTAAAATTATTATAAAATACATCTTTAAAATATAAACTTTTAAATAAATACTTAAAGATAATATGTACTAATTAAATTAAATTTTATTAAATTAAAGCTTATTACTAAATTTATTTTATATTTAAAATTGGTTATATACATATATATTAAAATAGTAAAATTATAAGAAAAATCTTAAAATTTATATTTTCAAAACTAACTTATAAATTTAAAATTTCCAAACATATAAATTTAAAGTATTCTAAAATTTAAACCTTTATAAATATATGTATAATATCTTAAAATCACCATTTAATAAAACCATATATTTTCTTTCAAAACATGGTAATCATTTTCAAAATATGTATATATAGACCAACGGTGTCTGTATATAGTTTTCTATCCTATGATCAAGTGATACAGATATTTATCATTTTAATCCATAATTTAAAATATATATGGGTATATATCATTTCAACCCGCAATCCAAAAATTCAATTCAATGAAAACCGCTAAGGTTTATCATTTCAACTCATGACGATTTTCTCCTATTCTACAAGATCGTTCGGGTATGTATCATTTCAACCCATATAGAAAGTCTATACTAGCAGGGAACTTGCAGAGTGAGAACAATTATGAATATAATATAACATATCAATAACAGGTGTATATCATCAGTGATAAATAAAATAAAATAAAATATAAACTAAGGATATGGTGTCAGATGTCATAGGTGAACAGTTACAGAAAATGGCATGGCATATATAGCAATTCTGAAATTAACAGTTAAATTTAGCAGCATATTTCAATTATCGTTTCAAATGAATTCAAATTTAATAAATATAAGAACGTTAATGGTCAGTGATTGCTCACCTTTCGAGGCTAGAGAGATTCAAAGATGAAATGAGATGATTTACGAATCCAAGCACGAATCCCAAAGCAAAGCAAGACTGGCATGAATTCGACGAATAGAGCTGATAACAGGAATCGATGAAAACAAGTCAAATCAGTTTTGATATAAATTGAAAATATATACATTATATATATATATACACACACACATATTTCATATATTCTAATTTAAGACAAATATTAAAAATAATATAAGAAATTTCAAAATCATTATTCTTAAAACTCAAGTGTTAAGAATCAAACATGTAAATTATACTTAAAAACCATTACCCAAAACAAAATCTTAAACACATGTAAAACTAATTTCTATACACACACACACATACACACACTTAAACCAAGCTCATATATTCTTATATATAGACTAATATTTTTAAACAAATGTATCTTGTATATATATCTAAACTATAAACAAACATGCAGATTCATAGTTATAACAAATATATATAACTAGACAAAAATAAAACATGCGTGCAGACACACAACTAAATGTATATATGTAGGCTAGTATTCAAAATCTATTTAAAAGTTATAAACTGCAGTTTATAAATAAACTATTATGAACCAATACAGTACAACCCATCAGATTTATATAAATTAATATATATAAATTTTATGTAATATAACTCGTACAAATATCTATATTTATAAAATTAAACTTGTATAAGCTTTAAACATATAATAAATGTACTTTTCCAACACACACACATACATATATATCTAGATATATAATTGATAACACACACAAGAAATATACTTTTAAACATATATATATTCACCCAAACATATATATAAAACCTTTATACTGTAAAACTGTAAACATGAATACAGTAAACATATATTTTCTACTAATATATATACATAAACTCACACAAACCGATTATATATACAACTCATATTTTCCTATGTTTATAAATAACAAGTTTGATATTACTTACAAAAATTATGTATATAAGATAACGCATTACAACTAACGTATATAATAAAATTTATACAATAGATAATAGATAATATCCATATAGGCTTTCATTTATATATAACTAACACCCACACATATATATATATCCTTATACATATTATACAATACTAATATAGGTAATATAACTGTAATATAGAAATCAAGTATCAATATGTATAACAATATATAAACCAACATGACATGTGCATCAATCTTATATATATATATCGAATGATTTAAAAAATTTCTCGTTGGGTGTTGCAAACGGCGGAGCTAGAGTCGAAAATTGGAAGGTCGATGTGGAGGAGATGGATGGTTTCCGAAGTTGGGAGAAGGGGACGTGGGCCAGTGGTGGCAGCTATAGAGGAGGGTGAAGGGAGAAGAGGGTGTGCGCGAGGCTGCGGGATGGAGGCCGAGAGACATGCTGGGCTGGCTATGCGTGTGAGGCAATATGCGGAGTGGAGAACAAGAAGAGGAGAGGAGCTTTGGATGCGTGAGTGGAAGAGAAGATGAATTATGTGTTTTTTATGAGCATAGAACAAAATGAAATGAACGAACGAACCAAAGTGAAAGAACTAACCACCGTAATAAATTGAAATTGGGAATAGTAATAGCAATAGCCAGAGTTAAAATCTAGGAAATAATATTAAAGTTGATGACCCTCGGTTTAAACGGTGGGAAAAGAAGAGACGAAGGAAACCAAAAGGCTCAAATAACGAACCGCAACGGTTAACCGTTTATTGATTTCGTGGCGTACAGGGATTCGAAAAATAGAAATGAATATACCTCTGAGATTAGCACGACGCGAAGATCGAAACGGCATGTAGATATCAACGATACGATCATCCTATTGAAAATCTATATCCAGTATCGAAAATGTTGCTAAAACGCGGAAAATAAAATAAACGAAGCAATAGCAGTCCAAATTTGACAAAACGAAATATGTCGTCTCACTCAGAAGATGATTTACAAATTTATTATATAAAAATATTCGGATTTGAGAAATATTTTATTATCATCAAATATTAACTTATTTAAATTTAAATAAAATTACATAACCAAATAAACTTCCATAATTTCTGATGCAAATTTACCATTTACTATGTTTAAGTAGACCTATTCCAAATATCAAATTTTTATTTTCAAATTTAATTATTTAAAATTTCACAAAAATTCAGTTATTTACGTTATAAAAATCGTTAAAATTTACGAGTCGTTAGACTCACCCCCACTCAAAACTTCTCATCCTCGAAAAAGAACAAAGTAGGAGAATGGAAACAACCAGAAAGAAAAATATATTGAAATAAAAAATACAAAAATTAATTTAAAATCATATAAATTTCAATTTAAACAAACAATATTTAACAAATTGGTTTAATCAATTTGATTTCACATAAGTTAATTTCACCTATTATTCAATCCTAGCTGTTCCTAAATTCATATTTATTCATTCAATATCTTATTATTAAATTTATCCCAATTAACATTATCTATAAATCATAAATTAAGTGTATAAACATTTGTTATAATCATATTTTATTCAACAAATCAATTCTTTCTTTCCCAAATTATTATTCAAATCAAATTCATTTTCCAAAACAAAAGTGTAGCAAAGCTACTAAATGGTTTCTCCATTCTAAAACTCGAAAATAAATGTCGATGATGCTGCAATCATCACCGAAATTGTTTTCCAGCGACAAAAGAGGAGAGTACCGATTAGAACTTTTAAAATTCTTTAGAAACAATTTCTATTCGAATATACTTTTCTAACATACCAGAAATTTAATTCTCAAATTCTTAATTTGAATTCATTTCAAATTCCAAATCAGTTTATAACCATGTTTTTAATTTCATTTGATTATTAAATTTCAGAAATTTTATACTTATATATAATATAATCATACAAAATTTATTATGTCAGTTTACTCTGTTCAAGTGTTTTGAAATTTTTATCGATAGCGTTGATCAGACGAATCGATCGAAACCCAAATCAACATTAACAACTCAAACAACACAATATATAAAATATTTTATATTAATTTCAAATACACTCCTTCACTCGATGATACAAAAATAGATTATAGAGTAATGACAGAGATTCAAATTTAGAGGAATCCTAATCCAATAGAATTCTAACTAAAATAGATATGCTCAAAAGGGAGATAAGATAATTAAATAGCAAAAGAGAAAAGATGAATAAACTTATATAAATTGCGGGCGACCTTAATCGGGTCAACCGTGACTTCAAGAATAAGATCAATGCAGAATTCTGAGGCAAATCGACATTCGATCACAAGAGAATAGAATTCAGCCATAACAAGAGGTAGCAGCATCTAAACCGAAAATACAGAAATCTCCGGTGAATCAATGCCTATTGTAATGGACTTTCACCTTTTACAAGTTACCTAATGATGCTATGGGATCTCCAGAATCAAGAAAACCCGAATAGGGAAGGAAAAGAATGAATTTCAGAGCGAAGGGGCAAGTTCTAAAATTCAAAGGAAATCCGAATCAAAGAGGAAGGAATTCAAGCTCGAACGAAGGCGATTCTGTAATTAAATTTACTATATATGCTAAGTTTTGCCTAAAACCAGAGCTTTGATATGTAACATCCTAGTATTTTATGTCATTCGCTTCCACATATGTCGGACTTGAATGCTTAAAATATCAGATTGTTAACTTATATTTGGCAAAACTCAGCATATACAATAAATAAATAAATCAAAGAGACAGAGTAATATAACAATAAGCAGCAGAAACAAATGAATAGTAGTTCATAAAGCTACTATATATATAATAGAGTTAAAACAAGATACAACAGAAGTCTCAAATACATAGAAGTCCTAATACAATAGTCAAACAACAAAATTTGAATATATCATGGGAGTCAACCGAATAACTGAAAGCTGAATAGATATAGATGAATCTCCAAGCGAAGCTCCAACTCCAAAGGTGAGTCTCAAATACTGTGACACTCAGTCTGACCCGAGCATAAAGAAAAAACACAAAACACTCAAGTCATGATTAATATTCTTATATCAATAAATCCAGTTCAAGTGAAATATCAACTGAAATACTAGTAACTCAAAGGATGTTTGGGATACCCATCCTCTAAGGATCCATGAAACTATCTACTATGTAGTACAATACGCTATTATAATATGTCCATAGTAAAGTAAAACTATTAAAATAGCATTAAGGCGTTACCCATATCCTCCTTAACACATTTTATATATTCCCACAGTCTATGCAGTACAGTAATCTCCTCCGTACTGGAGGTCTTCAGAGGGCACTCCTAGGTATGGTACAAAACAAACTCGTAGTGGGCACGATATGGTAGGTGACATGGCACAACTAGGCAATGCCAGGGTAGATATACCAATTACACTTTCGGGCTGGTGGTAACGCATAGCTGCAGCTACCACCCACCTCAATCCACAGTCCCAAAAATCCGAGGGTGCACCCAATCAATCACAAAGTAATAGGATGATATCGAAGAAGTGTGTCCGATCGGAGGAGCTACCTCACTTAGCCCGTCAACTGTTCCTGTTTTAGGCACCTTAAGCTCACTCACCGGAGTCGGTCCACGTATATACCTTATACAAGATCGTCACCAACATTCCTACTTCATTCTGGAATCTCCACCGCGTACACAGTTATTAAAGTGGTTTTCGGAATTGGCAGAGAGTATGACAATCCGATCCTGGTCTCTTTAACAACCAAACGTTATTATAACATCATGGTTATTTCAAAATATCATACTTCAAAACCAAAATATCATATTCATTTCAAAACCATATCACTTCGAGATCATTACTCACTTTAAAATAATATTCATTTCCAAAATCACAGCACTTTCCAAAATTATAACTCTTTCAAAATTATAACACTTCGAAAACATAATACTTTAGAAATCTTAACACTTTGAAAACATAAATTTAAAACCATAATACTTCCCACTTAAACAGTTTAGATATATAAAATAGTATATATAATAAAATAGTTTATAAAATAAAATAGTTAGTATATTAAAAATAGTTATAAGTTAAAATATTTTATATTAAAATTATTTTATATTAAAATAATTAGTATATATATTAAAATACTTTTATATTGAAAATAGTATATACATTAAAATAATATATAAAGTAAATTTAATTCAACATCTTAATAAACCATTAATTACATATATTTCAAAAATAGATTTGAACTACAAATCAAACCATTTTGATTTCAATAGGTTTCAAAGCTTTAAATATTTAAATATTTACAATAACTCAATTTTGATAAATTTAATTATATTTCAAATTCAACTTTACCATTATTTAATATCGAAATATTCACTTAGTCAATTCAATATCATTTATATAAAACCTTAAATTATAATTTAAATAAACTAAATATTCCCTTCAATTTAGTTAAACTTGAAATATTCATTTAATCCTTTAAGTGAAGATTAAGTTATAAAATATTATCTTTAAAATTTCAAGTTTAATAAGTTTCAAACCGATTTAATTAAATATAATTCTTAGAAGAATACGATTTCAAAGTAATTTAGTTTTATCTTCCTAACCTTAATTTATAAAAATTATTATAAAATCTATCTTTAAAATATAAACTTTTAAATAAATACTTAAACATAATATATACTAATTAAATTAAATTTTATTAAATTAAAGCTTATTATTAAATTTATTTTATATTTAAAATTGTTTATATATATATATATATATATAGATATTAAAATGGTAAAATAATAAGAAAGATCTTAAAATTTATATTTTCAAAACTAACTTATAAATTTAAAATTTCCAAACATATAAATTTAAAGAAATCTAAAATTTAAACCTTTATAAAAATAACGTGTATATATTTATATGTATATAAAATATCTTAAAATCAATATTTAATAAAACCATATATTTTCTTTCAAAACCATGGAAATCATTTTCAAAAATGTATATGTAGACCAACTATGTCCGTATATAGTTTTCTACCCTATGGTCAAATAATACCGATATTTATCATTTCAATCCATAATTTAAGTATATACGGGTATATATCATTTCAACCCGCAATCCCAAAATTCAATTCAATGAAAATCGCTTGGGTGTGACGACCCAAAATTTCTGGATATTTGAAATTAAAATATTTAATTTATTTTAAATATTTGAAAGGTAATTTAACTTGAATTTCAAATACCACCATTTATTTTTCAATTAAATTATTGAATTTAATAATCTGGAATTGATTTAATAGCGAATCTTGGATTTTAAGCTGGATAAAAATATTTCAAAGACATGGAAAATTTATATTTATAATACTGGAAATAATAGAAGTTTTAAATTTGAATTTGGGAATGTTTTTTCAGTTTTAGAAATATATAGTTTAAACTGAATTTAAAAATAGCCTTCCGAGGCACAGTCTCGGAATTCGATGAAACTAGTTATGTTGGATCCGTAATATTGTTTTATTATCAGATTTCAATTTTAGTAATATTTGCTCGTGTGGTCGTATGAGATATAAACGCACTGAGATCCATATCGAAAATTCAATATAATAACTGAGTTCAAAAAGCTATTTTCTTCATACGATCGAACTAGGAGTCGAAACCTTTTTCCATTGTGTTCAAAATAGGAGTTTAACATTATAAATGCCTAGCGGCATGCCTCGATTAGAGATCGAGATTGTGAGTTGCGTTAATCGAGACAATCTAAATTTAAATATATATATTTTCCTTTAACTCACTAAACACATCCCCCTGTCCACCTGAGGACACATTTCCTGTATTTTCTAACAAGTGTTCTTCTTTGTAACACGCGGCCTCTCAAAATTAAAGGAAGAAAGAAAAAATTATATAAAACATATCGTTCGAATTTTTTTGCCAAAAATGACTTCTTTTTTTTCAAAATTTAGCTCTCCAGTTCAATAATAAATTGGCCGAATTGGCGATTCAAAAACTCAAAAAATCTGATTGAAGAAAGTAGTGGTCTTCCTCTTCTTTTTCTCTTCGAAACAAAGTTATCGGAGTTCGTTCGCAGCTCGAAAGTGATGATTTGATCGCGCGCTTTCTCATTCGTACTAGGCATCAATGCATGGCAGATTTGCGATGTGGGAATCGCGGGCATGGGCGGCTACAATGTTGTACGCTTGGCGTCGAAGGTGGGGCATCAACTTACGGAAGCTGCTCACATAGGGTTCGTTTGGATTGAGCTTATTCGCAAGGTTCTGGAAGGGCGAAGCGATGGGTGGCGACGCTTTGATGCGGGCGCATGGTAGGGAAATCGCGATGGGCAATGGTGTTCGAGGATTGGGGGTGAATCACGATCTGGGTTGGTGTAGTCGCATAGAGCATCTTATGTGGTTTTAGGATTTTTGTTTGAGCAGCGGGTATTAGTTTCTATTTTTAATTTAAATACAATATTGCAATAAAGTATAACATAATTCTGCTTTTAATCTGATATATATATATATATATATATATATAATCACTTACTATTTCATTTTAAAAATGAATATTAAGATGGTTAACATATTTAATTTATTTTAGTTACTAAAAGATCTTTAAAGGGATATTGGTTTAGAATTTTGTATTGTTGTGTAAATCAAATCATTAGTTAAAATTAAATCTATTAAACATCGATTAATTTGTCTAATAAACCTATTTAATTATATGTCACTAAAAATAATTTTTATTTAAAAAGGAAATAAGTTCAAATTTAAATCAATAACCAACTGAATTATTAAATGGTACTTAATGGCTCGATTTTATTTCGAATATTAATAATCATATAAATTATTTATTCAAGGTCAACTGGGAAACCAAGACAAGATTGGAGTGGATTGCAAATTTAACAGTCAAAGGTAAGTTAATCTCACTCATCTGGGTTTTATTTAAATTTAAATAGTTAAATTTAAATATCTGGTTGAATGATTGGATTGATTGGATGTGGTATATTATACAGTAGTATATAGTATATATTGGAGTGATTGATTTCCCGCATTATATAGCGGATGAGACCCTATGCGCCACATAATAACGGATGATATTATATTAATCCCATATACCACGATATTCCACCTCGAAGTGTAATTGGTATTATTATATTGTGCTAACATCCGTGGATGCAGGGAAACATGCTGGAGAGATCCAACTGGATTCCTCAAAATCATTTAGAATGTTTAATATTCTGTGATATGTTTTTGTCATAATCGGCGATAGATTATATTGTTAATTAAAATGCTGGATGCTATGGTTTGATTGAATAATATTTGGATATACTGAGTTATCAAAAATGTATAGATTTGGATTTTTTAAAGAAAATAGAACAGCGAATTTTAAGTAAATAATTATAGAAATTTGGATAAATTAGCGAATGAATTAAAAAACAATAAAAGTTGATTTTTAAATTCTAATAAATAAAATTCCAAGTATGGGAAATGAGATTTTTGAATAAATGGGAATAAATGAATTTTTAGACTCAAGTGTTATTACTTAAAGGAATGAAGAATTTATTTTAAAATTCAAGTTTTAAATTTAGTGGAAAGGATAAAGAAGGAATTTGGGAATATGAAACTGGTATTTCAGTTAAAATATTTTAAATCATAATTAAGAGATAAAATCTGAAATCAATGGGTTTTGAACTAAGTGAGCAAGTAAAGGGATTTATTTCAAAATGGAGTAGTTTGGAAATCAATTTGAAAATTGATTTAAGTGTTTGAAATTGGAATTTTAAAGGAAGACGAGGCTATGAAATTTATAAACTGGGTTTATAAAGTGAAATGGATATCGATGGATATTCGAGAGTATAAATTCACGGTAGGAATTTATAAAGGAATGTGAATTTTTTTTAAAAAATAAATAATGGTTTATTTTTATAGATATGGAGATGGGAAGTGTATTTCCCTGGAAAGCCAAGTATATTTCAAAGGAGACTCTTTATAAGTTAAAGGCTTTAAAGGTTTGTTTTAAAAGAAATGTTTTAGAATATTTATTATTTTTAAATATTTTAAATATGAGAGTAATGTTTTCAAAATTTATTTTAGTAGTAATTATTTAAAGGATAATTATTAATATTTATATTTTATAAAGTAATTTTATTTTAAAGATAGTTTGGTTAAAGTTTAGTTTAAAACTTATATAGAATTTCGTAATCTTCTATTTTAAATTTAGTTTGGCTTAACTTTTTTTAAAAATTAGTTTTATATTTTATAAAGAATTTTATTTTAAATGTTCTTGAAGTATATTTTTTTTGGAATAAAGTATTAAAGTAGTTTTTAATTTAAATGCTTTAAATTATATTTTAAAACAAAGTGTTTTAAATTATTTTAAAATCTAAAGTATTGATACTTGGTGATTTCAGTGGAAAAAGAAAATATTTGAGAAATTTATTTCGTGAGAGAAAGATGGTTTGAAACTATTTTCAAAGGGTTGAAAAGAGGAAATATATCTTGCGAAGATATTGCGAGGTTAATAAATAATTTGGGAGAAATTAATATGGCAGGATGATTGTTTATGAATGTTATTTGATAATTAAGTAACCGACTATCAATATTGGCCAAATGCGCTGATCGTTTCGAAGTGACCAGGATCGGGATTAATTTTTCGAAAACCACTTCGATCCGGTTTGAACGTTTTCGTAAGGAAGACAAGAGCTGGGAGTCAAAGATGGAGTAGTGAAGTGCAAGGGCTAGTCGCTACTAATCCTGAGGGTGATTCCAAAATGGATGTAGTAGGAGTAGTGCCTTCGGTTCCGTTCGAACCCGGGACGGACTTATATGGATGAATGCTTTCAGAACATCGTTAGGTGGACGATGAGCATTCTAAGAGATGCGTTCTAAAAAGTTAACGCTTAGCCTCGAGCCTCATCAACCGGGAATGACTGAAAATCAGGGGTTATGCAGCAAAGCTAAGTGGGTCGCGCCCATTAGGGTAAGGTCATCCCTGTCTAAATTCCCCTTTATTTCGATTGTGTGGTGCAGTTGCTGATCCCAACCGTGGAGTAATCTTACTCGGGATTATCCAGTAAGGGTAGTCCTGGTCTTGTGTTGCAGGGGATCGGGAGGGATCCTCGGTACAGTGATCTAGGCCACGTACTGTGATAGGTGGTACCCCAGTGCCTAGTCATTAGTAGGAAATCCATTCTCCCTATGTGCCTTTACGGTTTTGTTTGTATACCTATTAGCTGGAATTTAATAAATATAACAATTTCGGCTATTTGAATAAGTATTTGTATATAGGCACTACTATAATATCAGAGGATTTTATAAAAATTGTTTTGGTTATCGTAAGGTAAAACCCGGCATGTTTATTTGTGGCATGGTTTTACGAGATACCTTTGATTTCAAAAGGATTTCAAAAACTTTAATAATCCAATTGAGTGTGTTTTCTCACGCTGGTTTTCCAGACTGACTCGAGTGTTATTTAACTATAATGCTCGGGTCAGACCGAGTATTATGGGGTACAGGATTTGATGCTGTGGAGCTCAGGAGACGAGCTGGATGGCGAGACGTACTTCAGTACTTGATATTTATTCCGCTATGTGTACAATTTTGAGGACAAGTTTATGTAACTGTCCAGCATTTGGATATGAATTGTGTTGTTGAATTGAGTTGTACTCCGATGATGTAATGTATAAAACAGATATAGATTCCTTGTGTAAAGATCAGTTATTATCTATTGTATTTTATTCCGCTGCGTTGGTAAGATTCTGATAGTGTTTCCGTTTCTTCTTCTACCTCCTTCTTCTTTTAACCCTAATGGTTTAGTTTTCTGGCATTCGATTGTTCAGGATTTGATACAATGGACGTATAAATGTCGATTTTTCGGACATCGAAAAATCAGGTCGTTACATTGGGTTTATCATTTCAACCCATAACGATTTTCTCCTATTCTACAGGATCGTTCGAGTATGTATCATTTCAACCCATAGGGAATTCTGTACTAGCAGGGAACTTGCAGAGTGAGAACAGTTATGAATATAATATAACATATCAATAACAAGCATATATCATCAGTGATAAATTAAATAAAATGTAAATAACAGGCTATGGTGTTAGATGTCACAAGTGAACAGTTACAGAAATTGATATGGCATATATATCAATTTTAAAATTAACAGTTAAATTTAGCAACATATTTCAATTGTCTTTTCGAATAAAATCAAATTTAATAAATATAAGAACGTTAACCATCAGTGATTGCTCACCTTTCGAGGCTAGAGAGATTCGACAATGAAATGAGATGAGTTACGAATCCAAGCACAAATCCCAAAGCAAAGAAAGATTGGCACGAATTCGACAAAAAGAGCTGATAACAGAAATAGATGAAGACAAATCAAATCAGTTTTGATATAAACTGAAAATATATACATTATTATTATATTATATATATATTTTTCAATATTCTAATTTAAGACAAATATTAAAATAATATAAAAAATTTCAAAATCATTATTCTTAAGACTCAAGTGTTAAGAATCAAAGATATATATTATACTTAAAAACCATTACCTAAAACAAAATCTTGAACACATGTAAAATTAATTTCTATATATATACACAGTTGAACCAGCCCATGTCTTCTTATATATAGACTAATATTTTTAAAAAAATGTATCTTGTATGTATATCTAAACTATAAACAAACATGCAGAATCACAGTTATAACAAATATATATAACTTGGCTAAAATAAAACATGCATGCAGACACACAACTAAATTTATATATGTAGGCTAGTATTCAAAATCTATTTAAAAGTTATGCGCTGCGGCTTATAAATAAACTATTACGAACCAATACTGTACAGCCCATCAGATTTGTATAAATTAATATATATATAAATTTTACATAATATAACACGTACAAATATCAATATTTATAAACGAACAGAAAATTAAACCTGCATAAGCTTTAAACATATTATAAATATACTTTTCAAACACACACACACACACACATATATATATCCAGATATATAACTGATAACACACACAAGAAATATACTTTTAAACGTATATATATTCACCTAAACACACACACACACACACACACACACACATATATATATATATATATATATAGACACAACACACACATACACACACACTCACACAAACCGATTACATATACAACTCATATTTTCCTATGTTTACGAATAACAATTTTATATTACTTACAAAACTTATGTATATAAACTAACGCATTACAACTAACATATATAATAAAATTTATACAACAGATAATATCCATATAGGCTTACATTTATATATAACTAACATATATATCCTTGTACATATTATACAATACTAACATAGGTAATATAACTGTAATATAAAAGTCAAGTATCAATATGTATAACAATATATATACTAACCTGACACGTGCATCAATCTTATATATATATATATATATATTAATAGATATATATGTATATATATCGAATGACTTAAGAAATTTCTCGCCGGGTGCTGCAAACGGCCGAGCTAGGATCAGAGATTGGAAGGTCAACGTCGAGAAGATGGATGGTTGCTGAAGTTGGGAGAAGGGGACGTGGGCCAAAGGTGGCAGCCATGGAGGAGGGTGGAGGGAGAAGAGCGTGTGCACGTGAGGCTGCGGGATGGAGGCCGAGAGCTATGCTGGGCTGGCTGTCCGTGTGAGGCAACACGTGGAGTGGAGAACAAGAAGAGGGGAGGAGATTTGGATGCATGAGTGGGAGAGAAGATGAATTATGTGTTTTTTTATAAGCCCAGAATGAAATGAAATGAACGAACGAACCAAAGTGAATGAACTAACCACCATAATAAATCAAAATAGGGAATAGCAATAGCCAGAGTTAAATTCAAGAAAATAATATTAATGTTGATGACCCTTGGTTTAAACGATGGGAAATGAAGAGGCGAAGGAAACTAAAAGGCTCAAATAATGAACCGCAACGGTTAACCGTTTACTTATTTCACGGCGTAGCAGGGCTCGAAAAACAGAAATGAATATACCACTGAGATTAGCACGATGCGAAGATCAAAACGGTACACAGATATCAACGATATGATCATCCTATCAAAAATTGATATCCTGTACCGAAAATACTGCTAAAATGTCGAAAGTAAAATAAATGGAGCAATAGCAATCCAAATTAGATGAAATGAAATATGACGTCTCACTCAGAAGATGATTTACAAATTTATTATATAAAAATATTCAGGTTTGAGAAATATTATATTATTATCAAATATTAACTGATTTAAATTTAAATAAAATTACACAACAAAATAAACTTTCATATGAAAATTTACCATTTACTATGTTTAAATAGAAGTATTCCAAATATCAAATTTTTATTTCCAAATTTAATTATTTAAAATTTCACAAAAATTCAGTTATTAACGTTATAAAAACTGTTAAAATTTATGGGTCGTTACATGCATGTTTCTGTATTTTATTTGATTTAGAAAAAATAATTTGAATATATCAATTGGGTCCTGGAGTTTTGGAGCGGATTTGAAAATAGGGATTTGGGATGTATTTCGATTTTATAGAGGGATTTGGCACAAAGTATGCATTAAGATAGGGACAAATTCGAAAAATCCTTTCATAGAACGAGTGATGCTAAAGTGTCTTTTTTTGGTGAAAAGGGTCTTCACAGTTTAAATAAACAGTCTTCTTATTTGGTTAAATTTGATTAACGGGTTAAGTTAACATGTAATTTTGGTAACCGGTCATACTATTCTACATATTCAACTCTTCGATATAGTTGTGGCACAAACACTATCCTCCTTGCCAACACTATCCTCTCTATTTCTATAATCATTTTCTAAAGCTTACTTCAATAAATGATGAAATGTAGACTTATACTTATATGATAGAGCTGCGTTAATTTTTTTTACAGAAGAACATACAACATGACGTACATGCCACAGAATGTATGTTCAAAACGAACTTTTTAATTTAGAGCATTACAATGTTATGGTACATTAAAACTAGTATTTTCTTCGACTCTATATCCATATATAAATGTCCTTTTTAATTTAGAGCATTACAATGTTATGCTATGAAAAATGCTAATATTAGAGCTAGAGGCGTGCCTAAGAGAAATTATATAAATATTTCTCGAATTATTTTATTTTTCTTTTCTGTTGTGAGAGCATATATTTATAATCAAACGTTGATGATTACATTTTATACGTATAACAAAAAATCTCGACGATTAAGTATTTAACCGATCTGAAGTTATGAAGATGTTCATAGAAGTAAATCGTTATATATAAATAAAAATTTATCATTAAATGATCATAGTCAAGGTGATTTGAGAAAAGGGATATCGATTCACCCATAGGACCAGTATACATAATGTTGTTTATACGATGGATGTGGATTTACTCATGACCATTAAGGACACCAAGAGATTACGTACTTGTAGTTATCGTGGATCAGTTGTAGAATAACTCACCGAGAGTCTTCATAGGTTAAGTATATCTAAACTTAATAGAGAATCTCATGTAACGTTGTACACTGGTCTTTCAACTTGAGAGTGTAACGACCCGAAATTTTCTAACCCGAAAATTCCAGATAGTTATGAAAAGAAGAAAGAGATAGAAGAAGAAGAACAGAAACACCAAACATCTCACAATCGCAGCGGATAAAATATAATAATAAATAATAATAGCTTACAAAAGAATACTATATCTGTTGATTACATTTCAATGCATCAGAGTTTCACATATATTCAAATGCTGGTCATATACAATCAATGTATCACAAAATTACAATAATATAATTACATCGGAAATATTCTAAGCGATATTGCCATCCTGCCTGCCTCCTGAGCTCCAGAACGTACTTACCTGAAAATCTGTAATACTCGGTCTGACTCGAGCATTACACCAAAGTAACACCCGGGTCAGGCTGGAAACCAGCATGAGTAAACCCAACTAACATGGAATACCAAAGCAATCAACTTATATAAAACCCAGGGTAACTCAAACCAATTTTACAAGTGCACAATATGTTATAGACATAACTAATTTCTCACATCCATTATCTAAGTACCAAAGCTTAGATTTAAATAATCCACTTTCCTTTAATCACTTCATTCCAATATATGAATTTCACAAACCAATCTATAATCGAAGTGGTTTCGGGCATTACCTAATACCCGACCCCAGTCTCTTTGAGACTCGTGTCGTTCAACCCAAATTATCAAAATGAAATACTCAACATTTCATATCAAAAATATCATCTCATTCAAGCATCCAATACCATTCTATCATTCATATCAAATTTGATCATTTCCAAATTAACTCAATTGATTCTACTGGAATGTCTAACCCAACCATTTAGATTCCTTTATTTAACATTAATTAGTTTCAAATCAATTAATCAACCATTCCTTCATAATTCATCTTCATTAATCAGTCTTAATTACATCGTTGATTTTATAAATCATTGATTTCCAATTATATTTCAATTTATCCTAAGCTGAATTAATTACCTTAAATACTTAATCGTTAATTAAACTGCAAATATTTTCACTCTTGATTTATCTCATCTTGTAATTATTCATTTTTTTATTTACTTCATTAAATAAATTAATTACTCATTAATTAACTATCTTAATTAATCTACTGACTAATTTCTCAAAGTAATTAAATTTTATTAATTTCATTAGGTTATTACCTATCAACCATCCATTGATTATTCTAAATTAATTAATCTTCGTTAATTAACTTAATCCTAATAGATAACTTCAAACCCTTAATTACAAAATTAATCAACCCAAATCATTAATTAATTGAATTAATTAATTATCCGTTTGAATTACTTACTATTTAAATGAATCGCAATTCATTAAACCCTTGTTGACCTTTAATGAAAACATTCTCTTATTCATAATTTAAATTTAAAACAATCTAAAACTCGAATACTTCGAGTTAAGCAACAAGTAACTCGAGAACCAACCAAACCAAAGTCACATCATCATTAATGCACATCCAATCAATTTAATCATTCAACCAATTATTTAAATTTAACTATTTAAATTTAAATAAATAAAATCCAACATAGTGAGATTTACTCACCTTTGATTTTTGCTTTTTGCAATCCGTCCCAACCAGCTTGTTTTCCCTTCAGATTTCAAACCTTAAATAAACATTTACAATTTATTAACATTTGAACCAATCGATCAGCCTACTATCATCTATTAATTTAAATTTAACTAATTTTCCTTTTTATAAATTTACTTAGTTAATTATTTATTTAAATAAATGTTCCTTTAATAAAATATTCTTTGGTAACTAAAACAATAATAGGTTTAATTAAACAAATTGACTTCCATTATTTTAAAATTCACTGGTGAATGAAAATAGGTACTCATGTATATTTATTTTCTTCTAAAACTACTTGTACCTAAAAACAATAATCTATAGATTTTAAAAGTCTAATTTTATATAAACCTTTAATATTTATAAAATCCCCATCCTTTTGTTTTCAATACTATATATATATTATTATATATTTTTTTAGTAAATAACAAAATAAAAATTATTCACTACTGTAATTTTTTTCCTATAAATATGCAGATTGAAACTAAAATAAATGAAAAGAAAGCAAATATACCTAACTGCTTAATCCAAAATCCAAGATGCCCAAACCCTGGCAGTAGCTCCTCCCGTCGATTATCGCACAGCAAATCAAGGCCTCGACCTGGCCCACGAACAACGCAAGTCAACGCGGCCATAAGCCGAAAACCCCAGACCCAGAGAATCTCAAATTGATCCACTCGAGACCGACCATCTCCTGATCGTCGCCGCCTTTCACGGCGTTGCCTTCCACCGCGAGCCCTTTCGAGTGCGCACGCAAACCCCAAAAATCGATCGCGACTTCCTCCCTTCGCGACGTTCCTCCACGCGACTCCTCGAGCTCGCTCGAGCATACCATGACGACGAAATACCCATCGTCGAGTTCGAGCTCAATTTAGTTTCGCGTCGCCACTTCGGCCATTCTTTTTTTTTTTTATACGAATCGATTTTGGAAATGAAGGAAAAGTGGGAGGCTCGGTCTCATAGCTGTTGAAAGAAAAGAGGACGGGAAACATATCCATTTGAGAAAGCTTCACGAGTACGCCTTAAAAATATCTCTGACATATGCACTTTAAATTTTATTATATTATAAAATTTTCAAAACGCCTCGTTAAGCATACGCGAAATCCCGAACCCGAATCAGACGTGCCGACAGACATTTATAAGGTTTTACCCGCGTTCCGAACACAATGGAATGGGTTTCGAAGGCTAATTCGATCATATGTGTGAGTTACGGAAATAAACGATCGATTTTAAATTAAATCGATTAAAATAGTTCTAAGCGTTTGGAGGTGCCAGGGTCAAACGACAACTTCGATTGCTACGAAAATTGAAATCCGATAATAACTAACTATTACGGATCCAATGAAATTGGTTTCGTCAAATTCCGAGTCTGCGCCTCAGAAGGCTATTTTTAAATTTAATTTAAACGATATATTACTAAAATTAAATAAACCGCCTTTAAATTAATTTCAACTATTCTATTATCATCAATATCATCATTATAAATTTTATAAGCCTTCAAATTATTTAAACAGGCTTAGAAATTTCAGATTCAACAATTTACCCACTTTTCACTTATTAAATTCAACATTTAAACTATATAATTCGATGATTAAATTATCAAGCAAATATTGATATCTTGAATTCAAGTTAAAACTAACTTTTAAATATTTTAAAATCAATTAACTATTCAAATTCAAATGGTTAGAAAATTCAAATGGTTAGAAATTCCGGGTCATCACATTCCTCCCCCCTTAAAAGAATTTCGTCCCCGAAATTACTAGTTAGGAAGAATGGTCCAATACCCGATTACTTTTCCCCAAAACCAACAATTTTATCGACATCCTACCAACTATACTTTATCAAAAACTCATTATCACATTAACCAACTTTCCAAAATCTTTTATAGTTTTCAAACAATATTTTTCCGCTCAATCGTTTAAATTTCAATTTAAAACCAAAATTCGGATTATCAAAATTTTCCCAAATATTTTTCTAACTCTCTAAATTTTCAAAATTTTTTGCCAACGTCTCCTTTGCGCGGCTTGCTCGGTACTACTACAAAAGGCCTCTACGGGCTCCCAAATTCCAAAAGAAAACAAAAGCCAAGTGACTATATCAAAAACCCAATCCAATTTCATCTAGAAATTTAAATACGTACCTTTTTGACGGGCAATACAAATTTATCTTTTGGAATCAAATCCAATTCATTTTCCCTTTAATACCTGCATATCTTGTTTAGCAACAATATTCAATCGAAACTTTACAAATCATTTTATACCTTCTCTTATATAGGTTTTCATATTTACTTCTGTTCAAATTCATTTTTCCTGTTTTAATATGAATTCTACTTATTTCAAATTTGAGTATTAAATTTTTATTTTCCATTTATAACTGAGTCTTATTAGTCCCATCTACTAATCTATTTCAGTTTCATATTTAAAATCGTTTAATTGCTTAACAAAATTTTCCCAAAAAATTTCAAAAATTTTCTAACTCCCAAAATTTTGGAAATTTTTTGACTGAGTCTCCTTTGTACGGAGGAGCTTTTGCAATTTGACAAGAGATATAAATATATATACATCGACCCACCCAGTCGGAAAAAGCAGAAACAGTTCATATTTCCTATTTGTATTGCGTAGGCGTACCTTATTTAGCATTTTAAGCAAGCAGCTTATTAATTTAAGCAATTAGCACAATCCAAACCAGCCAAACGGCCTTCAGGTACCTGTACTTACTCAATTTAAATATGTAAGTGCCATATATAGATAATTTATTAATATTTCACTTACTTATAATGGCTAAACATAAACATCTCAAAAGCAACAAACACCAAACGCTTTCCATAAGCGATTTATATAACTTTAAAGCTAATTCAATTGCTTTCAACCAATTCATATGCCATCTCATTCAATTTTAATGACTTGTAACTCAATTTCTTATATTCAATTGATTTTAATCCAAACAAGTTCATATTCACTTCAAATGATTCAGAATCAAATTTATTTAATCTCTATTAACTCATAGAATTTAATTACTTTGGTTTACGCCAAACAACAATTATTGTTATGCAATCTCGACGATATTCGGTTAATAAATTATCTATTTTAGTTTATAACTATTTCAAATCAATTTTAACTCATTCTGAATTTAATTTCATTTCATTACTAATTTATTAACCAACCATTCATTGCATTTCATTTTATTTCCGCATTAGATTCATGCCAAACAATTTATTAAGCTTGGAACATTCAAACTTATAAATTAATAACCATTTACAAATTAATTCAATCCAAGCTTTTATTAATGGGATTTTACTCTTATTTGAAGCCAAACTTTCATAAAATTTAAACTTAAGTGAATTTACTTTAATTTATTCCAACATCAAACTTAAGTTTACTTCTATTTGATCCTCATTTAACCAACTTCCATTAAATTCAATTAGCCCATTCATTTTAAATTTTAATTTTAATTCATCTTCTCAATTTATCAAAATAATATCCAACCACATACTTAACTCATTTATACTTCAAATTAGTATACCACCAAATTTAAGTTCAGTCTGATAATCCAATTCCAATCACAACTTGATTTAGTTTTTATTCAATCAGACTTCATCCATTTATTTCTTAAATCAATTAACCCATTTATTTACCCATTTTAATTTTTTGAATTCATCTACTTAATTCATTTTAAAATTCATTATATTATACAAAACCATTCTCAATTCATTATTACTCATCTGGGTTTTGATTGCAACTCAAACTATTTCTATTATTATTCACTTCCCTTTCATATGACAACACTTCTCTTATATCCAATTTACTTGCAAATTTCATTAAATATTGTTCAAATCACACTTGAATTTTATTTGTAATTCAAACCATCACATTTCAATCCAACTCTATTTTATTTTTATTTTACAACATCTCTTCTTATTTACTTCATTAAAACTCCAGTTTGGATTTCCCTTCATTTCCCCAAAATTCTAACATCTTTATTTAAAAATTTTAGAAATGCCTTTATATTCACATAATATTATCAAAATAGCTTTCATAAAATATTTCTTATAACCCGATGTCTCAACCAGTCCGTCCTTGTTCTCATAGAAATTTAGTCATACGTTGATCAGGCGTAGGACTGAAAATCTATAAGTACTTAGCAGACTCATTTTCAACATCCAGTGAAAATACTTGAAAAATAATTTTATTGAAAATATAGAAACAGTTTTTGAAAATAGAGGAAATATCTTTAGTGAGGATGCTCTGGAAATCATCACCTCCATTCATGGTCGCAGTTACATTCCAGGGTTACGTTGCCATCGCAGCAAAAGTCCATGCAACTGCAGGCTCTCCGCGGTCTCTCAATTACGCCATGGATCCCACACAACAGATCGCAGTTACATCCAGGGTTACGTTGCCGTCACATCAAAAGTCCATGTAACTGCAGGCTCTCCGCGGCCTCTGATTTTCGCTGACAAAATGAAACCTCTCCACTCTACATAGATCGCAGTCTGCCGATATAAAATCAAACGCAGATTGTTGGCTCTCAGCGGCACACACGACTTTCGCTATGTTATATCATAGGTCGCAGTCTACCGATTTAAAATCAAACGCAGACTGTTGGCTCTCAGCGGCACACACGACTTCCGCTATGGTATACATTATTCATAATCCCCAGGAACTAGTTTTGTTCGGATTCCTCACAGGATCAACTTTAGAACCCCCCTTGGGCTCAAGGCAGCACCACCCGGTGGCACTCCTAAGAAGTTCATTTCAAGGGAGCGCCTTTTTCCCCAGAGCCATCGTCAAAATATTTTATACTATACACATATAGTATCTTCAAATCATACACCTAGTATGATATCATAAAAATCTCCTTCACACAAAATCGATTATCCCAAAATCGATAATTCTCAAACTAGGCTTTCCAAATTCAATATTGATTTTACCCAAAAATCAAGAGCCTTTCAAATCCAAAGGTTCCCAAACCTTTTTCCAAAATCCTCACAAGATCCTTTATATATATACAGATATATATAATTTTTAAAAAACTTTGAATCTTTTCAAAATTGTATAAAACTCCCTTTTTATACTTCAAACACCTTCATAAATCCTTTTTCTTCCGGCAATAGATTTAACAAGGAAAGATTTTTCTTATATAACCAAGATATATAACTTTGTTTATTCAAAATCAAATATTCAAATTTGATTACTCTTTTCAGTATCAATTTCATTCAATCCGTACGATGTACACTCATCATCCGTACGCTATACCAATCTGATCGCTCACTCGATCACAAAATTTCACTTCCGAATTAGTATCGTCCACCCGACTTTCTAATGCGGACACAGATCTGGTTTCTTGATTAGAAACCGTCATTCTCCTTGCATAGTCATAACTATGATAGAGAATATCCAGAACCAATCAATAATCCATATCCAGGTTCGTCGTCGAAAATCGAGTGAAAAATCCCAACTCGGATCGATATAAATATCTCGAAATTCTGTGCTCGAATCTGAATCAAATCACTATGCAAATAGAATAATATATGTACATCCTACGTATTTAATTTTATTGATTTTTAGCCAAATCAATTTCCTTTCTATTCATATTTCCTTAAATTCCCCTTCACTTATTTACAATTGCCTTAATCCCCATTCGGATTATCACTTCAATTCTTATCTCAGTTGGGTAGTTAAATCAATAACAGTTTGAACTCTAACCAGTTTAGAAAATAGCTTGATAATTGAAAAATAGATAAGTAGTTGGAAAATAATTATTAGTTTACAAAATAACTATAAAATAGTTAACTAATTGTAAAATAGTTGAATAGTTTCAGAAATTTTAAATAATTGCAAAATAATTGTAAAATAGAAATTAGTTTGTGAAATAGTTGAAAAATAGTAATTAGTTTAAGAAACAGTTGAAAAATAATTAAATAGCTCCAAATAATTGTAAAACAAATATAAAACAATTTGGCTTTAAGAAAAAAAGGTTGTATGTATTTAATACCTTAGAAAAATAAGTTTATATCAAAATAATTTATATTGAAAACAGTCAAGAGCCAACTGTTCACTTCCTCAACAATTCAATTTAAATTTCCATTTAAATTGACCCAATTCCAATTCAATCAACTCCAAATTCCATTGAAATTTAGTTAATCCCAAGGCAACTTCAATTCTAGTTAATTCAAACTAAATTCAATTTGTACTAATGGAATTTTAATTTCAACTTTAACCCATCTCGAATTGTATAAATTCGAGTTAAATTCTCAAAGGTTGGTTTAACCCTTTAAACCAAATTAACTTTTAATTAAAAAATTTTAATCAATTTAATTTCTGAATCCTATTCTCAAATTCCATTTTAAAATATCTTTACTTACGTTTTTTTTTCAAGGTTCAAATAAGAGTTCAATACAATTTTGTTTTAAATATTTAATTTATTATTAAATTTTATCTTCCAGTTTAAGGCCGGTTCTTAAACAATTTTAATTTACAAACTTAATTATTCAAATTTATTTTATTTATACAATACCATTCTCAAATTAAAGATTTTTATTAACAATAGGATGATATCATCCAATTTATTTGAAAACGTCCATCCATTTTCAATTTTTAAATCTCAAACCCATTTTGAGGTCACACAAATTCCCAATTCAAATTAACCATTTAACTTCCCAAGTTAAATTCCAATTTCATCTTGAAATTTCCAATTATGGTTGCTTTTTCTACACTTACTTAACTTTCCCAAATATAAATTCCAATTTACTTAATCCAATCAACCTCATTCAATCCTTAAACTTTACAATAATCTTCCCACTTTACAATAATCTTCCTACTTAAAACTTATCACTTTGGGTATCACACCTCATTTCAATTTTCAAACTCAACATTTAGAGTTTATTCAACTATTTTTGTTTTATGTATACTCCTTATTCATACATATTATTTCTTGGTCCTCCCAGCCATGTTTAAGAATTTTAAACCACCCTTGGTTTTAAATTCAAATCAATTTTCAAACAACCCATTATTTGCAACAAGTCCCAGTTATCCAAATAATACTTATTTATTATTTTTCATTACTTTAAAACAAAATTTCCGAATTCTGGGACCAGGTTTAGAATTTCATTTTCAACCCATTAAATTTGGATTTGGTTGTATTTTCATTTTTACTTCATTTAATTCTAATTCAAGACTTCAGTTTCAGTTTGAATCCATTTCAAACTTATCTTTATTTAATTTTAGCTTGGTTGTATTATATTACTTCTTAATTTAATTCTAATAATTTAACAACCAATCACCTTAATATTTGTTAGAAGGAAATATTGCTTTATATATCAAAATATATATTTTATATAAAATCATTTAAAATCTTTATATAAGAAAATAACAAGTACGCTCTCATATATATATATATACACACACACACACACACACACACAACTCATTTTAGAGTACTTCAAACTCTATTTAATGAGTAATCCCCACCAGAGCCAAGGTTCTCGCTTAACCTTTCGGCTCTGATACCAAATGTAACGACCCAAAATTTTCTAACCCGAAAATTCCAGATAGTTATGAAAAGAAGAAAGAGATAGAAGAAGAAGAATAGAAACACCAAACATCTCACAATCGCAGCGGATAAAATATAATAATAAATAATAATAGCTTACAAAAGAATACTATATCTATTGATTACATTTCAATACATCAAAGTTTCACATATATTCAAATGCTGATCATATACAATCAATGTATCACAAAATTACAATAATATAATTACAGCGGAAATATTCTAAGCGATATTGCCATCCTGCCTGCCTCCTGAGCTCCAGAACGTACCTACCTGAAAATCTGTAATACTCGGTTTGACCTGAGCATTACACCAAAGTAACACCCGGGTCAGGCTGGAAACCAGCGTGAATAAACCCAACTAACATGGAATACCAAAGCAATCAACTTATATAAAACCCGGGGTAACTCAAACCAATTTTACAAGTGCACAATATGTTATAGACATAACTAATTTCTCACGTCCATTATCTAAGTACCAAAGCTTAAATTTAAATAATCCACTTTCCTTTAATCACTTCATTCCAATCTATGAATTTCACAAACCAATCTATAATCGAAGTGGTTTCGGGCATTATCTAATACCCGACCCCAGTCTCTTCGAGACTCGTGTCATTCAACCCAAATTATCAAAATGAAATACTCAACATTTCATATCAAAAATATCATCTCATTCAAGCATCCAATACCATTCTATCATTCATATCAAATTTGATCGTTTCCAAATTAACTCAGTTGATTCTACTGGAATTTCTAACCCAACCATTTAGATTCCTTTGTTTTACATTAATTAGTTTCAAATCAATTAATCAACCATTCTTTCATAATTCATCTTCATTAATCAGTCTTAATTACATCGTTGATTTTATAAATCATTGATTTCCAATTATATTTCAATTTATCCTAAGCTGAATTAATTACCTTAAATACTTAATCGTTAATTAAACTGTAAATATTTTCACTCTTGATTTATCTCATCTTGTAATTATTCATTTTTTTATTTACTTCATTAAATAAATTAATTAATCATTAATTAACTATCTTAATTAATCTCCTGACTAATTTCTCAAAGTAATTATATTTTATTAATTTCATTAGGTCATTACCTATCAACCATCCATTGATTATTCTAAATTAATTAATCTTCGTTAATTAACTTAATCCCTAATAGATAACTTCAAACCCTTAATTACAAAATTAATCAACCCAAATCATTAATTAATTGAATTAATTAATTATCCGTTTGAATTACTTACTATTTAAATGAATCGCAATTCATTAAACCCTTGTTGACCTTTAACGAAAACATTCTCTTATTCATAATTTAAATTTAAAACAATCTAAAACTCGAATACTTCGAGTCAAGCAACAAGTAACTCGAGAACCAACCAAACCAAAGTCACATCATCATCAGTGCACATCCAATCAATTTAATCATTCAACCAATTATTTAAATTTAACTATTTAAATTTAAATTAATAAAATCCAACATAGTGAGATTTACTCACCTTTGATTTTTGCTTTTTGCAATCCGTCCCAACCAGCTTGTTTTCCCTTCAGATTTCAAACCTTAAACAAACATTTACAATTTATTAACATTTGAACCAATCGATCAGCCTATTATCATCTATTAATTTAAATTTAACTAATTTTCCTTATTATAAATTTACTTAGTTAATTATTTATTTAAATCAATGTTCCTTTAATAAAATATTCTTTGGTAACTAAAACAATAATAGGTTTAATTAAACAAATTGATTTCCATTATTTTAAAATTCACTGGTGAATGAAAATAGGTACTCATGTATATTTATTTTCTTCTAAAACTACTTGTACCTAAAAACAATAATCTATAGATTTTAAAAGTCTAATTTTATATAAACCTTTAATATTTATAAAATCCCCATCCTTTTGTTTTCAATACTATATATATATTATATTTTTTTTAGTAAATAACAAAATAAAAATTATTCCCTACTGTAATTTTTTTTCTATAAATATGCATATTGAAACTAAAATAAATTAAAAGAAAGCAAATATACCTAACTGCTTAATCCAAAATCCAAGATGCCCAAACCTTAGCAGTAGCTCCTCCCCTCGATTATCGCACAGCAAATCAAGGCCTCGACCTGGCCTACGAACATCGCAAGTCAACACGGCCATAAGCTGAAAACCCCAGACCCAGAGAATCTCAAATTGAACCACTCGAGACCGACCATCTCCTGATCGTCGCCGCCTTTCACGGCGTTGCCTTCCACCGCGAGCCCTTCCGAGTGCGCACGCGAACCCCAAAAATCGATTGCGACTTCCTCCCTTCGCGACGTTCCTCCACGCGGCTCCTCGAGCTCGCTCGAGCATACCATGACGACGAAATCCCCATCGTCGAGTCGAGCTCAATTTAGTTTCGCGTCGCCACTTCGGCCATTCTTTTTTTTTATATACGAATCGATTTTGGAAATGAAGGAAAAGTGGGAGGCTCGGTCTCGTAGCTGTTGAAAGAAAAGAGGACGGGAAACATATCCATTTGAGAAAGCTTCACGAGTACGCCTTAAAAATATCTCTGACATATGCACTTTAAATTTTATTATATTATAAAAATTTCAAACGTCTCGTTAAGCATACGCGAAATCCCGAACCCGAATCAGACGTGCCGACAGACATTTATAAGGTTTTACCCGCGTTCCGAACACAATGGAATGGGTTTCGAAGGCTAATTCGATCATATGTGCAAGTTACGGAAATGAACGATCGATTTTAAATTAAATCGATTAAAATAGTTCTAAGCGTTTTGAGCTGCCAGGGTCAAACGACAACTCCGATTGCTACAAAAATTGAAATCCGATAATAACTAACTATTACGGATCCAATAAAACTAGTTTCGTCAAATTCCGAGACTGCCTCGGAAGGCTATTTTTAAATTTAATTTAAACGATATATTACTAAAATTAAATAAACCGCCTTTAAATTAAATTTCAACTATTCTATTATCATCAATATCATCATTATAAATTTTATAAGCCTTTAAATTATTTAAACAGGCTTAGGAATTTCGGATTCAACAATTTACCCAATTTTCACTTATTAAATTCAACATTTAAACTATATAATTCAATGATTAAATTATCAAGCAAATATTGATATCTTGAATTCAAGTTAAAACTAACTTTTAAATATTTTAAAATCAATTAACTATTCAAATTCAAATGGTTAGAAAATTCAAATAGTTAGAAATTCCGGGTCATCACAGAGAGTATTGTGGATCTTGTAAATCGAGGTCGTACTTTGATGGTGGTTGAAGACGTGATATCACTTCGTGTTAATATCTTAGTTGGGTACGAGATCAGATATTCAAAATGGAACACTACTCAAGAGAGAATTCGTTTTATTGATATAGAAGGTTTGTGCCATCAAACTTGGATTTTGACTCGAAGTTAGAAATCTCTGATCAAAGTAAATTTGGTTAACTGATAATATTGTTATCGATTGAGCTAAATAACTTCTAAGCTCAACTTTGCAATTAAGAAGAAGGTTACTAGGGTTTTGACCAATGATTTCACCAAGATGATCAATAAGCATATGTCATTGTGACCTTTACTGCGCTTCAACATAGTTCGCACGGGCTTTGGTATTTAAATAGTTCAAATACTAAGGACTTATAACACCATATAGTTTAGAGTGTCATAATATGTGAATTAAATTAGCTATAAAACTCCATTAAATGATAACTAATAGAATTCAATTGAATAAAGTATTTAAAGGAAATTTAATTAATCAAATGCAGGACACTTAAAAAGATTAGTTGAGTTAACCATGGATAATTAAATCAATTAAATTCAACCATGAATTAAAATAATAAATTTTAATGTTTTAACGAAGGGATTTTGTACAAGGGAAAGGAATTAATAAGATTAGATAAGGTGGGATTTTATCCCATGCCCAAATTATTAATTCATATACCCCTTAACCACATCCTTCTCTTTGTTCATATTTCATTTCATAAAAAAGAAAAAATAAATCAAGGCCGACTACTATTTCTAGGAAGAAGTAATCGAAAAACTATCTAGAGATCAAATCTTTTATTTATGAAAAAATGAGCTTTTTAATCTAGTTTTCAATCTTTTGTGAATAACACCTATCCTATTTTCTCCCAAATCCATAGGAGTTCGGATTATATTTTTTTGGGTGTTTTGAACGTTGATGAACATGTGTTGAATAATCGAGCTTGGTATTGCTCGAGCCAATCCATTCCAAGGATAATTCCAAAATTTAAAGAATCCATAAAAAATCACATGGGAAAAGATAACCAAATGAACGAATGGATATGCCATAATATTTCATATTCAAATAAGCTTAACCTATAGGTGGATTAACTACTCTAAGAGAAGTGACAAGAAAAATAACATTTAATTCTAACTTCCTTACTATTTCCTTTGACACAAACGAACAAAAGATGCCTATATCGAAAAGAATTGTAGTAGGAAAATCATGCCAGAATATAGTGCCTTCTAAGACTAAGGCATGCTCCCCTTGTTCGTCATAGGACTGGGTCCTTCAATAGTAAACATCTTACACTGGTTTGTCTCTTGTGCTTCTTGCACTGGTTCGCAAAATGACCTTCATCACAATTGTAACATTCGTCCCTTGCTCTTGCATCCTTTTTCTGCATTCGTTCGTATAATGACCCTTCTTTCTATAACATTGATATTCAACCTAGGATCAATTATTCTTCTGCTCAGTCTGTTTCTATTGAAAATGCTTCTTATTCTTCTTCCTATACTTCTTTGGATAAAATGATCTTTGCTTTTGCTCGATTCGTTGAGAAGACTGCCCAGCTAGAGGCTAAATCACAATCATGCACCATTTCACACATTAATGCCATATCAACCATTTCTTCAAATGGATAACGAAGTTGAGTTAACAGCATATCTTTTAGATCAACGTTAAGTCCAAGAGCGAACTTCTCATTTTTTCTTTAGGAGTGCTAACCAATGTTGGTCTATATTTTGAGAATGTGTTAAATCATTCATGTATTTGGTCATGAACAAGTATGTTGAGTTAAATTTATAAATTTTTGAAGCAAATCCGTCTTCTCTACTTTAGGTAAAAAGTGTAGTTTGGAGAAATCCTTCAATTCTTACTAAGTAATATCTTATTCTGGCGTTGTTGCAATTACGACATCGTACTAGTCTAAGGCGTTTGCTTGTAACTGTCGTGATGCCAATCTTCTTTTTTCTTGATTTGGCAATTCCAAATCACCAAAAATCTATTTACGCATCCTCAACCAAGTATGTGCTTCCCCTTATTTCCTCATTATATGAAGTGGTGATAACACATATGTCATGACACTATTCAATATAACATATACAGTGTTGGAGCTTAGCCACCACGCAGCGGGGTAGATGAGTAAATTTCAAAAAATAATTATCCATTATTGAATCTTTAAATGGTCCATGAAGCCTAAATTTATTTGGATCTTATCTAAATTTATTTTAAATAAAATTAGTATTTCATTAAGTTCACAAATAAAGTTTTGTTTATTGTTATATTTATATTATATAACATAATATGCGTACCATATAGATAAAGTTTGTATGTGCATGTGCAACATAAAATGGTGTATATGGTTTAACATGTCCGTATATAGAGACTGATTACATCGCAACAGATATATTAGTCTCTCCATATACATATTTTTCGTTTAATATGTAAGTTTGTGTGTATCTATGTGTGTGTGTAAATATTTATACATAAATATATATTATAAAATGCTATTTGGAAAACTTATGCATTGTAATATAAATATATGCATACGTACATACATACATACATATTGAAATTCGAGTTTAAATTATAATATATTAATTTTAAATAAATACGCATAGATTTCAAAATACACAAAAAACCCACATATACATATTCGTATTATAATTTTAAGAATTCTATATATATATATAATAAATATACGTATATTTATAGATATATAAATGTAGTTTGCTATAAAATTAATTAGTTTTATATACACACACACATACAGACACACGTTTGGCCAATAACAAAAATAAATTTTAATTTTCCTTTCGATTTAAACATTAAAATGCTTTTTAATTATAAATTTCGCATTGGAAATCATTTTTAAAATTAAAAAATTCTTTTTTTAAAGTGACATCAATGATATATAAAATTTACTAGATAATTTATTTATTTATTTATAGATGTATGGATATGGTAAAACATGGTTTAGTGTTTACATAATTATATGTATATGTATAACGCGCGCACACACACATACGGTTTTCAATTTTTTTTGAATTCGAAAACATGTAATGCATGTGTATAGTCAATTTTATAAGCATATCAATATATATATATATATATATATATATATATTATGAATATCTTTTAAACAAAACTAGTTTTAAAATTATATGTTTTAGACTAAACTAGTTTTTAACAAAAAATATTAATCTCGAAAATAAAACAAAAAACAAAAAAAAAACCATTTTTTGCTGCCGAAGCTCATAGAGGATAAATATATAATATTTTTATATTTACACATTTATATATAGACATATACATTCAATGTGGATGACAATAATGTATATGGATTCGTGATATCAATTCACTAACTATACTTACATATAGCATGATGAGTATTTATATACACATAAATGAAAATATAAACTAAAAAGTTTACCTTATCCAAAGCCTTATTGACCCACTTTGAAATGCTGAATCAAAACATTCCTTAAATCGTCTTATATCCAGAGAACTCAACCATTTTGAATGCCACTACCACCGATTTGTAGATTTAGTTTAATTTAGCATCTTGGAGCTTAAGATTTTGAGGAAGAGAAGGGAAATATGGGTCGACATTTGCTGATCTAGAATGAAGCAAAAAAGTAGTAAAGAATGATGGTTGGATGCAAATAAATAGCAAATGGTAAGGAGTGAAAAGTGGATCCAGATCCTTCTTTTCCTCTTATCAAATCTCCTCCTTTTGAATTCAAAATTCAATGCTCTTCGTACCCGATATGGTCGCTCCCCATGGTCCTATTTGGGTTGCAAATTCGCTTCAAGCCCAATCAATAAATACTGCATTTAAATATAATTCAAATGCATGTCGATATCGTATATCGATACATTTGTTTAAAATATTGATCAACATAAATTAAATAAAATTTTAGAATTAATATATCATAAATATTAATTAATTAAATTAATTCATAACAATTGTAAATAATTAAATCAGGTGGTAATAGGAGTATTCAACATTTCAGTTGTGTCACTCTTAGGTGTAAATTCAGTTAGCGATTAATATCGAACAATTAGAATAGTAACTTTCATACATCACTTAGCATACGGTGTGCCATTATAGGAAAATTTATTGCTTGCAAAGCTTCGCTAAAATACAAATATACTAATTTAAGCATTACTCAGTAATGATAATTATTTACATCAATTCTCTCGTCAAAACTATATCACATCAGGACTTATGGAATTTAGTAATGGTCGAAAATCCAATATCGTCCATATTCAACTTTATAATCCAAAAACAAAGTCTTTGGTTTAATAATAACAATTATTTTTAACCAAACTACTGTGACAAGAGACTTTGACTTTAAATTGACTTCGATTGACCATAATGCGAACCTTATATAACTAAGGAGACGAATCCTCTCTTGAGTAGTGATTCACTTTCAAAGCTTCCACTCGACCTAATTATAGTCCTTTGATGGAAGTTATGCCATGATTTGATTATAATCAAAGCAGAGCTTTTACATTGAAGATAATAGTATTCTCAAATCAAGAGAATTATGTGATTTTTTTACATCGACATTTTCTATTTGACCTTAGTTGTATTGACCAATAGAAAACTATAGAGTAAGTCATTCCATAGGTATCCAATGATTATCAGCACATAACCCCTTAATACCCCCAACAACCATGAGTAATAAACCACCCAATATTTAGAGAGCGTTGCGTACTCCAGTCTCAATGGATGTATCGATATCTAGTCTAGGTACATCTTGATTAGGAATATTTGAAACGGCATGCTATTTTATATCACTAAAAGAACAATTTATGAATTTTCTGTTAATTTTTTTAATTAAATTAATTAATACAACATATCATGTCAAGTGTATAATAAAAATAAAAATGCTTTTATTTTGAACAAGATTAGTAATCGAGTTAGATATACATAACAAATCACAAAATTGCCCTCGAGGCATATCTCTAACTCTATCAATCATCCACTTGCACTTGTAGTCAATTATGGAATATCTATTCCATCCCTTTGATCAATTTGATGAAAACTGATCGATTTAGACGCTTCGCGAATGGTTTTGCTATGTTGTTTTAATTATCTACTCTTTCTATCAACTCTCTCTGATGTTGTTAAGCTACATTTATTATATGGAACAAGTCGGAGTTTGTTTCTCGACTTTTCGTGAGCTTTTATCATTACATTTTTATCATAAAAAAATAGTTAGTATTCTCAACACTTAGAATCATCCTTAGCTTTATTAATCTATGCATTTATATTTATACATTGCTTTTATCATGGCGCAATTTAAGGCGGTGTACTTAGCCTTTTGTTGAAGTAGTCACGATCTTTTTATTTAGAATATTTCCAACTTATAGCTCCTTAATTAAGGTTCGAATGTGATTTTAATATTGACATATTATGCTCGATAGCACTTATGAAGTTCAAGTCCAAGCACTCCTCATAATGAGTTCGTTGTTTCGATTCTCTAGTATTTCGTAAATACTCAAGAACACTCTAAGCTACAATTTAATGATCTTAATTTGGATTTGATATTTGCTTCATGTACCAAGTACAATAGCTAAATATGATATTGCAGACAATATAACATGTTCAATAATTTCTATTGTCTATACATAAGGAATCCATCTTGCATGTTCCATACTAAACATTTTAATAAGGTTTCATTGCATATCGTTTGAGACATTACCTACATCCTTTATACTTATTATAACAGATATAATTTACAAATTCAATATCGAGTATTAAACAACCAAACTATTATTGATTTTATTATAAGTACATCAACAACAATCAACGATATGTTGTTTACTTATAGTTTTAGAAATATATATGTACCTTTTTATGTTCTTTTTATAGACACATGTTTCCTCTACATTTCGCTTGCAAATCAAACTATTCGATATTTCTATTAAAATAATTATTAAATTTTGTGCTTACAGAATGAAATTTTCGTATCATATCTTGGATCATATTCGAAAAACTCCCAAACTCAACTCCGCTCCCACTTACTTCGAGACACTTTGTTTTTTATGTGCAAATAGTTTTCAATTCAACACATATGTACCAAACACTAAGCCTTACCAAGTGATAAATTTGTGAGTGAATGCAAATTAACTTGAGGAAACTGGATAATGAATCTATTACACTAATTTCAGAATTAAAATTTATGATGTAATTCTTATCAACATTGTTCATTGTATTTCAATTGCATTAGTCTTGCTCTTGATGACTCATCCACAACCGATGGATCATTTCCCTTCAGGTACAACTATCAAAATCTTATTATGATACTGTACTTGGAATCCATACCTTGTACGATTTTTTAAACCATTCTTTAAATGAAATGAATATTAACCTTGTGAACTACTCTTAAGTACATGACCTTATAGAAAGATATTAGCTCAACGTCACTTACAATTAATCATACTTTGTTCAATAATGTTCGATTACTCCTTATTGATATATCATTATGTAACATAGGGAGGAGTGACTTTTGAGATTGAATATTATTCATTTTTAGGTATGTTCGTTGTTCTTTCCAATATACTCGCTTATTTGATCAAATCTAAACAATTTTATTTTCTATTACACGTTATTTTATTTACTTCCATTTTATACTCTATGAGCTTATCATAGACGTATTACATGTGTATTAAATGCACGTGTCCATGTTAGTAATAACTGACCGGTGAATATAACAAAGCATGTGGAACCGTTTTGGTATTAATGGGCTTGCGATTACATACATCTATATGTATCAATCTGAAGAATTCATCCACCCTTGTGATCACTCCCAACGAATGGGTGTATTGCCTTTTATTGTTTGAGTTATAATTCAATAGTATGATATGACTCATAATCATTTTGATTAAAGAAAAATTTCTTCAAACTTTGGTTTAGTCCATAAATCTAAAATAATTGCAAATAAATTTAGATACTTATGTATTTTCCAATCAATCACAAATACCATGATTATATTTAATTTTATAATGAATATTCATAATATTCATATTGAGATGAAACTATGTCTATTTTTAAGTCAGTACTAAAAATTAATTATTATTTTATAAACAATGTTTGTATGCTTCACGAAACCAATTTTTGTAACTTGATGCAACCAATAAGTGGTATATGGCTTGCTCCTGTTTTTCCGCCATTACTATAATAGTGTATGAAATATGAAACTCCATTCAGTCACTTAATATAGGCTTTTTATTTTATTTATTGTAACTGGTTTACAGTTGAGAATTTCCGGATCAAATATTTTAAGTTCAAACAAATAAGCTTCATAGAAAATAATTCTATATTTGAAAATACATGAATGAAAATCATATTTCTCATTTCATTTTTAAGTATCAACTATTATTTTATTATTTTTGTTTCTGATGTTTCTTTACAAAGCAGAAGTGATATTCACTCTCTTCATCCTAACCGTGCCTTATGTTACATCCACTCTTATACATTCTATTTACTTTTTAAACGGTCTAACCATTCAAAGGAAATCCTTACCAAAATATCATAATGAAATTTTTAGAAAAGTGCCTTTGACCATCCTTAGCTTTTAAGGACATCAAACAAATTGCACTTTACGTAAATCGATTAAACTGACATTTCAGTGGTAGAATTTTTAGATCTCTTGTTGCCTTTTTTCCAATGGTACATAACACAACAAGATCATTATTGTAATCAATCATATTGAATACTCAATCTCACACTACAATTTACATGCTTCTTTTAATGAACTAATTTTATCAAGGTTTGCTACATTGTGAGTTGTGACCGTTCACCATATGGTATTTATATGTGATAGAATATGGATCAGTTATCCATATCCTTGTATTTATTTTTGAGTTTGAAACTCATTAAAGACAATATGCAGTCCCGAGCTAGTAAACTTGTAAATAACTAAGTTATGAACATATTTAGTAGTTGTATAATTAGACGCTTGGATGGATCAACATGCAAAAATTATTGATAAAAATATTTCATATTTATATTAGTCAATACTAATTTAGTTCATTTGTATATTTTAATTAATAAACATTTTATCAGTTATATTAATTGCAGAAATTTATTAATGTAGATTATTTTAACTATAGATAGCAGATGTTCTTAGAATATTAGTAAGGTTAAATATTACATTTTATTTTACAAATAAGCTTTCACTAATCTTTTATGCTTCTAAGAACCCTAAGACGAAATATATAATTCATTCGACTTCACTAGTAGATGTTAAGACTCATTTGTCATGAGATTCTGATCTTGAGTTTGCTTAACAAGTTATAGCCTCATAAATGATAGATAATTCCTTATTGGTTGTATCATACATAACCTCCAATCCATGGTTTCTTTTCCTAATCTTGTTCGACCTTGTCTTTGCTCAACAAATTGAAAGAAATTATTTACTCGAGCCTGCCATTTTGCAACGACCTAATTATAGTATATGTACCTTGAGTTTGCTTAATAAATACATATAGTTACCGTACCTCATCTAGTCAATATATTAATAATGCTACCAAGACATCTTTAACTTGAGTGTAACATCCCTAGTTTTTAATAACATTATTAAGGAGATTTAATAAGATAAATTAAATAGAATAATGTAGGAATTAAAATGATAAGGAGATTTAGATTTGAATAAATGATAAGAAGGCTGTTCTTAACAAATTAAATGGGCTTATAATGGTTTTACATGTTAATTATTTTACATAAGAGGCTTATTAGGAATAGCCGCTTCTTATAACTCACGCATCCTTTCATATGCGCGTTTATTTTTCATTTCTCAAAAACATAAAAAAACGTAAATCTAAGCAAGACCGGCCATTATAGGGAAAGGAAGAGAAATCCAGTGTAAAGCTAAGGATTAAAGCTAGGAGAAATAAACTACAACAAAACTCAAAGTCCATATCATATTCAAGGTGAATAATAATTTATACCATCTCTATTTTTTATAATCATATATTTTTGGATTTAGGATCAAATTCATTTTTATGATGTTTTGATGATGATATGCTTGTACCATAACATATTTCGGTTTAAAAATTATCATTTAAATATTCATTTATATGGTTTTAGGGAAAAATCAAATGTAAATGATTTTTGAATGCCATGGAAAAGTTTTACGTTATGTAAAATATGATTTTGGAGAGGGGTTTCAATTTTGTAATTTTCTAAGCTAAAGGAAATTTATTATGAATTTTTAAAGGAAAATATGATAAAATTAGGTTTAAAATTAATTTCTATTATTTTACTAGGAATTTGGATCCTGCATTTTTGTATGTTAGATAACATGATGAAAGCGAATTTTTGTAATTTTTGTGGATTTTTCCTAAGTGATATTATGAGAGTTAAATTGTTTTAGAAAGAAGGATTTAATTGCATAATTGGTTTTGCTTAATGGAAGGGCTCAAATGTTAAATTTTCCTTGATTTGGATCTATGATTAAGCGGTAGTCATTTGTAAAGAATTTAAAAAGTTTTTAGGCAACGAATCAAAGGACTACAAATGGGCAGGTTAGTTATAAAGTCATTACTAAAATTTTCATAATTGCAGCCTTTTCCAGTAAAGTTGTTCCCACCTCCTTTAATAATGCCTTTCGACTCCATTGTCTCCGCTTTGGCTCAGTCGAAACCAACCCTGTTGAAACCCACCTAGTCGAAATCGATACATAAGGTATCACATAGATGGTACGTAGTGGATTGGAGGAAGGCGGAAGGCATAGTGTCGTATGCATAACTTCCGATGGGGTCGAAACCTTAGTTTTATTTTCAAATGAAAAAGCGCCTGCCTAGTTCTATTAAAAGCTATCTATGGAGTCAAAACATATTCTTTTGAAAGGGGTTTTCTAAATCGCTTTTGAAGGGGTTGTCGTATTACGTTTAAAAGGTATAGGCTTCCGAATAGGTTCCTTTATTTATAAACTAATGCTTTCGAAAGTAGTGGTTCCGACTCAATCGAATCCCAACTGCTGTACTTTTCCCTTTCAAGTGTATTAAAGCCATCAATGCTTTCAAAGGGTTGTCTTTGTTTTAAACTTATGCTAATCCATTTCCTAAATGATTTCGAAAGGGTTCAAGCGTTTCAAAGGCAATGGTTTCGAAAGGAGGTTTGAATGCTATCCTTTAATGTTTTACTTAATTGTTTTAAAGCTTTCGAAGGGATGGTTCCAACACCATCAAATTTTCCTTAAACAATTTTATTAAAGGTTTCAAAGAGATACTTTCGTAAATAGCCACTTCGACCCAAACGATGTTTTTAAGAGCAAAACCCAATGGTTTCGAAAGAGTTGCTTTCATTTGTTTCGAAGCTATGTTTCTAAGGATTTTTTAGTAATACTTTAGTACTTTCAAAAGGTATATACTTAGTATTTTGAAAAGAAGTTTCCTATGCTTTCCAAAGAGGTTATCCAGGAGTTTCGAAAGTGATTTTTTAAGGTTTCAAAACAAATAACCTAACCTCACTTTAAAAGGGAAAAACCATAGCATAAAAAAAGAGTTTTGAAATGGAGTTTTTAAAGAAGTTTTCCTTGGTTAGTAGGTTAAAGGGATTAACCAAGTTTATATATAATGATTTCAAGGATACTAAACCACAGGCGTTGGTATTATTATTTTGCTATGACTGCTTCTTCATATATTTATTCACATTGTAATGAACCCATAATGGGTAATTTGGGAAAGGGTAGGAATAAATAGCTAGGTTGATCCAATAGTGAATATAAATTAAATTAATTAAAGATATTAGTAGGGGCTAGTAGGCTCACAGTAAGCCCATGAAAACAGTGCATAGGAAAAGATATTGGCAAGGGCCAATAGGTTCATAGTAAGCCCATGTAAACTATGTATAAATAAAGATGTTGGGGATACAGGTTCATAGTAAACCCATGAAAACTATGATTTGATATTGGGAGGGCCAATAGGTTTGTAGTAAACCTATGAAAACTACATTCGAATCAAGATGTTGACAGAAGTCAATAGGTTCCTAGTCAACCCATGAAAACTAGGACAAGAGAAAAAGATATTGGAGTTTCCAATAGGTTTAGAGAGAACCCATGAAACAATAAAGATATTTTCTGGGGCCAATAGGTTCTTAATGATCCCATGAAAACTATGAAATCAGACAGGGAGTCCATAAACAATTAAATGGTTATTAGTAAGCCCATAAAAACTTATAGGTTAATAGTGACTCAACTATAAATAATACAGATAGTCAGAATGAACGGGAATGGGTAATCCATAATTAATTTACTTGTTTGCATATCATCATATTATTTTGAACTGTTTTAACCATTGTGGTTGCAAGAGCATAGTATATGGTTTTATAAAAGGTTTTAAGACACCAGCGAGGGAAAAACCCGTTCAACTACGCGACGTGGTCTCTCTAGATATCTAAATGGTTTGAGATAGTAGATTATTATTCAAAGCAGGCTTTTCCACTAAGTGGCGTGTTCTCACTAGATATCTAAATGGTTTGAGATGGTAGATTATTATTCGAAGCAGGCTTTATGTCTAACTCGAAGTTTTTGTTTTCCCTTTAAATTCTTGGATGCTCAATTAATTTTGAGTAGTTTAAGGGTTAAGGTTTTCAGGTTCACTTTTTAGACATATAAAGCTTTCGAAGATATGCAGGAGGCAAGCTAGTTAATAAAAGTTCTTTTATTCCACTATGCGTTTTGGTTGTAAAGGCAAATTTGTTTATTGCCTTATTATATACTCGGATCAACCAAGGGGCATCCTCATATGTCATCCTTGAAATATTTTATGGTAATTATATGTTATCTGAACGTGGTCTGCGTGCTAGGATTATGTAATGAACTAGAAATATTTTGAAATGGAATGTGGAATTTGTTTGCTGTTTAATTTTTTTCCATATTCATGTGTTTTTGTGTATCAATGTATCTAACATTACCATATTTGGTCACCGAGGATTAATAACTATGGATAACTGTAGCATCCGTAGTCGTTAGTTTGGGGCCTCTAAGGGTGGATGTTACATTGAGTTTTCTCAACAATCAAAGAGTATGCAAGTAATTTATTAAAATAGTAGAGGATAACCCTTATATTAAAGATTCGTAATCTTCAATACAGTTAATTGAGTGATATCGACTTATGGAATTATTTAATTCTTTTGAAATACCTCGTGATTCAAGTATCGGGCATATTAGGAATCACCAATATACGTACTTTGAGACGACCCGACTTCCTATCTCCAGGAAGTCGCGTCACTAATTAAGAAAGAAAGAGATAGAAGAAGAAAAGAAAGAGAAAAGAAGAAACACAACTATAACAGATAACTCACAGCGGAACGAATGAAATATAATATATCACATAAAATATTACATAGTATCGTATTACATAAGAGTATACAACTTATTCAACACATATTAGACAGTTATAAACGTCTGTCTAACTATACAACTCAAGATACAAGATACAGATACCATACAAACACATCAGAACCATAATATATCTACACGTGGAAGCCTTCTGCTCCATATCTCCTCCAGAATTCGTCAAGCTAACCTGAATCACTCGATTACTCATACATAATATGAGTGTCCAAGAGTTTAATAAAACAGAAAATAAACACTCGGGTCAGACAGGGGTCTAGTGTGAGTAAACGGGTTAAAATTGCTTAACTTTAGAAAAACCTTTGAAAAGAAAATGTATCACGTAAGACTTCCCACACATAAACATGGAAAAGTTTTTACCTTACGCTGACCAAAACATTTGATAGGAAATCCACTGATATTATAATAGTGTCTAGGGTTTTCAAAATAAAATATAGAAATAGCTGGAATGCTTACATCTCACGTTCCAACATAGCTGGGCACAATCAAAACCGTACAGCCACTTATTGGATTTTGGATTCCATCAATGGCAGGGCTACCGGGGTACCGCCTGTCACAGTACGTGGCCTAGATCAACATACCGAGAATTACGCACAATCCCCTACATCACAAAGCCGGAAACGTTCCTTACTGAATAGTCCCGAGTAAGATCACCCCGTGGTTGGCGCGACCAACCACCCACAAAGCCGAAATAAAAAGGGACATCTAGACAGGAATGACCTCACCCTGAAATGGGTGCTACCCACCTAGCCTTGCTGCACCTCCCCTATTTTAGCCATTCCCTGGTTGATGAGGCTTGATGCTGCGATTACCTTTATAGAACACATCTCTTAGAATGCTCATCGTCTACCTAACGATGTTCTGAAAGCATTCAATCCATACAAGTTCGTTCCGGGTTCGAACGAAACCAAAGGCACTATCTCGTTGCACTCATTTTAGAATCACCCTCAGAGTCAACGACCATAGCCCTTGCACTCTAAATCACCATCTTGAATCTATAAGTACTATTTCCGTCAAACTCATCACGGAATCACCCATAAAGTTATACTGACGTATAGTTCTTACACCTCGAGTCTTCACTAAGCTCCACTTGGATTCACGACCTAACGTTTAATTGGAATCGATGTGGTTTTCGGATATCCAAATATGGAAACCCGATCCCGGTCTCATCGAAACCAAACGCCATTTTAATGTCCAAGTTGTTTTAAGGGATTAAACTATTAAAACTTATATCCAGGATGATATAGACAGATAGATGAATCACATTATCACAATAGATAATTCATATCAAACATTCATCACACAAACAACATACCACAAATCAGAGATATCATACCAAATCATCCAGTAACAACCAATCACCCAATATCAATCATTCAATATTAGCCAATCATCCAATATCAATCAATCATCCAAAAGCAGAATTGATTAACTCTAAATCAATTGGATTACCTAAATCCTTCTTTATTTATTTATTCCAAATAAATAAATTAATCATCTCTTAACGATCTTCATTAATTAATCTTCCTTGATTAATTATCTTTTAATTACATTCAAGTAATTATCCTTAACCATATTCAGTAATTATCCTTTATTACTGTCATTAATTACAATAATTAATGATCCTTCATTTACTTCCATTAATTAATCAATTATAATTATTTGCATTAAATCTCAATTAATTACAATTAATTAATCATACTTAAATTAATCACTTTATTAATCCACCTTGATTAATTCATTAATTAACTAATGATCCTTATTAATTAATAAACCTTTTAATCAATTAAATAATTAACTTATAATTAATCATCTCATTAATCATAAACAGTAATTAACAACTTGTAATTACTCATCTTAATTAATTAACTTAATTAATTAATTATATTAACCTTTGATTAATTAATCTAATTAATTAATCTTTAATTACTTCATTAAGTAATTATTATTCAATTAAATTAATAAATAATCCTCAATTAATTACTTTATTAATTAATTACTTTATTAATTAATTACATCTTTAATTAATTACATCTTTAATTAATTACACTTAGTAATTAATCTTAAATTAATCACATTAATTAATTAATTAATCACATTAATTAATTAACTAAAATTAACTAAGTAAGTAGCCCCTAATTGCTTACATAAGTAATTATCTTCTAATTACTTCATTAGATGATTACTTTCTTAATTAATTACTTAACAAGTAATTAATTCCATCATTAAATAATTCTTAATTCATTAATTAATTGATTACTCCATAATTAATTAACTTCAACAATTATATTAATTAATTCCTTAAATTAATAACAACTAGTGATTAACCCTTTATCACTCCAACTAATTACTCCCATGAGTAATTTCCCTTAATTACTTCCATAAGTAATTACTTCCATAGTTACATTCAAAAATTAACCATTAATTACTTCATTAAGTAATTACACTTAATTAACTCATAATTAAGTGATTATTAAAATTAAATAAACAATTAACTAATCATTCACTACACCGCAAAAGGCTTTTAACAGCGTTTGATAAACGCTGTAATATGATACAACAGCGTTATTAGAAACGCTGTATAACGACATGCTGTCGTATATACATAACTTACAACAGCGTTTCTATAAACGCTGTTGAAACATCTCTGTGACAGCGTTTATTACGAGCTGTCAATAATATTTTTACAGCGTTTCAGACGTGCTGTATTATGTTTCAACAGCGTTTATAACCACACCAAAATAAACTTTTAACAGCGTTCTAAAAACGCTGTAATAGGATATAACAGCATTGTTAATAACGCTGTATAACTCCCGTTCCACAGTTGTTGCTCCCCTTTTCACAGCATTTTTATTATGCTGTTGGAGCAATGTACATTATCTTTTCATAGAATTGACAGCACTGTTTAAACGCTGTTGTTTGTTTGTACTATTTTTACAGCGTTGCCCCATTGCAATATTTACACACAGGTATCATTAATCTAAATAGCATTTTATTATATTTCAACCAGATAATATACATAACATATACAAATCAAACTAAAAAATATCATATAAAAACATAACAATCAACTATTTCAATAAATTAAGTTGAATACAATATCCATAAACAAAGTTTACATAAATTCATAAACAACGATAATATTTATAAACTAATATCCTACGACAATGGACAAAAGCACAATATCTGCACCGACAACCAAGGCAACAAATGCAAGTGCAGATACTTTAGACAAATTAGAATCAGCATAGTTTAAAGGAACCTTATCTAATGCTTCCATTCTCCCTGCTCCTACATTTGGCTCTACATACACTTGGAACAGCAAGAAACTATCCGTCCCCAGAACATATTGCACCCTTGACCATTGTTTCATAAACCATCTAGCCTTGTCAACCTGGCCATCTCTACTATCCCATGTCACTGCCCCCTTGATCTCTGACTACAGCCCTATTATCCTCAAATGGGGTGCCAATCAACAGCTAACTTTTCCTCCTTTTAGATTTTTTAACTTCTGCACTAAACACAAGGACTTTGAGCATGTTTTTTTGCAGGGATGGAACACTATAATTCACGGCGACCATATGTACGTACTGCTGGAGAAGATGAAAAATTGCAAAAAAAAAAAAATTAGGCCTTGACATAAGGGAACAGCTCTTCTACACTTAGTCATTAATTAATGCTTGCACAGCCTTATAACATGCAACTATCAAGTCTAGAATATAAACTCACTATTAAGCTAACAGCAGCAATGGAGGATGAATTGCAAATGGTAAAGCAAAAACTTGGAACGGAATATCATTTCGAAGGCGACAGAAATACTGCCTTTTTCCACACTGCATTGAAGATAAACCAAGCAAAAGTAAAGATTACCGACATCACTGATATGCAGGGAACACTCCATACTGAAGCCCCAAATATCAACAGAGCTTTTCTTGATTTCTTCCACCACTCTATGAATGATAACAATGACACCATTGACATCTCCTTAATTCCATCTCTCAGCCTTCCTAGAATAAGCAACACCGAAGCATGTAATATCATAACCTCTGTTACTGATGCAGAAATCAAAGAGGCGCTTTTTAGCCTAAATTCTACAAGCACTGGTGGTCCTGATGGATTCAACACGCTGTTCTATAAACATACATGGGAACACATAGCTCCTACATTTTGTAAAGCAATCCACCATTTTTTTAAAAACAAATAAACTTCTAAAAGGAGTAAACTCAACAAACCTTGCAATGATACCGAAAATCAGCAATCCAACTGTTGTTGATCAATTCCGACCGATAGCCTGTTGTTCTGTAATATACAAGGGCATCACAAAAATCATAGCATCTAGAATTAAGCCAACCCTATCGAGAATTATAGATCAAAATCAGACTGCTTTCTTATCATCAAGAAACATATCAGACAATATTTGAAGCTGAGGATTACAGCTGATGATTCAACTAGTTCCTTCAACTTTTTTCTTTTTAAAGTTATATTAATGTACTGATACGCACCTGCACAAGTTATGAAATTTTTAACAAGTAAACATGTAACTGAAGGAAGTAAACATGTAACTGAAGGAAGTAAACATGTAACAGCTTGAATAATTAAATTTACTATTACATCCGTGGCTCCATAAACAGCCAGTGCACCACCTACACCGTATACTCCAAGTGCTGGTACTACAACCTGTTTTGTGAACTCAGCCCTACAAAGAAAAGATAATAACACAAAACATTAGAAAATGGGTAAACTCATTAGTGGTAGGTAATAGGTATACGAATAATTTACCATACAAAGGCATGTTGTAAGCCGTAATAAAGAAGAAGAGGAACAATCCAAAGCAGTCTAGATTCAAGCAAAGGAGCAACAATTGAACTAAGTGTGTTATGAAAGCTAGATTTCTCATTAGCAATGATTTCTATAGTTTTTTCTTCTCTTTTGGTTAAGACATAGAGCAGAATAACACCCATAAGTTTGTTCGGACAATTTAAGATGAAATTCAAATAATTTTTGCACTATAAATAGGGTATCCCTGGGAATTAAAGGTTTTTGGCTACAACCCTTTACATAAGTACCGACTTGTCTGAATCATTATGTCTACTTTGTTTGCAGCAAGAAGTTTGAGCATATTTTTATATTGATTTTGAGAAAATGATGACCAGACTAACAAATCAGCTGAACATACTATAGTTCTTTAACTTTAGTCCTGATGGTTGAGCGACTATTTCCTTAGCGTTGAAGCCATCTTCGACTAAAGCTTGTTCCCATTTATCCATAAGAGCAGTTTTTGCTATTTGAGGGTTCTTTTCTCTTTCTATAAATTCAAAAGACTCGGAAGATGTTTCGAATGAATCATATGCCCTGAACAGGCGCACGTCAATAAGTGACGGATAGTGAGTCTGCAATAATTGTCGTTAGTTCATTATTATTCTTCAAAGGAAAAGTGTAAGATGCGTTATTATCTGTTATCTGCAAAGTTCCATCTTCATTATATAAGGAAGACTTCTGTGTGTTGTTGGTAAAAATAAGATACTCAGGCAATGGAACTAAGACTATGTTCAATGTCAAATTATTATATGAGGTGACCTCTCCAATCTAGAATTAATAAAGAAGGATGTTAGAGATATTTGAGTTTAAATCACATTACCAAGTTCAAAATTTGTGATTTGGTGAAGGACAAACTCGAAATGGAGTAATAGAAGGACACCATGATGATGTCATCTCAATAAGGCGATATGCAATAAGATCCCCCACCTGCAACAAAACCAAGAAAGAAAAAAAAAGGTAGAGTGAAGGTGGACAAGTTAACTTAAAGATCGTTTAGAACATTTATATATTTTTACAATAACCTCATAAACTATATTCATCTTAAAGAAGAAATGTCAAGCTTGCTTCTAATATTCACTGATGTGAGAAGCTAGCAATTCAATTTCTAAGCTTTTTTTACCAGCATTGGCAAGAATATTAGACTTATATCAACAATCGCACACAAATCAAAGATAAATAAGATCATTATCCCATTTGATCGGAAAGGTCAATATTAGACTTACCTGAGGAATACGCTTTAATGGAAATAGGCTTTCAAAATCAATAGGACTGCTTGCATTCTTCTCATTCAAATGTACAATCTCCTTTCCATTTGATTGCTCATAATTAATAAGAGCATTATCCCATTTGCTAGTGTTCCCACTACACTGCCCTCTGTTGTTTATAACTTCATTCCATTTGCTAGCTGTTCCATTACACAGCTCTTTGTTGCTTATAGCACCATCCCACTTGCTAGTGTTTCCAGTACACTGCTCTGTATTGTTTATAACATCATTACACAAGCAGAATCTCCTAAGCTTGAAAAAACTGGTGCTTCTCAATCAAACTTGGCAAGTATAAAAGGCAAATAAGCTATAATTACCTCTAGAATAGTGTCAGCACCAAATTCGTTCCTCCACCTGAGCATTTCGGCCCACATGATTATTGCTTTCTCAATATCAGATTTTCTTGCTTTCAAAAATTTGTATAAAATAAATAAAAGAATGAAGACATCAGAGAAAGTGCTTCTGATATTTAATTTCATAAAGCACTATTGTAATATATATTAACACAAAACTTTAAAAAAAAACCTAGAAAATCTAATATTGTTGAAGCATGGATATTATTCATTATAAGCATAGAAAACTTTATCTGATGCACTACTTGTTACGTTAGACAATTTTTTCTACCGACCTCTTAACTACTATGGATCTAAACAATATACCTCAATAAAAACATCAACCTCCCTAAAATCTTCAAAATTTTGAATCATAACCTCTTCAAAAACTACTACAAATACAAAATTGGATAGTGTATGTCATAACTCATTAAACACTAAATAACAGCAATAATGTTGTATCAATTGGTCAGTAGTTCAAACTACAAGATTAAAGATAATGAATTCGATCCTTGAAATCGATATTTGTTGCCAATAATGAACCATGTTCAAAAAAATAATGTTATAATGATTTAGAATGTCGCACTTTGTAAATTAATAAAGGAACAAACCCATCAATTACTGCCTGTGCACTTACAAAAATATGTGTAAAGCCTTCACACACTTCGACTTATCAATAAGGACATTTTATAGGGTGGCAAAGATCATGTCCCAACTTAGGAGTGAGATTGAAGCAAAAGAATACACTTACAAATACTTTTATTTTTATTATCAAAAGAATACACTTACACATACATACTTACATATAGAGTTAGAATTAGTTGCTTATAGTATAAAAAAACACATCCATGAAGAATGTGCAGGCAGATAGAAAAAACCATAATGTGAATTTAAATACTTTGTATGACTACGTGTATGAGAAGTTAATGAAACTTTGTAACCAAAGGCTATAGTAAAATTTGTTTAGGCATGAATATAGTGCATATGTATACTCAAATAACCAAATGTCAAACAATACTCTTATATGTATATTTTTGTAATTTGCGAAAAACTTAGTTTCAATAAGTATTAATAAAATAGTAAAACTCAAAATATTTTTATGCCAAAAATACTTAATCTAATTCGATCACCAAATAAAACATAAACGGTATACATGTAACTAGATTTTACACTGAAGTTAAAAGTTACCTTCCCAAAAACAACAAAACTTTTGGTCAACTCGATCAAAATGCCTGAATCTTTTGAAGTCTGCTTGACTAGAAAAAAAAATGTGAAACCAATCTCTCCTTGCCTCTCCTTAGTGAATGAAGTTTTCCGTCTTTGGTAGCAAAATTATTTAGTGTAGAGGCAATAAAGTCGAACAGTTCCTATGTTATCAAATGAAGATAATATTTTAAAAAAATAATGAATGCATATTTTATATAATTGATTAGATAAAACATGGAGAAAAGATAGACAACAACCTCTATAGTACCATACATCAGTTCTTAATATATTGACTTTTGCACAAATTCAGTATCAATAACTCTAATTTCCCTCCTACTAATATGACCTTCAGTATTAGGAAGTTTGAGCCACCCAGATCTAATGCATAAAAAAAGGCCTTCTTATCCCTTGAGAGGAAAAAAAACTATGCCTCAAAAGGATATATTTATATTTACTCAATGAATTATCTTGTAACAAATTCTTTTCTGCTGCACATTGAGCAATATTAAACAGTTTTGTACTTTTCTAACTTGATGAAACAGATAATATTATTATGGCACAAGTAGTGTTTAGGAGCTGAGCATAGTCACATTTGCTGTAATGGTTCTAATTTGAAATGATATCAGACAACTGGACAACAGCTTTACTGAACTACTAGTACTGAGGATGAAAAGTCCTCAAAGGGCTAACAAGCTACCACTTACTAAAGATGTTAAAAAACTATGATATAGCTATGCTTATCAATGTTTTATTAGGTTATCGAAACACTGTTAGGTTTTGGTTCTTCAAGTCGATAAAGCTGGATTTATTACTAATGTTCATATTATAATTCATCATATTCATATTATAATTCAAATTAGTTATTTGAGAAGTTTGTTCCAAAAAAGTTTTTGTGAAACAAATGTTCAATGAAATTATAACCAAAGATGCTTTTGTGGAAGACAACTTACCCACAAAAGGCTACTGAGTTGGAGAATCTGCTCTTGTCCAAGGATACTCGACAAGATTACCGACGTAACATGTTCTTCTATCACGTGAGCTTTGGGCCTCATTTCAGGATAAAATCAAACAAACTATGAAAAACATGAAATTGATTTGTAGTTTAGAAAAATTATACCTACTCATTGCCTAGTGTTTCTTAATATTGGTGTTGGTCAAATGAGCATCACCGGGAGAAGCGTAAGTGCATTTGGAAAAGTAGCATCGATGATTCATCGTCTCCTGATAGTTGACCGTCGCACCTAAGAATATTTGATAAAGATAGTGAATTAATAAAATCCTATAAGGAGAAAAGTGCGGCCGCATGAGCAAGACTTTTCGATTATATGTCCACTTATTGTTCAATGAGGTTGCAAACAATTTGGAAACAATAAGCTTGGACCATTGTTCTCTTTAAGTGAAAAATAAACGAACAACTTACCATGTTATCCACTTATATAGACACAAACTTTTACAAAAACTTGGCAATTATGATGTAACAATCGAAATACATTTTCAACCTTTTGCTATAACAGAAAGGACAACATTTTTCAACAAGTGCTTGAGCATAATAATATACATATGTTGATTACATCAAACACTCATTTTTGTGAAATTGAAATAACTCAGTTAAGTAATCTTAGTTTTTCAAAACCGAATAAAATCATTTTTGCAATATTAGGTATTCTCAATATTGAGGAAACTGAGTGAACCTCGGGTTTGCAAAACTGAGCAACACTCAGAATTAGTCATTTTTTGGCTTAATCGAAAAATAATAAATGAAAATGAAAGTGAAAATGAGAGGAATGTAGGTTTTAAATGAAATTGGTCATTTTCATATCAACTTTTAAAAAGTACTTGTAAGCAGTGTCATGCATGCATAATAATCAGTGATTTGCGGAATTAGTCCATCTGCCCGTATTCTTAAAAGAGATTTAGTTTATTTCCAGTAGATGAAATTATCAATTATGCATCACCAATGCTTACTACCAAAACAAGTTAAGAAAATCATGGCCCTGAAAAATTATAAAAACAAAAAATAAAATAAACATTCTAAGCAAATGACAAAATCGAAGGACAGTAAAAGTAGAAGCCAACGGTACACACATTTCATGTTGGAACAGATAAAACAGAAATCAAGCACTGAGTACAGCAACTTTTTAAGCAACAAAGCAAAAGAGGTTACCTATAGACATTCATAGCTACTATGGATTGTCAATTTATCACTGTATAAGAATGATTCCAGGAGAAAAAAGACATTTACGAGATTAAATTGATAGATTGATAGTATAAATATAAGTAAAACAGTCTCAGACATCCAAGAAAGGAATGAAATGAACAGCACAAGCTCTTAAACCTGGCAGGGCGAAAGCTCTTAAACCAGCCTTTCCTTTGTCATCATTGACTGCTCGATTTTCCTGAAATTTCAATAAAAATTAATAATCAAAAAACATAAAAACTGATGATCGAGAAATGAATTAAAACAGTGAATGAAATGGGATCGAAACAATTGGCTTGATTTCTCCAAAGTGAAAATAAATTGCCGGACGTATAATCAGCGTCAATCATCCGGGGGAAAGGATCGTCATTTCACCAATTTTCATTCACCGTCAGATGTTAGGGCTAGAGCAAACTAGATGTTGCAGGCGAAACTAGAGTACGAACGAAATTTCATGGGAGATTTCAGTTTTAATTAGGTTTAAAATAATTTTGGGGAAGATTGGAAGTCGATTGTTTTCTGCTCTACGCGGGAGAGAAGAAATTATGGTGGCCAGTTAACCGCGAATCTAAAAATAAAGCGGGTCACTTTAAACAGCGTTCCACGTTCCAAAATTTAATTCACTACATACTTTTATCAGCATTCACAAAGAAAACGCTGTGCCTCTTTGCTGTTAAAAACGTTTTTTCTTGTAGTGATTTAAAATTAATTAAATAACTTCTTATATTTCAAAATCCTTAATTAATTAAGAAAGCATTTATCTTAATTAACAAATCATATTTATTAAGTATTCCTAAGTTCATAACAAAGATAAATCAACCATATTTATCTTTATAAATTAATTATTTGAATTTAATCAAAATTTAATAATTTAAAAATAAATTATTAAACTTGGTTTACAAAATCATATTAATAGCCTTACTTGAAGATAAAGCATTTAGAAATCATTTCCAAATTTAAAACACTTTAAATTATCTAATTTTAAACTTATTTATTTCAATATAAATTGAAACTTGGTTTTTAAATCATTACTTAAAAATTTAACTTAAAACTTTGATTAAATAACTAAATTCAAAACACTCTTTAAATTGAAATTCAAAATTTAATTAAGATAATTATTTTCAAAGAAACAAATATCTTAACCATTTAAATTTAAAATAAATTCAATTAATACTTTACTTACAAAGGAAATCATTATAAAACATTTCCAATTTTGAAATTGAATTCAATTAATACCTTTAGAAGTTGATTATCTTTTTACTTACAAAGAACAAGTTTAACTTTGAAAATTGTTTCCTTTTATAATCTTGTATATAATTTTAAAGCTTGCCTTTTTTTTTTTCAAACTCAAGTTTAAATTTACAACTAAATATCTACACAGTACAACCCAACATACAACAACCAAAAATCTCGAGCTTCCCCCGAAGCAAAACCCTGATGCCACAACTTCGAGATGAGCACGGGAATATCGCGAGTGCCCCTTCGCGTCACAACCCATCTTCCCAAACCAAACTCCCTAGAACCAAAACCGTGCACACAACAACACTTGTTCACGTTGCACGGCAAACCCAACGACGTCGAGCCATCCTTCGATTGCCGACCAACCCCACTCGTCTACGACAACCCTTATCTCAACCGAGATCCTACAATTGGTACGCGATTCAAAATTTGACCATCGTACCAAAATATAGCAGCAGCCACTACCCAAAATCCACCCACGGCCGATCACCACGTCGCCCTTTCACCTTGCCGACCCTACCATCGAGTCGCCATGACCATGAACATCAACTCTCCCAGATGCGCACGACTTTGGCACCATATCCAAGTCGCGAAGTAACAACATCCAAGCTGAACAAAAATGCAAACTTAAACCCTAGTTTGATCAATCTCTAACAAATCATCCATTGGAAAAATTCACTTGCATTTTCCCCTTAATCAACAACCCATAAACAAGCTTCAACCAAAATTTCAACCCCTATTATCACGCCGATCAACGGCAATCCACAAAAACCCCCAATTCGAACAAATCCCAAACCCTCAAGGAATACCCAACTAAAAATTATGAAATGCATTTCTAAATTCATGATTTTTCGTCACGATTACATGCATGTAATCCAAATTTGAATTTAAGATAGTTGGTTTTTAACAAAAATTCTTGTTTCACTGTTAATTTTATTTTAAAGCATGATTTATGATATTTAAAATTCTTGAAACTATTTTATAATTTTCATCATACAATTACAAACAATTTTCATTTAAACACTTAAGACTAATATGGATTTGATTCGTAGATATTGAAATTTTCAAGCAGTATATTCATAGTAAACCAACAGAGAACACTTGAATGCATATAAACAGACAAGCTCAACAACATATACATATTAATTCATATAAATTCAAGCTAAAGAATTTTAATACAAGTAAATATCAACACATGCATGGCAGTAAAATCAGATCAAACTGTTTTTAAGAATATTTACTTACCTGTTTCATTTTGCAGAGCAGTTTCAATTTATTCCAGGCTTGAACATTTATCTGAATAATGCTTTGATTTTTGCTGATAAAATCCTACTGCACGCTTAAATTGATGTTTTAAAAGTGTTGAAATGGATCTTGAAGCTGCTGATGAAATTGAATCCATGCATGCATACAGATTGACTTGCTGTTGAACTTGATGAATTGCAGGTTGAAATTGATGTTGCAGATTTTTAATTTGCAGTTTTGAAAAAGATGCAGATTTAAAAGATGTTGAAACCGATCTGAGTTGCTCATCCATTTGCATTACAGGTTGAAGTTTGTAGATTGAAGTTGGAAGAACTTTGCTTTTGATTTTGCAGATTTAATTTCAGATTTGTAGTTAAGAAAAATTTCTGCTTTAAGCTTTAGAAAAGAAGACAAAGGAGAAAGTGTTTGTAAAAGCAAGTTTTCTTCTTAAAAACATTTAAAAATAAATAAAAATGAATAGGTTGCCACTTGTAGATTAAACTTACATTTGTCATTTAATTTACTTATTACTTTACATGTGTTATTAAGATACCTTAGAATGTTTACACATGTTTATAAGTGTTTTTAATTAAATTTTCATTTAGTTTAAATGTAAATATAACTTACTTCTTAAGTTACTTAATTAATAAATATTAGTTTACCTTTAAAAGAAAATATGCTAAAACTAATTATTATACAAATATATCTTTATACATGGATTTAAAAATCTAAAACACACACACACACACACACACACACACACACACACACATATATATAACCGTTTAAAATTTAAGCATTTTTAAAAGAAAAACAAAACAAAACTTTAATTAAATCCTTTTTACACTATCATATTTAAAACAACAATTATCTTATTTTTTTAAAATAATTGCATTAATCTAAATTAACTTTTTGAAAAATATTCATTTTAAAACAAAGCTTTAAATTACAATTCATACTATATAAATTATCAACAGATTAAAATTAAATTTCAAAACAATATCAAATTATAACATATAAATACATATATATTACAATTTGAGATACATTTTTTTATTTAAAACACATGATCTTCTATTCACAATATATATCAAATATATATATTATAAATAGAATAAAATTAGCTTTGAAAAATAAATCTTATCCATTTTAAATTGTTAGAAATATATTGATCAAAATTACCAGATCAAATATTTATTAACCTTTAAAAGAATAGATTTACCAATTTAAATTGAAATTATAAAGAAAATTATCAAATCAATTAAATTATTAATGCAGATTATTAAATTGATATTGCCTAAAATTCCGAGTCGTTACATACTTTTACGAATATATTCATTCCTTAAGTTTGTTTTGGATTTCTTAAATGTTCCACCTTTAGTTTACACATTTATATTATATAAGTTTTATTATTATATAAATTTTATATTTTATTTAACTTATATAAAATTTTGTGTATAACATTATATTAACTAAATCTTATTTAATTAATTAACACTTTATATATTATTCAAGTATAACATATTGTATTAAATATATATTATAACCTTTATAGATATACACATATATCTCACATATATATGTATGTATTTTAATTTATTAATTAAATTTTGATTAATTTATTTAATTAAACAATTTTAATTAATTTTTTTTAATTTTAAAATTCTTTTATACACACATGTATGCTCATATTGTCCTAAATAATTCAAGATAACATAACATATATCATTATATATATTATACATGTATATTGTAGCCAAAAATAGATTGGTTTATGCCAAAGTTCTGTTCGAAATAACTCCTGCCAAACATCTACCTTTGGTGCTAAAAGTCAAAATTGATAAGGGCCTTTTTGCTGATGTCAGAGTACGATATAGTTGGAAACTGGAGATATGTACGGTCTGTCAGTCTTTTGGGCATCTTTTAGAGGCATGTTCCAGTTTGTCCTCTGCTGGCATTTTACCTCTATCTGGTCAGGTACCTTTGCCTCGTCCACACATCAAGAGGTGGCAATTGAAGGCTTCTCTACCTCCCTCTGTTTCTCCTTTCGTTTTCTCTCCTGCTGATGTGTCTCCTGCTGTTGATGCTCCTATTGTCGTTTCTGCAGTCGTGACTCTTGTTGTTGACACTCTTGTTATTGATGGTCCTATTGGTGGGGCCCAATCTATGGATGCCTCTATTACTCTAATTGATTCTATTACTTGGGATTCTAAGGAGCAAGCCTGGATTCATGCTCCTTTTGATATGTGTTACTCGCTAGTATCTGAAAATTACTACGCCTTTATCAGTGACGTTGGGGGTGAGAGTCGTAGTCTTTTGTATCATATCGAGGGTGAGGGTCTTTCTCTTACTAGGACTGGTGAGATTGGTGAGGAGAATAAAAGTAAGTCTTTTCTCTGGGTTTGTTCATGTTTTTAGCCCGTCTTCTAACGTTTATACAGTCTGCTCATCTTCGAGGGTGCGTAGTCTTATTATTTAGTAGTCTAGGCTCTTTTTTCCTAGCTCCTATACTTTATTTTTTCTTTACGGTTGGGCTGATTGCTCCCATTTAGCTATTCCGTGCATGTGCCTAAAACCTGCTTTCCCATTATTTATATAGTGGCATGACCAAATATAAAGCCGGCTAGCTCTGCTAAAAAATTAATTAACTTATTATTTAATTAATTAATTTTATTAATCTTATTAATAAATAATATTTTCAAAATTAATTTTATAATATTTTCAAACATTTTGAAACATTATATGATAACTTTATATTTAAATTTTTTGTTATAATTTTCAAAACAATTTAAAAATCTATATTATAACATTAACAATATTTGATTTATTTTAAATTTAACTTTTAAATTTAAATTTTTTATTTTTATTTCAATTTTTTTTAAAAATTAACCTAAAGCTCAATTCAAATGATAACCTTATGGGAATACCTTATCATTTCAGGCTAGGCTAGTAGCTAAGTAGGGCAGAGTACATGATTACCTAAACCCAACCGTAGATGCTACTTTTCTAAACACCCTACTATATGGGTAGGCATTAAATGGTTTGCCCTATACTGCTAATTTAGACCGCATAGGCTATTTGACTCCGATATCATTGTTGAAACTAAGCCAGCACGCAGTGGGGTAAATGGATAATTTTTTTTCCATTATCAGATCTTTAATGGACGTATAGAGCCTAAATTTATTTAGGTTTCATCTAAATTTATTTTAAATAAAATAAATATTTTATTTAATTCATAAATGAAGTTTTGTTTATTGTTATATTTATATGATATAATTTAATACAATATGTGTCTCATATACACATAAGCGTGTATGTGCATGTGTAACTTAAAATGGTGTACACGATTTGACATGCTCATATATAGATATTGGGATTTACATCACAATGGATATATTAGCCCCTCCATATACATATTTGCCATCTAACATGTAAGTGTCTATGTGTGTGTGCGCGCGTGTATATATGTAAATATTTATATATAAATATATATTATAAAATGCTATTTGCAAAACATATACATTCCAATATATATATTTGCACATATATATAATTAAAATTATAATTTAAATTACATTATATTGATTTCAAATATATATGCATATATTTCAAAAATAATTATATACATGCACACATAATGATATATACATATTTATATTATGATTTTAATAATTTTATTTATATAATAAAAATATGTATATATATAAATGTATTTTGATATAAAATTAAATATTTACACACAAACATTCGGTTAACAAACAAAAATAATTTTTTTATTTTCTTTTTGAAGTTAACATTAAAATGTTTTTTAATTATGATTTTGAATAGAAGTCATTTTTAAAATTAATTTTTTAAAGTAACATTAATGATGTATAAAATTTTAATAAAATAATTTTTAACTTATCATTTTATAGATGTATCAATATTGTAAAACATGGTTTTGTGTTTATTATGTATATTACACACATATGACTTTCTTTTTCTTTTTTTAAAATTCGAAAATATGTAATGCATATCATAGTTAATTTTATAAGTATATTAAATATGTATATGTATGTATGTATGTGTATGTGTGTGATTATGAATATGTTTAAAATTAAACTATTTGTAAAATTATATGTTATAAACCAAAATATTTTTTTTTAAAATACTAATCTCGGAAATAAAACAATTTTTTTTTGCTACTGAATGCTAGTAGAGAATAGATAAATAATTTATTTTATTGGCAAAGCCACCTGGGTTGAGTGACCCCTACCATATATTTATATTAGTAAGATAACCTTACAATATAAATAGGATACAAGGATACACAAGATAGAAGGCAGAAAGAAGAAATAAAGAACAACATGGATGATAAGAAAGGCATAGCAAACAAAGCTAGACCACCTAACCAAACTAACTACATCAAAGGGATAGGAGGACATAGAGATTGAAAAGTGAATTTCTCTACAAATGCCAAAGTAAATCTGCATACGATTCCTTTTCTTTGGATTGAAAATTCTTTGATTCCTTTCCTTCCATATTTCTCTGACCATCACTTTGAGAACTAGCAAATAATTTTTATTTATTTATGCACATATATAAACATATACATCCAATGTCGACTGCTATAACATATAAGGATTTGTGATATAAATTCACTATCTACGCTTATATATAAATGATGCATATTTATGTGCATATAAAAAATATAAACAAAGAATTTACCTTATCCAAAGCCTTGTTGACACATCTTGAAATGTTGATTCAAAAAACTCCTTGAATTGAGTCTTGTATCTAGAGAGCACTACCAATATGAATGCCGCTACCACCGATGTATGTATTCAATTTAATTTAGTGTTTTGAAGCTTGAAATTTTGAGGAAGAGAAGGGAGTTAGGGTTGGAATTTGCTGGTCTAGAATACGGCAAAATGAAGTAGCAAAGAATGAGGGTTTGAGGCATATAAATAACAAATGGCAAGGCGTGAAAAGTAGATCCAGATCCTTCTTTTCCTCTTACCAAATCTCCTCCTTTTGAATTCAAATTTCCGCCCTCTTCCTACCTGATGTAGCCGTCCCCATGGATCCATGTGGGCCTAAAATTTGCTTCAAGCCCAACCAATAAATACTACGTTTAAATATAATTCAAATGCACATCGATATCATATACTGATACATGTGTTTATAGCTATTATATGTACACTATTTAATACCGATCAACATAAATTATATAAATTTTTATAATTATATTTCATAAATATTAATCAATTTAATTAATTCATAAAAATTATAAATAATTAAATAATGTGGTAGCAGAAGTATTTTTGATGACCCGTTTTTCTAAATCCTTGGAACGACACTTCATACATCCGCAATATTCATGTGTCGTTGCCCAGGCGATAAATTGTCATGGGTAAACTAAAGAACATAACAAGATAAAATAGAAAAACCTCACAACAGAATGGTTACATATAACACAAAATGATATAGTACAAAAGGTTACTGCTTACATGGAGCTATCAAAGTTAAACAAAAGTACTACATCTAACAGATTCGCTGTTATACATTCTGATATTACATTTTTCAGATACCAAATACATACCAACATAATCATACAATGGAAATAAATTATAAGATAACTAAGGAGCAACTTTCTCAATCATCGTTCTTCAAGGAGCTCCAAAGAGAAACCTGCTATTCTCGGACTACTCAAATTTAATTGAGACCTAAGAGTTTAGGGAAACTAAATGCAACAACCCATATTTTTAACTATTTTAAATTATTAAATTTAATATAATTATTGAAAAAACGGTTAGAAATACAAATTTAATGATTTATTAATGTAGTTTATTGAATATGAACTTGACTAAAATTTTGAAATAATAAATTTCGAAGATTTAGGAAATAACTAGTATTGAAATGAAATTTTATATACTGAATGTATTCATAATCAATAACTAGAATTGAATAGTAAATGTTGAATTTCTTTAAAACAAAAGAGGTTGTTTTATTATTTGAATTCCTTTAAAAGTTAAATTTTATAAGTTGAATAACTTGTATTTCAATTATAGCGATTTATTGAATAATTAAACTGTTTAAATTTAGTATTGAAAATTCTTTAAATAATTGAATCCTATATTTAATATGAATGAAAATGATGTCAAAAGTTGATTTAAATTTTATTTAAACAAGAATGAAGAATGTTAATTTTTAAAATTGAATTTAAAGTGATAAAACTGATTTTGGAAAAATCTTGTTTTAATGGACGTCTAAAAATAGCCTTTCTGGGCACTGTCTCGAATTTCGACGAAACTAGTTTCATCGGATCGGTAATAGTGAATTATTATAGAATTTTAAGTTTTGTAGCGATCAGACTTATCGTTTGGCTGTGCAAGCTTGAAATGCGTAGAAATTAATTAAAGGTATTTAGTTAAAATAATTTGATTTTGAAATGCTATCTTCTGAATATGATGGAATTGGCTCCCGATACCCATTCCATTGTGTTTGGAATAGGGGCATAACATATAGAATGCCAGGCCGTATGCTCCGTTTGGAATTCGGAAAATTTATGTGTGAATAGTGTTGGAAATTTATATAAGAGGCCGTATGTAATCGCTTTCGTGAACGAAACCCTAACCCATCTCTAGGTCGCGTTCTCTTATTCGTTAATGGTCAAAATTTCTTCTTCTTCTCCCTCGATTTCTCTCAATCCGCTCATCGAAATCAAATGACTTCGACTAGGAAAATGAAGATCTCCTCGAGCTCTAGGCTTTGGACGGTTGGATCGTGGCGAAGCATCATGAATTCGCCAAGATCGAGAAGATTAGGGCATGCGACTTTTGGGTTCTCATGGGTGAATAAAGGCGGAGGAGGCTTCAGGGCTTGGCACAATGGTGGAGTAGGCCACGGTGGTCGTAGCGGTGGTCGCTGATCGAAGCTCCAAACATCCGTGTGGCACGCGAGCGAAAGAGGAATGATCGCGTGATGGGTTTTTCACGTAGCCTGGAAACGAGAGTAGGAAGAGATGATGGGTAACGGTTTAAAATTATTTTATGTTTATGTTAATTTGATTTTAATTATCATAATGTTTTAAAATCCATATCTTTTTCATGCGATGTCCGTTTCGAGTGAAATGAGTCGCGCTGCGATCGTATCGACGAGGCATGAAATCAAAATGGAATTTATTCGATGCTCAAAAATTTTCAGTTTCAAATAAAGGTGGGTGTTTTATAATGCTCCCAAATTACTAAAATATTTCTGATATTAGTTAAATTGAAATTATGAAGTAGTTTAATTTCATTGACTTTGTTTGGTTGTTTAGTTGACATTTAAATTGGCATATGAATTGAGCTGTTAGGGATTAAAATTTACAGTTAAAGTGAAATTAGAATTAAACTGCTAGTTAAAAATATGAAATTTAATAACTAGTTAACTGTCATGATTTGTTGCTGATTTGGATGTTGATTATGATGGATGCCTAGTGGTTGATATTTTGGACGATTGAATGTTTACTTGTTTTTATATTATGTTATCACCCTGTATATTAATTGATGATATAAAATGGTTACTTGAATTATTTTGAATAAATTAAAAAATAGGTTGAATTGATATATACTTATGACACTTTGATTTGGATTGAAATTATATACATCCATCCCTTAAATTAAATTAAAATAACTGATCACTTATCCATAGGATAGAAAATTACATACGGACACCAGATTGGTTAAATTAAATGGTTTTAAATTCTTGGATTTGAATCTATTCAAACGATTTCATTTTGTAAAAATTAAATTGAATTAATTTCTAATTCGATTGAAATGTTGAAATTAAAATTGGTTAAATGAAATTGTTGAAAGAATGAAATTCGAAGTTATAATTGGAATATGATTGGAATTATGGAAATTGATTTGTTTTAAAAGATTTGGACCTTAAATTGAATCATGAAGTTAATTGGTTTTGAGCATTTAAATCAATATTTTGAAATTGAACTCGAATTTATATAATTGAAATGGTTTAAAACTGAGAATTGAATTGAAATTTAAACCATCGAAATAAATAGTTGGATTGAAATTGAAATTAATTTGAAATTGAAACTGAAATTAATTAGGAATTGAAATTGAAATTAGTTTGAAATTTGAAATTGAAATTAATTTGGAATCAAAATTGAGTCGAATTGAATTGAGATTGGAAATGATTGAATTGGAATAGTTAAAATTGAATCAGTTTGATTGGAATTTTGACTTGGGTCCAAATTTGTTGAAATGGAAACAGACGGTTTGATTTGAAATTATTTAAAAAATAAATTATTTTAATATAAACTGTTTAAAATCTATCTTTTTAAATATTCAAATTATTTTGATTTTCCAAACTATTTTACTATACCAACTATTTTCAATACTCAAACTATTTTATATCGAACTATTTTATCTTTTAAACTATATAAAATTATTCAAACTATTTTCTAAAAATTCAAACTGTTCAAGTTGGGAATTATTTATATTTAAGTCGTTGATTTAAATGCAAATTGGGTTAAAAATGAAGTTATAACCTAAATTGGAATTCGAAATGGAAATTTGAATGAGATGGTATTTTCAAGTGAAACCGGCATATTTTAAGTAAATATGATGATTTTGAGATGAAGGATATTTTGAAGTAAATATGATATTTTGATATCAAGTAAGAATCGTTTTTTACATGTAAAAGTACCAACTAGTGTGTAAAACGACATTTGGTTGTTAAAGGGACCGGGGCCTCTTATTAGCATACTCTTTCAATATTGGAACCACTTTAACAACTATGTATGCGAAGGAGGCTCCGGAATGAAGTGTTTGGATTCGGTGCATGTTTGCTGGATTTGAAGAAAGAGAACAATGATGGATTGGCCTCGACACTTATGTCAATTTGAAATGACTAAAACGGAATGGCTTGAACCAGGTCAAGTAGGATAGCTACCCCTATCAGGCACCTATTCTTTGATTTTTCTATGGACTCGGTCCATACTATTACCTTTATTATTGGTTTCGATTAGCGCATCTTGATTGGGATAACCTCCCTTTGACTCAATATAGGATGGGTGGACGCGGTGGGCGGTCGTGGCTACGATGCGTTGCGATCAGCCTGGCGACTCCAACTGGTAGTATCCTACCTTAGGTATTGCCTCACGTGCTTTGTCATACTTTTATCCTCATACAAGACCACTATGAGTTTGGTTTAGTATTGTTGTATCATGGCACATCCCTATCTACCGACGTGCTACTAGTTGTGTTATATGCAAACTGTACGATAAGGCTTAAAAACACGTTAAGGGGGGTTAATGTAACGCCTTAACGCTAATAAAAATATTTATTTTACCGAGTAGACATTATATATATAGCGTATTCTACTATGTATAAACATTTTGACGGATCCTTAAGTGATAAAAAAACCCGTAACATCTCTTGAGTTAATGCATGCACGTTATATACTGGATTGAAGATGTAAATCCCATAACATCTCTGACGCTATTACACTCCTATTATATGTGATATTGATTTGACTTACAAAAGAATATTTTAGTCCTCACTCGAGTGTTTTGTCTTTTCATTATGCTCGGGTCAGCGCTAAGTTTTCAGCGAATTGAAGATCAATTATTCTAAAGAACAAAGACGAAGATTTGGTGTAACGACCCGATATTTTCAACCATTCGCATCCGCACATGTCGGACTTGAATTGCTCAAAATACCGCATTGTAAATAAAATTTGGCAAACCTCAAAATATATAGTAAACACATAATCACAGATCACAGACACAAAGTAAACAATAGTGCAGCGGAATTAAAAGAGATAGTAGTTCATGAAGCTACTATATAAAAATAAGATACATCAGAGTTAAACAAGATACAACAGAAGAGTATAAGATACATCAGGTACAAATCAGAATATATCACTGGAATCACAGGATACAGAAAGCAAACATAGATGGCTGGATCTTCAAGCAAAGCTCCAACTCCGAAGGTGAGTCTTGAATGCTGAATCACTCAGTCTGACTTGACCGTAAAGCAAAACACAAAACACTCGATTCAGGACATAAATACTTATGAACTGTAAATCAACTCAACTGAACAGTAAAAAAATGCATCAGTAACTTAAAGGATATTTGGGATCGCCCATCCTTTAAGGATCCGTTAAACTATTTACTATGTAGTAATATTGTGCTATTATAATAATGTCTACAGTAAAATAAACTTACTTTGTTTCCAATATCAGCATATCTCCAGATCGGAAGACTACCCTAAATACTCCATGGGCTACGGGAGAAAACAAACTCGTAGTAAGGCTCGCTATGGTAGGCGACACGGCACACAAGGTAATGCCAAGGTAGATATACCAATTACGCACACGGGTTGGAGGTAACGTAGCTACATACACCCAACTCGGAACACACTCCCATATCAAAATCGAAGGATGGCCATCAGATCAACTACAAGTAAGAGTATAGTATCGAAGGAATGTGTCTGATCGGAGGAATGACCTCACTTGGCCCGAGATCGCTCCTGTTTTAGCCACCTTATGACAATTCACGGGAGATGGGTCCACGTAATATACCTCAAGAACATCGCCACCATCCTACTTCATTATGGAATCTCCACCGCGTACACAGTTGTTAAAGTGGTTTTGGGAGTTGGCAGAGAGTATGACAACTTCCGATCCCGGTCTCTTTAACAACCAATCGTTATTATAATGCCGTGGTCATTTCAAAATAGTTTATACTTTAGAAAGATCAAATCATTTCATTTCCAAACTATATTCCTTTCAAAATAGTTTATACTTCGATAACCAAAACCATACTCTTATTTTAAAACTATATCCAAATAAATACAATATCATTTCCATTTCAAACATATATTCACCTTTCAAAAATCATAATACTTTCAAAGTTATAACTCTTTCGAAACCAAAATATTTGAAATCATTGTACTTTGAAAGTCATTACATTTCGAAATCATACATTTGAAATCATGAACGTTCCTTTAATTCTTTACATTTTCAAATTTATTCAATTAAACCAAATTCCAAATTTCTAATTTAATTCAATTCAAACCATCAGTTTCAATTCAACTCAGTTTCCCAATATACCATTTCAAATCTTATCAAATTTCAAATACATATTTAATCCATAAAAATAAACTATTCAATTTTTTTAATATATTTCAAAGCTTTAATATACCACATTTCAAAACTAAATTTTATAATTTCATATATCTCAAGTTTAACTTCATTATTACTTAGTTTTGAAATGTTCATTTCATAAATCCAATATCTTTTAAATAACTCAAATTACAAGTAAACCAAATATCCTTTCATACAAATATAAACTTCAAATATTCATTTATCAAAATCAAATATCATTCCAAATTCACATTCTTTATCAAATAAAGATTATATCATTCAAAACCATTTCATTAAAATATCATATCCTTCATAACCTTATTATTAAATCATTATTTGAATTCAATTTCAAATATTCAAGTTTAAATATCATTTAAAAATAAAATATGTCAGTCATTTATTATTTCAAATATAATTACAAAATACATTTCAAAATTCCATTTAGAAATTCATTTATCTCATTTCATTTCATTCCATTTAACACATAAATAAGTAAACCTTATTTAAATTCAAATTCAATTTTAATTCCTTAAAAATTAAAATTTAATTATTAAGATATATTCAAAACTCCTTAAATTTCACAAATAATCAATTCCAAAAGTTAAATGTTTAACCCTTTAAAATATAACTCAAACAGTGTTAAAATCTATAGTATTTCAAACATTGTCAAAATATAGCAACGATAGCATTTATAAAGTGCTATCATAGCTTATAGTTTCCAAAATAGTTTAGTTTAGGAATAACGGCATTTATAAAATGCGGTAATAGATATTATTTCAAACATAGTTAAATTCAAAAAACAACAGCATTTAAAAATGCTGTCATAAGACCACAACATTGTTGGGAAATGCTGTTAATAAAATTCCATATTTTATTATAACTTCAAAAACATTAACACTCCAAATTCTTGCCATTTAAATTTATAAATCATATTTCTAGACTTTAAAATTTCACATTTAAATAACTTTAACATATCATTTATCACAACAATTTTTTTTAAACCAAATATTAAATTTAAAAACTCAATTCATTTATTAAGTCAAAATTTCACTGTTTATTAACTTATAAATTTAATAAAACTTAATATTTTACTTCAAATATCATTTCAAAACTTTAAATTTATTTCCATTATTTACTTACATTTTAAAATAAAATTTAAGTCAAAATCATAATCACTTCAAATTTACATACTTAATTTCACAATTTCAAGACGTAATATTTAATTTTCTTAAAATCATAAAAAAATAATATTTTTAAATCAAATTTCATACTTTTAAAAATACATATCTATATAAAAATCATTTAAAAATATACCATGGGGTCTGTGTATAATTTTCTAACCCAGATCAAGTGATACAGATATATATATATCATTTCAATCCGCAATATAAAAAGAAAACTCGGGTTCTATCATTTCAAACCCGCAATCCCAAGTCAAATAAAATACAATGAAAATCGCTTAGGCCAATCATTTCAGCCCATACCGATTTTTTCCTATTCTAAAGTCTGTTCGAGTATGTATCATTTCAACCTATAGTGATTCTATTCTAACAAGGAACTTGCAGTGTGAACATATGCATAAACAATATAAACAATGTCAAAGTCACAATATAATGTCATATATCATATGTCAAGTGATAATTAACATAGTTAACATGGTAATAACATCGAATAACATGTCATATAATCATCATTAACTTGCATAAACATTTTTATTTACAAAACACTCGATATCGATTCACTATTTCATAAGTAGAAATGTCAGAGTGAGAAAGACTCACCTTTATCAATGCTAGAGACAAACAACTCACACAAGAGCGATTCCAAAGGCACGACAAGCACGATTCAGCACGAATTTGATTCAAGTGGAGAGATAACTTAACCTTGCTGCAACCATTCAAAAGCTCAACCGGGGGATATTTAAGCTCAGCCAAAGATGGTGTTAAGCTCAGGTATGACATCAATATGGCACGACAACAAGTGGAAATGAAGGGTAGTGGTTGCAACATAAAGCATACATAGGGTCAAGGCTAAATAAGTGGAGTTTTTGTGGCATTCTTGGCTCGGCCATGGGCATGTGATGGCTCGGCCATGCTTGTTTCATTTCTGGTGATGGTGGTTCTAGAGGTGGCCGAGAAGAGTATGTGAAGGGTAGGGTGGAATTAAGCTTGGCTAGGCAAGGTTTTGTGGAGTTTTGTGCAAATTTTGTGGAGCTATCAACATCAAGTGGTCATGGCTTTACTTTTTGGTTAGAGGAGGGGCTGATGGCTGCTGCAGATGGAGGAGGTGATGGTGGAGCTGATGGAGTGGAGGGCTAGGCCGAGCAAGCAAGAGGAAGAACAAGGCAAAACATAGAAAAGAAGAAGAGAAAAGTGATAAGGGAAGAAGCCATTATCATAATGTTTTTCTTTCTGGCCGTGAATTGAAGATGAGAAACATTTTCTCACGTGAATGCTAAAGAGGAATACATGACTATTAGAAAAAAAATGGTTGGCCCATAGATGAAATGAAAAGGCAAAAGGGAAAATGGAAAGACAAGTGTAAATGAAAAGGCACAAGGAAAATGAAAGGACTTTTGCCTCTTTGAATTTCCTTTTCTTTAAATCAAAATAAAGAAAACACAATTCACAAAAATAACATTGAAAAGAAACAAAATAAAGTGGAAAAATAAAATAAATAATTATTTTAATGAAAAAAATAGAATATAAATAGGAAAATAGCTAATATATTAAAACTAGCATTTAAAATATAAACAATGTACAATAAACATTTAAAAATTATAACAACACTTTTAAAAATGTTTTAAAATAAAAATATATATAACATGTCATATAACACATATAAACACAAGATATGATAAACAAAAATATTATTTATATAAATTAAAATAAACAACTTTGTTAAATAAAACAATTTACACACAATATTGTAAAAAGCATAACTTTCACAAGATTAATCCGATTTCAATGAAACGAAAAGAAGTATTCTTGAAATTTAATCTATTTTCATAATAAAAGATAAAATTCAAAAATTAAAATATTTAAATTTTAAATTTAAAAGTCAAAGTTTGACCAGATTGACCAAAATTCACATTTTTGGAAAATATTCAATTTATTCATGTTTGGAATTCTAATTTACATCAAAATCAAAATTTATATTTAAAATAACAAAATTTATTCATTTTTAATAAATAAAAATAAGGTTTTTAATTCAGGAATTTCAATTTAAAATAATTACAAGAAACAAGGTTGTTACATTTGGTATACAATTATTACTATTATTATTTTCTACATTAAATTGTTCGGCTACATTATTTATTTTGTCTCTGTGGTATATATAACTCTGATAGATGTTGTAAAATTTTAATTAAATGTATAGTATAAATAACTTCATGAATTGTTTATTTAATTATTATATTCTGTCATTCCACTGCGAGATTCTGTATTTGTTTTCTTCTTTTCTTATTTTTCTTAATTAACCCCATTGATTATCTGTGTTTCGGATTGTTTGAGTTAGACATGTGTGGATTATTTTTGATTTAAACCTTCAGAAATGCGGGTCATCATAGTTGGTATCAATGTTTTGTTTTAGCGATAACCTTTGCTTTGTGGGGTTTGACTCATTAGAGATAGGGTAGTAATACCCTTGAATGAGTTTTTTTGAGCGTATATACATATGAGAGCGCATACTTTTTAGTATTATAAAATGTTTTATATTGTGTTTACTTATCCGTTGAGTTGTTTACGAATTCTGGTCAATGCATGGGACGCTGTGCTACCAATAGGGGTTTCTAAATACTTAAACGAGGCAAGTCGACATAATATTGTTTCAAAAAAGGTAAATGAAATTGTTTTACCTAAATTATATTTTATATATAAAAAGATAACTTTCGTAAACCTGTATGATTATTAATGAATATTAGTTGTCAGGAGGTGATAATATTTAGTTACCATCGATTATTGATTGAATTAAACTAAAAACAAATACTTTGTGAATTCTACTTCATGAAGCGTTCAATAATTAGATTGAATTGAAACCTAATTATAATAAGAATTGTTTGAAATAAAAAAGATGTAAATTAACAAAATGCTTTCATAATAAGATAGTGGAATTGTATAAGTATATTTTTAATATAGCTTATAAATAGAAAGGATTTAAAAACGGAGAATTTGAGAACTTAAATTCTGGTGCTTTTGAAATTGTTTTCTAATATTTTTGAAAGTAATATTAGAATTATTTAAAATATTTATGAACAGAAGTGTTTCGAAAAGTAATTAAAAGGAAATAAGTCCTGTACTCCCCTCTTCTATTGTTGGAAAATAATTTTGACGATGACGGCCGCATCCTTAACATTTATTTTCAGTCTCAAGTGGGGAGACTACTTAGTAGCTTTGCTATGCATTTGATTGAACAAAAAGATTTGATTTAAAAATTTCAAATATGGTTTGATATATATATATATATATATATATATATATATATATATGTACAAAAGATATGAGTATGTATATTATTTCAAGATGATTTGAAATGAACCCGGCATTTGAATTCTTAAGTTCTTGTTAATGAATGATTTTCAATTGTAGGAATAAAGTGAATTTTTGAATAGTTGGAAACTTCTTAAATGAGAAATAAGTAATTGAAGCTAAGTTTTTAAATAAAATATGAGAAGTTAAATTATAACTCTTAAATTTCAAGATGATGGAAATTTAAACATGTGTAAATTATTAAACATTCTTGTTAACTAAAATGAATAAGGTAAATTTCTATAACACTCAATTATATTCTAAAAACATTTCTATAACACTCAATTATATTCTAAAAACATATATAAAATTACCAAAAATGTTTAAAAAGTTGAAATGTTAAATATTAATATGTAATATAATATTTTACAAGTTTGAACTTAAGTAATAAAAATGTTTCAAATTCAAATTGTGTTTAAATAAATATTGAATGAATAATTTGAGTAGTAGAAAATACTATTAGATACGAACTTAAGAGAAGGTAAACAAATAATAAATTAAATCATATCTTTGTAAATTGTTTGTAAAATAAAAATTAAATAAGTTCGCAAAAGATGTTTTAAGATTTAGTTGTAGCTGTTTGAAATAACTATAATTTGAATTATATTGTGTAAAAGAAGATACATCTGTATAAAATGATTATAAACTTAAGAAATGATTAATGAAATGAGAAAGTTGAAATTTGAATTATGAAATGAAATTTTACTTAAGTCAAGTCGAATGGAATAAATTGATGAAATAAGTTAGTGAAATGAATTATAAGATGAAAGTTAACTTAAGAAAAGTTGAATAAAATTGATTGTGATAAAAAGAAAAATTTATTAATTTTAATTTGAATTATAAAATAAAATTTACTTAAGTAAATTTAATGATATATAAATTAATAAAATGAATTAATGAAGTGAATCAATATGAACTAAAGTTATGAAGAAATAATAAACATGAGTTGCGTTATATAAATGTTTATAATGAACTTAAATGGTATTAGGAAATGGTTTATAAATGATATTAATATTAAAGAGAATACACTAAGTGGTAACATAATGAAATTTAACTTAAATAAGATTAAATGAAATGATTTTTATGATCCATAAATGAATTGACATGAATTATGTTAAACATAAGCGAAATAATTGAAATTTGAATAGATTGAATGTAAATACAATAAATGTAAATAAATTTGCAACAAACCAATTAATTGTTAATAAAAATTGGATGTTAATAGGAAATGATAGTGTATAAATTAACTATTAGCATTGGATAATGTAAATTCATATGGTTATGAATTAATTGGATGAATATTATTTGATGGATGGTTTCTTTGGTTGAAAATTATTGTTATTACTGCTTTTGCCTGCATATGATTATTTTGTTATGTATTAGTGCTTGTGTTTATGATTTGGATTTAGATTCATGTTATATAGTTCTATTAAACTCATATATGCTTTCTATATCCTTTATATGCAACTAATGTTCAAAATTGAGTTGAGATAGGTACATACGAAGACCGTTTTGACGTACACGCGGATTTAATTTGCTTTTGCTTGCTTAATATGAGCGAACTCGCTCGTATTAATAGTAATAAGGTGCATACCTCGGATTACATACCGCATTTTTATATTTTCTCCTTACAGGATACCTCATTATTGAGATGAGATGTATATTTGGTTATATACTGTATTGTAAACTTTTACGATTGAGCCATGCAAAGGAGACGCTGTCCAAATTTTCCATAAATTCGGATGTTAGAAAATTTTTGAGGTTTAATTTTTTTTAATTTGTCTTATAAATAAAGCGTAATTTCCGTAAAATCGATATCGGAGTGGCATAGCAGAAGCGTAGTAAAAGTTCTGCAAATAAGATTTCAATGTTTTATAAGTTGATTATTTCAAATAAAATATATCAAATGTTAAACTTCTTACTGAACCCCTTTTCATGGACGAAATTTTTTGAGTGGGGGAGAATGTAACGATTCGTATTTTTAACTATTTTAAATTATTAAATTTAATATAATTATTGAACAAAAATGGTTAGCATAAAAGTTTAGTGATTTATTAATGCAGTTTATTGAATATGAACTTGAATAAAATTTTAAAATAACTAATCTCGAAGATTTAGGCAATAACCAGTATTGAAATGAAATTTTATATATTGAATGTGTTCATAATCAATAGCTAAAATTGAATAATAAATGTTGAATTTCTGTAAATTGGAGGTGGCTGTTTTATTACTTGAATTCGTCTAAAATTTAAATTTTATAAGTTGAATAATTTGTATTTCAACTATAGCGATTTACTGAATAATTGATTTGTTTACAATTTAAGATTGAAAATCAATAGATAATTGAATCCTGAATTTAATATGAATTGAAAAGATGCCAAATGTTGATTTAAATTTTATTTAAACAAGAATGAAGATTGTTAACTTTTAAAATTGAATTTAAAGTGATAAAATTGATCTTGGAAATTTCTTGTTTTAATTAATGTGTAAAAATAGGCCTTTTGGGCACTTTCTCGGATTCCGATGAAACAAGTTTCATCGGATCCATAATAGTGAATTATTAAAGAATTTTAAGTTTCATAGCAATCAGAATTATTATTTGGCTTTGCGAGCTTGAAACCCGTAGAAATTAATTAACGGTATTTAGTTAAAATAATTTTATTTTGAAATGCCATCTTTTGAGTATGATGGAACTGGCTCCCAATACCTATTCCATTATGTTCAGGAATGGGGGTATAACATATAGAACGTCAGGGGCACACTTCGTTTGGAGTTCGGAAAATGTATGTGTGAATAATGTCGGAAATTTATATAAGAGGCCATATATTTTCTCATAGCGATCAGAATTATCATTTGGCCGTGCGAGCTTGAAACCCGTAGAAATTAATTAATGGTATTTAGTAAAAATAATTTGATTTTGAAATGACATCTTCTGAATATGATGGAACTAGGTCCCGATACCTATTCCATTATGTTCAAGAATGGGGGTATAACATATAGAACGTCAGCGGCACACTTCTTTTGGAGTCCGGAAAATTAATGTGTGAATAATGTCGGAAATTTATATAAGAGGCCATATATTTTCTCATAGCGATCAGAATTATCATTTGGCTGTGCGAGCTTGAAACCCGTAGAAATTAATTAACCATGTTTAGTCAAAATAATTTATTTTTAAATGACATCTTCTGAATATGATGGAACTAAGTCCCGATACCTCTTCCATTATGTTCAAGAATGGGGGTATAACATATAGAATGTCAGTGGTACACTTCATTTGGAGTTCGAAAAATTTATGTGTGAATAATGTCGGAAATTTATATAAGACGCCATATATTTTCACTTTCGTGAACAAAACCTTAACCCATCTCACAGCCGCGTTCTCTTATTTGTTAAGGGCAAAAATGTAACATCCCACCTTTCCGCACGTTTTAAATCGAGGATATCACACACATCAGACTTAAAGCATACAGAAGGGCGGATTGTTATAGGATAAATAAGAAAAGGCAGGGAAAGAAAAAACAAAATAGAATCTTACAGCGGAACGATAAAATATAATAACCAAATATACAGTTCATGAAGCTGTTTTGTAAACATTTGATTATTTTATACAATACATATCAGAATTGCACATACCAACGAATAATAACCGATGTAGCGGAATATAGTGTGAAGTGGAATAATATAATATAATAATAATAATGAAATCTTTGTCTTCGTCCTCCAGAAATAAAGTCTTCGATCTTGAAATGCTCGGACTGACCCGAGCGAATTGAAAAGACAAAACACTCGAGTCATAACTAAAAGATTTTATGTAAGTTAAATCAACTGAAATAAATATGAGTGCAACGACGTCGGAGATGTTTACTGGGTTTGACATCTCCTATCCAGTGTCTAACGTGAGTGCAGTAACTTAAGAGATGCCCGGGATTCACATCTTCTAAGGATCCGTTAAACTATTTACTATGTAGTAATATTTCACTATTATAATAATGTCTATAGTAAAATAAACTTACTTTTAAATAGCGTTAAGGAGTTATCCAATCTCTCTCTTAACACAATAATAGTCCCATTAGTCCATCCAATATCATAGTCCCTCCTGATCGGGAAGCCACCAGAGGATACCACATGGGCTACGGGAGAAAACCAACTCGTACAAGGCGCGATAGGGTAGGTGACACGGCACAACTAGGCAATGCTAGGGTAGATATACCAATTACGCTTCCGGGTCGGTGGTAACGCGTAGCTCCCGCCCACCTCGAGCCACACCCCCAAATAGAAAAAATCAAAAGTGGCCACCGAATCAATCCAAAAGTCAAAGTATAATATCGAAGGGATGTGTCCGATCAAAGGTGCTACCTCATTAACCCGTCGATCGCTCCTGTTTTAGCCACCTTATGCCAACTCACAGGAGTTGGGTCCACATATTTACCTCAAAGGAAACGCCGCCACCATCCTACTTCATTCTGAAATCTCCACCGTGTGACGCCCCACCTCTATACCTACGGTAGCTAAGGACACTACGGGGTAATGCCGTCAACTAACACGGAGAATAAGGCCGGTTAGGAGCGACCATCTATAGCCTTGCTCTAACTATCTATTGAATACATCGACAATTGTCACACGAGCAGATCGACATATCCAATGAATACTCAAAACAAAACCATAGGTGGCTGGAGGATCTATCAAAATAGAATATAACAACTCAAATGCAATATACATCACAGAATAGTAGATCATCATATACACATATATAGATACATAACAGAGTATACAAACTGATACATGTCAAGTGGTATAGCAAACCACAATATACAGACGAGTCAAACGACTACATATATATATATATATATATATATATCATAGTTACAACAAAATGGGACTACGCAAAAAGCCATAACAAAACGAAGCCAGCGGAGAAGTCCATGCGGAAGCTCTAGAGGCTAAGTCCAAAAGCACATAACCTGAAACAACTCGGTCTGACCCGAGTATAAAATACACGGGTCAGTCTAGCTAAACAAATCAGTTAGATAAACTGAACAACAATAACCTGCAAGGTCATAAAGTATAACAAATATCTCTAAAGGAGATAACACAATCATCTAACAAAAGATGAATCATAACAAGACAAGCCTCATATCATTGGCAACATAATAAACAAAGGATATGAATATCCCATAACAAGCCAAAAAGGCAATAACAAATACGACTGAAGGTAACACAAGTTCCGCAAGGTAACCGCTACATATCGTGCGTCTCAAAAAGACCAACACCGAAGGGTGATAACTAGGGAATATACATATCAATGAAACAACAGAAAATTTGCACGTGCTCAGTACTGTATAAACAAGGATCCATGAGCCGGAAGACTCCAAACCTAATATCACTCGAGCGGTGACGAATGACCAACTCCAAAAGCGATACAATAGGGCAACAAACCCGAAGGCACAAACCCGAAGGTACAAACCCGAAGGTACAAACCCGAAGGCAACATACCTGAAGGCAACAAACCTGAAGGAGACAGTCCGAAGACACTATCCCAAAGGCAACAAACCGTAGTGGTGAAGGTCCGGAGGCCCAGTACTGGACACCACTAACTGGCAGAATGTGTCACAATTCTCGAAAAGGAATCCGAAAAGTGGTAACGTGAGTACCATAACCACTCGTTTGCACTAAACGGTTTACTATCCGTTGGTTAATTTCACACTCAAAGCAGTACAAAGTTTACCTCATCTCATTGGTAAGCCAGACCAAAAGGTAAAAACAGTCAATCGAATAGGGCGTGGATTAATCGGAAAGATAAACGCGCGGATTCATGGTCCGTGTTTTACCTAACCATTTAATCTCTTTTCCACTTCGCTCGAAGTGCAAAATTGTGTGTGCATTTTAAATAGAAATTCTAAATTAGAGAACGAGCTTTAATAACATTTGAAGAGATCATTTTATAAAAACCCATGTATGAAATCAAAAAGGAATCATCAAAGTCAAATATGCATAAATAGCTAATTGGAATCAACACGCGTCGATTAAATTTGGAAAACCAAGCAAAATAGGCAACTTGGCAAAATACAGCAGATTCAGACGTCTGAAGTATATGGTTCAGACGTCTGAAGTATATGGTTCAGAGGTCTGAATTTGGAAAACTAAAAGTTTTCCAGAATCTAATTCATACGTTTGGCCCATATAATTTAAACGTCTAAAAATGGCTTTATAAGCCTATTTCCTTTCTGGTTGCAATCGAACCTATTCATACGTCTGGAACTTTGACTCAGACGTCTGAATACCGGGGAATAAAATTTCCACTATAATATTCAGACGTCTGAAAATGAGGATTCAGACGTCTGAATCCTGTTGTTCAGGCATTTCCTGAACCTAGGCCAAAGATGGCGAAAACAAATCGAAAGCGATCGGATGAGAGATGATTACGGGCCTACTTCAACGACTGCCCAACCTTAACGACTCACCCAAACACTCCGAACAACATAAACATCAATCATATAAGGACTTCATAGATTTGGCTTCAAAAATCATAAATTGGCAATTTCATCAAATCAATCTAAATCGAAAGCAAACGAACATGTAAATATGTTAGGAACTCATTCCTAACAATCCAACATAGTTGTAAACATAGATGTGAGATAAAAATCTCACCTTTTAACTCAAAAACAAAGATGAGAAGCTCAAATGCAAAGAAAAGACCAACCACTCTCCACTTCAACTCTACAAGCTTCAATCTAAGACCAAAACAAGTATTTCCCAAGTTAGGTTTAGGAAACATTCTGAGATTGAAGAGGAAAAGAGTTGGAGAAGATGAAGAGGAGGCTTACCAATAACTTCCCTTCGATTATGGAGCAAGAATTTGAGTTTGCAAGAAGAAACTAGGGATTGGAATTTCTATTTCCCATTCTCTTCCCCCATTTTCAGTTTTAGCTAGAGTTTAGGAAATGAAATTGAGTGAGTGGAGAGAAAAGGGGGTTGATTTAGGGTATTAAGCTAGCAAGTGGGGTGAACCCAAACCCAATAGAAAAAGTAGCAAAATTCAACTTACTCCAAACATATCAAAATTTATACTCAAAAAGATCGCAAACGCCATTTTGAACTCAATGGAAGTGGTTTCGAGTCCTAATTCGTCCGTTTGCAAAAAGTAATATTTTGGACCTAAATCCGACTAACGACGCTATATTTAAATAAAATATTAAATATATAATCGCTAAATATGCAGGTTGTTACAAATCTCCCCTCCTAACAAAATTGCGTCCCCGCAATTCCTAGAGACGATATTGGTAACAACTACATACATACATCATCAAAAGAAAAGGAAATAAGCTTGAGACGAAAAGATATTCTCACCACTGCCAAGCAAAGATAGGAAGCCCGGATAGGATCGCCTGATAAACTCTCTTGTTTTCCAAGTACAATCATTGGGATTAGTGGACCATTGAACTTTAACGAGCATCACGTCCTTGTTTCAAAGGCGTCGCACCTCCGTGGCAAGTATGCGAATAGGCTGCTGCACAATAGATAAGTCCGGTGAGACCTCAAGCTCTTGCAAATCAGGAGAATCGATAACAGAATCAGACTCCCGAAGACACTTCTAAAGTTGAAAGACGTGAAATACGTCGTGAATGCCAGATAAATGAGCAGGAAGTGAAACTCTATAAGCCACAGGGTCAATACGTTCAGTAATAGAAAATGGTCCTATAAAGCGAGGAGCCAATTTCCCAGTCGTACTGAAGCGCATTACCCCTTTCAAAGGAGAAACACGAATAAAAACAAGATCACCGTCTGAGAATTCGAGATGCTTCCTACGGTTGTCCGCGTAGGATTTCTGGCGGCTCTGTGCCTCTTTCATTCTCAAACGAATCAAATCAATCTTCTTGGAAGAATCACGAACAAAATCAGGGCCAAGAATAAGCTTCTTCCTAGATTCCAACTAACAAGAAGGTAATCGACATGGCCTTCCGTATAAGGCTTCGAAAGGAGCCATACCGATAATAGACTGAAAACTATTGTTATAGGAGAACTCTACAAGAGGTAGGTAATCCTCCCAACTACCACCAAAATCAAAAATACAAATACGGAGGAGATCTTCCAAGATACGATTCACCCATTTCCACAACGGAATCTGTAGAGGCTGAAGAAGACCCGAAGGACGCTGATGTTCGGCCTTAATACGCTGACAAGTTATGCAATTACTCACATAACTCGCCACATCGCGCTTCATGCCTTTCCAATAATAAAGACGATGCATATCGGCATACATCTTACTACTACCGGGATGAATAGTATAATTAGAACGGTGACAGTCATCTAGAATGTCATGCCTAAGTGCAAAATCAGAAGGCACAAAAAGACGGTTCTTCTTGCGAAGACACCCATGAGAATCAATGCTGAAATCCCGCAATGCCTCATCACAGGATCCAGATTCACAAAGCTGAATAAGATGCAATAAATCAGGATCACGCCGCTGATCATCGGCAATATGATCCAATAAAATGGGTCGAGCTCCCAAACTAAGTAATAGAATAGGAGAATCAGAAGATGAACCTCGATCACGAATTTCACAAAAAGATAGAGTCTCAAGAATATCCCATTCGGCAAGCATCATAGAAACAACAGCCGAATGTTTGCGACTAAGCGCATCGGCAACATGATTACCCTTACCCGGGGTATACTGGATATCAAAGTCATAGGAGGCAAGAAACTTGAGCCAACGTTGTTGCTTCATATTGAGTTCCTTCTGAGTGAACAAATACTTCAAGCATTTATGATCGGTATAGAGAATGAAGCGCTCGCCCAATAAATAATGTCGTCAGATCTTCAAGGCAAAGACAATGGCGGCTAACTCAAGATCATGTGTGGCATAGCGAACTTCATTCGGACGTAGTTGCCGAGAAGCATAAGCAACTACCCGATCCTTCTGCATAAGAACAGCACCGAGACCACTACCACAAGCATCGGTGTAGACAACAAGATCATGATTCCCTTTGGGAACCACCAAAATAGGAGCATTAGTGAGAAGTTCCTTTAATGTCTGAAAGGAAGCTTCACACTTATCAGACCAAATATAACGAATGCCTTTCCGAGTAAGGCTGGTGAGAGGAAGCACAACACGGGAAAAATCCTTAATGAATCGACGGTAATACCCCGCCAATCCAAGGAAACTACGAATCCCATGTACATTCTCAGGCCTTTTCCAATTCTGGATGGCTTCGATCTTTGAGGGATCGACCGAAACGCCGTCGGAAGATACAACATGGCCTAAGAACATAACCTTATTCTCCCAAAAATGGCACTTGGAGAATTTGGCTCTAAGCTGATGATGACGGAGGGTACTCAAGACAATTCTCAAGTGATTAGCATGCTCAGCTTCAGATTTAGAATAAATAAGGATGTCATCAATGAACACAAGGACTAACTTTTCAAGATATTCCCGGAATACCCGATTCATGAGATCGACAAAGAAAGTAGGAGCGTTCGTCAAACCGATGGCAAGAGGTATGCTATCCTCCACGACTCGTAACCGATGAAAACCCGTGGCAAGGTCAAGCTGAGAAAAGACCTTAAGCACCACTCAATAAATCGAACATATCATCGATCCTAGGCAATGGATACCCGTTCTTGATGGTTAACTCGTTAAGCTTGCGATAGTCAATGCAAAGCCTAAGAGTTCCATCGGACTTCTTTACGAAGACGACCGCGGATCCCCATGGTGAAAAACTGGACTGAATCAACTGCTTGGACTCAAGCTCTAAAAGCTGCTTCTTGAGTTCCTCATTTTCCTTTGTAGACATCCTCGTGGGAGGACGACTAACTGGCTACGCGCCTGGAATGAGATCAATGCGAAACTCAATTGCCCGCTTGGGTGGCAAACCCGAAACAGGCTCAAAAACATCAGAAAAGTCACATGCAATAGGAATACGAGATATATCATCATCATCTCGAGAATCAAAAGAATATAAAGACATTTCAGAATTATCCACATCCCGAAGAACAAGTGATAGCTGAGTAAATGAATTTGGATGTCGAAGATATAAAATCCTCTTAGAACAAATAATCCTGGCATCATATCTCACTAGCCAGTCCATTTTCAAAATCATATCAAATCCCAGACAAGAGATAACGTGCAGATTCGCAGGAAAGGAAAAGCCACATAAAACAATCTCAATATCATCACAAAGCATGCTAAGTGTCGTGGATCCCCCAATAGGATTCGCAATCCTTAAAGAAGTAACCAAACAAGAAACATCCAAAGATAAATCATCGACGAGCTTTTCCGATACAAAAGAATGTGAAGCGCCCGTGTCGAAAAGAACTCGAATACTATGGTCATGAAATAAAATAGAACCTTCCAAAATAGATGGAGATATATCTTTGGGCTGAGAAAGACCTTAAGAAGCCTTAGCAGCATAAAGCTTGCTAGACTTGGCACCGGCAGGAACAGTAGGGCGGGTGGAAACATGATGACCTTCCTTCTTGCAATAGCGGCAGAAGAGAGGCTTAGAACAAGCTAGAATCATATGATCAGGAGAACCACAATTGAAACACTTCCGAATGAAAGGTGTTCCAGCAGACTGAGGCTGAGAATTAGAACCACCAGTCTTCTTCTTCTTAGAAGGAAAAGACCTGGACTTCTGAAATGGAAATATCCTCTTGTTGGGGTTCTTGGAAACCTCAACTTCATCACCACTATCACACTCCTTCTCGATAGCTTCAAGATGAAGTGCCGAATCAACCAACTCCTCAAAAGAGAGCTTAAGCTGGAGCAACAAAGACTTCTTAAGATATTTCTTAAGACCAGAGACAAACTTTAGATTCTTCTTATAAGAAGTGCTAATGAATTCAGGACCATACTTAGATAAAGCCTCGAATGATGCAATATACTCAGAAACGGAAGATTTCCCTTGCTTCAACTCAAGGAAGCGATGGGTCAACAAAACTTTTTTAGATTCAGGAACGAACTTGAGTTCGAATCGCTCCCGAAATCGAGTACAAGAAAGAGTAGACTCATCAATCTCGGTAACAAGAAGCTCGTACCAATCAAGGGCATGCTCTTGCAATAAGCTAGATGTTACAATAACTCTATCATGATCAGAAAGATCCATGCGAGAGAAGATACGCTCACACGTGCGAAGCCAAGCTTGGACTTCAAGAACAGACTCATAGCCTTTAAACGGCTTTCCCCCAAGATGAGAAAAATCACTACACAGACGTGCAAAGGAAGACTTGCGAGGTGGAGATACTCGAGGAGGAACTGGAGGCTGAGTGCTCCTAAACAATTCCAAAAACTGATCAGCAGACATATAAACGCCATCCGGATGTGAGCCACTGGATTGCCCAGCTTTCGGACGTCGTCCCCTGCCTCTTCCAGCCGTACGCCGAAAGTAAGATAAGAACAAGATTATTCACAAGGTAGATATCATTAATTCAAATGTGGAATACTACGGAACAAAATGTATTCCTAGACGTATTCCCACATTCTATCTACCACCAAGGCACAAAAGGAATATAGAGGCACGATGGTTCAAAGATTTGTAACACTTATACACTTTGATGTACCAGAATATGTGCTTCTATTCTGTGTTTATCATATTTTGTTCTGAACTCAGCTCTGATACCAAGCTGTGACGCCCCACCTCTATACCCACGGTAGCCAAGGATACTACATGGTAATGCCGTAAACTAACGCGGAGAATAAGGCCGATTAGGAGCGACCATCTATAGCCTTTCTCTAACTATCTATTGAATACATCGACAATCGTCACACAAGTAGATCGACATATCCAATGAATACTCAAAACAAAACCATAGGTGGCTGGAGGATCTATCAGAACAGAATATAACAATCAAATGTAATATACATCACAGAACAGTAGATCATCATATACACATATATAGATACATAACAGAGTATACAAACTGATCCATGTCAAGTGGTATAGCAAACCACAATATACAGACGAGTCAAAAGAATACACACACACACACACACAGAGATATGTATATATATATATCAGAGTTACAACAAAATAGGACTACGCAAAAAGCCATAACAAAAAGAAGCTAGCGAAGAAGTCCATGCGGAAGCTAAAGAGGCTAAGTCCAAAAGCACCTAACCTGAAACAACTCGGTCTGACCCGAGTATAAAATACATGGGTCAATCTAGCTAAACAAATCAGTTGGATAAACTGAACAACAATAACCTGCAAGGTCATAAAGTATAACAGATATCTCTAAAGGAGATAACACAATCATCTAACAAAAGATGAATCATAACAAGACAAGCCTCATATCATTGGCAACATAATAAACAAAGGATATGAATATCCCAAAACAAGCCAAAAAGGCAATAACAAATACCACTGAAGGTAACACAAGTTCCGCAAGGTAACCGCTACATATCGTTCGGCTCAAAAAGACCAACACCGAAGGGAGATACCTAGGGAATATACATATTGATGAAATAACAGAAAATTTGCACGTACTCAGTACTGTATAAACAAGGATCCATGAGCCCGAAGATTCCAAACCCAATATCACTCGAGCGGTGACGAATGACCAACTCCAAAAGCGATACAATAGAGCAACAAACCCGAAGGCACAAACCCGAAGGTAAAAACCCGAAGGCAACATACACGAAGGCAACATACCCGAAGGCAACAAACCTGAAGGAGACAGTCCGAAGACACTATCCCAAAGGCAACAAACCGTAGTGGTGAAGGTCCGAAGGCCTAGTACTGGACACCACTAACTAGTAGAATGTGTCACAACTCTTGAAAAGGAATCCGAAAAGTGGTAACGTGAGTCCCATAACCACTCGTTCACACTAAACGGTTTACTATCCGTTAGTTAATTTCACACTCAAAGTAGTACAAAGTTTACCTCATCTCATTGGTAAACCAGACCAAAAGGTCAAAACAGTCAATTGAATAGGGCGGGGATTAATTGGAAAGATAAACGCGCGGATTCATGGTCCGTGTTTTACCTAACCATTTAATATCTTTTCTACTTCGCTCGAAGTGCAAAATTGTGTGTGCGTTTTAAATAGAAATTATAAATTAGAGAACGAGCTTTAATAACATTTGAAGCGATCATTTTATAAAAACCTGTGTATGAAATCAAAAAGGAACCATCAAAGTCAAATATGCATAAATAGCTAATTGGAATCATCACGCGTCGATTAAATTTGGAAAACCAAGCAAAATAGGCAAATTGGCAAAAGACAGCAGATTCAGACGTCTGAAGTATATGGTTCAGACGTCTGAATCTGAAAAATTAAAAGTTTTCTAGAATCTAATTCAGACGTCTGGCCTATATAATTCAGACGTCTGAAAATGGCTTTTTAAGCCTATTTCCTTTCTGGTTGCAATTGAACCAATTTAGACGTCTGGAACTTTGATCAGACGTCTGAATACCGGGGAATAAAATTTTCCAGTATAATATTCAGACGTCTGAAAATGAGGATTCAGACGTCTAAATCCTGTTGTTCAGGCATTTCCTGAACCTAGGCCAAAGATGGCCAAAACAAATCGAAAGCGATCGGATGAGCGATGATTACGGGCTTACATCAACGAATGCTCAACCTTAATGACTCACCCAAACACTCCGAACAACATAAACATCATTCATATAAGGACTTCATAGATTTGGCTTCAAAAATCATAAATTGGCAATTTCATCAAATCAATCCAAATCGAAAGCAAACGAACATGTAAATATGTTAGGAACTCATTCCTAACAATCCAACATAGTTGTAAACATAGATGTGAGACAAAAATCTCACCTTTTAACTCAAAAACAAAGATGAGAAGCTCAAATGCAAAGAAAAGACCAACCACTCTCCACTTCAACTCTACAAGCTTCAATCTAAGACCAAAAAAAGTATTTCCTAAGTTAGGTTTAGGAAACTTTCTGAGATTGAAGAGGAAAAGAGTTGGAGAAGATGAAGAGGAGGCTTATCAATAGCTTCTCTTGGATTATGGAGCAAGAATTTGAGTTTGCAAGAAGAAACTAGGGCTTGGAATTTCTATTTTCCATTATGTTCCCCCATTTTCAGTTTTAGCTAGAGTTTAGGAAATGAAATTGAGTGACTGGAGAGGAGAGGGGGCTGAGTTAGGGTATTAAGCTAGCAAGTGGGCTGAACCCAAACCCAAAACCCAATAGAAAAAGTAGCAAAAATCGACTTACTCCAAACATATCAATGTTTATACTCAAAAAGATCGCAAACACCATTTTGAACTCAATGGAAGTGGTTTCGAGTCCTAATTCGGCCGTTTGCAAAAAGTAACATTTCGAACCTAAATCCGACTAACGATGTTATATTTAAATATATAATCGTTAAATATGCAAGTTGTTACAGATCTCCCCTCCTAACAAAATTGCGTCCCCGCAATTCCTAGAGATGATATTGGTAACAACTACATACATACATCATCAAAAGAAAAGGAAATAAGTGTGAGACGAAAAGATATTCTCACCCCTGCCAAGCAAAGATAGGAAGCCCGGATAGGATCGCCCGATAAACTCTCTTGTTTCCCAAGTACAATCATTGGGATTAGCGGACCATTGAACTTTAACGAGCGGCACGTCCTTGTTTCGAAGGCGTCACACCTCCGTGGCAAGTACGCGAATAGGCTGTTGTACAATAGATAAGTCCGGTGAGACCTCAAGCTCTTGCAAATCAGGAGAATCGATAACAGAATCAGACTCCCGAAGACACTTTCGAAGTTGAGAGACGTGAAACACGTCGTGAATGCTAAATAAATGAGCAGGAAGTGAAACTCTATAAGCCACATGGCCAATACGTTAAGTAATAGAAAATGGTCCTATAAAGCGAGGAGCCAATTTCCCAGTCGTACTGAAGCGCATCACCCCTTTCAAAGGAGAAACATGAATAAAAACAAGATCACCGTTTGAGAATTCGATAGGCTTCCTACGGTTGTCCGCGTAGGATTTCTGGCGGCTCTGTGCCTCTTTCATTCTCAAACGAATCAAATCAATCTTCTCTGAAGAATCACGAACAAAATCTGGGCCAAGAATAAGCTTCTCCCAAGATTCCAACCAACAAGAAGGTGATAGACATGGCCTTCCGTATAAGGCTTCGAAAGGAGCCATACCGATATTAGACTGAAAACTATTGATATAGAAGAAATCTACAAGAGGTAGGTGATCCTCCCAACTGCCACCAGAATCAAAAATACAAATACGGAGGAGATCTTCCAAGATACGATTCACCCATTCAGTCTGGCCGTCAACTGAAATAAATATGAGTGTAACAGCGTCAGAGATGTTTACGGGGTTTGACATCTCCTACCCAGTGTCAAACGTGAGTGCAGTAACTTAAGAGATGCTCGGGATTCACATCTCCTAAGGATCCGTTAAACTATTTACTACGTAGTAATATTTTGCTATTATAATAATGTCTATAGTAAAATAAACTTACTTTTAAATAGCATTAAGGAGTTACCCAATCTCCCCCTTAACACAATAATAGTCCTAGTAGTTCATTCAATATCATAGCCCCTCCTGATCGGGAAGCCACCAGAGGATACCACCCGGGCTACGGAAGAAAACCAACTCGTACAAGGCGCGATAGGATTGGTGACATGGCACAACTAGGCAATGTCAGGGTAGATATACCAATTACGCTTCCGGGTCGGTGGTAACGCGTAGCGCGCAACTCCTGCCCACATTGAGCCACACCCCCAAATAAAAAAAAATCAAAAGTGGCCACCGAATCAATCCAAAGTGAAAGTATAATATCGAAGGGATGCGTCCGATCAAAGGTGCTACCTCATTAACCCGTCGATCGCTCCCGTTTTAGCCACCTTATGCCAACTTACGGGAGTTGGGTCCATGTATTTACCTTAAAGGAAACGTCGCCACCATCCTACTTCATTCTGAAATCTCCACCGCGTACACGGTTGTTAAAGGGGTTTTCGGGGTTGGCAGAGAGTATGACAACTTCCGATCCCTGTCTCTTTAACTACCAAACGTTATTATAACACCGCGGTCATTTTAAAATAATTATACTTCAAAACCAGAATATAATATCCATTTCAAAACCATATAAATACGATATCATTTCTATTTTAAAACCCTAATCAATATGATATCGTTTTTATTTCAAATATATCTTTTTCCAAAAATCATAGTACTTCCAAATCTATATACCTTGGAAACCCATAACTTTGAAACATAACTTCTAATACTTAAATGGTTTAAATATTAATTTCCTTTATATAATAAATTTAGCTTCTTAAATCTCACAAATCAATTCCAAATACAGATTTGAATACCAAATAAACCATTTCAATTTCCATATACTTCAAAGCTTTAATTATTCAATATTTCAAAACTAAATTTTATAATTCATATATATATATACACATACTAAATTCTCTTCACTATTATTTAGTTTTGAAATATTTCCTTAATAAATCCAATATCCTTTAAATAAACTTCAAATTCAATAACTGAATATTCCTTAATTTATTCAGATTTCATACATCACTTATGTCAGCTTAAACCCGAATTAAGTTATAAAACCATATTCTTTAAAATCTCAATTTCAATAAGTTCTAAATGGCTCCTTATTAAGTATAACTCTTAATTAAATAAAACCTCAAATTAATTTCAACTATCTTCTCACCCTTGATTTATAAAAATCAATATAACTTTATATTAAAATACAATTTAAGGAAATACTTATCTATATTATATTTAATAAGATCAAACTTTATTATTATTCTTATTTTCTACTTTAAAAAAATTTCATTCATGGCTTAAACCAATAATTTAACTATATATAAAATAACATTTATAAAATATCCAAATTCATATCTCATAAAATCATATATTTCTTTACAAAACCATAGAAAATCATTTCAAAAAATATGTATATATATAGACCACGGTGTCTGTATAATTTTCTATCCTATGGTCAATTGCTACAGATATTTATCATTTCAATCCGCAATTTAAAAATAAATATGCGGTTGTATATCATTTCAAACCGCAATCCCGAATCAAAATAACTAATAAAGAACTTGCAGATTATAATGATATAAAATAAACATCCATTCATCCATCAACAGATCACGCATCCATCACAATCATCATCCAAAACAATCAATCAATATCAATAGATAACTGATAATATATATAACAAGTATTTACCTGGCAGTTACATTCAATAATAAATTAAACGATTTAATTTAAATAAATGCAATTAACCGAGATGCTGATTAAAAATATACGAAAAAGTCATAAATAAATGCATAATCACAACAAAATTTAATTTAACAAACATAAGAAATTTTAGAAGTTGTGAGTGGGTTAAAACACCCACCTTTTGAATTTAAACTGAATTTAAATTCAATGTAAACCCCAAAATTGCATATGTCTTCAAATTCGTCCAAACAAGCATCAAAAAGTCTAGAATTCCAATAGGAACCTAGCGGAGAAAACCGCGTGTGAATTGGATCACGTATGCACAAGTTATACGCATTAGATCGTTTGAAAACAAAAATTAAATTAAAACAAAGAAAATAAACTCACCTCTCAAACAACAGCCACGTCATCACTCAACAGTAACAGATAAACACGCGAAACCCTAAACATCGCGTACACGGAACTGCGCCGCCACCCCTTCGCAATTTTCGCCACTCTCATGTCCAACCTTGACAGCATCAGAGACCGCCGTTGGGTTCGCATGTCAGGCTGCCCCTCCAAGAGGCTCGCGACCCCACGTGATCTCTCCCCCATTCACTAGCGCTGCTGCCATGTCATGGGCCCACCACGGTGAATCTGGCCACCAATAGCACAAACGAACAGCACTGCCGAGTGCTGCACCTCCTCCTCTACCCATCGCCACTCCCCGATCGACAAAAGGTTGGCGATCCACCGTTGGATCGTCGAAAATCCAATATGAACGGCCACGTTTCAATCTCGATTTCTGGACAAACGATGATTCAAAACAAAAAACGAACTACAGATCTGAGATGCGTACATCGAGAGCTTCGATATATAATTTTTCTGGATTTCTTTGAAGAGTTTGAAATTTCAATTTGATTTTTGAATTGCAATTGTACTTGGAATTATCTACCATTGAAATAAGGAGGAACATCTAAATTGTACATACATACAAAAGAGAAATAGAAAGGCTAGGGTTTATAATAGGGTATTTATAGACAAAATTGAAATAGATTGGATGGATCCGATTTATAAACGTGCTGAACGATAAATGGCCCGAAAAGCCCATTTTGACTCCGGAACGAAATTAGGTCAACCTATATATCAAAATAGATGTTTTAAAATATTTTAAACGCGATGGAACAGGTTTCAAGTCCAAATTCCATCGTTTGAAGAAGTTACGCTAAAATCAATATTTTCCAAATTGATTTCAATTGATTTCAATTTCATTGATTTCAAGGCGTTTCACGTTCGTACGATCAAACGACAAGTCCGATCGCTACGAAAATTGAAACCCTACAATAATTCACCAATACGGATCCGATGTGTCGAAATCCGAGTCAGTGGCCAAAATGGCTATTTTTACATTAATTAAATAATATAAAAATCAATCAATTAAATCCATTTTTTAATTTCACTTCTGTAATCGACAAATTTCATCACTTTTATTTTTCTTAACCATTCACATTAATTAAACAAATTTAGATGTCAATTTAGAGTTGATTAATTTATCAAATTTTAGTGTTGATTTTCAATTTCAATATTTAATTTCAATTTTATAAATTTAAAAATTATAAAATAAAACTCCAAAATCCATTTATTAAATTCTTAACCCTTGTTATTCGAGTCTTATTACAATAAGAATATTGCTAACATTGATTTTAAATCTTGATTCTTAATATTCTCTCATTTAAACTTAATTCCAATTAACGTACAAATTAAAATACCTTTAATTGCAATTAATCCTATTATTAATATAGTTCAAATCCAATAAATTTGATAAATATTTATTCCCACTTCTATAATTCAGCAAATTTTCCAATTATGAATAACATTAACATTTTTTCTAAATATTACCTTAATTAATATTAACGTAATATTATATTAGACTTATTGTAACTGATTTCCAATTTAAATTAACAAGCAACAAGAATAGGTAACATACAATAATAGTTACGCTAAATTCTACTTAATAAGCTTTTATTACTTACAAATAAATGTTACCATTTATTTTCATAGTACTAATTTCATCAGATATTCCATTTATTCACTTATGTCATTTATAGTCAAGTATAACGTATCTTCATTAATTGTCATTTCATTCAATCTATTAAGTATTAATCTCAATTAGCACTGGTTATATCTTGATGCATTCTTTTATTACTGTTGAATATGCGCTTTGCGCTATATGATTTTTGTTTGATGATAATAAACATATATACATTCATATAAATGTATTTGGTAATGTACTATTTTATTTTTCATAGTTTAAATAAATATTTGTTGAATAAAATTAAATTTCATAGAATTTGAATTTGAATTCAAACAAAACAAGTTAAACAGATTTTGAATTCAAACAGAAATTTTATTCAAACAAATATTTTGTATAGTATGTATTTGGTTAGATAAATATCTGTTGAATAAAATAAATTACACAGAATTTGAATTTGAATTCAAACAGAACAAGTTACACAGTTTTTGAATTCAAACGAATATTTTATTCAAACGAATATTTATTACAAACTTGAATAGTACAAATTCATGCTCTCACTATACATATACATTTCTGATTACATCACGATTACATCACAAATATTTTTACATTGATAACCTCACTACATATCACTCACACTCGTATTTTGTCTTCAACTGCATTCCGGTTTGAATCCAGCATCTGAGCAATCTGCAAAAATATAAACTAACGTAGTAAAATTGAAAAAGAAATATTTTTGCAATTCAAAAATAAAATATGGTTTTTTTGAAAATAATATTTGCCTCAGTTATTTGGGTTGTTCGTCATCATTTAAATTTGAATTCATCATACACGAACGACTTGTGACATACACAGTGTATTACTGTATATGTCACAAGGCCGTGCACACCGATATATACACTTGATAGATATTACAGGGACAGGTAACCATAAGTGGCTGCAATACACACGTGTACATTCATACACGTGTGCACTGCCTCGCCAACTCGTATGCGCAGCCAACAAGAGCAAGTGTACAACAGTGTCAAGTTGCAAACAGTCAAAGGCAAGACACATGGAACAATGTAACACAGACCAAATGCTCAAGCCACCAAGATGACCAAGCAATGATCAGAGACCAGACAGGTCAAGCAAATGTGCAAATCAGTGAAAATATACAATGCACCAGAAACATGCAAGTGTCAAAGTACAGGTGCAAGTGTACATAAGAGAAGTACAAAATGACCAAACAGCAACAGTGAATGGGGCAAAGCACAAAAGTGCACAACGACACAGTGGCAACATGCTCGAAGACTACACAAATAACCAAGTACAGGTGAAGTAAATCATGTCAAAGAAAATGCATGAAAGCTACAAACTGCAACATGCTTGAAGATGGTTACCAACACAAGACTGCAACCAAAAGGTCAGGGGAGCAACATGAATGCAACAAAAACCAAGCTGCAGCATCAAGATAAGAAGATCAAAGTGAACCAGATCAATAGCAGCTCAGTTATACAAGCTAACCAAGTTTATATGCAATGCAAAGACCACGGCTACAACAAATGTACATATATGGACAATGAAAACAGAAGTGCACAGCAACAGTAAGGAAATGGACAAATGCAACTGAACCAACTACACAAATATGCTATGTAGTAAAGTCAATCAGAGGCATCAACAAAGACAATGCTTGACACCGAGCATGTACAAAATGATGCATGATGAATCAGACCATACAATATGAAACAGAGGCAACAAGACTATATGCAAGCAAAGTCTCTACATGGATGCAGTGATACAAGTCAGAGCAACAATATCAAAGCAATGGTGATGGGCCGAGAGGACCAGTGATATAAGTAAAGATGAGTGCAGATTCGAAGTCGAAAGCAACACCATGTACAACAATGCACTGGAACACATGATGCATATGTCGAGTTCAATGCAGCATAGCACCAGGCATCACTATGATACAACTTACAAACCCAAATGACAACTCAATAAATTTTGCAGTGATACAAAACAAGTTCAACAGGCAACAAGCAAAAGTTCACAGAGAAGTCGAAATCATGAAAAGTGGCACGGCAATTTTTGAGAAGAACCAACAGAAATCGCCATGTCAATGTTGAACAAGTCAAAGTAAAAATACCAAGAAATCAACATGAAATATACGAATATGACAAAGTCAAATTAAAGCCGTGCTCATCACAATTTTTAAAGCCGTGTCAATCAAGCAATCGAGTATTTACACAATTGATTTAGTCAAGGAAAAATCACGAGCATCCAAGTGTAATCGAATGGCCAGAGCAAACAATTTGACAAATTCATATATATTTGGACGAACGAAAATCCAGGAACTCGAACGCATATAAAACCCTAATCATCATCGGCAATCAAATCATCGAGTTCGAACAAGAAAAAGCAGAAAAGAAAAAGGAAACAACACATACCAGAAAATCATAAACAACGAACTCGATCAAGTAGCTGCGAACGAGCGACAGTTGAATATCAGACAAGCAACCGAAGCAAGCTACAAGGAGTCGGCCGATCAACCGTGCATCAAAAGCCCTAATTTGATCAAAGAATCAAGCCCTAAATTTTGCGAGAGGAGCCGCCATTTATTTTTCACCAGCCGAAGAATAAACAAATGAAGAAGATAAAAAGCAACGGGTTGAAAAGTGAATAGGGACCGGCCCTGTTAATTATAAAAGGCTTTTATTATAATTGTTTAAAAAAGGGGTTTTGTTTTTATTTAGGGTTTAAATTAAATAGGGTTGTTTATTTTAATTACTGTTTAAATTGTTTTACTTTTCGAGTCAAAAACTGGTAAATCACCACCTAGGGTTTAGGTAGTGTCAGATTGTCTAGTTAGAATTAGTTCAGTGAGCAGGGTGTGCGAGTTTGCAAAATTCTATTGTAGGCGGGAGCAGAGTTTGCAAGTAAGCGAAGCTCTATAGGCGGGAGGCAAAGTTTGCGAGTAAGCGAAACTCTATAGGCGGAGCAGGGTGTGCGAGTCTAGTAGAGTGTTTGTGAGCATGGAGCAAATGTTTGTGAGCAGGGTGTGCGAGTCTAGTAGAGTGTTTGTGAGCGTGGAGCAAATGTCTGCGAGTCTAGTAGAGTGTTTGTAAGCGTGATACTGTTTAATTCTAATAGAAATCTGTGAATGCAGCAGTAGGCAGGGGTTGCCGAAGCTGGGTAAATTTTGTGTGTGATTTACTTTTCAGCATATTTATTTCTGCTATTATATTTCTGTGTTTAATTCGAGAAAATTTGCTATAACCCTATTCACCCCCCCTCTAGGGTTAATCTAGATCCTACAAGTGGTATCAGAGCCCGGTATATTTTTTTTTTAACTCTAGAGTCATGAGTCTACAAAATAATGCTTTTTCTGAGGGACAATCTATTGCTAGGCCACCCATGTTTAACGGGAACGATTATGCTTATTGGAAAGTTAGGATGAGTATTTATCTTAGTTCCGTTGATTATGATGTTTGGGATATTATTGAAACTGGCTATAAACCTCCCACTATAATCGTTGGTGGTACTGAGATTCCTAAACCTAAGGATAGGTGGGATGCAAACGATAAGAAATTGAAAACGACAAATGCTAAAGCCATGAATGCTTTGATATGTGCTCTTGATAAAAATGAATTTAATAGAATTTCTCATTGTACAACAGCACAGGAAATATGGCATACTTTGGAGGTGACACACGAAGGAACTTCTCAAGTCAAGGAGTCTCGGCTAGCCCTATTCAGCAATGAATACGAAAACTTTGTGATGGACAAAGACGAGAGCATAAAGGATATGTTTGGACGCTTTTCAACCTTGGTATACAATGCTAGAGCGCTTGGGAAGGTATTCACTGAGGTAGAGATTGTGCGGAAGATACTACGAGTTTTACCAATGAACTTTGAGGCAAAAGTCACAGCAATCCAAGAATCAAAAGATCTGAGCAAACTAAGCATGGAGGAGTTGATTGGCAACTTGATGACATATGAGCTTGAGTTAAAAGCAAAGGAAGAACGCAACAACTCCGAACCAAAGAAGAAGACGATTGCCTTAAAAAGTAAAGAAGAAAGCGATGAAGAAGATCCAATTGAAGAGCTTGCAATGGCTGTCAATAATCTTAGAAGATGGTCTAGATTCAAGCCACGCAAGAAGAAAACAAAGGGCAATAGGTCAAAAGATTCCGAAAATTCCGATAATGAACTGACATGTTATAACTGCAACAAGCCTGGCCACATCAAACCAAAATGCCCACTTCTCAAAAACAACAAAGAAAAGAAAAAGGCGAAGAAGGTATTTGCAGCGACTTGGGATGATGAAGAAGGAGAGGAAGCTTCGGATAGCAGCCCAGAGGAGGCTAACTTGTGTTGCATGGCAAAATCAGAATCAGAAGCAACCTCCGACGAATCTAGTGAGGCAGGTGAGTTTTCTTATAAAGAACTTGTTTTTATGTGTTCTGATCTTACTAAGGTAGTGGATACTCTTGAATCTAGAATTGAAAAACTGAAATCTGATAGGAGAGAATTTGCTCGTGAAAATTTTAGGTTAAAAACTGAACTTGAAAATATTCAAAACCTAGAATGTAAAAAATGTAAGATTTTAGATTCAGAATTATCAAAACTGAGGAATAACTTTGAAAGTCTTGAAAATGAAAATTTGAATCTTAAGGAAACCATCGACACTAGGAGAAAGGATTTTATTAATCGATGCACCTCACTTGTTACTGAAAACTCAACATTAAAAACCAAAGTCCAAAACCCTGAGAAATCCTTGAATAACTTTGCAAGAGGCGAAAAATCTTTCAAAATGTTATTTGGAAATCAAATTTTTGCTAACAATAGAAAAGGACTAGGCTTTGGGAAATCACAAAATAATGATAATGCAAAAAGTAAAAGTGTTTTTGCTCGATCTGAAATAATTGGAAATCATGTTGAAAATCGTAGTCATAGAAACACAAAATTTAATCAAGTCAATTTAATGAGCACGTTTTGTAGAGAATTTGGACATAATCGAAATAATTGTTGGTATAGACCCAAACACGTGAAAACTATACCAATTTGGGTTCCAAAAGGCACAAATATAAAATCTTTGAAAGTCAAACAAATTTGGATGCCAAAAGGAACATGTATAAATAGTTTTGAGTCTCCAAAAACATATTTTTCATATTCTGCCACTAACAACAATGGACCTATAAAAACAAATAGGTCACATAAATCTTTTATCGTGTAGGTGTGGTGGCAGGCTAAGGAACAACAATAGTGTTCTCTGGATTTTGGCTGTTCCAGAAACACAACGGGCGACAAAGCAAAGTTCCTTAGCCTAGTTCAAACGTGACAGAATCACAACGGACAACAACGAAAAATATTGTAAAGGTAAAACAGGTATGGTATGTTTTAAACGATATATTAATTGTGATAATCTGCACCGTATTTTGAATTAATTCAGCCAATATTGAGATGAATAAAAGATGATGATTTTGATTCTGATATTTTCAAAATTGTTGGCCAATTATGCTTTTATGCCAAAAACACTACAATCCTTGAAATACTTTATATCGATTAATTTGGATTGCTGATGGTGCTTTTATTGATTGACGATAATATTTTTGGCTAAATCTATATTCACTATTTCTTCTATTTACATGGCTTCAACTTAAAATCCTAATGAATTCTATTTAAAAATTGTAAAAAGGATTTTAAGAAATTTTTGACTTGTTTTTATTTATGGCATTAATTTGTGCTTAATTGATGACCAATCAGATTTTCAATTTTGAACTAATTTATATAAATTTGTTTGGTCAAATGCTGGTTACTCATGCTACACGTAGATATATTGGTTCTGACATTTTGATCACTGTTTGTAAATTTGCACGATTTCAAATTCATGAGAAAAAGGATTTTTAAGAAATTGTTTTTGAAATAATTATGATGTTGATTGACTGTTGATTACTCATGAAAATAATTGTTTATCTTCTGGTTTCTGAAATTAACATCATGATATTTGTTTGAGTGTTAACACGGCTTAAATTCAAAATTCAAAAGAATGATGTTTTGAAATTTTTGGTGCACATCTCATGGTTTGATTCAACAAGTGAATATTGAGTGAAATTTAAATTCAGATGCGGATTACACTGGTAATATAGTTGATAGAAAAATTATTAGTGTAACGTGATTAATTTGTGAAACATTCATTTGCTGCATCGTTTTTAAAGAAAAAGTCTGCATATTTTTCACTTGAAATAATTTTCAAATAGCAGAAAATTTTCTTATAAAACTCCCCTCAAGAAATCATGTTTGACCATATTTACAACTTAATTATTTTTGAAAAATTGATTTTATAATTTTTAATTTGATTTTAAATGACAAATTTGACTAATCTGACTCCCTTTGATTATTGAAAAGATAAATAGTGATTGAAAAAGAGATGAGTGTTGATATTTATCATATATTATAACTCGAGAAAGTATAATTAAAAAATTTCTTTAGAATTTCATAACAAGAGTTATAAAAACTTTTTGTTGGATAATAATTCCATGACCATTTCTATTTCTATCATCTTTCTATCGAACATCACTCATCAAAATCATATTTAATATGTAAATTTGTGGTAGTTTACAAAGGAAATCATTTGTTCTTCAATATCTTTAAATCGGTGAAGGAAATTATTTGTGCTTCAATTTCTTATATTCAGCAATTAAAAATAAATATCCAAAGTATTCACTCTCATTTAAAAGTCCTCACGGTCATGCATGGGTGAATTACTTGGATTTTTGATTATGTGCTTCCATGCTCATTTAAAAGTCCTCACGGTTATGCATGTATGGAACGCATATTAAAAATAATTGATTTAATAGACAAGTTGATTCTAATCCCATTTAAAAGTCCTCACAGTCATGCGTGGTTAGAAGATACTTGATTTCATTTTTTAAATTAAATAGGAATACTACTAATCTCATTTAAAAGTCCTAACGGTTATGCATGGTTAGTAGATATTCAAATTTCCAGAAATAAATATACCACAAATAGACATATCTATATGAATTTTTGATGATTCTATCTCCATCACTTCTGAAAGTGGAATATGCGCTTGACAAGGGTAATTATGATTTTTGTTTGAGTTTTATTGAAATTTGATATTTATATTTAATTGAGTTAAATGTTTGATTCATGTCTATCACTTCAACCCTATTTTATAACACTGTTATTCTTTTGCTGATAACAAAAGGGGGAGAGAAAAGTTAAGATTTTGTCAAATAGAATCAATCAAAGGTCAAACAATTTTCCATTTGCATATAGGCTCATTCACACATTTTATTTGTATGCATATATGTAGGGGGAGTCATATATGTAGGGGGAGTATCACATAAAAAGGAAGCATTCAAATAGGGGGAGCAAATGAAATTATCAAATACATTTAATATATTCAAAATCTTAAATATATGTTTGTTATCATCAAAAGGGGGAGATTGTTGAATATGCGCTTTGCGCTATATGATTTTTGTTTGATGATAATAAACATATATACATTCATATAAATGTATTTGGTAATGTACTATTTTATTTTTCATAGTTTAAATAAATATTTGTTGAATAAAATTAAATTTCACAGAATTTGAATTTGAATTCAAACAAAACAAGTTAAACAGATTTTGAATTCAAACAGAAATTTTATTCAAACAAATATTTTGTATAGTATGTATTTGGTTAGATAAATATCTGTTGAATAAAATAAATTACACAGAATTTGAATTTGAATTCAAACAGAACAAGTTACACAGTTTTTGAATTCAAACGAATATTTTATTCAAACGAATATTTATTACAAACTTGAATAGTACAAATTCATGCTCTCACTATACATATACATTTCTGATTACATCACGATTACATCACAAATATTTTTACATTGATAACCTCACTACATATCACTCACACTCGTATTTTGTCTTCAACTGCATTCCGGTTTGAATCCAGCATCTGAGCAATCTGCAAAAATATAAACTAACGCAGTAAAATTGAAAAAGAAATATTTTTGCAATTCAAAAATAAAATATGGTTTTTTTGAAAATAATATTTGCCTCAGTTATTTGGGTTGTTCGTCATCATTTAAATTTGAATTCATCATACACGAACAACTTGTGACATACACAGTGTATTACTGTATATGTCACAAGGCCGTGCACACCGATATATACACTTGATAGATATTACAGGGACAGGTAACCATAAGTGGCTGCAATACACACGTGTACATTCATACACGTGTGCACTGCCTCGCCAACTCGTATGCGCAGCCAACAAGAGCAAGTGTACAACAGTGTCAAGTTGCAAACAGTCAAAGGCAAGACACATGGAACAATGTAACACAGACCAAATGCTCAAGCCACCAAGATGACCAAGCAATGATCAGAGACTAGACAGGTCAAGCAAATGTGCAAATCAGTGAAAATATACAATGCACCAGAAACATGTAAGTGTCAAAGTACAGGTGCAAGTGTACATAAGAGAAGTACAAAATGACCAAACAGCAACAGTGAATGGGGCAAAGCACAAAAGTGCACAACGACACAGTGGCAACATGCTCGAAGACTACACAAATAACCAAGTACAGGTGAAGTAAATCATGTCAAAGAAAATGCATGAAAGCTACAAACTGCAACATGCTTGAAGATGGTTACCAACACAAGATTGCAACCAAAAGGTCAGGGGAGCAACATGAATGCAACAAAAACCAAGCTGCAACATCAAGATAAGAAGATCAAAGTGAACCAGATCAATAGCAGCTCAGTTATACAAGCTAACCAAGTTTATATGCAATGCAAAGACCACGGCTACAACAAATGTACATATATGGACAGTGAAAACAGAAGTGCACAGCAACAGTAAGGAAATGGACAAATGCAACTGAACCAACTACACAAATATGCTATGCAGTAAAGTCAATCAGAGGCATCAACAAAGACAATGCTTGACACCGAGCATGTACAAAATGATGCATGATGAATCAGACCATACAATATGAAACAGAGGCAACAAGACTATATGCAAGCAAAGTCTCTACATGGATGCAGTGATACAAGTCAGAGCAACAATATCAAAGCAATGGTGATGGGCCGAGAGGACCGGTGATATAAGTAAAGATGAGTGCAGATTCGAAGTCGAAAGCAACACCATGTACAACAATGCACTGGAACACATGATGCATATGTCGAGTTCAATGCAACATAGCACCAGGCATCACTATGATACAACTTACAAACCCAAATGACAACTCAATAAATTTTGCAGTGATACAAAACAAGTTCAACAGGCAACAAGCAAAAGTTCACAGAGAAGTCGAAATCATGAAAAGTGGCACGGCAATTTTTGAGAAGAACCAACAGAAATCGCCATGTCAATGTTGAACAAGTCAAAGTAAAAATACCAAGAAATCAACATGAAATATACGAATATGACAAAGTCAAATTAAAGCCGTGCTCATCACAATTTTTAAAGCCGTGTCAATCAAGCAATCGAGTATTTACACAATTGATTTAGTCAAGGAAAAATCACGAGCATCCAAGTGTAATCGAATGGCCAGAGCAAACAATTTGACAAATTCATATATATTTGGACGAACGAAAATCCAGGAACTCGAACGCATATAAAACCCTAATCATCATCGGCAATCAAATCATCGAGTTCGAACAAGAAAAACCAGAAAAGAAAAAGGAAACAACACATACTAGAAAATCATAAACAACGAACTCGATCAAGTAGCTGCGAACGAGCGACAGTTGAATATCAGAGAAGCAACCGAAGCAAGCTACAAGGAGTCGGCCGATCAACCGTGCATCAAAAGCCCTAATTTGATCAAAGAATCAAGCCCTAAATTTTGCGAGAGGAGCCTCCATTTATTTTTCACCAGCCGAAGAATAAACAAATGAAGAAGATAAAAAGCAACGGGTTGAAAAGTGAATAGGGACCGGCCCTGTTAATTATAAAAGGCTTTTATTATAATTGTTTAAAAAAGGGGTTTTGTTTTTATTTAGGGTTTAAATTAAATAGGGTTGTTTATTTTAATTACTGTTTAAATTGTTTTACTTTTCGAGTCAAAAACTGGTAAATCACCACCTAGGGTTTAGGTAGTGTCAGATTGTCTAGTTAGAATTAGTTCAGTGAGCAGGGTGTGCGAGTTTGCAAAATTCTATTGTAGGCGGGAGCAGAGTTTGCAAGTAAGCGAAGCTCTATAGGCGGGAGGCAAAGTTTGCGAGTAAGCGAAACTATATAGGCGGAGCAGGGTGTGCGAGTCTAGTAGAGTGTTTGTGAGCGTGGAGCAAATGTTTGTGAGCAGGGTGTGCGAGTCTAGTAGAGTGTTTGTGAGCGTGGAGCAAATGTCTGCGAGTCTAGTAGAGTGTTTGTAAGCGTGATACTGTTTAATTCTAATAGAAATCTGTGAATGCAGCAGTAGGCAGGGGTTGCCGAAACTGGGTAAATTTTGTGTGTGATTTACTTTTCAGCATATTTATTTCTAGTATTATATTTCTGTGTTTAATTCGAGAAAATTTGCTATAACCCTATTCACCCCCCCCTCTAGGGTTAATCTAGATCCTACAATTACATCATTTATTACTTTACAAAATAAAATAACATTTAAACTCATAAATGTAATACCAAATTTCATTTTAAATCCGATTGATTTCCAAATCAAATTTATACATATTTCAAACAATTATTATAATTACTCCCAGAACATTGGTTTTATTAAATGACCATTTATTATAATTTAATTTCCTTAATTAATCCAATGCTTACATTTTGTTTTCAAATATTCAATTTGTAGCTAAGTACGTCTACATTAATTCCATTGATTTGCATTTCGTTCAATTTATTAATAGTTACCTTCGTTAAGTTACCTTAGTTAACATTATGTAATATTAGATTATAATTTTACAATCTCAACAAATTCATAAATTGTCAATTGCCAAATATATACATTAATTACTATTAAATGTTCTCAATAAATTTATGTACTAGGTTTCAAAATTTTTAATTCATCACTTACTGCCTTATAAATAAACTTCCATTTCTAATCAATTTACATTCACATTTCCGTTATTATATTAACCATCATGAAAGTACATTTAATTATCTTTATTGGTACTTGGTGAATTAACTGGTAACGCAACCATTATATCCTTTATAATACTTGTATATTTATTCTTCACAAACAACTACTATCTATAATAATATTTCACAAATTAATTCAATAATTACACTTGTTTTTCCCATATTCCTATCTTTATATTATGCCTATTGTTACGCTATAAACTGGTTACTATTATTTGCCTTTCATTTACTTGCCATATTCTCCTTCCCATTATTGTAACCTTTATTTATATTCATTTATTTAATTTAAATTCCAATTCAATCATTATTAATTATGTACAAATTCCTTTATTTATACAACACTTACATTTATTTTCTTATTGTAAATTTTATACCCAAATGCAACAATTCACACTTTCCATTATTATAACAATTTGAATTCCATTCTAGTTATTATTTTTATTAATAATTCACAAATTCAACATTCCTATTTGTTTCTTACATTTAACTTATAACCAAGTATGACAATTCACATTATTTCAATTAATTGCAATTTCATTTTAAATTGTTAATTTTAATTACAACTGCTACATTTAATTTCTAACATTCGCTCCAATATAAATTAATTTTTCTAAATTTAATTACAACATATTATTAATTTAACCAATTTTAATTATTGAAATTTACGGGTCGTTACACTCTCCCCTACTCAAAACTTTTTGTCCCCGAAAAGGAAAAAAGGGAAAAGAAAGAATTAAATAAACAATACATCTTATCAAATATTAATTTTATAAACAATTAAATTTTACAAAATTAATTAATTTGAATAAAATATACCAATTTATAACCATTAAGTCTTTTATACTTAAATTAATAAGGTTTGTAAAACATTTCAATAATTTTCTAAGTCCAAAATTTTTGAAATTTTTTGGCAGAGTCTCCTTTGTATGGAGAGGCTCGGGAGAACATATAATATCAAATATAACAATATACAACATAATATTTCAAAATAATATGTATCCCAACACAGGAAAAACAATACAATAACGCTATAAACCATAATCCGAAAACGTACCTATTTGTCGGGCAATTAACGCTTAATTATGAAATCAAAAGCAGTAGCAATTGCTTTCATAACCTGTATTTCACTTATATAATCCAAAAAGGTTAACAATTATATAAAATGAAATATTTAAAGATGTTTCAACCATAAACCAACCAATCAATACAAACAACCATCACTTGCAACAAGGCATACAACCATCCCATAGAGTCATCACAAATCAATCATTCATTCATATCAACAAAACAAATAGTTGTTCGGGTTCAAACTTTAAATTGTACAGAATGAAAATAAACTACTAAGTGCATCAATTACTCAATAGTCTTAGATGAAACTAAATAGATTATTCATACATCCAAACAATTTTAAAGTATCCTTACCCAAACAACCATAAACCAAAACAAACAACAAACCTAAACAATAAATTAAGTTCATCCTTATTAATTTCATTTCATAACGTTTGATTTCTTTTTTTTCATATAATGATTTATCTTTTTAATTTTATATTATTTCTCGCAAATTTTCATTTTTAATTCGATTTCTTTGCATATTAATTCATTTATTTACTGCTTAATTTCATTTATTTACAGTATTCATCTTTCTGCTTATTTTCAAAATAAATAACTTCAATATTTACTTAAGTCTATAGCTAAACATTTACCTTCTATCATATTTTATTATAGTAAGATTTCTATTATAACTTAAGTTTATAACTCTATAACATCAATTCTTATAAATAAAAGAAATTTATTGAACACATTCATTTCATACTTTTACTTGTACAATTTCCATTACATTTCTTATTAAACATTTCAACTTTTAATATTTGGTAAGTTATATATATGCTTTTAAAGAATGTAATTGAAAGTTATACAAGTTTTCTCATTTCTTTTAATTAATTTACTCTTCAATAATAATCCTTTGTTCTATATGTTACAAATTTAAATTTTCGTTTTATTTACTTTATAACTTAGCATTATATCTCTTATTTCCTTTAGAGGTTTCAATTATTAATTACCTACATTCCAATTCACTACAATAATTGAAACTATTAATTAATGGAAACTTAAAAACTAAATATCGGGTTAAATTTCAAATCGTTATAAAATAATAGACAAATATATACTTGCAACTTATATATCCAATTATACATGAAACAATTTAAAATTTATATTTTTTTATCAAAATAAGTCTGCAGTAAAACTACTACAGAAGCCTTCCCACTTTGAAACTCAAAAATGAAAGTCGTCGATGCGTGCACTCATCACCGAAATTATTTTCCAACGACAGAGAGGGGAGTATAGAACTTATTTCTTTTCAAAGTTTCTTTTTAAACTAATTCTTTCAAATTATTTAGAAACATTTATATCAGAAAATACTTCTAATAATATTATTATTATATCCCAAAACCATTCAAAAGAATTTTCCAAAAAAATCCCGAAACTCGCGTTCTAAGTTTCCAATCTTCACTTATTTTATATTTCATCTAATGTTTATCATTTCACTACCTAACAACCAATATATTACAACCTAATATAATCTTTATAAAAATTTGTTTTATATATAGAAAATACAATATGCAAAATTATTTCTTTCACCTATATTAAAACAAATATTATGTCGGTCTGTCCTATTAAGTGTTTAGAAATCCCTATTGATGTCATAGCGTCCCATGCACCAACCAGAATTTATAAATACAAAACGGAACAGATTAACACAATATCAAAACCTTTTTATAATACTAACAAATACATTCTCTCATATATATACACTCAGCGACTCATCATAGAGTATTACTACCCTATTAATAAAGAGTCAAACCCCACAAAGCTAAGGTTTATCGCTAAACCAAAGCTCTGATACCAGATGTAACATCCCGCCTTTCCGCATGTTTTAAATCGACGATACCACACACGTCAGACTTAAAGCATACAGAAGAGCGGATTGTTATGGGATAAATAAGAAAAAGCAGGGAAAGAAAAAAACAAAATAGAATCTTATAGCGGAACGATAAAATATAATAATCAAATATACAGTTCATGAAGCTGTTTTATAAACATTTGATTATATTTATACAATACATATCAGAGTTGCACATACCAACGAATAATAACCGATGCAGCGGAATACAGTGTGTAGTGGAACAATATAATATAATAATAATAATGAAATCTTCGTCTTCGTCCTCCAAAAATAAAGTCTTCGATCCTGAAATGCTCGGACTGACCCGAGCGAATTGAAAAGACAAAACACTCGAGTCATAACTAAAAGATCTTATGTAAGTTAAATCAACTAAAATAAATATGAGTGTAACGGCATCAGAGGTGTTTACCGGGTTTGACATCTCCTACCCAGTGTTTAACGTGAGTGCAGTAACTTAAGAGATGCTCGGGATTCACATCTCCTAAGGATCCGTTAAACTATTTACTATGTAGTAATATTTCACTATTATAATAATGTCTATAGTAAAATAAACTTACTTTTAAATAGCATTAAGGAATTACCCAATCCCCCCCTTAAAACAATAATAGTCCTAGTAGTTCATCTAATATCATAGTCCCTCCTGATCAGGAAGCCACCAGAGGATACCACCCGGGCTACGGAAGAAAACCAACTCGTACAAGGCGCGATAGGGTAGGTGACACGGCACAACTAGTCAATGCCAGGGTAGATATACCAATTACGCTTCCAGGTCGGTGGTAACGCGCAGCTCCCGCCCACCTTGAGCCACACCCCCAAATAAAAAAATAAATCAAAAGTGGCCACCGAATCAATCCAAAGTCAAAGTATAATATCGAAGGGATGTGTCCGATCAAAGGTGCTACCTCATTAACCCGTAGATCGCTCTTGTTTTAGCCACCTTATGCCAACTTACGGGAGTTGGGTCCACGTATTTACCTTAAAGGAAACGCCGCCACCATCCTACTTCATTTTGGAATCTCCACCGCGTACACGGTTGTTAAAGGGGTTTTCGAGGTTGGCAGAGAGTATGACAACTTCCGATCCCGGTCTCTTTAACAACCAAACGTTATTATAACACCGCGGTCATTTTAAAATAATTATACTTCAAAACCATAATATAATATCCATTTCAAAACCATATAAATATGATATCATTTCTATTTTAAAACCTAATCAATATGATATCATTTTTATTTCAAATATATCTTTTTCCAAAAATCATAGCACTTCCAAATCTATATACCTTGAAAACCCATAGCTTTGAAACATAACTTCTAATACTTTGGTCTAAATATTAATTTCCTTTATATAATAAATTTAGCTTCTTAAATCTCACAAATCAATTCCAAATACAGATTTGAATACCAAATAAACCATTTCAATTTTCATATACTTCAAAGCTTTAATTATTCAATATTTCAAAACTAAATTTTATAATTCATATATATATATACACACACACACACTAAGTTCTCTTTACTATATTTAGTTTCGAAACATTTCCTTAATAAATCCAATATCCTTTAAATAAACTTCAAATTCAATAACTGAATATTTCTCAATTTATTTAGATTTCATACATTTCACTTAAGTTACCTTAAACCCAAATTAAATTATAAAACCATATTCTTTAAAATCTCAATTTCAATAAGTTCTAAATGGATCCTTATTAAGTATAACTCTTAATTAAATAAAACCTCAAATCAGTTTCAACTATCTTCTCACCCTTGATTTATAAAAATCAATATAACTCTATATTAAAATACAATTTAAGGAAATACTTATCTATATTATATTTAATAAGATCAAACTTTATTATTATTCTTATTTTATACTTTAAACAAATTTCATTCATGGCTTAAACCAATAATGTAACTATCGATAAAATAACATTTATAAAATATCCAAATCCATATCTCATAAAATCATATATTTCTTTACAAAACCATAGAAAATCATTTCAAAATATTTATATATATAGACCACTGTGTCTGTATATAATTTTCTATCCTATGGTCAAGTGATACAGATATTTATCATTTCAATCCGCAATTTAAAAATAAAGATGCGATTGTATATCATTTCAAACCGCAATCCCGAATCAAAATAACCAATAAAGAACTTGCAGATTATAATGATATAAAATAAACATCTATTCATCAATCAACAGATCACACATCCATCACAATCATCATCTAAAACAATCAAGCAATATCAATAGATAACTGATAATATATATAACAGGTATTTAACTAGCAGTTATATTCAATAATAAATTAAACAACGATTTAATTTAAATAAATGCAATTAGCTGAAACGATGATTAAAAATATAAGAAAAATTCATAAATAAATGCATAATCACAACAAAATTTAATTTAACAAACATAAGAAATTTTAGAAGTTGTGAGTGGGTTAAAACACTCACCTTTTGAATTTAAACTGAATTTAAATTCAATTTAAACCCAAAAATTGCACAGCCTCCAAATTCGTCCAAACCAACATTAAAAAGTTCGGAATTCCAATACGAACATTGTGGAGAAAACCGCGCGTAAATTGGATAACGTATGCACAAGTTATACGCGTTAGATCGTTTGAAAACAAAAATTAAATTAAAACAAAGAAAATAAACTCACCTCTCAAACAACAGCCACGTCATCACTCAACAGTAACAGACAAACACGCGAAACCCTAAACATCGCGTACACCGAACTACGCCGCCACCCCTTCGCAATTTTCGCCGCTCTCACGTCCAACCTTGACAACATCAGAGACCGCCGTTGGGTTCGCCATGTCAGGCCGCCCCTCCAGGAGGCTCGCGACCCCATGTGATCTCCCCCCATTCGCTAGCGCCGCCGCCACGTCATGTGCCAACCACGACGAATCTGGCCACCAATAGCACAAACGAACGACACTGCCGAGTGCTCCACCTCCTCCTCTACCCATCGCCACTCCCCGATCGAAAAAAGGTCGACGATCCACCGTTGGATCGTCGAAAGCCCAATATGAACGGCCACGGTTCAATCTTGATTTCTAGACAAACGATGATTCAAAACCAAAAACGAACTGCAGATCTGAGATGCGTACATCAAGAGCTACGATATATAAATTTTCTGGATTTTTTTGAAGAGTTTGATATTTCAATTTGATTTTTGAATTGCAATTGTATTTGGAATTGTCTGCCATTGAAAGTAGGAGGAACATCTGAATTGTACGTACAGACAAAAGAGTAATAGAGAGGCTGGGGCTTATAACTGGGTATTTATAGGCAGAATTGAAATAGAATGGTTGGATCCGATTTATAAACGTGCTGAACGATAAATGGCCCGAAAAGCCCGTTCTAACTCTGGAACGAAATTGGTCAACCTATATATCAAAATAAATGTTTTAAAATATTTTAACGCGATGGAACAGGTTTCAAGTCCAAATTCCATTGTATGAAGAAGTTACGCTAAAATCAATATTTACCAAATTGATTTCAATTGATTTCAATTGATTTCAATTTCATTGATTTTAAGGCGTTTCACGTTCGTACGATCAAACGACAAGTCCGATCGCTACGAAACTTGAAACCCTACAATAATTCACCGATACAGATCCGATGAAACTAGTTTCGTCGAAATCCGACTCAGTGGCCAAAATGACTATTTTTACATTAATTAAATAAAATAAAAATCAATCAATTAAATCCAATTTTTAATTCCACTTCTATAATCGACAAATTTCATCACTTTTATTTTTCTTAACCATTCACATTAATTAAACAAATTTAGAAGTCAATTTAGGGTTGATTACTTTATCAAATTTCAGTGTTAATTTTCAATTTCAATATTTAATTTCAATTGTATTAAATTTAGAAATTATAACATAGAACTCCAAAACCATTTATTAAATTCTTAACCCTTGTTATTCGAGTCTCATTACAATAAGAATATAGCTAACATTGCTTTTAAATCTTGGTTCTTAATATTCTCCCATTTAAACTTAATTCCAATTAACATACAAATTAAATTACCTTTAGTTGCAATCAATCTTATTATTAATATAGTTCAAATCCAATAAATCTGATAAATATTTATTCCCATTTTATAATTCAGCAAATTTCGCAATTATGAATAACATTAACATTTTTTCAAAATATTACCTTAATTAATATTAACGTAATATTACATTAGACTTATGGTAACTGATTTCCAATTTAAATTAACAAGCAACAAGAATAGGTAACATACAATAATCGTTACGCTAAATTCTAGTCACATTAATAAGCTTTTATTACTTAAAAATAAATGTTACCATTTATTTTCATAATACTAATTTCATCAAATATTCTATTTATTCGCTCATGTCATTTATAGTCAAGTATAACATATCTTCATTAATTGCCATTTCATTCAATCCATTAAGTATTAATCTCAATTAGCACTGGTTATATCTTAATGCATTATTTTGTTACATCATTTATTACTTTACAAAATAAAATAACATTTAAACTCATAAATGTAATACCAAATTTCGTTTTAAATCTAATTGATTTCCAAATCAAAGTTTATACATATTTCAAACAACTATTATAATTACTCCTAGAACATTGGCTTTATTAAATGACCATTTATTATAATTTAATTCCCTTAATTTAATCCAATGCTTACATTCTGTTTTCAAATATTCAATTTGTAGCTAAGTACGTCTACAATAATTCCATTGATTTGCATTTCGTTCAATTTATTATAGTTACCTTAGTTAACATTATGTAATATTAGATTATAATTTAAAATCTCTACAAATTCATAAATTGTCAATTGCCAAATATATACATTAATTACTATTAAATGTTCTCAATGAATTTATCTACTAGGTTTCAAACTTTTTAATTCATCAATTACTGCCTTATAAATAAACTTCTGTTTCTACTCAATTTACATTCACATTTCCATTATTATATTAATCATCATTAAAGTACATTTAATTATCTTTATTGGTACTTGGTGAATTAACTGGTAACACAACCATTATATCTTTTATAATACTTGTACATTTATTCTTCACAAACAACTACTATATATAATAATATTTCACAAGTTAATTCAATAATTACACTTGTTTTTCTCATATTCCCATCTTTGTATTATGCCTATTATTACGCTATAAACTGGTTACTATTGTTTGCCTTTCATTTACTTGCCATATTTTCCTTCCCATTATTGTAACCTTTATTTATATTCATTTATTTAATTTAAATTCCAATTCAATCATTATTAATTATGTACAAATTCCTTTATTTATACAACACTTACATTCATTTACTGTAAATTTTATACCCAAATGCAACAATTCACACTTTCCATTATTATAACAATTTAATTCCATTCTAGTTATTATTTTTATTAATAATTCACAAATTCAACATTCCCATTTGTTTCTTACATTTAACTTATAACCAAGTATGACAATTCACATTATTTCAATTAATTGCAATTTCATTTTAAATTGTTAATTTTAATTACAACTGCTACATTTAATTTCTAACATTCGCTCCAATATAAATTAATTTTTCTAAATTTAATTACAACATCTTATCAATTTAACCAATTTTAATTATTGAAATTTACGGGTCATTACAAATAATTTCTTCTTCTTCTCTCCTCGATTTCTCTCAATCCACTCATCGTATCAAACGACTTCAACTTGGAAAATGAAGATCTCATCAAGCTCTACGCTTTGGACCGTTGGATTATGGTGAAGCGTCGCGAATTCGCTAGGATCGAGGCGATTAGGACATGCGGTTTGGTGTTCTTATGGGTGAAAGGAGGCAGCAGAGGCTTTGGGGCATGGTACGATGGTGGAGTAGGCCGTAGCGGTTTTAGCGGTAGTCGTTGATTGGAGCTCCGATGATCCGTGTGTGGCACGTATGGAAGAGGAATGATCGCATGATGGGTTTTTCGCGTAGTCTGGAAACGAGAGTAGGAAAGATGATGGGACGAATTAAAATTATTTTATGTTTATGCTAATTTTATTTTAATTATCGTAATGTTTAAAAATCCATATCATTTTAGTGTGAGGTCCGAATCGAGCGAAACGAGTCGCGTTGTGATCATGTCGACAAAGACTACGACATGAATCGAATTGGAATTTATTTAAAGCTGAAAAATTTTCAGTTTTAAAAAAAGGTGAATGTTTTATAACGCTCATGAATTATTAAAGTATTTCTGGTGTTGGTTAAATTGAAATTATAAAATAATTTAATTTTATTGACTGTTGGTTGGTAGTTTAATTGACATTTAAATCGGCATATGAATTGAGATGTTAGGGATTAAAATTTACAATTAGAGTGAAATTGAAATTAAATTTCTAGTTAAAAATCTAAAATTTTATAACTAGCTAACTGTCATGATTTGTTGATTGATTTGGATGTTAATTGTGATGCATTCCTATTGGTTGATATTTTGGGTGATTGGATGTTTATTTATTTTTATATATTCCTGTTATCACCATGTATATTAATAGACAGTATAAAACTGTTATTTGAATTATTTTGAATAAATTAAGAAATAGGTTGAAATGATATATACATATGGCACTTTGATTTGGATTGAAATGATATACATCCATCCCTGAAATTAAATTAAAATTACCGATCACTTGGCCATACGATAGAAAATTATTTACGGACATCGGATTGGTTAAATTAAACGGTTTTAAATACTTGGATTTGAATTTATTCAATTGATATTGTTTTGTAAAAATTGAATTAAATTAAAATATGGAAATTGAATTAATTTCGAATTCGAGTTTTGAAATGCTGAAATTAGAATTAGTTAAACGTAATTATTTAAAGAATGAAATTTGAAATTACAATTGGAATATGATTGGAATTATAGATATTGATTTGTTTTAAAAGATTTGAACGTTAAATTGAACATTGAAGTTAATTTGATTTAAGTGATTTAAATCAATATTTTAAAATTGAACTCAAATTTATCTAAATTGAAATGGTTTTAAATTGAATTGAATTGAACTTTAGACCATTTAATCGAATAGTTGGATTGAAATTGAAGTTAATTTGGAAATGAAATTGACATTAATTTGGAATTTGGAACTGAAATTAAAATTAATTTGGAATTGAAATTAATGTGAATTTAAATCAAAATTGAGTCGATTTGAATTAAATTGAGATTGGAAATGATTTGAATTGGAATAATTGAAATTGAATCGGTTTGATTGGAATTTGGTCTTGGGTCTAGATTTGTTAAATTGGATAGAGACAGTTTGATTTGAAATTATTTTCAAAATAAATTATTTTAATATAAACTATTTGAAATGTATCTTTTTAAATTTCAAATTATTTTGATTTTCCAAAATATTTTACTATATAAACCATTTTCAATACTCAAACTATTTTATATCAAACCATTTTAACCTTCAAAATATTTTGTAAAAAATTCAAACCGTTCAAATTGGGAATTATTCATATTTAAATCGTTGATTTAAATGCGAATTAGGTTAAACTGAAGTTATAACCTAAACTGGAATTCAAAATCGAAATTTGAATGAGATGAAATTTTCAAATGAAACCTACATATTTTATGTAAATATGGTGATTTTGAAATGAAGGATATTTTAAAGTGAATATGCTATTTTGATATCAAGTATGAATCATTTTTAAAATGTAAAAGTACCAACTTGCATGTAAAACGACGTTTGGTTGTTAAAGAAACCGGGACCTCTTATTGGCATACTCTCAGTCAACATTGAAACCACTTTAACAACTATGCATACGGAGGAGACTCCAGAATGAAGTGGTTGGATTCGGTGTACGTTTGCTGGATTTGAAGAAAGAGAACGATGATGGATTGGCTTCGACACTTGTGTCAATTTGAAATGACTAAAACAGGACGACTAGAACCAGACCAAGTTGGCTAGCTACCCCTAGCGAACACCTGTTCTTCAATTTTTCTGATGGACTCTGTCCATAATATTACCCTTGTTTTTGGTTTCGATTGGTGCACCTTGATTAGGATAACCTCCCTTTGACTCGATATGGAATGGGTGGATGCGGTGGATGGTCATGGCTACGATGTGTTACCACCAGAATGATGACTCGAAAGTATTCTACCTTGGGCATTGCCTCAAGTGCCTTGTCATACTTTTATCCTTATACAAGACCACTACGATTTTATTTTAGTGTTGCCTTATCACGGCGCATCCCTAGCTACCGACGTGCTACTAGTTGTGTTATATGCAAACTGTACGACAATGCTTATAAGCGCGTTAAGGGGGGTTAATGTAAGGCCTTAACACTAAAAAAATATATTTATTTTACCGACTAGACATTATATATATACAGCGTATTCTACTATATATAAATATTTTGATGGATCTTTAAGAGATGGAAAATCCCGTAACATCATTTAAGTTACTGCATGCATGTTATACCCTGGACAAGAGATGTAAAATCCCGTAACATCTCTGATGCTGTTACATTCCTATTATATGTGATATTAATTTGACTCACATAAGGATATTTTAGTCCTGACTCGAGCATTTCGCCTTTTCATTACGCTCGGGTCAGCCATGAGTTTTCAACGTATTGAAGATCAGTTATTCTGGACCACGAATACGAAGATTTGGTATATTATTATTACTATAATTATTTCCTGCATCATGTCGTTCTGGTGCATTATTTATTTTGTCTCTGTGGTATATATAGCTATGATAGTTGTTGTAAAATTTAATCAGATGTGTAGTATAAACAACTTCATGAGCTGTTTATTTGATTATTACATTTTGTCATTCCTCCATGAGATTCTGTATTTGTTTTCTTCTTTTCATATTTTTCCTAACTAAACCCACTGATTATCTATGTTTCGAATTGTTTGTGTTGGACATGTGTGGATTATTGTCGATTTAAACCTTCCGAAATGTGGGTCGTCACAATAACCAACTCGGCTAAGACAATATGTCTAGTACGAGTAAAATTCTGAAACAAAAAGGAGTGTATTTAACAATAATATGTGAGGCCATGCTGCTGACGTGGAACATGTTTTCTCCTATGTAAACAACAACCAAACATAAGAATGAAAAAGAACAATTGGGAACAAATCCAAATGTAGATGATGAGAAAAAACAATATAAAGATCTAGATTTTAAAGAGTGAAAATAGTCTGAAAAAATCCAAACTGGACAGAATGAATAAAAAAATAACGGTTCAAACTTAGTAGAATGGAAAAAACCCATAATTAAACATCGTGAAGAGTGGTTGACTCTTTTCGTTGCAATTACAGAAAAATAATTCGAAGATTCGAATCAAATAAAGAAAAAAAAATTCCAACAAAGACTAGGAGGGTGTACCCTCCTTAAAGTATACCTCTAGTAATATACTTTGAGAAGGTCATATACACTGTAACACTTCTCGGACATGTCCAAGCCGGACCCTCCAATCCATACCTAATATCCAAATATTTTCACATCTAAGTGCACAACCGAATCCAAACTAGATAAGATGCGAAAATACCCTTTTAATATGAGCAACCCCACAAGCTTAACTTCCTCTCGTGCTTTGGGTTTAGTCATTTCCAACAAAGGATAACCAAACTCAACGGAGCAACAAATCGTCTTAGAATGACAATAACAAAGAAGCTACGGTAACCAATGGCTGGGAAACCAACTTTCAAGGATATATAAAACGATCATATACGGATATTTAGTCTTGTATAATTATCACCACTCATCAAATTCAAACTTGTACTATTTCTTGGTTAACAATAATACCAGATAAGTCAAATAAGTGTTACCTCAAAGTCATGTCTCACGACTATTCTTAACTTTCAAAATAGAAGCAAGTGTACTTCTTCAATGTTTAGTGCTAATTATACAGATCAATCATTTCCATATAAGTGATATCGCTTTATGGGAATAAATTCATTTCCATAGATGAATCAAACTTTTGCTTTTAAAACCGTACTCGTGCTTCAGCTTCACAATACGAATATTAGCTTTAAAACTCTTTGTTAAAGGAATTCACTAACTTTAAACATTATTATAATAAGGATTTAATAACTTAAACACATTCTTATTATATTAATTGATTAACATTAAAAGTTCATTAATACAGTTGATGAATATACTTCAATAGCTTTTGATCCGAAAGATGTTAAACATTTTTAAACACATAATTTAAATAAAAATTAGTTATAATTAAATAAACTTAATAAATAAATAACTTATTATCATTAATTAAGATGAATAACAAAGTCAAAACATCATTGTTACTTTGATAAATTCACTTTGAAATTTCATTAATTAAGTTGATAAATAAACTTCAAATGCCTTTAATTGAAAAAGGTAAATCACCTTTAAAATATCGTTAATTCAATTAGTTAATAAACTTAAATATAATTAATTAAATTAATGAATAAATATTCACTGTCTAAAAATGATTTATTAATTATAAACATCATTAAAGGAAAGATTAATTAAAGTTAAAACAAGTTGATTAACTTTTCAAAATCATTTATTACAAATAATTATTAACATAAAAACATCACAAGCAAATTGATTAATTAACTTTAATCCATTATTATTAAATGATTAATTATCCTTACGTAAAATGACTAATCAAATTAAACCTTCATTAAAAAGGTAATTAGTTAGATTTAAAACACATCATTAACTAAGTAAGTAGTTAACTTTAATCCTTATTAATTAAATAACTAATTAAATTAAGTAATCATTATTAAAATGACTAATTGCCTTTGAAAACATCATTAGTCAAAATTTCGCTTTACTTGTAAAATAATACCAAGCACAAAGATGAAACCAAACTGTTTCGAAAAAATTGAGTTTCTAAAAGTGTGATATTGCGATTAATGCTATACGGACAGTTCGGTAAACAAGTTCGTGTTATTATCAATACAACCAAACATCACAGAGCAAGGGTATGAGCATATATACAAGGTAAGCAACTATGATACAAATGAGCATTTATTTACAAATTTATTAGCTTTAACTACTACTTTTTCATAAAGCTTACTACTAGTTTACTAACTTTCCTAAATGACAACTTTTAACAACATGAACCAAATCAACAACCAATAAATCACCAAATACGCACGACAAGCATTAATAAGTCAATAGTATGAGCACTAAAATAGTTTAAAAACTTTGGTTATAAGAATTGAATTTTTACTTATAAAAAGCTTGCTAACTTAACCAAACTTGCCCCAACTCTTGAATGCGACTAAATCTAGGCTCTACTATGCAAATGCCTCGACTTTGTGGCCTTGAAGTGAATGTTGGGCTTAGCCATGGGCTTTTGGGCTTGGCCTAGGTTGATATGACGTGCATGGGCACTTGTTTGAATAGTTATGCGATTTAGAAGAGTAAGAAACTAGTTTTAATTGGATGAAAGAAGTTTAAAAATGGAAAAACTAGTGTTTTAAGCTATGAACAAGGAGATGGTGGCCATGGCTATGTGAAGGAAGACGTGTTAGGAAAATGAAGAGTAAGAATGTAAAGTAAAAATATGTGAAAAGGAGGTGGTATTTATAGGCATGAGAAGTTGTAAAAAGACTAAACTAACCTTTAGTAATATAATATATGTACATTTCATGTACGAGACAACCACCATACCCTCTCTCCTTCACTAGCACATGTTGCTACCCTTTTACACCCTAAATCATGCAAACAAAGCCATGTGTATACTTAAGGTATGGATGGGTTTTGTATATATAAAAATGCATGTATATATAATAATAAGCTTTTATTTTAATTATATTTGTCACATTATTCTTAAGTAAGAACAAATATATGTTAATGTTTTAAAGTATGCTTTATTAATACTAATTATATCATATAAAAATGTGTACATTGTTGCACAAGGGTTTCACAACGTTCCCGAAAACATTTCGGTATCGAAAAGTCAAAATTCCAAGAAACACTTTTTGATCATGTTTTCTGTTTTTATTTGAACTAACTAATTTAGTACACATATTTTGAAGATGATTTTAACATCATTATTTATTATTTAAAAGAGGTTTATTTGGTTATAAAAGTCCATTATTTAAATATTTAAAAATGATTTAAATATTCAAATGCAAAGTGATTAATTTACAGGTCGTTACACTTTTCCCTCTTAAAAGAATTTCGTCCCCGAAATTATTAGGTGTGGAAAACGTAATATCCAACATAAGAAAACCAATTTATTAACTTGGTAGTAAATATGATTAGTTATATTTTCCTTAGTCATATTATTTCTATCATAAACACATGCAATAAAAACGCTATAACAACCGTATGCAATCAGGTAAACTGATGCAACCAAAAGTAATGTAACAAACATATGAAACAAAATATAGAGAATATTCAATAATAAATGCTATGCATTCAATATTTTTCAAAATACTTCTAAAATTTAGAAATAAATGCCCCGGCTTCATAATCAAAATATTTGAATTCCTCAAAACAGAAGTAAATCAAAACCAAAATAAAAAATGTCAAGGAGAGGGTCCTCCTAATAAAGCATGTAAAACTCTAGAATTAAAATAACATGGAGCTTCTAGTGGTATTCCGATTCCTCTAAATACAACAACTAAAGTGAACAATTATCATTTTTTTCCCAACAATTTCCAAAATCAAATTTTCAAAAGCATTGGGATTTAAGTTCTAACAAAAATAATTCAAAAACCATGGTTTGTAAATTTTAACTTCAAAAACTATGGTATATAAGACCTCACAATCAATATTGAAATCCAATTAAATCAAATCAGTCAAATTCGATAAAAGAAAAGCTAACACTTAAAATTATTTAAAATAACAAACAAATCTTAACTTAGGTTTAATACTTTCTTAATTTCCTAAGGATATAAATAATTTCCTAAGTGTATCATTTTGCTCATCATCCTTTGGTTATTTTTTAGATGATTACCTATGCTCCTTCAGACAAAATTGTAATTTATACTCCATAATTAGTGGTTTCTTAACTATGCCAATATTTATAAATCACTTAAATTTGCATTCAGTATTTTATTCAATATTAAAATTGTTTATGAATTATTTCATAAATTTTCACCTAAGTTTAATTTTTTTGATAAAGTCGTTTCTTTATAAAACACCAAATAATAACTTATTCTATTTTGTGTACTTGTATAATATTCTTTTATATCCTAAGAGTACACACAATTACAAATTTTATTTCACTTTTCACAATTTAGGTAAAGGTCTAATCAAAATTTTGGGTCTTTAAAACCGAGTTAACCTCGACCTCTTTAACTTAGGTGTTAAAATGGACGATGTTTATAGGTTGATCCAAAATAACAAATAGTTTACCCCAGTTGCATATTTCAAATAAAAGCCATGGTTTTAATAAAACAATGTTTATTAAAACCTTCCTACCCTTTTTACCTTAAGCGGTTATAATAGATGATGTTTGTGGATTGGCCCAATAACTCCAATTACTTTACATTGCTTGGAGGTTTTAAATAAATCTATAGTTTTGATGAAACAATGTTATCAAAACCTTCTTATCTAATCTAACCCATTGAATTAGTGTCCACTTATCCCCATCTTATCTAAGAGTAAAAATTAATTTATCCAAAACAATCTTTTACCAAAAATACTTTTTATTTTTTAATAAATTCCCTACTAAGGGAATTTAAAAATGAAATGCTTGGTTTTCAATTTCAAAAAATCATTTTCTGCAAGCATACTACATATAGACCTGTCAAAATATGACCCAACCCATTAACCCAACCCATTTACCCTACTTTTAAGTGGGTTGGGTCAACTCATTTATGAATTTTATTAAATGGGTTATGGGTTGGGTTGACCCATTTTTAAAAGGGCTATAAGTGGGTAACCCATTTACCCATTTATTAAAAACATTAAATTTTAATATAAATTTGAAAAATAAGAATTTTAAACATACAATTTAGTTTTCATGAAAATTGACAGTTGTACTTAAAAAATAACAGGCCACTACATCTTCATATTTGAAATTCACATACTATAGAAGCCGCTATTTTTTCAGTTCAGACTGCAATTAAAATTTATAATTCCAAATTATAAATTCGAAATTTCCAAAAATTTCAAAATTTAAATTTAAATTTTCAAATTTTCATATTCCAAATTTCAAATTCGATATTTCAAAAAATTTGAAAATTTAAATATCAAAATTTCAAATTTCAAAATTCGAAATTTCAAAATTAAAAATTTCAAAATCCAAAATTTCCAAAAATTTCAAAATTAAAATTTCGAATTTCAAAATTCGAAATTTCCAAAAATTTCAAATTTAAAATTTTCAAAATTCAAAATTTCCAAATTTAAATTTCGAAATTTCAAATTTCGAACTTCGAATTTCAAAATTTAAATTTTAAAATTTTCAATTTTTAAATTCAAAATTCAAAATTTAAAATTTCAAATTTCAAATTTCAAATTTTCAAAATTCGAAATTTCATAATTTCAAAATTCGAATTTTGAAATTTGAAAATTTAAATTTGAAAATTGGAATTTGAATTTTTAAAGTTCAAAATTTTGAAAATTTCAAATCTTAAAATTCAAAATTCGAAATTTTGAAATTTGAAGTTTTGAAATTTGAATTTTGAAAATTTGATATTTGAATTTAAAAATTTTGAATTTTGTACTGTGAAATTTTTAAATTTTGCAATTTTCGAAATTTCGAAATTTGAAAATTTTAAATTTGAATTTTGAAATGTGAAAATTTGAAATTTGAAAATACATTTTTTTAGAATTTTTTCATATAAAAAATCGACTTATGTGAGTCGAAAAGCAAAAAAAAAATTGCTTTTGCAATAAGTTGAAAAATGACTTTTAAAAGTCGGTAGATTTTGTTTATCCATATTGACTTTTTAATTTTTTCATTTTATAAGCAAAAAACAACTTATTTATTGTAATTCAGACGGCCCCTAAATCTTTAAATGGGTTAAATGGGTAACCCGCTTATTAAACGGGTTGGGTCATATATGACTAGGGTCATAAGTGGGTAAAAAAGAATGGGTCATAAATGGGTTGGGTCAAACTCGACCCAACCCATTTTGACCCAACTCAACCCATTTGACAGGCCTAGTCTATTCCATCTAAATTGTACTGTTTGATTGTTTTTGTTAAAGAGGAGACTGCGTTATCTACCCAAGAGTTTTCTGACAATGGTTGGAAAACTGCATTTATGTTTGCAACGCTGTTTCCTCCAAGACTGAGTGCTACTTTCACGTTTTTATTCTTTTGTTTGATATCAGAAACTGACAATGGAGTGAGATTATTGGTGTCCCAGAATACGTTGAAGTTGCCGTTTGTGGGAGATGGGTTATTAGAGGAGGTGGTGTAGTCAATAGCGAATGAAAGTATGAAGTGAAAATTTACGTTTGGGTTTATCGGAACGTCAGAGAGTTTGACGTTTTTGAACTCTGCGCCTATGTACTCTCTGAATAGACCTGAGGCTTTTGATGAATGTAGAAAAGAGAGGAGAGTGAGGACAGTTTTGATCAGGAAGTTTTGAGAGTTCATTTTAGATTTGTGTGAAGGATGTATGTTAAAACTGTGGAGTTGTGTGAATTTATAGATGTATTGTGCATGTAATTTTGATATAAAATTTTGAAGACTTGTTCCAACTGAGGCATGTGAATGCCTTTGCCTTTGTGATAACCAAGTCACGCAAATTTGTAGTGCTATCAACATAGTTTTGACTATGACATGACTTTTTATGCATACACTGAACTGCTGCTTTGTCGCATTTTGCATGGATTGGAATATAGATTCTTTCTTTCTTTTTTTTTTTTTTTTGGAAGATATGAATACAGATATTATTATATTCCTTAGTTTGGGTGATTGCATACGATCAACCAAGTGTATATTCTATGCAGCCTGCTGAAAAGTAGATTATATAAACGACAATATTTTTGCAGAGTATAACCAGCATAGAGAAATAGCTAATCATAAAAAAATTCCGCGACTTCAATAGATTGTGCTGTTTTTTCTGCTCGTTTCATACATGATAAAAAAACATAAACGAAAATAAGGTCACTATTTGGCTAGTTGCATTGGGTGGTTAGTGTCTGTGAACAATTTAATTGATTTAGGAACTTTTTACCTTCTTTATGTCAGTATGTAATCACAGATTTGCTGGGAAAGCCACAAGATACCATAGTGAAATAAAACAATTGGGTAATAGAATAAGTGCACACAAAAAATAAATCAAGTACCAACTATTAAAAGTCAATTGATGATGCGGAAAATTTCAATTCACTCCTTGTTTTCAAGCTTGAAACACGAAAACCCTCCTAAAAAATATGCTTTCGGTTACGCTTCTATTTTATTTTCAATAAAAAAAAATTTCAAAAATTAAATACGAACTTGAACGCATGTTTCTGTAATCATTTTTTTTTTCTGAATTTATTTTGGAAAAAGCGCAAATATTTGAATTTTTCTACAAATATTTGCATTTTTTTGTAAATATTTGCACTTTAAACTGTAAAATTTGCAGTTTTTGGAAGTACGATTATAACTTATTTTTGAAGATGTACGACTGTGTATTTTGAAACTTAAAAAGAGTGTTTTACAAAAGTTCCAACACATAATTTTGATTTCTTTTTGGAAAAAAAGTAGATTTTTTAAAAGTTCAGAACTTTTCAATGTTTTCTTTTCAATTTTCTAAAAAAATATATAATAATTGTTTCTTACACTCTTTGTTTTATTTTTGAATTGTTGGGTTATTATTAGTTAAAGAAATATTTCGGATTTCAATGATTTTATTTTTATTTTAGCAAAGAATCATGAATATTATTGAATCTGTCTACTTATTGTTGGATTTATTTTCAAAATCGTCCAATGAGTTTTGGAAAACTAACTTTTTTTCCTAAAGGAACCTCTCAACGGGACGTGAACTTTTCAAAAGGCTAAATTTTATTTATAACCAAGTTTAAATAAAATATTTTGATTTACATGAAAAAGGCTGTTCTTTAAAGAGAAAAAGATTTTAATAAAAAGGTGAAAAAATAACCGTTTAGAAAAAGAAATCAAATATCTCTAAAACTATAAATATATAAATTTTGTACATATTTACTTGCTAAAAAGACTATGAAACAATTGCTTGAGAAATACTATGAAAGCTTACCAAAAAGTTGTTTAGAAACTCTTCCATAACGATCATATGTTCCAAAAAAGTCTCTTCTTATCACAACCTAAATGCAAATGCAAGCCTTCCTTTTGAGTCATCGAAGGTGTCTCTGTTATGATGAGTGGCATAAAATTCAAATGATCTGTAGTGTAGCCTAATAAGAAATCGATAAATTTATCAAAGTAACAAATTAAGATTGGACTGAAACACGAACAAGATGTACCAAGCCGCTATCTAAGTTCCTAAATAAACTTACAAGTAAAAACATGGGATCTGAGAAAAGATGTTGTATACCTTAACTATCTTTTCTTAATAAATTAATATATGTCAAATTCTATTATACACCATAAATTACTTTACATACATCGAAAATTTTGATAAGATTATATACACCTTTTACGTAACATAATTCATTACTCTCATTTTAAAAATGAAAGAAAATAAATGTCTTATTTACTAACTTTACACTCTCTGCTACTACTACATCTAACTTTAACCTAAAAATATAATTCTCAACGTTCAATTTTGTAAAGCCCAAATTTCAATTTTAAAAACTGGTTAAGGAATTCAAGTTTAATTTGGCCAATTATAAATATAATTTGAGTCTAATTTGTGAACATATAAATGTTAAAAATGTTGACTATATAATTCTCATGATATAATTTGAGCTAACAGATAGAGAAGAATTTAGTGTTGTGTTACTAAAATTAGTTTTAATACTGAATTTTTAAATATAACTTTTAGTTTTATTTGAAATTAACAGTGTTAAATTTGATTATGCATGAATACAATTTAAAACTATACCAATGGAAATTGACCTTGGAAGGAATTCAAATTTAATTTAATTGATTACGTATCTAAACTTTAATTACTCTATGAAAGGAACAATATTGATTTTGTACAATGTGGACAAAGAAGAATTGTTTATTATGATTGTTTTCTGGCTTAAATTTTCTATATATATGAGCACTTTCTTTTAGAAAAATTATTACAAGCTTTAATGGTGTATGTAAAGTAATTAATTACATATGAGTAAGTTTGCATACGTATGTAGATCGGTTCTTTTTAGTTCAAAATGTATTCCGACCTATCAAATTTTCCAATGCCAACCTTCCTGGAAATTCAACTCAGATTTACATCAGAAGTCTCCTGGTGTAACGTCCCGTTATTTTCAACCATTCGCATCCACACATGTCGGACTTGAATTACTCAAAATATCAGATTGTTAATTTATATTTGGCAAAACTCAGCGTATACAGTAAATAAAATAATCACGGAATCACAGACACAGATATAACAATAAGCAGCGGAAACAAAAGAATAGTAATTCATGAAGCTATTATATATATATATATAACAGAGTTAAAACAAGATACAACAGAAGTCTCGAATACACAAAAGTCTCAATACAATAGTCAAATAACAAAATCTGAATATATCACTAGAGTCAACTGAATAACCGAAAGCTGAATAGATGTAGATGGATCTCCAAGCGAAGCTCTAACTCCAAAGGTGAGTCTCAAATGCTGTGACACTCAGTCTGACTCGAGCATAAAGCAAAACAAAAAACACTCAAGTCGGGATTAACATTCTTATATCAATAAATCAAACTCAAGTGAAATATCAACTAAAATACAAGTAATTTAAAGGATGTTTGGGACACCCATCCTTTAAGGATCCATGGAACTATCTACTATGTAGTACAATACGCTATTATAATATGTCTATAGTAAAGTAAACTATTAAAATGGCGTTAAGGCGTTACCCATATCCCCCTTAACACATTTTATAATGCCATAGTCTATACAGTACCGTAATACCTCCGTAAACTGGGGGCTACCAGAGGGCACTCCTATTTACGACACAAAACAAACTCAGAGTGGTCTCGATATGGTAGGTGACACAGCACAACTAGGCAATACCAGGGTAGATATACCGATTACACTTTCGGGCTAGTGGTAACGCATAGCCACAGCTACCGCCCACCTCGATCCACACTCCCAAAAATCCAAGGGTGCATCCAAATCAATCACAAAGTAATAGAATGGTATCGACGAAGTGTGTCCGATCGGAGGAGCTACCTCACTTGGCCCGTCAATTGCTCCTGTTTTATCTACTTAAGTTAACTCACGGGAGTCAGGTCCACGTATATACCTCATATAGGATCGTCGCCACCATCCTACTTCATTCTAGAATCTCCACCACATATACAGTTGTTAAAGTGATTTTCGGTATTGGCCGAGAGTATGACAATAACCGATCCCGGTCTCTTTAACAACCAAACGTTATTATAACACCGCGATCATTTCAAAATAGTTATACTTCAAAACCTAAATATCATTTTTTCAAAACCATATCAATACGATATCATTACTCACTTTAATAATATATCCATTTTCAAAATCATAGCACTTCCAAAGTTATAACACTTTCGAAATTATAAAACTTAGAAATTTTAACACTTGAAAATCATAACACTTTGAAAACATAATACTTTGAAAACATAACTTCTCACTTAAACCGTTTAGATATAGAAAATAGTATACATATAATAAAATAGTTTATAAATAAAATAGTTAGTATATTAAAAATAGTTATAAATTAAATAGTTTATATTAAAATAATTAGTATATTAAAATAGTTTATTTTAAAAATAGTTTATATTTAAAAATGATTTTTATCAAAAATAGTTTATATTAAAACAATGTATATATAAAAATAGTTTTCATACATAATAAAATACTTTATAAACTAAAATAGTTTCCTTCAACTTCACAATCGATTCAAATTAACTCGAATTCCAAAATCCCATTTAAATCAAATCTCAGTTCTTCCATTTCAATTCAAATCTTAATAAACCATTTTATATCATTTTCAAATATAAATATAAACTACAAATTAAACCATTTCACTTCAATAGATTTCAGAATTTTAAATATTCAAACACTTACAAAACTAAATTTAACAATTTCTTATATATATCAAATTCACTTTACTATTATATAGTTTGAAATATTTACTTAAACATTCCAAAAACATTTAAATACAACTTTTAATTTACAATTTAAATAAACTAAATATCCCTTTTAATTTATTAAACTTGAAATATTCTTTTAATCACTTTAAGTCAAAATCAAGTCATAAGATCATATCTTTAAAATCTCGAATTCAATAAGTTTCAAATTGATTTATTTAAATATAATTCTTAAAAGAATAAGATTTCAAATCAACTTAAATTTATTTTTCCCAACTTTAATTTATCAAAATTATTATAAAAATCTATTTTTAAAAATAAAATTTTAAATAAAATTTAAAACATAACATATATACTAATTAAACTAAACTTTATTAAATTAAATCTCATTATTAAACCTATTTTATATTAAAACTTATATGAATGTATGTATGTATTTAAAAATAGTAAAATTATAAGAAAAGTCTTAAAATTTATATTTTTAAAACTAACTTATAAATTTAAAATTCCAAACATATAATTTTAAAAATCTAAAATTTAAACCTTTATAAACAAATAACACATATATATATATATATATAATATCTTAAAATTAATATTTATTAAAATCATATATTTCCCTTCAAAACCTCGCAAATCATATTTGAAATATTTATATATAGACCAACGGTGTCTGCATATAATTTTCTATCTTATGGTCAAGTGATACGAATATTTATCATTTCATCCGCAATTTAAATATATACGAGTATATATCTTTTCAACCCGCAATTCCAAATTCAATGTTAATGAAAATCGCTTGGTTTTATCATTTCAACCCATAACAAGTTTCTCCTATTCTACAAGATCGTTCGGGTGTGTATCATTTCAACCCATAAGGAATTCTACACTAACAGGGAACTTGCAGAGTGATAACATATGTGATAATTATATAACAATCAGCAACATGATATATCATTAATTATAAAATAACTAACCGATCATGGTGTCCGATTGTCACTGGTGAATAGATACAGGTAATAACATATATATAGAAATTATATAACTACAACAATATTTCAATTGTCGTTTCAATTGAAATCAAATTTAGTAAATATAAGAATGTTAATCGTGAGTGGTTGCTCACATTCCAGGGCTAGAGAGGCAAGAAGATTGTGAGGAACTGAGATGTTGGTTTTGATGGAAAAATATATACTAGCATTATAATCTAGATAGATATGCATATGCAGGATATATCGATATGCAGGTATTGATTACTGAAGGCTGATCAGTATAAAGACTCAAACTTAAGATTGAAGACTCTAGAGTATCAAGATCAAGATTTCAAGATGTGTGTCTAGTTTTTGTTAAAACTTCATAATAGCATGGAAATCTTCATTTCGAATTTCATTTGGGATGGAACCTATTTCTACCTTCTTAGTGGCTTACAAACCCATGACAAGTAGCTTACAAATCTACGACAAGTGGCTTACAAACCCATGAACATTCTGGTTTTGTACAAGTTCTCGAGTCCTGATGTGATGAGATATTCTGTAGGAAGAAGCTTGGAAAAATACTTCAAAATGGTTTTTTAAAACGAGTTTCAAAACTGCTTTTCAAAATATTTTTGCCTTAAAACTATCTTTTCAAATGATTTTCAAAAAGATGTTTTCGCCTTTAAATATCTTTTGTTTTTGTGTTTAAAAACATAGTAAAATTAGTTTATTTTACTCCAAAATCATTTCATCTTGTTTTCATTTCAATACCATTTTGAAAATAAATTTTACGTTATTTTTAACAAGGGGATGTCGACATCATGGGATACCCCATGTCGACATGGTGGCCGTTGAATTCAAAAGTTTCAATTTTCAGAAAAAGTGTCTGTTCGTTTAAATCTCTTCATGAATGGTTATGATTGTTAGTGCTTTATAAATAGGCTTCACAAAAGAATTTTTTAATGATCTATTTTCATATTTTCTTCACTTCTTCTTCTCCACAAATCCTTGTTCTATAATTTTAATATTTTTAAGATCGTGTTGAAATTATGTCGAATTCTCAAGTGAATCAAATTAGAATCTCATTATTGTTTGATTCTCTGCCCTCTCTCGAAGATCAAAGTGCTATTTGGAGTTATAGGATCAATTTGTAATCAAAAGATAATTGAGTCTCTCTATAAGGTGTGGTTGTGCCTGGAAATCAATTGGATAATCTTGTGGCCGTAAATCAAGAGAGTTTGCGCCGGACTCATGAGACAGGAGAGCACCCCAAGGCCTTTATAAATTGAGGAGTGTAATCTCGACACCGGTTTAATAAAAATCCATATGAGGTGGTTTGCCTTGGTACAGGACTAGATGTAGCGTAAATTCAAACCAGTATAAAATCCGGTGTGTTCTTTCCCTTTACTTATTTTTATTTACTTTCTGCATCTGCGTTTGATTCTGTGATTGTTCCGTGATTAAGTTTTGCATTCGTTTGTGTCATAATTTCAATTTAGTTTATATAAGTTTTAGAATTCATCAAACACTATTCACCCCCCTCTAGTGTTAAATTAGCTTTAAGATCCTTAATCCGTTGTCCCTTTCAATTGGTATCAGAGCATTGGTTTTCATAATTTTCATAATCTAAAACTTGAAAATTGTTTTAATGGCTACCAACATTGGTAATGTCAACTCTGGCACTAATTCTGTTATCACTAACACTAGCTCATTTGTAGAAGGTCAGTCTACTGTCAGACTACCATTTTTCAATGGCAGTAATTATGCATATTGGGCTTGTAGAATGAAAATTTATTTACAGTCAGTAGGATTAGACACTTGGAATATCATACAAACTGAGTATGTTGAACCAACTACCAATTTTTCCCAGTGGGCTACTGAGCAAAAGGACGTTGCACAAAATAACTCAAAAGCCATGAATATATTATTTTGTTCATTAGATAGGAATGAGTTTAATAGAGTGTCTGTTTGTAAGTCTACATTTGAAATCTGGAAAACTTTGCAAGTTACTCATGAAGGAACAAGCAAATTTAAATAGACTAAAATTTCCATATTAACTAATCAGTTTCAATTGTTTAAAATGCATGCAAATGAGTCCATTTCCGACATGTATTGTCAATTTCAAGATATTTTTCATTCACTTATTGCACTGGGAAAAAGCTTTTCGGAGGAAGATCAAGTCATAAAAATTTTAAATTCACTCACTACAGAATGGGATCAAAAAACACTTGCAATCGAAGAGGCAAATGATATCAATCTCATGAAAATAGAAGAACTGATTGGGAATCTGATGTCTTATGAAGTTCAACTGTAAGAAAGAAGAGAAAACAAAGGCTACAAAAGAAGACATTAGCGTTCAATGCAACAACTGAAGATTCAGAACCAGATAGTGATGAGGAGATTGCTTTCATGACAAGAAACTTGCGGAAATTCCTAAAATATAGAAAAATGTATAATTACAAAAGAAATGATCAAAGGACTTCAAGAAATAATGCAAAGAACATCAACAATGATAGATGCTACAATTGCAATAAAGTCGGGCATTATAGGAAAGACTGTCCGTATCCAGATAAACAGTTATTCCCTCTAAATAATGATTCGTCGAGGAAAAGAAAGAAAGCATACACAACAACTCTTGATGACTCAGACTCATCATCCAGTGACGATGAAAAGAAGACGGAAAATTCAAATTTGTGTTTCGCTGCTATTCATGAATCAGATGACGACGGGAGTATGGATCTAAAAAAAGTATGCATTCACATTATTTTTAATTTTTCTTGGTTGAATGAATGCTTGTTTATTTTCTTGATTTTATTAAATCCCTTGAATTTTAAATTCAAATTTATCCCTTGAAATTTGAATTTTAAATTCAAAAAATAATAATATTATTTTAGTAATATTTTAAATATTATTTTAGTAATATTTTAAATATTAAATTATTAATATTTAAGTATTATTATATTTAATGTTATCATAGGAATTATATAAATAGAATATAGGATATAATATATATAGTTATTAGAAAATAGGTATAGACACTTGTCCTTTGAATCAATAGGCACATATCGACATACCCGGATACCCCATGTTGACATGGCCCTCAGAATTTGATTTCAAAATTTGAATTCAAACCTTTTAATTTCCCTCCAACTTTTCACAAACTTCAATGCTCTGGAAAGATGCCTCTTGACCAGAAAACATGACCATAGACTCTCTATTTATCTCTTATCATCACTTTTCACTTTCATTTCAAATTTCAAACTTATCTTCAACTCCTCTCAAACTTCTTCAGTGGCCTCTTAAAGCACTCCTAACACCATTAGACTTTCAAAATCTATCAAAAACTTTATTTTAATGACTTGGAAGCTATCACACAGCTTGTGTCAACTATGTAAACTTTGGTAAAATTCATACGGGAAAATTTGCTATTTTTGAAGATTTTCCTTCTTATGAATTTGAAAATCTTTTTCAACAATGTTCTATTCTTAGTTTATTTGATAACAAATAAAATGATTTTGTATATTATCCAAATCTTGTTAAGATGTTTTATGCGAATTTGAATCGCGGTTTTTATGATAGTGAAGAAGGACAAATTTGAAGTGGTGTTAAAAGAACACAAATTGTTTTGGATTGTGCAATTTTGGGAAATATTTCGGGATAGTATACTGGAATGAATCTCTCGGAATTTCAAATCAACGAAAATGATCGAGATACATTTCATCGCATCTTTGAAGGGGATGACAATTTTGAATTCAAAAATCGATATTTTCGTCCAAAAGCAAGAATTGTTAATCTTCTTATCCAACACACTCTTATACCAAGATCGGAAAACTACAACAACCCGACTTTGAAATTTTGCAAAGCTCTTTTTGCAATTTTCGAAAATTAAGATATTAATTGGGCTCAAGTTATTTTGGATGAGCTGAGGCCCAAGAATTTTACCATGGGTGAAAACACATTATACCATGGAATTTATCTTACTCGAATTTTCAATTACTTTAGAGTTGATTTTAAAAGGGAAGAATTTACATCTAGAAAAGTGTTCAGCCATGGAAACATTTCCCTTATGTAAATTCCATTAATGTTTCAACCATATGAAACACTTACGGAAAAGGAAGAAAGGCTTGCTCATGAAGAGATGGAAGAAATGGAGGAAGAAGAAGAAGAAGAGGAAGGAATGGAGATTGAGGAGGAGGAAGAGGAAGATCAAGAAACCTCCTTAGAAAGTATTGAATATCCTACTAATCCCGCTAATCCATCCAACAAAATCATTCTCAATAATCAAAGAATTATAGTGGAAAATCAAAAGACACTTAAAAGATCAATGAGTAAGAAAATGGATAAGATTTCCACTAAAATCAACAAGTTCTTCGGAAAAATTAGTAGAAAGCTTGGAGTATCATCTTCTTCGTCTTCATCTAACTAGTTTTAGTTCATGTTATCTTAAGTTCTATCTTTGTATTTCCTTTATTTTAGTTTTATATTATCTTATGTAATGTTGACTAGAATTATTAATGGAATATTTCATTTCTTGTTATTCTTGTTCACTTGTCTTTATAATTGCTTGTTTTTATATTATACAAATTTTAGTCTAATAGATTTGTTAATATTATTCAAAACAAGGCAAAATGTCACTTTAGCTAAGGCATGTCAACATACACCATCCCCCCATGTCGACATCCAATGGGCAGAAATTAGTTACATTTTCAAATTTTAATTTCATGTAACTAACTTGTGTCTATTCATTTAAAACAACTTTCTACCCCTATTTGTTTCTTCCAGAATAAATTATAAAAATTCATCTCTAATCATTTTCTTTCATAGTTCTTCCTATTTATTGAAATATGGCTTATCCGATTAAGAATCTAAGTAATAATCTTGAAGAAACTCTCACTTCCTTCAAGAATATTCTTACATTCGTACTTCGTAATCAGCGTCACTTAGAATTGAGTCAAATACAGATGATCAAGTAGCAAGAGAGACATTTCGACGTCCTTCATTAGATGACCTTAGCCCTTAACAAGGACAATCTCAAAGGAAATCCACAGTCATCTCGACAAAGGTAAAGAAGAATGGGATGCCATCAAAGCAGACCCTATCTTTGGAGAAGATGGATGGGTGGAAGTACCAGGGAATGTCTAGTCATTATGTATGTTATTCGTTTGATTAGATTGGTGTGTGTTTGAACTTGATTGACTTAACTTATTTAGTATGGTTTGTATATATGTTTTGATTGAATAATTACTGTAAATATGATTGGTTGATGATTGATTTATCTGATTACACTTATGATCACATTTAGCACTTATTACACTTATATATGGTTTACTCTATTTTATTATGGTTGGTTATCTTATAACAAGTTCAGGAATTTTATTGGTTAGAAATTTTTATTGATGACAAAGGGGGAGAAGTTATAAAATAGTAGTTGGCTTGGAGTAAGGGGGAGTTATGATGGTATGGAGTAAGGGGGAGTCATGGAGTAAGAGGGAGTTATGATAGGAGTTATGGTACAGTAAGTATATTTTATAAATACATGTTGTTATCGTCAAAAAGGGAGAGATTGTTAGGAACTGAGATGTTGGTTTTAATGACAACAACCTTTTTAACTATCTTATTATAAAATATATACTAACACTATAATCAAGATAGATATGTATATGCAGGATATACAGATATGCAGGTATTGATTACTGAAGACTGATCAGTATAAAAACTCAAGATTGAAGACTCTAGAGTATCAAGATCAAGATTTCAAGGTATGTGTCTAGTTTTTGTTAAAACTTCATAATAGCATGAAAGTCCTCATTTCGAATTTCATTTGGGATGGAACCCATTTCTACCTTCTTAGCGGCTTACAAACCCACGACAAGGCTTATAAACCCACGAACATCTTGGTTTTGTACAAGTTCTCAAGTCCTGGTGTGATGATATTCTGCAGTAAGAAGCTCGCAAAATTAGTTCAAAATGGTTTTTTAAAATGATTTTCATAACTGCTTTTCAAAATGTTTTAGCCATAGAACTATCTTTTCAAATGATTTTCAAAAAGATGTTTTAGCCTTAAAATATCCTTTGTTTTTGTGTTTTGAAACATAGTAAAATTAGTTTATTTTACTCCAGAATCATTTCATCTTGTTTTCATTTCAATACCATTTTCAAAACAAATTTTACATTATTTTTAACAAGGGGTGTCGACATCATGGGATACCCCACGTCGACATGGTGGCCGTTGAATTCAAAGTTTCAATTTTCAAAAGAAGTACATATTCATTTAAATCTCTTCACGAATGGTTATGACCATTGGTTCTTTATAAATAGGCTTCACAAAAGAATTTTTTAATGATCTATTTTCATATTTTCTTCACTTCTTCTTCTCCATAAATCTATGTTCTATAATTTTAATATTTTTAAGATCGTGCTAAAATTCTGTCGAATTCTCAAGCGAATCAAATTAGAATCTCATCTGTTTGACTCTCTCCCCTCTCTCGAAGATCAAAGTGCTATTCAAAGTTATAGGATCAATTTGTAATCATAAGTTTATCGAGTCTCTCTATAAGGTGTGGTTGTGCCTGGAAATCAACTGGGTAATCTTGTGGCCCGTAAACCAAGAGAGTTTGCCCCAGACTCGTGAGACAAGAGGGTACCTCAAAGCCTTTATAAATTGAGGAGTGTAATCTCGACACTGGTTTAATAAAAATCTGTATAAGGTGGTTTGCCTTGGTACAGGACTGGATGTAGGGTAACTCCGAACTAGTATAAAATCCGGTGTGTTCTTTCCCTTTACTACTTTTCATTTACTTTCTACATCTGTGTTTGATTCTGTGATTGTTCTGTGATTAAGTTTTGTATTTGTTTATGTCATAATTTCAATTTAGTTCATATAAGTCTTAGAATTCATTAAACACTATTCACCCCCACCCCCCTTCTAGTGTTAAATTAGTCTTAAGATCCTTAATCCGCTGTCCCTTTCAAAGATGATACAAACACGAACACTGATACAGATACTAACTAGCGGGACAATAATAGGCTAGGAATCACTGGGATAGATTCGATATAAAAAAATGTAAGTCAAGATGGCACGAGATCGATGAAATAAGATATAATACATATATATATATATTCAAAAAACAATTTAAACATATATTTAATATATATATATATATATATATATATATATTCAAATCAATATTAAATCCCAATTCGTACAATATCTATAAAATCGAAAACTAAATTCACATACATGTTATAAATTAAAAATCAGTATTGTTTAACATACTTTTAAAACAATAATACTATAACATATATACACTACAGACCTATATATCAACATATATACTTATACACATATTAAATATACTCAAAATAGATGTATATCACCAAAGTCGAATATATATATATATAATACTGTAAATATATAGAATCAAAGGACTTAAATTTACTTACTGATATTATCCATATATGAAATCTTAGAACAATAAACAGAAACTTGGAAGTATAAATTTATATGATACCCAAAAATGTAAACTTACTTACCTATACACCATACCACCTTATAATCTATACATATATATAAAATTTAAACATATTATATGTAAACAAAATAGCTTACATACATTATTAATTGACATAATATATAAAGACTGTAACATTCATATTGAAATACATATATAAATGTATACAAGTTTTAAAGAAAAACAATGTCGAGACCCATTTGCAAAATAACTTTATATATAGGAAATGTATATATGCATTTCTAAAAATCAAAACCCGCATGTATAAATTATTAAATAATATAAGATAAAAGAAACATTTTCCACAGCCTGAAAATTAGAGGGGCTATATATATTGACAATATGTATTTCACAGCAAAGTGGGTTTATGCAACTCAAAAACGCAAGCAAACTTGTTTATGCAACTCACACCAACAATATATATTCATACCTACAATAGAATACTTCGTAAACAAATAGGTTTATATAACATATAAATGTTTACCTTTAAAAAAAATCTATATGTATGTATGTATGTATATATATATATATACATATACTCATACAGTCTTGCACAAGTACCAACTGAGCTCGGTCGAGCATAAAAGAAGGAAGGAGGCAATGGCTAGTGAGTCTCGGTTTGAAGGAGAAGAGGCCGAGCAGTGGGTAGTTGGAAGCATGTTTGCTGACTGAGCTTGATGGGAGAGAGAGAGAGAGAAAAAAAGAGGTGAGAGGGTGGTTCGGCCATGGCTGCTGGCGAGCGAACTGAAAGGAAGGAGGAATGGTTTTAGGTCTGGGAATGTGTGTGTGAGCTTGCGCCAGGTTGGAGGGAGGTATGCCAAAGGGAGGATTGGGTGTCGATGGTAGCATGGGCTCGGTTGGGGATCAGAGTGGAGCATGTTGTGTTATGAAACGGAGGTAGGGAGGTGGTATTGCACACGACTATGGATGAGGTGCGTGAGTTCTTGGATTGGGATGAGGCCGCATGGTTTCCAGGCAACATATTCTCTTTATTTATGGTCACAGAACGAAAATGGAGGAGAAAGAAGGTGGGAGAGCAGAGAGAAAGTCATGGAATTGAATTATTGTAAGTAACAAGAGTAAAAGTTATTGGAAAGACACAGAGGAATTTGAATAACATAGGTCACGAGTTAAATTTTATAAATATAAAAGTGCTCAACGTCCATTAGATTGAACGATAGATCTATTAAGGGACACAAGAAAATCAAGAGGTTTCAAATAAAAACCAATACGGAGATCGTTCTGTAGATTTCACCACCTCCTGAATGTCAAAATAGACAAACGAATATACCACAGAGATCAACACGACGAGATGATCAAAACGGTATACATATATATCAGTGGTACGATCAACCTATCAAAAGTCGATATTCGGTACCGAAAATGCTGCTAAAACACCGAAAATAAGAAAAATGAAGCAATAGCAGTTCAAATTTGACAAAATGAAATATGATGTCTCACTCGGAAGACGATTTACAAATTTATTATATAAAAATATTCAGGTTGGGAAAAACATTTCATTACCATCAAATGTTAACTGATTTAGATTTAAATAAAAGTTGTACAAAAAAATAAACTTACATATTATCTGATGAAAATTTACCATTTTCTATGTTTAAATATGTTATCCCGCCTTTTGGCTAGGCCGTAATACCAAGAACTTAACGGGGAGGCGAGGATGGTTCATCACAAGATTGGTTATACATAGCTTGCTATGAATGTCTGTAAATTTTGTCCGAGTCCAGATCGAGATACATTTGATATGACGTGACAAGTGAAGCTATGAAAGCCAACATTTCAAATTTCAAGTCAATCGAAGTTCATATGCTCAAGATATGATCGATACAAGTCAAGGAATTCATCACAATCGCATCCATCTACTTGTGTCCATCAAGTCTTCGCATCATATGTTGTTCGTATCCATCGGCGAGCATCTCTACGTATCCATCAAGGTGCACTACTTCGTATCCATCGTGAGAATCAGCCTTATTCGTGTCAATCCTGTTCGAATCCATCGGCATACAAGCGCAATTTGGATCGATCAACAGTCAGAGAGGGTCTACTTCGTATCCATACAGACCCTCCTACTTCATATCCATCAATGGCGACATGGATATACATTTCGCATCGATCGAGCCGCAGACATGCTTCGTATCAATCAACCATGGGTCGATACGAAATCAACACGTCCCATCGGTACAAAGTACAATTTAATCGATTGATATGAACAAGAGCAGTGTAAACGATTGATACGGACAAAGCAATATGACCGATATGAACAGAAAGGTTCTGATCGATACGAATAGGACAGCTAAGATCGACATGATTAGGGCCAAAATAGATCGATACGAACAAGGCTCAGATGTTGGATACGATGAAGGAAGCAGTCAACACGGCATGAAAAGTGGACCGATCCAAGAATTAGCGCCACGCCAACTTGCAGGCATGTGCTTAAGAATGGTTCGAATAGATCGATACGAAGTATATCGATACGAACAAGACAGCGTAGGGAAAAGGCAAGCTCGCATTGATCATAACTCGTGATCTACAAGTCCAAATGCCACCAAATTTTCACAGGAGCTTACATACAACCTAAAGAATGTTTACGCTAAATTTTGACTCGATTGGGTCAAATCTTGATCGATACGAAATTCATTCGTATCGATCATGGATCGAGTGCAAATCACATGAGATCGATCGCGTGGGCCTGCACACGAGCCAGAAGAGGTGTCCCGAGATATAGGCAAGATATTTGCAGCCTACGCTTATAAATAGCATTCCAAAGCCTATAGAAAAGGACTTTTAGCTCTCCAATGTTCAGACTCTGCCGAATCCATTTTCACACTCTAAGATCACTATTATACTCGAAAATTACTGGTGTAGTTTGCTGTAATCAGTTGTAATCAGAAAGAAAACATCAACAAAGTCATCAATTTCATAGTGGACGTAGGCTATACGCCGAACCACTCTAAATCGCTATGTTTCTGCATGTTTTTCTGATCTTTTTTTGAAGTGTTTGTTAGATAATCCTCTTTTTACATTTATTTTCTTCATTTTATCACTTCAAATATTTCCGAAGAGTGTTGTGCCTAATTTTGGTACAAACACTTTGGTGCTTTCACTGAGAAAACATAGTTTTTCTCCTGCTCATTGGATCTACTATCAATACCAGATTGCACAAATCTAAGAAGATGATTCAGATCTCAAGTTCATAATTCTTCCATCCTATTCAGATTTGCATCAAATCTAGGAAAGAACTTCACCTTCCATCCTGTGTAGTTAATGCCCTGCTATTACCCCGCTACAACCCGCTATATCTCATAGCGGATTTCTACCGCTACGATTTTTCCATATAGCCCCAGAACATAGCCTTTCCGCTTTAATCCCCGCTATTTCCGCTATATCCCGTTATTTTCGCTATATTCCGCTATTCCCGTAATATCTTTTTTAATAGAATGAATTGAAAATTTTCATTTATACATTATAAAATTATGAAACTAATTTATTTTATTTAATTTTTAATATATTTTCGGAAATGATAATACTCTAATATTCTACCAAATTTAATTATGTTATATATCAGTTTTTCGTTTATTTAAAGTATATTCGCACATGTTTTTATTTAAAATTATTTATGTATTATTTATAATCCAATTGAATGATAATTTTTCATTTAATTACCATTTATATATTTGTAAAACCATTAAGTATGAGTTTTATATGCTATTTTAGAGCCATCCGCTATATCCCGCTATATCCTTGATGTATCCCCGCTATGACTTTTTACACCTCCACCGCTTGGAATCTACCGAGCGCATTAACTGTACAGCTTCCATCATGGTTAGCGCAAGGATCGCTTCTACAGCTGTAGATCCAAAAGGAAGGGATTGACAAAATCCTGCACAACTCCCTCCAACTAATCAGAATGCTGTCGGACCATCAGATCCATCAGGCCCTATCACCAGGGTGGAGTTTCGGATGCTACTACAAGAGTTGACATAGAGTCGACGATAACTTACTAAAAAACTGCGCGCCAACGTAGAATTGACCAACCAGCTGAATCGCCAAAGGCGTAGGAGATCCAGGAGGGATCAAGCCTCCTATTCTTCCATCGAGAGTTCAGCCTCTTCAGTTTACCATCATAGATCTACGCGCCCACGGCTAGATGGGAGTTACACTCAAGCTACCAGACATCAACATACGCTGAACATTGGACAACCTAGAGTTGGCCCGTCAACCAGCTACCAGACTGGACCTCCTCCTGGGGAGGTACTGTTCCTCATTACGTCTGCACTACCACCACTGCTATTGAACCAGGAGTTGATGCCCGGAATCGGCCAGATCCGAATCAACGCCAACATACTTCCGATCCTTATATCCCTAAAGACTTAGAACCAAGGGACGAGACCTGGACCGTCAACCATGGCCGGTCCAACCTCCCATTGTGGAACCCAATCACACCTTGGCTCAACATGCTCAAAATGTTTAGATGTTGGATATACCGACGACAATCCATCAGATGATTCGAGAGACTCAAGGCCTCACTCATGACGACTACGGAATCTCCCAAAGTCATACTCCTTTTACTAACGAGATACTCTATGATGAACCCACTCGGCGATTCAGGATGCCAACTTTGCCGGTTTATGTAGGAAGTTCTGATCCTAACCAACACATCTTGAAGTATGGCTGGCTGATGAATGATGTATGAGCCGACGATGCAGTTAAATGCTGAAGCTTCCCGATCTCTTTGGGGAGCATAGCTACTATGTGGTTCACTCTTTTGCCACCTCGATCTGGTTCTTATTTTGACCAATTGGCAACAAAGTTTGTTGAACAATTCTTCATACATGTCGCAAGGCCGAAGGATGTTAAGGCTTTGTCTAGTGTCACTCAAGCTCCTAGGGAGACACTTCAACGTTATTTAGAAAGATTTTGTGCTGCATGCACAGAAATCATCAATCCTAATGATAACTTAATTCTTATGGCACTGACTAAGGTGATTGACCCTGATTTTGAATTCGGCAACTGATTGGCCAAAAATCCCCTTACGTCATTGGACCGTTTCTATTCCAAGGCATCCCAATTCTTGAGAAGGGAGGATGCGAAATAGTCTAGGAAACAGGATGATGCAGGGCCCATCATGGAAGGAATTCAAAGTAACATAGCTGTTAAACAATCCGGGGAGAGTTCCGAAAAAGTCCAATTGAATATACAAAATAAACATACTCAGCAAAAAGGTAATGGAGATTAGAATAGAAAACGGGATCAAAACCATGGTCCACGACGTAGGGCTCCTATGTTTGATAATTATACTTATCTGAATACGTCGTTGGAAAATGTATATCTACATACCTACAATACTATTCAGTACAAGAAGTCCGCTCTGAAGATTCATCGAAGAGATAGATCCAAATAGAGAAATTTTGAAGATTTCACGAAAGCTATGGTCACAATACAAATGAGTGTCGTCATTTGCAAGATCTCATCTAAAAGTTGATACACGAGAAAAAGCTAGAGCAGTTTGTGTGAGCGCCATAGTCTGGAGGTGCAGGCCCATCGAATCAAAATCATGTACCTAATCAGGCAAGACAGGGGGAACCCGCTCATATTAGCGGGAGGATAGTGATAAATACTATAAGTGGTGGTCCTCATCCAGGAGACCGAAGTTGGAAGGAAATGGAGTCGTATGTCAGTTCTGCGAGGCATGCGAGCTTCAAGTATTGTAGCAATTTGGAAGATGGGGATCCGGCCAAGCAACAAGGACGATGACTGACGAAAATTTTCTTTTGAAACAGAGACGCCGACAGGGTCGAAGCCCCAACCATCTGTAACAACCCGATATTTTCATCCATTCGCATCCGCACATGTCGGACTTGAATTGCTCAAAATACCGCGTTGTAAATAAATTTGGAGCAAATGAAATACAATCACAGAATCACAGACACAGAAATATCAGAATAACTCGCAGCGGAAATAAAATACATAGTAGTTCATGAAGCTATTACGGCAGAGTCTCAAACCAAATACATAATACAGTCTGAAAACAACATAATAGAAATCCCAAATACATAGAAGTTCACTAATACATGAGATAAACTAGAACAGCTGAAACAGAGAGTAGATATAAATGTAGATAAGCAGAAACTCCAGCAAAGACCAACTCCAGAAAGAGAATCCAAAGCTGTGAATACTCAAATTGACCCGAGCGTAAAGTAAAACACAAAACACTCGAGTCAGGACAATATATACTTATATAATGTAAACCAACTCAAGTGAACTGTAGTAGAAATGCACAATAACTAAAAGGATGCTTGGGATCGCCCATCCTTTAAGAATCAGTTAAACTATAAATTAAATACATCCCGTGGTTAAAATTTCAAAATGGTATTTTATACTTCAAAATCAAATATCATTTCAAAATTCAATATCATTCAAAAATCCATTTGAAAATATCAAAAATATAATATCTTCCAAACCACATTCATTTTTATTTAATTTAAATACCATTACAAAACACATTTCAAAATAGTTTATATTTCAAAACAAATTACTTCATTTTAAATCATAAAACGAAGTTATTATATTTAATAATTAAATTATTAAATTTATAAAATTTTAGTCTTTCAAAATTCATTTATCCACTTAATTTATTAAAAAAGATGAAAATTCAACTTTCGCAGCATTTAGAAATTGCTATAGAAAGTTACATTCAAAACAGTTCAATTTAACGAAAGATAGCATAAAAAAAATGTTGTGATAGGGTTACATTAGTTTCAAATAAAACTTAGTTAATTTCAAAAATTATAACATTTACAAAAATGCTATAATAACCTTTAATTAGACTTAGCCATTGGTTCATTATTATCAACTACAGCATTTACAAATGTTGCATTATCATTTACATTAGAATTCATAGCATTTCAGAAATGCAGTTAATTAACTTCAAGTATTCAATATAATTTCACAAACAATTATATTTTTATTTAAATCATTTTTATCTTATAAAATCATATAATTTCATTTTTAAAACAGTCATTCAAATGCCCTTATATTCATGATTTTATAAAGTTAAATCTCCATTCAAAAATCAAAATTTAATAATAATTCACTTATTAAATTCCAACATAAAATTTCAAATTCATTAAATTAAATTTAACTTAACACTTAAGTTTAAAATTTTCAAATATAACTTAATTTCATTTTTATTTACTTAACTTAAAATTCACTTTTAAGTCAAATTCACAAATTTCCAATTTTAGTTATATTTCAAAATTTCAACATAAATATTCATTCATTTCACATTTAACTTTATTAAAAAATCATTAATGTATTACAAAATCATTTTAAATTCATTTCATTCAAAATATAAATTTATCATATTTTCATATTTAATTTAAATTCCATTTATCACCAAATTATAATTTCCAAAATAACTTACATTTCAGATTTCTAACTTTACCCTTTATTTATTTCACTTATAAATTTTCAGAAAATCAATAATGCTTTACAAAAATCATTTTTAATCAAATCTAATCAAAATATTATAATATTTACATTTCTAAAATATTTTAAAAAAAAATTAGAAAAACATATTTTAACAACGGGTCTGTATTTCATTTTCTAGCCTAGGTAAAGTGATACGGGTAATATATCATTTCAACCCGTAATTTACAAAGAAAACCCGGGTTTGATCATTTCAAAGCCGCAATCCCAAGTAAAAGAAAATAATTGAAAATCATTCAGGCCTATCATTTCAGCCCATAACGATTTTCTCCTATTATAAAGTCCGTTCGGGTATGTATCATTTCAACCCATAGTGATTCTGTCTACAGGGAACTTGCAGTGTGATAAACTGATGAAAGTAACGGAATAGCATGAAATAATAGTAACATATGATATAACAGGTGTAAATATAGGTGTGAACATCATATGAACATAATATAGCAGTTATAACAGGATGATATGCAATTTACAGATTCAAAAGGGGTCAATTTACTATTTATATATGTACATATTGTCTGGTGAGAATAACTCACCTGTTCAGAGCTGGAGATAGCTACCAAAGCAAATAATACAGACACTACGAAGGAACGACAATATGGAAATGAATTGAGAGTGGAGAGCCAAAGCTAATTGTCTTGTACATATGAAACAAAACAATACATATAACATGAATTTCAAACCAAGATATGACATTAACCAAGCTAGAATTAAGGAACAACAATTAATCAAACACTTGCACTTGCTTCCACCATCACTATGCTCAGCCTATAGGGTGATAAAGTACTGCCATGGGGTGTATTTTGTTAGGTATGGGTCATATATGGTCAGCCTAGCAAGGGTAGTGAAGGTATCGAAGTTGCTATGTATAAAAATACAAGTACAAGGCAAACAAGTGGATTTTTGTGCAATTTCAAGCTTCGGGCAAGGCTACAAATGGCATGGCCAGACCTGTTGCAGGCTAGGAGATGGTGTGGCAGTGGTTTTGGTTTAGGTATAGGCTGGAGAAGGTGGTACAAAGGGCGGCTAAGGGTGTGGTGAAGTGGTGGAAGTTACAAGGTGTGAATACAAAGGGTTTAAGGCAAATAAGTGGCTTTTGTGCAACCATATGGCTCAACCAAAGGACCATTGGGCTTGGCCCTACAAGGTGAAGGTCAGGTGGGGTCTGGAGTGTCGACCAAAGGTGGTGGAGGGACTGGTGGTGGCGGCCAATGAGGTGGTTTAGGTGAAAAATGAAGGGTATGTGCATAAATGGTTCGGCTAGGCTAGTTTCAAGGTGATTTTGCCACATTTGGTGATGATAGCTTCAAGGGGGCTCATGGCCTGATCAAGTCAGAGGGAAAGGATGGTGGAGTGTCCACGGGCAGTGGTGGAGTTGGTCAGAGGAGGTGGTGGAGGAGTATGGCCAAGCAAAGCATGAAGAGGCAAGTGCAAAACCATTAAAGTAATGAAAAACAAAGGAAAAAGAGAAGAGATTTTTACCCAAACTTCTACAATAAATGGCCGTATGTTTTTTTGAGTTTGAGAATATTTTTGCTCGTGAAAAAGAAATGAAATGTGGCTAGAAAGAAGGAGGAATGGTACGGCACAAATAAAATAAAGGAGTAGGTTGAGAAAATGAAAAGGCGGAATGTAAAAAGACTTTGGAAATATAAAGAGTCCAAAAACCTTTCAAATTTCCATCCATTTTCTTTTATAAGTTTAAATATATGAAAATAAATATAATTTCAGTTAAAATACGAAAATATAACCAAAAAAAATATAAATAAATAAATATTAATTATATATAATTAAATTAAGAAAATAGCAAAGAAAATGTAAACTAGGCTAGAAAATTTGAAAATAAATGAAATGAACTTTGGAAAAATTTTGTGTACTTGAAAAATATTTATAAATAAAGATAAAGACACAAAAATAAAATGCATGCATAAAAATAAATAAATAAATTTTAATTATATATAATTTAAATGAAGAAAATAGCAAAAAAAAAAATGGAAACTAGCCTTAAAAATAGAAAATATATGCAATAAATTTTGGAAAAATTATTTTATCACTTTAAAAATATTAAAAGAAAAAAATATACATAAAATAATATATTAACACATATTAAAATAAAATATAACAAAGAAAATATGATTTATATAATCTAAAATAGACAAAATTGCAAAATAAAACAAATTATACTCAAAATTGAAATGTGCATAACTTTCACAGTTTAAGTCCGTTTTCAACGAAACAAAAAGAAGTATTCAAGTTGTCAAATCTATTTCCATAATAAAAGATAAAATTTAGGAGTTTAAATATTTAAATTTGAAATTTAGAAGTCAAAGTTTGACCAGTTTGAACAGAAATTCATCTTTCAGTAAAATATCCAATTTATACCTATTTGAAATTATAATTCACATAATAATCAACACTTATAGTTAAAAATGTGAAATGTTTGAAATAAAACAAGTTTAAAAATAATTTCAAAATAAAATAAAGTCAAATATTAAAATATTTGAAAAATCTAGGGTTGTTACACCATCGATCCACTTGTCATATCAGCTCAAGTAGGTCCTGCTTGGATGAAGAGGATCTTGGTTGACTGTGGAAGTTCTGTGAATATATTGTTCAAGTGAGCCTATGACCAAATGAAGATGGAGGCTAAAAATTTGGAGCCTTGCCAATCTTGAATTCATGGCTTCAATGGAAGCGCTACTATACCCACTGGAGTAGTGGAACTACCGGTGGAGTTGGGATTTGGAGAACGTCGGAGAGTTCGAATACTGTATTTTGTTGTTTTGGGCATAGATTCGCCATATAATGCTTTCTTAGGCCGACGGGCCCTAGCTGATTTTAAGGCAACCACTTCCCTATGTTGTTTGACTCTAAAATTCCCCATCAATTGTGGAGTTGGATTCATTCAAGGAGATCAGGAAGTTGGACGAGTCTGTTATGTTGCTAAGCTGCGCGGGGCGCAGCAAAAGGAGAAAGAAAAGGCGTAGAGGAATCGCACCGCGTACGTTTTTTTGAAAATTGATAATTGGTGCCTGGGCCCAGGCACGGCACCCTAACCAATTCCAAAGAGAACTTTACCCGAGAAATAACGAAAGCGAAGATGAAAGTAATGACAGTCAAGCTTCTCTGGCCGAACTAGCGATCGATGTCCCATTGACAATAGCGATGATTCGAGAATGATAAAGATTGGGTCTTAGTTAAGCTAACAAATGAAAGAGGAATTGGTTGAATTTTTCGGACAAACCTCGACGTGTTTGTCTAGACACATTCTGACATGTATGGGATCTCGTCGGACATCGCGAGCCACACATTGAATGTTGACCTGTAGCACATCCCAGTAAAGCAAAAAAGGCGTGGTATGGATCCAGAGAGATCTTCCGCCCTTAAAGAAGAGGTCGATAAGTTAAAATAGAATGGGTTTATTCGAGATGGCTTATACCCGAAGTGGGTATCCAATCCCGTACTTATTCGAAAGCCAAATGGGATATGGAGAACATGTGTTGACTACTCAGACTTGAAGAAAGCTTGCCCAAAAGACAGTTTTCCACTTCCTCAAATTGATCGGCTCGTAGATTCAACGGCTGGGCATGAACTCTTATCCTTCATGGATACATATTCCGGTTACAACTAGATACCCATGCACTTACCCGACCAGGAACATACTAGCATCGTAACCGATCTGGGACTCTATTGCTACAAATTCATGTCTTTTGGGCTTAAGAACGCCGGTGCAACCTACCAGCGATTGGTTAATCGTATGTTCGCCAACCAGATTGGAAAAACCATGGAGGTATACATAGACGACATGCTAGTGAAATCACGATTTTCCACTGATCATATTAAAGACCCGTAGTCATTGTTTAATATCCTCCGAGAATACAGAATGAAGCTCAATCTGTTGAAATGTCACTTTGGGTTTGCATTCGAAAATTCCTTGGGTTCATCGTCAGTGCTCGCTCGAGGAATTGAAGCCAATCTCGAAAAGATCTGGACGATCGGAAATCTTGAGACTCCAAGAACCATAAAGCAAGTCCAGGACCGCAACGGGAAAGTAGCAGCACTGAGCAGGTTCATTTCAAAGTCCACCGACAAATGCATTCCTTTCTTTGATTTGATTCGAAAAGGGAAAGGGAATTTTGAATGGACCAGGAATGTGAAGGCGCATTCCGAGCACTAATTCAGCACCTCTCCACACCACTTATCTTGTCAAAGCCTATCGACCATGACAAATTGTACCTTTACTTAGCGGTATCGGAAAACGCAATTAGTGCGGTCCTAATTCGGGAGGAAGACCGAGTGCAAAAATCGGTTTACTATATTAGTAAACGACTAACCGAAGCTGAGTGAAATTATCCGAAGCTAGAGAAACTGATGTATTGTCTCGTTATTGCCTCAAAGAAGCTCTGCCCATATTTGCAGGCTCATCCTATCACTGTTTACACTGATCAACCGTTACGATGGGTCCTTACGCGGCCTGAGACGTCTGGTAGGTTACATGATGTGCACGTAAATGTGCATATTTTTACCACCATATTTATTCTCTTTAAATTAAATAAATGAACATATTGGGTATTTTAACTTGTTTTAACCAAAATACATATTAGTTCCAAATTGTCACATATCCATCTTCATATAGGGGAAAAACGGTCATTTATGTGCATATATTTATTTGAGAAAAATTAATTGGAAACTTATATATATTTTTGTAGGAATTTGGTCTCAAATAGGAGTGGTTTCATGAAGACACATGCATGCACAACGTGAATATAAAGGAATGAAGATGGAAATAATTCAAAGTGGAGATCATGGAGGACCCCACCTACCCACCACCTTAATGTACAAATTAAAGGCTAATGCACATGCTTATGGAATTAATGGCTTCATGTACACTTAAATAATGATTAGTAGAAGCTAATGATTACTTGGCCTCCACACTTTCTCAAGGGTAGTTTGGTCATTCCCCAAATTATGGATTAGGGTTTCATGCATGTATAAATAACCCCTTATGTTTCATATAACTTTCATCTCTTACTTAGTCTCTCTTAGGCCTCCTTCTCTTTAGTTTAGTTTAGATCAAATAAAAGAAAGCTCTCTTTCACTTTTCATAGCTACTTAGGCATTTTTATTTTCATGTAATTTTCCTTTTTTTAATGTTATTAATACATGCTCTTTCCTTTTACATGCCTCTTTTTATGTTGTAGTGTAGATCTCTTTTCTTTTATGCAAGTTAATTAGCTTACCTTTTTATTTTGCTCTCTTTTTCCTCTTCATTTTGCGTTCATGTTGTTGGCTACATTTGTTGTTTTAATGAAAAATATGAGAGGCTAAACCCCTTCAATTTAGGGGGTAATGAAGCTCTCTAATTATGTAGCTCCAACTATTTGTTAATTCATGCTCTCTTTTTGTGCTTAATGATGATCAATGAAGTGTTTTATTTGTTGTTTTTGCTTTGAATTTGATAGCCTATATTGTTGACACCAAATAGGCTATGCTTAAACAATCACTAACACAAATGCCTCTTCATCAAATTATGATTACGGTATAAGAAAGTGATTTGAAATTAAAATTTGATGGTCTACATGTCTAATCAATAGTTAATAGGTCATACTTAAAATAGATTTCATTTTCATCTTCTTTGTCAAGTTTCATGAGAGTTAGTAAGTGCTTTAAGGGGTGTGTTATAGTTTGATGGCTTATGTTGGCTAATCAATAGCTCAAATATGTCATACTTATAATAAACACATCAATTAAAACACTAATGACCATAAAAGAGAGATAATGATTTCATGTGTTCAACTACATGATCTAGAGAGTGGATTCATTCTCTAAATTTTCATTTAACTCCCTTATTTGCATTTCTTTTCTTTTTGTTAGTTAGTTCATTTTCTCATTTTCTAGCTAAACACACTCTCAACTTTGGGTTAATTTGATTGAGTAGGACATTTAAAATCATCAATTTCTTGCGGATCGACCCGTATTCGCCGCGTGCTACATTCGTACACCGTGTGATACATTCGTACACCGTGTGCTTGCGGTTATTTTTAAATTTAAATTCGTTCGACTGTTTTCTAAACCGATAGAATTTCGTCGACGAACAAGTTTTTGGCGCCGTTGCCGGGGAATTGTTTTGATTTTGATTTTCTATTCTTCGGATTATTTTTCTTTGATTTTTGTGTGTTTTTAGTTTTTGTGTTTTTGCAATTTAAAAAAAAATTGTTGCTTGTGTGATTTGTTCGTTCAATTAATTTGTTTGCTGCTTGTTAATCGGCTATTTGCATTGCATGTCATTTAGAAAAAAGGAACATTGCATATCATTTCACTTCAATGTTGTTTAACATTTGGATTGCAAGTTTTTCAATTACATATCATTTGCATTTTTGTACATAATCAGTTCTTAAAAAAAAATTTACACTATGCAACAGTTTCTGTGCACATTATAGTAGCATCCATATCATTGCTGTAACCACCTCCCCACTGTCTACATTTCTTCCCTGCACAATACAACAACAACAAACTTCTTGCCTCAATTGCCTATGCCAACCCTCTCCACCACAACAACAGCCTCCATATATCACCTTCTTCCCATCCAAACCATCCACAACTTCATCATCAAACAACCCTACAATCCCACCAGAATATCCGTTGCATTTCTGCTACTTCAAGCCATACATTCATCAAACTACAACAGTTCAAATACTTACCTGAACCATTGCTTGCTGTCTGCAACATATTTTCATTACCCCACAACTCCACCAATATAAAACTTCCATCAACATAGTTTCAACCTGCCTCATCCTCCTACATTTCCACCAAGCTCCTGACTGTGCATCAAAACTGTGCATAACCATCACCACCACACAAACATTCCCCTCCCATACAACTGCATTTCTCAAATACAAACTGTCATCCCACCCTTGAGCAACCACTCTACTTCCACTTCAGAACCCATATCATTATCACCTCTACTTGCACTACTAACCAGCAATTCTCACCTTCAGATCACCCACCAGTGCTCTGTCCATCCCCTCAAAAAAATCGCCACAGTCCAGTGCCTCAATCTTACATCCAGACATTCACTTCCTCCTCCAACAGTTGCACCACTACATTAGTCCACAACATCATAATACTTCCATCACTGCTACATCATCATACTGACCATCACTCGACATCGATCAACACACCTGACAACGTTCAACTTGCATACTTCCACTCAACCTTCACCAGAGACCACCCACAAACCATCCACCTCTACCGTTACAGATCACCACTCCACAACCAATATCAAAAACAACCCACAAAGTAACAGAGCAAATATCACCGTCGCCCAATCCACGAACACGTTTTTGAGTGTGCGAATCAACCAGCAATCGACTTCGCCTACGCCGAAACCACGACAGTGCCACCCCTCGCAACCGCTACAGGCGAGCGCCCCTCAACCACTCGACCATCATCGAAATCCCATCTCTTCCTCTCCATTACCCAAAATCACGTTGACTGTCGTTCTCATCACCAATTGACTCCGAATTCATTGAGTTTTTATGCTTGATTTTGTGAGGATCTGGTTTTTGCGAGGTTTTGATTCCGCTGTATTTTTTTTCTTTCGAAACTCTGTGTTCTGTCGAGAATTCAATTGACGATTGAGTTGTTAGGTTGTCTCCGTTTACAGCCGTGAGTTGGGTTTTGTTTTTTTAATTGGTGTGCATTTTCTATTTAACTTTATCTTATTTTACTTTTTAAAAAAAAGATTTCGTTTATTGGTTTTCTGCTGCCTTCTGTTTGTTTTGATTTGTCCTAGTGTAAATTCTTTTAGCTTTGTTTTCGTTCTTTCTTAACCAAAAAAAAAACAAAATTTCAAATTGTTTTATTTTATTTTCATTTTTGTTTTACTAGTTTTATTTGGTCCTCCTTTGATATATAAAACAAAAAAAATTATGCATATCTTGTTTTTATTTTAGGTTGCCAAAACAGATAAAGGGAGGAGCCGCTTACCAAAAATAATTGCTTCGCTTTACTTCCTAAAAAAAACCCATGCCTTCTTGCTCTATCTCTTGTTTTTATTTGCTTTGCCTTATTATTTGCATATAAAAAAAATTCAAAAACAAAATAAAAAATTCATTGTAGTTGCATTGTTAATACATATTTACTTTCTGCTTTGCATTTCATCTTAGAATTTGATTAATAATAACGGTTAGACATCAATAACACTTAATTGTATATTGACAAATTGTCTTCTTTGAACAAATTAATTTCTTGGTGTCTAGGCTATGGCAGAGCAATAATCAGTTATAAATATTACGGTGACTCGTAAATATTATACTGATTGTTTCTTCGAGGGTACTTAAACCTTCGGCTGCATTGCTACGGTGATTCATGGTGCACCGATAACCCCTGCCCGTTACCTGGCTGAGAACTATCTTGTTGATTTAAGACATTTTGTGATTATACAATTTTGGGTTAACTTAGGATAAATCATTTGAAATTAACTTTTGCATTCATTTAGTTGCATTAGTTCATGCATATTTAAAAAAAATTCAAAATTCAAAACTAAAAAAAATTGTAAATATTTCTTAACTTAGTTTTTTTCCTTTTCCTTTGATTTTTTTTAAAATCAAAATTCCAAAAAAAACATTACTTAGTTTTTTTTAGAGAATCAAAAATCCAAAAAAATAAAAAATCTTTTCAAAAAACAAAAAATTAGAAAAATAAAAAAACTAAACAAAAATCAATTTCCCTTTTGAAAAATAAATTCTTTTTGTAAATATTTTTCCTTTATAAAAAAAACAAAAAAAAACTATCGAAAATGTCCGAGTTTCCTTTTCCTTACTCACTTGAATTTTACAATAGTTGTGAAAATCAATATAATCCATATGATTTCACTCCAAATTCGTATGGATATTTTAACAACAACTATTGTGCAAATAATTCGAATTTCGAACAACAAAGTTTTCAAAACAATGAACAACCCTCGAATCTCGAAAAAAACATATCATCTTTACTTAAACTCTCTACACAACAAAATCAAAGTACAAAATGGATTGTGTAATTCATATTTGTGTAATAACTCGAGTCAAGGATTTCAAAATTTGAATTCAATTGAAAATTTAAATGAGTACGATTATAACCCATGCCAATTCAACTTCGAACTCCAAAATGAATTTCAAACTCAACATGAAAATGGGAACAACTTTTCAAACGAATTTGGCAATGGGACTCATTTTAACCATGTTACGAGTGAAAAATTTTGTTCTCAACAAATCCAAATCGAAAATTCTCAATTTAATAACTACAAATTGGATTTTGTTGAACAAATGAATGAAATTTACGATGATCACACAGATTTGTTGTTTGAAACTTATATGAAACAACGTGAACAGCAAAATCAAATCTCAACGTGTGATGAGTCAAGCGATAATCCACCTTTTACCCAAATCAACGATTTTCAAATAACAACTTTTGAATTTGATAATGACTATCTTCTCAAGTTGTTGAAAATAGGGTAATTAAGTTGGATTTCAATTCTTTTGAGGGTGCGAAACTCGATTTAAACATCGATCTTCCTTTTTCTGAAAATTTGAATAAGACAACTTTGAATTTTAAACTCGATTTACATGATGAAGTTGTTGATAATCCAACAAAGGAAGTCAAATTTAACGAACATGAGTTTTATGGACTTTTTGAAAATGAGTTGCTAAATTCTATAAGGGACGATTTGAATCACCATTTCGATTTTGAAATCGATGATAAACTTGAATTTGGTGAAAATAAATTTCAAACAATTGTTTTATCAACCCCAAAAATCATTGAAAATAAAACAACTCATTCAACTTTTGATAAAACGAAATTCGTTTTTCCAAATCAACATTCAACTTTAAAATCTTTAAAGGTTTGGTTTTTCGCGGTTAAGGCGTGTCTCGCACATTTGACGAGACAAATGAATCGGTATTTAGAAGACCGTTTCATTTACTTTTTGACCGTATACTTTCTCATCTCTTGTAAATAATAATCTTTCATGTAAATATAAGATTTTATTTTATTTTTTTCCTTCCACTTAGGTTGACTGTGGGGACAAAGTCAAAATCAAGTGTGGGGGGAGACTCATCTGCATTTTTTTATTTTTCAGTGTTTACTTTTACTTTAATATCTCAAAAATAAATTTTCTTTTGATTTATTTTTAAAAGAAACACTATAAGATAAATATATGGTTTTGGTTTATTTAATTGAAATCTTTGAAAATTTATTTGTCTTAACAAAAATAAAAATGAAGTTTGATTACAAATAATAATGGTTTAACTAGTATATAGAAAGATTCATATGTGTTAATTATGAAGTATATCCTAATTGAAAATCTTTGTTTTAAAAAGTGGTTGATTTAAAGTAAAGGATATAGCATTTTTTTGTCTTCTAAGTTAAATGATGCTAAGATGATTTTGCAAAACTCTCTCTCTCTTTTAAAAAAATAAAAAAAATAAAAAAATTATAACATCCAAAGTATTCACTCTCATTTAAAAGTCCTCACGGTTATGCATGGGTGAATTACTTGGAATATTTGATTATGTGCTTACATACTCATTTAAAAGTCCTCAGGGTTATGCATGTATGGAACACATATAAAAAGAAAAAAAGAATAGACTTAATAAAAACCACCTACGGTTGATAGGTGTGTACATGAAAGTGTGTGCACTCGCCATGCTCTGTACTCCCCTCACATAAGCCCGAAAGGCAGTGCATGGGTGGTATATCTGGCCTCAGTTTACCTGAGCTAGGTTTGTAATTTTTCTTGCAAATAATGAGAGAGCAAGCAATTGAAATTCAAGCACTATTTTTACTTAGTTTATTTGATTTGTTATTGAAAAGAAATGAAAATACCACTTTGATAAACTTTGATAATCAACAAGGAATCCTTTTCATAATTACACTTTGTTATCAAGCGAAATAACGAGTTAAACTATAGTATATTTATAATAGCTTCGTCTTTATTGGAAACTTTGACGAGTGAATGACTTAAATTTCAAGATAATGACCAACACCCATATTTACCTTCTTCGTGTCGATTTAAAAAAAATCCTTCATTTGTAAATATTTTCAAAAACTTGCATTCATCTCTTTGTAAATAGATCTTGAATTTTGTAAATATTTTCATCCTGCATTTGGATTTTGTGGGTAGTATACGCTGAAAACCCTCACGAGACAACACTCGTCCTACTGGGGACACCCAGAGGTTTAGCGGCTTGTTGCATACGCTCAATGCAATCGTGCTTCCTACGAAAACGGATTTATCTTATTTTCCCTTTATTCGAGGACGAATAAAAAGATAAGTGTGGGGTATTTGATGTGCACGTAAATGTGCATATTTTTACCACCATATTTATTCTCTTTAAATTAAATAAATGATCATATTGGGTATTTTAACTTGTTTTAACCAAAATCCATATTAATTCCAAATTGTCACATATCCATCTTCATATAAAGGAAAAACGGTCATTTGTGTGCATATATTTATATGAGAAAAACTAATTGGAAACTTATATATATTTTTGTAGGAATTTGGTCTCAAATAGGAATGGTTTCATGAAGACACATGCATGCACAACATGAATATAAAGGAATAAAGATGGAAATAATTCAAAGTGGAGATCATGGAGGACCCCACCTACCTACCACCTTAATGTACAAATTAAAGGCTAATGCACATGCTTATGGAATTAATGGCTTCATGTACACTTAAATAATGATTAGTAGAAGCTAATGATTACTTGGCCTCCAAACTTTCTCAAGGGTAGTTTGGTCATTCCCCAAATTATGGATTAGGGTTTCATGCATGTATAAATAACCCCTTGTGTTTCATGTAACTTTCATCTTTTACTTAGTCTCTCTTAGGCTTCCTTCTCTTTAGTTTAGTTTAGATCAAATAAAAGAAAGCTCTCTTTCTCTTTTCATGGCTACTTAGCCATTTTTATTTTCATGTAATTTTCCTTTTTTTTATGTTATTAATACATGCTCTTTCCTTTTAAATGCCTCTTTTTTATGTTGTAGTGTAGATCTATTTTCTTTTATGCAAGTTAATTAGCTTACCATTTTATTTTGCTATCTTTTTCCTCTTCATTTTGCTTTCATATTGTTAGCTACATTTGTTGTTTTAATGACAAATATGATAGGCTAAACCCCTTCAATTTAGGGGGTAATGAAGCTCTCTAATTATGTAGCTCCAACTATTTGTTAATTCATGCTCTCTTTTTGTGCTTAATGATGATCAATGAAGTGTTTTATTTGTTGTTTTTGCTTTGAATTTGATAGCCTATATTGTTGACACCAAATAGGCTATGCTTAAACAATCACTAATACGAATGCCTTTTCATCAAATTATGATTATGGCATAAGAAAGTGATTTGAAATTAAAATTTGATGGTCTATATTTCTAATCAATAGTTAATAGGTCATACTTAAAATAAATTTCATTTTCATCTTCTTTGTCAAGTTTCATGAGAGTTAGTAAGCGCTTTAAGGGGTGTGTTATAGTTTAATGGCTTATGTTGGCTAATCAATAGCTCAAATATGCCATACTTATAATAAAAACATCAATTAAAACACTAATGACCATAAAAGAGAGATCATGATTTCATGTGTTGAACTACATGATCTAGAGAGTGGATTTATTCTCTAAATTTTCATTTAACTCTTATATTTGCATTTATTTTCTTTTTGTTAGTTAGTTCATTTTCTCATTTTCTAGCTAAATACACTCTCAACTTTGGATTAATTTGATTGAGTAGGACATTTAAAATCATCAATTCCCTGCGGATCGACCCGTATTCGCCGTGTGCTACATTCATACACTGTGCGCTTGCAGTTATTTTTAAATTTAAATTCGTTCGACGGTTTTCTAAACCGATAGAATTTCGTCCATGAACATTACACAAGTGGAATGTCGAGCTAGATCAGTTTGATACTTCCTACCCTCCAAGGCGAGGCATTCAAGGACAAGTTCTAGGAAATTTCATAGCTGAATTTATTATTCCAAAGGACTTGCTCGAAACAAGTGAATCTCCCGACTATGTCTGGAAGCCGCACACTGATGGTGCGTCAAACGACCGGTACTCAGATGCTAAAGTTGTACTTGAAACCCCCGAAGGTCGATCTATATGTTGTGCTCTAAAGTTTTATTTTCGTGCGACCAACAATGAAGCTGAGTATGAAGCCCTGCTTGCCGAATTGAGACTCGCTATAGATTTGAGAATCATTACCGTGGAAATTCATTGCGATTCGCAATTGGTTGTGTGTCAACTTCGGGCGGAGTACCAGGCCAAAGATCGAAGATTGGCTGCTTACCTATCTCAGGTCCAGGACATACTGAATTAGTTTGATTATTATGCTATCTACTGTATCCCCGGAGAGCGCAATCAAAAAGCCAATTCATTAGCAAAGTTAGCCAGTTCAGGCAAGGCAAAACAAATAGGACTTGTACCCGTAAAGACGTTATCCTTCTCGGGCATCGATCGAATGGATACAGTTGGGTGATAGAAGTTGTGCCCGATAAGGAGTCATGGATGACTCCATTTCGAAATTATCTTCATCGTAGAACATTACCAAAGCATAAGAGTGAAAAGAGGCAGATTCTTCGAAAAGACCCACGGTTCACTATTCAGAATGGAGTTATGTACAGAAGAGAGTACTCCGTTCCTTTACTTCGATGTATCGCTCATGATGAAATTAAGCGAGTGTTACATGATGTACATGAAGGAGAATGTGATGATAACACCAAAGGGCAAGCTTGAGCTAAGAAAGTGCTCCGGTATGGATACTATTGGCCGATTGTATATCGTTATACAGCAGATTACGCCAAGACATGTGATAATTGTCAAAAGCATACTCGAATTTCTAGAGCCCCACCTACCTAGATAACTCAAATGATCAGTAGTCCATGGCCGTTTGTAGTATGGCGCATTGATATTATTGGCTCTCTACCTCTGGCCAAAGGTGGCGCGAAGTATGCCATCGTCGTGGTTGATTGATTTACTAAGTGGGCAGAAGGTGAGCCTCTTTTTACCATTAGGACGAAGAAAGTGATCAACTTTATAGTCTGTAACATTATCTGTCGATTTGGTCTCCCACATACCATCATCACTGATAACAGGACCCAATTTGACAGTGTTGAGCTAAAGGATTTCTGTCAACGATTCCACATTCAAGAAATTCTCTGTAGCTGCACACCCTCAAGCAAATGGATAGGTTGAAGCTGTTAATAAAGTTATCAAGTCTATTCTAAAGAAACGACTAGAAAAGGCAGGGGGCAAGTGGGTTGGTGAACTTCCTATGGCTCTATGGGCTTACCAAACAACCCACATGTCCACGATCGGACACACTCCATTCTCTCTTTCCTACGGTTCAGAAGTCGTTATTCCAGTCGAGATGGAAGTACCTTCTCATCGTGTGACTTATTATGATCCAAAGTCCAATGCCATACTACTTGCTAAATCCTTGGATTTGTTGGATGAGAACTACGAAGAGGCTGATTTGAGGGCAGCATATACTAAAGTCGAGTCGCCCGATTATACAATGCCAAAGTCCGACCCAGAACCTTTGAACTCGGCGATCTTGTCCTCAAAAGAATCTACCCGGTTCCTTCGCACACGAAACCAACGTGGGAAAGGCCGTATGTGATTGAACGAAAGTTCGAAGATGGCACATTTAAGTTATCGACCGTTGATGGCCTTACTTTGCCAAGAGCCTGGAACAGCGAGAGTCTCCGTCGCTAGTACACATGACAAGCTTTATTTATTTTAGTCTATTTTTCATCTACGATTTGTTTCTACATTTCAAAATTTGAATTTTTAATAAGGCAATTGACTTTGCCGTATTTTCTTATTTCAGCAATAAAATGCCATCTCTTTGAGCCAGAGCTGTGATTTACTAAATGTGTCATAAAACCATCACGATGCACGGAGAGCTAAGTTCCATCATACAGTGGGATTTATTCAAATTGAGAATGACTGTCATATGACCGGTCACTCACTAAGTGAAACCCGAGCTCGGGGGCAAGTTACCACACTATAGCCAAAAAAGGATTGATACACTATAATCCTTTCGCTAACTCCAGCCTCCCAGAGTGTGAGCTGGAGTATAAACATATGCAGTTAAAGCGCCCAGCAGATTCAAAGCGGTGGAGGTGCAAAAGGTCATAGCGGGGATACAACGAGGATATAGTGGGATATAGCGGATAGCTCTAAAATAGCATATAAAACTCGTACTTAATGCTTTTACAAATATATAAATGGTAATTAAATGAAAAATTATCATTCAATTTAATTATAATTAATACATAAATGATTTTAAACAAAAAACATGTGCGAAATATACTTTAAATAAACATAAAACTATTATATAACATAATTGAATTTAGTAGAATATTAGAGTATTTTCAGTCCTGAAAATATATTAAAAATTAAATCAAATAAATTAGTTTCATAATTTTTATAATGTATGAATGCAATTTTTTAATTCATTTTATTAAAGAAGATATAGCGGAAATAGCAAAATATAGCGGGAATAATGGGATATAGCGGAAATAGCGGGAATTAAAACGGAAAGGCCATATTTTAGGGCTATATGGAAAAATCGTAGCGGTAGAAATCCGCTATGAGATATTGCGGGGTTATAGCGGGGTAATAGAGGGGCATTAACTACACAGGTATAAACTTATAAATGTGGTTTCGAAGAGGGTGGATCCGTCCACCTAACGACTTCGCCCATATCTTGACCAAGTTCGAGGAGGATGGACCCGTCCATCAAACGACCTCGCTTGTTAACTCAGGGTGGATGTGAATCAACCATCCACCATCTCGATAAATCCATCGCTCCCATAGTGTAAACGAAATTCAAATGCCTAAGCAGACGTGACTGACTGTCTATCGGCCAACTTCAAGTTCCCAGAGCATGAAGTGGAGTATAAACGTCAACTCCAAATTCCTAGAGTACGAATTTGAGTATAAACATCAATTCTGAGTTCCCAAAGTGCAAACTAGAGCATAAAAACCAACTTCGAGTTCCAATAGCACGAACTGGAGTATAAGCATCAACTCCAAGTCCCAGAGTGTGAGTTGGAGTATAAATACTAACCCTGGATTCCTAGAGTGTGAACTGGAATGTCAACAACAACCAACTTCAAGTTCCATAAGTGAAAAATGGAGTACAAATGTCGACTACCTCCGGATTCCCAGAGTGCAAACTGGAGTATCGATCGCAATTAACTTAAGTCCTTGGAGCATGGACGTATACTTAAAACTTAAACGGGCGTGACTTACCGCCGACATGCAGATGCAAATCCCTGAAGTGCGGATGTGATCATTAATAAGTGAGTAAGTCTGATTCAACCACTCGACCCTCACTTGTTTCAGCGTTGATTCAACAACATTAAGCTCAACGAAATGAAGGCGAAATGCAATTGCTAGCCGATGTTTACAACTCTTCCCCGAAATCGGGGGTAGAACTTAAGTGTAGATCACTAACTAAAGAAGTGCAGCATTGGAGTTCAGCTTAGTGTCTAGTCACGACTCGTAGCCGTGATTCCGAGACTTAACAAATAAACTCAAGACCCGATCCAAAGGTTGAGCTTCACAAGTTTAGTGAACAAGAATTCAAATGCTGGAACACTTAAGCAAATACATAATCATTGGGTTGAAGACAAAATAAAATTCCATTTCAACTACTTGTGGAAGGAATTTATGTACAAGTTATTTCCAAAAATCCTACTAGCGGGGGCCGAACCCGCACTTATACACAGCCTACAAAAGCTAAAAGAAAATCCTATCTACTCAAAAATGAGCCAAAGATAAGCATTTATTCTTTTCCCTTCTTTGGTTTCACCTTCGGTGTAGACCCGCTGGAGCTTTCACTTGTTTTTCTCTTCGAGCCCTTGCCTTTCGACGGTGGAACTCCATTCGGGGGCTTTATGTCCACTTTCTCCTCCGAACTCACATGTATGGGTATGCTACTAGAAGGCGAAGTCGGAGGGACCGGATCAACTAGGAGCTAGGGTAGGAACGTTGGAGTCAAAAACCGTACCACCGGGAGAAATCATCCTTAATCAACTTGTTTTGACTTTAATTAATCTCTCTTTAATGATATTTATAATTAATAAATCATTTTTAAATAATAATATTTATTTATTTTTTACTTAATTAATTATACTTAAATTTATGAATTAATCAAATTTATGATGTTTTAAAGGTGATTTACCCTTTCAATAAAGGCATTTGAAGTTAATTTATAAACTTAATTAATGAAGTTTCAAAGTAAATTTATCAAAGTAACAAGGATGTTTGACTTTGTTATTCATTTAAATTAATGGTATAAATTATTTATTTATTTATAATTAATTTTAATTAAAATAATGGTATTTAAAAGTGATTAACTTCTTTTGTATTAAAGGCTATTAAAGTAAATTCATCAATTGAATTAATAAACTTTTAAAGTTAATTAATCAATATAGTCAGGTTGTGTTTAAGTTATTAAATCCTTTTTATAATGATTTTAAAGTTAGTGAACTCCTTTAACAAAGTGTTTTAGAGCTAATACTTGTATTGTAAAGCTCAAGCATGAGTTCGGTTTTACAAGTAAAAGTTTGATTCGTTTATGGAAATGAATTAATTCCCATAAAGCGATATCATTTATATGGAAACGATTTATTATATACTTTGCACTAAATGTCGAAGAAGTAGACTTGCTTCTATTTTGAAAGTTAAGAATAGTCATGAGACATGACTTTGAGGTAACACTACTGTGACTTGTCCGGTATTATTGTTAACCAAGAAATAGTGCAAGTTTGAATTCGATGAGTGGTGATGAGTATACAAGACTAAATTTACATACACGATCGTTTTATATATCCTTGATAGTTGGTTTCCCAGTGAATTTTCTTAGCTTCTTTATTATCGTCATTCTAAGATGATTTGTTGCTCCGTTGAGCTTTGTTCCTTTGTCGAAAATGAATAAACCCAAAGCGCGAGAGGAAGCCAAGCTATATGGATTGCTCATATTAAAAGGTTATTTTTACATCTCATCAAGTTGGGATTTCTTTATGCACTTAGATGTGGAAATATTCGGATACTCGGTAAGGATTATAGGGATCTGGCTTGGACGTATCCGAGAAGTGTTAAAGAGTATATGACCTTCTCAAAGTATATTACTAGAGGTATACTTTAAGGGGGTGCACCCTTCTAGTCATTGTTGAAAATTTTCCTTTCCTTATTTGATTCGAACCTTCGAATTGTTTTTCTGTAATTGCGACGGGAAGGGTCAATCACTCTTCTCGATGTTTGGTTATAGGTTTTGTCCATTCTATCAAGTTTGGACTATTATCTTATTTTATCCATTCTGTCCAGTTTGGATTTAGTTCAGACTATTTCCATTCTTTTAAGTCTGGATCTTTTACTATTTTTGCCCATCATATATGTTTTGATTTGTTTCCTATTTTTCTTTTTCATTCTTATGTTTGGTTGTTGTTTATACGGAAGAAAAACCGTTTCGCGTTAGCGACGTGGTTCTTCATATTATTGTTAAATACACACCCTTTTGTTTCAGAGTTTTACTCATACCAGACATATTGTCTGACCCAAGTTGTTTATTTTTGCTAAACTCTCGGTTACTCAGTTATATTTGAGTAGTCCGAGAATACCAAGTTTCTCTTTGGAGCTCTTTGAAGAACGGTGATCGAGCATGCGGCTCCTTAGTTATCTAATTATTTATTTCTGCTATATGATTATGCTAGTATATTTGGTACCTAAAATATGTAAATTCGGAATGTATAGCTACAAATCTATTAGATGTAGTACCTTTGTTTAACTCTGATAACTCCATGTAAGTAGTAACCTTTTGTACTATATCATTTTGTATTATATTTAACCATTCTTTTGTGAGGTTTTGTATTTTGGCTTGTTCTGTTCTTTAATTCACCCCATGAAAACTTTTCTTTTGGACGCTTGGGCAATGGCACATTAATACTATGATGTATTAAGTGTCGTTCCTATGAGTCAGAAAGGTGGTTCATCACAGTTGGTATCAAACCTTAGATTTAGCAAATCCCTAAGCCCTGGTGAGGGAAACTCTTTAAGGATGGAATTAGTAATGTCCCAGGATAAGTCTACGAGTGTGTGTGTGTGTATTGAGTGCATATTTGTTAGTGTTATAAATATGTTTTATATTGTGTTGGTTGATCCATTTAATGGTATATGAATTCTAGTTGATACATCCGATCAACGTCATTGATAGGTATTCCTAAACACTTGAACATACCTACCAATATAATAGTGTTTTAAAATGGTAAATGAAATAATTTTACCTAGGAATATATTTATATATACAAAAATGATTTTTAAAATTAAAATAGTTGTATTAATTAGTAGATTATTAGGAGATAATAAGATTTTATTATTATCATTCAAGATTTGTTTAGTTATTATCGTCCAATTTGAGCATTAACTATTGTTGAATAGTTCATAATATATTTTCCTTAGTAACATATAGGTTAGGTAAATAGGAATTAGGGAACCTTGAGAACGAACCCCTTGAGAATTCAGTTTCACAGTTTGACTATAAGGTGTTCGGTAAAAGGGTTCAGTTAAAAGTTATCTGTGGCGACTGCGAAATTTTTAGATATTTGAAATTAGAATATTTAATTAATTTTAAATATTTGAAATTTGGTTTAATTTGAAATTCAAAAATATCTGTTTATTTGGCAAGTAAATTATTGAATTCAATTATTGAAATTTGGGTAAAATATTGAATCTTCAGTTTTACGCTGATTAAAATAATTTTAAGGCTTGAAAATTTTAAATTTATAATACTGAAGATAGTGGAAGCTTCAGAATTGAATTTGGAAATGTTTTGTTTAGTTTTGAAACTATATCGTTTAAATCGATATTTAAAAATAGCGTTCCGAGGCACAGTCTCGAAATTCGACGAAACTAGTTCCATTGGATTCGTGATGGTTTAATATTGTTGAATTTCAATTTTCGTAATGTTTGGAGCGATCGTTCGACCGTTCGGTAAATAAACGTGCTGAAATTTAAATCGAAAATTTAGTATTATTCCAGCTGGGTCCAAAAAGATATTTTCTCCATACGATTGAATTTGGATTTGAAACCTTTTCCATTGCGTTTGGAATAGGGGTCTAACATTATAAACGCCTAGCGACATGCCTCGATCGAATTTCAAATTTCGAGTTGCAATTTCTAGATGATTTGAATTTGAATTTAAAATTTAAATATAAATAATATTAATATATATCAAAGCACCGTTGCAAGCATCAGACACATAGGGGAAAAATTCAACCATGTGCTTTCTTTTTTCTATATAGTGATACAAGCGTTCGTTTTCTTTCTTAAAGAAAATAATGATAACGCGTCCTCGTTTAAAATAAAAAAAATTATATCGCTCGGGGAAAAAAGTGATGGCAGAGCATTAGCAAATCAAATAAAAAAATGGCGATCGATCCTAAAATCAAATAAACAAAATGAATCGACTCTCGTTCGATTTGAAACTGAATGCATGGAAAGATGGAATTTGCACGCACATGGGTAGCCACGGTGGCATGGTCGAGATCGGCATCGATTGAGAGGGAGGCTCGACGTCTTCGTTGAATCGATGGATTGCTATTCGATTTTGGCTTGCGAGGTTCGTGGGGTCGTCTGGATTTGGTCGCATCGTAGAGTTTGTAAGGTTGCGCGCTCATGCACGTCCGAAGGAGGTGGGGGAGTCTCAGCAACGGCATCTAGTTGTCAAGCGATTTGATTTGATTTTGGTGAATGAGGCAGTGGCCGAGGCGTTGGTGATGACATCACGAGCAGGCGGAGTCGAACTCGATCAACTTAGGTTGGAGGCAGTGTTGTGGAGTTGAGACAGTAAGGTATTTACAATTTGTTTCATTCAATTTAAATTTGAAAATAAATTTAAATATTGTATATAGACAGTAAAGTAAATTACTGTGATTATTTACAAAAACAGAAAATATTTTATATAGATAAAGTTTGAAAAAATAGATTTTTTTTTAAAATCCATGTACATTATTTTCGAAGAAAAGAAAATAATAAATATACATACATACATTTTAACTAATGTAATTATTTTTGTAACTAGAAAATATTTTATTAAAAGGAATTAGTTTAAAACTAATTATTAGTTAAGTCAAATTATAAAATGATAATTGATTATTTAATTTGTTCGAATATTAATAAAATCTTAAAATGTTGTTACGAGGTCCAAAATTTGGAGATAATAGTCGAGAGGGAAATGGATTGCAAAATAAAAGCAAAGGTGAGATCTTCTTACTCAAATTGGTTTGCTTGTTTAGTTTAAATAGTTAAATTTAAATTACTGGATGTGCTTGGATAAATTTAATGATTTATCTGTTGGGTGTTATTATATATAGTAGTGTGTGTGTGTGTGTGTCTATATATATATATATATATACATATATATACATATATATATATATATATTGGAGTGATTGATTTCCCGCATTATATAGCGGATGAGACCCTATGCGCCACATAATAGCGGATGAGATAATATAACCCCATATACCATGATATTCCACCTCGAAGTGGAATTGGTATTTATATTGTGCTAATATCTGTGGATGGAGGGAAACAGGTTGGAGGGATCTAACTAGATTTCTCAAATTGTTTGAATTTATTTCATATGCTGTGATATGGATTATTGATAAGAGTGATTATATTGATGATTAAAATTAAGGAAGGCTATGGTTTGACCGAATATATTCTGGTATTTTTAAAATACTAGAAATATAAAAATTTGATTTTTGAAGGAAATTAAAATAGGGAATTTAAAGTAAAATAACTTTAAGAATTGGATAAATTTAAAAGAATGAAATTGGAAAAGATAAAGATTTATTTTTGAAATCCTATTGAATAAATTCCAAGTTTGGGGAAAAGATTTTAATAAATGGAAATAAATGGATTTGGAGTAGTATTGTTTAAAAATTGAAGAATTTATTTTAAAATTTGGATTTTAAATTCTAAATAAAGGTGTGAATATTGGATTATTGGTTTTTGAAATAAATTTGGATAAATAAAGGAATAATTTTTAAATGGAGTAAATTTTTGGAAATAAATTTGGAAATTGATTTGGTGTTTGAAATAAATTTGGAAACCAATTTGAAATTTGATTTGGCGTTTGAAAGTAAATTTGGGAAATCAATTTTGAAAATTGTATATCAGTGGATGTTTGGAAATTTAAATTCACGATGGAACTTATAAAGGAAAGAGTAATTTGTTTTAAAAATAAATGTTGGTTTATTTTTAAAAATGTGGAAAGAAAATTAATGAACTTGGGATGTAAATTTGAAATAAATCAAGAAGGATTTATTAATTGATTTAAATGGACTATTTTGAAATGGAAAGTGTATTTTCCTTGGAAAGCTGAGCATGTTTTCAAAGTAGCTTTCAAATATAAATTAAAAGTTCTAAATTTGGTTTTAAAAAGAATATTTTTGGAGAAATTATTTTCGTAAATTGTTTTTAAATCTTTAAAGTAAATATTTATTAAGTTAATTATGGAAGTGATTATTTTAAAGATTTAATTGATATTTGATTTAAAATGGTTATTTAAATAGTTACACTCTATCTATTAATTTATTTTTAAAAATTTGTTTTGGGCTTAAGTTTTATCTGAGATATTAGTATAAAATTTCATAACTAATATTTTAATGAAGTGTTTAAAAATTGATTTCATTTTAAATATTTCCAAGTATATTTTTGGATAAGTGATTTAAGTTATTTAAAAGTATTCGGACTCGGCAAAATTTTTTGTGGAAATAAACAATGTTTGAGAATTTATTCCGCGAGAGGAAAGGGGTTCGAAAAATTGTTTTCCAAGGGTTGAAGTGTGAAAATATATATTGTGAAAATATTTTGAAATAAATAATTTGGGTAAATTATTTAAATCTGATGGTTGTTGTGAATGTTATTTGATAGTTAAATAACCGACTATCAATATTGGCCACAAAACGGCATTTGAATTTACATGCGACCGGGGGTCGGATTCCAAATGGTTATCTGAAAACCACATCAAATCTTAATGATGAATCTTTCGTTTAAAAGATCAAAGTGGAAATTTGTTATGACTTACTTGAAATATGAATGTAACCACTTATTTTTAAAACAAGCGCTCATTATTCGGATTAGCCGGGAGAGGACATTGAGTCATAAAACCCATTTCGAATAATGGTACGACGAAATGGGATTGCATTTGAAGATGGTGTTGAAGATCGGGTATTTTCGAAAACGAAAGGATTACCTGTCGAATGTCGCTGCACCGAGTTGCTCCGGTATAAAGATTTATATCACCCTATGTGATGGGGAGTCCGAACGTGATTACAGAATATCCTGATTTGCAAGGGCTTCTTTCCTTAATTGGAGGAAGTGCCTTCGGTTCCGTTCGACCCCGGAATGGACTTGTATGGATGTATGTATGACGTTACACTTTGAGATGTAAAGCTGGTTTCTATCAAATACATTTCTATTGGTGGTTGAGAATTTATTTTCTTAGCTTAACGTCTTTCTCTAAGACGTACGAGTTCAGAGATTATATAGTTGATGGTCACTAGCGATGTATTCCCAAATTGGTAATGTAGCATGCTAAGTGTTGATCATTTGTTGATCGAAACATGGCTTTGGTGAAAAGCGTAGCTTTGTGGACGAGACTTCATCGAATCTCACATCCCGAAAATGGTTGAAACAGGAAAAGATCCAGCAAGGTTACGGGGGTCGCGCCCCTCAGGGTATGTGCATTTCCTTTTGGATAAAAAGTGGTATCTGGTATGTAGCTCAGATATTTAACTTGTGTGGATAAAAAAAGTGGTATTCTGGTATGGAGCCTAGATTATTTACTTATGTGGTTGTTGGTTGTTAAGGGGCCTCGGTAAAGGTCGGTCTAGACCAGGGAATGACATTCTTGTGACAATTAGTTACCTAGTTACAGAGGTAACCCGACCTTGTGCTGGCAGAAAGCTGGTTAAGTTTTCGGGGAGTCCCTCCAGAGGCGTACCCATTCGATGAAGGAAGTTCCTTAGCCTTGACCATTTGTTGGAAATCTAATCACCAAACACAAGCCCTGTACAGTTTTAGTAGTAGAACCTGCCACTTAACATGGTAGCTATAGTAGGCATACTATAATGGTACCTATGTTGGTTAAGATTAATATTGTACTTTCGAAATATTTTCCACACTATGCAATATCAAAAGGATTTTTGCATATCAAGCATGTTTGACTATCATAAGGAGAAATCTCCTCTAAGTGTGTGACTGCATTGTGTGTTTGCGGGAGGCCTTATGGTAGTTTCATTTTCCAAAAGCATGAACGGATTTCTTTTCCTTTTTTTGTGCAAATAACTGTTTTAATATCTCACACCAGTTCCATGACTGATCTGGAGTTTATTGTTCCCTTTCTGAACTCTGGGTGCCCATAATTTTCCACATGGGCAGCCTAGAGTCAGGTTATCAGTAGTTTTGAAGCGAAGTCAGGAAAGTATGCTGTGGATATCAGGAGACAAGCTGAATGGCGTGACATATCACTTATATTATGTAGTATCTGCTGCGTATGGTTTGCTGCAAATTTAGTTATTATAACTACCAGTGTTGTGTTTTTCTGTTGTAATAGTCTAATGATGTATGTATAAATTGATATAGTTCTTTTGTTCAAAGATTAATCATTATCTATTATATATTTTTCTGCTGCGAATGTGAGATTCTGTTATTGTTTCTACTTCTTTTATCTTCTTCTTCTTTAACCCTAACAGTTCGGTTTTTCGGTATTCGATTGTTCCATGTTTGATACAGTGGACGTATCCATGTCAACTTTCGGGCGTCGAAAAATTGGGTCCAGAGTGGTAATAGAGCAATTGGTTAAGCGATAACCATGGCTCTGGTGGGGATTACTCATTAGATATAACGACCCGAAATTTTCGAACCCGAAAATTCCAAATAGTTATGAAAAAGAAGAAAGAGATAGAAGAAGAAGAACAGAAACATCAACAACTCACATTCGCAGTGGATAAAATATAATAATAAATAATAACAGTTTACAAAGGAATATTATATCTGTCGATTACATTTAATATACATCAGAGTTTCACATACATTCAGTCACTGATCATATACAAATCATGTGTCTGATATATAATAATATACTGCAGCGGAAAATACTCTATACGTACTTGTCATCCAGCTCGTCTCCTGAGCTCCAGAACGTATCTACCTAAAAATCTGTAATACTCGGTCTGACCTGAGCATTACACCAAAGTAACACCCGGGTCAGGCTGGAAACCAGCGAAAGTAAATCCAACTAACATGGAATACATGCATACAACTTATATAAACTTGGGATATCTTATATCAATTTATCCAATTCACAATTTGTTATAGACAACACTTATTTCACATATCAATCTTCTAAGTACCAAATTTAGATAAATAAAATCTAAGTCACTTAAATCATTTCCTTCCAGCCTATTAATTTCACCCATCAATTTATTTTTAGATCCGAAGTGGTTTCGGTATTTCCTAATAACCGACTCCGATCTCTTCGAAACTCATATTAGCCTAACCGAGTTACCCTAAATGAAATACACAATATTTCATATCAGAGATATCAACTCATTCAAACATCCACTACCATTCCATCATCCGTACGCAAAGCTTAATCATATACAAACCAATTCAATTGATTCAAATTGAATTTTAAACCTCAATCACCTAGATTTCTTCATTCAATGTTAATTAATTCCAAACAAATGATCAATCATCCCCTCATAACTCATTTTGATTAATCATCCTGGATTAATTATCCTTCCATTACCTTCAAGTAATTATTTTTATTTAATTCTCGATATTAATTATTCTTAACGAAATCAAGAAGAAATCTTAATTACTTCATGAACTAGCCAACTATTTTAATTACATTAACCCTTAATCGCTTACGTTAATTAATTTCTTACAAGTTATTTGTTATGGATTAATCAATCTTAATTAACCGGGCTTTGATTACATCATTACACATCTAATTATATTAATTAAACCCACAATATTCACCATTGAAATCTTGCTTCTTTACTAATAATTAGTTACACTCCAGTAACTTATCATTTCCTAAATATCCATCTTAAATTTATCACATGTGTACTTGTTTTAAAGGATAGTTAAATTTCTCTAATTAGCCTCCTGATAAATTTTCCTTCAATTGCTTCTACTAAAAACTTACCCTTCTCATCAATTTCACCAAGTAATTTAAATTTGAATTACTTCTATTCATTATCCATCCATTAATTTATTACATCCAATAATTTTAAGTATCACTAATTATCTTACTAAGTAACCTTACTTTATAAATTACATTACGTAATTATACCTTTCAAATTTCACAATTGATTATCCTTAATTAATTAATAAAATTAATTACTTTAAATTAATCACATCAATGAATCACTTAATAACCTTTAATCATTGATCTTTCATTGGCTATATTCATTAACCTACCCGTAAAGTACTTCTCTAAGTTCTTAACTTAAATCAAACACTTAAGACTGTAGAAAATCAATTTTTGTAATAATCAAACAGCAAAAACTATTACAAAAATTTTCAAACCCAACTATACTTGATTTTCAGTTCTACGCCTTAAGCTAATTTTTCAGTTATATTAATTAATTAACTGAACTATGTTTGAAAGTTAACTGAAAAATATATTTGTCACTATACTACAAAAACACTTAAGCTATACATTAATACAAGAATAACTTACATTTGGTATCCAGTTCCAGTTATATTAATTAATTCAAATTTATATAACTTAAATCAAACACTTAAGCTATATTTTCAAATCTCCCAGGATCTAAAACAGTGATGGAATCAAACAGCAAATCAATTATGGATCAGAGATTACTCACCTCGACATCGAACCACTGCCCATCGCCTCTGCCCCAGCTTGAACCTCTTCAAGTCGCAACTCACAATTCCGCCCCTACCTCCAATCTCCACTTCGATCGTGCTCGGACAATAAACGAGCTCGTGAATCCTCCTCATCATCCCGAGTGAATGCGAGCACGAGATCTCATCCCACGGTGATTCAATTCAATCAATCTGGAGGCTTTGAGCACGATCGACTCGCGTCGGTCCCTTCCTATTCTTTTTTTTTCTTTTGGTTTACATCGAATTAGGTCTGGATTTGTTTAAGGGGAGCAAGGAAATGGGATCTGCATTGTAAATGAAATCGTGGATTAAATGTGTACAGAAGGAAGAACACGAATTTGAGCTGCACAATTCGAGTAGATCCAAAGTTGTCGCGAACTATTTGATTCGGTTGCCCCCATTCCCTTTATATATATATATATATATATATATATATAAGAGTTCGATATTCTTCTATGATAAGGGAGAGGGACGGGGAAGATATAGGTTTGAGATGGCTTGTTGAGAACGACATGGAAGATGAAAATATCTTGCTAATTTACATTAAATTTAATTATATTATAAAACTTCAATACGTCCCGTTATTCACCAATTAAACTTTTGAACTCTTCTTAATGAATGCCGCTAGGTAATTATAAGGTTTTACCCGCGTTTCGAACATCATAGAACGTGTTTCGAAAGCTAATTCGATCATATACACAAGTTGCGGAAGAAAACGATCAATTCTAAATTAAATCGATTAAAATAGTTCTAAGCGTTTTGAGTTGCCAATGTAAAATGACAACTCCGATTGCTACGAAAATTGAAATTCAATAATAACTAACTATTACGGATCCAATGGAACTGGTTTCGTCGAATTCCGAAACTGTGCCTCGGAAGGCCATTTTAAAATTCCAATTTAAACGATATAATTTCAAAACGAAAAAAACACTTCCAAATTCGATTTTAACACCTTTACTATATTCAGTATCTTCATTATAAATTTTATAAGCCTTCAAATTATATTTTTAACAGGTTTAAAAATTCCAGATTCAGCGTTTTACCCAATTTCAATTATTAATTTCAATATTTAAACTATATAATTCAATGATTTAATTATCCAGTAAATATTGTCACCTGGAATTCAAGTTAAAATTAACTTTTAACTATTTTAAAAACAATTAATTATTCCAATTTAATTCATTAAAATTTCCGGGTCGTCACATTCCTTCCCCCTTAAAAGAATTTCGTCCCCGAAATTACTAGTTAGGAAGAATGAACCAATACCCATTTACCTTTTCCCAAAACTCCCAATTCAACATCCTACCAACAATCTTTTATTAGAGACCCACTATCCTTAACCAACCTCCAAAAACCTTCTAAAGTTTCAGACAATACCCTTTTGCTCAATCTTTGAATTTCAATTTAAAACCAAATTTTGAATTACCAAAATTTTCTCAAAGTTTTCTAACTCCCTAAATTTCCGAGAAAATTTTCTAGCGTCTCCTTTGCGCGATTAGCTCGGTACAACTACAAAAGGCCTCTATGGGCTCCCAAATTCCAAAAAGAAAACAAAAGCCAAGTGGCTACATCAAAAACCTAATCCAATATCATACGGAAACATGATACATACCTTTTAGTCGGGCAACTCAATTTTATCCTTTGGAACCAAATCCAATTTCTTTTCCCTTTAATACCTGCATATTCTATTTAACAACAATATCCAATCGTAACCTTCAAATCACTGTATACATTTCCTTACAGAAGCTTCCATATTTGCTTCTATTCAAATTAGTTTTTCCCATTCCGATATGAATTCAATTTGTCTTTATTTTAGAGTATTACATTTTATCGTTCATTTATAACTAATTCATATTAGTTCTACTAATTTACTCTAAGTTCCCAATTTGAAATTGTTTTGGTCGTTAACAAAAATTTTCAAAAAAATTCTCCAACTCCCAAAATTTTCAGAAAATTTTGGCAGAGTCTCCTTTGTACGGAGGAGCTTTTGCAATTTGACAAGAGATATAAATATGTATACATCGACCCACCCGGTCGGAAAAAGCAAAAACAGTTCATATTTCCTATTTTTATTGCGTAGGCGTACCTTATTTAGCAATTTAAGCAAACAGCTTATTAACATTAGCAATTAGCGCAATCCAAATCAACCAAACAGTCTTCAGATACCTGTACTTACTCAATTTAAATATGTAAATGCCGTATATATGAAGTTTATAATATTTCTCTTGCTTAAACAACTACAACACATCAATTCTAAAAGAAATGCATTCTAAATAACTTCCACAAGCACTTTATATGATTTGAAAACTAATTCCATTGTTTTCAACCAATTTATATACCATTTCATTAAATTTTAATGGTTTACTACTCAAGTGCTTACATTTAATTTATTTTTAATCCAATCAAGCCCAGATTCACTTCAATTGATTCAAAAATCAATTATATTTGCTTCCACTAATTCATAGAATTTAATTAAATCTTGTTTACGTTAAACGACGATCATTTCTACGCAATTTGATAATATCCATGTGAATAAATAATTACTTAAGCTTTATAACCAATTAAAATTGATTCCAACTCAATTTTATTTAATTCTATTCCTTTTTAATTTATTCACAATCATTTTATTTAGCTCGACACATTCCATGCTTGTGTACTGCTACCATTCCCAAATTAATTTGAACCGAGCTTCTATTTAATGGCTTTTACCCTTATTCGAAGGCAAGCTTCCTTAAATTTAAACTTAAGTTACTTTACTTTAATTTATTCCAACATCAAACTTCAGTTTACTTCTATCTGATTCTCATTTAATCAAATTCCTTTAAATTCAGTAAGCCTATCCATTTTAATTTTAATGTTTAATTTGCTTACTTAATTCGTTATTGAATTTATTTTATTAATACAAGGCTATTCCCAATTTATTTCTATTCACTTGGATTCTGTTTTGTTCCAATTCAAACCATTTCTATCCTAAATCACTTTCATTTCATTCGACAACACTTCTCATATATCCAATTTACTTGCAACTTCCATTAAATATTATTCAATCACCTTTGAATTCTATTTATAACTCAAACCACTACATTTTTTCCAATCCAACTCTATTTTATTTTTATTATTACAACATCCCTTCTTATTTAATCCATTATCAAATCTAACTCGAATTCTATTTACAATTTTAATTCATTTCCAAACTCCATTATTCATTTACAATCCATTTATTTACCAAGGTTAAATTTTATTAACATACTTTATCAAATAATTATTTATTAGCTTACTTCCAACTTTTATTACAAAAAAAATTACTTCATTAAATTTTTCCTGAGTTTAATTTTTTTTTTTTATAATTCCAGTTTGGAGTTTCCCCTTTTTATTTTCCCAAATTCCAACTCTTCCATTTTAAAAATTTAGAAATGCCTTTAAAATCTCATAATATTATTAAAATAGCTTTTATAAAATATTTCTTATAACTCGATGTCTCAACCAGTCCATCCTTGTTCTCATAGAAATTCAGTCATACGTTGATCAGGCGTAGGACTGAAAATCTATAAGCACTTGGTAAACCCGTTTTCAACATCGAGTGAAAATATTTGACAAATAATTTTATTAAAAATATAGAAAACAGTTTTTGAAAATGGAGGAAATATCTTTGGTGAGAATGCTCTGAGAATCATCACCCCCATCCATGGTCGCAGTTAACCCGATGGTTACCTTGCCGTCCCAACAAAATCCACAGATAACTGTAGGCCTCTGCGCCCCTCGATTACACCATGGAACCCACGACAGGTCGCAGCTACAACTGGGGTTACGTAGCCATCACATCAAAAACCCATATAACTGTAGGCATCAGTGCCATCGAATTTCGCTACCAAAAATGAAACTTCTCCACTCCACTTGACCATAGATCGCAGTCTACCGATGTTGCAATGCCTTCCCGGCAAAATCAAGTGTAGACCGTTGACACTCATCCTCCACACGATTTTCGCTATGGTCCCCACAGTAGATCGCAGTGACATCGAGTTACACTGTCATCACAGCATAACCCAAATGCCTCTGTAGGCATCAACGCCATCGACTTACGCTACCCAATAATCCTCAGGAACTAGTTTTGTTTGGACTCCTCCCAGGATCAACTTTAGATCCCCCATTGGGGCTCAAGGCAGCACCACCCGGTGGCACTCCTGAGAAGTTCATTTCAAGGGAGCGCCTTTTTCCCCAGAGCCATCATCAAAATATTTTATACTATACACATATAGTATCTTCAAATCATACACCTAGTATGATATCATACAAAGCACCTTTACACTAAATCGATTATCCAAAAATCGATAATTCTCAAACTAGGCTTTCCAAATTCTCATATTGGTTTTACCCAAAAATCAAAAGCCATTCCAAATCCAAAGGTTCTCAAAACTTTTTTCCAAAATCCTTATAAGATCCTTTATATATATATATATATATATATATATATATATATATACAGATATATATAATTTTTAAAACTTTGGATCATTTCTAACTTGTACAAAATTCCATTTATACTTCAAATACATTCAAAAATCCTTTTCCTTCCAGCAATAGATTCAACAAGGAGTTTCATCATAAATAAAACAAGGATATATATAACTTTGTTTATTCAAAATCAAATATTCCCATTTGATTACTCTTTTCAATATCAATTTTTTTTCCATTCACCTTCACTTAAATTTTCATTCACTTATCCACATTTACCTTAGTCCCCTATTTGGATTATCACTTCAATTCTCATCTCAGTTGGATATTTTACCAATAACAGTTTGAACTCCGACCAGTTTATATTTAGAAAATAGCTTGAAAATTTTAAAAATAAAAGGTAGTGGAAAAATAATTATTAGTTTGTAAAATAGCTATAAAATAGGTAACTAACTATAAAATAGTTAAGAAATAGTTGAATAGTTTCAAAAATTGTAGATAATTGCAAAATAGTTGTAAAATAGAAATTAGTTTGTGAAATAGTTGAAAAATACTAATTAGTTTAGTTAACAGTTGAAAAATAGTTTTTTTAAAAACTCTACCCAGATGCCTGATGAAATCGAAGGGATAGGAGGAGCCCCCTCCTGCCTGGTCCGACCACAGACAGTTGGGATTTAAGCCAGCCCAACACAGAGATTTGATGCCCCCAACCGTTTTTATAGGATTAACGGGGACCCACCTCCGCGCCTTGAAATTAGAAGTAGGGCAGACGGGTATCCAACTCGCGACCTCGTTAACAGGAGGCAAGTGTCTCAACCACTGCGCCACTTGTATATAAAATAATGTGGCTTTAAGAAAGAAAGGTTGTATATATTTAATAGCTTAGAAAATAAGTTTATATCAAAACAATTTATATTGAAAATAGTCAAGAGCCAACTGTTCACCTCCCCAACAATTCAATTTAAATCTTCATTTAAATTGACCCAAATCCAATTCAAATAACTACAAATTCCATTGGACTTGATTAATCCCCAATTCAAGTTGAATCAACCTTGATTCCTTCCCCAATTTAAATCAAATTCTAGTTGATTTTAATCCTTTTCAATTTTTAAATTATAATTTCATATTATTCCAATCAATTTGAATTATTATCAATCTAATTTCAGAATCCAAATCACTTCAATTTAATCCAATCCAATTTCCCATTTAAAAATTTTAAACTTATACATCTTCAATCACCAATCCAATTACTTCAAGCCAAATTCAATTTTAAACTAATTCAATTAAATCGTGAATTTAAACTATCTTGAATTATAGAAATTCGAGCTAAATTCTCAAAGGTTGGTTTAACTCTTTAAACCAAATTAACCTTTAAATCAAAGTGTTTAATCATTTTAATTTCTGAGCCCAATTTCTCAAAATTCTCATTTTAAATTATTTTTACTTATGTATTTCAAGGTTCAATACAATTTTATTTTAAAATTTTAATTTATTATTCAATTTAATTTTCCAGTTTGAAGCCAGTTCTTAAACAAGTTTATTTTACAGTTTCTATTTATAATCAATTACATTCACATTTTGCTTTTAACTCGGAATTATACATTTTATTTAGCCAATATATTCTATTATTCCATAAACATTTTAATCAAGATTCCAGAGTTTAAACAAATTTCCAAAATTTCAATTTCACCTTAGACTTCAACTATATCCAAATTCTTTGGCAAATTCAATTACCCCTTTGAATTTCAAAACCAAACCCAGTTCACAAACAAGTCCAATGTAAAACAATTTGGTAGCAATTTCCCTTTTAGAAAATCGAAAATGAACATCGATAATGCTGCAGTCATCACCGACGTTATTTTCCAGTGACCGAAAGAGTTCAATGCTTTTATCTCTTTAAAAACATTTTTAATTTCAAATCTTCCAGATTTCAAATTCAACACCAAAAATATTTTTGAAATAATACTATTATTTCTCCAAAACATTTGGGAACCACTTTCAAATCCAAAGGAATTTTAAATTTTCCCAAAAAATCCAAATTCCCAATCCATCCAATTCATATTTAAACATTACTCTGGAATTTTATTCTTACTTTATTTCAAATATTCTATGGAATTCTATTTCAAATTATAATCTCATTTATTTATGAAGTTTATTTCAACTTATTAATTACATTTACAATCTATATTTCAAATTCCATTTTGTTATATAAATTTATTCTTCAACTTTGGTTATAAAGTTCAATTTGGTCGTATCTTATATTACTTCTTATCTTAGTTTCAATAATTTAACAACCATCCTCCTTAATATTCATTAGAAGAAAATATTGCATTATATATCAAAATATATTTTTATGTAAAATCATTTAAAACCTTTATAAGCAAATAACAAGTACGCTCTCGTATATATATTCTTAACTCATTCTAGAGTACTACGGACTCTATTGTATGAGTAATCCCCACCAGAGCCAAGGTTCTCGCTTAACCTTTCAGCTCTGGTACCAACTGTAACGACCCGAAATTTTCGAACCCGAAAATTCCAGATAGTTATGAAAAAGAAGAAAGAGATAGAAGAAGAAGAACAGAAACATCAACAACTCACATTCGCAGTGGATAAAATATAATAATAAATAATAACAGTTTAAAAAGGAATATTATATCTGTCGATTACATTTAATATACATCAGAGTTTCACATACATTCAGTCACTGATCATATACAAATCATGTGTCTGATATATAATAATATACTACAGCGGAAAATACTTTATACGTACTTGTCATCCAGCTCGTCTCCTGAGCTCCAGAATGTATCTACCTGAAAATCTGTAATACTCGGTCTGACCCGAGCATTACACCAAGTAGCACCCGGGTCAGGCTAGAAACCAGCGTAAGTAAATCCAACTAACATGGAATACATGCATACAACTTATATAAACCTGGGATATCTTATGTCAATTTATCCAATTCACAATTTGTTATAGACAACACTTATTTCACATATCAATCTTCTAAGTACCAAACTCAGATAAATAAAATCTAAGTCACATAGATCATTTCCTTCCAGCCTATTAATTTCACCCATCAATTTATTTTTAGATCCGAAGTGGTTTCGGGTATTTCCTAATACCCGACTCCGATCTCTTCGAAACTCATATTAGCCTAACCGAGTTACCCCAAATGAAATACACAACATTTCATATCAGAGATATCTACTCATTCAAACATCCATTACCATTCCATCATCCGTACACAAAGCTTAATCATATACAAACCAATTCAATTGATTCAAATTGAATTTTAAACCTCAATCACCTACATTTCTTCATTCAGTGTTAATTAATTCCAACAAATGATCAATCATCCCCTCATAATTCATTTTGATTAATCATCCTGGATTAATTATCCTTCCATTACCTTCAAGTAATTATTTTTATTTAATTCTCGATATTAATTATTCTAACCAAATCAAGAAGAAATCTTAATTACTTCATGAATTAGCCAACTATTTTAATTACATTAACCCTTAATCACTTACGTTAATTAATTTCTTACAAGTTATTTGTTATGGATTAATCAATCTTAATTAACCGGGCTTTGATTACATCATTACACATCTAATTATATTAATTAAACCCACAATATTCACCATTGAAATCTTGCTTCTTTACTAATAATTAGTTACACTCCAGTAACTTATCATTTCCTAAATATCCATCTTAAATTTATCACATGTGTACTTGTTTTAAAGGATAGTTAAATTTCTCTAATTAGCCTCCTGATAAATTTTCCTTCAATTGCTTCTACTAAAAACTTACCCTTCTCATCAATTTCACCAAGTAATTTAAATTTGAATTACTTCTATTCATTATCCATCCATTAATTTATTACATCCAATAATTTTTAAGTATCACTAATTATCTTACTAAGTAACCTTACTTTATAAATTACATTACGTAATTATGCCTTTCAAATTTCACAATTGATTATCCTTAATTAATTAATAAAATTAATTACTTTAAATTAATCACATCAATGAATCATTTAATAACCTTTAATCATTGATCTTTCATTAGCTATATTCATTAACCTACCCGTAAAGTACTTCTCTAAGTTCTTAACTTAAATCAAACACTTAAGACTGTAGAAAATCAATTTTTGTAATAATCAAACAGCAAAAACTATTACAAAAAATTTCAAACCCAACTATACTTGATTTTCAGTTCTACGCCTTAAGCTAATTTTTCAGTTATATTAATTAATTAACTGAACTATGTTTGAAAGTTAACTGAAAAATATATTTGTAACTATATTACAAAAACACTTAAGCTATACATTAATACAAGAATAACTTACATTTGGTATCCAGTTCCAGTTATATTAATTAATTTTCAATTCAAATTTATATAACTTAAATCAAACACTTAAGCTATATTTTCAAATCTCCCAGGATCTAAAACAGTGATGGAATCAAACAGCAAATCAATTATGGATCAGAGATTACTCACCTCGACATCGAACCACTGCCCATCGCCTCTGCCCCAGCTTGAACCTCTTCAAGTCGCGACTCACAATTCCGCCCCTACCTCCAATCTCCACTTCGATCGCGCTCGGACAATAAACGAGCTCGCGAATCCTCCTCATCATCCCAAGTGAATGCGAGCACGATATCTCATCCCGCGGTGATTCAATTCAATCGATCTGGAGGCTTTGAGCACGATCGACTCGCGTCGGTCCCTTCCTATTCTTTTTTTTTCCTTTCGTTTACATCGAATTAGGTCTGGGATTTGTTTAAGGGGAGCAAGGAAATGGGATCTGCGTTGTAAATGAAATCGTGGATTAAATGTGTACCGAAGGAAGAACACGAATTTGAGCTGCACAATTCGAGTAGATTCTAAGTTGTCGCGAACTATTTGATTCGGTTGCCCCCATTCCCTTTATATATATATATATATATATATATATATATATATAAGAGAGTTCGATATTCTGCTATGATAAGAGAGAGGACGGGGAAGATATAGGTTTGAGATGGCTTGCTGAGAACGACATGGAAGATGAAAATATCTTGCTAATTTACATTAAATTTAATTATATTATAAAACTTCAATACGTCCCGTTATTCGCCAATTAAACTTTTGAACTCTTCTTAATGAATGCTGCTAGGTAATTATAAGGTTTTACCCGCGTTCTGAACATCATAGAACGTGTTTCGAAAGCTAATTCGATCATATATGCGAGTTACGGAAGAAAACGATCAATTCTAAATTAAATCGATTAAAATAGTTCTAAGCGTTTTGAGTTGCCAATGTCAAACGACAACTCCGATTGCTACGAAAATTGAAATTCGATAATAACTAACTATTACGGATCCAATGGAACTAGTTTCGTCGAATTCCGAAACTGTGCCTCGGAAGGCCATTTTAAAATTCCAATTTAAACGATATAATTTCAAAACGGAACAAAACACTTCCAAATTCGATTTTAACACCTTTACTATATTCAGTATCATCATTATAAGCTTTATAAGCCTTCAAATTATATTTTTAACAGGGTTAAAAATTCCAGATTTAGCGTTTTACCCAATTTCAATTATTAATTTCAATATTTAAACTATATAATTCAATGATTTAATTATCCAGTAAATATTGTTACCTGGAATTCAAGTTAAAATTAACTTTTAACTATTTTAAAAACAATTAATTATTCCAATTTAATTCGTTAAAATTTCCGGGTCGTCACATTCCTCCCCCCTTAAAAGAATTTCGTCCCCGAAATTACTAGTTAGGAAGAATGGACCAATACCCATTTACCTTTTCCCAAAACTCCCAATTCAACATCCTACCAACAATCTTTTATTAGAGACCCACTATCCTTAACCAACCTCCAAAAACCTTCTAAAGTTTCAGACAATACCCTTTTGCTCAATCTTTGAATTTCAATTTAAAACCAAATTTTGAATTACCAAAATTTTCTCAAAATTTTCTAACTCCCTAAATTTCCGAGAAATTTTGCCAGCGTCTCCTTTACGCGGTTAGCTCGGTACAACTACAAAAGGCCTCTACGGGCTCCCAAATTCCAAAAAAAAAAAACAAAAGCCAAGTGGCTACATCAAAAACCCAATCCAGTATTATACGGAATCATGATACATACCTTTTAGTCGGGCAACTCAATTTTATCCTTCGGAACCAAATCCAATTTCTTTTCCCTTTAATACCTGCATATTCTATTTAACAACAATATCCAATCGTAACCTTCAAATCACTGTATACATTTCCTTACAGAAGCTTCCACATTTGCTTCTATTCAAATTAGTTTTTCCCATTCCGATATGAATTCAATTTGTCTTTATTTCAGAGTATTACATTTTATCGTTCATTTATAACTAATTCATATTAGTTCTACTAATTTACTCTAAGTTCCCAATTTGAAATTGTTTTGGTCGTTAACAAAAATTTTCCCAAAAATTTTCAAAAAAATTCTCTAACTCCCAAAATTTTTAGAAAATTTTGGCAGAGTCTCCTTTGTACGGAGGAGCTTTTGCAATTTGACAAGAGATATAAATATGTATACATCGACCCACCCGGTTGGAAAAAGCAAAAACAGTTCATATTTCCTATTTTTATTGTGTAGGCGTACCTTATTTAGCATTTTAAGCAAGCAGCTTATTAACATTAGCAATTAGCGCAGTCCAAATCAACCAAACTGTCTTCAGGTACCTGTACTTACTCAATTTAAATATGTAAGTGCCATATATATGAAGTTTATAACATTTCTCTTGCTTAAACAACTACAACACATCAATTCTAAAAGAAATGCATTCTAAATAACTTCCACAAGCACTTTATATGATTTGAAAACTAATTCCATTGTTTTCAAACAATTTATATACCATTTCATTAAATTTTAATGGTTTACTACTCAAGTGCTTACATTCAATTTATTTTTAATCCAATCAAGCTCAAATTCACTTCAATTGATTCAAAAATCAATTATATTTGCTTCCACTAATTCATAGAATTTAATTAAATCTCGTTTACGTTAAATGACAATCATTTCTACGCAATTTGATAATATCCATGTGAATAAATAATTACTTAAGCTTTATAACCAATTAAAATTGATTCCAACTCAATTTTATTTAATTCTATTCCTTTTTAATTTATTCACAATCATTTTATTTAGCTCGACACATTCCATGCTTGTGTACTGCTACCATTCCCAAATTAATTTGAACCGAGCTTTTATTTAATGGCTTTTACCCTTATTCGAGGGCAAGCTTCCTTAAATTTAAACTTAAGTTACTTTACTTTAATTTATTCCAACATCAAACTTCAGTTTACTTCTATCTGATTCTCATTGAATCAAATTCCATGAAATTCGGTAAGCCCATCCATTTTAATTTTAATGTTTAATTTGCTTACTTAATTCGTTATTGAATTTATTTTATTAATACAAGGCTATTTCCAATTTATTTCTATTCACTTGGATTCTGTTTTGTTGCAATTCAAACCATTTCTATCCTAAATCACGTTCATTTCATTCGACAACACTTCTCATATATCCAGTTTACTTGCAACTTCCATTAAATATTATTCAATCACCTTTGAATTCTATTTATAACTCAAACCACTACATTTTTTTCCAATCCAACTCTATTTTATTTTTATTATTACAACATCCCTTCTTATTTAATCCATTATCAAATCTAACTCGAATTCTATTTACAATTTTAATTCATTTCCAAACTCCATTATTCATTTACAATCCATTTATTTACCAAGGTTAAATTTTATTAACATACTTTATCAAATAATTATTTATTAGCTTACTTCCAACTTTTATTACAAAGAAAATTACTTCATTAAATTTTTCCTGAGTTCAAATATTTTTTTTATAATTCCAGTTTGGAGTTTCCCCTTTTTATCTTCCCAAATTCCAACTCTTCCATTTTAAAATTTTAGAAATGCCTTTAAAATCTCATAATATTAATAAAATAGCTTTTATAAAATATTTCTTATAACTCGATGTCTCAACCAGTCCATCCTTGTTCTCATAGAAATTCAATCATACGTTGATCAGACGTAGGACTGAAAATCTATAAGCACTTGGTAAACCCGTTTTCAACATCCAGTGAAAATATTTGAAAAATAATTTTATTAAAAATATAGAAAACACTTTTTGAAAATAGAGAAAATATCTTTGGTGAGAATGCTCTGAGAATCATCACCCCCATCCATGGTCGCAGTTAACCCGAAGGTTACGTTGCCGTCCCAACAAAATCCACAGATAACTGTAGGCCTCCGCTCCCCTCGGTTACGCCATGGAACCCACGACAGATCGCAGCTACAACTGGGGTTACGTAGCCATCACAGTAAAAACCCATATAACTGTAGGCATCAGCACCATCAAATTTCGCTGCCAAAAATGAAACTTCCCCACTCCACTTGACCATAGATCGCAGTTTACCGATGTTGCGTTGCCTTCCCGGCAAAATCAAGTGTAGACCGTTGACACTCATCCTCCACACGATTTTCGCTATGGTCCCCACAGTAGATCGCAGTGACATCGAGTTACACTGTCATCACAGCATAACCCAAATGCCTCTGTAGGCATCAACGCCATCGACTTACGCTACCCATAATCCTCAGGAACTAGTTTTGTTTGGACTCCTCCCAGGATCAAATTTTAGATCCCCCCTTGGGGCTCAAGGCAGCACCACCCGGTGGCACTCCTGAGAAGTTCATTTCAAGGGAGCGCCTTTTTCCCCAGAGCCATCATCAAAATATTTTATACTATACACATATAGTATCTTCAAATCATACACCTAGTATGATATCATACAAAGCTCCTTTACACTAAATCGATTATCCCAAAATCGATAATTCTCAAACTAGGCTTTCCAAATTCTCATATTGGTTTTACCCAAAAATCAAAAGCCTTTCCAAACCCAAAGGTTCTCAATACATTTTTCCAAAATCCTTATAAGATCCTTTATATATATGTATATATATATATATATATACACACACAGATATATATAATTTTAAAACTTTGGATCATTTATAACTTGTATAAAATTCAATTTATACTTCAAATACATTCAAAAATCCTTTTCCTTCCAGCAATAGATTCAACAAGGAGGTTTCATCATAAATAAAACAAGGATATATATAACTTTGTTTATTCAAAATCAAATATTCCCATTTGATTACTCTTTTCAATATCAATTTCTTTTCCATTCACCTTCACTTAAATTTTCATTCACTTATCCACATTTACCTTAGTCCCTTATTTGGATTATCACTTCAATTCTCATCTCAGTTGGATATTTTACCAAAACAGTTTGAACTCCGACCAGTTTATATTTAGAAAATAGCTTGAAAATTTTAAAAATAAAAAGTAGTGGAAAAATAATTATTAGTTTGTAAAATAGCTATAAAATAGGTAACTAACTATAAAATAGTTAAGAAATAGTTTCAAAAATTGTAGATAATTGCAAAATAGTTGTAAAATAGAAATTAGTTTGTGAAATAGTTGAAAAATACTAATTAGTTTAGTTAACAGTTTAAAAATAGTTTTTTTAAAAACTCAACCCAGATGCCTGATGAAATCGAAGGGATAGGAGGAGCCCCCTCCTGCCTGGTCCGACCACAGACAGTTGGGATTTAAGCCAGCCCAGCACAGAGATTTGATGCCCCCAACCGTTTTTATAGGATTAACGGGGACCCACCTCCGCGTCTTGAAATTGGGAGTAGGGCAGACGGGTATCGAACTCGCGACCTCGTTAACAGGAGGCAAGTGTCTCAACCACTGCGCCACTTGTATATAAAATAATGTGGCTTTAAGAAAGAAAGGTTGTATATATTTAATAGCTTAGAAAATAAGTTTATATCAAAACAATTTATATTGAAAATAGTCAAGAGCCAACTGTTCACCTCCCCAACAATTCAATTTAAATCTTCATTTAAATTGACCCAAATCCAATTCAAATAACTACAAATTCCATTGGACTTGATTAATCCCCAATTCAAGTTGAATCAACCTTGATTCCTTCCCCAATTTAAATCAAATTCTAGTTGATTTTAATCCTGTTCAATTTTTAAATTATAATTTCATATTATTCCAATCAATTTGAATTATTATCAATCTAATTTCAAAATCCAAATCACTTCAATTTAATCCAATCCAATTTCCCATTTAAAAATTTTAAACTTATACATCTTCAATCACCAATCCAATTACTTCAAGCCAAATTCAATTTTAAACTAATTCAATTAAATCGTGAATTTAAACTATCACGAATTATAGAAATTCGAGCTAAATTCTCAAAGGTTGGTTTAACTCTTTAAACCAAATTAACCTTTAAATCAAAGTGTTTAATCATTTTAATTTCTGAGCCCAATTTCTCAAAATTCTCATTTTAAATTATTTTTACTTATGTATTTCAAGGTTCAACACAATTTTATTTTAAAATTTTAATTTATTATTCAATTTAATTTTCCAGTTTGAAGCCAGTTCTTAAACAAGTTTATTTTACAGTTTCTATTTATAATCAATTACATTCACATTTTGCTTTTAACTCGGAATTATACATTTTATTTAGCCAATATATTCTATTATTCCATAAACATTTTAATCATGATTCCAGAGTTTAAACAAATTTCCAAAATTTCAATTTCACCTTAGACTTCAACTATATCCAAATTCTTTGGCAAATTCAATTACCCCTTTGAATTTCAAAACCAAACCCAGTTCACAAACAAGTCCAATGTAAAACAATTTGGTAGCAATTTCCCTTTTAGAAAATCGAAAATGAACATCGATAATGCTGCAGTCATCACCGACGTTATTTTCCAGTGACCGAAAGAGTTCAATGCTTTTATCTCTTTAAAAACATTTTTAATTTCAAATCTTCCAGATTTCAAATTCAACACCAAAAATATTTTTGAAATAATACTATTATTTCTCCAAAACATTTGGGAACCACTTTCAAATCCAAAGGAATTTTAAATTTTCCCAAAAAATCCAAATTCCCAATCCATCCAATTCATATTTAAACATTACTCTGGAATTTTATTCTTACTTTATTTCAAATATTCTCTGGAATTCTATTTCAAATTATAATCTCATTTATTTATGAAGTTTATTTCGACTTATTAATTACATTTACAATCTATATTTCAAATTCCATTTTGTTATATAAATTTATTCTTCAACTTTGGTTATAAAGTTCAATTTGGTCGTATCTTATATTACTTCTTATCTTAGTTTCAATAATTTAACAACCATCCTCCTTAATATTCATTAGAAGAAAATATTGCATTATATATCAAAATATATTTTTATGTAAAATCATTTAAAACCTTTATAAGCAAATAACAAGTACGCTCTCGTATATATATTTTTAACTCATTCTAGAGTACTACGTACTCTATTGTATGAGTAATCCCCACCAGAGCCAAGGTTCTCGCTTAACCTTCCAGCTCTGATACCAACTGTAACAGCCCGAAATTTTCGAACCCGAAAATTCCAGATAGTTATGAAAAAGAAGAAAGAGATAGAAGAAGAAGAATAAAAACATCAACAACTCACATTCGCAGTGGATAAAATATAATAATAAATAATAACAGTTTACAAAGGAATATTATATCTGTCGATTACATTTAATATACATCAGAGTTTCACATACATTCAGTCACTGATCATATACAAATCATGTGTCTGATATAAATAATATACTGCAGCGGAAAATATTCTATACGTACTTGTCATCCAGCTCGTCTTCTGAGCTCCAGAACATATCTACCTGAAAATCTGTAATACTCGGTCTGACCCGAGCCTTACACCAAAGTAACATCCGGGTCAGGCTGGAAACCAGCGTGAGTAAATCCAACTAACATGGAATACATGCATACAACTTATATAAACCTAGGATATCTTATATCAATTTATCCAATTCACAATTTGTTATAGACAACACTTATTTCACATATCAATCTTCTAAGTACCAAACTTAGATAAATAAAATCTAAGTCACTTAGATCATTTCCTTCCATCCTATTAATTTCACCCATCGATTTATTTTTAGATCCGAAGTGGTTTCGGGTATTTCCTAATACCCGACTCTGATCTCTTCGAAACTCATATTAGCCTAACCTAGTTACCCCAAATGAAATACACAACATTTCATATCAAAGATATCAACTCATTCAAACATCCATTACCATTCCATCATCCGTACGCAAAGCTTAATCATATACAAACCAATTCAATTGATTCAAATTGAATTTTAAACCTCAATCACCTAGATTTCTTCATTCAGTGTTAATTAATTCCAACAAATGATCAATCATCCCCTCATAATTCATTTTGATTAATCATCCTGGATTAATTATCCTTCCATTACCTTCAAGTAATTATTTTTATTTAATTCTCGATATTAATTATTCTTAACCAAATCAAGAAGAAATCTTAATTACTTCATGAATTAGTCAACTATTTTAATTACATTAACCCTTAATCGCTTACGTTAATTAATTTCTTACAAGTTATTTGTTATGGATTAATCAATCTTAATTAACCAGGCTTTGATTACATCATTACACATCTAATTATATTAATTAAACCCACAATATTCACCATTGAAATCTTGCTTCTTTACTAATAATTAGTTACACTCCAGTAACTTATCATTTCCTAAATATCCATCTTAAATTTATCACATGTGTACTTGTTTTAAAGGATAGTTAAATTTCTCTAATTAGCCTCCTGATAAATTTTCCTTCAATTGCTTCTACTAAAAACTTACCCTTCTCATCAATTTCACCAAGTAATTTAAATTTGAATTACTTCTATTCATTATCCATCCATTAATTTATTACATCCAATAATTTTAAGTATCACTAATTATCTTACTAAGTAACCTTACTTTATAAATTACATTACGTAATTATACCTTTCAAATTTCACAATTGATTATCCTTATTTAATTAATAAAATTAATTACTTTAAATTAATCACATCAATGAATCATTTAATAACCTTTAATCATTGATCTTTCATTAGCTATATTCATTAACCTACCTGTAAAGTACTTCTCTAAGTTCTTAACTTAAATCAAACACTTAAGACTGTAGAAAATCAATTTTTGTAATAATCAAACAACAAAAACTATTACAAAAATTCTCAAACCCAACTATACTTGATTTTCAGTTCTACGCCTTAAGCTAATTTTTCAGTTATATTAATTAATTAACTGAACTATGTTTGAAAGTTAACTAAAAAATATATTTGTAACTATATTACAAAAACACTTAAGCTATACATTAATACAAGAATAACTTACATTTGGTATCCAGTTCCAGTTATATTAATTAATTTTCAATTAAAATTTATATAACTTAAATCAAACACTTAAGCTATATTTTCAAATCTCCCAGGATCTAAAACAGTGATGGAATCAAACAGCAAATCAATTATGGATCAGAGATTACTCACCTCGACATCGAACCACTGCCCATCGCCTCTGCCCCAGCTTGAACCTCTTCAAGTCGCGACTCACAATTCCGCCCCTACCTCCAATCTCCACTTCGATCGCGCTCGGACAAAAACCAAGCTCGCGAATCCTCCTTATCATCCCGAGTGAATGCGAGTACGAGATCTCATCCCACGGTGATTCAATTCAATCGATCTGGAGGCTTTGAGCACGATCGACTCTCGTCAGTCCCTTCCTATTCTTTTTTTTCTCTTTTGGTTTACATCGAATTAGGTCTGGGATTTGTTTAAGGGGAGCAAGGAAATGGGATCTGCATTGTAAATGAAATCGTGGATTAAATGTGTACAGAAGGAAGAACACGAATTTGAGCTGCACAATTCGAGTAGATCCAAAGTTGTCGCGAACTATTTGATTCGGTTGCCCCCATTTCCTTTTTTATATATATATATATATATATATATATATATAAGAGAGTTCGATATTCTGCTATGATAAGAGAGAGGGACGGGGAAGATATAGGTTTGAGATGGCTTGTTGAGAACGACATGGAAGATGAAAATATCTTGCTAATTTACATTAAATTTAATTATATTATAAAAGTTCAGTACGTCCCGTTATCCGCCAATTAAACTTTTGAACTCTTCTTAATGAATGCCGCTAGGTAATTATAAGGTTTTACCCGCGTTCCATACATCATAGAACGTGTTTCGAAAGTTAATTCGATCATATACGCGAGTTACGGAAGAAAACGATCAATTCTAAATTAAATCGATTAAAATAGTTCTAAGCATTTTGAGTTGCCAATGTCAAACGACAACTCCGATTGCTACGAAAATTGAAATTTGATAATAACTAACTATTACGAATCCAATGGAACTGGTTTCGTCGAATTCCGAAACTGTGCCTTGGAAGGCCATTTTAAAATTCTAATTTAAACGATATAATTTCAAAACGGAACAAAACACTTCCAAATTCGATTCTAATGCCTTTACTATATTCAGTATCATCATTATAAATTTTATAAGCCTTCAAATTATATTTTTAACAGGTTTAAAAATTTCAGATTCAGCGTTTTACCCACTTTCAATTATTAATTTCAATATTTAAACTATATAATTCAATGATTTAATTATCCAGTAAATATTATTACCTGGAATTCAAGTTAAAATTAACTTTTACCTAATTTAAAAACAATTAATTATTCCAATTTAATTCGTTAAAATTTCTGGGTCGTCACATTAGAGATAGAGTCAGTAGTACTCTAGAATGAGTTTGAGTGTATTAATAGATATGAGCGTGTATTTGTTAGTGAATATAAATTTGTTTTATATTGTGTTGATTGGTTTGTTGAGTGGATATGGATTCTGGTCTATACGAGTAATTAACGTTATTGGTAGGGATCTCTAAACATTTGTACAGAAAAATTTGACAAGATATTGTTTTAAAATAGGGTAAATGAAATAATTTTACCCAAATTATTTTTGTACATAAAAGTAAATAATCTATAAATTATTATAGTAGTATATGGTTGCTTATTTGTTAAGAAGTGATAAATTAAATTATTATCATTGATTATTGAATAATAAATTGAAATCATAACTAAATTCTAAGAAAATAAATTCATATACAAATGGAATTTGTAAATATAAATTGTAAATGTGATTTATAATTTGAAATAGAATTCTAGAGAAATATTTGAAAATGTTTTGGAAGGGTTTGAAATTTTGAGATTTGGGAATTTAAATCCCTTTTGAGTTTGAAAATGGTTTTCAAAGGTTTTGGGAAAAATATTTTTGAAGGAGTAAAAGCACTAAACTCTTTTCGGTCGCTGGAAAAGAATACCGATGATGATCGCGACATCATCGGTTTTCATTTTCGAGTTTCCTCGAGAGGAGTTGTTGCCAAAATGTTTTAGATTGAAATTGTTTACAACGGTTGGGTTTGATTTGGAAATGCAAAGGATTTTGGATATAATTGATTTCAAATGATTTTGAAATACTTAAGTGATGGTTGAAAACTCTGGAATTGGAATGGAATGTTGGAATCAATTTAAAATGTGTTTAACAAATTGAAATTGTGTAATTTGTCCAAAGGAATTAAGAGAAGTAAAAAGTTTGGAAATGAACCTTTATTTGAGATAAGATAAATAAAATTCAATATTCAAAGTTTAAAGATGAATTGAATTCAAGTAGAATTGAAAATGAAAATTTGGACAAAAGTTGGAAATAAAAGTATTGAGATTTGAAATTAATTAGTAGATTAAAGAAAATTGAATTATATGGAATTCGAATTTAATTGGAATGAAAGTAGATAAAAACCTAGTGGTGAAGTAAAAAAAATATAAGGTGTATATAGAATATTTTGAACTTAAGAAATAAAGTGAAATTCTTAAGCGAAATTGGTATTGGAGAAAATATTCTCAATTAAATTTGAATGAAGCTTTAACAAAAGAAGTGTGAAATGTTAATTGTGAATAAGGGAATGAAAATCAATGTGAATAAAAGAAAAAAGAATTGATATAGCTAATAATCAATTAGAAATAAATACATAGGATGTATGTATATTATTTTATTCGCATAGCGATTTGATCCAGATTCGAGCACAGAATTTCAAGATAATTATATCGATCCGAGTTAGGATTTTTCTCTCGATTTTCGACGACGAACCTGGATATGGATTTGTGGTTGATTTTGGAAATTCTCTATCATAGTTTGTGGCTATACAAGGAGAATGACGGTTTCTGATCAAGAGACCAGACCTGAGTCCGCACTAGGAAGTCGGGTGGACGATACTAGTTCGGAAGTGAAATTGTGTGACCGAGTGAGCGATCGAATTTGGTATTGTATATGGATGATATACGGACATCGTACGGACTTGAATAAAATAGATGTTGAAACTTTTGTAAAGAAATGTATAAAATGATTTTGAAAGCTATGGTTGGATATTATTATGAAATAGGATATACAGATGTGTTAAAGGCAAAGGATAAAATTGGGATTTGCTAAATTAAATTGCTCGGCAAAAAGGTATGTATTTAAATTTCTGTACGAAATTTAATGATTTTCTGGTCTAGCCACTTGGCCTTTTGTTTTCTTTTGAAATTTGGTGCCCCATAGTGGCATTTTGTAGTCGTATCGAGCTAGCCGTGCAAAGGAGACGCTGGCGAAATTTTTCGAAAATTTAGGGAGTTAGAAAATTTTTTGAGAAAATTTGGATAATTTTAAATTTGAATTTTAAATTTAAATTTAGGAAAACAGTATTGTTTGGAGTTTATGGTTAAGGTTGGGAAATTAGTAAGAATAATGGGTCTTTAGTAAAAAAAATTATTTTGGCAAGTTGATAAAACTATTTGGATTGGGAAAATAGTGAACGGGTTAAGGATCATTCTTCTTAACAAGTAATTTCGGGACAAAATTTTTTTAAGGGGGGAAGAATGTGACGATCCAAAATTTTTAGACATTTGAAACTAGAATATTTAATTAATTTTAAATATTTTAAAGTTGGTTTAATTTGAAATTCAAAAATATCTGTTTATTTGGCAATTAAATTATTGAATTTAATTGTTGAAATTTGGGTAAAATATTGAATCTTCAGTTTTATGCTGATTAAAAATAATTTGAAGGCTTGAAAATTTTAAATTTATGATACTGAAGATAATGGAAGCTTCAGAATTGAATTTGGAAATATTTGTTCAGTTTTGAATTTATATCATTTAAATCGATATTTAAAAATAGCCTGTCGAGGCACAGTCTCGGAATTCGATGAAATCAGTTTCATTGAATCCGTAATAGTGTATTATTATAGGATTTCAATTTTCATAATTCTTGGAGTAATCGTTTGGCCGTACGGTAAATGAAGCGCTGAAATTTAACTCGAAAATTTAATATTCTACTTGGATCCAAAAAGTTATTTTCTCCATACAATCGAATTTGGACTTGGAACCTTTTCCATTGCATTCGGAATAGGGGTTTAACATTGCAAACGCCTAGCGGAATGCCTTGATAGGATTTAAAAATTCCGAGTTGCAATTTCTAGACGATTTAAATTTGAATTTTAAATTTAAATATAAATAATATTAATATATATCAAAGCACTGTTGCAAGCATTAGACATAGGGGAAAAATTCAACCACGTGCTTTCTTTTTTCTGTATAGTGATACATGCGTTCGTTTTTTTCTTAAAGAAAATAATGATAACGCGTCTTCGTTTAAAATTAAAAAGAAATATCATTCGAAAAAAAAGTAATGGCCGAGCATCAGAAAATCAAATAAAAAAAGGGAAATCGATCCTAAAATCAAATTAACAAAATGAATCGACTCTCGTGCAATTTGAAATCGAACGCAAGGGAAGCTGGTATTCGCACTCCCATGGGCAGCCATAGTGGCGTGATCGAGATCAACATCAATTGAAAGGGAGGCTTGGCTTCTTCATCGAATCGATAGATTGCTATTCGATTTTGGCTTGCGAGGTTCGTGGGGTCGTCTGGATTTGGTCACGTTATGGAGTTTGTGAGGTCGCGTGATCACGCACGTTCAAAGGAGGTGGCGGAGTCTCGTCAACGGCAGCTAGTCGTCAAGCGATTTAATTCGATTTTGGTCAATGAGGCAGTGGTCGAGGAGTTGGCGATGACATCACGAGCATGCGGAGTCGAACTCGATCAACTTAGGTTGGAGGCTGTGTTTTGGATTTGAGACAGTAAGGTATTTACAATTTGTTTCACTCAATTTAAATTTGAAAATAAATTTAAATATTTATATATAGACGTTAAAGTAAATTACTGTGATTATTTACGGAAACAGAAAATATTTTATATAGATAAAGTTTGAAAAAAAATAGATTTTTTAAAATCTATATAGATTTTTTCGAAGAAAAGAAAATAATAGTATACATACATACATGTTAACTAATGTAATTATTTTGGTAACTAGAAAATATTTTATTAAAAGAAATTAGTTTAAAACTAATTATTATTTAGGTCAAATTATAAAATGATAATTGATTGTTCGATTTATTCGAATATTAATAAAACCTTATAATGTTGTTACAAGGTCCAAAATTTGGAGATAATAGTCGAGAGGGAAATGGATTGCAAAATAAAAGCAAAGTGAGATCTTGTCACTCAAATTGGTTTTCTTGTTTAATTTAAATAGTTAAATTTAAATTATTGGATGTGCTTGGATAAATTTGATGATTTATCTGTTGGGTGTTATATATATCGGAGTGATTGATTTCCGAATTATATAGCGGATGAGACCCTATGTGCCGCATAATAGCGAATGAGATAATATAACCCCATATACCGCGATATTCCACCTCGAAGTAGAATTGACATTTTGTATTGTGCTAACATATGTGGATGCAGGGAAACAGGTTAGAGGGATCCAACTGGATTCCTTAAATTGTTTGAATTTATTTCATATGCTGTGATATGAATTATTGATAATCTGTGAGTGATTATATTGGTGATTGAATTTTTGAAGGCTATAGTTTGGCCGAATATGTTCTGGTATTTTTGAAATACCAGAAATATAAAAAAAATTATTTTTTAAGGAAATTAAAATAGGGAATTTAAAGTAAAATAACTTTAAGAATTGGATAAATTTAAAAGAAGGAACCTGGAAAAGATAAAGGTTGATTTTTGAAATCCTATTGAATAAATTCCAAGTATGGGTAAAACAATTTAATAAATGGAAATGAATGGATTTTGAGTAGTATTTTAAAAAAATTAAAGAATTAATTTAAAATTCGAATTTTAAAATCTAAATAAAGGTGTGAATATTGGATTATTGGTTTTTGAAATAAATTTGGATAAATAAAGGAATAATTTTTAAATGGAGTAAATTTTTGGAAATTGATTTGGAAATTGATTTGGTGTTTGAAATAAATTTGAAAATCAATTTGGAATTTGATTTGGTGTTTGAAAGTAAATTTGGGAAATCAATTTTGAAAATTGTATATGAGTGGATATTTAGAAATTTAAATTCACGATGGAATTTATAAACGAAAGAGTAATTTGTTTTAAAAATAAATATTGGTTTATTTTTAAAAGTGTGGAAAGAAAATTTACAAATTTGGGATGCAAATTTGAAATAAATCAAGAAGGATTTATTAATTGATTTAAATGGACTATTTTGAAATGGAAAGTGTATTTTCCCTGGAAAGCCGAGTATGTTTTCAAAGTAGCTTTCAAATATAAATTAAAAGTTCTAAAGTTGGTTTTAAAATGAATATTTTTGGAGAAATTATTTTCGTAAATTGTTTTTAAATCTTTAAAGTAAATATTTATTAAGTTAATTATGGAAGTGATTATTTTAAAGATTTAATTGATATTTGATTTAAAAAATGGTTATTTAATTAGTTACACTCTATCTAATAATTTATTTTTAAAATTTGTTTTGGGATTATGTTTTATATGAGATATTAGTATAAAAATTTCATAACTAATATTTTAATAAAGTGTTTAAAAATATTTTTCATTTTAAGTATTTCCAAGTATATTTTTGGATAAGTGATTTAAGTTATTTTAAAGTATTCGGACTCAGCAAAATTTTCACTGGAAATAAACAATGTTTGAATATTTATTCCGCAAGAGGAAAGGGATTTGAAAAATTGTTTTCCAAGGGTTGAAGTGTGAATATATATCTTGCGAAAATATTTTGAAATAAATAATTTGGGGAAATTATTTAAATTTGATGGTTGTTATGAATGTTGTTTGATAGTTAAATAACTGACTATCAATATTGGCCTTAAAACGGCATTTGAATTTACATGCGACCGGGGGTCGGATTCCAAATGGTTATCCTAAAACCACACTGAATCTTAGTGATGGATCTTTGTTTAAAAGATCAAAGTGGGAATTTGTTGTGACTTACTTGAAATCTGAATATAACCACTTATTTTTAAAATAAGTGCTCATTATTCGGATTAGCCGGGAGAGGACATTGAATCATAAAACCCATTCCGAATAATGATACGACGAAATGGGATTGCATTTGAAGATGGTGTTGAATACCGGGGTTTTTCGAAAACGAAAGGATTACCTGTCAAATGTCACTGCATCGAGTTGCTCCAGTATAGAGATTTATATCACCCTATGTGATGGCAGTCCAGACGTGATTAGGGAATATGCAGATTTGCAAGGGATTCTTTCCTCAATTGGAGGAAGTGCCTTCGGTTCCGTTCGACCTCGGAACGGACTTTTATGGATGTACGTCTGATGTTACACTTTGAGATGTAAAGCTGGTTTCTATCAAATACATTTCTGTTGGTGGTGGAGAATTCATTCTCTTAGCTTAACACCCGTCTCTAAGACGTACGAGCTTAAAGGTTATGTAGTTGATGGTCACTAGCGATATATTCCCAAATTGGTAATGTGGTATACTAAGTGTTGATCATTTGTTGATCGAAGCATGACTTTTGTGAAAAACGTAACTTTGTGGACGAGTCGAACCTCACATCCCGGAAATGGTTGAAACAGGAAAAGATGCAGCAACGTTATGGGGGCCACGCCCTCGGGTATGTGCCTTTCCTTTTGGATAAAAAGTGGTATCTGGTATGGAGCCCAGATATTTAACTTGTGTGGATAAAAAAAGTGGTACTCTGGTATGGAGCCCAGATTATTTACTTATGTGATTTTCGTTTGTTGAGGTGCCTCGGTAAAGATCGGTTTAGACCGGGGAATGACATACTCGTGACAGTTAGTTACCTAGTTATAGAGGTAACCCGTCCTTGTGTTGGCAGAGAGCTGGTTAAGTTCTTGCGGCATCTCTCCAGAGGCGTACCCATTCGGTGAAGGAAGTTCCTTAGCCTTGACCATTTGTTGGAAATCAAATCACCAAATACAAATACAAGCCCTGTACGGTTTCAGTTCTAGAACCTGCCATTTAACATGGTAACTATAGTAGGCATACTACAATGGTACCTACGCTGGCTAAGATTAATATTACACATTCGAAATGCTTTCCACACTATGCACTAATAATAATATCAAAAGGATTTTTGCGTATCAAGCATGTTTGACTATCATAAGGAGAAATCTCCCCCAAGTGTACGATTGCATTGTGTGTGTGTGTGCCAGGAGGCCTTATGTAGTTTCATTTTCCAAAAGCATGAATGGATTTATTTTTCTTTTTTATGCAAATAACTGTTTTAAGATCTCACACCAGTCTCATGACTGACCTGGAGTTTATTATTCCCTTTCTATACTCTGGGTGCCCATTATTTTCTACACGGGCAGCTTAGAGTCAGGTTATTAGTAGTTCTGGAGCTAAGTCAGAAAAGTATTCTATGTAGACAAGGAGACAAGCTGAATGGCGTGACGTATCACTTATATTATGTAATATCTGCTGCGTATGGTTTGCTGCAAATTCAGTTATTATAACTGCCAGTGTTGTATTTTGTTGTTGTAATACTCTGATGATGTATGTATAAACTGATATAGTTCTTTTGTTTAAAGATTATTCATTTATCTATTACAGATTGTTCTGCTGCGAATGTGAGATTTTGATATTGTTTCTGTTTCTCCTTCTATCTTCTTATTTTTTAACCCTAACGGTTTGGTTTTCTGGCATTCGATTATTCAGCATTTGATATAGTGGACGTATTGATGTCGACTTTCGGACGTCGAAAAATTGGGCCGTTACATTATCTTTTAACAGTGTTAAGCTGAACGTAAACTTTTAATAAAAAGTTGTTTAATATAATCTGAATGGTAGGATAATATATTAGCTATAATAAAGGAGAATCATTTCATTATGAGTTTAACTCACGCCTAAGTTTACTATATCATATATATATGTGTGGTATAAACTATTGTTGATTTTTTGGATGATAGTTAGATTTGTTTGATTGATTGTTTAATTGAAATTAATCTGGATATTCCATTTAAATTATTCAAGTGTCGTTATAGCAGTTTCTGCTATACCTTCGTTTATTAAATATCATCCCCAAACCCTTATTTGTATGTTTGAATTTGAGGTTGTGTTTTCACAAAGTATACGTTTAAAATTTATTAATCATTTTGATTAATGATATTTTGAATTTATTGATCATTTTAAATGATGATTTTTAAAAATTAATTAATCTTTTTTATTAATGAGATTTGAATTTAATCGGATCAATTTAATTATTAATATTGAATTTTAGTTAATCAATTAAATTAATTATTGTTTAAGTTTAATTCATTGTTTTAACTAATCTTGTTTTTAAATTTAATTAATCATTTTAATTAGTGATGTTCGATTTGACTAAATCTTTATATTTAATGATATTTGAAATGTAACTAATCATTTTAACTAATGATCATTTGAGTCTAATTAATTGTTTTAATTAATTGTATGTAAGTTTTAAAAACTATTTTAGTTAATGGTAATTGAGATAATTATTCATTTTAATTAATGGTTATTTGAATTTAATAAATCATTTAATAGATGATATTTTAAGTTAGTTAACTGATTTAATAAATGAGCTTAAAATAAATTAACTGATTTGATGGAAGTGTTTTGGAAGCAATTAACTATTTTATTAATGATAATCGATTTATTTATCAAAGGAAATTGTAAATTTGATTAATTATCTTTCGGAATAATTAATATTTTTTTAGATTTTAAAATGAATTTTATAAAGTATCCCCTAGGGCGATTAACATTGTTTTAAAATTTATAAAGGTATTTAAATTGTTTTATTATCTTTTAAGATAATAAATATTATTTTAAAATTGATAAATGATGGTTTTTAAATGAGAACTTTTAAATAGAATTGTTTATAAATAAAGCTTAGTGTAAATTGTTTTGGGATTTTAGCAAACGATATTTAAAAAGTCATTTGTTTTTTTACCTTTGTTTTAATACACTTAGTATTATAGATTTGTCTTTTAAAATAATTTTTTGAAGAGTTTTTGAAAAATTTAGATCCGGAATTGTTTGAAATGATTTCAAATGAATTTTGAGTTATTGTTTGAAGTTATTTTATAAAAGAAATATATGTAGATGATTCGATTGGTGATGGGTTTAGGCTTGAGAAAGAAGCCCAGTCTTTCTTGGCGAATATGTGATTTGAAGTTTTAGTGATGTCTAATGTGTTGTAAGAATAAAAAATAGCTTATATGTTGAACTTGACCGTGCTATAATTATGGATGAAGAAGTTGTAATGCACTCTGTTATAATGGAGGCATGGGCAGTATGTTTTTCCGTACGTTCAGTTTAGAGAGCCCATCAAACATAAGCGTTTGAATCATTGGTTTGGTCAATTTTGACCCAATTCATTTATGATTCATTCTTTTTAATCTATTTAATGCATCTATTTAATGCACGGGTCAATTTGATCCAATAAATTTAATAAACGGATTATCCATTTAACTAATTGAAAGAATTAAATTAGATTTGACTGATATAAAATCATGGAATATATTAGAATTCAAATTCTAAATGTTACCTGGAATTTCTAAAATCAAAACTTCAAAATTTTAAATTTTAGTTCTAATTTTCAAAAAAAATTCAAATTCATATTTTTAATTAAAATTTTTTAAATTTTCAAATCCAAAGTAAAATACGAAATTTCAAACTAAAATTTTCAAATGAACTAACATCAAAACTACAAATCCAAAGAAAAATGTGGGACGGGAAGGAGATGGCGGGGACTTCGATTGCACACATGAATGATGTCAGGGAGGCCGTGGCTTGGGCAGCCGACACACGTGCAAGCGTGAGCAATGTCGACGTCGACGGCCAGGGAGAGAAGCAACGAATTTGGCAATGACGCAAAGGCTGATGGCGTCGGTTTGATCCTCCGCTTCCTTAAAATTGGAATAAGATGCATCGCGGAGGGATTTTACCATGAATTAATCAATTGATTTTTTAGAACTTATTACCACTTTATTTTATTCGGACATTCTCGACGTCAACATGGACTAAGCTTGAGAGAGTGGTAGGCTAGTCAACAAGTAGGGGATGATGGTAATGATAGAGAAGAAGTTGGGAAAGGAAATTGGATTGTAAGTGATAACTCTATCAAAAAATTGGTTTAATTATATTGTTCAAATAATTCGATGCATTGCCATCACTTAGTTGATCTGAATTCAACTAATAGTGATTGATTTTCGGGTAAAATGGTTTAGGCAGTGATCACAACACACACTGTAATGAACCAAATTTTCGACTCTCGAAAATCGACATTAATATCCCATTGTATCACATGCTGAACATTCAAGAGCCGGAAATACCGATTTGTTAGGGTGAAAGAAAAAGGTAGAATATAGAAGAAAACTAAACTACACAGAATCTCACAACGCAACGAATAATATATAATATAACAACGATCTTTACAAAAATAAAACACCTTTATTCATATAAAATCAGAGTACACCAGGCTTATCCTAAATTTGGACAGTTATAGAAACCTGTCCTTACATTGACAAACATATAGACTCTAAATACAGTGGAAGAAAAATATGCGTGAATACGTCTTGACCATCCAACTCCTCTTCAACTCCAAAGTATCCAGCTAAACCTAGGAAAATATGGTCGGTCTGACCCGAGCATTACATGGAATAATGTCCGGTTTAGTCTGGTAAATCAACGTGAGTAAAACTCGATAACAAGTCATAACCAAACTAATTTCTACATCTGAAACCTTTCAATAAAGGGTATCTCGTAAGACCACGCCGCATATAAAAACAAATGAGTTTTTACCTTACGATAACCAAAACATTTTTTATCAAAATTCAGTGACATTATCATATTGTCCAGGTTTAAAGTAAATAGATAAAATAGCTAAAATGCTTGCATCTGACATTCCAAAAAACCAGGCTCTACAATCGAAACCGCAAGGCACATATTAAAAAATGGATTCCAACTAATGATTGGGCTACTGGAGCACCACCCGACATAGTATACCTCTAGAAAAATATACCGAGGTCGTACCTAACGACCCTTGCCAACCCAGAACCAGCATACCCCTTGCTGGATAGTAACGAATATATCATCACCCTGGTTGCTTTGATACCTTTAACTGAGCACTCCCACGTACACGAATTCATTGATGATTGGGTATATATCTAGAAGGATGATGACATATCCTAATGGTTGCGACCCACATAGCCTTAATACCTATCCCCAATTTTAGTCATTCCCGGTTGATGAACCTTGAGGTTACGTTTTACCTTTCTGAATAGCAGTCCCTCTTAAAATGCTAATAGTGCCCTCCCGGTAGTAATGTAGTGCCAACATTCATCCATACAAGTTGTCCAGGATAAGGAAAACCGAAGACACTACTTCTACTACATCCATTTTGGAATCACCTTCAGGATTAGTAGCAAGCAGCCCTTGTACTTTAATGGCTCCGTCTTCAATCCCATGCTTCAAGATGTCTTCATTTCGAAATGCTTGAGTTGGATCAAAATGGTTTAGGAAATGACAAGACAAATCAAAAGAGCGGAGTTCACCTCCTGTGTGGATGGATTTTAGAAGAACGAAACGAGTTCATACGTACAGTATAACACCTTCGACGGTAACTGTACCATATAATTCTCGTGTTTTTCCAAGATATTTCCAAAGTTTTAGGTCCAACTTTGATAGTTGGTTATTTAACTATCAAATAAACAAACATTTAATCATGGTTTAATTTCCATACAGGATCCACTAAAACCACTCTATAAAATCTGATAAAAAGATCTTTTCAAAACATTATTCCCAAACCCCTTACATTTCCTTTTATACTTGTGAAACATTTATATACTTACCTCAATATTATAAGTATATTACCAAAACATTTTACTTTTCATGCCTTGAAACAAAATTATGTACTTATCTTATTAGTATAAGTATATTTACAAACATTTCATAGTTTTCTTCTTCCCAAATCCAAACATTTCTTCCAAATAAAACATTTCGCTTATCCTTTATTAAAAATTGCCTTTTTAAAAGCTCATCTCATATTTCAATTAACTCATAACTTTCAAAATAAAGTTATAACCCACTTTTATAAACCTTTAAGTTAATTTATAAAACTCTTTTCCAAATCTCTGAAATGATTTATAAATCTTTTTTCTATTTTTAACAAACCTTTCTATACCCCTTTATAAAATATTCTTTATAAATATCATTTACAAAACATCATCTCTAAAACACCTTAATAATCCTTTTCTTTAGAAAAAGACCTTTCTATAAAAAGTTATCATTTATAAATACCTTTATAAGAATTATATAACTTCAAAAAACATTAATAAACTCTTAGCCTCAAATTGATTAAAGAATTAAAATAAATTCAAACCATGCTTCATAAATTCCAAATGAGGCTTAGCAGTCCCAATGATACTAATTTAAATTACCATTTAATTTCAATTCTATATTCAAATCACATAACAATTATTTACATAAGCTACCATATATGTAAATATAGTTCATATCCAATCAGGGAATAATACGTGAATTCAACTAGTTGGCATATACAAGTCCAAATAACATAACAATAGGATGGTGAATTATCCTATTAAATAGATGATCAAACAATTCAATCAATTTATACTAAAACGAGAATTTATTCTGCTTAACACATGTCAACACAATCAAATCACTTCCACTATAGTAGAATGGTTTTTTTTTCTCCTAACGGATGTCATTTGATTCTCCTAATCATATGGGTTACCTAAAGGTCCGGACAAGAGATCCTTTGATATGGAATCGATTTACTTTGAAAAAGAAAATTTATTAAAACACGTTCTGTTTAGTTTAAAATTGCCTTTGAAAAGTTAAAAATATATTTAATTAGCTTAAACCCTAACTAAATCTTAATTAATCCAATTTAAATCAAGATTAAATCATAATTAAACTCTAATTAGACTTAGTGAATTTGGTTAAGTACTAATTAACTTCCTAACGCAACTTGGTTATTTAAGAGTTAAAACCTAAATTGTTAAATATTAATTAAATAATATTCAATTAATTACTTAATAATTAATTAACCATTAATCTTAATTAAATAATTAATAGTCACTTAGTAACTTCTTAATCCATTAATCACTAATTAAAACTTTATAAATCAATTAATAGTCATTAACTTAACTTAAGCGATGATTAATCTCAAATCACCTTCTTAATTACCAATTAGGTGCTAATTCCTTTTAACTAATTAACTAACTAACTAATTAACTAACTAACTAATTAATTTATTATATTAAAACTTAATAACTTTTTAATATTACTAATTAAGTTTGAAAAACTTATTAAACTAATTTCAAAATAAAACAAGTTTGAAATAGAAATTCAAACCTTTGTCGAACTACATCCATAGCGACTATCGCTATGAGTGCAGTTTGCTCCAACCCATTTTTAAGCGAAGCCACTTTACTAAAACCATACTATTTCATGATTGAAACATAACTTAGTAAATTTTCACACTTTAAAACAATTACGCAAACTTTAACCACAACCTAAACTTTAAACTCTTGAAACGAGTTTGATTTCAAATCCGTCGCGACTACATACAAAGTTTCAACTTGTTTTTCAATCCATCATGACTATAGTCAAGTTCATCATCAACCCTTTATATTCACACATCACATTCATTCAACAAATTGTATACATATACCAATATATATTCAATTACTAACTTTGCAATAACACATCCATTCGAGTGCTAACACTAATCCATAAATTTGCACTTATCATCACATTCAAACATGCCAAGATCCAACATATATATATATATATATATATATATATATATATATATATATATATATATAACATGCCAAGATCCAACATATATATATATATAACATACATGTAGCTAATGATCAACACAACATATAAATGAAAGTTCTTTCCAAAAGATTAGGAATTTACACACTAGAAGGAAAGAGGAAGCGGGACTTATTTTGGTAAGGTGGAGCGACTTCGAATAAACATCGAATTCTCAAAAATAAACCCGAAAATATGCCATTTGGCAACGGATTTTTCGGCTACCTACTCACAAAATTTCGAAAAGCACTCTAAGAGAAAGTTATTAGAATTTCTTTTCTGTACCGTTTCAACAAAATAATCACTCATATTCAATTTGTTTGGAAGAAGTTATGATCAAATGAAGAGGAGTAATTTTCGGACTTGAAATTCTAGGTGAAAAATTGCTTTTCAAAGATTGGGTGTTTTGACATAGCTATGATAGAAATTTGGAAACGTGGTCAACTAGAATGTTGTAGCCATTAAAATTTCACACGGTTTCAAAAAAAGATAATCTCCATTTTAATTTTGAATGAGGAAGAAAAGGTTAGTGAAATAGGAGGAAAAATGGAGAAATATATGGGCTATTTATAGGCAAGATTTCACACCTAATCACTTTGTCAAGTCACGTCACAAACCTTTCATAATATATATATTTATGTATGTATGTATAATTATATTTAATCACATCACTCTTTTATATATATATATATGATTATATTTCATCACATCACTTTCTTATATATATAATTATGTTGTTTAGTCACATCACTTTCTTCTATAATTATATTGTTTAGTCACATCACTTATATATATATATATATAAGTTTAATTATTAATTAACGAAGATGTGACGAGAGATAAGTATGATTAATGATTACAAATCTAAGATGTGACAAGAGATAAGTATGATTAATGATTACAAATCTAAGATGTGACAATACTTAATATATATATATATATTTAGATTAAACGTATATTATTTTTAAAACTATGTCTTGTCACATCACATACTAATCAAAATTTACATAAGATAATTTATTTCTATGCATATCATTATCTAGTTTATTAACTTCTATACATATACATATAGTTCACAAAGACGAGCAACGTTCCCGACAACTTTCCAGTGTCGAAAGGTCGAAATTTCAGAAAATATTTTTTGGTCACATTTTCTGTTTTTCTACGAACTATTTAATTTGGTAAACAAATTTTGAAAATGATTTTACCATCATTATTAGTTAATTAAAATCACTTTATTTTCATTATAAAACCTATATATTGAATATTTAAAATTAATAAATATTCGCTAATCAAAGCAGTGAAATTCCAGGTTGTTGCATTCTTCCCCCCAAAAAGAATTTCGTCCTTGAAATTACACCTCGATCTATCTAAGAAAACAATTAACACTATACATCGTCTCGTATGATGTACATAGATCATTCTTGCTCAAAATATGATTCGATCTCAACTCGAATACATAACTTTCCTTTCGAACTATTATCACACTCTCGATTCTCTAGTGCGGACTCCAATCAAGCTCCCTGATTTGAAACCTCTATTCTTCTTACACAGTTGTAACTATGATAGAAAACTTTGGTCCAACACCAAGAACCCTCATCAAGTGCTCACGGTCAAAATTCGAGCAATAGATCTTTATTTGGAAAAGTGCAATACCTCCAAGCCATATACTCGAATCTTGGATCACTCTATATGGAAAGAGAAATGATCTACGTCCAACTTATGCACTACTTAATTTGTCCTCCCTAATACCAATTCTATTTCCACCAAAATATTTACGAAAACATTTCATAAACTACACTAGTTCAACTTGGATACTATTCCACTACATCCTAAGATCATATATATCCCTATCTGATTCCATTATTCCATATTGAATTTATCTCTCAAAGAAAACTCAAGATCCAAATACCCAGCTTTTATTCAAAACTTTTTCAAATAAAACTCTATACTTCAATCATAGAAATATATATTTATAGCCTGAGTAACTCCAAAATGATAATAAGGAACTAGGTACTACAAAATAGTAACCTACATTCCCTTACTAAGAAGGGTAATACTCAAGAGAAGTGTTTACCATCTGAACACATTCTTTCTCCCATTTTTAAGTTATTTTCGAGCCACTCGAACTAGTTAACTTAAAAATATTCCTTTTATTTCAAAATCTCATTTTTGGAACAATACTTTTCATTTTCTAACAGAACATATATTTCCAACTTACTTTGGGTTTGTTCGGGTCGAGCTTATTTCGACTGTATAATGATAATGAGAATAATTTACTAAGTACACTATAACGTTCACATAGGCAAACACCTAATCGTTACTTAGAAGATTATTCCAATTATCACAAAATAATCAAGACTTGTTCCTCATACAATCCAAAGATAACACTTTTTACTTACACTTTTATCCCCAAAAATTTATACTTAAACCAATTTGGTTTCAATTATTATTATTATTATTTTCCCAAAAGCTTGAAAATCATTTTTCCAAAAGCACCGGGATTCAGGTTCTCAAGTTTTCAACCTAAATTCTTCCAACTTAAATGATACAATTTTATAAACCCATTTTATAAATCACTTCTATTAAACCATTTTAAATATTTATCTCAAAATATTCTAACTTTTAAATCAAATTAACATCAACATTAACGTCGAACGCCTTATAGTCAAAATGTGAAACTTAATTCACAAGGTGTTCGTTGCCCTATTTTTCCCAATCATTATCTACCCAACTCATATCTTAAACGGGAACATACTAACAATATTCAATGCTCCGCTAAAAGAACATAAATAAACCAATACTTAAGGATAATAATAATAACATATTATTATCTCCTAACACCCCAACCAACTATACTACATTATTTGTGAAAATCATTATTTTTGTATATAAAATGTATACTAGGTAAATTTATTTCAGTTACCCAATTTCAAAACAATACTATGTCAATTGAACTTGCTCCAGTGTTTGGAAAATCCCTATCGATAACGTTGCCAAAACGCATTGACCGGAATTAATAAGCCAATCAATAGATCAAACAACACAATATAAAACCTTTTTATACACTAACAAATACGCCCTCTTATATAATATACACTTATACTCATTCTAGAGTCTCACTTACCCTATCTCAAATGAGTATACCCCACCAGGGCCAAGGTTCTTGCTTAACCTTCAACTCTGATACCAAATGTAACGAACCAGATTTTTGATTCTTGAAAATCGACACTAATACTCCCATTATATCACATGCCAAACATTCAAGTGTCAGAAATACCGATTTGTTAGGGTGGAAAAAGTAGGTAGAAGACAGAAGAAAACTAAACTAAATAGGATCTCACAATGACCTCTACAAAAAGGAAACATCTTTGTTCATATAATATCATAGTACAACTAGGCTTATCCTAAATTTGGGTAGTTATAGAAACCTGTCCTTACATTGACAAAGATATAAACTCTATAATACAATAGAAGAAAAATATACGTGAATACGTCTTGACCATCCAACACCTCTTCAACTATAAAGTATCTATCTATATCTAGAAAAACATGCTCGGTCTGACCCGAGCATTAAATGGAATAATGACCCGGTCAGTCTGGTAAACCAGCATGAGTAAAACTTGATAGTAAGTAATAACCAAATTGACTTATATATTTGAAAACCTTTCAAACAAAGGGTATCTCGTAAGGCCACACCGCACATAAAAATGGATGATTTTTTACCTTACGATAACCAAAATATTTTATATCAAAAATATAGTGATATTATCATAGAGTCTAGGTTTAAAGTAAATAGAAATAATAGCTGAAATGCTTGCAACTCACATTCCAATATACTAGGCTCTATAATCGAAAACATAAGGCATGTATTGGAGAATGGATTCCAACTAATGATTGGGTTATGGGGGTACCGCCCCTATAGTACACTTCTAGAAAATGTACCGAGGTCGTACCTAATGACCCATGCTAACATAGAACCAGCCTACCCCTTGCTGGATAGTACCGGATATGTCATCACCCCGATTGCTTTGCAACCTTTAACAGAGAGCCTCCACATACATGAATTCATTGATGATTGTATATATATCTAGAAGGATGATGATATACCCTAATGGACGACACATATAGCCCTGCTGCATATCACATGTTTTAGTCATTCCCGGTTGATGATGCTTGAGGCTATATTTTACCTTTCTGAATAGCAGTCCCTCTTGGAATGTTAATACTGCCCTCCTAGCAGTAATGCAGTGCCAATATTCGTCAATACAAGTTGTCCAGGATAAGGACGAGCCGAAGGCATTACTTATACTACATCCATTTTCGAATCACCCTCGGGATTAGTAGCAAGCAATCCTTGTACTTCAATGGCTCAATTTTCGCTCCCATGCTTCAAGATGTCTTCATTTCAAAACGTTCGAGTTGGATTAAAGTGGTTTTTGGACATGCCTTGTTCAAGTCAGTATAATCAATGCAACTTCTCCATTGCCATTTGACTTCTTCACCAATACTGGGTTCGCTAGCCACTTTGGGTAGAAGACTTCAATCTAATTTCCAGTAGCCTTTTAACTTCTTCTTTTAGGGCATCAGATCGTACTTTATCTAATTATCTCTTCTTCTTTCGGATGGGGGTCGCTTTTGGATTAATATTTATTGCATGGCACATAATCGATGGATCAATCCTGACCATATCCGAATGAGACCATGCAAACATGTCTCTATTGGATTTAAGAAACAAAATTAAGTTTGTCTTTAGGCTGCTTTCCAACTCCTTTCCTACTTTGACTATTTTGGTTGAATCATTTGGTTCTATACACGTTTCCTCAAGGTCTTCTATAGGTTTTATCCTTTCTACTCCCCACGGCAGTCAAATTCTATGATAACTCTTGCTTCCAGGGAAAATGTACCTTTCAAATATACGTTTAAAAGTTTTATTAGATCTTACTTTTGCTTTGAATGTTGGATATAAAAATCCATCATTCTAAGGCTAAAAAATGGCAGAAGAATCAAGGTAAGAAGAATACTTCCTTTTATATTGATCTAGTGTTGCAAAGAACATCTCGTGGGGGCTGAATTGTTCTCCACGGATGGTGCCCCAACCCCTCTTAGTTAAGAACTTGACTAGTAGATCTTTTGGTGAGAAAAAGCGTCCACCTCATCAAGTGTAGGCCGACCAAAGTAAGCATTGTAGTATGATGGTTGGTTGATGATTACGAAGAGTGTTTTGAAAGTCCTACAACATGGTGGTATTCCCATCTGCACTAGCAACTTCACTTGTCTTATTGGAGTCAAACCCTTGTTTTTGAACCCAAAGATAGGTTCAAGGCTGGGCCCTAGCTTGTCTTCTGGAATAACCATTTGATCATAGGCATGCTCGAAAATAACATTGACTACGCTCTTGGTGTCTACAAGAATCTTGGACACTATAAACAGTCCAATTTGGGTTGTGATCATAAAGGGGTCATTATGAGGATAATGGATCCCTTTTTTGAGTTCTTGGTGTGTAACAACAAGATTTTGTATTGCTACATTGATTCATGGATTTTTAAGCAGGGGCTCTTCTTAAATGGAAACACTCCTTCTCTAGCTCCTTTAATGTATCTGTTTCTGGCTCCCTTGCTAGTCCCTGCTAGGTGTGGCACCCCATGTATTACATCAATCATATTCAATGTGGGACTCAAGCTTAATGGATCTTCCTCTTTCATGATGTTAACAGCATTATTAGGAAATTCTTATGGACCATCACCAATCCATGGTGCATTTTGCTTGTCTTGGATGAATTTCTTCAAATGCCCTTCACGAATTAATTTCTGAATGATTCTAGCCAACACCCTACATTCTTAAGTTTTATGACCATTTTCTTTGTGTTAAACGCAATAGTCATCCCCCTTTCTCTGTCCAGGGTAATTTTTGACCTTAAACGAAATTGCAAAGTTAACATATATATAAGACAATGACTTGTTTAAAGCGATTGGATTAGTATTGGGCTCCTCCCGCCTTGTTCTTTTGTGTCCCCGATCCGACCCAAATCTTCAACCCTCCTCCCTAGGATTAGCTTTCTTTTTAGCATAATATAGTTCATCCATTCAGATGAATTTATTTGCTTGGAAGTGGAAATCTTGTAAATCCTTACACCCATGCACAAAGTGTTCCTTCCGAAATAGAGTATTCTCCATCAGCTCGGAATGCACTGCTATGAGCTTATCCCTATCATTCATATCTTTGGCTTTCGGTGCTTCTGTATTGGAACTTTTGAGGTAATCGCCAACTAACTTCCCCTGTCTCTACTTAGTGTTTGCTAGAGTAGTGTAATCAATGGTCGGATCCTTGCATATATAGAATTGGGTGGAGAATTCATAGGAAAACTGTTTCCATGAATAGATAGTCTTCTCACGATATTGACGTTACCATTTTGCAGCTGCTCCTTGAAGTGTTACCGGGAATAATCTACACCGAACTACACCAGAAGCATTATACAAATCCATTTGGCTATCAAATGCCATCAAGTGATCATCAGGATCAGTAGTTCCATGAATTTCATCGTTGAGATCTTGACATAAGGTGGGATAACCGCTGACATTATCTTATCTATGAACGGAGATACTTGTCCATTGTCATTTGCTCATTCATCCACTGTTCCCTTCCCTTTTGCATTTAGCATATCTTTGACTGCCTTTTTTGCTACATCTTTCAAGTAAGCTTCATTGTTGTGATAGCTTTTCCAGTTTGGGCTGTATTCTTTAGAGGTCGAACTTCTAAATTGCTTGAGAGGTTTATCCAGTTTCCCTCCTTGATGATCGACTTTAATCCGATGATGCTCCTTTTTCTTTGATGATATCAGATCTATTTTGCTCTTGCCCTCGTTGGTATAAGCTTTTAAGTTTCTTCTTGGGGAGATAACCTCATCTCCACTTGTTGGTTTTGCAGTTTTGGAAGGCTTTTGAGATAGTTCTACTTTGATAAGTTCTTGCATTTCCAGCAATTGTTGCTCCGGATGCTTTATTTTGATTGCTTTGTCGTCTGGTTGTGTTGGGCTTGATAGCTGTCCTTGCATAGAACCCTCCAAGTTGAAAGTTGGAGCAATGTTTTCTTCCAAGTTGTGTTGTGTATTGCTTCCTCGTCCATTTGACTTAGCCTTTTGATTTCATACTCCAATATCAGTTAAATAGCCCATAATTATTCTATAAGGTAACTACAAGTTCGAAGGTTTGAGCTCTCCGTCTAGCACCAAAAATGTTCATAAGAAATCTTGCTAACATCCTAACGTTAAGTTGTTGACAACAGAAGTTTCTAACACCTCAAAGGAAAGTGTTAAAAGCAACCAATCTCTTCGAGACCCTCTTTCAAATGAGTTGAACTGGAACAAGTATCATTAAAAGGTAGCTTCATGGAAATCTTAATTATAGATAAGAAGATCTATCAACTCATCCAAACAAAAATTAAGAAGAGAACAACTTATTCATGACCCCTTTCGACTGGCTTGAAAGGGTCATTCATATTCCTTTTCGAATGAGTCGAAAGGACCATTCTGTCTTTTAAAGGTGAATTCACTTCCACTTTCATATGTATGGTTTCTGCTGCCGAGGAAAGTATTCCTTTCAAAAGGGTTATATGTGTCGAAATATCCAAGCCCCTGTTGAAGATATCCAACAAGCAAACATAACTCAGTATTCATGAATCGAGTCCTATTTGAAACATCCCTTTCGATCAAGACGAAAGGGTATTTACTCTTTTAAAGTGGACTCAACTTACAATATACAAGTTTTATATTTAATATGCAATGGAATAACATCTTGGACAATCTAAGCTCTATGAACTTATTAATATCGAAACATCATCATCATCTTAATTTAACATATGATATCATCAAATATGATGATAATATGATTCGAATATACATTGTCAAAGTTGATCCCATTTCATCGCATAAGTCAAATAGAAGTTAAGAAAATAAGCAAGCATCATGTGCAATTGGTCATTAGTCAAACTAATGGCTGAAATGATCTTTCTCATATTCAAATCTATATTGAATCCATGCGCTTCCTCCTTTTGCCTCTATCCAAATTGGGTTACAAGTAAGAAGTTTTCCCTTGATTTAGATTACAAAGATTTGATTTTTCTATGAAATGAGAAAGAGAATTCAGTATTCCAAAATTTGGTTCCCCAACTTGAACCCCTGTGTTTGTATTTATAGATGCAGGTTGGCCACCTTCCACCTTCATCCTTTCGACGCGGTCGAAAGGCCTTTCTCCAACCTTTCACACGCATCCTTTTAATGTGGTCAAAAGGTTTTTCTTCTATCCTTTCTTATTTTTTCTTTCGCCTTCATCCTTTTTGAATCAGACTTTTTGACCTAATCAAAAGGATTACCTTGATGACCTTCCATTGCCGCTAATGTTTGGGCTCCCTTCTACTTTGCTTTTAAATAGAACTTGATTGCTTTCGACTTCATCGAAAGGGTAGATATGCACTCTACTTTGTATTTTTAGTCTGTTGCAAGTAAGAGAACAAGTGAGCTTTCGCATACTTTCGAAAAGATGAAAGGTCACTTGGATTTCATTTGGAGTTTCCATTAAGCTTTCGAAACATCCAACTGTTTAGAAAGGCTTGTTCTTGCTTTCGAAAGGTGCGCACTGGAAATATGTCTTCAAGTAGTAGGTTGACAACGGTGAAACCCTCTATCTTGAAGGAATTGGTTCTTGTGTATGAGTCTACGGTGCAGCACCTTCGAAAGGTGCTTCAAACCCATACTAGGCTCTCACATATATGTGGATTCAACTATATCGAAAGGTCTAAATGAGGTAGAAGGGTAACTTTTCTTTCTTTTATACCCTTTCATTATCTCTTGTTTCGCTTCACATTTGCAAGTGCACCAAGCGCTTGCGACTCCATCCTAACTCCATCGAAAGCTATCTCAATACCTTCAAAACACTGCTTTTGAACTTTGGCGGAACCCATGTCTTAAATTCTTATGGAACCCAGCACATTTTATGAGCCTTATTTCATACCTTTATTCTTGAGTGAATTTTATGGTTAACAAAATATATAATAAAGAATGTATCAAATACATTCATGTGTGTCTAGTACCAATGCAACATATAAACAGTGTACATAATTAATGTGTATGTATATAACTATTAGGATTTACACCATAACAAACACATTCGCCCTATATATATGCCTTAGTTGTCCATAATTTATTTTGAAATTATATAAATTAACAATATACTTATGTGTGTGTAGTTTACTTATAAATAATTTGTTATATACTCATTTAAACTAATCAAAAGTTTACGTACATTCAAAATGACAATCAATTTTGTCAAATGAAGCAATTAATAAGGAAGGGAAAAGGTGAAGGAGTTATCTCCTTTCACTTACTTATATTTAATGCTATTTTAAGACAGTTTTAACACTCGAACACATATATGTATGCATATATGAATAACTACAAACTATGTTTTATATTAAAATAAAACACACATACACACTTTGTAATCCATTATATGTTTTAAAAGCAAAGTAACAAATTTAAATTTACTTTAAGTTTAGAGGGATTCAAAGGTTTATGATGTTAAGCACAAAAGTCCACTTATGGTTTTTTTGAATTGAAAAAACTTTTAAACAAATGTCAACAATAGCCAAAAATTATATTCAAAACAACAAATATGTGAAACATGTATTCGATCGCTAAAGTAATTTTAAATAATTTACATATATAGTTAATTTATATTTGTGTATATAATGAGGTACAAAATACATCAACTAATTAAAATTAGTTTCCAATCCAAAATTAATTGTTTGCTTGTTTGTTTGCCTCTTTTCGCTATTAAATAATAGTTTATAAAATAATAATGAAATTAGATTGGACAACTTAGGCATATAAAATTTCATTGTAAATTGAATTAGATCTAAACTAATGCATACATGATGAAAATTTTGTAGTAAATGTCGGATATAATTATATTATCACGATTAACATACAATAAATGAACATATATAAGATCTAAACTTTGGGTCGGGATAATAAACAAATAATGAGCTTAGATATAGCATGTATAGGATTTCAACTTTATTAATACGGTAAATATATAATAAAATAATATTAGAATTACAAGTTATCTAAAGATGAAGCCTAAAATTTGCACCTTGAATGAACAATAAAACTCCGATTCAATCGAATCAACCTTTGGATTTTGCAAGGATCTAGAGGTAAACACCACCTTGAAGTTATTGATTTTATTTAATTTGTATTGGAGACGTTTTATCATGGAAACCATAAAGGGAGAGGAGTAAAGAAAGAGAAATAAATATAAAAAACTTGTTAGGAAAATAACGATGGATTGAATATGAGAGAATATGTTTAAAGGAAACATTGAAACCTTTCAATTCTCTCCTTTAAAATCTTCCTAATTAGTTTTTAATTAAATCTCGTCAAATCCTCTCATGCCTCTTCATATGTATAGCAGAAGAAATATAATTATAGAGAAGAGGGCAAAAATCATTTCACAAATGAGATTTAAGTGAGTGATAAAGAAGAGTAAAGGATGGAAATTTAATTCCTTCTTTTAGTTACTTCTTTGGATTTTCAAATCGCATTTGAAACCTCTCCCCATTTTCATCACACATGCGGGCCTAATTCTTTTTTCTAAAACCACTTAACAATTATATTTAAAATCAGTTTAAATATTTTATCGATACCATATATCAATACACATGTTTATAACTTTTATATATGCACCATATTAAATGATAATAGTGTCAAAAATCAAATAAAGTTTAATAACTAATATTTCATAAACATTAATTAAATTTACAATAATTTATAAATTAATTAATCATGTGGTTTATTCAGAGTATTCATCATTACGGTTATGCGGCTCAAAGACATAAATTCAGTCATTGGTTAATATCGAATAATTCGAATATTAACGTTCACATGTCACCTTAGCTAGTGGTGTGATGTTTTGGCTGAACTGATCGTTTACACATCTTTTGGTAAAACCTAATTTTACTTATTATAACTGATATCCGATAGTAATGATTATTTACACCAATTTTTTCATCAAAACTATATCACATTCGGACTTATGATATTTGGTTTTGGTCAAAACTCCAACATCATCCACATCCAACTTTGTAATTTCAAACATAAAATCCTTTTTTCAATAATACCTATTATTATTAACGGTACTGTTCTATCCAAAGACTTTGATTTTGAGTTGACTACACTTGACCATGGTATTGACCCAACATAATTGAGGAGACGAATTTACTATAGAATAGCGTTTCACTTTAATGCTACAACTTAGACCTAACTATAGTCGTTCGATGGACGCCATGCCATGATTTAACTATAATCAAAGTAGAGTCCATATTGAAATTCCACAATATTCTTAAGTCGAGGGAACCGTGTAACATCGTCACTTCGAGTTTTATGTTTGAACCTAGTTATATTAACCAATAAAGAACTCTCGAGTGAGTTTTCCATAGTTATTTAATAACTATCGGTACATAACACTTGGTCCCTCCAGTAGCCATAAGAAATACATCTTCTAATATTTGGAGAGCGTTACATACTCTAGTTTCAATGGATGATGTGATATCCTTTCTAGAAACATCTTCATTAGGAATATTTAAAACAATACGTTATTTTCAATGATACTCACGGTTACAACACTTTGTAATTACTGATGGAACTGGGCCAACCCATAGAGGAAGGAGAGCATGTATTTCAATTTTTTTTTTAAATTTTGGATCTTTATTAAGCCTACGAAGTCTAGTTCATTTAGAACATTTCTAAATTTCTATTAAATATAATCATTATGTTATTTAAATTTATATTATAGTTTTATATTATGTAATTAATTATGTATTATATATATATATACATATATGTGTATCATATACATATATATGTGTGTGCGCGCATAGTTGTGTAACATAACAATCAATATATGGTTTGACATGCCCGTGTATGAATGCTGTGATTTACACCGTAGTAGACATGTTAGCCTCTCTAGTATACAAATATATCGTCTAGATGTATGTTTCTGTGGTTTAAGTCATAGATACAAAATATTTCAAACACACACACATATATAATTTTGAGTAATATATATATATATATATATATATATATAATGAATATATAAAAATATATGTATATATAATTATATATATATGTGTGTGTGTGCATGTAAATAAATGTAAAATCATTTTAAATAAAATATTAAAATTTTATTTATTTATTTTATTACAAAATATGAATTTTCTTAAAATACATGTAATATATATATATGTATGTATGTATGTATGTATATGCTTATAAATAATTTGCTAATATAAAGATATATATTAATACAAAAACGGAATATACATAAAATATATAAATACACACACATCAAATAATGCTCATGAAAAAAATGGTCTTTTAGTATTTATTAAAATTAAATTTTCGTTTGGAAATTGACAAAAAAAAATAGAAAATAAATTTTTGTATTTTAATATCGTTTAATACATTTATAACTATTACAAATATATTTATATTTATAAATATTATAAATATATTTATACTTACAACTATCGTATATGTTTAATATATTTATAACCATTATAAATATATTGATTAATATTTCTTAACACATCAAATAAAATTTTATAATTAATATTTCATAAATATTAATTTATTTGTAAAAATTATGAATTAATTAAATTTTTTGATCAAAGGAATATTCAAAATGGTGTGTTTATTATATTATGATACAATACTCATGATTACAACTATTTGTAAGTATTATCACAAACACACCATTTACGGATTTCCTGTTAAATATATTTTAATTAAATATTTAATTATTTATAACTCATTATAACAAATATATAACAAAAAGAAGAAAACCTTTATTACTAGTGAGAATTGATTATAGAGTTAACTAACTAACAACAATTTACAAAATTTCCCTTATGGCTTATCCCTAACTCTATTAATCTTCCATTTGCACTTGGGGCCAATCATGTAATCTCAGTCTCATCCCTTCAATCAGCCTCTCAAGAGCTAAGCAAGATGGATTCTTAGTGAATGGATCTGTTATGTTGTCCTTAGTATGTACCCTTGGTACCACGACCTCTTTCTTCTCAACGAATTCCGTAATGAGGTGGAACTTTCAAAGAATGTCATGACATATTGTGTGCTTTGGGATCCTTAATTATTTATGTTGCCGCATTGTTATCATAGAACAATGCCATTGGATTCTTGGTATCGAGAATAACTCCGAGCTCACTTAAAAACTTGTGTATACAGACTGCTTCTTTAGCTGCTTCATTGAGGATGATGTACTTGGCCTCCATCATTGAATCGACTATTGTCCCTTGCTTGTAACTTTTTCTAACTGACAGTTCCACCGTTAAGCGTAAAGATGTAACTAGATATCGATTAGCTATCATCCATATCACTTTGAAAGCTCGAATCCATATACCCTTTCATAAAGAGGTCTCTATTCCTATATATGAGGAATAAGTCCCGTCTATTTCTTAAATACTTCCGTACTGTAACGACCCAACTTCCAAACTCCAGGAAGTCGCATCGTTAAGAAGAAAGAAAGGGATATAAAAAGAGAAAAGAAAGCAAAGAAAGAAACAGACAACATCAGAATCTCACAGCGGAACGAATAAATTATATTATATCACATAACTTTACATAGTATCATATACATCAGAGTTTTACAGCCAATATAACACAAACTAGACAGTTATAAACATCTGTCTAGCGATTACAATTCAAGAACATCGGAGAAAACAGATACAACTCAAACACAGCGGAACCACTATATACATCTACACGCTAAAGCCTCCTGCTCCATTATCTCCTCCAGAACTCGTCAAAGCAATCCTGAATCACTTGACTACTCATACGTAATATGAGTACCCAAGAGTTTAATAAAACAGAAAATAAACACTCAGGTCAGACAGGGGTCTGGTGTGAGTAAACGCTTAAAAGTTGCTTAACTTAGAAAATCCTTTGAAAACAAAAGGTATCACGTAAGACTTCCCACACATAAACATGGAAAAGTTTTTACCTTACGCTAACCAAAGCATTTGATAGGAAATCCAGTGATATTATAATAGTGTCTAGGGTTTTCAAAATAAAATACAGAAATAGCTGGAATGCTTACATCTCACGTTCCAACATAGTTGGGCACAATCAAAACCGTACAGGCACTTATTGGATTTTTGATTCCATCAATGGCAGGGCTACCGGGGTACCGCCCATCACAGTACGTGGCCTAGATCACCGTACCGAGGATTACTCCCAATCCCCTGCAACACAAGGCCGGACCTATTCCTTACTGAATAGTTCCGAACAAGACAACCCCGACAGTTGGAGCTCTCAACCGTCCACACAGCCGAAATAAAAGGGACCTCTAGACAGGGGTAAATCTCACTCTCAAGTTGGGGCTACCCACGAAGCCTTGCTGCACCTCCCTTGTTTTAGCCATTCCCGGTTGATGAGGCTTGAGGTTACGATTACCTTTAGAGAACATATTTATCTTAGAATGCTCATCGTCCACCTGACGAAGTTCTGAAAGCATTCAATCCATACAAGTTCGTTCCGGGTTCGAACGAAACCGAAGGCATTATCTCGTTACACTCGTGTTGGAATCACCCTCAGAGTTAACGACAATAACCCTTGCACTCTGAACCACCATCTCGAATCTATAAGTACTATTCCGTCAACTCATTACGGAATCACCCACAGAGTTATACTGACGTATAGCCCTTACACCTCGAGTCTTCACTTGCTCCACTTGGATTAACGACCTAACGTTTAAATTGGAATCAATGTGGTTTTCGGATATCCAAATATGGAAACCCGATCCCGGTCTCACCAAAACCAAACGCCATTTTAATGTCCAAGTTATACTTAAGGGTTTTAAACAATTAACTCGTTTTATTTTTATCTATTTCACACAGATAGATAAACTACATTTATCATAACGGATAACCCATAACATTTTCACAATAGATAATCATCACAACAGTCAATCATCACAACCAAAATAATCCATCATACTATAACTAAGCATCCATATCCTATAGATACTACTCATCTCATTTCTGAGATCACAACCATCCAAAAGTATATCAATATCATCCATAAGCAATGATATATCATCCATCATTTATAATTAATTTAAAATGAATTAAATTAATTACTTATATCCTAATTAATTTAAAATAAATTAAATTAATTACTCACCTATAAATCCTGCTTATAATTCTATTAATTAATCAACCTAGTTAATTAATCATTCATTAAGTATTTAACTTGCTTAAACATCTATAATTAATCACCCACTAATTACAATAAGTAATTAGTCTTAAATTAATTTATAAAATTAATTAACCTTAATCATAAATAATTAACATTTAATTACTTCATTTATTAATTAACTATAATTAATTACATTTATCCTTAATTAATTACAATTAATTAATCACTTAATTAATTAATTATTACATAATTAAACAATTCTTAATTACATCATTAATTATAATAGTTAATGATCTCTAATTGATATTTAAATTAATTACTCAATTAAATCTAATTACATTTAGTAATTAATCTAAAATTTAAAATACAATTATTAATCACTTTGATTAATACTTAAACCCAGTAATTAACTACTCTTAATTACTCATTAATGAATTAATTATCCAATAATTAATTATCTTTATTAATTAATTCTTGTTTAATTACAAAAGTAATTATCCAAATTACTTTATTAAAATAAAACACCTTTCCTTAATTACATTCCAGTAATTATCGATTATCACTTCTCTAAGAAATCCTGCTCCATAAATTACATCAAGTAATTATTATCATTAAATTATTAAATTATTTCTTAAATTAATTAAACTAAATTAATCAATTTAACAAAGCACATTATCAGAATTAATTACAAAAAGTAATTAACCCTTAATTACTTTTATAAAGTAATTATACTTAAATTACAATTGATTATCTTAAATTAATTAATCTAATTAATCCATCAAAATTAATCACATTAATTAATTATTAATTATCCTTAGATAATTAACAACATTTTTATTAATTCCTTACTTAAGAAAAATTACCTTAGAGTAATTATTCATTAATCATCTCTAATTATAAATTAATTCAAGTTATTATTTAAAATCAAATAAATAAGTAAATTTTTAATTATTCTCAAAATAATTCATTTACTTATTTATAACTTAATTAATATTCAAAATGTATTTAAATAATACATTTCTAAAATCTAATTCAACTTCCACTTTAAAAATTAAAGATTTAAAAATGTTTAACCATATAAACATTTCCAAATTTAAATAATTAATAAACCTAAAAGTAAAGATCTAACATTATCATATAAGAAAAGTTTAAAAAATCAATATTACTTAATTTTACTAAGAAATCAAACATTTGAAAATAGATAGATATTTAACTTTTCAATTTAAAGTTAAACATATCATAATTTTGTTCCAATACTTAAAGGAACGAATTCTTTTAAAATTTAAACCTTATTTGAAATCAAGTTCATATTAAATTCTACTTAAATATTTTCTGTCCAATACTTAAAAATTTCAAAACTGATTGAATTCAAACTGTTCTCAAAACAAAACTGAAATCATACTTAAATTTGATTTCAAAACCAATTTTAAATCTTGCTTAGAATTTAAAAGTTTCATTTTTCAAACTTTGAATTCAAAAGTATTCCTGAATCCAGTTCAATCCTATATAAAAATTTGAATCTTGTTTTAACATTGAACTCCCCTTTAAAAATTTTAAAAGAAACAAAACTGTTTTTAAATAAAAACTGGATTCAAAGAATCCTGAAACCTATATTACACTTGGTTTCAAACTTGAATTTAAACCTTACTTAAACTTTAAATTTATCATTTAAATTCATAAGCTCATTTGAAATTAATTAAAACCTATACCTAAATTTAAATCATTGCTTTAAACATTTTTGGGTTTCCAGGTTTAAAAAAAAACACAGCACTCAGGCCTGCACTTCCACAAACCTGAGACTATCAACAATTTACTTCGGGTTAAAACCTATCCTACCACGAGCCACAATACCAAATGCACGAGTGTGACTTCGAGTCACCAAAACCTGCACTCCAAAATTTTCACCAAAGACCACCAAACACTGTGCAAATGCACCACTACTTTGGCGACTTCCAGCAACCTTCACCTAACTCTCCAAGAAGCCATTCATCCCTTCATCTTGATACCGTCCATCAACAAAATCCTTGCAGCTTGAAAATTTGAATCAAGCCAAATTTAAACAACCTGGAAAAAAAACTTCACCAAGAACACCAACCTGTAAATGAGCATTCTTGCCTTCACCACAACTCTCTGATCAACTATTAGGAATTCTTTCCCCACTTCCCAGTTAACACCCCACCTCCAGGCAGAAATTCAACTTCCAAAATCCATTTTATATTTTGATATCCTCAAATATATCAACTTCTGCACAGTTCTAAATTCCTAACCCCTCAGACTTTTAAAACCCGATGCACGGTTTAATATCCATGTTTTTAACATGCATTAAAGCTTTAAACATGTTTTGAAAAATTTAAAGTTGTTTGGTAATTTTTCTTTATGAAACTATTGTCTGCTGTTACTTATTTCCAGTAGTAACAGATTTTACTTTCCTAAACTAAAATTTTTCAAACCTAAATCTATGCAACACAAACTCAAATGTGATCACATAATAATTCCTAACTAAGTTTCATACATAGAGAAGTAGATTTGTATTTAAATCCAAGTAATAGCAGAAGCATGTCTGCAGAAATTCATATTACACTTATCTGCATATTCAAACATAATCACACACAATAGTCAAGCATATATTCAACTCATGCACATATAAAATTTCAAACAACCTATAGAATTTGAGGTTACTTACTAAAGAGAAGAGAACATAGCAGTTATCAATTGCTACTGTTTAAATTTTCTTATTTAAAAGGGCATTTTGAATTAAACTTTAAAGTTCTGCAGATTTTGTTATCTTGGTTAAAGAAAATGAAACTGTTTTTTAAAAAAAACATAGATTTACTCACCTTAGAAATGGAAACAGAAAGCATTCCAGATGCCAAACATTTCCCTGCAACCTGAATTCCAATGCAATTGATTGAATCAGAGCTAACATGCTATTTGAAATTGGTGATAACCTGATGCTTGCAGGCCTTGAAACTGCATTTGACAATGATTTGGTCTGCATGCTTCCCCTTTTCATTTTTGTTGAGTTAATCTTACAGATTGCAGATTTGAATTTACAGGTTGAAGACATTTGTTTGTTTGCAGGTTAAACAGAATATGCAGATGTATCTTCTTTTGCAGGGTTTTAAAACTTTGATTTGCAGATCTAATATGGTTTAAATTTGTAGAGTACAGATTTGGGTTGTGGAATTAGAGTGAAGTTGGATTTCAGTTTTCATAGATCTGAATTTTGATTCATAATAGAAGATAAGGTGTTTGAAATAAAGTGATGTGGTTAAGTTTTATCTAAAAATAAATTCAAATATGTTTTAGAAATGCCACTTGTTATTTAGATATAAAGATTAATCACAAGTGTCAAATTAAAAACATGAAGCTAACACATGTAAGAGTTAGATATAAAATAAATTTCTTTGTTTACAAATGTTTTAATTAAAGGTAAAACCATTCTAATTTAATTTAAGATGTTTATTTACATTTAATCTTTAAATGATTGCAAATGAATTATCTTACATATTTAAAGATTTGCTTGAATATTTTAGAAAAATTATTTAAAACCAATTTTCAAAAGAGAAAATTTAAAAAAAGAAAAGAACAAATGTTGAATTCATTTTATTCAAAAGTTTCAAATATACTATACTATAATATAAATAAACTAAATTTATTTCAAAACAATTTAAAGATAAAACAAAATAAACTTTATTATAGAATACAATTTTTAACTATTATATATTTATAACAAAATATTTACTTTAATTTCTTTCTAAAAATACAAGATAGATTTATAAATTGACATATGAAAAAGTTTCAATACTATTTTCAATTTAACTTAATCAATTCATAAAATATACACATATATATATTATAAATTTGAAAATATCCTTTATTAAATTTAAAATTTAAAATTAAATTTTAAACTCCTATTTACAATGTATACACATATATACATTATAAATAAAATATTTTTAAATTAGCTTAGAAAGGAAATTTTATCATTTAAAATTTTTCAACATTTTAAAACAATAAGATTCTCAAATTCAATTATTATTATAAATTTTCAAAAGAATATCCTTTATCAAACTAAATAATTTTAAATTTTCAAAAGAAAATTATGTTTGAATTTGATTATTAAATCAATATATCACATTTTAAAAATAATTATTAATGAAATTATTAAATAAATATTTCCCAAATTTCTGGGACATCACACGTATACATTCTACGACTGTCTAATGTTTTTCTCCAAGTTTAGACTAGTAGCTGCATATGCATCCTAGTTTGTATTCCACGTCCAATCTAGTATATAGCATAGCATACATTATAGATCTTATGGCTGAAGCATAGGGGATCCACTTTATATGCTCTTTTTCCTCATCAGTATGAGGAGCATCCTTCTTAAAAAGGAAAATTCCAGACTGTGCTGGAACGTTTCCACCTTAAATTTTCCATACCAAACCTTTTAAGTATGGTATCTATGTACAGGGATTGGGATAAATCCCAACATTCTTTTAGATCTATCTATATAGATTTTTATACCTAGTATATAGGATGCTTCTCCCAAATCCTTCATGGAGAAATTAGCTTTCACCGATTGTAACAATGAAGTACCATTTTCAATCAAAAATAAATCATCGACATATAGCACCAAAAATACGATGCCTTTGCCTTGTTCCTTTTTGTATATGCATGCTTTCTCTATGTTCTAATAAAAACCAAATTGTTTTGATTACCTTATCGAAACACTTATTCCAACTCCTTGAAGCTTGTTTAAGTTCATAAATAGAGTTTAACAACTTGCAGGCCTTGCCTTCACTTCCATTGACCACAAAACCCTTGGATTATGACATATTGACAATCTCTTTTAGGTCATCATTCAGAAATGCCATCTTCATGTTCATTTGCCAAATTTCTTAATCATAGAATGCTGCAATGGTCAGCATGATCTGAATTGATGTAAGCATAGCTACGAGTGAAAATGTCTCATCATAATCTTGAATTTGACGAAATACTTATGCAACTATCCTAGCTTTGTAAGATTTTACTTCTCAATCTGGATTTAGCTTTTTATTGAAAATCCATTTGTAGTCGATGGGTTTTATCCCTTTGAATACATTTGACAAAGTCCATACTGTATTTTCATACATGGATTCCATCTCGAATTTCATTACTCCAAGCCAGAGTGCATTAGCATCTTTACTTTGCAGTGCTTATTGGAAAGATAAAGGAGCATCGTCATCTAAGACACGATCCTCCTTCTCTCTATCCATAAGGAAACTATAGTATCTCTCTAGTGCACGAGATACCCTGCTAGACCTTCTAATAGATTGTGTGTTATTGTATGTTTGTGAACTCGGTTCTCCTTCTTGTTCAGCCTCAGTTTTAGCTTTTCGGATCTCATCCAAGTCTACGACTTCATTGTTAATTTCCTTTGATGGATGTTCCTTTTTTAAAAAGATAGCATGTGTGAAACAATCAGTTTTTGTTCCTTTGTGTCATAGAAAATATATCCCTTAGAATTTTTGGGATATCCTATAAATTTACACAAAGCTAATCTCGCTTCTACCTTATTAAGGCCAACGTTCTTAACGAAGAACAGACAACCCCACACCTTCAAGTAATCGAAGTGGGGTTTCTTTCCATGCCATATAACATATGGCATCTCAGACGCAGATTTAGTGGGTACCAAGTTCAGCATATGCACTGCGGTTTCCAGTGCATACTTCCAATAGGACAAAGGCAACTTAACCTTACTCATCATGGATCGAACCATATCTAATAAGGTTTGGTCTATTAGCTCCGACACACCATTGTGCTGCAGAGTATAGGATGGAGTAAACTAGGAGATAATCTCATTATCTTTTAAATACTATTAGAGCTCTTGTCCAACTTACTCCCCTCCTTGATCAGATTGAAGGATTTTAATCTTTTGGTTCGGCTGGTTTTCAACTTCATTTTTATACTCTTTAAACTGCTCTTTGACATCGAATTTTTTCTCTATAAGATACACATATCATAGTCTCGAGAAATCATCCGTGAAGGTAACAAAGTAAGAACTATTATCTTTGGTTATTGCGTGCATTTGACTTAAGAACTATTATCTTTGGTTATTGCATGCATTTGACCATATACATCACTATGTACTAGCCCTAACAGTTCATCAACCCTTTTATTTCTCCTACCAAAAGGGGTGCTTGGTCATTTTTCCCTTTATACACGACTCACATGTGTCAAATGATTCAGAATCAGATGATGGTAGAAAACCTTTGCTTTTTAGTTTGTGTAGTCATTTCCCACTAATATGACTAAGCCTATAATGCCAAAGATAGTTATTATTATATTGCTACTACTCACAGAACATACATAATCTGCATTAATCGCATAATTTTCATTTTTAAGAATATCATCACAGACTTTATTTCCATTCAAACTAATGTTCATAACATTATTTCCACAATGAAATATATATCCAGCCTCATATAATCTAGAAACAGAAATAATTCCACAAATAAAGTCTTTTATAAAATAGCAATTATTTAATATCAAAACAAAACCACTAGGCTAGCAGAAATGAAAATCGCCTACTATTGATGCATCTACAATAGACCCATCGGCAACTGGTAGTCTTATTTCGCCCTTTGGTACGCGACGTCGGTTCCTAAGTCCGTGTAACGAATTATAGATATGAGTTATAGATCATGTATGTGAAACCCAAAAAATTTCGTTGATTACAAAACTATTTTGAATCATAAATGTACTTTATGAAGCTACAAAACTATTCTTCTTCTTTTATTTCACAATCTTGAGATACTCTGGATAGTTTCTCTTCCAGCGTCCTTTTTTGTGACAATGCTAACACTTACCCTTTTCATTAGCAGCTTTCTTTCTGGTCCTACTTTTGTTCTTACCATCTTTCACTTCTTCGAACTGTTCGAAGATAACGCCCTAGCTTTAACTGCAAGTATAATCAACTGATCCTTAGATTGTGATTCGACTGACCTCAACCTATTGAGGCGCTCCTTGAGATTCACATTCAGATTGTTCACATTATAGTTTAGTATGAACGGTTCATAATGAGGGGTCAATGAACCAAGGATCATGTTGATCTATAACTTATTGCTTATAGTCATGTCTAATGATGCAAGTTTATCAATATAACCCATCATCGTTAGCATGTATTTATCCATCTTTTTTCCCTTTTGCATTTTGGCGTTGAACAGTTTCTTAGTAGTCTCGTACCTTGCAGAACGAGACTGCTTACCAAATAGTGCCTTCAGACTACCAAAAATTTCAAAAATAGATATTGATTTGTGCTCCCTTTCCAACTGTTTGTCTAGAATAGATAGCATGAATACTTGGGCAATTTCGATGTTAACGACATAGTTGTTTAGTCCAGTTAATCGATCACTTTTACTAAAAAGTATTGGATTCGACATTTTTTGCAAGTTTTAATGTGTGGATTATTAGTACATTAACATAGCAGATATTCTTATAATACTAGTAAGTTTAAACTTTACATTTTATTTTGCTAATAAGCTCCCAAAGGTGTTTTATGTTTTGCCAAAACCCTAAGTCAAAACATAGAAGTCTTTCGATTTTACTATTAGCTGTTAGGACTCGTATGTCTTAGAATTCTGACCTTGAGGAAAGCTCAACAAATCATGGTTCCACATGCAATGGATAAATCTTTATTGGCTCACTACACCATATGGGTAAATTTGCAACACATCCATGTAGAAAATGGTAACGGCTTTGAGCCATTACAATTTTTGTAACGACTTCGAACCATTACAAATGAATTAGTAGCGGCTTTAGTCTGTGGTAATTTTGTAATGGTTCTTGGCCATTGCAAACACATCATGTTTTCATAAAAATTTGATTACCTACTAATACACCCCCTTTTCCTAAAATATCAAGCTCCCCATTCCCAAATTAATTACACATTACTAAAAACCTCGTTCTAAAATAATATGTCCCTAATCCACTATAACGACCCGCAAATTCATCACTTTAGATTTTTTTTGAAATATTCAAATTTAAGTTTTTTAACATAAATGATAATGTTTTAAACAATAAATAATCTTATTTTGAATAAATATTTACAAAAATATCAGTAATTTGAGTTTCTCATACTAGTCTAATGGTTGACTCGGAGTTTATTTTACTTTTTCCTTAAACTCCGGATGCCCTATTTTCCTAGGCAGTCAAGTAGTTAGGTAGCTTGGAGCATTTTAGATGGAGCAAGGAGCATGCAGCATGATGCTAGAGGGTCATGTGTAGATAGTCATCTATTTATATTTCCACTTATTTTGTTATGCATCTACCAGCACTTGTTAGGATAGACCGTTATAACTATCCTGGCTAGATTAATACTTACTAGTGCTCTGCTGGAGCAATTTGGAGCAATTGCATGTATTACTCATATGTATAATTAAATGTTGAATATGATATGAGATTTTATTTTGTTTGTCTCCTACCTTTATTTCTTTACCCCATGATAATCTACCTTTTTGGCACTTGGATTTACGACACGTGAATACTGAGGATATATTAGTGTTGATTTTTGAGGGTCGAGGAGATAGGTCGTCACATCCACCCCTCTCTTTCCTTCAATCTACAGTCCTCAAAATCTACCTACGTCCACCTACAAGCCACCAACCTCCTCCTACAAGCTCTACATTCTGGTGACGTAAGAAATTAATTTACATCGATCGGATAAGAAATTGATTTGCTTGCTTTTTGGAGCTCAATCAAAGAAGAATTTAATCCATGTAATTCTATTCGTGTTTTTTAAAATAAATTATTCATATGCATAAGTTTCTTTATTTCGTGTATTTGAACCGATGTTTGTTTATTAGATGGATTTAATATGTTATACTTTGTAGCAGTAACTAGTACATAAATCAATTGGGTAATAAGTTGTGTTTGGCGATTGTTATGTATGTACAGATATTACCATGGTTAGTTAAGATTAATGGAACAACATGAATTATATTGGAATGCATGTATGTGTCGATAAGAATACTCTATTAAGGATGTTGAAAAAAGTTGCGTAATTTATGACATCAAACTTGACAAAGGTCATTCATGAAATTACAAGTTACAACATACAAAAAATATATGCATTAATTCCAAATTTTATACTTACATAATATGGTTTAACTTTGTAAGGATGAGAGTTGCATGTCATGAGTGAACTACCACTAACTTATAGCCCGACAGTGAGAATATAAACCAAAGTAGCTAAGAATTATTCCCTTATTATTAGGAATGGAAATTTTATGCTTGCACCAGCTAATCCAATAGATGACCATCGAGTAAGCAAAAAACGTCTTCATGTGTTTCATAAAGGGAAAAAATGATGATAAAGCTAATCTTTATACACTATTGGTTCAAAGAGTTGCAATACAACACAAGCGTAAAGGATGAAGAAGGCATCCCTGGTTTTTCTTTAATCAATAAAGCTACAGGCCAAGTGCTGAAGCATTCCTTTGGAAAAGAGTATTCTGTAATTGAAATCTTGAATTTAAATATGTTGCCTTATACTCATTTTTAAGTAGTTACTAAGAAGTTATTTGCTTTATACATATCAGGTTAGGTTGGAACCATATAATCCTGACTATCTTGATGAGTCTGTACTTTGGAGCAAAAGCAATGACTTAAGAGATAGCTTCAGATGCATAAGCATGGTGAATAATATATGAGTGAACTTTGATGCTTTTCATGGAGATGAAGAACATGGTGGAGTGCATGATGGAACCAATGTTATGCTTTATGAGTGGTTAACTAGAGATCATTGCAATACTTTTGGTCATGCGCATAGTTATAATTGTGCAAAACTAAAGAAAACTTGGGTTCCAAAAATGGTTTCTTCCTCCTTCCAAGATGCTTTGGCAATGTTGCATACTTCTGCTTCAACTGAGGTTTCCTCTTACATGCAAGATTCTAATGTTGTGGTCCTGGATCCCTTGATGACATCATCTCATACATATGCTATGCATTCCTCTTATGCAGTTGTTCCTCAAACTGCTTCTTGCATCCAGGCACAAATTCTTCCAAATGTTGACTTTGGATCCCATTCACGTGAACAGTCTCTTGCTCATATAGCTACTCATGCTCTTATACTACTTTAGCAAATCAATATTGTTTCACAAATCAAATAAAATTTTATAATTAATATTTCATAATTATTAATTAATTTAATTATTTTATAACAATTACAATTAATTAAATTATTTATTCAAAGGAGCATACAACGTTTTAGTTATGTGACTCTTTAGGTGTAAATTCAGTCAGCGATTAATATCGAACTATTCGAATATTAACATTCACACATCACTTAGCAGGTAGGGTGACATTTTGGTCAAATATTTCGCTTACTTGGTTTCAGTAAAATCCAAAATTACTTCATTAAGCACCTAGTAACGACAAATATTTACACCAGTTCTCTTCATCAAAACTATATTATTTTAGACTTATGGAATTTTGTAATGGTCAAAATTCCAATATCATTCATTTTCAACTCTATAGTCCAAATAAAAAAATAACAATTATTATTAACCGAACTACTCTAGCCAGAGATTTTGACTTTAGTTGACCATGATACTAACCACATATAACTGAGGAGACAAATCCCCTCTTGAATAGTGGTTTACTTCCAATACTTCCACTCTACCCAACCATAGTCACTTGATGGACATCGGGCCATGATTTAACTATAATCAAAGCGAAGCTTTTATATTGAAGATCGATAACACAAGTCGAGAGAATTGTGTAAATTAATGACATCGATATTTTCTGTTTGACCTTAGTTATATTAACTGACAGAAAACTATCGAGTGAGTCGTTCCATAGTTTTTCAATACACTACCAAACATTTGAAGAGTGTTACACAATCTAGTCCTAACGGACCATTGTAGGTAGTCATAAGGGGTTAATGTTTGGAGTAGGGTATCGTATGACCCAGTACTTGCAAGTAAGCCTAGTGGGCAGGACCCAAAAGGATAGTCGCATGTGGTTATCGAGCCAGCATCAAAACCAAGAGCGAGTTCGGGAAAGACTAGAGTTAAACCAACAATCCAATGATACTTTCACTATCGAGACAATGGATGAGGGACTCATCCAATTAGATGTTTAAATTGTTTGCAGTAGGGCACAACCCCTTAGCTCTTTAGAAGTCTTTGGATTAGTTGAGGGGTGGCTGCATGGGGCCATAGCCATGATAAGAAAAGAGACAGATCAAATAGAATATCTATATTATAGGCCTACCGGGGCAGTCCTTTATAGAAATAGGATATCTATATTGTAGGCCTAACGAGATAGTCCCTTACAGAAATAGAAAATCCACGACTGAATTCCGTACAAAGTAGACTTTGTTAAGTGGGATTCAGGGAGTAGATAGAACGATTATGTATAGTCCTGAAGGTAAGCACTGAGTGGTACATTGAGGATGTTCGAGCATTAGTATAGACAAGGGCAGATGTCGTTTTACATTTTCATAGTAAACGATGGAACATCTATATTGTAGGCCTTATGAGACAGTCCTTTATAGATGTAGTCAATAGAACGCCATAGTAGCAAGATGATGGAGTCCTTTGCGAGGAGGGTACGGAAGGTACCATGGGTAGTGTCTAGGACCAATGCAGTCAAGGGGCATATAGCTATATATATATATATATATATATATATATATATATCAGTTATTAGGTTTTAATTTACTAGGGAGTAGATTGGAACGATTCACGCACTGAGGTGAGATTATTATAAATCCAACAAACCTAATAGTAAAAAATAAAATGGTATATGTAGAAATAAGCTTAGAAGTTATAATTTGTCTATTCACCAGAACTTTAGTTTTAACCCCCTCCTCATAACATCCTACATGTTAGCTAGATGGCAGAAACTTTCTAGCTTTGAGACACTTGTTTAGAAAGTGTTATTTTATTGGTGAGTATTTACTTACTATTATATTCTAGTCAGTTCTGCTATGAGATATTTATCTGAGCTCTAATATATTTATTTTTTCCTATTTCGCAGGATACCAGATACCCAACTTGGGTTTCAGTGGGCTTGGATTTTAGCATTTTTGCAAAAAACCGGACTCACTGGGGTTCGGGTTGTCGCATTTGGTATCGGAGCCTAGGTTTAGGATTCCTAAGTAGATAGGGAGTGAACGTATTTGTATTTTTGAATAAAATATAAATATATTATGCACTAAAATCCAAATAGTCCCCAATCATAGATTTTAACATATGGAAAGTTTTTAGATAGTTTACTAGTTGGGTTTGGGATGACCCAAGTATATTGATCCCTAAGTTAATTATCAATTTGAAGCATACATATAAGCCATGTTTTGAGAGAAGATTAGTATCCATATGTTATAGGAAGTGGAGAAGTTCCCTAGGGAGAGTAGGGAGAGTGTTGTATTTTGGAAGGAATAAGAGGTTTTGGTAAGAAGAAAATCCATTTTATTTCTAATCCAATAAAATGAAACTTTTGAATTGAAGAATTGAAAAATTAAAAAATATAATTGTTAATATATTTGAGAAAGTAAATATTGGGCTTTTGAAAAAAAAATAAGTGGTATGAAATTTAAATTGGTTTTTATACGATGTAAATTTTGTCAAAAGTAAAATTCTATTTGAAGAATTATAGAGCATGTATAGCTCGCTTGTTTCCTTGTAGGTGAACAAAGATTTTAAAATATAAAAACCTAGAGTGTGTTAAGTATCGAAAACGTAGGTTGCAACATTTATTATTGTAATAGATATTCTGGGTAAAAATAAAGGAAGCATAGACTGTGACACTATTGTTATAGTAGGTGACTCCCAATGGAAATGTTTTTACATATCATATATGATTTATTAATATTTATTTTAATTGAATCCGTATATTAGTATTTTTGGGTGTAGTAACGGTGTTTTATGTCACATCTCTTTTGACCCAAACGAGTTTTGGAGATAATTTCTAAAGTGGTGTGTGGTTACACTTATTATTTAAATAAGTATATGAAAATATTTTCTAATTATAAAAGTATTAAAGCAGTTTTGAAAATGAGTTCTTTTGAAAAACAATGCACGTTAAATTAATGAATTTAGTAGAAAATATCCGAAGTAAGTAAATATAGAGTAAACATACCTTAATCTATTGGAATGAAATGAATAGTGATATAATTTTCTATGAATCACAAATAAAGATGTTTTGTGTAAGTTATAAGGAATACGTGAAAGAGATGTACAAGGTATGAAAAGCACCATGTTTTGTATAGCCTATTTCGATAAAATATAAAATAAATTACTTATAATTTCACATAAACATGAAATCCTCCATTAAAGGATTCATAAAAGGTTTTAGCATTAATAGTTTCTCATAAGAGAAGTAATTCCAATACATTAAGGTATAAAACCATTAAGTGTAGAAAGTTAAAAAATAACTCCTCCAAGGTTAAGTAATTGGAAGAGTAGAAAAGTTAAGAGATTTCTGATAAAATAATTGTTCTTATCTACTCCATTTTTAGTAAATTTGAAAATCTATGAAAAGAAGATATTTTAAAAACATGTGAGGGCATTTATTTAATCAAGAAAAAAAAGAGAAAAAAAGAATTTTTTTTTAAAAAAACAAGCAAGACATGTTTTAAAAAAATGGTTTGGTGGAAAAGTAAATAAGTTTTTAGAAAGGTAAAATTTTTAGTAACCAAGTACCTTTGAATTTAATAAAAAAACTTCAAAATAACACTTTCAAAGGAAATAATTTTGGGGTTTGATGTTTCAAAAATTTAGAAGCTTTAATTTTTGAAGTAAAATGATGAATACCAAACCAAACCAGACTTTTAAATATGGAACAGATATGAATCATTTTCTAGGTGTAACGGGAAAAGTATAAGGCAATAGCAATAATTACTCCTAGTAGTAATAATGAAAGTTCCCGTAAGGTGTATATGGCACTAGTGAAAACCTAGAAATGTTGCTTCACTTGTGTAGACTATAGAAGAATAGTGAAACAATATTAGTAAGATGATAAGACACACGTGGTTGGGATAGGTAGACCTTAGTTGGGGAAAGATGAAAGCTAAAGAGAAAATTTCCCCAAGTTTATTGCCTTTTTAGATAGAGACTGCATAGATTGAAACTCTTATCCATTGTAGTAAATGAGGCTTAGTTATTCCTTTTTGAGCATGGAATTGAAGAGATGAATATATCTTATTCGTCATGAGTAACACAATGTAAGTTGGTAACAAGTAATAGATGGCAGGAGGAGCATATGAGTTACTGGGATTCCTAGAGTATGACCTTTTTGCATCGGAGTGGACATGGTCCAAGACCATCTTGCCCTTGATAATAGCTGTGCTTATTTGCCGTATTAAAAGAAGAGTAAAAGCAGATATAAGGTAACTAAAAGAAAAATAGTAAGATCTAAAGAAAGCAACAGAAATGTCACTAGAAATAAATAAGAATTGCAAAATAAAAATACATCTTTCCCATAAATTAAGCTTGGGAAAAAGTTTGGAAAGCAAAATCTTTCTTATGTAAACCATGCTTGGGAAAGAAAATAGAGATTTTATAGGATAACGACATAAGTTCCAACTATGGAGTGAGAGGTACGCAAAAGTAAAACAGAGAAATGTGAAGTATTTCCGTTTTCTACATTCTTTCTGACATAAGAAATCGAGTTTAGAAAATTAGATTTTTCAGAAATTCGAATATTAAAAGTTGCGTGGTAGGGTTTGGATGAAAAATTCGTTGAACTACATCCCTATTCAGTAGGAGTGTGGGAAAATTTAGATGAAAAATGTTTTGAATTTTCAAAAAATTACATTCATATAGGAATTGCAAGTATATTTAGGATGCGTGCATCATGTTTTAAAATAAATTTTTGAACAAAAAAAGCATTCATATAGGAGGTATCGCTTAGAAATTCATGTTCATGCGTATAACTCATGTTGAATGACACTTTGCACAAGTGCACGGATGGTTGTAAAATTGGATGTATACAAAATGGATGTGATTGATGCGAGGAATTATATAATTTACCCTTATTGAATTTCGAGGATGAAAATTCCTAAAGCATGGGAGAATGTAACACCCTGCATTTTTAATAATTAAATAATCAAATAACGATGAACATTAAAATAATTTTTTTGGAATTATCAGAATATGGTCTCGAAACTTATACCATTGTGTTCGTGGCGATTTTCTGATCAATTACCATATATAATTTGTCAAAATCCGAGTTAATGTGAAGAAGTTACGGGAGAAATGAGAGATGGGAACTAATCGAAAAAAAAGAAAACAAATATGGGTCGACCCAGAACATCCCTAGGTCGACCCGTGTTACTACCTAGATGTAGTTTTGTCCAGGTATATGTCGAACCAATTATAATTAGATTTTTCCACAATCTGAGCCATATGTTGATTTATCTGATGGCTCCAAATGACCCGGTGATGTGGTAGCTTCAGATTCAATCTAAGAATCCAAAGGTTTGAGGTCCCCAAACTCCACTATAAATAGAACCATAGGCCTATCTATTTTCTTATAATCAGATTTTTTTCCCAATTGGGTTCAATGCCTGAGGCTGGACCCTAAAAAGAAAATATTTATAGGGAGAAGATCTTTTCAATAAAAATATTAGACACCTTAGAAGGGGATCTAGAAAGACCATGGAGCCAAGCTGAGCAGAAGCAAATCTAAGGACGACATATGAGTGGATTTAATTATGTATCTTTTACGTTTATGATATATTATCATTAGATTCCCATTAAATAATTCTATTCAGTATTTATTTCAGTAATTAATTCTGTTAATTAGTTATGCTGAGATTATGAATTGTATAAGAGAGATTATATGTTATTACTATTTATATGGAAAATAGTAATCAAATTAAATATGAATAATATTAGGCTTGACAGTTAGAGAAAGGCATAAGCCTAGAAAAATAAGAAATTTACAGTTATTTACATCTATTTTAAAAATTGAAATTTAGCCTCTAAATATTAGCTTCTTTTTATTTCTTTTTACGCGAATAAGATAGTAGAGAGAGGAATTCACAAATACGGACTAAAATAGAAATACACTAGATTTGCAAAAATTAGATGTAAATAAGAAAAGCTGAAATAAAAAGAGAAGGATAGAAATTTGCAGTAAATTACGCCCAAACGGGAAAAAATAAATTAAAACGGAAATTTAATAACTTGATAGGGAAGTAAGTGATAGACTAGTTGGTTGGCTTAGAAAAGAGAATACATATCCGTAGTTTAATATTTAAAAGATAACGATAAACGTAATGCAAGAACAAATGAAAGAAAAAGGGAATTAGTGTAAAATAGAGAAACTACCATATTTTGCACTATCCAAAAAGTAAAAGAAATAATAAATGAAATACCTTACAGTTATGGATTATTGTTTATAGCATTGTTTAGTATTAAAACATGGAAATGGAATTTTAGCACAGTTTTTGTAATCAACCAAATAGAATAGAAATACTTTCTAGAGTATAAGAAACTAAAGTGAAGAATTACAGGAAGTAAAGAAGAAATCAAGTTAATTATTAGACAAGACTAGAAGCAATTAAAATAAATATATCTAGATGTGCAAGTACTGCGCAGATAATAGAATAAAGGCAAAGCAGCTATTAAGATAAGTAAATTTGTGACAATCGAACGTAGTCCCAAGCAAAGATTGTCGTATAATATAAGAGAATTAAAGAGAATTCCATATCATAATAAAAGAAGACAGACTAGAATAGAAAAGAGATGCTTGTAATTATATTTATAATGTGCATATTATAAAAGAAAATAAAGCGATAATTAAAAGTGAAATTATAACATAGGTTATAATTAAGTAGAAAGAACAGAAGAGACTTATTTTAATAAAATTAAGACTTAAATTAAGTAAATAAGCAAGATAATAGAAGAGACCCATACCAACAACATTCATTTTCCGTCAAGAACTGATAGTCTTACAACAGTTAGGGGAGGCTGGGACAAGATTATGCTAATTAGGGTAAATAAGTAGCCAATAGAATAAGAAAAGTAAACTAAACGCAATTTAAAAGATTGGACTTAGGGTCTAATGAAAAAGTGAGATGCATTTCGAGTAGCCCAAAGGATGAAGAGCCTAACGAAGTAGTTCATTATAGATTTCAGCAAAGAAAAAGCACGTCCAACTTAGTTATTTTGGGCTAGAAGGAAGTATGAGACTTCAACGGGACGTGAGGGTACTTTAGGATGGCCCTATGGGGTAGGCATACGGAGCAGTCCCCCGGAGGCAGGTCTGTAGGTGTTCCATCAAAAGAGTATGCCTTAACTGCTTTTTGCATGGCAGTAAAATTATAGGCAGTCAAAAGGGGTTGATGCTTGGAGTAGGATATTCGTATGTCCCAGTACTTGCAACTAAGTTTAATGGGCAGGACCCAAAAGGATAGTCGCATGCGAATATCGGGCCAGCATCAAAACCAAGAGCGAGTTTGGAAAAGACTAGAGTTAAACCAACAGTCCAATGATACTTTCACTATCGAGACATTGAATGAGGGGCGCAGCCAATTGGATGTTTAGATTATTTGCAGTAGGGCACAACCACTTAGCTCTTTACAAGTCTTTCGATTAGTTGAAGGGTGGCTGCATGGGGACATAGCCACGATAAGAACAGAGGCAGACCCGAATAGAATATCTGTATTGTACGCCTAACGAGGCAGTCCTTTATAAAAATAGAATTTCTGCATTGTAGGCTTAATGAGGCATTCCTTTATAGAAATAGAAAATCCACGACTAAATTCCATACAAGATAAACCTTGTTAGGCAGGATTCAGGGAGTAGATAGAACAATTATGTATAATCCTCAAGCTACGCACTAGGTGGTACATTGATGATGTTCGAGCATTAGTATAGACTAGTGCGGACGCCGTTTTACGTTTTTATAGTAAACCACGGAACGTCTTTATTGTAGGCCTTATGAGGCATTCCTTTACAGATGTAGTTAATAGAACGCCATAATAGCAAGACGATGGAGTCCTTTGCGAGGAGGAAATAAAAGGTACTATGGGTAGTATCTAGGACTGATGCGGCCAAGGGTCATATAGCTATATATATCAGTTATTAGGTTTTAATCTACTGGGGAGTAAATGGGCACGATTCACGCACTAAGACAGAGTATTATAAACCCAATAAACTCAATATAACAGTAAATGGAAATAAAACGGTATATGTAGAATTAAGCTTAGAAGTGTATAATTTCTCCATTCACCAAAACTTTAGTTCTGACCCCCTCCTCATAACATCCTACATGTTAGGTAGATGGTAGTGACTTTCCAGCTTTGAGACACTTGTTTAGAAAGTGTTATCTTATTGGTGAGTATTTACTTACTATTATATTTTAATCAGTTCCACTGTGAGATATTTATCTAAGCTTTGATATATTTATCTTTGCCTATTTTGCAAGATACCAGATACCCAACTCGGGTTTCAGTGGGCTTGGATTTTAGCATTTTTGCGAAAAATCCAGACTCACTGGGATTCAAGTTGTTACACAACTTGTCGCGTTCAAATCCGACCTCATATGGAAAGGTTATTTATTTATAAACATTCGATCTCGAATAATTTAATTAATTACATTCATTAACGCTAATCACTTACATTTTTAAACCCTAGTCCCGCATCTCTCTTCTCCAGTTCATATTCGAACCCAGGCACGCGAAATCAAATCCAACATTCCCGACTACCATTTGGCCATTGTGCCACGTAGATCGTTGCTCCTCTATCGAACTACCGCCATGCCACCATGCATCCAACGCTGCCGACCTGAATATCTATAGCACCTCGGGTCATTGGGATTTCACCTAAAACCGAAACATGTTCAACTCTGATTTTTTACTGTCACCGACGTCCATTCAACAGTTTACGACCATGGATTGACTCTCTTTGGCCACGCCTTAATTTTTCATGTTGGACCCATCGCCTGAAATGGCCTAGATTGATCATAAAAATATGGGCCATTGGATTTGACCGATGGTAATAGCGGCTATGAGTTCATTTTAGGGTTTTAGTGTGCAAATGAAAACATCCCAAGTCCTTATATAGAAGTTTTCAAAACACTATTCACGCTCTAAATTTTCGAACTCCAATCGAGGCATGCCTTCTGGCTTTCTATATGTAATACTCCTATTCCGAACACAATGGAACTGGTATCGAGACCTAATTCCATTATATTTAGAAGTTAGCATTCAAATCGAATTATATTAATTTAAATTCCTTTAATTAATTTCTGCGTGTTTCGAGCTCTCACCACCAAACAATACATCCGATTGGCATGAAATTCGATGACATAAAATAATTTACTATTACAAATCCAATGAAAACTGGTTTCATCTAATTCCAAGTCAGTGCTCCGAAAGGCTATTTTCACACGTTAATTAAAACTAATTATTATTAAATCAGCCTATTCACTTTTAAACTCAAAAGTTTACTATCTTCATTTTTATTCAAATAGATTAAATTAACTTTTTCAAAATCATTTTTATTTACATCAAATTCAAGATTTAATAATTTAAACACTTCCAATACTCAAATAACCATTATATTTGAAATTCAAGTTATTTAACTTATAAAATTAACTTTTCAATATTTAAAATCATTTAAATATTCCAAATTCAAATGACTAAAATTCTAGGTCATTACAGGAGGTGTATTGGAACGGAACGTCTCTAATTTTCGACTATTTCTGAGAGAACTAGAATTGAGTTAATTGGAAATTCATCGATTGGTTTTGGAGAGACCGGTAAGTGGAAATAGTGTACTTATATGAGACGAGTCATATCCGTAATCACTTCAAAACCATATACGCGATCTATGCTCTGGAAGTAATTGTGAAGTGAAACGTTATAGAGTTGAACTATCTATCCTAAGGTTAAGTCCAAGGGAGACGTCAGCGTTAACATTTCAAAAGATGCTATCATGTGGGACTGTCTATCTTGAGGAGTCTTCTAAGGGGAAGGACGACGTTAGCATTCATCAAAGGACTTATGTGGGGGAGCCTATGTGGAGATTCAAGATGCTCAAATCATGTAGTGATTCGTGATATGCTCGAGATGAAGGAATCTAATTGGGGATTTATGTGCTGCTCCAGTGACGAAGACTCATGTAAAAGATGCCGATAATGACTAAAATTGGAGTTAGATGCACAATCTTGGGTTTAGCTTACCCATGAGGGTATATCAACTCCAAATCTAGAGTATGCTTATCAATACATAGGGAGTTTTTGTTACTTGTGTCACGCAGTTTATCATTCGGCCAGTTGTATTTGCCTCAGAGTATATCCTATCTAAAGATATACGATGCTCGGAAGGAAGTTTCTGATCCTAGTCATGGAGTTCAGATTCGGCTTGATCCGAGGGAAGCTCTACGAAAGTCCTTATACCGACGCGAACGTGCCTTAGCAGTATTTATTATATACTTATTATTATTGTGGTATTTATACGGCAGCCATTTCACATTATTTATGTGCTACACAATAGACATTATCTACCATACCAATATATGTTAAACTTAATGAATGGTTGGTTTCATTTGAGGGGAAAACCGTTATGGTTATCCATACGGTCTCAAAAAGGTGCTATTATATGTCACTTTTATTCTTGAGTTTCTCATGCTGGTTTACCAGACTGATGTATGTGTTATTTTCTTATAATGGTCGGGTCAGCCCTGTGTATCAGATTTAGCTACAGAAACTTTAAAGCTTATGGAGACAAGCTGGATGTTTACCTATCGTAGTATTCTTATTTTCGCTGCGCTACTATATTGTATATATCAAACATTGTAAGGATATGCAGTTATAACTATTTAGGTTGATGATAGTACTTATCTTTTACGCATTTGAAATTTCTGTATTCGGAGTAACCTTTTGTACTGATCTTTTTTTATTGTACATTCTATTGTGAGATTCTAATGTTGTGTTCTCTTTTTTCTTTTTCTATTTTGTTTTCTTTTATTTTCCCTAGCTACCTGTCTTTTCAGTACTTGAGTGCTCGGCATATGAATACCATGGATGTATTTGGTGTTGATATTCGAGGGTCGAAAAGTCAGGTCGTTATATTTGCTATCAGAGCTCAAGGTTGAGCGAACATCTTTGCTTTGGTTAGATATGGCTCATTAGAGATGGGATAAGCGACACTCTAGAATGAGTCGAATGTATTATACATATGACAGCGTATTATTATTTTGAAAACTAGACTTTTAAAAATATTCTTTAGGTGTGCCTTTTTCTTAGTAATTCTCTCTTAGTATCTTTTCCTTGAAACAAATCTATCCTTTTGTGTCCTAAAGAAGTTTTTCTTTGATTAGGGAGTAAAAACTAAGCGTACTAGGGTTTCCAATGCTAAGGGAAATGTAGGAGAAGAAGTGGTGCAGGTTCGACCATGGAAAGGCTTTGCTTCGATACGACATGAGTTTGAGGTATTGGGCAGAAAGAAGTTTAATGACATTGAGACTATCTTCGAGGTCTAGGCTTGGATTAGTCTATTCAATGTGGCATGTAAGGATATGACGGATCATATACAAGGAGCATTCAAGGATATTATAAGTATGACTTTTCAATTCGAGGGTTCGGCTCCAAGGCCATCTATATCTGCACCGACCGAAGGCAATAAGCGGAAGTTTCAATCGACGAAAGATGTTTCTGGTTTAACTTGCCATAGGTGTAGATAGAGGGGTCATTTTGCTAGGAAGTGTAGGTTGGGTAGAGAAGGGCAGTGATTAAGCACTAATCACAAAGGTTCTAAAGATTAAACCACATAAGACCAAGGCACTGTTGGGATTGAGGACTTGCTACAACTGCCATCAGCCTGGTCATATAGTTAGGATCAGAGTTGTTCGATGTTTTAGATAAGACAATAGCCTAGAGCTTTTGCACTCACTTCAGCACTTTCCTCTTCTACAACTGCGAAGGGAAAGCAGATTCTTGAGGGTATACTATATGTCTATAGCTTACCTATTCGTATTTGGTTTGATATTACCGCTTCTCATAGTTTAATATTCCATAACCTTGATTTTTTAGTCATGCTTGACATGTTAGAAACATTGAGTATTTTTTGTAATTGATTTGTGCTCAACCAGTTTATGAGTGGCTTTACCTTTCTACATCATGGGATTGGTAGACAGTAATTGTGGGTACATTGAACGAACACCTTGTGAATTAAGTTTCACTGTTTGATTATAAGGCGTTTAGTGGTAGTTTTGGGTTAGAAGTTAAAATTTAGTAAAAAATGTTTACTATAATAAAAAGAAAAGATATAATATTTTGGAAATAAATATTTGTGAAAAGTTTTATATAAGAAAATGATTTTTTATAATTAGGTTTAAAAAACATGGTTTATCAATTAAAAAGGATTCAAATGAAGAATTCTAGGACTTATATCCCAGTGTCTTTGAAAATGTTTTTCAAGATTTCAGCGAAAATAATATTAGTATTATTTGAAAAAATATATTTAGGAAATCAATTTTGGAGATTGAGGTTATGATACTTAGTATTATTATATGAAGTATTTGATACCGCTTTAAAATAATTTGGTTAGATACCAAAAGTATGGTTTAGATATACTGAACTCACTTCTGCCGCTTAAAAATAATTTCGATGATGATTGCAACCTCATCGGCGTTCATTTTCAAGTTTCTAAGTATGGGATGCAATAAAGTTGTTTTGGTAAAATGGATTTTGATTTAATCCCAAAGTAAGATTTGATATAAAAAGATTTGATGTATATATTATTTCAAAATGATTCAAAATACAAACCGATGTTTAACTCTAAAGTTCTCTTATATAGTTATCTTATGGAACATGTTGCCAATGCATTAGGAAAGCATAGTAGGTGCATCATGATATGATATATAGTTTGATAGTTCCCAATTGTTAAAATGAAGTGGAATTTTTTGACGGCTTTGGATAGTCGGGAACTTCCAAATTGTTATAGAACTTAAAACTATGTATTTTTGAAAACATAAAGTTGAGTTATTATACGCTTAAATTTGAAAAGGTAGTAAGTTAAAACGAGTTCAAATTGGTGATCATCCTTGTTAAGTAAGATGAATTTGATGTTTTCGTATATACTCTTAGGATGTAATGAATTATTATACGAGTATGAATTTAAGTGATAAAATATGGACAAACTTGAAGTTATGTTTTATGAAATGGTTTATAAATGATTTTAGTATTAAAAGACATACTTTTTGGATAAATAATTGTGGTTAAAAAGGAATTGATGTAGTTAAGAAACTAATAGGATAAATATGTAAGTTGTACATAGATCGTTTTTTCGTATGACTGTTTTGATTAAGTATTCGAGAATATTTTTTCGAGGAGATTTACACTGGTCTAAATAAGGATTTTTCACTCGATTCTTGATGATGAATACTTGATATGGGTTCATGATACAATCCCAATGTTTTTTATCGTAGTACATAGCTATGTAAGAAGAACGAAGGTTTCTAATCAAGAAACCAGATCAGGGTCCGCACTAGAGAGGTCAAGCGATCCATACTAGTTGGGAAATGAAATCTATATGATCGAACAAGTGATTAGATCAGATATTGTATACGGATGGCATATGTACATCGGACGGACTTTATTACATTTGTATGATATGTTATGTTGGCTTATGAAGAGTTTGGGGAATGACTTTGATTTGTTATTAGGTAGCATGAATAATGGTCTAAGTAATAACCTAAGACTATTGAGTGCAAGCTATGCTTTATGCATTGTTTACCATCCTCGAGCAGTGGGAGAGTTTTAAACCTGAGCAAACCATGAGCTTTTCTTGCTAGTGATTGTGAATGTTATTTAAGTATTTGTGCACCTGTTTCTTTGTTAAGGTTAGAAGGGCCATGAAGCGAGGATGCTTTGGGTGGTACCAAGAAGGCGGATGACAATTTGAGGAAATACAATCCATGTTGCTTATAGACTAGGGTTTTCTTCTTATCATATTATTGAACATCTTTTGTCATGTACTCACCGCTTGAGGTAGGGGTCACCAAGTATGCAATTTGGTTTGTGGTTTAGTTTGTATATATTTTCATCAAACCTCTATATATGTATCTTGTCTCATCTATCTTCTTTGATTATCGTTCTTAATTGAATTTAGAGGATAAAATATTCTAAGTGAGGGAGAATGTAGCGACCCGAAAATTAGAACACTTCGTCTTCGAATACCGAAAAGTTTTGAAATATAATTATGTGTTGTAAATATCATTTTATAACCTTGTTAGACATCAATTAATTAATAGAAAAGGTAAGAAACTTGTTTTTGAAAATTGTTTACAAAAATATATTCTTTGGAAAAATATCGATAATGACTGAAATTTATTTTATCCATATATAGTTTTTTAACCGTCGGAATTTATTCAGATTTTTTTACATACACTTATTTGTTTAGGAAATCAAATTAATGAAATAAATAATTTTTACCATATATGGAAATAAATTTTTGGATCGAGTCATGGGTGATGTAATCAATGATATTGTAAAATTAGCTTAAATGAAAATACTTAAGTGTTAAGGGATGGTAAAGGAGAAGTGAGAGGAGGTAAGTCTTACATGAAAAGGGGGTGAGAACAAGCTTAGATGCAACGACCCGTAATATTTTACGTTTCGAATATGAATATTTAATCTATTTAAATATTCAGATTTGATTCAAATGTAATAAATTATGAGGAAATCAAATTTTGATAAAACGACTTGATTTTTGATGATGTCATTTTAGTTTAATTTATATAATTTTTTCATAAATTTTAGTTTGAAAAATAAAAATATTTTCGTTTGATGCGTTTTGCGTCCAACATCGGTACTTTGAAACTTAGCAGAATAAGTTAACTTGCATATTTTATTACTGTTTCGCGACCATCTTACATTATTGAGTGTGATTGCATTTTTTATTTTTGTCTTTCGTGGTCTATCGCGAACGTGATATTGTAACTTTAATTTATAAATATAATAAACAACACGCACAAATATATTTCTTTGAATGTTGCATTTCACATACGCATCCACTTGCACTTGAGTGCTCTTTGTTTGCGTTAAATGTTGATGTGGTGCATTAAATGTTGGCATTGTGTTTCCTTAGCTTTTAAACATCGTTGCCTACATATGCTCACAGGTACACATGAACCAGGGGAAAAAAAGCACGTATGAAGAAAAATTGAACGCGCATATATATATATATATATATATATATATATATATATATATATATATATATATATATATATATATATATATATATATATTTACATTCCATTTCTTCTCAGCACACGTTTTTTTTTCTGTTGTTTTTCTTTTTCAATTTGCATACGTGGGTAGTGTAAAAATGCATCTATACATGGGGGAGGACAGAGAGAGCATCACAAAAAGGAAAGCACTTTCACACTTTATTTTATTTTCTTTCGCAGAATGACAGATGCATGAAACATTTTCATACATGCATGAAAGAACATTTTCAAAAGTTTGCACACAACAAACACTTTCCCATTTTCCTTCTCAGTCAACGAAAAGTTTACGCATTTTTTTATTTTGTTTTTTTTTTTTTTTTTTTTTTCTTCTTTGCACTTCATTTCCTTACAGCACGGTTATGTAAGTATATATTCGTGCGTGTCATGCATGCAAGTGTGTGTGAGTGTACATGTGTATGCATGGCCGAGAGTAATGTGCATGGAAATATGATTTTTGGTGACGGGTTGGCTGTTGCGTGTGACTATTTGCATGAAGGAAGGTGGAAATATGAAGTTAAGTGAAGAGTTGTGGCTGTTTCAATGTGTGCAGGCCTAGAAATTTGCATGAATAGGATAGTATTTTTTATTTTTTTATTTTTTTTTTTTTTTTTTTTTTGCATGTAGCAAGAAATTGAAGTGCGGAGCAAGGAAGTGCTGATGTTACTTGCGCATGTATAGGAAAGTAAGGTTGCAGTCAGGCCCGGCCATTAGTCAAAGGCCCATCAGACAAAGGAATTGGGCAACCCCAGTAAGGACAACAAAATTCCAATTTCTCACCGAAATAAAAAGCGTTCTTTTCCTTCCTACTCTCGCGCGTGCGACGCTAGAAAGCTTGAAACCCTAGGTGCTCCATCATCCATCTGTCGATCTGTGTCTTCCTCTCTGGAGAGCTGCAAAATTCTCTCATCCTGAGGTAATATATGTATATAATTTTCAAGTTTCTCCTTTAGTTTTATATAATTTAAGTTTCTAATTCAAAATCCCCAATTTGCTGATTTGATAGATTGATAGTATTGCAATTTATAAACTTGTCTCTTTAATCTGAAACCCTAGATTTGATAGTATTACAAATTTGCAATTTGCTGATTTGATAGTTTTATATCCATCTGATTGATAATATTTGTTATTGAGTGTTAGTTTAGAAGTTATTGAGTATTAGTTAAGAAATTATAAAAGTGAAATTATATACTTGCAAATAAAAGTTGATTGATAATATTCATTAATAGGAGTTAGGATCTCGATTGATATTTTAGTCCATTTTGTTTTATTAACATGTAGGAAAAGGAATTTACAGATCGTAATGTTGATATGATTTGCAAGACCAACCATTTGAATCCTCTTTTAAAAGAAATTCTATTTTGAAGAAGACATGTTTGTATATTTACGCCAGTATACAATGAGAACTTCTATTTACATAAAGGCTGCACGGTTTACTTTCTATGAAGCTTTAAATTTTTGTATCTTTAATGTTGAAAGAAGTTTCTCTAACCGATGTTGTGTTTTTTCTTCATCTAATTTTTCACAGATGTGTTTTTGTTTTGTTCACCTTTTTTTTCCAATATTATTATTTTATTGTTAGTAATACTAATAATCATCTCTTGTTACTCCTGTTTTTTTATTGCATGTGCATTTTTATACTTCAAAGGTTAGTCATCAGTTAATCTTCTTTGCAAGTACTGGTTATGTAACAACCCTGTAATTTACAATTATTTTTAAATTGAATTTCCAGATTTAAAAGCTTTATTTATGAAAAAGAATAAATTTTGCTATTTTAAATATAAACTTTGAATTTGATATGGATTAGAATTCCAAATATGACTAAATAGAATAATTTTCCAAAAAGTGAATTTTGGTTAAAATAGTCAAACTTTGACTTTTAAATTTAAATTTTAAATATTTAAATTTTTAAATTTTATCTTTTATAATGAAAATAGGTTTAATAACATGAATACTTCTTTTCGTTTCGTTGAAAACGGAGTTATATTGTGAAAGTTATGTATATTTCAATATTGAGTACAATTTGAGTTATTTAGCTATTTTGTTTATTTTAAATTATATAAATTATATTTTTATTGTCATTTTATTTTAATATGTGTTGATATGTTATTTTATGTATATTTTTGTCTTTTAATATTTTTAAAGTGATAATATAATTTTTCTAAAGTCTATTGAAATTTATATTAACTTATTAAGCCTAGTTTTGTATATATTGCTATTTTCTTCATTTAATTTAATTAATTTAAGATTTATTTATTTTATTTTCTTATTTACTTTATTTCTGAGTTTATTTGCCTTTATTTATCAGCATTTTTATATGTATATAAATTTAAAATTAAAGTAGTGGAAATTTGAAAAGTTTTAAACTTTTGAAATTCCAAAGTCTTTTTATCTCCCAACTTTTCATTTTCTCAACTCCTCTCTTTATTGATTTTGGCCGTATACATCATTCCTCTTCAGCCCCATCTTCATTTTCACGTGAATTTCAATTCCTCAAACATTTCTCAAAAAAAAAAATACGGCCATCTTCTTGTTGTTCAAAAGTTTGGTAAAAATCTTCTCTTCTCTCTTGTTTTTTTTTTAATGTTTTCCATTGAATCTTTGCATATGCTCTCACCTTCATGGTTTGGCTCCTCCTCAACCAGACCTAGGCCGACCTCCACCACCCCTTCCTCTGATCACCACCCACCCTAGTACCCCACCAAGACAGGCTGAGCCCATCTATGGCTTGAATCACCACCAAAAGTTGCAAATTCCATCACTGCATACATAAACCAAGCCATGTTTGTTACCACCACCTTCTACCACCATTAGCCGCCACTACCTCCACCATCACCACCTCTGACCTGACCTCCACCCTCTGCCACGTCACCCACCACCATCTGGACCCACTGGCCATGCCCCATAGCTTCTGACCGAGCCTAACTTTAGCAAACAAAGATGTTGTTGCATTGAAATCGGGTAGTTTTGCACCTAGACTATGCACCATCTACAAACACATGATGGCTGACCCATATGGACTCAAACCAGACCATTTTCCCTTGCCTTGGCTGAGATTATTCATTGCATAACTGAAGCATATGGGGTTGAGAACAAATGCAATCCATTTGGTGTTGTTTTGGATAATGATTTCTAGTGTTGTTTGATGTTATATTGGTGTTGAAGCTTATATATATTGTATTGTTTTGTGTAAATGTTGGAACAAGGCTATTAGCTTTGGCTCTCCACTCTCAAGTCGTATCTGTGTTGTGTGCTTTGTTGGCTATCTCCAGCTTTTGACAAGTGAGTAAATCTCACCAGACTAATATGTTATTATATAACTGATAAACCGACACCATTTGAATCCATAAAGTATATCATCATGCTATATCTGTTTATATTATTGTCATATGATGTTCACACCTATTATTACACCTGTTATATCATATGTTATAATTATTTTATGTTATTATGTTATTTATATCAGTTTATCACACTGCAAGTTCCCTTTAGATTAGAATCACTATGGGTTGAAATGATACATACCCGAACGGACTTTAGAATAGGGGAAAATCGTTATGGGCTGAAATGATAGGCCTGAGCGATTTTTATTTTATTTTATTTACTTGGGACTGCGGGTTTGAAATGATAAAACCCGGATTTTCTTTGTAAATTACAGGTTTAAATGATATATTACCCGTATCACTTTACCTAGCGTAGAAAATTATATACAGGCCCGTAGTTAAAATATGTTTTTCTAAAATTTTTAAAATATTTTAGAAATGTAATTATTATAATATTTCGATTTAAAATTTATATAAAAAAAATAATTTTTGTAAAGTATTATTGATTTTCTGGAAATTTATAAGTTAAATAAATTATGGGAAAATTAGAAAATCTGAATGTAAGTTATTTTGGAAATTTTGATTATAATTGAAATTTAACTAAACATGAAATTATGATAAATTTATGATAATTTGAATTTTAAAATGGATTTAAAGTGACTTTATAATATATTATTGATTTTTGAATAAAGTTAAAATGTGAAATGAATGACTAATTAAGTTGAAATTTTGAAATATAACCAAAATGGGAATTTGTGAATTTGGCTTAAAAGTGAATTTTAAGTTAAGTAAATAAAACTGAAATTAAGTTATATTTTGAAATTTTAAACTTAAGTGTTAAGTTGAAATTTAATTCAATGAATTTAAAATTGAATGTTGAAATTTAATAAGTGAATTATTATTAAATCTTGATTTTTTAATGGAAACTTAACTTTATAAAATCATGAACTTAAGGAAAATTAAATGATGTTTATAAAGGTGAAACTGTATGATTTTATAAGTTAAAAATGTTTTATATAAAAATATAATTGGTTGAGAAATTATATTTAATATTTGAAGTTAATGAACTGCATTTTTGAAATGCTATTAATTGCAATGTAAATGATATTACAGCATTTGTTAATGCGGTAGTTGATGATAATGAACAAAAAAGCTAAATTGAATTAAAGGCTATTATAGCAATTTTTGTAAGTGCTATAACTGTTGAATTTAACTAAGTTTATTCGAAATTTAAGTAAACCCTATTACAGCATTTTTAAAATGCTGTCTTTAATTAAATTGAACTGTTTTGAATGTAACTTTGCGTAGCATTTTCTAAATGCTGCGAAAAGTGAATTTTCACTGTTTTGATAAACTTAAGTGAATAAATGAACTTTGAAAGTTGAAAATTTTGGAAATTTAATAATTTAATTATGAAATATAATAACTTCATTTTAATGATTAAAAATGATTTTTGAAATATAAACTGTTTTGAAATGTGAATTGAAATGGTATTTTAATTTGAATGAAATGAATAATGATTTGAAATGAAGTTTTGTAAAGATATGATATTTTGATATATTGAAATGATTTGAAAGGAAGTTTGTAAAGATATGATATTTTAATATATTAAAATGATTGGAAAGGAAGTTTTGTAAAGATATGATATTTTAATATATTGAAATGATTTGAAATGAAGTTTTGTAAAGATATGATATTTTGATATATTAAAATGATTGGAAATGAAGTTTTGTAAAGAATCATATTTTAATATATTGAAATGATTTGACATGAAGTTTTGGAAAGATATGATGTTTTTGACATGGTTTGGAATTAATTTAATCTTTATTTTGATAAAGATTTGGATTTGAAATGATATTCTGTTTTGAAGTATAAATACCATTTTAAATTATAACTACGGGTTATAATAACGATTGGTTGGCAAAGAAACCGGGATCGGATATTTAGCATACTCTCTGTCGATACCAAAAATCACTTTGACAACCGTGTACGCGGTGGAGATTTCAGAATGAAATAGGATGGTGGCGACGTTCTTGAGGTATATTACGTGAACCCAACTCCCGTGAGTTGGCATAAGGTGGCTAAAACAGGAGCGATCTCGGGCCAAGTGAGGTCATTCCTCCGATCGGACACATTCCTTCGATACTATACTCTTACTTGTGATTGATTAGATGGTCATCCTTCGATTTTGGTTTGGAGTGTGTTCCGAGGTGGGCGTATGTGGCTGCTACGTTACCACCAGCCTGTGTGCGTAATTGGTATTTCTACCCTGGCATTGCCTTGTGTGCCGTGTCACCTACCATATCGAGCCTTTACTACGAGTTTGTTTTTCTCCCATAGCCCATGGAGTATTTAGGGTAGTCTCTCGGAGATATGCTGATACTGGATGGACTACTGGGACTATTATGTGTGAAGGGTGATATGGATAGCCCGGAACGCTATTTAAAAGTATGTTTATTTTACTTTAGATATTATTATAATAGCGAAATATTACTACATAGTAAATAGTTTAACGGATCCTTAGAGGATGGGCGGTCCCAGGCATCCTTTAAGTTACTTGTACTTTATTACAGTTCACTTGAGTTGGTTTACATTATATAAGTATATATTGTCCTGACTCGAGTGTTTGTATTTTATTTACGCTCGGGTCAGCCTGAGTTATTCACAGATTTGGATTCCACTTTCTAGAGATTGGAATCGCTGGAGATCATCTGCTTATCTAGTTTTATCTATACGAGTTCTGTTGTTCTATTCAGCTTGTACTTGGTTATCATCTTGAGACTTCTGTTGTACTTTATTTATTCTGTTGTATTTTATTTAACTCTGATATATTTTCATAGTAGCTTCATGAGCTACTATCTCTTTTACTTCCGCTGGATTTCTTACTCTTTGTCTGTGTTCTGTGATTTTTATTTACTGTATGTCCTGAGATTTGCCAAATTTTATTTACAACGCCGTATTTTGAGCAATTCAAGTCCGGCATGTGCGGATGCGAATGGTTGAAAATATCAGGTTGTTACAGGTGGTATCATAGCTTTGGCTTTGAGTCAAAGCTTAGAATGTATGGTAAATTTAGTTACAGAATCACTTTCATCCAAACTTGAATCTTCTCCTCTTTGATTCAAATTTCATTTGAATTTTGGAACGTTCCCCACGGTTCCAAAATCCATTCATGTCCCTCGCTATTCATCTCCTTCCGATTCTGGAGTATCCCATAACTACACTTCGAATGAGCTTTATAGTGAATTGGCATTCCCGCCAATCTCAAAAATTCATTTGTAAAGGGAGAAACTCCTTTACAATTAGCATCGATTCACCAGAGATTTATATCTATCTTTTGTTTAGATGCTAATATCTTTTGTTATTCCAAACTCTATCTCCTGAGGTCGAATGTAGATTTACCCCAGAAAATCCACATCGATCTTATTCTTTAAGTCACAGTTGATCCGGTTAAGATTGCCCGCGATTTATTTAAGCTTATCCATCCCACTACTATGTTTAACCATCTTGTCTTTTGTTTCTAAACTATCTCCAAACATTTTTAATTGTACTTGTAAATCAATATTAATGTTTTGTTTTATATTGTGTTGTTTGAGTTGTTGATGTTGATTCGGGTTTCCGATTGATTCGTCTGATCAACGCTATCGATAGGATTTCTAAAACACTTTGACAAAACAAACTGACATAGTATTATTTCAATATTTGGTAATGAAATAAATTTTGATATAAGTAAATTTATGGAACATAACAAATTGATTTAAATTAATCATTCGAAATGATAATACTTGATTTATCATTTATTGTTTTATAAATGAATTTATAAATAGCTGTTTATAAATTGATTTGGGAACTGAAATGAGTTTAAAACAAGAAATTTGAGAATTTAATTTCCGATGGTTTCAAACCTTGTGTTTAAAGTTTTAAAGGGGTATTTTATTTAAATTATTTTCTAATAGAAATTTGTTTCCAAGAAATTTTAAAGTTTAAATTTAGTGCTTTTCTCTTTGTCGCTGGAAAATAACTTCGGTGATGACCGCGACATCATCGACTTTCATTTTCGAGTTCCGAAGTGAAGAGACCGTTCTGTAGTCTTGCTACAGTATTGCTTTGAGAATTTAATTGATTTGAATTTCTAAAATATGACTTGATTTATAATATATATATATATATATATGATTGAAATTTGATTTGACATATCATGTATATATTATTACTTATCTCTAAATGGTTTGAATGGAATCAAAAATTTGGATAAATGATTCAACCTTGAGATAATTGAATTGGAAAGTTTTATTTGTATAACACAATTGCATTTCAATATAACTTACCTTAATTTTTAAAAGTTAACAATGTAATTAGACAATATACAATATAAAAGATTTTATAAATAAAATTTGAGTGGTTATAATAAATGTTATACACTTAAATTTTAGTTATAAAAGATTTACAGAGGTAAATAGAGAAAAAAAAATTAAAGAATTTTATTTAAAAAACTTAACAATCAAATTTGATTTAATATGGAACCTTAAGTCTAACCTAGGAATTTTAATAAAGGTTATTTCTTGAAATGAATATATTTGTGTAATAAAAAATGTATCTTTGAATAGATAAATAAAATACATTTTAGTGTGGCATTTTGTAATAAAGTTTATTTAACTTGGAATCATAATTTAATTGATGTCTGAATTGAATAAATGTGTAAAGTAATTTGATTTTTATATTTGATATGATAAATATTTTATTTATGAAATAGATATGTCTTGTAAAATGAATAATTATGATTTAAATAGTTAAGATGTATTTTTAATATCACTAAAATTTGATAATTGAGAATTTGGTTTTCAAATGGAAATTTCAAGTGTAACTTATTGAAGGAATATCTATTTATGAAATGGGTATTTTAAATAAAGTGTTAGGTTATTTGTTAAATTAAGAGTTAAGTAAAATAGTGAACTTTTGACTTAATAAATGAAGTATAGTTTAATTTGGATATTCCATTCATAAAAGTTTGTTTTAAATAAATCATAAGCTAAATGATATCCAAATGAATATTTTAGAAATTGAACTGATTGAAATACTAATATATCTACTGTAGCACTTTAAAAGTACCGATGTTTTTGAAAATACATTGTTTTGGAAATTTTATAATTGAATGAATGAACTTTGAAATGTTACAATTTTGAAATGAATATTATTTGACATTGAATTTAAATGGTTTAAATGAAGATGATTTTAAAAGTGTTATGATTTTAGTAGTATGATTTCCAAATAATAACATCTCTGAAGTATTATGATTTCAAAGCATCGTGTTTCAAATTTATTATCTTATTTTGTTTTTCAAACTATCTTTTAGTTGTCCTTATTTTCCTTATCTTGCTACAGAATGGGGAGGCTATTGCTTATACCAGTCTGTCTAGAAATATTTCTATGATCTTTGAAAATATTTGGTACTCATCTGGATCTGAGCACTGCTTACCATCCATAGACCGACGGTTAAACGGAAAAGGGTGAATCAGATTCTAAAGGATCTTTTCGTGCTTGTGTTCTTGATTTGATCATCTCCACCTTGTCAAACTTACCTATAACAACAATTATCAAGTATAATTTCAATCTTCTTGTCATCTTATCTTAATCCTATTTCATTCTATCTTTTCTGTTCTTTCCCGTACCTCGTTCCTTTTCGGGGATGAAAAGTTTTGAGTGGGGGAGAGTGTAACAACCCTGTATTTAACAGTTATTTTTAAATTGAATTTCCAGATTTAAAAGATTTATTTATGAAAAAGAATAAATTTTGCTATTTTAAATATAAACTTTGATTTTGATATGGATTAGAATTCCAAATATGACTAAATAGAATAATTTTTCAAAAAGTGAATTTTGGTTAAAATAGTCAAACTTTGACTTTTAAATTTTAATTTTAAATATTTAAATATTCAAATTTTATCCTTTGTAATGAAAATAGATTTGATAACATGAATACTGCTTTTTGTTTCGTTGAAAACGGAGTTATATTGTGAAAGCTATGTATATTTCAATATTGAGTACAATTTGAGTTATTTAGCTATTTTGTTTATTTTAAATTTTATAAATTATATTTTTATTGTCATATTTTATTTTAATATGTGTTAATATGTTATTTTATGTATATTTTTGTCTTTTAATATTTTTAAAGTGATAATATAATTTTTCTAAAGTCTATTGAAATTTATTTCAATTTATTAAGCCTGGTTTTGTATATATTGCTATTTTCTTCATTTAATATAATTAATTTAAGATTTATTTATTTTATTTTATTATTTACTTTATTTATGAGTTTATTTTCCTTTATTTATCAGCATTTTTATATGTATATAAATTTAAAATTAAATTAGTGGAAATTTGAAAGGTTTTAAACTTTTGAAATTCCAAAGTCTTTTTATCTCCCAACCTTTCATTTTCTCAACTCCTCTCTTTATTGATTTTGGCCGTATACATCATTCCTCTTCAGCCCCATCTTCATTTTCACATGAATTTAACTTCCTAAAATATTTCTCAACAAAAAAATACGGTCATCTCCTTGTTGTTCAAAAGTTTGGTAAAAATCTTCTCTTCTCTCTTGTTTTTTTTATGTTTTCCATCGAATCTTTGCATATGTTCTCACCTTCATGGCTTGGCTCCTCCTCAACCAGACCTAGGCCGACCTCCACCACCCCTTCCTCTAATCACCACCCACCCTAGTACCCCACCAAGACAGGCCGAGCCCATCTATGGCTTGAATCACCAACAAAAGTTGCAAATTCCATCACTGCATACATAAACCAAGCCTAGTTTGTTACCACCACCTTCTACCACCATTAACTGCCACTACCTCCACCATCACCACCTCTGACCTGACCTCCACCCTTTTCTACGTCACCCACCGCCATCTGGACCCACTGGCCATGCCCCATAGCTTCTGACCGAGCCTAACTTTAGCAAACAAAGATGTTGTTGCCTTGAAATTGTGTAGTTTTGCACCTAGACCATGCACCATCTACAAACACATGATGGATGACCCATATGGACCCAAACCAGACCATTTTCCCTTGCCTTGGCTGAGCTTATTCACTGCATAACTGAAGCATATGGGGATGAGAACAAATGCAATCCATTTGGTGTTGTTTTGGATAATGATTTCTAGTGTTGTTTGATGTTATATTGGTGTTGAAGCTTATATATTTTGTATTGTTTTGTGTAAATGTTGGAACAAGGCTATTAGCTTTGGCTCTCCACTCTCAAGTCGTATCTGTGTTATCGTGCCTTCGTCGTATCCGTGTTGTGTGCTTTGTTGGCTATCTCCAGCTTTTGACAAGTGAGTAAATCTCACCAGACTAATATGTAATTATAATTGATAAACCGACAACATTTGAATCTGTAAAGTATATCATCATGCTATATCTATTTATATTATTGTCATATGATGTTCACACCTATTATTACCCCTGTTATATCATATGTTACTATTATTTTATGTTATTCTGTTATTTATATCAATTTATCACACTGCAAGTTCCCTTTAGATTAGAATCACTATGGGTTGAAACGATACATACCCGAATAGACTTTAGAATAGGGGAAAATCATTATGGGCTGAAATGATAGGCCTGAGCGATTTTTATTTCATTTCATTTACTTGGGACTGCGGGTTTGAAATGATAAAACCGGGATTTTCTTTGTAGATTACGGGTTGAAATGATATATTACGCGTATCACTTTACCTAGTGTAGAAAATTATATACAGGCCCGTAGTTAAAATATGTTTTTCTAAATTTTTAAAATATTTTAGAAATGTAATTATTATAATATTTTGATTTCAAATTTATATAAAAAAATAATTTTTGTAAAGTATTATTGATTTTTTGGAAATTTATAAGTTAAATAAATTATGGGAAAGTTAGAAAATCTGAATGTAAGTTATTTTGGAGATTTTGATTATAATTGAAATTTAATTAAACACGAAATTATGATAAATTTATGATAATTTGAATTTTTAAATGAATTTAAAGTGACTTTATAATATATTATTGATTTTTGAATAAAGTTAAAATGTGAAATGAATGATTAATTAAGTTGAAATTTTGAAATATAACCAAAATGGGAATTTGTGAATTTGGCTTAAAAGTGAATTTTAAGTTAGGTAAATAAAACTGAAATTAAGTTATATTTTGAAATTTTAAACTTAAGTGTTAAGTTGAAATTAAATAAGTGAATTATTATTAAATCTTGATTTTGAATGGAAACTTAACTTTATAAAATCATGAACTTAAGGAAAATTAAATGATGTTTATAAATGTGAGAATGTATGATTTTATAAGTTAAAAATGTTTTAAATAAAAATATAATTGGTTGTGAAATTATATTTAATATTTGAAGTTAATTAACTGCATTTTTGAAATGCTATTAATTGCAATGTAAATGATATTACAGCATTTGTAAATGCTGTAGTTGATGATAACGAACTAAAAAGCTAAATTGAATTAAAGACTATTATAGCAATTTTTGTAAGTGCTATAATTGTTGAATTTAACTAAGTTTATTTGAAATTTAAGTAAACCCTATTATAGCATTTTTAAAATGCCGTCTTTAGTTAAATTGAACTGTTTTGAATGTAACTTTCCGTACCATTTTCTAAATGCTGCGAAAAGTGAATTTTCACTGTTTTGATAAACTTAAGTGAATAAATGAACTTTGAAAGTTGAAATTTTGGAAATATAATAATTTAATTATTAAATATAATAACTTCATTTTAATGATTAATGATTTTTGAAATATAAACTGTTTTGAAATGTGAATTGAAATGGTATGCTAAATTGAATGAATGAATAATGATTTGAAATGAAGTTTTGTAAAGATATGGTATTTTGATATATTGAAATGATTTGAAAGGAAGTTTGTAAAGATATGATATTTTAATATATTAAAATGATTGGAAAGGAAGTTTTGTAAAGATATGATATTTTAATATATTGAAATGATTTGAAATGAAGTTTTGTAGAGATATGATATTTTGATATATTAATACGACTGGAAATGAAGTTCTGCAAAGATATCATATTTTAATATATTGAAATGATTTGACATGAAGTTTTGGAAAGATATGTTTTTGAAATGGTTTGGAATTAATTTAATATTTATTTTGATAAAGATTTGGATTTGAAATGATATTCTGTTTTGAAGTATAAATACCATTTTAAATTATAATTACGAGTTATAATAACGATTGGTTGGCAAAGAGACCGGGATCGGATATCTGGCATACTCACTGTCGATACCGAAAACCACTTTGACAACCGTATACGCGGTGGAGATTCCATAATGAAGTAGGATGGTGGCGATGTTCTTGAGGTATATTACGTGAACCCAACTCCTGTGAGTTGGCATAAGGTGGCTAAAACAGGAGCGATCTCGGGCCAAGTGAGGTCATTCCTCCGATCGGACACATTCCTTCGATACTATACTCTTACTTGTGATTGATTAGATGGCCATCCTTCGATTTTGGTTTGCAGCGTGTTCCGAGGTGGGCGTATGTGGCTGCTACGTTACCACCAGCTCGTGTGTGTATTTGGTATATCTACCTTGGCATTGCCTTGTGTGCCGTGTCACCTACCATATCGAGCCTTTACTACGAGTTTGTTTTTCTCCCGTAGCCCATGGAATATTCAGGGTAGTTTCTCGGAGATATGCTGATACTGGATGGACTACTGGGACTATTATGTGTGAAGGGTGATATGGGTAGTCCGGAACGCTATTTAAAAGTATGTTTATTTTACTGTAGACATTATTATAATAGCGAAATATTACTACATAGTAAATAGTTTAACGGATCCTTAGAGGATGGGCGGTCCAAGGCATCTTTTAAGTTACTTGTACTTTATTACAGTTCAGTTGAGTTGGTTTACATTATATAAGTATATATTGTCCTGACTCGAGTGTTTATATTTTATTTACGCTCGGGTCAACCTGAGTTATTCACAGATTTGGATTCCACTTTCTGGAGATTGGAATCGCTGGAGATCATCTGCTTATCTAGTTTTATCTATTCCAGTTCTGTTGTTCTATTCAGCTTGTACTTGGTTATCATCTTGAGACTTCTGTTGTACTTTATTTATTCTATTGTATTTTATTTAACTCTGATATATTTTCATAGTAGCTTTATGAACTACTATCTCTTTTACTTCCGCTGTATTTCTTACTCTGTGTCCGTGTTCTGTGATTTTTGTGTACTGTATGTCCTGAGATTTGCCAAATTTTATTTACAACGCGGTATTTTGAGCAATTCAAGTCCGGCATGTGCGGATGCGAATGGTTGAAAATATCGGGTTGTTACAGGTGGTATCAGAGCTTTGGCTTTGAGGCAAAGCTTAGAATGTATGGTAAATTTAGTTACTGAATCACTCTCATCCAAACTTGAACCTCTTCCTCTTTGATTCAAATTTCATTTGAATTTTGGAACGTTCCCCGCGGTTCCAAAATCCATTCATGTCCCTCACTATTCATCTCCTTCCGATTCTGGAGTATCCCATAACTCCACTTCGAATGAGCTTTATAGTGAATTGGCATTCCCGCCAATCTCAAAAATTCATTTGTAAAGGGAGAAACTCCTTTACAATTAGCATCGATTCACCAGAGATTTGTATCTATCCTTGGTTTAGATGCTAATATCTTTTGTTATTCCAAACTCTATCTCCTGAGGTCGAATGTAGATTTACCCCAGAAAATCCACATCGATCTTATTCTTTAAGTCACAGTTGACCCGGTTAAGATTGCCCGCAATTTATTTAAGCTTATCCATCCCACTACTCTGTTTAACCATCTTGTCTTTTGTTTCTAAACTATCTCCAAACATTTTGAATTGTACTTGTAAATCAATATTAATGTTTTGTTTTATATTGTGTTGTTTGAGTTGTTGATGTTGATTTGGGTTTTCGATTGATTCGTCTGATCAACGCTATCGATAGGATTTCTAAAACACTTTGACAAAACATACTGACATAATATTATTTCAATTTTTGGTTAATGAAATAAATTTTGATATAAGTAAATTTATGGAGCTTAACAAATTGACTTAAATTAATCATTTGAAATGATAATACTTGATTTATCATTTATTGTTCTATAAATGAATTTATAAATAGCTGTTTATAAATTGATTTGGGAACTGAAATGAGTTTAAAACAAGAAATTTGAGAATTTAATTTCCGATGGTTTCAAACCTTGTGTTTAAAGTTTTAAAGGGGTATTTTATAAGTATTTTCTAATAGAAATTTGTTTCCAAGAAATTTCAAAGTTTAAATTTAGTGCTTTTCTCTTTGTCGCTGGAAAATAACTTCGGTGATGACCGCGACATCATCGACTTTCATTTTCGAGTTTCGAAGTGAAGAGACCGTTCTGTAGTCTTGCTCCAGTATTGCTTTGAGAATTTAATTGATTTGAATTTCTAAAAAATGACTTGATTTATAATATATATATATATATATGATTGACATTTGATTTGACATATTATGTATATATTCTTACTTATCTCTAAATGGTTTGAATGGAATCGAAAATTTAATTCTTAAATTCTATCTTAAAGAATAATATCAATTATAAAAAGAAAATCAAAAATTGGGATAAATGATTCAACCTTGAGATAATTGAATTGGAAAGTTTTATTTGTATAATACAATTGCATTTCAATATAACTTACCTTAATTTTTAAAAGTTAACAATGTAATTAGACAATATACAATATAAAAGATTTTATAAATAAAATTTGAGGGGTTATAATAAATGTTATACACTTAAATTTTAGTCATAAAAGATTTACACAGGTAAATAGAGAAAAAAATTTTAAAGAATTTTATTTAAATAACTTAATAATAATATTTGATTTAATGTGGAACCTTAAGTCTAACCTAGGAATTTTAATAAAGGTTATTTCTTGAAATGAATATGTTTGTGTAATAAAAAATGTATCTTTGAATAGATAAATAAATTACATTTTAATGTGGCATTTCGTAATAAAGTTTATTTAACTTGGAATCATAGTTTAATTGATGTCTAAATGAATAAATGTGTAAAGTAATTTGATTGTTATATTTGATATGATAAATATTTTATTTATGAAATAGATATGTCTTGTAAAATGAATAATTATGATTTAAATAGTTAAGATGTATTTTTAATATCACTAAAATTTGATAATTGAGAATTTGGTTTTCAAATGGAAATTTCAAGTGTAACTTATTGAAGAAATATCTATTTATGAAATGGGTATTTTAAATAAAGTGTTAGGTTATTTGTTAAATTAAGACTTAAGTAAAATAGTGAACTTTTGACTTAATAAATGAAGTATAGTTTAATTTGAATATTCCATTCATAAAAGTTTGTTTTAAATAAATCATAAGTTAAATGATATCCAAATGAATATTTCATAAATTGAACTAATTGAAATACTAAAATATCTACTGTAGCACTTTAAAAGTACTACTGTTTTTGAAAATACAATGTTTTGGAAATTTTATAATTGAATGAATGAACTTAGAAATGTTACAATTTTGAAATGAATATTATTTGACATTGAATTTAAATGGTTTAAATGAAGATTATTTTAAAAGTGTTATGATTTTAGTAGTATGATTTCCAAATAATAACATCTCTGAATTATTATGATTTCAAAGCATCGTGGTTTCAAATTTATTATCTTATTTTGTTTTTCAAACTATCTTTTGGTTGTCCTTATTTTCCTTATCTTGCTACAGAATGGGGAGGCTATTGCTTATACCAGTCTGTTTAGAAATCTTTCTATAATCTTTGAAAGTCTTTGGTACTCATCTAGATCTGAGCACTACTTACCATCCATAGACCGACGGTCAAACGGAAAGGGGTGAATCAGATTCTAAAGGATCTTTTCGTGCTTGTGTTCTTGATTTGATCATCTACACCTTGTCAAACTTACCTATAACAACAGTTATCAAGTGTAATTTCAATCTTCTTGTCATCTTATCTTAATCCTATTTAATTCTATCTTTTCTGTGCTTTCCCGTACCTCGTTCCTTTTCGGGGACGAAAAGTTTTGAGTGGGGGACAGTGTAACAACCCTGTATTTTACAATTATTTTTAAATTGAATTTCCAGATTTAAAAGCTTTATTTATGAAAAAGAATAAAGTTTGCTATTTTAAATATAAACTTTGATTTTGATATGGATTAGAATTCCAAATATGACTAAATAGAATAATTTTCCAAAAAGTGAATTTTTGTTAAAATAGTCAAACTTTGACTTTTAAATTTTAATTTTAAATATTTAAATATTTAAATATTATCTTTTATAATGAAAATAGATTTAATAACATGGATACTGCTTTTTGTTTCGTTGAAAACGGAGTTATATTGTGAAAGCTATGTATATTTCTATATTGAGTACAATTTGAGTTATTTAGCTATTTCTATATTGAGTTCAATTTATTAAGCCTAGTTTTGTATATATTGCTATTTTCTTCATTTAATTTAAGATTTATTTATTTTATTTTATTATTTACTTTAATTCTGAGTTTATTTGCCTTTATTTATCAGCATTTTTATATGTATATAAATTTAAATTTAAATTACTGGAAATTTGAAAGGTTTTAAACTTTTGAAATTCCAAAGTCTTTTTATCTCACAACCTTTCATTTTCTCAACTCCTCTCTTTATTGATTTTGGCCGTATACATCATTCCTCTTCAGCCCCATCTTCATTTTCACATGAATTCCACTTCCTCAAACATTTCTCAACAAAAAAATATGGCCATCTCCTTGTTGTTCAAAAGTTTGGTAAAAATCTTCTCTTCTCTCTTGTTTTTTTTATGTTTTCCATTGAATCTTTGCATATGTTCTCACCTTCATGGCTTGGCTCCTCCTCAACCAGACCTAGGACGACCTCCACCACCCCTTCCTCTGATCACCACCCACCCTAGTACCCCACCAAGACAGGCTGAGCCCATCTATGGCTTGAATCACCACCAAAAGTTGCAAATTCCATCACTGCATACATAAACCAAGCCTAGTTTGTTACCACCACTTCTACCACCATTAGCCGCCACTACCTCCACCACGACCACCTCTGACCTGACCTCCACCCTCTGCCACGTCACCCACCACCATCTGGACCCACTGGCCATGCCCCATAGCTTCTGACCGAGCCTAACTTTAGCAAACAAAGATGTTGTTGCCTTGAAATTGTGTAGTTTTGCACCTAGACTATGCACCATCTACAAACACATGACGGCTGACCCATATGGACCCAAACCAGACCATTTTCCCTTGCCTTGGCTGAGCTTATTCACTGCATAACTGAAGCATATGGGGTTGAGAAAAAATGCAATCCATTTGGTGTTGTTTTGGATAATGATTTCTAGTGTTGTTTGATGTTATATTGGTGTTGAAGCTTATATATATTGTATTGTTTTGTGTAAATGTTGGAACAAGGCTATTAGCTTTGGCTCTCCACTCTCAAGTCGTATCTGTGTTATCGTGCCTTCGTCGTATCTGTGTTGTGTGCTTTGTTGGCTATCTCCAGCTTTTGACAAGTGAGTAAATCTCACCAGACTAATATGTAATTATAATTGATAAACCGACAATATTTGAATCTGTAAAGTATATCATCATGCTATATCTGTTTATATTATTGTCATATGATGTTCACACCTATTATTACACCTATTATATCATATGTTACTATTATTTTATGTTATTCTGTTATTTATATCAGCTTATCACATTGCAAGTTCCCTTTAGATTAGAATCACTATGGGTTGAAATGATACATACCCGAACAGACATTTGAATAGGGGAAAATCGTTATGGGCTGAAATGATAGGCCTGAGCGATTTTCATTTTATTTCATTTACTTGGGACTGCGGGTTTGAAATGATAAAACGCGGATTTTCTTTGTAAATTACGGGTTGAAATGATATATTACCCGTATCACTTTACCTAGCGTAGAAAATTATATACAGGCCCGTAGTTAAAATATGTTTTTCTAAAATTTTTAAAATATTTTAGAAATGTAATTATTATAATATTTCGATTTAAAATTTATATAAAAAAATAATTTTTGTATAGTATTATTGATTTTCTGGAAATTTATAAGTTAAATAAATTATGGGAAAGTTAGAAAATCTGAATGTAAGTTATTTTGGAAATTTTGATTATAATTGAAATTTAACTAAACTTGAAATTATGATAAATTTATGATAATTTGAATTTTCAAATGAATTTAAAGTGACTTTATAATATATTATTGATTTTTGAATAAAGTTAAAATGTGAAATGAATGACTAATTAAGTTGAAATTTTGAAATATAACCAAAATGGGAATTTGTGAATTTGGCTTAAAAGTGAATTTTAAGTTAAGTAAATAAAATTGAAATTAAGTTATATTTTGAAATTTTAAACTTAAGTGTTAATTTGAAATTTAATTAAATGAATTTAAAATTGAATGTTGAAATTTAATAAGTGAATTATTATTAAATCTTGATTTTTGAATGGAAACTTAACTTTATAAAATCATGAACTTAAGGAAAATTAATTGATGTTTATAAAGGTGAAAATGTATGATTTTATAAGTTAAAAATGTTTTAAATAAAAATATAATTGGTTGAGAAATTATATTTAATATTTGAAGTTAATGAACTGCATTTTTGAAATGCTATTAATTGCAATGTAAATGATATTACAGCATTTGTAAATGCTGTAATATCTGATAATGAACTAAAAAGCTAAATTGAATTAAAGGCTATCATAGCAATTTTTGTAAGTGCTATAACTGTTGAATTTAACTAAGTTTATTTGAAATTTAAGTAAACCCCATTACAGCATTTTTAAAACGTTGTCTTTAGTTAAATTGAACTGTTTTGAATGTAACTTTGCGTAGCATTTTCTAAATGCTGCGAAAAGTGAATTTTCACTGTTTTGATAAACTTAAGTGAATAAATGAACTTTGAAAGTTGAAAATTTTGAAAATTTAATAATTTAATTATTAAATATAATAACTTCATTTTAATGATTAAAAATGATTTTTGAAATATAAACTGTTTTGAAATGTGAATTGAAATGGTATTTTAATTTGAATGAAATGAATAATGATTTGAAATGAAGTTTTGTAAAGATATGATATTTTGATATATTGAAATGATTTGAAAGGAAGTTTGTAAAGATATGATATTTTAATATATTAAAATGATTGGAAAGGAAGTTTTGTAGAGATATGATATTTTAATATATTGAAATGATTTGAAATGAAGTTTTGTAAAGATATGATATTTTGATATATTAAAATGATTGGAAATGAAGTTTTGTAAAGATATCATATTTTAATATATTGAAATGCTTTGACATGAAGTTTTGGAAAGATATGATGTTTTTGAAATGGTTTGGAATTAATTTAATCTTTATTTTGATAAAGATTTGGATTTGAAATGATATTCTGTTTTGAAGTATAAATACCATTTTAAATTATAACTACGGGTTATAATAACGATTGGTTGGCAAAGAAACCGGGATCGGATATTTGGCATACTCTCTGTCGATACCGAAAACCACTTTGGCAACCGAGTACGCGGTGGAGATTTCAGAATGAAATAGGATGGTGGCGACGTTCTTGAGGTATATTACGTGAACCCAACTCCCGTGAGTTGTCATAAGGTGGCTAAAACAAGAGCGATCTCGGGCCAAGTAAGGTCATACCTCCGATCGGACACATTCTTTCGATACTATACTCTTACTTGTGATTGATTAGATGGCCATCCTCGATTTTGGTTTGGAGTGTGTTCCGAGGTGGGCGTATGTGGCTGCTACGTTACCACCAGCCCGTCTGCGTAATTGGTATATCTACCCTGGCATTGCCTTGTGTGCCGTGTCACCTACCATATCGAGCCTTTACTACGAGTTTGTTTTTTTCCCGTAGCCCATGGAGTATTTAGGGTAGTCTCTCGGAGATAGGCTGATACTGGATGGACTATTGGGACTATTATGTGTGAAGGGTGATATGGGTTGCCCGAAACGCTATTTAAAAGTATGCTTATTTTACTGTAGACATTATTATAATAGCGAAATATTACTACATAGTAAATAGTTTAACGGATCCTTAGAGGATGGGCGGTCCCAGGCATCCTTTAAGTTACTTGTACTTTATTACAGTTCACTTGAGTTGGTTTACATTATGTAAGTATATATTGTCCTGACTCGAGTGTTTTTATTTTATTTATGCTCGGGTCAGCCTGAGTTATTCACAGATTTGGATTCCACTTTTTGGAGATTGGAATCGCTGGAAATCATCCGCTTATCTAGTTTTATCTATTCCTGTTCTGTTGTTCTATTCAGCTTGTACTTGGTTATCATCTTAAGACTTCTGTTGTACTTTATTTATTCTGTTGTATTTTATTTAACTCTGATATATTTTCATAGTAGCTTCATGAACTACTATCTCTTTTACTTCCGCTGCATTTCTTACTTTGTGTCCGTGTTCTGTGATTTTTATTTACTGTATGTCCTGAGATTTGCCAAATTTTATTTACAACACGGTATTTTGAGCAATTCAAGTCCGGCATGTGCGGATGCGAATGGTTGAAAATATCGGGTTGTTACAGGTGGTATCAGAGCTTTGGCTTTGAGGCAAAGCTTAGAATGTATGGTAAATTTAGTTACAGAATCACTTTCATCCAAACTTGAATCTCTTCCTCTTTGATTCAAATTTCATTTGAATTTTGGAACGTTCCCCGTGGTTCCAAAATCCATTCATGTCCCTCACTATTCATCTCCTTCTGATTTTGGAGTATCCCATAACTCCACTTCGAATGAGCTTTATAGTGAATTGGCATTCCCGCCAATCTCAAAAATTCATTTGTAAAGGGAGAAACTCCTTTACAATTAGCATCGATTCACCAGAGATTTATATCTATCCTTGGTTTAGATGCTAATATCTTTTGTTATTCCAAACTCTATCTCCTGAGGTCGAATGTAGATTTATCCCAGAAAATCCACATCGATCTTATTCTTTAAGTCACAGTTGACCCGGTTAAGATTGCCCGCGATTTATTTAAGCTTATCCATCCCACTACTCTGTTTAACCATCTTGTCTTTTGTTTCTAAACTATCTCCAAACATTTTGGATTTTACTTGTAAATCAATATTAATGTTTTGTTTTATATTGTGTTGTTTGAGTTGTTGATGTTGATTTGGGTTTCCGATTGATTCGTCTGATCAACGCTATCGATAGGATTTCTAAAACACTTTGACAAAACAAACTGACATAATATTATTTCAATATTTGGTTAATGAAATAAATTTTGATATAAGTAAATTTATGGAGCTTAACAAATTGACTTAAATAAATCATTTGAAATGATAATACTTGATTTATCATTTATTGTTCTATAAATGAATTTATAAATAGCTGTTTATAAATTGATTTGGGAACTGAAATGAGTTTAAAACAAGAAATTTGAGAATTTAATTTTCGTTGGTTTCAAACCTTGTGTTTAAAGTTTTAAAGGGGTATTTTATTTAAAGTATTTTCTAATAGAAATTTGTTTCCAAGAAATTTTAATGTTTAAATTTAGTGCTTTTCTCTTTGTCGCTGGAAAATAACTTCGGTGATGACCGCGTCATCATCGACTTTCATTTTCGAGTTTCGAAGTGAAGAGACCGTTCTATAGTCTTGCTACAGTATTGCTTTGAGAATTCAATTGATTTGAATTTCTAAAATATGTATATATATATATGATTGAAATTTGATTTGACATATTATGTATATATTATTACTTATCTCTAAATGGTTTGAATGGAATCGAAAATTTAATTCTTAAATTCTATCTTAACGAATAATATCAATTATAAAAAGAAAATCAAAAATTTGGATAAATGATTCAACCTTGATATAATTGAATTGGAAAGTTTTATTTGTATAATACAATTGCATTTCAATATAAGTTACCTTAATTTTTAAAAGTTAACAATGTAATTAGACAATATACAATATAAAAGATTTTATAAACAAAATTTGAGTGGTTATAATAAATGTTATACACTTAAATTTTAGTTGTAAAAGATTTACAGAGGTAAATATAGAAAAGAAAAATTAAAGAATTTTTTTAAATAACTTAATAATCAAATTTGATTTAATATGGAACCTTAAGTCTAACCTAGGAATTTTAATAAAGGTTATTTCTTGAAATGAATATGTTTGTGTGATAAAAAATGTATCTTTGAATAGATAAATAAAATACATTTTAATGTGGCATTTTGTAATAAAGTTTATTTAACTTGGAATCATAGTTTAATTGATGTCTAAATGAATAAATGTGTAAAGTAATTTGATTGTTATATTTGATATGATAAATATTTTATTTATGAAATAGATATGTCTTGTAAAATGAATAATTATGATTTAAATAGTTAAGATGTATTTTTAATATCACTAAAATTTGATAATTGAGAATTTGGTTTTCAAATGGAAATTTCAAGTGTAACTTATTGAAGGAATATCTATTTATGAAATGGGTATTTTAAATAAAGTGTTAGGTTATTTGTTAAATTAAGAGTTAAGTAAAATAGTGAACTTTTGATTTAATAAATGAAGTATAGTTTAATTTGGATATTCCATTCATAAAAGTTTGTTTTAAATAAGTCATAAGTTAAATGATATCCAAATGAATATTTCAGAAATTGAACTGATTGAAATACTAATATATCTACTATAGCACTTTAAAAGTACCGCTGTTTTTGAAAATACAATGTTTTGGAAACTTTATAATTGAATGAATGAACTTAGAAATGTTACAATTTTGAAATGAATATTATTTGACATTGAATTTAAATGGTTTAAATGAAGATTATTTTAAAAGTGTTATGATTTCCAAATAATAACATCTCTGAAGTATTATGATTTCAAAGCATCGTGTTTCAAATTTATTATCTTATTTTGTTTTTCAAACTATCTTTTAGTTGTCCTTATTTTCCTTATCTTGCTACAGAATGGGGAGGCTATTGCTTATACCAGTGTGTTTAGAAATCTTTCTATAATCTTTGAAAATCATTGGTATTCATCTGGATCTGAGCACAGCTTACCATCCATAGACCGACTGTCAAACGGAAAAGGGTGAATCAGATTCTAAAGGATCTTTTCGTGCTTGTGTTCTTGATTTGATCATCTCCACCTTGTCAAACTTACCTATAACAACAGTTATTAAGTATAATTTCAATCTTCTTGTCATCTTGTCTTAATCCTATTTCATTCTATCTTTTCTGTGCTTTCCCGTACCTCGTTCCTTTTCGGCGATGAAAAGTTTTGAATGGTGGAGAGTGTAACAACCCTGTATTTTACAATTATTTTTAAATTGAATTTCCAGATTTAAAAGCTTTATTTGTGAAAAAGAATAAATTTTTCTATTTTAAATATAAACTTTGATTTTGATATGGATTAGAATTCTAAGTATGCCTAAATAGAATAATTTTCCAAAAAGTGAATTTTGGTTAAAATAGTCAAACTTTGGCTTTTAAATTTAAATTTTAAATATTTAAATTTTATCTTTTATAATGAAAATAGATTTAATGACATGAATACTGCTTTTCGTTTCGTTGAAAACGGAGTTATATTGTGAAAGTTATGTATATTTCAATATTGAGTACAATTTGTGTTATTTAGCTATTTTGTTCATTTTAAATTATATAAATTATATTTTTATTGTCATATTTTATTTTAATATGTGTTAATATGTTATTTTATGTATATTTTTGTCTTTTAATATTTTTAAAGTGATAATATAATTTTTCTAAAGTCTATTGAAATTTATTTCAATTTATTAAGCCTAGTTTTGTATATATTGCTATTTTCTTCATTTAATTTAAGATTTATTTATTTTATTTTCTTATTTACTTTAATTCTGAGTTTATTTGCCTTTATTTATCAGCATTTTTATACGTATATAAATTTAAAATTAAATTAGTCTTTTTATCTCCCAACCTTTCATTTTCTCAACCCCTCTCTTTATTGATTTTGGCCGTATACATCATTCCTCTTCAGCCCCATCTTCATTTTCACGTGAATTTCACTTCCTCAAACATTTCTCAACAAAAAAATACATCCATCTCCTTGTTGTTCAAAAGTTTGGTAAAAATCTTCTCTTCTCTCTTTTATGTTTTCCATTGAATCTTTGCATATGTTCTCACCTTCATGGCTTGGCTCCTCCTCAACCAGACCTAGGCCGACCTTCACCACCCCTTCCTCTGATCACCACCCACCCTAGTACCCCACCAAGACAGGCCGAGCCCATCTATGGCTTGAATCACCACCAAAAGTTGCAAATTCCATCACTGCATACATAAACCAAGCCTAGTTTGTTACCACCACCTTCTACCACCATTAGCCGCCACTAACTCCACCATCACCACCTCTGATCTGACCTCCACCCTCTGCCATGTCACCCACCACCATGTGGTCCCACTGGCCGTGCCCCATAGCTTCTGACCGAGCCTAACTTTAGCAAACAAAGTTGTTGTTGCCTTGAAATTGTGTAGTTTGGCACCTAGACCATGCACCATCTACAAACACATGATGGATGACCCATATGGACCCAAACCAGACCATTTTCCCTTGCCTTGGCTGAGCTTATTCACTGCATAACTGAAGCATATGGGGTTGAGAACAAATGCAATCCATTTGGTGTTGTTTTGGATAATGATTTCTAGTGTTGTTTGATGTTATATTGGTGTTGAAGCTTATATATTGTATTGTTTTGTGTAAATGTTGGAACAAGGCTATTAGCTTTGGCTCTCCACTCTCAAGTCGTATCTGTGTTATCATGCCTTCGTCATATCTGTGTTGTGTTCTTTGTTGGCTATCTCCAGCTTTTGACAAGTGAGTAAATCTCACCAGACTAATATGTAATTATAATTGATAAACCGTCAACATTTGAATCTGTAAAGTATATCATCATGCTATATCTTTTTATATTATTGTCATATAATGTTCACACCTGTTATATCATATGTTACTATTATTTTATGTTATTCTGTTATTTATATCAGTTTATCACACTGCAAGTTCCCTTTAGATTAGAATCTCTATGGGTTGAAATGATACATACCCGAACGGACTTTAGAATAGAGGAAAATCGTTATGGGCTGGAATGATAGGCCTGAGCAATTTTCATTTTATTTCATTTACTTGGGACTGCGGGTTTGAAATGATAAAATCCGGATTTTCTTTGTAAATTATGGGTTGAAATGATATATTACCCGTATCACTTTACCTAGCGTAGAAAATTAAATACAGGCCCGTAGTTAAAATATGTTTTTCTAAAATTTTTAAAATATTTTAGAAATGTAATTATTATAATATTTTGATTTAAAATTTATATAAAAAATAATTTTTGTAAAGTATTATTGATTTTATGGAAATTTATAAGTTAAATAAATTATGGGAAAGTTAGAAAATCTGAATGTAAGTTATTTTGGAAATTTTGATTATAATTGAAATTTAATTAATCATGAAATTATGATAAATTTATGATAATTTGAATTTTTAAATGAATTTAAAGTGACTTTATAATATATTATTGATTTTTGAATAAAGTTAAAATGTGAAATGAATGATTAATTAAGTTGAAATTTTGAAATATAACCAAAATGGGAATTTGTGAATTTGGCTTAAAAGTGAATTTTAAGTTAAGTAAATAAAATTGAAATTAAGTTATATTTTGAAATTTTAAACTTAAGTGTTAAGTTGAAATTTAATTAAATGAATTTAAATTGAATGTTGAAATTTAATAAGTGAATTATTATTAAATCTTGATTTTTGAATGGAAACTTAACTTTATAAAATCATGAACTTAAGGAAAATTAAACGATGTTTATAAAGGTGAAAATGTATGATTTTGTAAGTTAAAAATGTTTTAAATAAAAATATAATTGGCTGTGAAATTATATTTAATATTTGAAGTTAATTAACTGCATTTTTGAAATGCTATTAATTGTAATGTAAATGATATTACAGCATTTGTAAATGCTGTAGTTGATGATAATGAACTAAAAAGCTAAATTGAATTAAAGGCTATTGTAGCAATTTTTGTAAGTGCTATAATTGTTGAATTTAACTAAGTTTATTTGAAATTTAAGTAAACCCGATTACATCATTTTTAAAATGCTGTCTTTAGTTAAATTGAACTATTTTGAATGTAACTTTCCGTAGCATTTTCTAAATGCTGGGAAAAGTGAATTTTCACTGTTTTGATAAACTTTATTGAATAAATGAACTTTGAAAGTTGAAAATTTTGGAAATTTAATAATTTAATTATTAAATATAATAACTTCATTTGAATGATTAATGATTTTTGAAATATAAACTATTTTGAAATGTAAATTGAAATGGTATTTTAAATTGAATGAAATGAATAATGATTTGAAATGAAGTTTTGTAAAGATATGATATTTTGGTATATTGAAATGATTTGAAAGGAAGTTTGTAAAGATATGATATTTTAATATATTAAAACGATTGGAAAGGAAGTTTTGTAAAGATATGGTATTTTAATATATTGAAATGATTTGAAATGAAGTTTTGTAAAGATATGATATTTTGATATATTAAAATGATTGGAAATGAAGTTTTGCAAAGATATCATATTTTAGTATATTGAAATGATTTGACATGAAGTTTTGGAAAGATATGATGTTTTTGAAATGGTTTGGAATTAATTTAATCTTTATTTTGATAAAGATTTGGATTTGAAATGATATTCTGTTTTGAAGTATAAATACCATTTTAAATTATAACTACGGGTTATAACAACGACTGGTTGGCAAAGAGTCCGGGATCGGATATCTGGCATACTCTCTATCGATACCGAAAACCACTTTGACAACCGTGTACGCGGTGGAGATTCCAGAATGAAGTAGGATGGTGGCAACGTTCTTGAGGTATATTATGTGAACCCAACTCCCGTGAGTTGGCATAAGGTGGCTAAAACAGGAGCGATCTCGGGCCAAGTGAGGTCATTCCTCCGATCAGACACATTCCTTCGATACTATACTCTTACTTGTGATTGATTAGATGGCCATCCTTCGATTTTGGTTTGGAGTGTGTTCCGAGGTGGGCGTATGTGGCTGCTACGTTACCTCCAACCCGTGTGCGTAATTGGTATATCTACCCTGGAATTGCCTTGTGTGCCGTGTCACCTACCGTATCGAGCCTTTACTACGAGTTTATTTTTCTCCCGTAGCCCATGGAGTATTTTGGGTAGTCTCTCGGAGATATGCTGATACTGGATGGACTACTGGGACTATTATGTGTGAAGGGTGATATGGGTAGCCTGGAACGCTATTTAAAAGTATGTTTATTTTACTGTAGACATTATTGTTATAGCGAAATATTACTACATAGTAAATAGTTTAACGGATCCTTAGAGGATGGGAGGTCTCAGGCATCCTTTAAGTTACTTGTACTTTATTACAATTCACTTGAGTTGATTTACATTATATAAGTATATATTGTCCTGACTCGAGTGTTTGTATTTTATTTACGCTCGGGTCAGCCTGAGTTATTCACAGATTTGGATTCCACTTTCTGGAGATTGGAATCGCTGGAGATCATCTGCTTATCTAGTTTTATCTATTCGAGTTCTGTTGTTCTATTCAGCTTGTACTTGGTTATCATCTTGAGACTTCTGTTGTACTTTATTTATTCTGTTGTATTTTATTTAACTCTGATATATTTTCATTGTAGCTTCATGAACTACTATCTCTTTTACTTCCGCTGCATTTCTTACTCTGTGTCTGTGTTCTGTGATTTTTATTTACTGTATGTCCTGAGATTTGCCAAATTTTATTTACAACGCGGTATTTTGAGCAATTTAAGTCCGACATATGCGAATGCGAATGGTTGAAAATATCGGGTTGTTACAGGTTAACTGCTTTCATATCTGAGTGCTTTTACCTTTCCATCTGGTATTATTGACCATACTTAGATCTTTCTGGTGGCTTTATTTGGTATATGTTCTATAAATCTGCCAAATAATATATGGTGATGTAACATCATGGTTTCATTATTCCTAATTTAATACACTTTTGACATTTCCATTGGCATTCATGACAACGACTAGTTGCTATGTTAGACTAGTTTTTTTTTTTTTTTGAATAAATGTCAAACTCTTTATTGATAATGGTAAATCATTACATACACTATATACAAGCAATAAATCGGGTTAGATAATAGAACATATCCGCAAGCAATGCCCTAAACACACTGCAAAAACTTAGCAACCATATCTAATCATGGAGGCTCGTGAACTCTTCCTGGCAAGCCTTCTTCTCCTTCAACATTCGCGTTAATACTATCAGTGCATCTAGACGATCTAGAACTCTCAGCTTCATCATCTTCTCTATCAATCATGATGTGTAAGATGTATGCGTCAACCTATATTATATGTTTTTCTTTCATGAAAATTAAATCCTAAAAGTATAATTTGTAAATAAATTCTTCAAAGAGAAAAAAAAGAATGAATTGGGTGATCGATTAAATTTAGGGGTTTCATTTTGTATGAATTCAATAAATACATATGAAGTAACATAAGTAGTTATTACTATAGTCGATTTTCTCAAAAACAGTCGAATTATTGAAACATTAATGTATACAAGTATATTTGTAAAGTGAATGTGAATTGATTGTTTTTTTTCACTTCAAAAGTCATTGTATTATGTATATTATTTGTTAAAGTATAGGAAATATGATGAAAAATGAAGACGACAAAAATCGAATCCGGTTTCGAAAACAAAATTCCGGAGCTTACAATAGGAAAGTTAAGCAAAAAAGAGATGCACTCACAAAATCACTTGTTGGCTTAATTTCCAACTTATATAAAGCAAAAATTCAAAAATATCAACCTTCAACTTCATGTATGGTGGTACAAATTGGCGACGAAGATCACGCCATCAATGAGAATGTTGAGACTTATGAAGCATTGATAAGTGAAAAAAATGAAGTTGTTATTAATGAAAGTAGTAGTGACGAAAGCAACGAAAACGAAGGAGTTAATTACCTTGAGAAAGATATCGATGTCAACTATGATCCAGGATTATGAAAAAAATTACGGATAGTAAAAGAGTGATGTTAGTTCGAAAAGGACCTATTAAAATTTTAAAAGAGGATGATAATTTTCCTAAACATGAAAGTGATGGAAGACATTTTTCTTCTAAACATTATATTGGTTATTATCCACGTGGAGAGGAGCATAAACAAAAATGGCTTATCTACTCAAATGAAGTGAATACAGTTTCTTGTTTTTGTTGCAAGTTATTCAAAATTCCACAAAAATCATTCAAATTAGGAGAAGAAGGATTTAATGATAGGCATAATATGACAGCAAAACTTTGAGAACATGAATGTAATTCGGAACATACCGCAAGTCTTATCAAATGGGTAGATTTGTATAGAAGGCCTTCAACTAAAAGAAAAAATTGACAAAAAAATGGAGTCTCTAATCAACCAAGAGAGAGAACGATGGAAAAAAGTATTAGTTCGCATTATTGGTGTTGTGAAAAATCTCTTCCGAAATAATTTACCATTTCGCGGATCTAATGAAAAAATCTATGAGAAGAACATTGGTCTTTTTTGCAAACTCATAGAATTTGTTGCCGAATTTGATCCAATTATGGAGGATCACCTTAGACGCGTGGTAAATAATGAAATGAACAATCATTATCTTAGCCATAAAATACAAAATGAACTAATACTTCTATTGGCCGAAAAGATTAAAGAAATATTGCTTATGAAAGCATCAAAAGCAAAATTCTTTTCGGACATTCTTGATTGTACGTCGGATTTAAGCTATAAAGAACAAATGTCAATTTTTATAAGATGTGTAGATGTTGAACATGCAAGTAACGTTAAGGTGGAGGAGTTCTTTCTTGGATTCATTGAGGTTGATGACACGCCGAGACTTGGCATTTTTAAAAAGCTTGAAGATATTCTAATCGATCTTAGACTAAATATTGATGACGTACGAGGAAAAAGTTATGATAATGGATCAAATATGAAAGGTATGTTCTTTTTCGAGATTGGTAAATAACTATAAATGATCATTTATTATTTCAACATATCTATGAATGGTAACTTAATATTTATATAGGTAAACATCAAGGTGTACAAAAAAGGCTTCTTGACATAAATCCTAGAGCATTTTATATCTCATGTGGATGTCATAGCTTGAATCTTGCTTTATGTGATATGGCCAAATCATGTATTAAAGCTAGAAATTTTTGTGCTTATGCGCAAAAAATTTATACTTTATTTTCCGGGTCAACACATCGATGGGAAATACTTAGAAAATATGTAAAGTGATTGACTCCTAAGGCATTGTCCGCAACTCGTTGGGAAAGCCATATTGAAAGTGTTAAGGCGATAAGAAATCAACCATCAGAGTTAAGAGATGCTTTGATAGATATTGCTAATAATTCCAATGATGATATTGCAAGGGTGGAAACTAAAGCTTGATGTCAAAATGCTTTAGAGGACTTTGAATTCTTGATTAGTTTATGTATTTGGTATGCTATATTAGACAATACCAATCGGGTTAGCAAAATACTTCAAGCGGAGGAAATGGATATTGAGAATGCAATTAATAATGTAAGTGGACTTACTGCAATTTTTAAGAATTTTAGAGAAGTTGGATATGATGAAATGATGAATGAAGCAAAAAAACTTGTGGAAAAATTGGCATTGAGCCAAAATTTCCCAAAAAAAGAGTTGTTCGTAGAAAGAAGCAATTTTATTTTTTTGAAAAACGGGTACTTTATTAACAAAAAGGGCATATATTTCCATGATATGCCTCATTAAAACCTTGTAATCCCCTAACCTAAACGGGTGCCTTACAAGGGAAAAGAGTACATATCACTTCCATATATTAACATTACAAGACAGTAATTACAGAAACCAAGTTGTTTAACAGATGGAGGAGTAAAACAAATGTGAATCACACTCAAAACCATCTGTAGTAACAACTCGGTCCATTAACAAAGAGATTGACCATTACAAACTACAAGTTTAAAAATAAATAAAAAAGGCAAAAGCCAATCTTCACGTGGAACAAGGGAAGTGCTTTCAACAAACACATTGAGTCGTCTTTCTCAATTACAATGGCAGCATCCAAGAGAGAGAGTCAACGACACATTTCTCAAAATAGTAGATCTAAGAAATTAGTTGAATCAATAAATCAATAATTTAGAGCTTAATCAAGCTCAAGGGCAACCAAAATAGCAGAAGGAGAATAAATGGAATTCAGGGAGGACGATGACGTACAGAAGACCTCATGGCGACATTCCAATTTTCGAAGATAAGTCTCGTCTCTGTGTTTATTTCTTGATTAATAGTTAAGTACTGCATTAATGATTTAATATCTTGTATTATCAAGATGCTTCTGATGGATGCTGACATTTCGACTCCTCTGAAGATCCTACCGTTTCTCTCGCACCATATGTTCCAAATCAGGGAAGTGAAAGCAATGTTGGTAATTTGGTTTTTTAAAGTGTGATTCCTCTTTCTCTTACTTCTCTTACTTATGCAGTCCAGGATATAGTTAATGTTGTAATTACAATTGAAATCTATGTTGATTTTCTACATGATAATGTCTAATAGTGTACTTGAATATGGACAGTTAAAGAAAAGATGGTCTCTATCTTCTAAATGACTAGAGCATAAATTACACCATTGGTCAATAGTCGTGTTCCATCTACTAACACGATCCTTTGTGTTCAATTTATTTTGTATGGCCATTAGAGCACAAGTTGACATTTTCGGCGCGCACCCTTTACCCCATATGATTTTTGTCCAGAAATTTTCTGGATTCTTGTTTCTAATTTGATTCCATGCCGATTTTAGTGTAAATTGCACGTTGTTACTGGGGGTCCATATCCAGTAATCTTTTTCCATTTGTTGCTGAATGTTGATATTATGTATAGTTTGATGATACTGAATAGGAACATGTTCTAAGCTTTGTTTCCAATTATTGTTAGAGATCAACACAGAAACTTTCTTGTCATATCCTCTTACCACATTCATGGCATTCCAGCCAATTTTATCTATTAATGAGGAGCCGTTGATCCAGAGATCAAACCATAAATTTGTGGTGTCCCCATTGACAATGTTTTTATTAATGAGACCTTTGCACCATTGTCTTGCTCGAAGTAAAGTATTCCAAGTATATGATGCAGAGGGTTCTATGGTAGCAGTCCAAAAGTTTGCATTTTTACAATATTTATTTTGAATCCATTTAGCCCATAGAGATTCACAATTAATAAATATCCACAGAAGATTTGTAGCCACTGCTTTTGAAATATCTTCAATTTTTCTTATACCAAATTCACCTTCAACTTTGGTTCTACACACATCTTCCCATTTCATTTAGTGGGCTTTAGATTTCCATAAAAAATTAGCACATAAAGAATTTATTCTTTGTGTTACTATCAGTGGGAATTGTGTGAACTGAAGCCAGAACTGCAATGTAGGATGAATAACTGTTTTTATTAATTCAGCTCTACCACTGATGCTAAGCATCTTGCTGTGCCAATGATTAAACTTTTTGTTTATATTGTCTATCAGCCAGCCAAAATCTCTTGCTCTTAATTTGTTATTTGATAATGGAATGCCCAAGTAAATTATTGGTAGGCTTCCAATGCTATAATTTAAAATGTTAGCAATTTGAGTTTTATTTGTGGCCCTTTGCTAAGAAATAGTGTAGTTCTTTTGTTGTTTAATTCCATCCCTGTTATGTTATTCAGATCTTGAAAAACTTGCTTGATACACTTTTCATTTTCAATAGTAGCTTTGCTTAAGATCAGAATGTCATCTGCATACATCAAGTGCGTAATCAAAGGTTCTGTTTGGTATATGGGTTTGATATTACCGTTGATGAATTCCATATCCAAATTAATTGTCAGAAATTCCATAGCTATGGCAAACAAATATGGTGAGAGGGGGTCACCTTGTCGTAATCCTCTTGAGCTAGTGATGAAACCATATGGTGATCCTTGAAAGTGAGGTTGATATTGATGAAAGCCAATCTTTGGAAGATAAATTTAGATTCACTTACTTTCTCCACATAATAGATCAAGCTCTAACCTCACTTACTGACCGATTTGAACAATTTAAGCTTTATGAAGAGATTTTTGGATTTTTATTAAACGCAAAATTTAAGATTTTTGATGATAAACAATTAAAACAGCGATGTTTGAAACTTGAAATATTTTTGGAACACAACGAAGAGAGTGATATTTGTGGAAAGGGATTATTTCTTGAGCTTAAACAATTGAAAAGGATATTACCACTGGAAGTGACAAAATCAGTTAGTATTCTTGATTTTTTTAAGATCTTATCAGGATGTGAGTGGATTTCTAAACGTGTGGGTTGCACATCAAATTTTATTGACTATTCTCGTCACGGTTGCTTCAGTAGAAAGAAGCTTTTCTAAATTGAAGTTAATTAAAACTTATCTTTGAAACACCATGTTACAAGAAAGATTAAGTGGGTTAGCAATGATCTCAATTGAAAATGAATATTTGAATATGCTAAATATGACTATATAACTGAAGAGTTTGCTTCAAGAAATGCAAGAAGAAGTTGCTTTCTTTGAAATAGTTTGATGTATCATACTAGAATGCTTGATGTAGATAATGGTTTATTACCATAGCATGTTAAAACTTTTGTATAATGTATCAATGTACGTTAGACATATTTTGTGTTTTTATGTGAACTAAAAAATATATGTTTATAATATTAGTTTTGTTTAGTTTATTTTGTATAAAAGGAAAAAAATGTTGTATTCGTCTCGAGCAACCCAACTCATCGGGCTGGCCCTGGTTGCAAGCATGCATGTGAAATGAAGGTGCAATTTTGGATATTAAAGAGTGGAGAGGGATGGGTCATGCTTCGGCTTTCTGGGTTATGAGATGGTTTTTGTAGATTTATTTTTAATTATCTAGTTAATTTTGATTTAGAAATCACATAGGCTTAATTTTAAACAGGTTTAACTTTCCCACACGAAGTCCGTTTAATCCACGATCTTCAATTTTAGATTCGTATTAACGAATAGAACACACTAGTATAGTTTATGGACCCATTTAGAGAAGTATAAAATATTGATAAAACACTAGTGACATTTTACTAGCAGAATAAATCCTCATTCTGATATTATAAACTGTGTAGATTTATTTTTATTCAATGGTTGATCTATTAATATTAATCGTTAATTATTTAATAAATAGATGCGTTGCTATTTATTATTGTTATTGATTGATTATTCGGTTGTCTGGATTGCGCTCGGCCAGTTAATGAGCACTGATTATTATTTATTGATCGTTGACTTTGCTCGATCATTTCGTAGGAAATATATTTATCCATATCATGTGGAAGGCAGAAAATAATTGTAGGCTAATACCTTGTGATTTATTTCACGACTTGACTATAAGCTGTTTAGCGGTAATATTTGGTTCACTTCAATTTAATGAATTGTTTTGAAAATGGATTCCAAGTGAAAATTCATGAAATGTTTTCCTTTAAAAGAAAAAAAGAAATATTTGAGAATAAACATTTTGAAGTGGTTTTATATAAAGTGGTTTATATAAAGAATGGTTTTATAAAAATGTTTTACAAAACGAAAAGAATTTCGAGGACTAAACCCATTGGTTTTAAGATGATTTTCGAAAGGATTTGGAAATGGAAATTATAATAGATTAGAAGTATTTGTAATTATTAGTGTAAATGATTTTGGCTACTTTGTGATATAAAGTGATTTGTTATTTAACCAAAGATTCGGGTAAACAATAATCTACAAAACGCATGGGAAAAAGAGGTGCGAATGTTTTGTTGCCTCGGTATAGTCCGCTCGGAATAGTGGGATGTACCAATCTATTATTTATTCGAAAGGTTAGACCAGAGGCTAGTTTATGGCTAGAAACCTCCCGAGATTTGGTAGCATATAATTTTGTGTGCTTGTGTATTGGTATCGTTTCAAAAGGTGATTTGTTTTCAGATCCTGAAGTAAATGATTAGTTTGAATATAAAAGATGTGTGTGCGTATTTCAAAAGTTTTGAAATAAAAATTCGAGAGTAAAGTCTAAAGAGATAATTTCCGTAGAGATAATTAGATTTGAAAAATCTAAATGTAAAGTTTAAGCCTTAAGTGGGTAGTTTTGGAAATTGCATATTGTTTGTTGCATCATAGTCTTGATGAGTTCTATTTGCGATAGGAAAACTACGTTGGCTTGATCTTGTTATCTAATTGGGTAACCAATTAGATAGGGGTACATGCATGGGCAGCCACAAGTGGTAGTGATGCAGCCCCAATAATAACATAACATTTTTCTGTTTATTGGTTGCTGTCTGTCTTGTGTTATATCTTTTCTGCTTACTATTTTATTCCGCATTTACATTATTTATTGAGTTCGCAGGTAAGGATATTAATGTTTCTCATCAGATTTGCACACCGACAGATTTATTGTTATTTATAGTATTTGAATTTGGGTTTGTATTAAAGCACACTAGTAGATTTAATTGATCACTTTGATAACTTGTACAAGAAATATTATATCATATACATTTAATAGTGTTAAATATTTATCAAATATTGTGTAATAAGTTGGTAGTTTTCACTCGTAGTTTTAGAACGGAGGGGTTTTTGATGATTTTTACTACTCCGAAAAACCCGGGTAGTATCATTAGGAAACATTCAATGGAGCCTATATAAGGAACGGATATCCCGTAGGAATAAATCACAAATTCACGAACCAAAACCAAGCTTCTTTAATGTTTTCTGTTCTTCTCTAAATTCCTAAAGCAAAATATTTGAAAATCAAATTCAAATCAACTCAAATTTGGAGTGAAGTCTTGGGGCAATATTACAACACATTCTACTTAGTTAGATCTTGATGTTTGGAAGCCAAACTCCTCCCACTTAGATTGGCTGTAAGAAATTAGAGGGTGGTGGAGGCTAAAAGCAAGTGAAAAGAGACGGAAGGAGGAAGGAAAGGTGGTTGCAAGGTGGGGGTTTGACTTGAGTGCTTGGATCTTGGTTGTTTGTTAGATAAAAGGTGAGTTAACACACCTCTTTGAATGTAAAATATAACACATATATGTTTTGTTTTGATTATGTTTAAGTTGTTGAATTGTTATTGACTTTGCTAAAAACATTGGTTTGATTTTTGTTTTGGAAACATGAAGCATATGTGATCCATGTCCATGGACTTGGAAATGGACTTGAATGGACTTGAATGGCATGTGGTAGCCTTGAAAAATGCATATAGGTTATAGATGGACTTTGGTTTCGATTGGACTCGGATTTGAAAGAGCACTTATAGCAATAGTCGTTGTGGATGCACTTTGTGTTATCCAGCTTTTTGACCCGGCTATATCTAAATTGACTGAACAGACTTCATGATCATCAAGGCAAAAGGATCAAAGAGATGGTTACCAGGATTGGAGATCAATTATAGAAAAGACTATGGACGATGGCCATACAGATTCATGTGAATAGCGTTTTTTAATTGGCTGCATGAATTTCACACTTCAACTAAAAATGATCGGATACGATCATTTTTCACAATGGATCGGTTATAATCCTTCTCTAGTATGAATCAGCTATGATCCATCTCCACTATGGATTCACTATGATCCATCTTAAGAATGGATCGGCTATGATTCATATTCATTATGGATCGACTATGATCCACCTTCAAAATGGATCGGTTATGATCTATCTCCAATATGGAACATCTTCATTATGGGTAGGCGTGAATCAATATGGATATAGATCGCTTGGACTGATAGTATATCTCAAGATGATTAATTAATATCTCAAAATATATAAGTCCAATACACACGAAACTTTGGGAACATCAGTACATTGAAGAGTGGAGCCATCATATCAATCGCATGCCAAAAGGAGCCAATAAAATGATCGGTACCGATTGTTTTTAAGATCGATACTATGACTTCTTCTGGACCTGGAGACTCCATTATCGAAATTTCAGGTAGATATTTCGCCATCTTCTCCTATAAATACATCGGTCATTCTCCACAAAGGAGATCCTTCTTTCCGCAGCCCAATAAAAAGTGGACATAGGCCAACATTGCCGAAGTACCATAAAAATCTGTGTGTTAATTTATTTTCTCTGCTATATTTTAATTTCATTCATCATTTAATCTTTATGAGATTCTATTGGGTGTTCATGCCAACTTTTGGTTTCAACATTTTGGTGCTTTCACTGAGAAATGAATTCTCAATTTGATTGGATCGCATCATCTACTTGTGGATTCCCATATTCGCGAGATAGACCCATCTTCCTACCACCAAGTTTCCTATTCTACTCAAATTTAAAAGAAATCCATTAGAAAACTACCTAAAATGTCTCCTAGGAAGGAAAATGTCATAGCTACCTCCTGACGACCCACTGATGAAGTAGTATCAATTATAAATAATGGATCTGATCGGATTAATAGATCGCGTGGATTGGTTGTACAAATCAACAATGATCACTCCATAACTCAACGAATACAAGGACGATCAATGAAATGACTTCGAAAAACACAAGGTGAAGCACAGAGGGACCCGACCTATCGATTGCCACGTGGCACTTTCAGTGGATCGGGACGACCCATATAGAAGCGTACGATCGATCGCTACTCCAAAATCTTCAACGATCGATCGTTTCAACAATTGCAACCGAATGTTTCAACTACAAGCGATCATTTCAACTACAACCGATCGATCCCTCCATAGCATGCATTGCAGCTTGTCGTTCTAGCTGAAGGTTTTTCCAATCGATCGTTTTTCCAACCGATCATTTTTCCAACTGATCGTTGCTCCAACGTCTACAACTGATTAGTCATATCCATATCCATTCTTAATTCAATATTTTGCCAAGTATCCAAACGAAAATGGACTAGGTACGATCCTTTCTTAATGGATTCATACCGATACATCTTTAAAAAAGGTCCCTAAAGGACGGTGCATTCTATCCACTTCCCTTACGTCCTATGACTGACTACGGCATAGGATCAATCGGCAGCTGCTGAATCGCAGCCAAGGAATAGACAAGGAATCGATACTCAAACGATACTCCCAAAGGCTGGAGAATTAAGGTGATATGACATGAACCAAGCTGATATGACTCGAAGAAGACTCTATATGTTCTGACCTAAAGTCGAACTTGGGCAATCACCCATTCGACCCGAAGCAAACCTAGGAAATTCTATCCCAAGGTCAAACTCGGTTAAAACCAAGATTTTCCAAGCTAATACCAATATGACTCCAAGCACTGTTCGTTGCTAACCCAGCACTTCAAATTCAGTGACTTCAAATGAACCTGGAGCTCACTTCAAGCGAACAGAAAATTTTCTTAGAGAGGACTCTAAGTAAATTATCACTAGTCCATCAATATCGGTCCATCTTGCTTTGCTCATAACTCGGGCAGACAGACTTCAAACGACTTGAAACTTGATATGTAACCTCATGAGGCCTTCCTTACTGCCTCATATAGATCAAACCCTATTTAGGTGAATGTTTGGGGATCATCACCGATCCACGACCCCATCCTAACCGATTCACCATTCGATTGGCATTCTCAACCATCAAATGTTGGAAAATCATACATACAACATTCATAAGCATTACAAGTTGCCATAATTTAAAAAAGGACCAGACTGACGATGATTGGAGAATCTCTCCTAGTCGAAACCTATTCATCAAAGCTGTTCAGTATGCAGAATATCCAAGTAGATTCAATATGCCAACCATGCCACCGTATTCTATGAATATAGACTCCCAACAACATCTCGTGAAGTATGAGTGGAACATAGATCCAGCCAGAGCAACGAATGCCATTGAGTGCAGATATTTTTCTATATTCCTCGAAAGAATAACAACCATATGGTTTATGCAGTTACCATCCGAGTCCATCTCCTCATCCGATCAATTAGATCAGAAGTTTGTCGAGCAATCCGGGATGCATGTGACTCACACCAAGGATGTGATGTCATTATCCAATTTATTATAGATACTAGGGGAGCCACTCCAAGAATTTTTGTAGAAATTCAATGTCGTCATCAATAAAGTGAGCAATCCTAATGAGAATATCATACTGATGGTGTTGAAAAAGGAATCGCCCTCAAGATAGACTTTGATGATTAGTAAGCTAGAAAGCCTCCTACGACCTTGGATCATTTCTGTTACAAAGTTAACTAGAACCTAAGAAAGGAGGAGGTAAAGCAGACTAGGAGAAAGAATGATGCAGACCCATTGGTTAAAGGAATTCAAAGCAAGGGCAGTTTTGAGGTATTAGATGAGGGCTTAGAATTTAAGAAACAACCAAAATCGCAAGATTCGACACATACACTCCATTGAACGATTCAATTAAAAGCATCTACTTGGTGACTCATGACTCGGAGCAGTATAGGAAACCAGCTCGAGAGAGTCTATCGAGACCTAGAGGAACTTTGGAAAGTATTATATATTTTAAGATACACGCGGTCATATCACCGACGATTGCAGACACCTCTGAGATGTGATCGAAAAACCAATCCAGAAAGGAAAGTTTCAACGATATGTGCAAGCCCCGCAGAATGGCAGGCAGGGCACATCCAACCAATAAAGAACTTTAACTATTAATTGGACCTCCTACGGTCGACTTCCAACTAAGAAGGGCTAGGGCGAAGTGGAAGAGCAGGCATATGACGCTGCTTCACTTATCAATAAGATTTATTTCAATTTCAATTATATTGTGAACTATGACCAACTTGAACTAAACTACTTCCAAATGATGCAGGTGATCAAGTACTTAGAGTTGGGCACCAACTAACCTCCATGGACCATGATCGGACCTTTGGAGGAACATCAAGACGAGTGTGATTCAATCGCTCATCAGCTGCTATATATCCCTGACTTGGGGCAAGGACTCAAAATGGAAAAGCCCAAAAATGTCAAAATCTAATACAAAGTGGACCCGACTGACCATCCACTCATCAACTTTTTCACTTGACTTGAAGAGCAAAGAAACAATTGGAGTGGATGCAACTCGACCATCCACTCCCTGGCTCATACTTGAAGTTTGCCAAAATACTTATGCCTCTCCTGAAGCTTAGCAAGAATGAGGTCCAACTAAAGTGGACATGATTTGACTATCCACACATTAAATCCTACCCTGGACATAACAGGCAGTCTACGAGCTTGGCTTAAAGTAGGCGTGATTGACCATCTACTCATCAACCACTGCCCTCGGCACGAGGACATGACTGCAATATGAGGTGGATGTGACTTGACCGTCCACCCAATAACTCTCTCCCTTGACTTACCGGGAGGAATATGAAGAAAATTGGACGAGAACTGACTGTCCAATCCAAGCATGGACCATGGATGTGGTCCGACCATCCATTGCTTAATCACTAAGTGGACGTGAATCAACCGTCCACTTGCCAAATTTTGTCCTCGACGCTATGCGTAGAATTTCTTCCCACGAATGAACATGGCTCAACTATTTATTTGACAACTATTACCTTAAAGTGACAGGTGGAGCATAAATCAAAAGTAGGTCACCCATCATAAAACTTTGGTCCGTAGAGCGTAGATCGATGTATAAACACAAAAGAATAGACATGGTTCGATCGTCTGTCGACCAACTCTAGTCCTCAGAGCATGGACTGGAGTATAAATATCAAATGGGTATGATTGATCACCCATTATAAAGCTATGGCCCTTGAAGCGTGAACCGAAACATAAATACAAAAGGATTGATGTGGTTTAACCGTCCATTGATCGACTCTGGTCCCTCAGCATGGTCTGGAGTATAAATTCCATAAAAAGTGGACATGATTCGACTACTCGCTTCTCAACTGCCCTTGACTTGGGGGCAAACACATGACTCAAAGTGGATGCATTTAACTATCCGCTCCTCTTCTCAAGCTCAAAGTTCGCCAGAACACTCATCTTACTCCCAAGACTCGGTAGAAGTAGGATCCAAATGAAAGTGGATATGGTATGATCATCCACGCATCAGCTCCTTCCCCAAATGGGAGCCCGAGCTAAAATTAGATGTGATTCGACCATCTAATCCAAGGAGGATGTGAAAAGTCCATCCATGACCTTGCTCATGCCTGAAGTATGGTGAACTATTTAAGCCTGGCCCAAACATCGGAAAGCCTAAAATCCAAACCAAGAAATGGACACGGTTCGACCGTCCGACAATAACTCTAGTCCTCTAGTGCGGATTGTAGTATAAGCACCAAATGGGTGTGACTAATCGTCGATCAACAAACTTTGGTCCTCGAAGCGTGGATAAGAGTATAGGTAGAAAATGGACGTGGTTCGACCATTCATCCATTAACTCTCCCCTATAAATTGATACGATAAGTATAAAACATATAAAGGATGTAACTTGACCATCCGTTAATCAGCTCCTTCCCACAATTCGATGTAAAGAACTCCAAGTAAGAATGAACCCGATATGACTCACCACTATTCGAGTTCTGCCTCTGACTTCAGGGTAGTAGAAATGACTAAGGAAAATGTGGTTCGACCATTTTCCTGAATAAATCTAAGTCCCCAAAGTGTGGACTAGAGCATAAACACAAATTGGGTGCGATTCGACCATCCTCCGACAAAATCTTATCCCTAGAGTGCAGATATGAGTATAAACAAATACATGAGTGTGGATCGACCACTCACTATTCCATAAACTCCAACTTAAACTCGACACGAGGAGTATAAACTCACTACGGATGGAATTTGACCATCAACGAACTAACTCCGCTAACCCAAGACTGGAGGCAGGAGTACAAACTACTGTAACCAGAATACGACAGCTCATTATAGCTCCGGCCTGGTGATACGACTCAAGGCAATGACTGCAGGGAGGCCTTAATACAAAACAATCGGAACGACATCTAAAGTTACGGTTTATTGACTATATCATACCATCGGGTCAAGGGTCAATATCAATCTGCACCAACCATAAATGGATCTGACCCTATTGTCCTCCAAAAAACTTCGATCACTACAGTGTGGGTAGGAGAATAAACCACGAATGAGTGTGACTTGATCATTAATTCTCCAGTACCCTCCTTCGATCCATCAAGAGGAGCATGAAACAGGATGAGCATGGTTCGAATGCACCTGAGCCAACTCTATCCCTAGATCTAAGGGGAGAATGTAAATAAAAATGGATGTGATTGACCATCCAGCTCTGAATGAATGTAATGTGATCTTTCATTCACTAGCTCAAACCATAATTGGACTAGAAGAGAAGTTCAAAACAGACGTGATTCAACTATCTTCATATTGATCCTTGCCCTTAGTCCGACTGGGAGAGCAACAGTCATAGATTAGATGTGACTTACCATATGTTCTTTTGTCCTTTCCTAGATTATGGCGATTTATGCATCAAAAATGGACGTGATCGACCGTCTAGTACTCAGCTTATGCCTGAAATCTGGCGGGGCATTAAAATCTTTCCCTGGGGAAGAAAAGACATAATATAATCCAGAATAGACGCGACTCATCCTTCCATAAACTAACTCAATACCATGAATTGATGGGAAAGAGAGTAAAGCCAAAACAAATATGACATTCCCGTCCACTTATCGACATTTACTCCTGATTTAGGGGGCACGAACGAGAATCAAGATGAACATGAACCGACCATTCATCGATTAACTCTAAGTATTCCGGGCTTAGGGGGAGTATAAACACGAATAGGATAAGACTCGACCATCCATGTAGTACATTTATCAGCCCGAGACTAGGGGTAGAAGTGTGATCTTCCAGAAAACTGACTACGATAGCTTGATACTGTGACTCACACCTACTTTTTACAATGAATCAAGGCTACGATCGAAAGGATGCTTAGAGATAGAATCATCAGATTGATGCCCAAGCTTATAGTGACTGAATATCATTCCAACTTGAAAAACGAGCAACAAATCGTGAGTACATTGAATAGAAAGCGCATTACTCGAATACACAAGTGCATTCAAACTCAAGGTAAGAGCAAGTTATGCAGCTGTGCACAACGCGAGGCTTCACCCTACTTGACATTTGATTCGATATGCTTTTAAGTCTAATCTTTAGCCATTGTAGATAATGAATCAAAACATCTAGAACCCATCACTATCGAACTCATGAGCTCATGATGAGATGCGAAAGCTCAACCAGAGCGACCATCATCACATTCCGTCTTGACCAACTCTCATGCCTTTGACTATGCTTTAGAGAAACGCTTGAACATAGGGATCGACATCAAATCCAACTGTCGTTCTTCATTCCTACATACGCCACTAAATTGTTTAAGTTAGAAGACTTGCTTAGGCAAGGGGCGGACACTGATCCCATCGCCTATGTGACTTTACAAACCTAATTTAGACAGCCCGCGTGCTAAGTATAGTTTAGTGTGGAGTTTTACAGTTTGTACAAGTAAAAATATGCTAATCTATTCAATCTGAATTGGTTGACATCCGATTCAAGGCCATATGCTTGTTCAAGTATGCAAGTCATATATGGCATGTTCCATTGTTCGATTTTAGGTTCACATGGTCTAATATGTTCATGTCAACCAAAAGTTGTTTAAGTTCCATTAATACAAGGGATTAGAACCATCCTATTGCTTGGGAAAATCCACTTAAGCATTTTTTTTAGCTCACAATATAAGGCCAATATCAAGCAGCAACACCACGGTCGGTTCTATAAAGCTATATACCCGAGAAATGAAGAAGAGGAGCCCAAATAATCCAAGGCCGCACTCGCTGAGCTAACGTCAAAATTACGGTCAGTCATGATGACTCACCGTGGGTTCTGAAGATCGGATCACAGCTTAGTGCAACGACGACGAAGGAATTAGCTTGCTTTCTTCGAGCAAATCTTGATGTGTTTGCTTGGACCCATTCTGACATGTGTGGAATCTCGTGGACTATCACGAGCAATGCATTAAATATCGACCCGGGGCATGTCCTAGTGAAACAAAAAGGTGTGGCATGAATCTAGAGAGATTTGCCGCTCTTAAGGAGGAGGTGGATAGGCTCAAATGCAATGGGTTTATTCATGTCACCTTCTATTATGAGAAAGGCGAATGGATAGTGGCAAACATGCGTTGACTATTCGAACTTAAACAAGGCACGTCCTAAAGACAATTTTCCCTTTCCAAGGATCAACCAGTTGGTGGACTCAATTGCAGGACACGAGTTGTTATCTTTCATGGATGCATACTTCGGATACAACCAGATCCCGATGCACATCCCCGACTAGGAGCACACTAACTTCATTACCGATCTAGGGCTATATTGTTATATTGTGATGCTGTTTGAACTAAATAATGCTGAAGCTACTTACCAGAGACTAGTCAACCAGATATTCCAAGATCATGCCGGGGATCGATGAAAGTATATGTAGATGATATACTCATGAAGTCACGAAAATCAAATAACCATATCGATGACTTGGTAGAGATATTCAATGTTCTTTGAAGATATGGAATGAAACTCGATCCTTGAAATACTCTTTCGGCGTCGCGTCAGGAAAGTTCTTGGGATTCATGCTCAACCCTCGTGGAATTGAAGCCAATCCTAAGAAGATTTAGGCAATCATAAACATCTAGGTACTAAAGGTAACCATGCAGGTACAAAGCCTAAATAAGAAGGTCAGCGCCCTAAGTTGATTCATCTCAAGGGCTATCGTCAAGTGTATTCCTTTCTTCGACTTGATCGAGAGAGGGAAGAGGGACTTTGAATGGACGTAGGATTGCATAGATGTATTTCAAGCTCTGGTAGATCACTTAGAAAGAACTCTCATCCTATCCAAGCCACTAGAACATGAAGAATTATATATCTATTTAGCAGTGTCGGTACACGCCATAAGTGATGCACTTTTATGCGAAGAGAATCAAATATAGAGGCCAGTATATTATGTTAGCAAGCAATTGACAGGTGCTGAGCGAAACTACCCAAAGTTGGATAAGTTTGTGTACGGCCTGTAGATTGCGTTATGAAAGCTTCACCCTTACTTCCAGGCTCACCCCATCAACGTCTACACTGACTAGCCATTATGATAGGTCCTACAATGACCTGAGACATTTGGAAGATTGCTCAAATGGAATATCGAGCGATGCCAATTAGATCACTTATCTCCCTCAGAGAGCTATCCTAGGATGGACATTGGCGGACTTTATAGCTGAATTCACTGCACCAGACGACTTTTAGGAGAGCAGTGGAGAATCGACCAACCAATGGAAAATGTACACAGATGGAGCATCCAACGATCTTTTTTCTGGAGCTTAAGTCGTACTTCTAACACTGGAGGATTGATCAGTTTTCTACGCTTCGAAGCCTGACTTCCCCATAATAAATAACAAAGCCGAGTATGACGCCTTGATCGTCGGGCTTAAACTGGCCAGAGAATAAGGAGTGAAAACTTTAGAAATCATTTGCAATTACCGGTTAGTAATATACCAAGTCAGGGGAAATTATTAGGCCAAGGGCATTAAATTGCTCCTTATCTCAGTTGTGTCCTAGAGCTACAAGTAAACTTCGAGTTTTACACCATTACTCATACCCCCAAAGAACAAAATGAGAAATCCAACTCACTGGCCAAGCTGGCCAGTTCTGAGGATGCACGATAGATGGGCTTAGTCTCGGTTAAAGTACTGAATTCTTCGAGCTTCAACCAGATGGAGAATGACCGGGTACAAGAGGAGCTTGAGAAGGAGCCATGGATGGATCTGAATAAATTTTATTTGCTACGGGGAGTCCTACCCGAACAGAGGAATGAATGACGACAAATCCTCCGCAAAAGCTCCATGATATATCGTTCAAGGAGTCATATATAGAAAGGGTTACTCGGTTCCATTTCTTTGGTGTATCGTCTATGATGAAATTAAATGAGTCTTAAGAGAAGCCCATAAAGGAGAATGTGGCGATCACACTGGAGGGCAAACCATGATTAAGAAAATACTCTGCTACGGGTATTACTAGCCAATTATCACTTGAAACGCAGATGATCATGCTAGACAATGCGACGGGTACTAGATGTTTGCAAAAATTTCAAGAGCTCTGCTGATGGAAGTTACAGAAATGGTCAGTCCATCGTCAATTCCACTTAGGGCATAGATATTATCGGTTCCTTGTCGATTTCTAAAGGTGGTGCGAAATACGCTATCATAACAGTGGATTACTCTACCAAATGGGCTAAAGCTGAATCTTTAGCCACGATCGTAACGAAAAAAGTAATCAGCTTTGTTATCCATAACATTATCTATCATTTTTTCTTCCCTGAACAATTGTAACTGATAGTGGAACCTAATTCAACAGTACTGAATTTAAAGACTTCTACCACCGACATCATATTGAGAAAAGATTCATGGTAGTTGCTTACCCTCAAGCTAATGGACAAGTCAAAGCTGTTAACAAAATCATAAAGTCCATTCTAAGAATGTGTTTGGAAAAGGCTAGAGGCAAGTATGTTGACAAAATCCCATCAGCATTACGGGCATACAGAATCACCCACGAGTTCACGACTAGCCATACTCAATTCGACCTTGCTTACGGCTCCGAGGTCGTCATCTCTGTAGAACTTGAAGTCCATTCTCATCAAGTGACTTATTACGACCTCTATTTCATTATAAAAAAAATAAAGAAACAAGGAATTTCAATCCAACTGTAATTATACTACAATGAATTGACGATGACCCGTGAGTATACAATCACATCTGGGAGCCAACAATAGGAACATGCACATGTGCATCCTAAAAATTTGATTTCTTGAAAACGATAGAAATTGAATTCTCGCCTGGAGTTATGAAGAAAAAAGATTGGGTCAGATAGCCAAAGCTTACTAGCCCCCTAGAACTGGACACAGATAGCAGTGGACGGAACACAATCCTAGACTTATACTATTGGAAACCAACTAAGCATCATGGTAATCAAAGAGAGATACGACACTCTAGGAAAATAATTCAATGGAAGGATAGCAACTACTCAGAAAACTGGATGGGATTTCCCTCCGGCAACGCTAACTTGCTTCAATTCAAAGCACATTCATGTTCGACACAAGACATACTTTGGAGGGCAAGTGTGATCCGGCATTTTGACCCGCTATATCCAAACTGACTAGACAAGTTAGGCTTCATGATCATCAAGGTAGAAGGCCCATTGAGATGGTTACCATGATTCAAGATTGATTATGGAAAAGACTATGGACGATAGCCATATGGATTCATGCTAATAGCATTTTGAAATTGGCTACGTATGAATTTAACACTTCAACTGAAAAAACGATCGCGTACAGCCGATTTTCCCAATGGATCGGCTGTGAACCATCTCCATTATGGATCAGCTATATCCCATCTCCATTATGGATTGGTTACGGTCTATCTCCATTATAGATCAACTATGATCCATCTTAAAAATAGATTGGTTATGATCCATCTCCTATATGGATCGAATATGGAAAATCTTTATTATGGATCGACGTGAATCGATATCGATACGGATTGCTTGGATTGACAGTACAAATCAAAGATGATCAATTAATATCTCAAAATCTATAGGAGCCAACCATATCAATCACATGCCAGAAGTACTAATAAAACGGTCGGTGTCGATCGTTATCACAAGTGATGTGGGACCCACGATCGATACTGTGACTTTTTCTGGATCTGGAGACTCCATTGCTAAAATTTATGGAAGATATTTCACCATCTTCTCCTATAAATATTGCGGCTACTCTCCACAAAGGGATCCTTCTTTATGCTACCCAGGCTCCGCCATTTTTATTCTTCATTCTTATACTAATGGATCCCTATTGATCTAAACTTCTTTGTAATCATAATCAAGTGCAAGATTAATAAAAATACAAAGTGGATCTAGGCCAAGATTGTCGAAGCACTATAAAAATCCATATGTTCATTTACTTTCTCTGCTATATTTTAAGTTCATTCATCATTTAATCTCTACGAGATTCTATTGGGTGTTGATGCCCATTTTTGGCGTCAACAATTTGGAATTGCCTTGCTTTTGGCGATTTCTATAGAACTTTGTAGAGAGATCCTTAAGGGTTTCCCACCATACTGATAATGTTTTATATATATTTTTATTTCTATTAAAAGATTGGACAGTAAAAAAAGTTAAGCAGCATCTCGAAAAGAGACCAAAACTTCAGTTGTGCAAAATTGCCCCATTTAAAATTGATTTTTGGACTTTAAAAGTTTGAAAGATATTTAAATTTAAGTATTTTATTTCATTTTTCTTACAAGTATTTACTAACTATTATTAGATTATTTTTAAAAGTGTTTTGAGATCTTTATGAATTCTTGAGAATCAGTTGTGAATCTTTAAAGAAGATGATTTTATGATAAAAACCTGTTTTTTCCAAGTTTTCAGAAAATTATAAAATTGTTATTTTCAAGTAATATTTGGATAAATGTTTGAAGACCTATTATAAGTATTATAAAGTATTTTAAAAGAATTTTTATGTATATATAGTTTTTAGAAAATATGTTGACTATTTTATATCTTATGTAATAAAATATCTTTTGACTTGTTTATTTGCATATTAAGTTTTGGTAAACAAATTACAGTACATATATGTATCATTTTGAAAAGGTTTAAAGGTATAAACAAAAGGTTTAGAAAGTGGTTGGTAATTTCTTAATGGCCAAGTGGTTAATTGTTTAATTGCTTTTCTAAAAAGTAAATAACTATGCTTAACGCTAAAAGCCGATGATGTAGGCTTATCTATTTAGTAGAGTTAAGATTGATATTCGAGTAAGGATATGAGCAATAGAGCTCTAATCTACTGGCTTCCTTCTTGACCGAGGAATATTAAGTCGAAAAATGTCAGAAATGCATTAATTGTGTTGATTTCTTACTTGTTTATGGAAACCATTAATAACTATACTTAACACTAACCGACGAGGTAGACTTATCTAATTGTAAGATTCAAGAATGAAGTATCTAGGTGTTAGCCTCAAAACAGGTCACTAACACTCAAGTCTAGATGAAAGCACCAAATCACAATTATAGATCATAGATAGAGTGTATGTAGAGAGTATAAATATGAAGAACAATAAAAATTAAAAAGAAAGCACCAACAACAGAGGATTTATTGTGGTTCGGCTGACTCAAGCCTACGTCCACTTCAGAAATCTCCTTTTTATTGATATGAGAATCAATTACAGTTATAATCCAGAGTTTTTAAAACAAAAATGGCTGAGTAGACTTAATGGAGAAGAAGAAGGGAAACAGAATGAAGATCCCTTTTATCGAAACCCCACATGCTGTATTTATAGGAAAAACCCGAGTTATTGGGCTTCCTTAGTGGTCCGGGCCCATCAATACCATGGCCGCACCAAAACTCAACATTGCGATCGACCCTAAGTTCATAATACGCCGACCTGATATTCCTTAGGCATGACTCACAGTAATCGCTCACATGACCCGAAGCACACCTGCATATGACCCGAAGTAAATTACCCTAAGACTTAGAGCAACTCAGTGCCGATCCTCCTTCTTCAAAGCACCGACCCCCTTTGGCCGATCCAGGTTTTTCATCCTACCGACCTGAAGCTTCACTACGTGTGACCCGAAGTGGTTCATCCCCTAACTAGGAGCAAGATCGTACCGGCCCCATACTTGCCGACCTGGCCTCCACTTGCCGACCTGGCCACCACTTGCTGACCTAGCCTCCACTTGCCGACCTGGAGAATATGTACTGTCGACCCTAGTATAATCCCATGCCTCCATTTGCCATGGTGTTCCTGGTTCAATGTCCTCGAACACTGAGTAATGCCATGACTTAAGTCCAAAGCTGAATCTAGGTCGCTCCAGACCCTTACCAAGCATAGTCCATTCTCGATGACCTAAAATAGTAACCGGTATATATTATGAGGTCTAAGTGCTAGGCTGAATCCTGGTCTCTTCGGACCCTTACCGAGCATAATCCATACTCGACGACCTTTTAGCCAAAAAATAGACAAAAAGTCTGTCAAAATCCAATTCGAAATCCAGATTTAAACCAAAAAACCAAAAATCCATATCAAAAGTCCAAACCAAAAGACAAACCTTCAAATCAGAATCTAAATCAGAAAATAAACAAAACCAGGAGTTCAAACCAAACTCCAAAACCAGGAGTCTAGAAACATATGAGGCTTGGAAGGAAGTTTGATTCTGGTTATAGAGTTTGGATTTTGCTTGATCCGAGAGGAGCTCCATTGAAATCCTTACACCTATGCGAATGCACATTAGCGATGTTAATTGTATACCTATTAATTGTTCTGGCATTCATGTAACAGCTATTTAATATGATTTTTGTGCTACACACTAGATATTATCAATCATATCATTATATGTTAAACTTAATGAATGTTGGTTTCATTTGATGGGAAAACCATTATGGTAATCCACATGGTCTCAAAAAGGTGCTATTATATGTTACTCTTATTTCTTGATTTTTTACGTAGGTTTACTAGACTGATTCGAGTGTTATTTTCTTATAATGCTCGAGTCAGCTTCATGTATGCTTCTAGATTTAGCTATGGAAGCTTTGGAGCTTAGGAAGACGAGATGGATGTTTGCCTACCGTAGTATTCTAATTTCAACCGCACTACTGTATTGTATATATCAGCATTGCGAGGATAGACAATTATAACTATCTAGGTTTATAATAGTACATTGGCTTCATAACTTTGAAATTTATGTATTCGAAGTAGCCATTTGTACCGATCTTTGGATATTATATATTATCCTTTCATTGTGAGATTTTGATGTTATGTTCTCTTCTTCCTTATGCTATTTATTTTTCTTTTATTTTCCTTAATTTTCTGTCTTTTCGACACTTGGGTGCTCGACACACGAATACCGTGGATGTATTTAGTGTCGACATTCGATGGTCGAAAAGTCGGGTCGTTACAGTGCATAGGAGCTGGGATTTACACCACAACGGACGTTTTAGCCCCTATAGTATACAAATATGCCGTCCAAATATATGCTTATGTGCTTTAAGTCATATATACAAAGCATTATATATATAGTTTTAAATAACATATGTGTGTGTGTATAATGGATTTATAGTATATATATAATTATATGTGTCTATATATATGAGTGTAAATAAATGTAAAATCATTTTAAATAAAATATTAAAATTTTATTTATATATTTTACTATAAAACTCACAACTAATTTTTTTTAAATACACACACATATATATATTTTATGCTTATAAATAATTAACTAATATATATGTATATATATTAATACATAAACGAAATATGTACAAAATATATAAATACACGTACACACCGAGTTCTGATAATGCTTAAAGTAAAAATGAATTTTCTAATATTTGTTAAAAGTTATATTTTCATTTGGAAATTTAAAATATTAAAAAATATAATTTCAAAAATTAAATTTAGCATTTTAATATTTTATAAAAATCTAAACAATATTTCCAAATTTATATTGTAATTTAATGTCAATTTTAAATTCAAGTATTAATTTCTATAACTATATATAAATATTTAATTTATATACAAACTAGAAATTTTATCTATCGAAAGCATGTTAGGTATGAAATTAATTTTAAATTTTTAAACATATTTTTATAATATATTTATTGATATTATTAATTTATGAAATTTATTTGATTTAAATAATATTGTAGCAATATACATGCATACGTATGTATGTATATATGTATGTATGTATAATTTTTTTACATCGAAAGCCTTTTAGGTATAGAACTATTTATATAAAAATTTAAAACATATTTTATATTTTATATGATATAATATTTAATATTTAAATTATGAAATGTATATAAATTAAATAAAATATTAAAATAGAAATTTGCTTTAATCATGTCGCGAGTATTTATGTGTGTATATATTGGAAAAAATAAATAAATTACATAAGCACATAAGTAGACAACCATCATAAATGCAACAATATATCGGTATACTAGACTCGTCACCTGTTGGTCTAAACATCATAGGATATAAAATATAATATTAATGTACATTTGTAAATCAGAGACATACGTTTAACAAGGCCTATTGAATACACACTGAAATAAAAGTACAAGCTCCTTTGAATCCTATTCGAATCCTGAAGGTGCTAGCTTCGAATTGTTGACCACTGGCTATCAAATAGCTTTGTTTTTATTTGATTCGAGTTTGAAAGATGGAGGATACAGAGGGGTGGTTTTTGTCCAGCAATGGAAAGTGGGTAGAGGCAGTAAAGTAGTTTTAGAATGAATGTTCTAATCATTTTATAAGGGAGATGCTCAAGAGATAGAGTAGGATAAAGATCCCCTTTCTTTTCTTACTCCCTCTCTGCTTTTTAAAATATCAAAAATCCAAGCTCATTTAGCATTTCATGCCGCCCATTCCAAGGTCATACCGTTGCTGAAATTACTTTGCCCCATCCGGGCTTCAAAACTATTTCAAGCTCGAATAATATTTATAATATTTAAATCCGTTTTAAATGAGTACCGATAACATATATCGATTAATATACTTCTAACTATTATAAATACATTTATTAATATTGTTTAGCACATCAAATAAAAATTTTATAGTCAGTTTTCATAAATATTAATTGTTTATAACAATTACAAATTAATAAAATCAGTTTGTTAAAGGAGTATTCAACCTTTTGGTTGTGTGACCCACTATGAGTAAACTCAGTCACCGATTGATATCGAACTATTCGAATATTAACGTTCATATGTCATTTAAAAGGTGGTGTGACATTTTGGCCAAATTTATGGCCTTTTTGGGTACGGTAAAATCCTATTTTACTTTGTTAAGACTTACTTGGTAGTGACGATATTTCACACAAATTCTCTTCATCAAAACTACATCACTTTTGACTTACGGAATTTGGTAATGGTCAAAATTCCAATATTGTCCACATTCAACTCTATAGTCTAAACACAAAGTATTTGGTTCAATAATAACATTTATTATTAATCGAATTACTCCGGCCATTGATTTTGACTTTGAGTTAACTTCAGTTGACCATGATACTAACCTCATATAACCGAGGAGACGAATCCTCTCTTGAATAGTGTTTCGCTTCCAATACTTCCACTCGATTCTAGCATAGTCACTCAATGGATGTCATGCCATGATTTGATTATAACCAAAGTGGAACTTTCGTATTAAAGACCAATAGTATTCTCAATTTGAGAGAACGATGTAAGTGAGTCAAATCGATATTTTTTGTTTGACCTTAATTATATTAACCGACAGAAAACTATCGAATGAGTCATTCCATAGTTTTCCAATAACTATTAGTACATAACCCCTTGGTGCCCTCAGTAGTTATGATTAATACACTACCTAATATTTGGAGAGGAAAACATCTTTATTATGAGCATGAATTGATTACAGAGTTAATTAAATTATAATAAGTTATAAAACTACCCCTAAGGCATAATCCTAATTCTATCAATTACTATCACATAACATATCATTTAATGATTTCCATCTATATACTTTAAATAAATTACTTAATTATTTATATCACTATATAAAAAGTATATAATAGAAAGAAAAACGCCTTTTATTTTGAACAAGATTGGTTATCGGGTTAGATATATGTAACAAATTACGTAATTACCCCTAGGGCATACCCCTAACCATATCAATCTCTCACTTGCACTTGGTGCCAATTACGAAATCTCTATCCCATCCCTTCGATAAATTTGATGAGAACTGGTCGAGTTAGACCCTTAATGAATGGATCTCCTATGCTGTTTTAATTATCTACTCTGTCTACCAACTCTATCCGATGATGATAAACTACTTTTATCATATGGAACTGGTTGGAGTATGTTTCTCGACTTTTAGTGACCTCTTTTCATTGCATTGTTATCATATAATAATAATGTAGCATTCTTTACCTGGAATCACCTCTAGCTCGGCTATAAATTTGTGCGTTTATATTAATATTTTGCATTTAACGGGCGCTATTCAAGGTTATGTACTTAGCATTTTCACCGAATTAGCCATAATGCTTCTTTTGGAACATTTCCAACGTAAAGCTTCTTAATTAAGATTTGAACTAGAACTTAATATTGACATACTATACTGTATAATACTTATGAAGTTCAAGTCTGATCACTCCTACATAAGGAGTTCTTTGTTTTTGGCAACAATTCTCTAGTATTTCATAAATACTCAAGAACACTCTAAACTATCATTTTGTGATCTTCATTTGAATTTGAAATAGCTTCATGCATCAAATACATAAGCAAGATACAATACTATAGACAATGCAACATGTATGATAACTCATATTGTCATATTTATGGAATCCATCTTACATGTTCCATTTTAAACATTTTAATATAGTGTCTACGCAGTTTGCATATCGTTTGAAACATTTCCTACATCCTTTGTATTTATTACAAGAGATATAATTTGCATATTCAATATCGAGTATTAAGAAAAAAACTATTTCAAATTTTAACATAAGTACATTGTTAACAATCAACAATATGTTGTTTACTTATAGTATAAAAATATATATGTACTTTTTAGTTGTTCTTTCTTACAAACACATGTTCCTCTGCATTTTGACTGAAAATCAAACTATTTGATATTTCTATCAAAATACTTACTCGATTTCGATGCTTACAGAATAATACCTTCGGATCATTTTTTGGATTATATCCGAAACCCCAAAACTCAATATCTCTCCCACTGATTTCGAGAAAATTTAGTTGGTGTGTGCAAATAGTCTATTCTAAATAATTATTTAGAATTTTCCATTTCAACACATATGTGCCAAAGCATAAAGTTATACCAATCAATAATTTTGTGAGTAAATCTAATTAACTTGAGCCCGTTAAATAACGAATCTATTACTCTAATTTCAACAATTGAAATATACTGAGTAATTCTTGTCAACATTGTTAGTTGTATTACAACTGCATTAATCTTGTTTTTGAAGACTCATTCTTGGCTGATGGATCACATCCCCTCAAGTACAACTATCAAATCATATTTTGATACTGTACTTGGAACACATTATGGATTGCATATCATTCCATATCGTAGAGTTAATAATCTTAATGGTTTAATTGACCGCTAAGGATTATCTATTCTCGACGTTGATAAGAAACTTATAATTTTCCTTCAATATGCAAGAATATTTATTAGACATTCTAATGTATTAGGTTCATTTAGATTTGGTTAATTATATTCCATCCTACATAGTTAGTTTCATCTTTGCATCATATTCAAATTCATTTTACCACCAATAATTTTTAAAAGAATTTCTTCGCTACGAAGCCGCTATTTCTTGAAATAATAATTGTTTCATAGTGCGACAGAATATGTATTCATAAACACTTTATGAATTTCCTTATATTTAAAATATATTTAGTCTTAGTTTACAATACTTATGTTGAAAACATAAATTTATCATCCAATGACAGTCGTTTCCCTCCTTTTTGGGACGATTCATACAAGATCCTTTACAAACAATTATCACGTGCAGTCTTTCGACTTACACAACCTGCCAACACTTTGGCTTAGGATATGTTGGTATTTTTTATAAACCCTTATCTTGTATTATTTTTTAAACTATTCTTTTAGATGGCCTTATGAAAAGAAGTTAACTCAACTTCACTCACCATTAATCATACTTCATTCAATAAAGTTCAATTACTCCTTACTAATACATCATTATGTGTCATAGGAAGGAGTGACTTTTGAGGTTGAATCTTTATTCATATTCGATACATTTGGAACTATTTTCAAAATACTCACTTATTCGATCAAATCAAAACATTTTATTTTCTATCGCACATTATTTTATCTACTTCTGTTTTATATTCTATGAACTCATCATTAACATAGCACGTATGTATCATGTACACATGTTCATGTTTGTGATAATTTATCAGTGATGTTTAAGCCAAAATAGGCATAAAACCCAATAGAATCTAGTAGAAATTAAATGAAGAATGAAATTAAAACATAACAAAAACCATAAATAAACACATGGATTTTTATAGTAGTTCGGCAACCTTGGCCCACGTCCACTTTATATTTCTGTTGATCTTCCACTTGATTATGATTACAAGAATGTTTGGATCAGTTGGGATCCATTAGTACAAAAGTGAAAAATAAAAATTGCATAGCCTTGGTAGCGAAAGCTGGATCTCTTTTCCAACGTCATGCCTGTTGTATTTATAAGGGAAGACATGCACGGATCGGACTGAAATATTGGCAAAAGGTTTGGGAGACCAAGACGAGGCTACCCAAAAATTTGCAGGACCAACAGGGTCCACAATAAGGATCGGTACCCATCCCTATTAGTTTATCCAAATGGGCTGCGATCCTTATGAGGGATGTCCTAAGATCTTAGTAACTTGCTTCCTAAATTTCGTGCAATTTTGACGTACGGTTTGTGAGATATCGTATTATTCGTTAAGTAGTATTGCTTGAATTCTGATTTCTACTGATCCCTCCAAACGGAGTTATGTGGATCCCTTAAACTTCCTCCAATTGGAATGAGATCCTTAGGGGAAGTTCCATATATTGTAATAAGCTTGTACTCCAAGTTTCATGTTGATAACATGCATAGATTTGGAGTTACTGACCGATTACCGCTGCAAAATTAAGTTGTGGAATCGATACGATATGATCCATAGTGTTGAATGTGGATCGTAACTGGTCCATCTTCGGGGAGTAGTGGGCTTTCATGCTTCTGCTTCATGTTATCATCTGTGCTTGATTTTTGGACCCTATAATCATCGCTTTGGGCTACTGGCCTTGATGACAGTCGAGTCTAACTTATCCAATCAGTTTGGATATAGCCAGGTCAAAATGCCGGATAACATTTGCTCCTCAAAGTACGTCTTGTTGCGTATATGATGTGCTTTGATTTGAAGAAAGTTAGAGTCATCGAAAAAAAAATTATCTAGTTTTTTGAATAGTCGTTATCCTTCCATTGAATTATCTTACCGAAGTGTTGTATCTCTCTTTGATCGTCGTGATGCTTGGTCAATTTCCAATAGTATAAATTCTAGGTTGTTTTCCATCAGTTGTTATATGTGCCCGGTTCTATAGAGGTAGTAAGCTTTGGCTATCTGATCTAGTCTTCCTTTAATAACTCCAGGTGAAAACTCAATTTCTATCGATTCCAAGAAATCAAATTTTTTGAATATACACATGCATATTCAGGTACATATTCTTACCATTAGCTCCCGGATGTATTCGTATGTTCATGAGTCATTACCAATTCCTTCTAGTTTAATTTCAATTCCTTGTTTATATTTTATTTTATAATGAAATAGGGGTTGTAATAAGTCATTCGATGAGAGGGGACTTTAAGTTCTATATGGATGACGACCTTGGAGCCGCAAGCAAGGGCAAATGAAGTATGGCCAATCACGGACTTGTGGGTGGTTCTGTATGCCCATAGTGCTAATGAGAGTTCATTGATCCACTTGCCTCTAGCCTTTTCTAAATGCTTCTTTGGAATGGACTTTATGATTTTGTTAATAGCTTCAACTTGTCCATTAGCTTGAGGGTGAGTAGCTGCCGCAAATCTCTTTTTAATATGATGCCATCATAGAAGTTTTTGAATTTAACGGTATCAAAATATGTTTCATTATCTATTACAATGGTTAGTGAAAGGCAAAAACGACAGATGATGATTTGGACAATGAAGTTGATTACTTTTTTTGCGATTGTGGCTAAAGGTTCAGCTTCAACCTATTTGGTGAAGTAATCCACTACTATGATGGCGTATTTTGCACCACCTTTAGAAATTAGCAAGGAGTTGATGATGTCAATACACCGAGTGGCAAATGGCTATAGAGTGACCATTTGAGTAATTTCTGTCGGTGGGGCCCATAGAATTTTTACAAACATCTGGCATTCATCGCATTGTCTAGCATAATTTGCTGCATCTCGATTGACAGTTGGCCAATAATACCCGTAGTGGACTATTTTCTTTGTCAAAGTTTGCCCACTGGTGTGATCACCACATTCTTCTTCATGGACTTCTCTCAACCTTCATTTGATATCACTATGGGTGATACACCAAAGCAGGGGAATGGAGAAAGCTCTTTCTATACATGACTTTTTCTTGGATGGTGTACCGTGAAGCTTCATGGAGGATCTGTCATTTTTCATTCCTCCATTGAGGAAGAATTCCCCATTATAGATGGTCTTTGATAGGGGTCATCCATGACATCATTTCTGGCTCCATCTCCAAGATCTAGTCGATCTCCGTGTGTTAATGCATGGAATGTTAAGTATTTCAACCGGGACAAGTCTATTTGCTGCACATCCCCAAAACTGGCCAGCTTTGTCAGTGACTCAGCTTTTTATTTTGTTCTTTGAGGATGTATGCAATGGTGTAATACTCAAAGTCGTCCAGTAGCTCTTGGACCCAGTAGGGAGAAGGAGTAAGACGCTGCATTCTAGTAAGATAATCTTCCTTGACTTGGCATACCATTAACCAGGAATCACAAAAGATATGTATAATTTCACTCCTGGTTCTCTAGCAAGTTTGAGCCTGGCAATCAAGGCTTCATAATTAGCTTCGTTAATTATTGTAGGGAGGTCGAGTTTCAGGGCGTAGTATATCGATCTTTCCTAAGGAGTCATTAACACAACTCTAGCGTCAAAACACCGATCATTAGATGCTCCATCCATTTACATTTTCCATCGATTGGCCGGTTCTCCACTACTCTTTGGATCGTCATCTGATGCTTTGAATTTAGAGATGAGGTCTGCTAATGTCTGTCCCTGGATAGCTCTCCAAGAGAGATAAGTGAAATTGAATTGGCTTATCTTGATATTCCACTTGAGCAACCTTCGACTGGTTGGTGTAGATGTTGATGAGGTGAGCTTAGAAGTAATCATGATGTAATCAACAGGTAGTGCACGAGCTTTTCCAGCTTTGGGTAGTTTCTGTCAGCACCTTTCAATTGGTTGCTAACATCATATACAGGCCTCTGGATCTGATTCTCTTCACGTAATAGTGTGGCAATAATGGCATGTATCGACATCGCTAAATAGATGTATAATTCTTCACAATCCAATGGCTTGGATAGGATGGGAGGTCTCTCTAAGTGATCTACGAGAGCTTGAAATGCATCTATACAATCTTGCGTCCATTAAAAGTTCCTCTTCCCTTTTTCGATCAAGTCGAAGAAAGGAATACACTTGTCGGTAGCCCTGGAGATGAAGCGGCTTAGGGCGGCAACCTTCTCATTTAAGCTTTGTACCTTCTTAATAGTTTTCGGTACTTGGATGTTTCGAATTGTTTGAATATTCTCGGGATCAACTTCGATTCCACGAGGGTAGACGATGAAACCTCGATATTTTCCTGATGCAACATTGAAATAGCATTTAAAGGGATTTAGTTTCATTCCATATTTCTGTAGAACACTGAAATCTCCTCTAAGTCATCGATGTGGTCATTCGATCATCGTGATTTCACGAGCATATCATCCATATATACTTTCGTCGATCGTTCGACATGGTCTTTGAACATCTTGTTGACCGGTCATTGGTAAGCAGCTTCAACATTATTTGGTTCAACCGGCATCACAACATAATGATATATCCTAAGATCTGTAAGGAAGTTGGTGTGCTCCTGGTCAAGGATGTGCATCGGGATCTAGTTGTATTTAGAGTACACACCCATAAATGAAAGAATTCCATATCCAACGGTTGATTCTACCAGTTAGTCGATCCTCAAAAGTGCAAAGCTGTCTTTCGGGCATGCTTTGTTCAAGTAAGAGTAGTCAACGCATGTCTGCTACTTTCCATTAGCTTTTTTTACAAGAACCTAATTGGATACCCATTTCAAGTAGAGGGTGTTGTGGTAAACCTATTGTTTTTAATTTTATCCACTTCCACATTAAGTGCAGCAGATTTCTCTAGATCCTTGATGTGTTGCTTTTGTTTCACTGGGACATGCCTCCGGTCGATATTCAATGTTTGGCTCATGATAGTTGGTGAGATCCCGCATATGTCAAAATGGGTCCAAACGAATACATCAAGATTCATTCAGAGAAAACCAGCTAATTCCTTCATCATTGCGCTATCCAATCTTATGGACCCATGATGGGTCGTCATGGCTGATCATATGTTTGTTAGCTCGACGGGTGCAGCCTCACATTCTTTGGGCTCCTCTTCTTCATCTTTGTGGTCTATATCTTTATAGAACCGACTGTGCTATTGTTGCTTTATATTGGCCTTATGTTGTAAGCTGAATAATGCTTAAATGGATTTGCGCAAGCATCTGGATCAGTTTCGATCCCTTTTTTAAGTGGAACTTAGCAATTTTTGATTTGACATGAACATATTAGACCATTTGACCCAAAATCAAACAATGGGACATGCCATATATGACTTGCATACTTGAACTAGCTTATGGCCTTGAACCAAATGTTTACCACTTCAGACTTAAATAGGTTAGCATATTTGTATTTCTATAAATTATAACATGTGCCCTAAGTGAACTTGAACATGAATGTAAGATTCCTATGTGCTGACAGCCGATCCTTGAGTTCAAACGTAATTATTTCACATAACAATCAATGTGAAATCCGTTGGGATGGTAAATGATGATGGTCACTCTGGTCAAATCCCAAAGTCTTGTCATGAACTGTTGAGTCTGATAATGACAGGCTTTAGATGCTTTTAGCGATTATCTCTGATGGTTAAAGATTAGGCTTAAAGGAGAGTTGAATCAAACGCCATGTAGAGTTTAGTCTTGTGTATTCGAGTAATGCGCTTTCCTTTCAATGTACTCACGATCTGTTAATCTTGTTCAGGTTGGAGTGATGGTTGGTTGCCAATGAACTTGGGCATCAATTCGACAATTCTATCTCTAGGCATCGTTCGGTCGTAGCCTCGAGTCATCATAAACACTAGGTATGAGTCACTATATTAAGCTATCGCACTCAGTCTTTGGATGATCGCACTTCAACCCCCGGTCTAAAATTGATAAATGTACTACATGGGTGGTCAAGTGTCGTCTTAGTCGTGTTTATACTCCCACCTAAGCTCCTTGGACTTAGAGTTGATCGATGAATGGTCGGCCACATTCATCTTATTTCTTGCTTGTTCCCCCACGTCTGGGGTATACGTCAATAAGTTGGAAGGCAAGTCTTGTCCAATCAGTGATTGATGCTCTCCCAACTAGACCAAGGGAAAGGATCAGTGTGGGGATGGTCGAGTCACATTCATTTTATGCTGCTCTTCTAGTCGGATCATGGTAAAAGTCAACGAATGAATGGTCATGTCACATTCATTCAGAGCTGAACGGTCATTCGTGTCCATTTTGATTCATATTCTCCCGCCGGATCTAAGGATAGAGTTGGCTCAGGTGCAGTCGGGTCAAGCTCATCTGGTTTTATACCCCTCTTGATGAATCGAAGGAGGGTGTTGGAGAATTAATGATCCAATCACACTCATTCGTGGATTTTCACCTATCCTCACTCTGATGATCGAAATTTTTCATAGGACATTTGGGTCACATCCCTTTGGGTTTGATGTGGATCGATATTGACCGCCAACTCAGCAGAACAGTATGGAAAGCTTGGATCAACATTGCCTGTCGACCTAGTGGTACGATATAGTCGGTCTCCCGCAACTTCGTACGTCGTTTCGATTGGTTCCGTATTGAGCCATAAGTAGTAAAGGTCACCCAACCAGAGCTATAGTAAGATCTCGTACTCAGCTCGTAGTAATTCTTATTCTCGTTTCCATTCTCGGGTTACCAAAATTACTTTGTTGACCATCGAATTCCATTTGTATTGAGTTCATACTCCTCCTACCGAGTTCAGGTCGGAATTTATGGAATATTGAGTGGTCGAACTACACTTATCTATTTTTTTTATACTCATACCTACACTCTGGGGATAAGAGTTTGTTGGCGAGTGGTCAAACCACACCCAATTTGTGTTTATACTCCAATCTGCACTGGCGGACCAGAGTTATTTGCTGGACGGTTGAACCGCATCCATGTCTTGGGTTGGAATTTAGGCTTGTCGATGTCCGGGCAGGGCAAGGCTTAGATAGTTCGTCGTACCTTAAACGCAAACAAGATCGCGAATGGACGTATCACATCCTCTTTGGATTGGATGGTCGAACCATGTCCAATTTAGGCTTAGGCTCTTAAACTACCCCTTTCATCTAGGGCACAATTCGATGCGTGGACGGTCATACCACGTCCACTTCCATTTGGATCCAATTTCTACCGAGCCTTAGAGTAAGATGAGTTTTCTGAAGAACTTCGAGCTTGATTAGGGAAGGAGATGATTAGAACGCATCCACTTTGAGTCGCGTGTTTGCCTCCAAGTAAAGGGCAAGAATTGAGAAGCGGACGGTCTAACCACGTCCACTTTTGTGTCTATACTCCGGTCCATGCTCTGCGGACCATAGTTTTATGATGGATGGTCAGTCACACTCATTTGATGTTTATACTATGGACCGTGCTTTGGAGACCAGAGTTGGTTAATGGATGGTAAGTCACACCCATCTGGTGTTTATACTCCATTCCGTGCTCTGGGGACCAGAGTTTGTCGATGGACGGTCGAACCACGTCCATTTTTTGGTTATGCTCCAGTCCACGCTTTGGGGACTAGAGTTTTATGATGGATTGTCGAACCGCATCCAATTTGCTTCGTACTCCTTCCGGCAGGTCAAGAGAGAGAGTAGTCAAGCAGACATTTATGTCACATCCACCTCACGTTTCGGTCATGTCTTCGTGTTGAGGGCGATGGTTGATGAGTAGACGGTCAATCATTCCTACTTTAAGTCGAGCTTCTAGATTGTTTCTTGTTTCCAGGGTAGAAGTTAATGTGTGGACGGTCAAATCGCGTCCACTTTAGTTGGATCTCGGTCGTGCTGAGCTTCAAGTGGCATGAGTATTTTAGCAAATTTCAAGTATAAACTGGAAGTGAATGGTCGAGTTGCATCCACTCCAAGTGTTTCTTCTGTCTTCAATTCAAGCGTGGAGGTTGATGAGTGACAGTTGGTCGTGTCCACTTTTTATTAGATTCTGACCTTATCGGGCGCTGGTCAAGGCATATATGTTCCGTCAGAATTGAAGCAAGGAGCAGGAAGTGGGTGGTCGAGTCACACATACTTTCCATTTATAATCCTTGCCCCAAGTTAGGGGCATCTGATAGCTGATGAGTGGCTGAATCATGCTCGTCTTGTGATGCTTCGAAGGTCCGATCATGGCCTATGGAGGTTGGTTGCTGCTCAACTCTAGATACTTGGTTACCTGCATCATATGCAAGTAGTTTAATTCAATTTGGTCACAATTCATAACATAATTGAAATTGAAATAAAACAATTCAATGAAGATTGGAATAAATCTTATTGATAAGTGAAGTAGCATCGAATACTCGCTATTCCACTTCGCCCCAGCCCTCCTCGGTTGGAAGTCGACTATAGGTGGTCCAATTGATAATCAAAGTTCATTATTTGTAAGTGTCGGATGTTCTCTACCCACCATTCTACGAGCTTGCATTTATTGTTGAAGCTTTCCTTTTCGGATCTTCTTTTTGATCACATGTCGGAGGTGTCTACAATTGCTGGTGTTATGCCATGTGTATCTTAAAGCGTACAATATTTCACAGATTTCTTCTGGGTTTCACTGGACTCTCTCGAGATTGGTTTCCAGTACTGCTTCGAGTCGTGAGTCTCCAAGTAAATGTTTTTGATTGAATCATTCAAAGGAGTATATGAGTCGGATTTTAGGATTCTAGGCCGTCTCATAGAATCCGAGTCCTCCTCTAAGGCCTCAATGCTGCCCTCACTTTGACTTCCTTCAACCAACGGGCCTATATCATTCTTTCTCTTAATCTACTATACCTCCTCCTTGCTTAGGTTCCTTTTGTAACATAAATGATTCAAGGTTATATGAGGCTCTCCACGTAACCAATCGCCGAAGTGTGTCTCAGGGTCGATCCCCCCATCAACGCCATCGGTATGATATTCTCACTAGGATTGCTCACTGTGATAGCAATGTTAAATCTCTACCAAAAGTCTTTGAGTGGCCTGCCTGGTGCTTGGGATAAGTTGGGGGAACTCCTTAGCCAGTTGATTAAACAAGGAGATGGACCTAGACGGTGATCGCCTAAATCACATGATCGATCGCTGCTTCCACAAGGAATATAGGAAAGAATCAGCATTTAATTACGTTCGTCGCTCTGGCAGAATTCATGTGCCCTTCATTTTTCATGAGATGCTTTTAGGGGTCTGTGTTTCCAGAATACGTCGACATAGTTGGCATATTGAATCTCTTGGGATATTCTACTCATAGAATAGCTTTAGTGAACAGGTTCCGATAGGGGGGATGCTCTGATCGTCGTCTATCTGGTCTTGCTCTCTCTCACAAGCCATCGTACCATAGCTACCAAGTCAGGTGTTTGGAAGCTGGTAAGTTGAGGGAAGTCCCAGTCTATCCTAGGAGCTTGACTCGATAATCAATCCTAATTTGTGTCATATCGTCTCGGTTCTCCACCCTTTGGAAGCACCGTTTGAGTAGCATTTTCTTATCCATTCCTTGGTTGCAATTCAGTAGCTGTCGCATGATCCTCTATGCCCCAGTTAGTCATAGGACGTAAGGAAAAGTGGAAAGAATGTACTATTTTTAAGTTGAGTTCCGAATCCAGAATGCGAGGGCACTGCGCTGTGGCACGGGTTCACAATTTTTTTTAAAATGGATCATACCCGAACCATATTTCTTTGATATAGGGATCGACAGTTTGCTATAAGTGAGGGATCGGTCATATGAAGGGATCGATCATATGAGGGATCGGTAATATAAAGGGATCAGTCATATGGAGGATCAATAATATAGAGTTATTGGTATAGCTATTTCAAAGGGATCGGTATTTATACTATGCAGAGGGATTGGTATATGTATCTTGTATAGTGATCGGTATATATAATTTTTGGAGCGGTCGGTGTAGATGCTGAAAGGATTGGTATATGGACCTTGTAGAGGGATCAATGTATATACTTCTCAGAGGGATCGGCATACATACCTTGGAAAGGGATCGGTATATACACCTTGGAGAGGGATCGGTATATATAATTTACCGAGGGATCGACATACGTACCTTGGAGAGGGATCGATATATACACCTTGGAGAGGGATCGGTATAGCTATTTCGGAGGAATTGGTATTGATGTATTTGGAGGGGTCGGTATTGAGCATGTATATGTATTTAGGGTTCGGCTGAATTACCTTGGTGAGGGATCAACCATTTAGACTAAGGGGTCGGTTGCAGTTGAGATTGGAGGGATCGGCCATCTAGGCTTCGAGAAAGGGATCAGCCATTTTGGCTAACTTGCGTGTAAACTTCAGCATCTGATCCCAAGAACTTGCATAATGAGTGAATTCGATCCCTTCCAAATGGACATGAACACATGAACAACTCCAAACAAGAACACTAGCATAATAAAATCCTCCAAAAACATGGAAAGTAGACTTAGTTCCTCTAACCATGGCAATCGGCTTCCTTTAGATTTCCTTAAAATTTGAGTGAAATATGAAGTTTATCAGTAGAATGCTGAATCTATCTCACGAATATGAGAATCCACAAGTAGATGATGAGATTCAATCAAGCTGAGAATTCGATTCTCAGTGAAAGCGCCAAAATATCGACATCAAAAATGGGCATCAACACCCAATAGAATCTTGTAGAGATTAAATGAAGAATGAAATTAAAACATAATAAAAATCATAAATAAACACACATATTTTTATAGTGGTTCGGCAATCTTGGACTATGTTTATTTTATATTTTTGTTGTTCTTCACTTGATTATGAGTACAAGAATGTTAGGATCAGTTGGAATCCATTAGTACAAAAGTGAAAAATAAAAATGGTAGAGCTCGGCACAGAAAGCAGGAACCCTTTTCTAGTGCCATGTCTGTTGTATTTATAAGGGATGATGTGCACGGATCAGACTAAAATTTTGGCAGAAGATTCAAAAGACCAAGATGAGGCTACCTAAAAAATTTGTAAGCCCATCTATGCCTACAATAGGGATCTGTACCTATCCCTATTAGTGCATCCAAATGGGCTGTGATCCCTATGAGGGAGGCCCCATGATGTAAATACTTGCTCCCCAAATTTCGTACAATTCCGATGTACAGTTTGTGAGATATCACATTTTTCGTGAAGTAGTATTACTTGAATTCTGATTTCTGTTGATCCTCCAAAGGGAGTTATGTCAATCCCTCCAACTTTCTCCAATGAAATGAGATCCCTAGAGTATATTTCAAATATTTTAGTAAGCTTGTACTCCAAGTTTCATGTTGATAGCATGTGTAGATTTTGAGTTACTGACCGATCTCGCTGCAAAATTGAGTTATGGAATATATACGATATGGTCCACAGTGTTGAATATGGATCGTATTTGATCCATCTTCGGGGAGTAGTGAGCTTTCATGCTTCTACTTCATAATATCATCCATGCTTGATTGTTGGACCCCACAATCATCGCTCTATGTTACTGGCCTTGATGATAGTCGAGTCTAATTTGTCTAGTCAGTTCGAATATAGACGGGTCAACATGCTGGATAGTAGACGAATACAACAAAGTACATGGAATTGTTTTGAAATTTTCGATTGCATACGTCTATATGTATGAATCCGTCAAGTTCATCTACTCTTATAATGCTCCCACCGAATGGCTGTTTTCCTTTAATTGTCTGAGATATAATTTGCTGGTACCGTATGATTCATATTTATATAATCATGAAGTATTTCTCAAGAAAATGACTTAGTCCATAATTCCAAAATAATTGCAAATAAACTTACACTTCTGTATTTTCAATGCATCACAGATATCACTATTATAGTTTTAGTTTATACCGAATATTCATAATATTCATACTGAAATAAAACTATGTCGGTTTTTCAGTTAAACACTAAAAGACGGTTATTATTTGTAAACAATGTTTGGTATTTTTACAAAAACAAATTTCTTAGTTTGATACGACTAATAAGTGATATATGTTATGCTCTCTCTATTTCCGTCACTATAATAGCATATGAAAAACGAAGCTTCATTCAACTACTTAATATATGCTATTTATTTCATTTACAGTAATGATTTACGCTCGAGAATTTTCAGATCAAATATCTTAAATTCAAAGAAATAAATCTTATAGATAATATTTTTTTATGGGAAAATATATTTTGGAATCGAAAATATATTTCTCATTTCAATTCTAAACTATTATTTTACAATTCTTGTTCTAATGTTTTCGATGAAGCAAAAAGTGACAATTCACTCTCTTCATCCTAATTGTATCCTAAGTTAAATCTACCCTCGTACATTCATTTTCCTTTCTAAATGGTTGTACCATTCGAAAGGAAACACTTATTACAATATTGTAATGAACCTTTTACAAAGTGCATTTGATCATCCCTAACATTCAAGGATGTTGAATATTGTAGATTGATCAAAGTGACATTATAGTGATCGAGTACTTATACATATCTTGTAGTTTTAAGTCAAATGTTATAATTAATACAACAAGATCGTTATTATAATCAATCATATTGAATATATGATCTCACACAATAGTTTACTTACTTATTTCGAACGAACTAATTTCATTGGGGTTTCGTACATTACGAATTGCGATCGTTCATCATATAACATTTACATGTGATCGTACATGCATCGAATATTCATATTCACATATTGCTTTTTGAGTTCAAAACTCATTAAGGACAATACACAGTCTCAGGCAAATAAACACGTAAGTGACCAATTACAAATGTATTTAGTAGTTATAGAATTAGACGCTTGCATGAGCATTAAAACAATAACATGCGGAAAATATTCGTTAGTGAGTGTATTTTATATTTCTTTTGTTAATCTTTAGTTCATTTAATTTGTATATCTTAATTGATAAACACTTTACATTTTCTTTTGGAAAAATGTTGTTTTTCCTGTACTAAATTCGGCATTTTTTAAAGTTTCTTTTGTTTTCAGATATAAGAAATGTAGAGTAGATTTTAGCTAAAGAAAAGCTTATAGGTTCATACAACAGAACGAAGACCGTCGTTCCATTGTACCTGAGGTGCTCGAGTATTATTGCTTTGGAGTTGCATTATTCCTTGTTAAAGCAGGCTGATGTCACCTCCTACTACTGCACTTATATTGTTATTCATAGCCTGTTTATATGATTAGAAATATATAAACTAGGGCCTAAAAGATATAATCATATAACAACATACAATAACTTTGTATGAAATACAAGAAGAAATAAATATACATGAAGGAGTTGTTCCCTTTCTGATTCACTTCTCTTCACAGATAAAAGATGAACCACTACAACCCATACCTTAGTCTTCTCTTCACTTGTAACCATAATGATTTAGCATATAAATAATATTTCTACTTCGTTCATGTAATTTGGTACATTTGGTAATTTACATTGAAATGGTTACAAACTAAGCTACATTTGGTAATTTCAAACTTGTGATGATGAAAATTGACCAACTATACCAAGCTCTAGCACTACATTGAAGTGGTTACAAACTAAGTTAACATCCATTTGGAGTGTTCTAAGAGCTTGTGTAGCTTGTCAAGTCTGTTTCGTTCATTATGATTTAGTAGAAAATAAGTACCAGTACCCATTTTTGTTGACTGTTAATGCAATCACATTTTTTTCCCTCCAGATATAAATGGTTAATATTTAGTTTCCTTATTAGCTAATAATCATGATAGTTTGAGTTAGCATGCAACTTCAGCATGTATGCCTGAATTAATTATGAATCTTGGTTTCAAAAAGCATAGTTTAGGATTGAGTAATACCGTGCATTTTGGTCATATTTTTGCTCTTGTTCTGAACAGACATGTACAAATGCAACCATGCATTCCAAGAAGCTCGCAGCAGGCCCGGCCCACACATTTCATTGCCCTAGCCCAAAATAAATTTCAAAAGAAAATTTTAGAAAACAAAATAAATTGCTCCTGCTAGGCCTCCAGCACTTGTCACCACAAAACCACCATAAAAGCTTACCACCAGACCACTGTTCATTATTCAACTACTAGGCTAATACTTTTTATAATTGTACTTTTTACACGAAATATCTTTTTAAGTTGCCCTAGGCCCAGCCGCCCAGTGGGCTGCCCTCTGGATCGGCTCTGGTTCGCACCATATGGAGCACTAAGCATTTTTGGTGTAGGTTTGCAACAGCAAACCTATCTGGAGCAGGTACTATTTTTTTTTTTTTTTTTTTTTACTATAGGAGCAGCGTGAAGCGCATGTTGTATGTACGTATGTATGCTTCTGACTCCAGGAAAAACAGTTTTTCTCATCTTTAATACTGATAGCTGATCCCAGATAATTCATTACAGGTTGCAACCCTTCCTTGTCTTATTGTACATATTATGATAAGGAATTTTGTGTTCACAAGCTTGCAGGATAGTTAGAAGCCTAGTCCCTCAACTGTTTGAATATTATTCCTATTTTAACTAGTCCAAACTTCACTATGCTTTAAATAGAACACTTTTAGACAACTGGTTGCATTGCTTGATGTCGATGGTTTATCTATGCTTCTCAACAAACAATCATTTAAATCAGATCGCTGTTGCTTTTCAGATGTTGATATTTGTTCGATAGACGATAATAATTTGTATTTTTACATGAACATTTTGTTTTGTAGAAGTGATTGAAGACTTTTTAAGAGATCTAACAAGGATCTAGGTCAACATTTCGCTTTAAGAGTAAATACTTAGCATCTATGATTCGGGCATACAACAATTTATTTTTACACCTTAATTAGTTGCTTTAACTAAAAAAAGAAAAATTGTTACACGAATAATATCAAGTGTTCAATATTTAGGCATTAGACGCGCCTTGGCCAGTAATCCAAGCAACTGCGATATACTTTGCTAGTTCCATTGGCTCCTTATTTTTCACAAGTTCTTAATCTATGTGTTTATAGCCTAATTTCACTATGTTTTCTTTACAAGCAACTTCTCCAAATCAAAGTTACTTTTATAGTTAAGTAATTATCTTCGTTTTTTTGTTTATTTTTTTTAGCAATCTTCATTTCTCGTATAAACATCCAAACTTTTTATTATGAAAGAGTGGTCTTCTGTGTGAGGAAAGCACTCTAATTTATTTGAATTTTAAAGAAACAAAAACCATTAACACATTTGATGGGTGACGTTACGTGGTAAAGTGTATATTAGACTGTGTGTGTATGTGTTTACATACATACATATATGTAATTATTAATGTTCTTAATGCATTATTATTGATCCACGCACACATATATACATACATGATTTAAATTTCTAGCTCTAAAGTTGATGCGGTTACAATCTTAGAATATCGCATTATGACTGAAGAAAACAACCCCACATAAGTGAGAGACCTTGAAGAGCTAAAGAAGCATGCGTTTGTTAGTAGTATTTGATGGTAGAACAGTGGAGAGTGTAGGCAGAGATAACTTAGATTGAGCGAACTGCAACAGTGGGGTGGAAATATGAATAGGCGTATGTGGACTGAGGAAGTGGAGAGCCTGATGTGAAATCCAGTGAAGGTGAAATGAAACTTGAAGCATGCATGAGCCTATAGCAACCTGAAGCAAACTAGACTGTCACCTGAAGCAAACTTAGGCAATGTAAAAGTGAACTGCAATGTAGACATTAAGACAAAGGAAAGCTGTAAGAACCCAAATGACAAAGAATTGGACGAAAGCTTTGAGTATGTGTGCACTGGCCATATAAGCTGTAAGCAACCTCAAACAAAAACTATAAAACTACCGAGTTAACTTAATAATGTAAAAGAGAGGCACATCATGCAGCTACAGTAGGAGCCAAAATAGGTGAACGATGCTGAGACAAGCAAAGCTGAAGCGAGCAAATGACTAGGTGTGCTTGACTGCAAACATATTAAAGCCAAACAGGAGCAGCAAAAGGTGATCATGAAATGGAACCTGGAGGAGAATGAAGCACTTACTCTAAATAAATGAACAAAAGTAGCATTTTAAAGCCGGACTGAGTGGACAATTGTTGTTAGAATCATGTTCTGACGCCAAAACAAAATGCAAGGAAAACGGTCTTGAACAGTGCAGCTAACAGCTTAAAGATTCGAGAACAATCAGAATGTTCCTAAATGGAATGGTAAATATATACGAGGAAGATGCAAGCAGTAATCGATGCTGTAACAAACATGAAACCACTCTGGTTTGACAGGGAAGCTGCTGCTGTCTGGCTTGACAGATGAAGTAACTTGAGAAGAGGTAGGTGCAAGACAAAAAGGTGAAGACTAGAGAAAGCACGTGTGAGTTACTAGGCTTGAGAGCGATGGAATCAAAGAATGAACTGAACAGATGCGTGAGAAACATGAATATTGAGGGACTGCGACTACTATATGATGATAATTGCTTGCAAAAGAGTCATGGAGCCAAGTCAATGAATGTACAAAGGCTGGATGCTGAGTGCGTACGATAGGAAATCTGCAGCAAAATGGGTGCTCTGCAGCATAGTGGGAAGCGTAGCTAAGCCTACTGATCTTCCGACAATGTGAATATCAAAATAACATGAAGTAGCGTCAGAATGGTTGGGTAATTGCGGCATCTGAAGAGCTACAGCAAAGCAAGGAAAATTAGGTACTGAAAAGTGAATGAGATTGCATGGAAGAGAGTCAGATTTAGAGGAGCACGGTGGGGTGTCCGAATCAGCCAAAATGAACAGTGGAGACTCTTCTATGTAGGGAGGTACACTACGATCAACCCATTCTAGATTTCTTGAGATGGAATAGTTGCATGTGAGAACTTGAAGACCTATCCTAAAAGAATGCACATGGAAGATGCAAGCCGGTATAACATGAGCTGAAAATGGGACCAGCAAGATAGAGAGAACATTTTTTTTTATATATAATCAAAATAGCAAGCATAAGCCACTACGAGTACCGCATTTGAGAGTTGAAAGGTGCAGCTGTGTACAACTGAAAAACAGGGGAGGGGGGGGGGGGGGGGGTGTTGCAGGTGCGTGCAAACCTATAACGCGAGCAACAAAAGGCATGTGATATATAGGCAGAAGATGCAGATGTGTGCACCTTTCATTTCTGGCAAGATCACGGAACAGCATGGGCACTTGCATGAGCACAATGCAAAGAACTGATCGCTGTCAAGGGGCCAGAAAGTGGGCCTTTGCCGCAAGTTGAATAGGCTAAAGAGCTAACCCAGTATAGGAGCATAATAGAGATTATGCAGCTGTTATCAAGCGGAGTCCTTTATTTCATTTATATTGAGTTCGGGTACGATGTACAGATTACCCATTTCAGCCCACAAGCCCATTATCTCATATGTATTTCTATACAAATACTCTCGTATGTAATCGTTATATCTGAAGCAATCGATAAAATACATTTTTTAATTTCTCTGTTATGATATCAAAGCCATAGCCTAACGGCATCATCGGCAAACCAATCTTCACTGACTGAACTCCATCAGAGAAAACTCATCATCTGGAGTTTTTTCAGATCAGTGTATTCTCTTCAGAATAATCATCATCAGAGAATTTCTAGCCTTTTACCCGCTGCAGTGATCAAGAATCATTTTCTCGATCAGTTTCTTGAAGAGTGCTTTGCCCTGAGAGCCCAGTTAATCTGAACCATGGCTGCATCTCTGTCATCAAAGAAGAGTTCTGCAACATCTTCTCATCACAGTTCTTTTCATCCTTGCCCTCGGTTGCAAACTGAAACCCAGTGCAATACTAGATTTCAGTTTGCCTTGCCAAGATAGCGGCAACATCTCTTTAATTCAGTTTTCACCATGTCAGAAGGAGGAGGTAATGATTTAACAGCCACATCTATCACTGAAACCACCAGTTTCTCCCTGATAAAATCCAAGAGTCACCTTAACAATATTCAACTTGACGAAAATAACTTCTTGCTTTAGAAATATCAAGTTGAAACTGCCATAAATGGTTATGACCTTGAAAATTTCATCAAATGAACCATTGGAATTCCACCCATGATGACTGCAGACAAAGAAGAGAAGATGATAAGTAATTAAGAATACATAAAATACAATAGACAAGATAGTTTACTATCAGCATGGCTTTTATTATCAACCAGTGTCAATCTACTGCATCAAATTGTTGGATGTGAATCATCCTATGAAATTTGGAAAATAGTGGAGCAAATCTTCAATTCACAATCTGCAGCACGAATTATGCATTGCAAAAGAGAGTTGCATAATCTAAAAAAGGAAAACATGTCAATGAAAGAATACTTGACCAAGATTAAAACATTCTGTGACTTATTGGAGACTGCAGGTCATAAAATTTCCGAAACGGAGCAAATCTTGAGGATAATGAATGGTCTTGGAGAAGAATATGAGTCAGTTATTGCAGTTATCTCATCAAGAGAGATACTGTCGAACATGCAATTTGTACACACCTCACTTCTTGCTCAAGAAAGGAGATTAGAACAAAGAAATAATGTGCAACAGATTATTCAATTAATTATGCTTCTAGTTCAAGAAACAAGAATTAAGAAAAAAAATTCAAAACTACAGAGGTGGCTATAACCAAAGAGGTAGAGGAAGAAGGGTAAGGTGGAACAACAATAACAGAGTTAAGTGTTAAATATGTGAAAAGTTTGGCCATATTGCATGTAAGTGCTATTTTAGATACAATGCAGACAACAGTACTAGTCAACAAAATCAAGGCATGTAGAGAAATTTCAACCCAAATGCAAATGTTTCTCAATTAAAGAAATCTTCAAGAAGCTACGGTGAGGTCACTCGAAATATTCAGATAAATTCAGATATCATTACCAGGCCAGAAGACATACACAGTGAAGAATGGTATCCAGATTCAGATGCCACCAATCATTTGATAAACAACATTCAGAATTTGAATCTTGGCAATAAGGAATACCTAGGTACACGAACTATTCATATGGGTAATGGTGAAGCTGTAAGTATCACTCATGTTGGAAATTGTAGCATTAAAGGTAAAAGACAACTTTATTTAAATAATTTGTTAACAGTCGCTCAAATTAAAAAAAATCTCATTAGTGTTTCACAATTTGCCAATGACAACAATGTGCACTTTGAGTTTCACTTAAAATTTTGTATTGTTAGAGATTTATTAAATCAAGATATAGTATTACAGGGTAGGTTGTACAAGGGACTTTATAGATTTAGCCTTGGAAATACAAGAAAATTTACTCATAAAAGATCATGGTGCAACAATTTAGAAACTAGTGCTACTAATAGTAAGAGTGTATTTGATTTGTGGCATTGTAAACTGGGACATCCCATTGTTAAAGTTGTAAAACATGTTCTGAAAGATAATAATATTTCCTATGAAAACATTTATGTTCCTTATATATGCATAAGTTGTCAACTTGGCAAAAGTCACAAATTGCCATTTACAAATTCGGTTACCGCTTACAATAAACCACTCGAATTTATAGCTACAGATCTTTAGGTACCTTCTCCAGTAAATTTAGATTATGGATTCAGGTATTATATTTCATTTGTGGATGCTTACTCTAGACATACTTGGATATACTTTCTCCAGGCTAAATTAGAGATATGTAAAGCAGTAATTCAAATTATTAGTCGAGCTGAAAAATAGTGCAATAGTGAGGTAGAAATCATACAGTCAGATAGGGGAGGTGAACTTAAGCCTCTTAAGGAATATTTTCAAAATAAAGGAATTATTCATAGAATCACCTACCCACACACTTATGAACAAAATAGTCTGGCAGAAAGAAAACACGGACATATAGTGAAAATGATCTAACATTTTTAGCACAAGGTTCACTGCCAATGAAATTCTGACCTGATGCATTTACTACATCAGTTCATTTAATTAACAAGCTACCAACCAAGGTTCTAGTGTATAAAAGTCCAACTGAAGTGTTATTTAATATAAAACCAGATAATTTAGACCTGAGAACCTTTGATTGCTTGTATTTCTCAAGTCTCAGGCCATATAATACCCAAAAGTTAAGTCTAAGGTCTACCCCTTGTACCTTCATAGGCTATACTAATAAATAGAAAGGCTATACATGTCTCAGTAATACTGGTAGAAATTATAATTCAAGACATGTTGTGTTTAATGAGCATTTTTTCTTTTGCAGACAAAGGAACTAAAACTACACAAAAGATATATAATGCAAAAATATCAACTCCAACAATACCTGAGGTTACCGACTAGAGTGCTGACCAGAAAGATGAAGAGACATCAGGGCCACAACACACTTTGTCTTCCATCAGACCAGGTCATAGTACAACCGAGTCATATGATCATCTCAACAACTCACCACATAGTAATTTCAACCCTGAAGGAAGTCCAGAACATGATGAAAGTAATTCACCATGTTCTGAACATTCCAATGCTAATGACAACAATCGAGCAAGTATTCCTGTAAGAACAGAACCTCATATGATTACAAGGGCTAAAATTGAAATCTTTAAACCTAAAATATATACAAAACTTTTATGCCAAAAGGAACCTAGTACTTATGAAGAAGAAGTCAAGTATAATCACTGGAAACTAGCCATGGATGAGGAGTACAATGCTCTCACAAAGAATAAGACATAGAGCTTAGTGCATCTATCCAGTCACAAAAATGTTAATGAAAACAAGTGGAGATATAAAATAAAGAGAAACCCTAACGGTAACATAGCAAAATACAAGGCAAGATTTGTTGCAAAAGGGTATACACAACAGTTTGGGTTTGACTTTAATGAGACTTTCTCCCCAATTGTAAAGCCAACCACTATACGAATTATTCTAACTAGCATTACATAATCAGTGGAGAATTAAACAATTAGATGTGAACAATGCATTTCTCAATGGTGAGCTACAAGAGGAGGTTTATATGGAACAACCGAAGGGCTATATTCAAAATAACAATGCAATCTTTGTGTGTAAACTTCACAATGCTATCTACGGACTCAAACAAGCCCCAAGAGTATGGCATCAAAAGTTTCGTACAACTTTGATCAGCTTAGGGTATAAGTCAACCAAGTCAGATAATTCACCATACATGAAAATAAATCATGGAAAAACAGTCTATCTACTGGTGTATGGATGATATACTAATTACAGGTAGTGATGATGATGAAATCAACAAGACCATCCAGCATTTAAATTGGACTTTCTCAATCAAAGAGCTTAGTGACTTAAGCTACTTTTGGGGTAAAGAAGTCATAAAGAAGAGTGCTGTTGAATTAGTTCTAAGACAGAAGAAATATATACCATAAATTCTTTCCAAAGCAAACATGGACTTAGCTAAGCCATTGCACACTCCTATGATTAGCAATTTACATCTCTCTAAGGACAAAGGAGAACATATTCCTAATAATCGACAATATAGAAGCATAGTATGTGCTCTACAGTATGTTATTATCACAAAACCAGAAACATGTTATAGTGTCAATAAAATTTTTTAATTTATGCAACACCCAAGTGATGAGCATTGGAAGGCTGCAGAGCATGTGTTACACTATCTTAGAGGAACAATTAGTCATGGAATATCATTACATACATGCAAAGAGTTAAATATACAAGCTTACACTGATGCTGACTGGGCTACCGACCCAGACCATAGATGATCCACATCTGACTACTGCATCTATCTAGGTGACAATCCCATCTCGTGGTGCTTAAAGAAGCAAGCAATAGTCTCATGCTCCACTACTGAAGCCGTGTACAGATGTGTTGCAAGCACAACAGCCGGACTAATATGGATCGAACAACTACTTCACGAAATTAGGATCAATCTAACAAAACGGTCGATTATCTTGTGCGATAACCTCAACACTGTTGCTCTTTCTGCAAATCCTATTCTCCGTTCACGAGCAAAGCACATTGGAATTGATTTGCACTTTGTTCATGAACAAATCAGTAGAGAAAAGCTTGATGTCTGCCATGTTCCAGCTGCACACCAGAGCGCAGACATTTTAACCAAGGCTCTCTCAGCTCAAAACTCCTCAAGGCTAAGGATGGACTTAAAAGTGGTGGAAAGCAGTGTAGATGATGAAGTAAGAGGAACCATAGCTAGGGTAGATAGAGGGAGTTAGAGCTATAAGATCTAACATGGTTTTTCATTTTAGATCTAAGGAGAACTGGCGAAAATAATTCATGGCGGCGTAAACGAGAAAGAGGAAGGAAACCCTAGCTGGGTTTGAAGGGGAGCAATAGAGATTATGCGACTGTTATCAAGTGGAGTCTTTTATTTTATTTATATTAAGTTAGGGTACAATGTACAGATTACCCATTTCATCCCAAAAGTCCATTATCTCATATGTATTTCTATATAAATACTCTTGTATGTAATCAGTATTGTTATTATCTGAAGCAATCAATAAAATACATTTTTTAATTTCTCTGTTAGAGCAAAAATAGGAAATAAGTCGTGTTTGAAGAAGTAACGATGACACATCTGAATCAACCAAAATGAACTCGGTATTGTCGTCTATGGATGGGGTAATGTTGAGAGCCACCCATTCCGCATTTCTTAAATTAACGGTTAGCGTCTTACACTGCTACCTATGTGTGTATAGGGATTTGATCCTTCACCTCTTACTCAACATCATAAAGCTTTGGTTGTATGATCTATCTTTTAGGGGGTAATTCACATATATAGTAACATTTGAAAGTAAAATTCTAGTCATATATCTTTAGTTCCAAACTTTGAATCAGAATTTGACATACATCGTGAATCGTAGAGTTAAATGATTCATATATTTAATATGTATATACAACCATATGCTAGAAATCTGCTTCCTGTTGGGTATAAAATGTCTTATAACTATGTAAAAACATAGATTCTTCTTTTCATAGCAATATTTTAAAGAATTTGAATTAATTTAAATGCCTGATATTCTACCACTAAACCTGAAGTTCATTTTCCCTTTCGGTTTTTATTATATTTTGAAATTTGTTGAAATGTAAATTCAAATATGTAAATTGATAATTTTTTAAATTCAACATTTATAAGATTTTGTAACATTCTCGGATTTTAGCTGGAATTAATTTGATAATAAATTCAATTTCTGGAATTAAATTACGAAATTTTTGGTAATTAATTTTGAATTTGGAATTTAATGATGAATTAATTGGGAAATTTCCAGAGCAAATAATGAAATGTATTTTTAAATAAGAAATTTTGAGTTTGGAATTCAATAATGAATATTTTGAATAATATTTAATTATAAATTTAATTGTGGATTAATTTGAAAAATTGAATATATATATATATATATATATATATATATATATATATCAAAAGAATGTAAATAAAAGAATTGATTTAAAATTCAACAAATTATGAATAAGAATTTTGATTTAGAATTTAAAAATAAATATGTTGAAAATAATTTGGATTTGAAATTCAAATATAAATGTATTGAAAGTAAATTTGGTTTAAAATTATATTTTAAAAAAAATTAGTAAAAAGTTTGTTTTTTTTAATTATAATATATACATATATGTATTAATTTGGAGGTTATATTTTAAATTTAATATAGTACTTTTCAAAAGTTATTCAAAGTTAATTATATATTTCAAAAAAATAATTGAATAATTTTTTTTATTTGAAAGTATGATAACTTAAGTTTAAATTTTAAGATAGGATATTCTTCTTTCTAACATAACACATATGTAAACATACTATATGAACATGAAAATAAAATATAAGGATTTAAAAAAACATAATTCTTAAGTATATAAAAGTATAAATATATGTAAATATAAAATGACAAGGGTTTAAAATAAAATTTAGAAATAAAATTTGATCAAAGGATTTAAACACAATTTAAATTGCATACGACAATTATAAAACAAGTAATAATATATAATAACAAGTGTAATAAAAATGGATACAAGTATCAACAAGTGTTAACATATAATTACAAGTGGCAAATGCATATTTATTTTAAACTAAGATTTAATTAAAATGTAATAAAAGAGAAGACAATTTCATTTCTTCTCATATCAAAACCTCGTTAACAAATTTACAAGCCAAGAAACTCAAAACAAAAAAAACCTGAGATGAAAGAAATCAAGACCAGAAATTAAATTCAAAACAAAAGAAAAGCCTCAGATCTGAAGCAAGCTAGGTTTCAAGCTAAAACACTCTCAGCAAACAACAGCCTGGAAAAGAAGGAAAAGAAATTTCTGTTTCAATTTCAAGCAAATCAAAAGCAAGCTGAATCAAAAACCAATTCAATATCCAAAAGCATTTCAAAGATCTGGAAAAAAAAAAGCAATTCAAAGCTTTAAAAAAAATTCAACTGTAAGGAAGAAGTATCAGAGTTCAATAGACCAGATTTAACTAGAAAATTTCAACATGAAAAGTAGAAGAGCAAAAGCCAATGTAAATCAAAAGCTGAAGTTAGCAAATACAAATCAAGTAACAAATCGAGATCAAATTCAAACAACAAGCTTCTGTTCAAACTGAGCATTGATCCAGGTTCCAGGAAAACATAATAATGTTTGGCCTCTATTCCTTAAGGTTATTGGTGAACAAACACACTCATCTTTAACTATTGTGTTGAATACTTGATGTATGTTATGTGGAGTTGCTTGATTTGTTGCCTGCATGCTGATATTTAGATGTAAATTTTTACGTGCACACATGCAAACATGCCTCTGTTTTATATGACAGGTTTGATTAACCTGTTCAAAAATTTACACCACCTAAAGGAATCAATATTAAGTTTTGATTCCTAAATAAAATTTGCTTGCACTTGTCAAATTAAAATTTTAAAAATAATTTCAAGAAATTTTATTAAGAAATTAACTGAAAACTTAAAAATATACAGTAAACCTTCAGAAATGATAAAAATCAACCATTTTAATTTTGAATTTGGATTTCATAAGCTAAATTGTATGAAAAAATGATGAATTTAGGTAATGGTTTCAAGGTTATATAATGGGAATTGTCGAATTTATTGAAATTGGTACTGTTATTAATATTTGATGAATGGAGAGATGATAAGCTTCGAAATTTACGTTGAAGGTAGCTTAAGTATTGGGGATTGTTGGAAAAATATTCAGATACTTTTTAGTCGATTGAAGCGGGATGAATTAGGGTTTAAATGTTTGTTTTGATCGATGACAGTGGCAAGATCGCCGTGTCATCTCCGATGCAATTGGGTCGATCGGACCCAGGGATGGTGATACATTGGATCATGGCGAGGCTCTTTCAAAAGGGCATGGTCGATAGTGGTTTGAATCGTCGACGAGGGGATGGTTTGTTGATTGGATTTGGTTCCTGGAAGAAGCACTGGGTTCGATAATGTTCAATTTTGATTTCGTCATTGTTAAGGCAACTTGGGTGGTCAGAACATATTAATGGATTGTCGGTAACTGATGGATGGTGGAGGCAAGGGACGGAGCAGCTGTGGGGACTCGTGCACGTGCATGAATATCTTCATTTATCTGAGTAGTTTTGGGATCGAAGAATAAGATGAAGTCACTCGGGTTCAATGCGAGGTTGTAACGTTATTTTATCGAAGTAAAGGGGGGTTCGCGAGTTTCTCAGGTATGTACTCGAGAATACTGAACAACGACCCGGGTTATCTAAAATGTCACAGGTTATAAAATTTAAAAATAATTATTTAACATAAAAACGATGCAAATGTTAAACAAGTTTTGAGGATAAATAAAGTGTAAAACGAAATGGTAAATTTAATCAAGTTTCAAGGCATATTAACTATGATTTTAAAAGCCAAATTGGATTTTAAACAAGTTGTAACAAAGTTTCAAAATTGAATTTTTAAGTTTAAAATTGATTTGTTTTTTTAGAAGTAACATATGATAGGTTAATTATATAATTGATTTCTAAATGCTTTTTGAATGAAATTTGATAATTAATTAAGGTAAGTGATCAATAAACGGATAATTTATCAAGGTAATTAATTTATCTATGTGATAAATTAAGGCAATTAATTGAGAGTTAATTAATTTATGTGACTAATTAAGATTAATGATTGATGGGAGATTTATTAAAGGTTGATTAATGATAAATTAATGGTTGATTAAAGGTTAATTAAGGATTAATAAAGGATAATTAATCAAGGTGATTAATTTAATTATATGATTAAATAAAGTGATAATTGTTTAATGAAGTAATTAAATGATAATTACTTAGTGTAATTAAGGAATGATTATTTTGTGTAATTACATTAAACGATAATTAATTGATTAAGATTAGTTAATTTATTATTAAAGGATAATTCTTGATTAAGGATAATTAATTAATTAATGTAACGACCCGGAATTTTTAAGCATTTGTAACCGGAATATTTAATTGATTTTAAATATTTAAAGGTTAATTATAACCTTAAATTGTGAATATCATGATTTATTTGACAATTAAATTGTAGGATTAAATAATTTGAATTGGATAAAATATGAAACCAGAGATTTTAAGCCTGTTGAATATAATTTGTAGGCTTGAAAAATTTATATTGATAGTACAGAGGATAATAGAAGTTGTAAAATTGAATTTAACTGTGGTTTGTTTAGTTTTAAAATTTTATTGTTTAAATTGAATTTAAAAATAGCCTTCCGAGGCACAGTTTCGGAATTTGACGAAACCAGTTCCATTGGGTCCGTGATATTGAATTATTATCGGATTTCAAATTTCGTTTTGTCCGGAGCTAGTATGTGAGTGTACGAAATATAAACGTGCTAGGAATTTAATTGATAATAACCTAATAAAATTTAATTTAATTGGTTAAGCTTCCTTTACACGCTTCCTTTCTTTTCAATCACTTCCTGCCTACTTCATCAACACAGCCGAATTGAGGAACAGGTTTTCCCCTAATTCTAAATTCATTCTCCAATTCGAAAACTCAGAATAAAATGGCCGAACTATTGTTAAAAAAAAGAGGATGAAGGAGGAATCATTTCGATCAAATAGAAATTTTAGTGGTCGCCTCCTATCTCGTCTTCCCCCTCCTTTATTCTTTCTGTTCGATTCGCCCTCTTCTCAAATGCAAACCGCTTCGTTCATAAAAAAAAATCGCGATAAAATCGCTAAAGGAAGGCCGACCGAAGTCAAGACCTGGAGGGTCATACGCGTGGGTAGATGCACGGTCATCGCGATTGGGGTGGGTGGTCGAATTTTGGGCAGTTGGGGCAGGCAACGCTGTGGTTTTTGGAGGCGAAACTGAGTCATAGGGTGACTTGGTGACACCTACATGCGAATTTTGGAGGCGGGTCTGGTGTTATCGTGTTGTAGTTTTGGAAAGGTTGGTCGTTTAGTTCGTGAGCGTTTCTGGGAACTGGTGGTGACTGCGATTTGGGACGCAGCAGTGAGGTATAAGCCTGTTTGTTTAATTCTGTATATGTTAGAAAATATAACTATAGCAAGTTTCAAATTGATGATTTAAAAACAGTAAATTTTGAAGTTTATTTCCTAAATAAATTTTTGATTATCGAAACTAACAACAAGATTTAAGCAGAACACAATAAAATTTGATAATTTCTAAAGTTTAAGAGTTAGTTAACAAGATAGGATTTTAAAGCTGAAATTATTGAAATATCTTGACTTGGGAAAAATGATTTAAAATTTAGATTTTAGAAATGTACATAAATGATTCCTGAAATATAGGTAGATTCAAAAGAGGTTAAATATACAAGCATACACCTTAAATTTTTTTTACTTATTTTAAGCAAAGTATTAAAGTAATAAGTTTGTTTAAAAATAAATTTTTAGTTTAAACCCAATTTTTAGTTTATAATAAATTTAGTGGTTGGCTAAAATCATATAATGAATAATAAATCGTTTGATTAGTTCAAATATTAATAAATCGTAAAAATTGTTATACAAGGTTTAAATATCGTGGGAAAACAAGTCATGGTGGATTGGATTGCAATCTGAAAATCAAAGGTGAGTTAATCTCACTCAGTTTAAATTTAAATTTAAATGTTTAAATTTAAATAATTGTTTGAATGGTTGAATTGTTGATGTGCTATTGTATGTTATATTTGAGAATTGATGCATTTTATTGTGCGAACGTCTGTGAATGCAGGGAAAACAGGTTGGAGGGATCCAACTGGACCCCTCACATTTATTTAAATTATTCAATATTCTCTGTTGTGATTATTTGATATCTTATGATGAGTTATATTGGGATATTTAATGTTATGGTTTGATTAAATATTTGGGTATAATGAACTACCAAATTATATGAATTGGATTGTTGAAAAGAAAATAAAAAGAAGTAAATTTGTAATCGAAATAATTATAGAAAGTTTGAATAAATTAAGAATGAATTGGAGAGAAATAGAAGTAATATGAAAATAATGCTAAATAACTTCGAGTATGAAGAGAAATGGAATTTTGAATAAAACGAAATCGATGAATTGTAAACTTAAGTGATATCAATTAAAGAAATAAAGAATGATTTAAAATTTAAAGTTTAAATTTATTTAAAGGAACGAAGAAGTAATTGAGAAATCTATAAAAAAAAAAATGGAATCAAGAAATGAGATCTGAAATTAATAGATTCTGAATTTAAAGGGAATAAATTGGAAATCAATTTGGGAAATTGATTTAAGTGATTGAAGCTAGGATTTTACTCTGGATAACCAAGTACATGTTTAAAGTAAATTCTTAAATAAATTTAAAGGTTTTAAAGTTGTTGTAAAAATCAAGTTTTAGAAATTTATTATTTTTAATATTTAAATTCAATAGTAAGTATTTTCCTAAATTTATTATAGTAGTAATTACTTAAAAGTGACCTAGTATTTTGTTTTCAAAAGTAAAAATCTAGTTTTATATCCTATTAAGTAACTTTATTTTCAAATACTCATATAGTATATATTTTTACAAAATATTGAAGTAATTTAACTAAAATGCTTAAAAGTATATACGTTTTCAAAAGTAAAGCATTTTAACTTACTTTAAAAATCTGTTTTTGTGCATGGTGATTTCAGAGGAGATAGAAAATATTTGGGAAAGTTGATTCTGAGAAGAATGATAGTTTGAAACTGTTTTCAAAGGATTGAAAATAAAAATATATCCTGTGAAGATATTTTGAGATAAATAAATAATTTGGGGAAATTATTTATTGATTGATGGTTGTTTGTGAATATTAATTGATAGTTAAATAACCGACTATCAATATTGGACAATGCGTTAATCGTTTCGAAGAGACCGGGATCGAGATTAATTTCTCGAAAACCACTTCGATCCGGTTTGTACGTTTCGTGAAAAACGATTTTGGATTCGAAGATGGAGCAGTGAAGTGCAAGGGCTATTCGCTACTAATCCTGAGGATATTTCCAAAATGGATGTAGTAGGAATAGTGCCTTCGGTTCCGTTCGAACCCGGGACGGACTTGTATGGATGAATGCTTGCGAAACATCGTCAGGTGGGCGATGGGCATTCAAAGTGAAACGTTCTAAAAGGTAACGCTTAGCCTCAAGCCTCATCAAATGGGAATGACTGAAAATCAGGGGATATGCAGCAAGGTTAGGTGGGTCATGCCCAAGCAGGACAAGATAATTCCCCTGTCTAGATGTCCCTTTATTATTTCGACTTAGTGGGTGGTTGGTCGCGCCAACCACGGGGTTTATCTTGTTCGGGACTGTTCAGTAAGGAATGGTTCCGGCCTTGTGTTGCAGGGGATGAAGGGAGTAGTCCTCGGTACTGTGATCTAGACCACGTACTGTGACAGGTGGTACCCCAGTGCCTAGTCATTGTTGGAAATCCATTTTCCCTACGAGCCTTGTACGAGTTTTGTTTGTATTACCCACTTTGTGGCTAGTAGCTGGAACTTAATAGATGTAACAATTTCGGCTATTTTATAAGTATTTGTATATAAACCCTATTATAATATCAGAGGATTTCTATAAAAATTGTTTTAGCTATCGTAAGGTAAAAACCCGACATGTTTATTTGTGGCGTGGTCTTACGAGATGCTTTTGTTTTCAAAGGATTTTTGAAACTTTAATGATCAATTGGGTGTGATTTTCTCACGCTGGTAATCCAGACTGACTCGGGTGTTATTTAACTGTAATGCTCGGGTCAGACCGAGTATTATAGCATACAGGATATGATGCTGTGGAGCTCAGGAAACGAGCTGGATGATGATACGTATTCTCGTACTTGTATATATATTTCCGCTGTTTGAGTTGTTGTGTATTCATTTTATGTTATTGATGTGAGCTGTGACTGATGTACTCTGATGATGTAATATATGTAAACTGATATATTTGATTTTGAGTAAAGATTATTTATTATCTATTATATTTTATTCCGCTGCGATGGTTAGATTCTGTTGTTGTTTCCTATTTTCTTCTTCTACCTCTTCTTCTTAAACCCAAATGGTTCGTATTTCTGTGCAACTTGAGTTGATTTAGGTAGAATAGTGTTGACTCAAGGGGTACGGATTTGCGGGTCGTTACACTTGGTATCAGAGCTTAGGTTAGCGATAACCTTGGCTCTGGTGGGAATTACTCATTTAAATTAGAGTCTATAGTACTCTAAAATGAGTTTGAGTGTATTAATAGATATGAGTGCGTATTTGTTAGTGAATATAAATTGTTTTAATATTGTGTTGATTGATTTATTGAGTGGCATATGAACCTTCGTCGACACAGTCTGCGCAACTGCATCGAAGGGGTTTCTAAACATTTGAATAGAGCAATCGACACGGTATTGTTTTAAATATGGGTAAATGAAATAATTTTACCCAAAAATATATTTTCAATATAAAGAAAGTTTTTGTAAGCTATTTAGCTGATATATGGTTGCTTGGATGTTAGAAATGATAATATTAAAGTATTATCATTGTTAAATAAAAATTGAACTAGAAATTGAAAAAAAAAATAACCAAAGTTTGAAGGAAATAAAGTCATAATGAAATGAAATGTATAAATATGAATTACAAATGTAATTATAAAATTGAAATGTATTCAAGTGAGAATTTGTATAAGCATAAACTGTACAAAAGAAATATAGTTAAAACTTATTTAAGCAAGATTTGGAAATTTAAAACCCAGAGATTTGGGAAATATTTTGAAGATAAATAGTAGCATTGTTGTTTTTGGAGTATTTCTGAAAGGAAAATTGTTTTAAATAAATTTTGGGAAGATATTTAGCATTTGATGTCACTTCAGTCGCTGGAAAATAACTCCGGTGATGACTGCAGCATCATCGTTGTTCATTTTCGAGTTTCTAAGTGATGAATTACTGCCAAATTGGTTTGTTCAGAAAAACTTGTTTGTTTTCGAAAATTTCAAAGGAAATTTGATGGAAATAAAGGCTAGGATTAGTTTAAATTTTTGAGAAATGTGATTTTGAAATGTTGGAGATTTCAAAATAATTTGAAGCCAAAGCCGGGTGTTTAGAAATCCTGATGAGATGATTGTAAGCTTATAAATTGAGATGATTTTTAAATCATGAAAGAAATATAAGCTTTGAATGTTGGAATGTAAATTTAAAGAGAAAGGTTAAAAATGAAATTAACTTAGATTGGAGAATAAAATCTAACTGGATAAAATAAACTGAATAAGCTGAAAATAATATCCAGTTGTATTCGAATTAAGTTAAAATCAAACCGAGTTAAATAAAACTGAGTTAAAATAAAATTGAATTGGAATAAAAATTCAATTAAGTTATTGAATGGAATTAAATTCTTACCTGGATAAATAAAAAAATAAATTGGATAAGACATGAGAATTTAAATAAATAAACCAGAACAACTTATAAGAGAATTAAAAATCCTTGGGAATAAAATATGCTTAGGCTATGAATAAATAGAAGGCTTGAATTAAAAATAAAAGATGAATATATTCAAGCCTGGAATGGATGCGATTGTATGAAATATAAGTTGTGACTTATAAAATTTAAAATGGAATACGAAGCCCAAATTTAATATTTTGATGAACTGGAAAACGAAAGGAAATCCAAACTTGAATTATAAAGTATATTGAACTTAAGGAAATAAAATGAAGTGATATTTGGAATTAAAAAAAAAAATTCGAGTGTTGGATTATGAATAAGGGGAGAACTAATTGGATATTAAATTAGTTAATGGAATTGAATTGTAATTTTATGATGAGGTTTGAAAATAAAACTCAAGTTATAATTAAATTTGACTTACATTGTCGATGAAGGAAATATAATTAAAAGTGGCCTTGAAAATTTATTTATTGATTCGTGAATGAAAATTCAATGTAAGTTAATAAAATTGGATTAAAATAGAATCAAGTTAAATTGGAAAGAGGAATTTATTTGCAAAATGAAATAAGCTTAAGTGTATATATATATATATAAAAATGGAATAAATTGAAGTGAATTAACTTAAAACTAAACAAATGGAAGAGTTGAATTAAATTCAACTAAAACTAATTTTAATGATATTGGATTGAATTTGAATCAAGTGGATTGAGTAGATAAACTAACTATATTGAATGAACAAATGGATGGGATAAATAAGAATTAAATGAAGTATGGTTTAAGTAAGTTGAGAAATGGTTGTTGAATGACATAGCTTGGATTGTCTTCGAGCTGAATAAATTAGTCCGGAATAAACAATTTTGGAATGAATTATAGTGAATGGTTTGTGAATGAAATTCAAATAGAGTGTGTCGAGCTAAATAAATGGTCGTGAATGAATTGAAATTAAAAGGAAATTTAATTGGCAATGAAGATGAACCAAAATTGTTAATGGTTTTGAATGAACTGGTTTGGATAATACAGTGAGATGCAAAGTGAATGGATTCAAATCTGAAATGCAATGAAAATGAGAATATATGGATCGTGAATAAATTTAAAAACGGAATAGAATTGAGTTGAATTCCCTTTAAAATGGTTATAAACCATGAATGCTTATTTAGTCACCTAGATCTTGTCAAATTGCAACGAATAAATTATCATTGGATGTAAATGGAAGTAATTAAAATTCTATGAGTCGATAGAAGTAAAATAAATTAATTTTGAAAGCAATTGAATTAAATATGAGTTCAGTTTGCTTAAGAATAAATTAAATATAAGCAATTGAATTTTAAGTTATTCAAATTGATGAAGTTGTGTACGAATAGATGGAAGACCATTCAAAATTGAGTGAAAATGGTTATAAATGAATTAAAACAGTTGAATTGGCATGGAAACTATATAAATTGCTTATGGAAAAATATTTGGTGTGAATTTCTTACATGTTTAACTATTGTAAATAAGTAAAATGTAGTTAAACTTTATTTATATCGTACTTACATGTTTAAATTGAGTAAGTACAGGTACCTGGAAGCCGTGTGACTGGATTTGGTTGCATTAACTGCTAAAAAAATAAGCTGCGTGCTTAAAAATGTTAAATAAGGTACGCCTACGCAATTAAAATAGGAAATATGAACTGTTTTTTGTTTTTCCGACGGTGTGGGTCGATGTATATATATTTATCTCTTTTTTCAAATTGCAAAAGCTCCTCCGTACAAAGGGGACTCTGCCAAAAAATTTCAGAAATTTTAGGAGTTAGAAATTTTTTGAAAATTTTGGAAAATTTTGTTAACGACAAAACTATTTAGAATTGGAAACTAAAATAAGTTAGTAAATGAAACTAATTAAAGTAATGACTTAAATTAGTTATAAATGAAGGATAAAATTTAAAAGTTCAAGGTTGAAAATAAATGAAATACATATGTAATGTGGAAATCGATTTGAATAGAAATAGATATAAACTAAAGTCAGAGTGAAATAAATATAAGAAAAACATAAAATACTTATACTAACTTAAGTAAGAAATGGTCAATTCTTAATTGGAAATTGAATATTTCAAATGTACTCGAAGTTGATATTGAGAGAAATATTGACGTTTGGTAAGGAAGTCGATAAAATGTTTTTGGAATATTGTGATTGGATATTATTGTTATGAAGGATATGCAGGTATGAAAAAGGGAAAAGAGAATGGAATTGATTTCAAGAGATAAATTTGAAATGCTCGACAAAAAGGTATGTATGTAAATTTAGTATGAAATTTGATTGGGACTTGGATTTGGATTGAGCCACTTGGCCTTTTTGTTTTCTTTTTGGATTTGGGAGGCCGTAGAGCCATTTTGTAGTTGTACCGAGCTAGCCGCGCAAAGGAGATGCCGGCGAAATTTTTCGGGAATTTACGGAGTTAGAAAAATTTTGAGAAAATTTTGATAATTCTAAATTGGTTTTAATTTGAAACTTGAATGATTTGTCAAATAGGATTGTTTGCAATCTAGGGAAAGGTTTGGACAGTTAATAAGAATAATAATGGGTCTTTTGTAAAAAGATAATTGGTAAGGATGTTGAACGGTTTGGTTTCGGGAAATAATAAACGGGTATTGGACCATTCTTCCTAATTAGTAATTTCGGGGACGAAATTCTTTTAAGGGGGGAGAAATGTAACGATCCGGAATTTTTAAGCATTTGTAACCGGAATATTTAATTGATTTTAAATATTTAAAGGTTAATTATCAACTTAAATTGTGAATATCATGATTTATTTGACAATTAAATTGTAGGATTAAATAATTTGAATTGGATAAAATATGAAACCAGAGATTTTAAGCCTGTTGAATATAATTTGTAGGCTTGAAAAATTTATATTGATAGTACATAGGATAATAGAAGTTGTAAAATTGAATTTAACCGTGGTTTGTTTAGTTTTAAAATTTTATTGTTTAAATTGAATTTAAAAATAGCCTTCCGAGGCACAGTTTCGGAATTTGACGAAACCAGTTCCATTGGGTCCGTGATATTGAATTATTATCGGATTTCAAATTTCGTTTTGTCCGGAGCTAGTATGTGAGTGTACGAAATATAAACGTGCTAGGAATTTAATTGATAATAACCTAATAAAATTTAATTTAATTGGTTAAGCTTCCTTTACACGCTTCCTTTCTTTTCAATCACTTCCTGCCTACTTCATCAACACAGCCGAATTGAGGAACAGGTTTTCCCCTAATTCTAAATTCATTCTCCAATTCGAAAACTCAGAATAAAATGGCCGAACTATTGTTAAAAAAAAAAGAGGATGAAGGAGGAATCATTTCGATCAAATAGAAATTTTAGTGGTCGCCTCCTATCTCGTCTTCCCCCTCCTTTATTCTTTCTGTTCGATTCGCCCTCTTCTCAAATGCAAACCGCTTCGTTCATTAAAAAAAATCGCGATAAAATCGCTAAAGGAAGGCCGACCGAAGTCAAGACCTGGAGGGTCACACGCGTGGGTAGATGCACGGTCATCGCGATTGGGGTGGGTGGTCGAATTTTGGGCAGTTGGGGCAGGCAACGCTGTGGTTTTTGGAGGCGAAACTGAGTCATAGGGTGACTTGATGACACCTACATGCGAATTTTGGAGGCGGGTCTGGTGTTATCGTGTTGTGGTTTTGGAAAGGTTGGTCGTTTAGATCGTGAGCGTTTCTGGGAAGTGGTGGTGACTGCGATTTGGGACGCAGCAGTGAGGTATAAGCCTGTTTGTTTAATTCTGTATATGTTAGAAAATATAACTATAGCAAGTTTCAAATTGTTGATTTAAAAACAGTAAATTTTGAAGTTTATTTCCTAAATAAATTTTTGATTATCGAAACTAACAGCAAGATTTAAGCAGAACACAATAAAATTTGATAATTTCTAAAGTTTAAGAGTTAGTTAACAAGATAGGATTTTAAAGCTGAAATTATTGAAATATCTTGACTTGGGAAAAATGATTTAAAATTTAGATTTTAGAAATGTACATAAATGATTCCTGAAATATAGGTAGATTCAAAAGAGGTTAAATATACAAGCATACACCTTAATTTTTTTTACTTATTTTAAGCAAAGTATTAAAGTAATAAGTTTGTTTAAAAATAAATTTTTAGTTTAAACCCAATTTTTAGTTTAAAATAAATTTAGTGGTTGGCTAAAATCATATAATGAATAATAAATCGTTTGATTAGTTCAAATATTAATAAATCGTAAAAATTGTTATACAAGGTTTAAATATCGTGGGAAAACAAGTCATGGTGGATTGGATTGCAATCTGAAAATCAAAGGTGAGTTAATCTCACTCAGTTTAAATTTAAATTTAAATGTTTAAATTTAAATAACTGTTTGAATGGTTGAATTGTTGATGTGCTATTGTATGTTATATTTGAGAATTGATGCATTTTATTGTGCGAACGTCTGTGAATGCAGGGAAAACAGGTTGGAGGGATCCAACTGGACCCCTCACATTTATTTAAATTATTCAATATTCTCTGTTGTGATTATTTGATATCTTATGATGAGTTATATTGGGATATTTAATGTTATGGTTTGATTAAATATTTGGGTATAATGAACTACCAAATTATATGAATTGGATTGTTGAAAAGAAAATAAAAAGAAGTAAATTTGTAATCGAAATAATTATAGAAAGTTTGAATAAATTAAGAATGAATTGGAGAGAAATAGAAGTAATATGAAAATAATGCTAAATAACTTCGAGTATGAAGAGAAATGGAATTTTGAATAAAACGAAATCAATGAATTGTAAACTTAAGTGATATCAATTAAAGAAATAAAGAATTATTTAAAATTTAAAGTTTAAATTTATTTAAAGGAACGAAGAAGTAATTGAGAAATCTATAAAAAAAAAATTGGAATCAAGAAATGAGATCTGAAATTAATAGATTCTGAATTTAAAGGGAATAAATTGGAAATCAATTTGGGAAATTGATTTAAGTGATTGAAGCTAGGATTTTACTCTGGATAACCAAGTACATGTTTAAAGTAAATTCTTAAATAAATTTAAAGGTTTTAAAGTTGTTGTAAAAATCAAGTTTTAGAAATTTATTATTTTTAATATTTAAATTCAATAGTAAGTATTTTCCTAAATTTATTATAGTAGTAATTACTTAAAAGTGACCTAGTATTTTGTTTTCAAAAGTAAAAATCTAGTTTTATATCCTATTAAGTAACTTTATTTTCAAATACTCATATAGTATATATTTTTACAAAATATTGAAGTAATTTAACTAAAATGCTTAAAAGTATATACGTTTTCAAAAGTAAAGCATTTTAACTTATTTTAAAAATCTGTTTTTGTGCATGGTGATTTCAGAGGAGATAGAAAATATTTGGGAAAGTTGATTCTGAGAAGAATGATAGTTTGAAACTGTTTTCAAATGATTGAAAATAAAAATATATCCTGTGAAGATATTTTGAGATAAATAAATAATTTGGGGAAATTATTTATTGATTGATGGTTGTTTGTGAATATTAATTGATAGTTAAATAACCGACTATCAATATTGGACAATGCGTTAATCGTTTCGAAGAGACCGGGATCGAGATTAATTTCTCGAAAACCACTTCGATCCGGTTTGTACGTTTCGTGAAAAACGATTTTGGATTCGAAGATGGAGCAGTGAAGTGTAAGGGCTAGTCGCTACTAATCCTGAGGATATTTCCAAAATGGATGTAGTAGGAATAGTGCCTTCGGTTCCGTTTGAACCCGGGACGGACTTGTATGGATGAATGCTTGCGAAACATCGTCAGGTGGGCGATGGGCATTCTAAGTGAAACGTTCTAAAAGGTAACGCTTAGCCTCAAGCCTCATCAAATGGGAATGACTGAAAATCAGGGGATATGCAGCAAGGTTAGGTGGGTCATGCCCAAGCAGGACAAGATAATTCCCCTATCTAGATGTCCCTTTATTATTTCGGCTTAGTGGGTGGTTGGTCGCACCAACCACGGGGTTTATCTTGTTCAGGACTGTTCAGTAAGGAATGGTTCCGGCCTTGTGTTGCAGGGGATGAAGGGAGTAGTCCTCGGTACTGTGATCTAGACCACGTACTGTGACAGGTGGTACCCCAGTGCCTAGTCATTGTTGGAAATCCATTTTCCCTACGAGCCTTGTACGAGTTTTGTTTGTATTACCCACTTTGTGGCTAGTAGCTGGAATTTAATAGATGTAACAATTTCGGCTATTTTATAAGTATTTGTATATAGACCCTATTATAATATCAGAGGATTTCTATAAAAATTGTTTTAGCTATCGTAAGGTAAAAACCCGACATGTTTATTTGTGGCGTGGTCTTACGAGATGCTTTTGTTTTCAAAGGATTTTTGAAACTTTAATAATCAATTGGGTGTGATTTTCTCACGCTGGTAATCCAGACTGACTCGGGAGTTATTTAACTGTAATGCTCGGGTCAGACTGAGTATTATAGCATACAGGATATGATGCTGTGGAGCTCAGGAAACGAGCTGGATGACGATACGTATTCTCGTACTTGTATATATATTTCCGCTGTTTGAGTTGTTGTGTATTCATTTTATGTTATTGATGTGAGCTGTGACTGATGTACTCTGATGATGTAATATATGTAAACTGATATATTTGATTTTGAGTAAAGATTATTTATTATCTATTATATTTTATTCCGCTGCGACGGTTAGATTCTGTTGTTGTTTCCTATTTTCTTCTTCTACCTCTTCTTCTTAAACCCAAATGGTTCGTATTTCTGTGCAACTTGAGTTGATTTAGGTAGAATAGTGTTGACTCAAGGGGTACGGATTTGCGGGTCGTTACAATTAATGTGATTAATTAATTACAATAATTAATTTGAGGATAATTAATTAATTTATTAATTAAGGATAATGTATTTGTAATTAACTAAGGATAATTAATTAAATGGTAATTAATTAAGGGATAATTAATTTATTAATTAATCAATTAAGGGTAATTAATCAAAGGATAATTAAATAATTAAAGGTAAATTATTTAATGATTAAAGGTTAATTAATTTATTAATTAATAAATGATTAAAGGATAATTAATCAAATAATTTGTAATTAATTAATGTTAATTAACCATGATTAGTGTTTATTCATAAGTAATTAATCTGATTTAAATTAATCAGATAATTAATTGATTTTGCTTATGGATGTATAAATTGTATGAATGCCTTGAGTTGATTTATAATGATTCTATGATGTGGATTGTTTTGATTGAGCTGTTTGTGTATATTATTTATTTGTAATGTATTCACATATTTATCTGTGATGCATTTACATATCTATCTGTGAATCTGTGAATGATGATAAGCGTTATAGGATTATACCGCTTATCAAATATTATTGTGCTTGAATATATGATGATTGATGATGTTGCACTATTGTGTAAAACCCTTGGACTACACCTTACACATACAAATATGGATTGCACGAGGAAACTGGTTAAGTCATGGATTTTTGAAATGGTTTTAAAACTGAATCTTCAATTCAAATGTTTTGGAATTGGGTTAAATATGAAAGCTTTTGAAAGGGAGTTTTGAAGATAAAATTTATTTTGAGATAACTTAATAAAGTTTTGAAATTTAAAATAGTTTGATTTGAATTTGAATTCAAAGGTTTGAAATTGAACTCTATATTTGGAAATTATGGTGTAAAAAGGTTTTGCAAGTTATAAAGGTGTTTATATGTGTTTTAAACCATTTTAAAAGTATTGTTTCGGGAATTCGAATTTAACCCAATTTTATATTTGAAAGGCTTTAACTCGTGCAAATGTAATCGGATTTTTTCGAAACGAAAACTATTTGTTTTCAAATAATAATAGCTTTCATATAAAAAAGGATTTCCAATTTGTATTGAAAGATTTCAAATTTGAAGTGGAATTGAAATAGTTTTGAAAGGCTATGAATTAATCTTTGTGAAAGTTTGTTGAACTTTGTTTTGAAATTGAAGAGGATTTTGAAAGGAGTATCTTTTATATAAAAGATTTGGAATGGGAATTGTGAATGAATCTTTGGAAATGGGTTTGAAGCTATAAATTGAGTTTTTGATTTAATAATTGGATGAGTTAATCCAATTTGAAAAGGGAATTTTTTTTTGGAAGAATGTGAATGGATCTTTGTGAAAAATGGGTGAACTTTGTGAAGTGAATCTTTTTGTTTAAAGATTTGAAAAATGGTAATTCGTTTAAACCATTTGAAAGAAAGGTTTTGGTTTTTAAGTTGTGACTTAATTGAAATCCCATTATCCATATGATTTTTAAATATTGCGCTCATTATTCGGTTTAGCCGGGAGAGGACATTGTGTCATATAACCCATTTCGAATAATGATACGACGATATGGATAACATTTGAAGACTGGTGGTGAAGACCGGATATTTCCGGAAATGAAAGGATAACTCGTCGAATATCGCTACATTGGCTGATCCCCGGTATAGAGATTTGATCACCTTTTGTGATGGGAAGTCCGGATGTGATTAGGGATTATTTGAATTTGCAAGCGCTTCTTTGGAAGTGCCTTCGATTCTGTTCGAATCCAGAACGGACTTGTATGGATGGGCGTTTGACATTACACTTTGAGATGTAAAACCAGTTTCTATCAAATACATTTCTGTTTGGTGGCGGAGATTTATTCTCTTAGCTTAACACCCTTCTCTGAGATGTACGAGCTCAGAGGTTATGTAGTTGATGGTTACTAGTGATACATTCCCAATTTGGTAACGTGGCATACAAAGTGCTGCTGATCATTTGTTGATCAAAGCCTGGCTTTGTGAAAAAGCATAGCTTTGTGGACGAGACTTCGTCGAGCCTCACAACCCGAAAATGGTCAAAACAGGAATTTTACGGCAAGGTTGCAGGGGTCGCACTCCTAGGTTATGTCCATCTCTTCTGGATAAAAGGTGGTATCACGGTATATGGAGCCCAGAAGTTTACCTAGTGGTTGCTGCATACTTATTGCTGTGTGGTTGTTGGTGTCGAGCGCTCGAATAAAGGTTGGTTAGGACTGGGGGTGGCATATCTTAGGTGTTACTCCCGGAAGGGAGTTCACCGGCCTTGTGTCGGTAGGGAACTGTTTGGTTCCTGGGGGCGTCACTCCACTGGAGTTCCATTTTTAAGGAAGTTCCTTAGCCTGACCATTTGTTGGAAATCCAATCAAACAATACGTGCTCTGTACGGTTTTAGTTGTATAACCTGCCATGGAATGTGGCGGTAACCTGCTATTGAACATGGTAGCTATAGTAGGCATACGATGAAATGTTGTATGCTGCCTAAGATTAATATTATACTTTCTAAAGGTTTTTTGCACTATGCACTAATAATAATATCAAATGGTTTTCGCGTATCAAGCATTTTTGACTATCATAAGGAGAAATCTCCTCCAAGTGTACGCTTGCATTGTGTTTGTGGCGGAAGGCCTTATGTCAGTTTCATTTTCCAAAAAGCATTGCGGATTTCAATTTTAATCTTTTGTTGTTTGTTTTTAAAGATGAACTGTTTTTGTTTGCACATACCAGTCCCATGACTGACCCAGAGTTTATTGTTCCTTCCTAAACTCTGGGTGCCCAAAATTTTCCACACGGGCAGTTTAGAGTTGGGTTTTTCAGATAATAGACGTAGATTCGATAGTCTTCTTTAGTCTGTGGATGATTGACCTTGCTTAATACATCGTGATGGGGGTTCTCGCTAGCTTTGGATTGGAGATGGAGTTTTTGGAGTTTGGCATTGAAGATATTGTCTTTCCACTACTGTCATCTCTGTTATTGTCTAATATCTATCTTTAATATATTGATAGTCATTTGTATCATATTATATTCATTGTTGTATCAGATATTGTATATCAATGATATATTATTATTCATTTTCTTCCATTGTGTTGTTGTACTTAATGTGTTATAAGCTCAGGCGAACCAGATTCGACGTTTGAATTAACGGCGTTCGAGTACAAGTGAAGTACGGGTGCCGATTTTCAAAGGTCGTGTTCGGGTCGTTACAGATTCAGTACAGGAGAAACCAATATTAATTGCAATACATATTAGCAAAAAATAGCATTTTAAGTGAAAGCGCTATTGTTAGTCCGACTCAAAGAATTAAGCGGTAGAATAAACTCTGTCCGGACCCTAAGCGCCAATGATATAACCAAATTTTACTATGTCGCTCTTTTTCACTTTTAGCCTCCACTAACATTTACTTTATCCCCATTTGTCTCAAAATAGCTCGCACAACTACAAAACCCTAAACTTTCATCGTCTTTTCTTCGCTCATAATTCCCCTTTGTGATTTCTCTTACTCGATTCGCCTTAGGCTAGCAACGAACTTCTTGGCCCTTCCCTTGAACTACTATGGTTAGGAACTTTTTAGCAACTTCAATTCTTTATCTTATTATTATGGAACTTTGAAATTAATCTTGGTTCATGCATTTTGTTTAGATCCATATTGTTTGCATGGAAACATTGCTATTTGATTTTTAATAAAAAATATATAAAAAGTTATGTATCAATTAACTTCTGACCGGCTAATAAAACAAGATTTATAGTTTGTTTGATTGTTGATTTGATTAAGCCCATTTTAGGAATTGATTTTTTCTATAAACTTGGTTTTTTCCCCTCTGTTAATAACATCAGTAAAATAGTAAGAATGATTTTTTGGATTTACTTGTTACCCTATCCACATACATATATCTAATCAGGGATGTTGTAATGTTAGATAAATAGATTAATATATTGACGTCGCAATACAATTAATAGTCACTAATTTTTATTATTAGTGATTTAACTTCTCGAAAAAGATTAATTCACAAGTTCATTAGATTCCCTTATATGTTGAGAGTGAGTATATTTATACATCTCGAGAGCTGTGGTTTTCATGCATTCAAGGACAGATTTTGAATAATTGTAGTAAATCCTTTTGGTGATAACCTAGACGTGTATTGTGGGTTCAGTTCAAGTCACCCAAGCTCTGCCTGGGTATATAAAAATAATTTGTCATGTATAACCCAGCAAAACTCCATTTCATACTGTATTTTAAATCTTTATTGCATAAAAAATTATTTTCATGCATGGTTATAGATTTCAGATTTAGAATAAAATATAATAGGAATTCACTTATGCTTCTTGTGTGTTCTTGTTATTGTTATATCAACAGCTTTTGATGAGTGTATCTTCGGTATTGGCTGATTCTAATATCTCTTACACGTACTCAATAATGGAGTATTGGAGAATTGCTACTTAACAAATGTCCATATCTTTTAGTAGTAATCATTATATATATATATATATATATATAGTAATTTCAAATAGCATTGCAGATAACAGGTGTGGAAGTAATGAAAAAGAGCCCCATGAGTGGATTTTTTGAAGGGAAATTTTGACCTTAATCCCTCTCTATAAAATAAATTAGGCCTGCATCCACCAAACTTTAAAATTCAAATTACATCCATGTTTTCAAACAAAGCACAAATCCGCCCGCGAAACTCAATCGTCTCATTTAATCGAGATTTAAAAAAAAACTTATAGAACATTGATCGACTTTAATTTCTTCAATCAAACCTTTGTTTACCGAATAACTAATTGTCGACGTGAGTTAAAATCAACTAAAATAGAATCAAATTCGTAACCCTAGAATCGCAAAAAACGTGGTTATGAATGATAGATTATAGAATGAGAAGTAGCTTGTACTGAAATTGCCACAACATATGCCTACTGTGAAGAAAATGCGAGATTACAACAGGAAGAGACTGATAATATTGATCTACAACTAACAGCAAATCAAACAGAGGAAGAAAAAAAGCGAAAAACAGATTAAAAAAATCAAAATATTGACATATTAAATTATGTATAATGGTCGTTTGAATTTAAAAGTTCATTTACATGTAAAATTGTTAAAGAAAATATTTGACGTATGCAATTTTGAATGTTGGTTGGTTGAAATTAGTAGATTTGTTTGCATATAAAATTGGTGATGGAAAATATTATGTTGCTTTCTATATAACATCACATCATTAGTAGATCATTATTATGTTGCAAAACATAATGGGCAAATCTATGCCTGGAGAAATATTAGAGATGGGCAAATATTTGTTTGTCAAATAATTGTCTGACTAATCTATACCTGGTTAATGTTTTTCCAGCATAAATTAGATTTATTAAACATGCATTAAAACGTACCATGTGTTATTTTGTATATAACATAGATCATTCCACAAAACATAACAGGCAAATCTATGCCGAGAGAAATATTAGGCAGGTAAATATTAGCCAAGCAAATATTTGTCTGCCTAATACTTGTCTAATTAATATTTTCCCAGCATAGATTTGATTTACCGATCATATATTAAAATGTACCATATGTTGCTTTGTATATAACATAGATCATTTTGCAGAACATAATAGGAAAATATGTGTCGGAAGAAATATTAGGAGACAAATATTTGTGTGGAAAATATTAGCCAGGCAAATATTTGCCTGACTAATATATACCTAATTAATATTTTCCCAGCATAAATTACATTTGCTAAACATGCACTAAAATGCATCATGTGTAACATATTAACTAAATTAATATATAGTTATTTCTCTTTACAGATTCAATACTACTAATATTGTTTATAATACAAATATTACCAGATACATTAACTGACTTAATTTATAGTTATTTCAGTTCACTGATTCAACACTAGTAACAATGGCAATAAAAAAGGCCATACCAGCACCAAGGAAACAATTAGCACACAAGCCAAATCCACATCAAATAAAATCTACTACAAATCTTCTTGAAGAAAAACATTTAAAATCTGAATTTACGTAAAAAACTGATACTGATGATTATGATCTATTAGTTGAAGAAACTGAATCATCTTCGCCTGATATAGAAACAATAGATTTAGTTCTTTCGGTGTTGAGAAAAAAGCAAAAAAAGATGATAATCAGGTCCTCTAAACAAGAAACTACAAAGAAAACAAAGATGGAGACTAAAAAACAACCAAAGCACAATTCTAGAAACCTACCGATGTAGCTTCAAAGGTTTCCAATCCATATTCCAAAAATTGATAAAGAAAAATCCATGGGAAAATAAGCACATCGATCGAATGTCGATGACTCCATTTCACAAGATACTCCAAGCTTTCCAAAATGATAATATAACAATTGAAGACATAAGCAAAGAATCTTATTCCATTAATTTAATAATACAATTATATTCAATAGAAGAAAACTGCTTTCATTTTGGAGATATGAAAGTACAATGAAAGAAATCGACATTGCTAAAATATTTGGATAAGATATTAATGGTTTGAAAATTTATATAGCACTCATTTGAAAGAAGCTGAATTAGACTCTAGTGTATAGCGCTTCAATGATAATTATTTTACTGATTACAAAATGATCAAAGTGAAAGATATAGAGTTAAAATTAATGTTAGCTTCAAAAGGAAAAACAAAACAAGATCAAAATAGTGCTGCAAGGATGATGATAATGCATCTATTATCAACATATTTGCTTTCTAATACAGATTCATCATTTTTCTTAAGCAGGGGATGATATTAATGGATTTCGTGGTCATCAAGGTAGGAAGCCCGGAGGGATGATTATGAGTTTTATAAATCAGGTATAAGCAAAGCTATGGATAATAATCTAGTGGATTCAGACGAATCGCACCCCAAATATGGCTAAGTATGGATTGATACTTCCCCTAAGCAGGGGATCGATATCTCTCCTTTCCCCTAGGCAAGGGATTAGAACGGATCATTGTGCATATGGACACTCAACTCGACAGCTCAACTCAATGGAAATTGATCGATATCTTCAAATATCACTTAGGCAACACTATGGAATAACTCAGGAAACAAGAAGAAGGCATCATGGGGAAGTAGTGTCGTCGACCCCCATCCTCAAAGAATAGGGATCGTAACTAATCCCCCTAGAGGGGTTGGCACTGATCCCCAGGATTGGCCCCAGTGGGATACACCTTTTCTGGAGAGGTTTGTCTAGTCCTTGGGCTTCTGCACATGGATTTTCAACGGGTTTCTTTTGTGTCTTCACCTATAAATATAGGATGGATAGCTCATTATAGGGGGACTTCCTTCTTCTTCTTCTTCTTCTTCCTTGGCTGAACTCTGTCGTTTTTATTACTCGAATTCAAATCATTGTAACTGTAATCAACGATATAAATAAAAAGAAAATTGTTAGAGTGGACGTAGGCGAAAGTCAGGCGAACCATTATAAACTCTCTATGTTCATTTCTTTCATTCTTAATTTATTGTTCTTCATATTTTATTGTCTATTTCATTCTGTTTGGAGTTGGTTATTGGATTTGTAGCGCTTTCATATTGATTGGTTGTTGGCGCCATTTTTGATGTCAACAATTATATTATAAACTAAATATAATATGATATAGTTTTGCGGTACTAGTTTTGTGAAATGGCAGAAATAATAGAACCAACAAAAAGTTGCAAAAAGTGAACCTACATTCAGAAAATGGAAGCCGCGGGAGGTTACTCCAAATATTATTCAAAAATTCATTAATAAAAAGGTAATAAATCTTCTCCATAATAACTTCCAGTCAAATATTTATCAGTACATATATTCCAGTAGTACGTTTAACTATAATATTTATCAGTACATATATTCCAGTAGTACGTTTAACTATAGTACATTTATTCCAGCAACTTTCAAGCAAAAAATTACCTATTAAATATTTACCTGGAAAATATTTGCCTACTTAACATTTGCCAAGCAAATAAGAAATTTGAACTTTCTGTTTGCTTCGTGGAGAAAAGAAGAAAAACAAAAAAAAATGAAAAGGAGCTAAAAATTACCAAATTGAATTCTCTTAAAGAAAAAGCTTTGGCAGTTGAAAAGGAAAAATCAAAAAATCAAAAAACAAACAAAAGATCTAAAATTGGAAATGAAGAAATTGAAAGAGAATAATGCATCTCTAAAAGAAGAGAATGAGTACCTGAAAAAAGAAAATGAAGATTTGAGAAAAAGAAAAGAAAATGATGAAGATCGGAATGATGACAAAGTCGATAATGATCAAATAAATGATAATGAAGCAATGAATGACAACGATGATAATTATGAAAAAGATGAAGTGCTGGTGACAAAGATAAATATGTTAGTATTAATAAAGAGGATGATGCTAATGATATAGTTTTAGATGTAGACGTTGAAGGTCTTAATGAAGACAAAACTTTTGAAGCTGATGGTGCTGACAAAGGCAAGAAAGAAAAAGATGATGATAACGCTACCAATGTAGATGGTGGTAGGGAAGATGATATTACCGATAAAGGTAATAAAGATACTAATGATGAAACTATAGTTAATGATAACAAAGATGGCAATAAAAGTAATGATGGTGCTTATGTTGTTGGTGATACTGGTAGTGGTAGTGATGGTATTATTGGTGATACTGGTAGTGGTAGTGATGGTATTGGCGGTGATCAAAATATTGATGACAAAGATGACGGTGATCATATTGCTAGTGCTAGTAATGGTGATGGTATTGGTGGTAATGGTTGTGTTGGTGATGGTGACAAAGATGGTGGTGCTTGTGATAATATTATGATGGTGATGTTCGTGGTATTGATGGTGCAGATAAAGATAATGATGATACTGCTACAAACGATGATGATGATGAACTGACGAAATAGCAAGACATTTTAGAATAGATGCCATACCAAAGGAAGTAAAAAGCAATAAAAAAAAATAAGCTACAGAAGAAGAAAAAAGAAAGCACGGAAAAAGGTGAATATTTACAAATTATTGTAGAAAATTAAGGCGTGCGAATATTTGCCATCTATATGGTAGCAAACAAAATAAATAACAATTGAATTTTTTTAACAAACCAACTGATAAAACAAAAGTTCTTATTGCAGAAGGACATCATACAAGAAATAGTTCAAAAAATAATAGGTATATATTTTAAAGCAAATTTCATTTTTTAATATAAAATACGTCTCTCAAAATATTTGACATATACTAAACATACAAATGAAATAGATGTTGAAAATTTTAGCATACCAGGGAAAGACTTCCAAACATTCAAACTATTTCCATTAAGCAAAAGCCAGGAAAGCATCCAAAAATCGACTCAAGATGAAATGAAGATCCAAAAAAGTGGCTGCAGAATACCAAATAAAGAAGGAAAAAGAGGAGAAAAATCAAAAAAGAATAAAAGCGAAGTTTCACCATGTTCACTGTCCAAGAGAAAAAATTGAAAGTAGAAGAGGAAAAGCAAAAGATCCAGATTTCCAGTACGAGCCACCAAAAAATGAAAATACATAAAGAAATCAAAGAAGGACAATGCCCAAAAAAGAAGTTTAAAAAGGTAATATTATCGATGTACCCGAGGAAGATGAATCGGATCATGGAAGATCAGAAACAAAAGAAATGTTGTGTTAGATATTGAAAAAACAAGCTTGCAAAATGATGGCTTTCAGACAATCAAATCAGTGAACTAAAAGGGTTTTGCCAACAAGAAGGAAATAAGTAAGTTATTTAAATAAAATATAACATAACATACATATATACATATATGTATACATGGCAATTATTTGCCAGGAAAATATTTGCTTGACAAATATTTTCCTAGTAGATATTTTCCATATACACATGCTCAACAACTTACAATAGTACGTACTAATATAATTTTGTATTATTAAAATAGAAAAATAGCATTCTATGATGCAGAAAAAGATATTGAAATAAAAGAGTAAATATTTCAGATACGTTGTTAAAAAAATTCATTAATTCAAAGGTATATAATTTTACAACACGTTTTCAATATAATATGATAAATGTAGATAAAAAATAAGAAAATTAATATATGAAATTTAATTTCGATGCAGGTTATAGATTGGTACATGAAAATCAAACTTGAGCCAAAACAAAGAGATATTGTTTACTTACATTCATATAGCGGTATGAAATACTTAAAACCAAAAATACATATCACTTTAAAACTAATTAAACTGTAAACATATGTCTTCATTATTGACGACCACAAACCCACAAATGAATCTTTGGTTGTCAAAGTGCTGAAAGAAAGAGCAATGATTTGCAAAAAAATATTTTTACCACTGCATCATGTTAACCACTATACATTGTTAGAGTTTAAGCCTGTTGGAAGAACATGGAAGCACTACGATTCCTAAAGGTCAAGATAAAAAAAGCCAACTGCCGGCGCAGATAGCGGGCTATTAAAATTGCAAGTTATAAATATGTTTACAATTGATGTTGATAAATATTTACAGGCGCAAATATTTGCAAACTGATATTTAACCAAAACTACCAAACAAAATTATTTATTTGTTCATAATTTTCAAAGTGACAATCTGATGAACCTGCTTAGAACAATGTATTCAAGAAATGACAAGAAACCAACAGAATTACAAAAAAATGCAGTCAAATTCGTAACTTTTCCACAAGAGGAGTCTCGTTTGTAAGTAAAACTTATTATTTCCACAGTATTTTTTCAAAACATTAAAATATTAATTTTTTAGAAATGATGCAGAATTGATTGTGTAATATTTGTCGTGAGATTCATGGAAGCTCTTCCTAAAGGCAAAACATTGAAGACAATCCCAAGTTGTATAATTTTGATTCCATAGAGGAGATTAAAGCTTTGATGGTATATGATATAGTTGTAGACAAAAACAAGAATGGAAATCAGATACTGATACATAGAAATGTATCAAAGATTTGATGGATACAGACAATTTTGGATACTGAATGCGATAAACTTCTGGATGTCGGATGTTGATTATTAGCTTTTAGATGTAGGTATTAGATGTTAGACATCGATGTTAGACACTGATTTTTAGATGTTGGATATATGATATACACTGATTGCTAGATTTTCACTGTTAGATGTTAGCTTTTAGATGGCTATATATCTGATGTTAGATTTTCACTGTTGTATGTTTATATACATTGTTCGATATCAGATTTTGAATGTTGCATTTTTTTTAACTGAAACGTAATATAAATTAAAAAAGTTGTTATTTTTATATAGTATAAAATTATAAAACATTGTATATTCAGTTCAATATATGGTCAGATATTTTTGACCAGCAAAAATTTAGCAGGCAAAAATTTGCCAGAAAAATATTTTCTAGGTGAATATTTTCTTAGCTAATGTTTCCAACCAAAATTTTAAAAATTAAAAAGATTACTGCATTTTCTTATTACTGCATTGACGTAGTGTTATAATTTTCATATAGAAAAAGTTTCAATAAACAACAACTACCAACACAAATACAAAGTTCATATCAAAGCAAAAGAGTAAAAATTAAGAAGTTAAACATCAAATTAAAAATTCACTTTTCATTCACTAACATTTCATTCTATGAAGAATTCTTTGCCTAACTTGCAAGAAACAGATTCCCGTTTTGGACTGTGTATAAATACATTATTTAGTTCGTTAAAGCAATGATTTATGATATCACTAAAACATACAAAACTGAATGCCTATATTTTTATATCGAGATGGAGGAAGATTTCATTTTACTTTAATCTTTCATTTGAAAAGAGACAAGTCGTGCTTTCCTTCCCAAAATACATAAGCGTGGGATCGCCATTACTGTCTAATCTTTCTAAATCTTCTATCTCTTCATCTTCATCACTTTCCTCCGAACCCTCCAAATTCATTCAAGTACACCTGAACTTGAGGCCGTTAACGGATGACGGCCAGGGGGATCAGAAAGCAGAGAAAGATGGGAGGAGGTTACCGCCTTGAAGAGAAAGCAACTTATGGAGAGCCAGTATGTACAACAGCCATTGAGCTGCCACTCATTTTAGTTTGAGTGTTGATAGAATAATACACAAAAAATTCCATCGGTACTCAAACTAAAAAGGATTGCTAACCAGACAAGAAAATTAGGAGATAATACTAGTCGGTCATAGGAAAAAGCTTAAAGATAATTTTTCACTAAAGAAGAAATGAAAAGCAAAGAAGAAAAAAAGAATATATACCTGTTATAAAAATCTAACAATGTATCATTTACAACATAATCTTCCTTTTTTCATCACATTCCATTATGTCCATAATATCAACTAGAAGAATATCTCTATTTTGGCCTTACTCACTTCAAACTCATCAAGAGAACATTCTCTACCTCCATAACAAAAACTATTACAACTCACTCATTTGAACCAATCATATCAATATTTACAACTAGGTGCATATCATACCTATTATTATGTGCATCAACATTCCCCTAACCCACTTCCATAGGCAAACAAGAACATACTTGAACTATTTTATAATCATGCACTAATGCAGCATTATTTTTTAATAGTAGATTAGCATGATCAAAGCTGGGAACATATGCCACACAAATAATTACCTAGAAAATATTTACCAGACGAATACTCGCCCAACAAGTAGTTTCCGATCATACAATTTATAAAAGAATTCTTCAAACTGTTAAAAATACCATTTAGTTTAAAGTGATATAGAATTGACTGTGCAATATTTGTGAAAGATTACTACATTTTCTTAACTGCATTAACATATAACTATAATTTTCATACAGATATAAACTTCAATAAAACTATAACTACTAACACAAATACAAAGTTCATATCAACTAGAGATGAGTTTACAGCATTTTTCAGTTTTTTACTATGTGTAAATACACAACTATTACATAATATATTAATGCATTGACATATTTTTATATTTATCGTACAAAAATAAACTTTAATAAAACAACATTCAAGTAGAGATGGGTTTACATCAACATGAATATCGCAAATCACTTTCCTCTGATTCTAGTTCGGACTGTGTGTAAATACATTTTCCATATTCTTTTTCTTGAGCAGATTACTCTAATTTTCTACAGACCTCATTTTCTCTTTTAGACTCATGCATTCATCTTTATATAAGTCTAGATGTTTAGAAGCAATCAACTTCAATTAACTAACTCTGGTCATAGAAGAATGTATCACCGTTTTTCATCTTGATGTTTATAGCAACATCAATGTCGCAATCACTGTCTGAACTTTGATTTCTTCTTATAACTTGTCCTCTTCATCTCTTTACTTTGAGAAGAAGAAGATTGTGGAGAGCTAGTAAGTACAGCGGCTATTGAGCAAGCACTCATTTTATTTTGAGTATTGATAGAAAAATAAACAAAAAACAACATCAGCACTCAAACTAAAAAGGATTGCCAACCAGACAAGGAAAAATAAAAGATAACAACGGTTAACCATAGAAGAAAACCTAAAGATATAATTTCTCACTAAAGAAGAAGATGAAAAGCAAAGAAGAAGAAAACAAATAAGATATAAGAACACAAAAAAAGCTCAGCCGTAGATCTACGAATTAGCTAACCAATCACAGTCTTAGAAATCTGGTCAAAGGATAGGACCAAAAACTGATTCAATGATGTCAATACTGGACCATTTTGTTTCTGCATTAGGAACATGTCAAAATATAACTGCCTTTTATGATCCAATAACAAACACTTTTGACCAACATTTTAAGCTAATGGACAAATTAACCAACTGCATCCGACTAACGCACACATGTTGCATAAACAATAAAACAACTTACTAAATATTAAAACAGCTTACTAAATATTTAAACAGCTTGCGAACTATATATTTTAAGATAGAATGAAAAACAGGGTAACTGTTGATACTTGAAAACAAACTCAAAGCTGCTAAATATTTATATGACAATTATAAACCAGGCAGATATTTGCCTTCTGACATTTTGATATTCTACAAAATATCAAAATACTGATTCAATGACATCAATAGTGAAATGATTTGTTTGAAATGATGCAGAACTGATTGTGCGAGATTTACAAAGAAAAACAAATAGACTAACTGCTAAAACTTGAAATCAAAGCCAAAGCCACTAATATTCAAAATATCAGAATATTGGTTCAATAACATCAATAGTGAAATGTTTTGAATGAAATAATGTAGAACCAATTATGTTAGGTTTGTTTTCAACATCTAATGAGTCTTTTCCAATCACATCATTTTGTTATATTCTTTAATTTTTACCCTAACACCATAAATAATACCTGCTCTAAAACTCTACCAATGTATAACCCATAACATTATCTTCCTTTTTTCATCACATTCCATTATCTCCATAATATCAACCAGAAGAATATCTCTATTTATAACGACCCACCATTTCGTACCATTCAAATTGACATAATTCACACATGTCAGACTTGAATGATGCAAAATAACAGATTGTAAATAAATTTGGAGCAAATTAAACCAAATACACAGAATCACAGACACAGAACAATCAGAATAACTCGCAGCGGAATATAAAAATAACATAGTAGTTCATGAAGCTACTATAATAGAGTCTCAACCCAAATACATAATATCAGTCTGAATACAACATAATAGAAATCACAAATACATAGAAGTTCACTAATACATGAGATAAGCTAGAGCAGATGAAACAAAAATAGATATATGAATAGATAGGCAGAATCTCCAGCAAAGTCCAGCACCAGAAGAGAATCCAAAGCTGTAAATACTCAGGCTGACCCGAGCATAAAGCAGAACAAAAAACACTCAAGTCAGGACAATATATACTTATATAATGTAAACCAACTCAAGTGAACTGTAATAAGGTACAAGTAACTTAAAGGATGCTTGGGACCGCCGATCCTCTAAGGATCCGTTAAACTATTTACTATGTAGTAATATTGCGCTACTATAATAATGTCTACAGTAAAATAAACTTACTTTTAAATAACGTTCCGAGCTACCCATATCACCCTTCACACATAATTGTCCCAACAGTCCATCCAGTATCGGCATATCTCCAGATCGGGATACTACCCTAAATACTCCATGGGCTACGGGAGAAAAACAAACTCGTAGTAAATGCTTAGTATGGTAGGTGACACGGCACACAAGGCAATGCCAGGGTAGATATACCAATTACGCACACGGGCTGGTGGTTAACGTAGCAGCCACATACGCCCACCTCGGAACACACTCCCATATCAAAATCGAAGGATGGCTATCTAATCAATCACAAGTAAGAGTATAGTATCGAAGGAATGTGTCCGACCAGAGGAGCTACCCCTTTTGGCCTGAGATCGCTCCTGTTTTAGCCACCTTATGCCAACTCACGGGAGTTGGGTCCACGTAAATATACCTCAAGAACGACGTCACCATCGTACTTCATTCTGGAAACTCCACTGCGTACACAGTTGTTAAAGTGGTTTTCGGTATCGACAGAGAGTTTGTCCATATCCGATCCCGGTCTCTTTAACAACCAATCGTTATTATAACCCGTAGTTATAATTTAAGAATCATAGTTTATACTTCAAAATAAATTAACATTTCAAATTCAAATCTTTATCAAAACAAAGATCTAATCATTTCCAAGCCATTTCAATATATCAAAATATCATTTCTTTAAAAATTCATTTCAAATCATTAATCGAATTCAAATCCAAATATACACATTTAAATATCCTTTTTAATTCGAAGATATCATTCATTTGTTATCCTTTTTAATTCAAAGATATCATTCATTTATTATCATATTTAATTCAAAGAAATCATTCATTTATTATCAATTCAAATCACCTTTTAAATAGTTTATATTTAAATCAAAACAATTCATTTAAACCATTTAAATTGAAGTCACTATTTTTAAAATATTCAGTTTCCAAAATTTTAGACAAATTCCGAGCTCATTTATTTAAATCAAAACCTCAAACATTCATTTCAGCCTTCCACAACGCTTATCAAGTGCTACTATAGCCCTTTATTTAGTTTCAGATTTTAATTATCTTTTTGCTATCGCAGCACTTACCAAGTGCTGTAATACCACTTAGTTATAATTTATACATAGTTATTTGTATCAACCACAACACTTACAAAGCGCTGTAATATCATTTACGTTAGAAATAATGGCATCTCAAAATACTGTTAATTACATTTCCAATATTCAATATAATTTCACAAACAATTAATCTTCTTATTTTTTTTATTTCAAACATATAAAATCATATAATTTCACCTTTAAAATCATCATTTAATTTTTCTTAAATTCATGATTTTATAAGGTTAACTTTCCATTCAAAAATTAATATTTAATAATAATTCACTTATTAAATTCCAACATTCAAATTTAAATTCATTAGATTAAATTTTAACTTAACACGTAAGTTTAAATTTTCAAATATAACTTTTTTTCATTTTATTTACTTAACTTCAAAATTCACTTTTAAAAAAAAATTCATAAATTCCAATTTAAGTTATATTTCCAAATTTCAACTTAAATATTCATTCATTTAACATTTTAACTTTATTCAAAAATCATTAATATATATAAAAACATTTTAAATTCATTTTATTTAAAATATCATAAATTTATCATATTTCCATATTATCCTTAAATTCCATTTATAATTAAATCAAAATTCCCAAAATAATTCATATTTCAAATTTCTACTTTACCATTTATTTATTTCACTTATAAATTTTCAGAAAATCAATAATACTTTACGAAAATAATTTTTAATCAAGTTTAAATCAAAATATTATAATATTTACGTTTCTAAAATATTTTAAAATTTTTAGAAAACATATTTAACTACGGGTCTGTATATAATTTTCTTGCCTAGGTATAGTGACAAGGGTAATATATCATTTCAACCCGTAATTTACAAAGAAAACCCGGGTTTTATCATTTCAAACCCGTAGTCCCAAGTAAATGAAAATAATTGAAAATCATTCAGGCCTATCATTTCAGCCCACAATGATTTTCCCTTATTCTAAAGTCCGTTCGGATATGTATCATTTCAACCCATAGTGATTCTAATCTAAAGAGAACTTGCAGTGTGATAAACTGATATAAATAACAGAACAACATAATATAACAGTAACAGATGATATAACAGGTGTTTAAGCATGGGTGAACATCATATAATCATAGCATAGAAATTTATAATATGGTGATGCATTTTACAGATTCAAATGTGATCGATTTACTAGTTATATAAGTATAAAACTGTCTGGTGAGAATAACTCACTGGTATAAGCTGGAGATGACAACAAACGAATGCACAACTGAGATCCACACAAACACGATAGCACGCCAAAGATTCGAGTTTGCGAGAGCCAAAGATTAATTCCCTTGAACACATTTCAAACAAAACAATATAACTAACATAAGTTTCAACCCAAAATAGGATTAAACAATGGTAGAAATGAATGCATAAATCATCTCCAAACCACTTGCACTTGCCTTCTACAACATATGCCTCAGCCCTAGGTTGGAAAGGCACGGCTAAAACAAGGACTAGGGCCTAGTTTGGGTTCAAATAGGTCAGCCAAACACGTATAGGATGATGGTGTACAAGCAAAAGTTGTGATGCATGAACTACACTAGCCATAAGGCAAAACAATCACGATACAATGCACCATTGGGCTCGGCCAAATCAAGGAAAGGCACGGCCAGGTCAGCAATGGGGTCAGCGATGACATGGCAGTGGGTTTCAGGTCGGCTATGAAATTCTATATGAGTGGATCGTATAGGATATATATGCAAGTATAAACAACTAACTATATAATATAACTTGATGTATGATAGTAGCAAAGTAAATTAAAATAATCACACCAGGATTTTATACTGGTTCAGACCTCTCGTCCTATGTCCATTCCTGAAGCTCCTCTTTAGAATTTCCTTTCAACTAACCCTCACTTGACCCGGAGGAACAGGTTTACAATAGAAGTGTTTCTTTGTCAAGAATGTGTTCAATGACACGGATGTTGACTATTAAGTACTATTGCTTCCAATATATATATATATATATATATATATATATATAGAATATTGAATGAGGAGTTCTGAATATATGGAAGAGTTAACTACATGTATTTGATTGCTTAGAGATCAGGTATAAATCAGAGTATAAGAGTTAAGAGCGTAAGTGAGTAAGGTAAGGTTTTCCCTTGAATTCCCAATTCTATTTATAGTGGTGGAGAGATCCTTTGTGTAGTTGCAACTATTAGTAAGTGCTCTAAGGTCGCTTCTCATGGTGATGAAGAGTTGCAGTGAAGAGAAGCAAATGTGTCTTTTCGGATGTGACAGTTGTTTTTTGAATTTACACAGCCGAGTTTAAAATTAGACGTCTGAAAAATATTTTAGACGTCTGGTCTTCATATATTTTTTGTATCTGGTTGCATTTCAGACGTCTGTGTTTATTAACCAGACGTTTGACTTTCATATATTTTTTATATCCGGATGCTTTTCAGACGTCTGAGTGTATTAACCAAACGTCTGATTCTTTCTGAGTTTCGAACCAGAGGAATTAATCAGACGTCTGGCTAGTGTACCCAGACGTCTGGACGTATGCATGTTGCTTTTTATGTGCCCGTGTCATCCCTCTTCCAATTCTATTGACTTGTAGTTGTTTGATACTTCTTTTAAGTCTTGTTCTTGTCTCTTTGATGATGTTACTTTATCAACTTCCTGTAAATACAGATATATATGTACATTCGATTTCCATTGTTTAGTTGTTGTCATCGAAATCATAGAATTGATTTCCTAACAATCTCCCCCTTTTTTATGATGACAACTATTCAATGTACTTGTATATAGATTGCAAATCTCCCCCTGAATATGTGCTTATTTTTAATGTTATATGATTCTACCTATATTTCTCCCCCTTTGGCATTATAAAAAAGAAGTATAACATTGAAGCCAATCGTCAAACAAAAAGAAAATTTTCATTAATAACATGAAGGGGTTACAATCATAGATTTGTACAAACTTTATATACGAAAATATAAAAATTACGATTCCCAAATTCTAGATATCCTTTAGGGAAGCTTTATTTGGATCATCTTCCTTTGGTTCTTCTTTTTCATAAGTGCTAGCCTTTGAAGGAAATGTCAAAGCTTCCTTTGGAGGTTCATCCTCAGATAGTTTGGAATGTTTTGCAGGAGGAGAAGTTACAGGGGTTGGACAATCCTTAGGGGGTGGTGTTGGACCACAAACCCGTTGTATTACTTCTTTAAGAACCGATAAAAAAGTCGAAAGAGATTCTTCAACTGTGGCTAGACGTGTAGCGAATGAAGTTTCAAAATTGTCAATTCGCTTAGCCAAATATTTTTGATTTTGGGATAGTATATGTTGGTTTCGAAGTGTGAGATCTCGAATACTTTCATTTGGATTTGTATCCAGTCGAGTCTCTACAATTTCATCTTGTCCCGGATAATCAAATGGCGTCGGAGGAGGAGTGACTTCTCGATTTTGTACTTCCTCTTGGGATGGATCAATATGTGGTTGAGGAGGAGGCTCAACTCTTCTAGATTGACGACTGTGCGTCCAATCTTCGAAGGTCATGAATTCTGGATGGATTTCAGGTAGGTGCATTAGAGAGAAGAATTTGGTGGAAGCATATTTAGGCGAGATTTCTTCGAATGCCGATAGGTAGGAAGGAATATTATGTGCATGAAGAAGTCTCATAATATAGGTTGGGTAAATAATCGATGGTCGTGATTAAGTCAAAAAGTGTTTGAGCTCGTCGAAGATGAATTTGGCCCAATTTACCCGAGTTCCACTAAAGAGAGCATATAGAGCTTTGTGCTCCCGTTCTGTTATTTTCTCGTGACTCCCCATACTTGGAACAACTGTATTGATTATCATTCTTGTCAAGAGTCGAGCTTTTGGACATAAATATTTTGAAGCAAATTTCAGCATTTCGTCCTCCCAAATTTGATGAGTAATACTATTTCGTGACTTGAAGCGCATATCCGGAATGTTGTGTAAATCTTCTCCAGTGTGAGAGCATCCCAAGGTTCTACCTATTAAGCCTGGAGTTAATCTAATCGTATTCCCATAAACACTGGACCAGAGCCAGTTGTCCTTATCTTCAGTGTTCCACATTGAAGTACTATCTAGATTAGCGTAGAATAAAAATATAGCTAGTTGATCTATTTGAACATCATTAGGAGGAAAAGAGATTAGGGTTTCCAATCCAGCATGTTCACAAAGTTCATCTAGATCATACATAGGGAACTTAAGTAAATTGTAGAATGGTCCTATATGGAGTTTCTTCTTTTGAATATCTTGATACCTTTTGATGGAATGTGGTGCTTTATTCATCCACCTCTCGATCTGATTGTCGGAGCATACCCTAGAGTTTGAAGATGAAGTGGGCTGGTCATGTTTGCGTTTTGAAACTTTGATATTCTTAGTGCGAGGAGGCATTCTGATTTAATTTTGTTAAAGACATCGATTTTGAAAAAAAATCGTCACTAAGTAAATCGTAGATTGGAATAATTTTGAGATAAAAGAAAAAAATGACGTTATCTGGGTGTATACAAATGGTCGATTGAATTCCAGACGTCTAGATTTGAAATCAGACGTCTGGTTTGCCCTAAAAATTGTACAGAAGATACAAACAGATGTCTGGTCTTTGGAGTAGACGTCTGTTCTGTTCGAATGTATAAGTTTGAATATGCAAAAAGTTTAATCAGACGTCTGGTTTTATACGTCAGACGTCTGGTTTAGGTAAATTTTGTAAGTATTTGTGACAGAGAACTTAGTCAGACGTCTGGTTCATTGGTTTAGACGTCTAAAATTCTCTGGTTTATATTTTTAGAAGGTAGAGCTTAAGTTCAGACATCTGGGGGGTATATCAGATGTCTGACATATGCACAATGCTTAATTTTTAATAGTATATCATTGTGTTAGACGTCTGAAGGCTATTGTCAGGCGTCTGGAATTTGCAGTTTGGCTAAAAATAGCCTAAGGTTTGATGGTTTCACTTATTTATCGGGGGAAGGTAGCCATACCCAAGATGATTTGGTACCTTTATAAATATAATTTTTATTATAGACTACATTCTCTAAATAATTATTAATATGCTTTTGTCTAATCAAGTTATTATTTGTTTTCGGAATCCAAATTTTCATATTTTTTATATTCAATTTAGATTTAGGTAAACTAATATTTTTAGCATCATTTCCTTTTTGTTTAGAAGAATTTTTAAATCCTATTCCATTTCTATTGCCTGATGGTTTTGAAGTTTTGATAAGATTTTCCAAATCTTGTTTTCCTTTATTAAATTTTGACACATTATTAGTAATTTTATCTAATTTTACTTTTAATTCTATATTTTCAATTTTCAATAATTCAATACTATTTTTAAACTCAACATTTTATTTTAATAAATTCTCTTTTACTATAGTAATATTCTCACATTCTATCAAATTTTTTCTAATTTTTTCTTGAGATATTTCAAGTTCTTCTTCTAGAATAATTTTTTCATCTTTCAACATTCCTACCTCAAGTTCTAATCTATTTGTTTTGACTATATATTCTTTTTTCAATTTTTTTATTTGTCTAAATTTATCATCTAATTCCATGCTAAGTTCAGGACATACCTCTTCATTTTGTGCCATAAAACACACATTAGCCTATTCTCCGTCACTATCACTATCACTTTCATAAGATGAAGAATCCGAGTCATCCCAAGTTACTTTGAAAGCCTTCTTCCTTTTGAATTTTTGAACTTTGTTATTCTTTTTGTCATTATTGAGTTTAGGGCAATCCTTCTTCATATGTCCATATTGATCACATTCATAGCACTTGATTTGAGATAGGTTTGCTATGTTGGACTTCTCTTTTTGAAATTTGGTCATCTTTCTAAATTTCTTGAATCTATTATAATTCTTGGCAATGAAGACAATTTCTTCTTCATCTAAATCAGAGTCATCATTTTTTGTTGCTAGAAATTCTATATTCGTTTTCTCCGAATTTAGTTCTTTTCGTGCCTGCAAATTAGCTTCATAGGACATTAAATTTCCTATCAACTCTTCAGCTTTGAGAGTAGAAAGATCGTTAGCTTCTTCAATAGCTAAAACCTTCCTTTCCCAATATGATGTTAAAGAGTTGAGTATTCGAGAAAGTAAATCAAAATTAGTAAATTTAACTCCTAATGCCATAAGATCGTGTTGGATAGTTTGAAATCTAGAATACATGTCAACAATAGTTTCATTTTGCTCCATTTTGAATGAAGAAAATTGGTTTTGTAAAATTGAAATCTTAGTTTGTTTGACCTTTTTTGTACCTTCGTGTGTAATTTGTAAGGTATGCCAAATATTAAATGCAGTGGTGCAAACATGACACGTGAAAATTCATTTTTGTCTAAAGAGCAAAATAAAACATTCATAGCTTTAGCATTGTTTGATGCTAAGGTCTTTTGTGCATCGGTCCAAGTGTTCATAGTAGCAGTAGGTGCTTCATATTTATCTTGTGTGGATGACCAAATTTGAAGACCATAAGCTTCCATAAAAATTCTCATACGTGTTGACCAATATGCATAGTTAGTTCCATTAAAGAGTGGGGGTCGTGCTGTAGATCGTCCTTCTAGAAAAATACTTGCCATATTGAAGTGATTCAAAAAACATGTTACTGTTATTTGATCAAAACCTTGTTTTGATACCAATTGAAAGTCTATATGAGTGGATCGTATAGGATATATATTCAAGTATAAACAACTAACTATATAATATAACTTGATATATGATAGTAGCAAAGTAAATTAAAATAGTCACACCGGGATTTTATACTGGTTCAGAACTCCCGCCCTACGTCCAGTCCCGAAGCTCCTATTTAGAATTTCCTTTCAATTAACCCTCACTTGACCCGGAGGAACAGGTTTACAATAGCAGTGTTTCTTTATCAAGAATGTGTTCAATAACACGGATGTTTACTATTAAGTACTATTGCTTCCTATATATATATATATATATATATATAGAATATTGAATGAGGAGTTCTGAATATATGGAAGGGTTAACTACATGTATTTGATTGCTTAGAGATCAGGTATAAATCAGAGTATAAGAGTTAAGAGCGTAAGTGAGTAAGGTAAGGTCTACTCTTGAATTCCCGATTCTATTTATAGTGGTGGAGAGATCCTTTGTGTAGTTGCAACTGTTAGTAAGTGCTCTAAGTCGCTTCTCATGGTGATGAAGAGTTGCAATGAAGAGAAGCGAACGTGATAGTTATTCTTTGAATTTACACAACCGAGTTCAAAATCAGACGTCTGGTCTTCATATTTTTTTGTACCTGGTTGCATTTTAGACGTCTGTGTTTATTAACCAGAAATTTGGCTTTCATATTATTTTTTTATATCCAGATGCTTTTCAGACGTCTGAGTGTATAAACCAGGCGTCTGATTCTTTCTGAGTTTCGAACCAGTGGAATCAATCAGACGTCTTGCTAGTGTACCCAGACGTCTGGATGTGTGCATTTTGCTTTTTATGTGCCTGTGTCATCCCTCTTCCAATTCTATTGACTTGTAGTCGTTTGATACTTATTTTAAGTCTTGTTCTTGTCTCTTTGATGATGTTACTTTATCAACTTCCTGTAAATATAAATATATATATGTACATTCGATTTTCATTGTATTGTTGTTGTCATCGAAACCATAGAATTGATTTCCTAACAGGCTATGGGTGGTGGAGGTGGAGTAGGTGGCGGCCAAGGGGATGGTTGAAGGTGATGGTGATGTGTGGTGCTCGGCTAGGCATATAAGGTGAAGTTTGTTCAAGTTTTGGTGGAGTTTGATCAACTATAGTGCACGGCCAGTGGCTTGGGGCTGGACTGGTGGAGGTGGTGGGTGGTTTAGGTGATGGAGGAGGCGGCCATGGTGAAGGAGGAGAGAGAGGAGCCGAGCTACAAAGGTGAGAAAGCAAGTGAAAATCAACATAAACAAGTAGAAAACAAGAAGAAGAACAATGGAAAACGAAATAAAACTTACAAAACTCCTTTGCTTTAGAAATGGCCGTGAATTTTAGGGTTGAGAAGCCTTATGATATGCATGAAATATGAAATAAGGAAGTTGGCTGAATCAATGATAAGGAACGGCCAAAATTGGAAGCAAATGTTGGTTGAAAATGAAAAGGTGGAATCCAAAGAGACAAAGATACAAAAGGTTTCAAACTCTTCAAATTTTCAATATTTTCTTTTTAAATTTTATATAACTAAAAAAAAATATACATTCAGATAAAAATACGAAAATTTAGTAAATAAACAAAAATAAATAAATTTTGATTATATATAATTATATTAGAAAATAACAAAGAAAATGTAAACTAGCCTTGAAAATTTGAAAATAAATGGAACAAACTTTGGAAAATCATTATGTACTTGAAAAATATTTACAAATAAAGATAAGAACACAAAATAAAAATGCATTCACAAAAATAAATAAATAAATTTTAATTAAATATAATTTAAATGTGGAAAATAGCAGAAAAAGGGAAACTAGGCTTTAAAAATAGAAAATAAATGCAATAAGCTTTGGAAAAATTCAAACATCACTTTAAAAATATTTAAAAGACAAAAATATATGTAACATAACATATAATACAAATTTTAATAAGATACGACAAATAAAAATATTATTTATATAGTTTAAAATAAACAATATTATTAAATAAAACAAATTACACCCAATATTGAAAAAACATAACTTTCACAATATAACTCCGATTTCAACAACATGAAAAGCAGTATTCTTAAAATTTAATCTATTTTCATAATAAAAGATAAAATTCAAAAATTTAAATATTTAAATTTAAAATTTAAAGTCAAAGTTTAACCATATTGACCAAAAATTCAATCTCTAGAAAATAATCAATTTATTCAAGTTCAGAAATATAATTCACATAATAATCAAATTTTATATTAAAATAACAAAATTTATTCATGTTAATAAATAAAATAAAGTTTAAAATTAGGAAATTCAAATTAAAAGAAATAAAATATACAATAAAATAATCCGAAAATATAGGGTTGTTACACTCTCCCCACTCAAAACTTTTTGTCCCCGAAAAGGAATGAAGTACGGGAAACACAGAAAAGTAGAATAATTGAATGATAAGGAAAAGAAAAAGAAAAAGAAAGAAAGATTTCCATTGATCGCAGCGATCATGAATGAATCAACAGAAATTCCATTGCTAGAAACAATATGTCCAAGGAATCAGACTTCATCTTTCCAGCAATGGCATTTAGAAAATTTATTTAGCACATCACAAAAACAAGATTCATCAAATCAACAAAGAAAGCAAGAGCATTAGTCAAACCAAAAGTCATGACTAACCATTTATAGAACCCATTCCCAGAGTTCCAGGAATAAGATCTGTACGAAAAGAAATTTCCCGTTTAGGAGGTAAAGCAGTGACTTTACCAATATATCGAAATAGAATCTGACTACAGGAGTCAAATGAAGATCACCACTAAAGCAATGATCAGAATAGAAAAGTTGCACATGCTTACAAATCCTGTTAAGGTTTGCGGAGCCCCAATTGGATTTGAAACACATAAAAGAATAGAAGCAAACTCAGGAGAAAGGAGATACTCAAACTTATCACATAAATCAACAGAAATAAGACTATGGAAAAACATAGTATCAAATAAAACACGAATATGATACAGAAATAAAGAAAGGTTGCACTGAAGAGTACCTTGGTCATCACTAGGAGTAGAAGCAGGTGGAGGAACTGGAGAAGATGCAGATTAGACAGCAAATATACCAGAAGCTTAATATCAGCAGGAGGAGGAACAACTTCACTAGTTAAGGTAGGACATCTATTGGCATAGTGTCCCTTATGATCACATCTGAAGCAAGTGATGGCAGAAAGGTCAACAGGTTGCCTATGAGAAGGAGGAGATGAAGAAGATCCCAAACCCGAATTCTTGAGCCAAATCTGATTCTGCTGCTGGAAATTAGGCTTTCTCTTCCTAGAATTGGCAGAGGAAGACTGAGATGAAAGAGTATCATTAGGAGCAGGACCCTTAGAAGTAGGGTTCTCATAACGGATAGCCATATCCATAAGCTGGGTGAAAGTGCCATGGACATGAGAAGTGAGACGATCATAATACTCGGGACGAGCACCAGATATGAATTTCTCATTCTTCTTGAGAGGATTGTCAATCAGACTAGGACCGAACTTAGAAAGTTCTTTGAACTTCCTCTCATACTCAACAAAAGGCATGGTACCCTGCTTGAGATCCACAAATTCACGATAAAGCTGAGATTTCCCGGCTTTGGGCATCCATTTTGCCACAAAAGCTTCTCTGGAAATATGATAGATAAACTTAAAAAAGCACAAAAAGATAGAAAACAGAATTCGAAGAAACACGAGAAGATACCTAAACTACTCCCAAGTAATATCAGCTTCGACGGTGTTAGCCATGACAGACTCCCACCAATCTAGGGCAGACTCATGCAACTGCCAAGCTGCTAACTGACACTTCTGGGCATCAGTAATCTCAAGACCAGTAAATATCCTCTCAAGACTCCGCAACTATTGCTGAGCCTCAATGATGCTCTCCGAACCAGTGAATGGGGTTCTACCAAGTTGAGTGAATTCCTTATAGAGAAGAGTGAATCTAACAGGAGCAATAGGCTGAGGGGCTGGGGCAATACCATGACCCCTACTTCTGGCATTTCCTCGATTCATCCTGAAAAAAACAAGGATGAATTTAGGACAAGATAAAGACAATCCAAAGATAAATTAAGATAAGACAAGAGAATTCACTTGGATGGATGTCCTAAAGAAAGAAAAATCTAACAAGGTAGATACGAAAGGAAGGAAGTTAGAAAACATTTGAAAATCCTTTAAAACAAGAAAATTTTTATATCAAAATAATCTTTGAAAAATCTTTTGAAAATATTTTGAAAATCATTTTGAAAAATCATTTTCTACTTTGAAAATACGTTCTCTCACAAAGAAAGTGATTCTGAGATTGATTTCACTCATTCTAGGGTATTTCTACCCTATCTCTAATGAGTTTTTGCTCCTCAGGCAATGGTTTGCCAAAAACCAAAGCTCTGATACCAAATGTAACGACCATAATCCACACATGTCAGACTTGAATGATGCAAAATAACAGATTGTAAAATAAATTTGGAGCAAATGAAATCAAATACACAGAATCACAGACACAGAACAATCAGAATAACTCGCAGCGGAATATAAAAATAACATAGTAGTTCATAAAGCTAATATAACAGAGTCTCAACCCAAACACATAATATCGGTCTGGAAACAACATAATAGAAATCCCAAATACATAGAAGTTCACTAATACATGAAATAAACTAGAACAGCTGAAACAAAAATAGATATATGAATAGATAGGCAGAATCTCCAGCAAAGACCAGCTCCAAAAGAGAATCCAAAGCTGTAAATACTCTGGCTGACCCGAGCGTAAAGCAGAACACAAAACACTCGAGTCAGGACAATATATACTTATATAATGTAAACCAACCCAAGTGAACTATAATAAGGTACAAGTAACTTAAAGGATGCCTGGGACCGCCCATCCTCTAAGGATCCGTTAAACTATTTACTACGTAGTAATATTGCGCTATTATAATAATGTCTACGGTAAAATAAACTTACTTTAAAATAACGTTCCGGGCTACCCATATCACCCTTCACACATAATAGTCCTAGCAGTCCATCCAATATCGGCATATCTCCAGATCGGGAGACTACCCTAAATACTCCATGGGCTACGGGAGAAAAATAAACTCGTAGTAAAGGCACGGTATGGTAGGTGACATGGCACAAGGCAATGCCAGGGTAGATATACCAATTACGCACACGGGCTGGTGGTAACGTAGCAGCCACATACGCCCACCTCGGAACACACTCCCATATCAAAATCGGAGGATAGCCATCTAATCAATCACAAGTAAGAGCATAGTATCGAAGGAATGTGTCCGACCAGGGGAGCTACCCCTTTTGGCCCGAGATCGCTCCTGTTTTAGCCACCTTACGCCAACTCACGGGAGTTGGATCCACGTAAATATACCTCAAGAATGACTTCACCATCCTACTTCATTCTGGAAACTTCACCGCGTACACAGTTGTTAAAGTGGTTTTCGGTATCGGCAGAGAGTATGCCCATATCCGTTCCCGGTCTCTTTAACAACCAATCGTTATTATAACCCATAGTTATAATTTAAAATCATAGTTTATACTTCAAAATAAAGATCTAATCATTTCCAAACCATTTCAATATATCAAAATATCATATCTTTAAAAATTCATTTCAAATCATTAATTGAATTCAAATCCAAATATACACATTTAAACATCCTTTTTAATTCAAAGATATCATTCATTTATTATCCATTTTAATTCAAAGATATCATTCATTTATTATCATATTTAATTCAAAGATATCATTCATTTATTATCATTTCAAATCACCTTTTAAATAGTTTATATTTAAATCAAAACAATTCATTTAAACCATTTAAAATGAAGTCATTATTTTTAAAATATTCAGTTCCCAAAATTTTAGACAAATTCTAAGCTCATTTGTTTAAATCAAAACCTCAAACATTCATTTCAGCCTTCCGCAACACTTATCAAGTGCTACTGTAGCCCTTTATTTAGTTTTAGATTTTAATTATCTTTCTGCTATCGAGCACTTACCAAGTGTTGTAATACCACTTAGTTATAACTTATACATAGTTCATTTGTATCAACCACGGCACTTACAAAGCGTTGTAATAACATTTACGTTAGAAATAATAGCATCTCAAAATACTGTTAATTACATTTCCAATATTCAATATAATTTCACAAACAATTGATCTTTTTATTTTTATTTTTATTTCAAACATATAAAATCATATAATTTCACCTTTAAAACCATCATTTAATTTTCCCAAAATTCATGATTTTATAAGGTTAACTTTCCATTCAAAAATCAATATTTAATAATAATTCACTTATTAAATTCCAACATTCAAATTTAAATTCATCGGATTAAATTTTAACTTAACACTTAAGTTTAAATTTTCAAATATAACTTATTTTCATTTTATTTACTTAACTTCAAAATTCACTTTTTAAAAAAAATTCATAAATTCCAATTTAAGTTATATTTCCAAATTTCAACTTAAATATTCATTCATTTAACATTTTAACTTTGTTCAAAAATCATTAATATATATAAAAAGTAGTGATAGCACGACAAAGATTCGAGTTTGCAAGAGCCAAAGAATAATTGCCTTGAACATATTTCAAACAAAACAATATAACTAACATAAGTTTCAACCCAAAATACGATTAAACAATGGTAGAAATGAATGCATAAATCATCTACAAACCACTTGCACTTGCCTTCTACAATATATGCCTCAGCCCTAGGTTGGAAAGGCACGGCTAAAACAAGGACTAGGACCTGATTTGGGTTCAAATGGGTAGGACAAACAGGTATAGGATGATAGTGTACAAGCAAAAGTAGTGATGCATGAACTACACTAGCCATAAGGCAAAACAATCATGATTCAATGCACCATTGGGATCGGCCAAATCAAGAACAGGCACGGCCAAGTCAGCAGTGGGGTCAGGGATGACATGGCAGTGGGTTTCAGGTCGGCTATGGATGGTGGAGGTGGAGTAGGTGGCAGCCAAGGGGATGGTTGAAGGTGATGGTGATGTATGGTGCTCGGCTAGGCATATAGGGTGAAATTTGTTCAAGTTTTAGTGGAGTTTGATCAACTATAGTGCATGGCCTGTGGCTTGGGGCTGGACCGGAGGAGGTGGTGGGTGGTTCAGGTGATGGAGGAGGCAGACATGGTGAAGGAGGTGGGAGGAGCCGAGCTACAAAGGTGAGAAAGCAAGTGAAAATCAACATAAACAAGTAGAAAATAAGAAGAAAGACAATGGAAAAAGAAATAAAACTTACCAAACTCCCTTGCTTTAGAAATGGCCATGAATTTTAGGGTTGAGAAGCCTTATGATATGCGTGGAAAAAGAAATAAGGAAGTCGGCTGAAGAAATGATAAGGAACAACCAAAATTGAAAGCAAATGTTGGTTGAAAATGAAAAGGTGGAATCCAAAGTGACAAAGCATACAAAAGGTTTCAAACTCATCAAATTTCCAACATTTTCTTTTTAAATTTTATATAACTGAATAAATATATATACATTCAAATAAAAATACGAAAATTTAGTAAATAAACAAAAATAAATAAATAAATTTTAATTATATATAATTAAATTAAGAAAATAACAAAGAAAATGTAAACTAGTCTTGAAAATTTGAAAATAAATGGAACAAACTTTGAAAAATTATCATGTACTTGAAAAATATTTATAAATAAAGATAAGAACATAAAATAAAAATGCATTCACAAAAATAAATAAATAAATTTTAATTAAATATAATTTAAATGAAGAAATAGTAGAAAAAAGGAAACTAGGCTTTAAAAATAGAAAATAAATGCAATAAGCTTTGGAAAAATTCAAACATCACTTTAAAATTATTTAAAAGACAAAAAATATGTAACATAACATATAATACAAATCTGAATAAGATATGACAAATAAATTATTATTTGTATAGTTTAACTGAAAATGATAACTTCATTTATCTTTTTTATGTAATTTGTCATTAAAACTATTTTTTTTTGAATTATTGTTCTCAAAACTTATTACCCTACACAAAGAAGCCCTTCTACTAAAAATTCCCTATTGTTTAACCACGAAACCCATGGAATGCGAAAACATACCGAATACCAAACCTAATTGGGTACATACGAAATGTAACTACCCGTAAATTTTAAAGGTTTTATTTACGTAATTAATTGAAATTTTGTGAAATTTTAAACAATAAAATTTAAAAATAAAATTTTTATATTTGGAATACGTCCATGTAATCATAGCTATTGGTAAATTTTCATCAACTAATATGAAATTTTATTTTCTTGTGTAATTTGAAATATACTTTATATTGAAACTAAATAAAGGTAAATTTCTTTCGAATATAATAAACTAAAATCTACCATTTAAACAAACAGTAGAATTTTATGATGAAAATTTGATATTTGCAGTGCGTCATCTAGACATAGCAAATGGAAAATATTTGTCGCATAATATAGATGTTTTATCAGTCGCTAGAAATTCAGTTTAAATCAGTTAATAACAGTTGAATTTAAAAGTGTCCGAAAACGTACATATGTCAACATGAGAAAATTTATTTAGAACGCTAATAATAAGATTGCGTAATTAGTTTCGCAAATTTCAGACATTTCTAGCTTCGTTTGGATTTTTCTTTACGGAATAGCAACGTATATCGGTGTCCGTATTGACTTTTGATAGGATGATCGTGCCACCAATATCTGTATACCGTTTTGATCATCTTGTCATGCTGATCTGTGCGGTATATTCATCTCTGTATTTTTGAGGTCCGGTATGCAATGGAAACAATAAACTGCTCGTTGTAACAGTACCATAGTTTATGACTCTTCAATCACCTTCCGTTTCGAAATTCGAAATGTGCTATCCAATCAAATTTATTGCCTTAATAATTTTTCGAAATCAATTCGTCTGACCGTTGCTGTTTCTTTACTTGCATATATCGATAACGTAATAAGTGATATATATATATATATATATATATATATATATATATATTAGCAGGCTCCATCTCTTTGTTTTCCTCCATCTCGTTTGCGCCTGGTCACTATCTTCTTTCCTCTCTTTCTTAGTAACTTCATGGCTGTTCTTCCCAAAAAAAATGGGGGACGGTTTATTTTCAAAATTCAAGTTGCTGATTTCCCCTCCTCCATGCTTGTCCTCCCTGAAGCTTTGCACCACGGCCCCGTCGCTCCAAAACAAGTGTCGATCATTTTCCCTGCTATCTTCCCATCCACACGCGTCACGACCACTCGAAGCCTCCACCGCCCTCATCTGCTACCTGCATCGCCCTCACCCTATGGCCTCCCATCCATCAACTATCCGACCTGACAACGGCCCCGTGAACACCGACCTGTGTGCCGACCATCATGCTCCCCCTCCACCATCAGTGCTTACTCACCCAGACCCAACCTCCTTCCTGTCGCTTCCGTCGAGATCACGCATCGGCCACATCTTCCGCTAACCTGCCCTTTTCTTTTGTCTCTGGGTTTTATAAATTCATGGTATAAATCATATTATATGTTGGTGCTTTGCTGCTCATGTTTTTCTACAGTCTCACGGCTTTAATATTTATATATTAGAACATATCACATATATATGCTATTTTAAAGATATATGGTTAATGTTTTGACATATGGTCTGCATATTTATTTAGTCTGCATATTTATTTAGTCTGCATAGTATTTAGCTATAGCATATATTAAAGTTACAGTATGTTATATGAAAGTGTCCTTAAGTTTGGTTTTAAATATAAAAAGCTCTATTTAATTTAAAAGTTATAAAGTATTCAGCTGTATCTGCATATTTTGTTGTAAGTTCTATAGGCGAGTCTGTATATTTTCTTTATTCAGTGGATGTATTATAAAGTATATATAAAGTTGTGTACATGTTGCTTTAGTTGGTTCGATGGTTAATATAGAGACTGTATATATAATTGGATTTTGAAATATATGCATATTCTTTTTCGTATAAAAATCTAACATGTTATTTATAACGGAAGTTATATATGGAAAAATGTATATGCGCTATCAATTTTACAATGGTTATATATATATATATATATATATATATGTATATGTATATATCGAGCAATTGATTTCAGTTTACACAGTTCTACATTACAAGTATATAAAGTTATATTAGTTATATTATATGTTGGGTTATATACACATCAGTTAGATATATATAGTAGTAATATATATAGTAGTAATGCATGTTTGTTGGATTTGAATACATATTTTACTGGTTTTATGTATATATGTTTATATACGTGAAATTTATATAAGCTGTTTGTAAATGGTTGTTCTTATCCGTATATATTTTGATTTGGATATACGTAAATAAGTTTAAAACATAATAAAAACTTTCACATATATAATTTAAAGATTTTTATAAGTGTTTGAATCTGAAATATGATCTGATATATATAGTGTTTATATATATAAGTTCACTTATACCAATTATCTTCATCGACCTCATTCTGGTTCGTTTTATCAATTCCTATTTCTCAGCTTTGTTCGTCAAATTCGTGCCAATTTTGCTTTGCTTTGAAATTCATGCTTGGATTTGTAATTCATCCCATTATCGTTTGTCTCTTGCCTCGAAAGGCGAGCAATCACTCACGATTAACGTTCTTGTATTTATTAAATTTGATTTCAATTGAAACGACAATTGAAATACGCTGCTGTAGTTATTTAAATTGTTATATATGCTATTATCTATACCTGTTCACCTGTAGGATATGACATCATATCCTATTTTTTATACTATATTGTTATTGATGATATATGCCTGTTATTATCATTATCATATCTGTTATCACTCTACAAGTTGCCTGTTAGTATAGAATCCCCTATGGGTTGAAATGATGCATACCCGGATGATCTGTAGAATAGGAGAAAATCGTTATGGGTTGAAATGATAAACCCAAGCAATTTTAAATTGGATTGAATTTGAGATTGTGGGTTGAAATGATATATATACCCGTATAGATTTAACTACGGATTGAAATGATAAATATCCGTATCACTTGACCATATGATAGAAAGTTATATACAAACACCGTTGGTCTATATATAAATATTTTGTAAAATGATCTCTATGGTTTTGAAAGGAAAATATATGGTGTAATTTAATATTGGAATTATTATACATATATATAAGTTCTAATATAAAGTGGATTTCATAATAAGTTTTAATTTAATAAAGTTTGATATGTTTAAGTATTTATTAACATATATATTTTTATAATAGATTTTGTAATAATTTAAATAAGTTAAGGTTGGGAGGATAAATTCGAATTTATTTGAAATTGTATTTAATTAAAAAATTTGTTTAATTAAATCAAATTGAAACTTGTTGAATTCAAGGGTTTCAAGATATGATTTTATAATTTGATTTTTATTTAAAGTGAATTAAATGGATATTTCAAATTTTAAATAAATTGAAGGAAATATTTAGTTGAATGTAATTTAAGGTTATTAAAATGATAATGGATTTACTAAGTGAATATTTCAAAACTAAATAATAATGAAGTTAAATTTATATATATATATATATATATATATATATATATATATGAAAGTATCAATTTAGTTTGAAAGTGCTATAATTTGAATATATATATATATATGTATATATATATATATATATTTGAAAGGGAAATGATATTTTGGTTTTGAAGTATAAATTATTTTGAAATGACCACGGTTTTATAATGGCATTTAATTGTTAATAGCGTATATTTCTACGTTGTAGATAGTTTCACGGATCCTTAGAGGATGGTTATCCCAAACATCCTTTCAGTTAATTATATTTCAGTTGATATTTCACTTGAGTTGGGTTTATTGACATAAGAATGTTAACCCTGACTCGAGTGTTTTGTGTTTTGCTTTATGCTCGGGTCAGACTAAGTGATATAGCATTTCAGACTCACCTTCGAAGTCTGGAGTTACGTTTGGAGATCCAACTATCGATTTAGCTTCCAGCTTTTCCAGTTGATTTGTTCACAGAAGTCATTGTTTGGATTGGAGACTTTACTGTATTTGGGATATTCTGTTGTATTTTTATTTCTAACTCTGATGTTTATATAGTAGCTTTATGAACTACGATTTATCTATTCTGCTGCATTATTGTTATATTACTCTGTGCTTGTGATTCTACGATTGGTTTATTTACTATATATGCTGAGTTTTGCCAAATATAAATTAACAATACGATATTTTTAGCAATTCAAGTCCAGCATGTGCTAATGCGAATGGTTGAAAATATCGGGTCGTTATAGTTAGTATCCAAGCCAGGTTTTAGGCAAACTTAGCATATGTAGTTGAGTTAATTACAGAATTACTTCCGTTCATGCTTGAATCTCTTCATCTTTGATTCGGTTTCCGCTGAATTTTGGAACACTCCCACTTGTTCTGAAATCCATTATTGCCTCCCCTAGTTGTATTCATTTGATTCTGGAGCATCCCATAACTCCACTTCTAATGATCTCTATAAAAATCGGCGATTCCGCTAATCCTTGAATGATTTGTAAAGGGGTGAAACTCCTTTACAATTGGCATTGATTCACCGGAGATTTCTATACCCTCGGCTTAGATGCTGCTATCTCTTGCTATGCCGAATTCTATCTCTATTTTGTAATTTAATTATCTCATTTTCGTTCAACCCTATCTTCGAATCAAAAATTCTATTTGATTAGAGTCCCTCTAATTTGAATCTCTATCTTTGTTTTGAAATACATTCTTGAATCATCCTTTGAAAAATCGGGTTTGTTTATATTTTAGAAATTTTTTTATATATCGAAATTATTATTTTGATAAGTATGATTATATTCTATATATAAAAGAGAAAATGTTTTCGATAAGGATTATATACCTTTTAAAAACGAGAATTTAAATTTCAAAAGGATTTGAAATTTTGAAAATTATTTAAGAAATTTGATTTATATAAAATCATTTATAACTGAAGGGTTTTAAATTGGAAATTCAAGGAGTTGAATTCCGGTGTTTTGAAATTATTTAAGATTTTGAAGATATATATTAATATGATTTAAAAATATTTTCTGAATATGAAATGTTTCAAATGACTTCAAATGAGTTCCAATGATTTCAAAGAAATTTCAAAGAAGTTTTCAAGAAAATAGAAGTCCAGAACTCACTTGTGTCGCAGGAGAATAATTTCGGTAATGAGTGCACGCATCATCGACATTGATTTTCAAGTTTCAAAGTGGGGGAGAGGCCACTTTAGTAGCTTTGCTATGCGATTGATTTTGTGAAACCAATTTTGATTTCAAATTTCGAAGTATGATTTGATATTCGAAAGATATATGTAAATATATTTGAGACAGTTTAAAGTTAGCCCGGTGTTCGGTCCTCGAGTTTCGGATTTAACCCTATCTATTGAAATTAATTTACTGATTTGTTGTTGATTTCCAACTCGTGGATTGAAAATTTGATTTCTCCGACTATTTTAAATATTCGAACACTTCCAAATTGAGGTTCAATTTACAAAGCTAAGTAATTTCGAAAGGTATAAATCATTTGATAAAGTATATAAGTTTGGTTTTGTATATTTAAAGTATAAAGTAATATGATTTGAATAAGTTTGAAACTGTTTCATTAAGTAAATGAATAAGACTATTTTGATTTATACCAATACGAAATTTAGTTTTGAAATGTTTTGTATAAAACTTAGTTTTAAATGTTTTAACTTAGTAACATCTTTTATAAAACCATATATATATATATATATAGAATAATAATTTCAAGAGGTAAATTGGATCTTTCAAATAAAAATAAATAGTTTAAAGGTTTTAAAAAGGGATGGTTATAAATTTTGGGTGCAATTGATTTTGAGAAAATATTTGGTTTCGAAAATAGATCGGAATTTAAAACCCAGTATTTATATGATGACTTTGGAAATGAATTTGGTTGACCTAAATTATGTTGATTTGGAAACTAGGATTATTTTCTAAACCTATTATTCTGGAAACTTTGAAACTAAATATATTAAATTTGGAAGAAATAATTTGGTGAAATCATATATGATTTTAAAACTTAACAGATATTGAAAGGAATTGAAATTGAGAACCTTGTTTTACTAAATACTTGATTTGGGAGTTATCGAACTTATATAAACTTGATTTGTATAAGTATGAAGTTGATTTGAAAACTATTAATTTGGAAAGGTACTCAATTTGAAAAGCGAAATCTTATATAATCAAAGTCTATATAAGTGTGATTTGATATACTATTGATTTTGGAAAGTATTCGATTTGAAAATAAAATCTTATATATAATGGACTTTATATAAGTATGATATTTGAAATTGATTTGAAAAGGTACTATATGATACATATTTTCGAAGTAAAGATATGGAAAGTGCCTTCTGCTTGATATCCGCTTTGTGGCCACATATGGATTCATTATATCGATATTATTCTCTCTGATTTGGTTTTTCGAATATAATACTCGAGTGCCCCTTGATTTCCATGGCATTGCCCAAGGTCAATTTTTTATAGCATAATCCATAAGGCAAAGACTGCTTAAGGGTACAGATGTTTCTTGGGGGATCCAGGCATAACCATTGTTTATCCACGGTCTACAGTTTTGTTGTGGTAGCGTAATCCACAAGGAAGAGATTGCTTAAAAGGTACGGATGTTTCCTGGGGGATCCAGGCGTAACCATTGTGTATCCGCGGTCTACCAGTTTTGTTGTCGCAGCGTAATCCGGAAGGCAGAGATTGCTTAAGGGTACGGATGTTTCCTGGGGGATCCAGGCGAAACCATTGTGTATCCGCAGTCTACGGGTTTTGGTTATCATGGTGAAATTCGCAAGGCAGTGATTGCTTAAAGGTACAGATGTTTACTGGGGGATCCAGGAGTAACCATTGTGTATCTACGATCCATGATTTGGTTGATTTCACTAGTACAAAAAGTGCATATTGCTTCACCATATTTGAATCGTTTGAAGTAAAAACTGATGCAAATAGAACTATTTGCATCGGTTCTATCTTAATAACCGATGCAATTGGTACGTGGAAAGAAATAGGTAATAAAAAATTAAATTTGCATCAGCTGTCACCAACAATCGAAGTAATAAATCGATGCAAATAGTTTTAGTCGCATCGGTTTTAAAGTCAACCGATGAAACTACATTAGTTTGCATTCATTTTCCCTCAGTTTTCTACTCCAACTTTCATTTTCCCTCCCCTTAACTTTTCATTTCCCGCTTAGCTTGCATTTATCCCCCCACTTCCCCCGCATCATTTTTCATTCTTTCATACTCAACCAAAAAAAATGAGCCGCCTTAAAAAATCATTCTTTCTTCCTCCACCCAAAAAAGCAAATTTCCCTATGGAAGCTATTGTCGATCACGAATCTGATGCTCGCGCCTGGTTGTTGGAGTCAACTATAATCTGTCACTATTATTACCGTCGATCGAAAGTTGACTAGCTCCGTGGTTCTACAATATCGATTTAAGGATGTTTGTTTCTTGGGTATTTGTTGTAGTGAGGATGAAAGGTGACTGTAGTGGGGCGTGATGTTGATTTGGAGCGGCTTTAAGGTGAAGGCGTGGTACTATTACAGAAGAGGCAGGTTGATTAGGGGGGCGACTTCCAGTTGGAGGATTGGAAATGGTTCGGTTTGGTTTCAGGAGATTTGGGACAAGGTCGCAGGAGGCGGACGCGGTGGTTGATGGTGGTGTTCGAGTAGGGGATGGAGTGGTCGGGTTTAATGTTACGAGTATGTTATGAGTGGTTGATGGTGGACGCGGTGGTTGATGGTAGTGTTCGAGTAGAAATTGATTTTCACCGTTGATTAATAAATGCTCCTCTAAGTTGGTGCCCACCAAATTTTTGTTGTATTGCATAGGCGTAACACAAGCCTATCTCATTCGTTCCTCAATCAGTGGCTTTCCTTTAAAAAGTACAAACCCTAGAACCACCTTAGTGTGTCGCCGCTTGCATCTCATCCTACTCCGATGTTGTTCTTTCAGGTCGCCTACTCTTAGTCTCAGCCTAAGGCGATCTAATGAGACAATCGACAATGGCATGCTGCATCCATGCTTTCAGGTTTAAACACCTTCTCAAAATCTAAAATTAAAATATGTGAGTTTGTTCGATTTTTTAACAATCTTCTAAATAGGAGGCAGTAACACTCATGCATCGTGTAGCTTATTTTCAATTAACTAGTCAAGTAATTGTTAAAGTACTTTATATGTTAAATCAGTTAACAGTTTAGTTATTCCTAAAATTAAATTTCTTAATGTGAATCAATTGAAGAAATAAATTATATACTGAATCAGGTAGCTCAAAATTGATTTGTGATATATGATTTAACTGCTCCAATTAAATATACTAATTTTTTTGATTTTACCGAATCAGGTCCCTAAAATTTTTGATTTTGGGCTTGCTAAACACTTGGTCTTTGGGGTGTCTCATGTTACAACTCGTATTATGGGTACATTCGGTAATTTTGTCATATTTCACCATGTATAAGTATTTATTTTTAAGAGTTCAGGTACATTGAGACATTTACTAGCTCTTACATCTCTTTAATTTATTCCACAGCTAAGTTGCACCAGAATATGCTTGCACTGGAATGCTGAATGAGAGAAGCGATGTCTATAGTTTTGGTGTACTCATCATGGAGATTATATCTGGAAGAACTCCTGTGGATTACAGCCGACCACGGGATGAGGTATCTCTTGTTTACATGCACGATTTTTTATGAAGTTTCTGTTCCTTGATGATAATTGAGTAGTATAATCATAGTCAATGTAATCAGGGGCATTATAATTATAATCTATATGTCAACAAGTACAAAACAAAATTTCCTTTTTCCTTTTTTTCTCTTTCTATAAACCTGAGTTTTAATTCAACTGAATATGAAGTAGCTGAGAAACAATCAAAGAACTATCTTTTTATCAAAAAATATAAATTACTTGAATATTTCCAAAATAATGTCTATACCATTTGGGTCTGTTTGTAACCAAAGAAGCTGAAGGGAAGAATAGTACTCCAAAAAATGAACCGGGACAAACTTCTTAAGAATAAATAGGTTCTCCAAGATAAGCGAGTTGAGTTACCATTCAACTTAACATTTATTTATATTAATGTTTCGAAATATTGATCTAAGATGTAGTCCAGTAGTCTTCGCTTTACAAGGTGGTTGGGTATTGGCAGTGCACAGAACTGGTGTGCACTGAGATATGTGATGTTATGATATGAACTGTTTAGGAGTATGTGATGTTATGTTTTACCGAGTTGTATGTTGCAGCAGAGGAAAGCAGGGAGGATAGTGAAGGCAGTAAACAGTTGGTGGAGTTAGAAGTCGGTGTGTTGATTGGTATTGTGTACAGGTTGATGAAGTGGTAAGGTTTGATATGGCAATATGGTGATGGGGTCAGAGGTGCTTCGTGACTGTTGTGATGTGATGAATTGGTGTAGTAGAAGAAGTGTGCACTGTTTTCTACACAGAAGTGCAATTTTGGTCAGGCATTGTAGATGTTGTAGTGGTAGTTGAAGCAGTGGCAGTGTTGAGTGATGTAGGAGATGACAGTCAGTTTGGTAGTTTTGTGAATGAAGTTGCAAGGATAGAAATATATGTTGAGTTTGTGAATGACAGTCGGTTAGAGTCAATTTGTGAATGACAGTCAGTGAGTTGTTATGGTGGTGGGGTGGTGTGGTAGATAGTTGTAGTTCAGTGGTATAGGCAGTTTTATGGTATGTTCAGTTGTAGTTCAGTGGTAAAACTGTGATGTGTAACAGAGAAGTGTATGGTTTGAGACGTAACAGAAAAATGTGTATGGGGGTGGAAGTATGGCAAGATGTTTCTGACAGAAGTGTAACTAGTGCAAATTTAAATCTTGAAATAATTTTCTTTAAACGTCATTTTTCTTTCATGAAAAGAATTAGTATGACCGTACAACACTTAGGCCAAGGATGATTAGCTTGGATTCAATATATATGTGCATAGTGTGGTGCTTTGCAATTTTAATTTTGGAAGCGTATCTCTATAACTGAAAGCATGCATAATCCTTTGAAGAACATGTACTTGTTTAAGTAATGCTAGTAACTGTACAAAATTAGCTTGCCTGAAGTTGTGAAGTAGAGGCAACCAGGTGGCTTTCGATCCAACATATATAGTCATCGTAGCCTACTGCTTATTTTTTCCCTTTGACATATAAATTAGATCCAATTGGTAGAATGGCTGAAAGACATGATTGGAGAGAGAAGATATGCAGTGAATTTTTGTAAAACAGTGAATAAAATATAAATAAAGTTGTAATGAAATTTTTTGTTTTTGAAATGAAATTGTGGATGTTTTAGTCATTGCTCCTGTCTCAAAACTTTAAGCAAATCTACATATAATGTTCTTAATATCCGTGTATGAAAAGCAAGACTTAAAGTAAGTAAGTTTATAAAATCCACACGACTTAGGTCCTTGTTATTTTGGTGAGAATCATTTATCATGTGCTAGCTAGTAATGGCGTAGAATGGAACGCAAGGTCTTATATATTAACCAAATTGGCAAAAAATGTTTATTTCTTGTTTTTCCAGGTTCAAGTTGACATTGGAAACATGGAATGTAGCATATGGTTTTAAGCTGAAGCCTAAAAATTTGGGTTTTCAAGATTCCATTAAGTTTTCAAGGTTTTTACTATACTATTTCTTAATGGTTGTACTAATTAAAGATTTGAACTAAGACTATACCACCTAATGATTGTACTAAAGATCTAAATTATGCTGCTAAAGTGAATGTATGAACCATTATTTTGTATAGATTATTAACACTATAATTGATATATGTTTATTTTTGTGTTATGTTATTCAGTTTGTATTTGCCATCAAATTTAATTTTGAATGATTGTAATATTGCATGCAATAATTGTTTGTTATAATCAGTAATATATATATATATATATATATATATATATATATTTTCTATTTGAGTACTGTAATAATGATTTCTGCGAATGGTTTGCATCAGGTATAAATAGCTGATGCAATAGAGGGATTAGTTTGCACCGGTTGTTATAAAAAACCGATGCAACAAAGAGGGCTATGTCCAAGCAACCAACCGTATTTTGCATCAGTTTTTAGTAACAACCGATGCAAAAAGGATCATTTTGCATCAGTTTTAGAACTGATGCAAAACTGTTAAGTCTGATGCATCGATTGCATATGCATCGGATGTTGAACTGATGCAAAAGGGGGGTAAACAACCGATGCAAATGGCCTATTTTGTAGTAGTGTTTGTTTGGATTGTACTTTCCATATCGGTTTTGAAGGTTTTCAAGTATTTTCACTGGGTGTTGAAATAGGTCTACTAAGTACTTGAAGAATTCTAGCTTTGCACCTTATCAACGCATGGTCAGAGTCTGCAAGAACGGGGATAAACTTGTTAAAACATTGAGTTATAAAAGTATTTTCGAAAGGAAAATTTGTTTCGATATAAAATAATTTTATTGTAAAGGTATTTTATTATAAAGGTATTTTATTACAAAAGTATTTTTTTTGAACAAAGAAATTCTGTATTAATAATTGAAACCGAAATTCTTATGGTTCTAAATTAATTGTTCGTGCCCGATACTATTCTTTTAAATCTACCTTATCTGCTCAGCTTTAGTTATTCACCTATATTTTGTTTTTCTGAATCTACCTTATTTTCCTTTTTAAATATATCTTTTAAAATGTTGTTTATTTGTATAGTACATGGTTTAATGGAAAATTATTAGTGTTAGAAATATTTTATAAGTTATTAGTTAAACAAAACATATATAAAGTAAATGATTATTGATTTATTAATAATATTTGGAAAGTATCTCAAGATAAATTAATAAATTTATGAATTATAGATCTAATGTTTTTAATAGCTTCTTTGTAAATATAACTGGTGATGTAAATAATTGTTTTCAAATAGTTTACATATATTTGTAAAGGTGTTATTTACACATATAAATGGTACTTATAAATGAATCTAGAAATTTCACAAATGGATTTGGAAAAAATATTAAAGTATTAAAGAAAACTGAATTTCAAATGAAGTGTTCAAATGAATTTTTCAAGTAAAATTTATATACGTTTCTTTGAATATATAATTTAAAAATATTATATAATGGAAATATTTTAATTTGAAAAGTTTATAAATGATTATTTATGGATATAATAAATGGGTTTAACCCGATCATTGAATATTAACGAACTTAAATTGAAATTTATATAGTTTTAAATTAATTTACTATCCTTGTCTTTCAATCTATTTTTCTTTCTGGTTATTTCTATTATCCTACCTTCTTCCTTTTCGGGGAAGAAAAGTTTTGAGTGGGGGGAGAGCGTAACAACCCTTAAATTTTAAAGGTTTTATTTACGTGATTAATTGAAATTTTTTGAAATTTTAAAAATTAAAATTTGAAAATAAAATTTTTATATTTGGAATACGTCCATGTAAACATGGCATCTTGTAAATTTTCATCAAGTAATATGAAAGTTTATTTTCTTGTGTAATTTGAAATACAGTTTATTTGAAATTAAATAAAGGTGAATTTCTTTGGATATAATAAATTGAAATCTACCATTTAAACGACCAATAGAATTTTATGATGGAAATTTGATATTTGCATGCGTCCATCTAGACATAGCAAATGGCAAATTTTCATCGAATAATATAGATGTTCTATCAGTCGCTAGAAATTCAGTTTAAATCAGTTAATAAAAGTTGAATTTAAAAGTGTTTCGAAACCTACATATGTAAACATGAGAAAAATTTATTTAGAACACTCTAAATAAGTCTGCGTAATTCGTTTCGCAAATTTCGGACGTTTCTAGCTCTGTTTGGATTTTTCCGTACGGAATAGCAACGTATATCAGTGTCCATATCGACTTTTGATAGGATGATCATGCCACTAATATCTGTATACCGTTTTGATTACTCGTCATGCTGATCTGTGCGGTATATTCAACTCTATATTTTTAGGCCCGGTACGCGATAGAAACAATAAATTGCTTATTGTAACGGTAACATAATTTATGACTCTTCAATCACCTTCCATTTCGAAATTCGAAACGTGCTATCCAATCAAATTTATGGCCTTAATAATTTTTTCGGAATCAATGCTTCTGACCAATGCTGTTTCTTTACTTGCATATATTGATAACGTAAAAAGTGATATATATATATATATATATATATATATATATATATATATTAGCAGGCTCCATCTCTTTGTTTTCCTCCATCTCGTTTGCGCCTGCTCACTACCTTCTCCCCTCTCTTTCATAGTAACTTCATGGCCGTTCTTCCCAAAAAAATTTGGGGGACAATTTATTTTCAAAATTCATGTTGCCGATTTCCCCTCCTCCATGCTTGTGCTCCCTGAAGCTTTGCTCCATGGCCTCGTCGCCCCAAAACAAGTGCCGATCATTTTCCCCTGCTATCTTCCCATCCACGCGCGTCTTGACCACTCGAAGCCTCCACCGCCCTCACCCTATGGCCTCCCCTCCATCAACCGTCCGACCTGACGACGGCCTCGTGAGCACCGACCTGTGTGCCGACCAACATGCTACCCTTCCACCATCGGTGTCTACTCACCCAGACCCGACCTCCTTCCTGTCTCCTCCACCGAGATCACGCATCGGCCTTATCTTCCGCAAACCTGCCCTCTTCTCTTTTGTCTCTGGGTTTTATAAATGCAAGGTGTATATATCATATTATATGTTGGTGTTTTTCTGCACTTGTTTTTCTACTGTCTCATGGCTTTACAATTTATATATTAGTACATATCGCATATATATGGTATTTTAAAGATATATGGTTAATGTTTTAACATATGGTCGACATATTCATTTAGTCTGCATACTATTGAGCTGTAGCACATATTAAAGTTATAAAGTATGTTATATGAAAGTGTCCTTAAGTTTGGTTTCAAATATAAAATGCTCTGTTTAATATATAAAGTTATAAAGTATTTAGCTATGTCTGCATATTTTGTTGTAAGTTCTATAGGTTGTGTCTACATATTTTCTTTGTTCAGTGGATGTATTATAAAGTATATATAAAGTTGTGTACATGTTTCTTTAGTTGGTTTGATGGTTAATATAAAGACTGTATATATAATTGGATTTTGAAATGTATACATATTCTTTTTCGTATAAAAATCTAACATGTTATTTATAACGGAAGTTATATAAGGGAAAATGTATATGAGCTATCAATTTTACAATGGTCATATATATATATATATATATATATATATATATATATATATATATATATATATATATATATATATATCGAGCTATTGATTTCAATTTACACAGTTCTACATTATCAGCTAGATATATAGTAGTAATATATATAGTAGTAATGCATGTTTATTGGATTTGAATACATGTTTTACTTGTTTTACGTATATATATTTATATACATGAAATTTATATAAGTTATTTGTAAATGGTTGTTCTTATACATATAGATTTTGATTTGGATATATATAAATATGTTTAAAACTTAATACCAACTTTCACATATATACTTTAAAGATTTTTATATGTGTTTGAATCTGAATATGATCTGATATATATAGTGTTTATATATATATAATTTTACTTATACCAATTATCTTCATCGACCCCATTCTGATTCGTTTTATCAATTCCTATTTCTCAGGTTTGTTATTTTGCTTTGCTTTGGAATTCATGCTTGGATTTGTAATTCATATCATTATCGTTCGTCTCTTGCCTCGAAAGGTGTGCAATCACTCAAGTATTAAGTTCTTATATTTATTAAATTTGATTTTAGTTAAAATGACAATTGAAATATGCTGTTGTAGTTATTTAAATTGTTATATATGCTATTATCTGTAACTATTCACTTATAAGATATGACACCATATCCTGTTTTTTATATTATATTGTAATTGATGATATATGCATGTTATCATAATTATCGTATCTGTTATCACTCTGCAAGTTCCCTGTTAGTACAGAATTCTCTATGGGTTGAAATGATACATACCCAGATGATCTGTAGAATAGAAGAAAATCGTTATGGGTTGAAATGATAAACCTAAGCGATTTCAATTGGATTGAATTTGGGATTGTGGGTTGAAATGATATATATACCCGTATATATTTAACTGCGGATTGAAATGATAAATATCCGTATCACTTGATCATTGGATAGAAAATTATATACAGACACCGTTGGTCTATATATAAATATTTTGAAAATGATCTCTATGGTTTTGAAAGGAAAATATATGGTTTTATTTAATATTGGAATTATTATTATTATTATTATATGTACATAAGTTCTAATATAAAGTGGATTTAATAATATGTTTTAATTTAATAAAGTTTGATATGTTTAAGTATTTATTAAGATTTATATTTTAAAATTTATTTTGTAATAATTTGAACAAGTTAAGGTTAGGAGGATAAATTCGAATTTATTCGAAACTGTATTTAATTAAGAATTTTTTTTAATCAAATCAAATTGAAACTTGTTGAATTTAAGGGTTTCAAGATATGATTTTATAATTTGATTTTGATTTAAAGTGAATTAAATGGATATTTCAAATTTTAAATAAATCGAATGTAATTTAAGGTTATTTAAATGATAATGGATTTATTAAGTGAATATTTCAAAACAAAATAATAATGAAGTTAAAATAATATATATATATATATATATATATATATATATATATATATATATGAAAGTATCAATTTAGTTTGGAAGTGCTATAATTTGAAAAAAGTATATATTTGAAAGGGAAATGATATTTTGGTTTTGAAGTGTAAATTATTTTGAAATGACCACGGTGTTATAATGACGTTTAGTTGTTAATAGCGTATATTTCTACGTTGTAGATAGTTTCACGGATCCTTAGAGGATGGTTATCCTAAACATCCTTTCAGTTAATTATACTTCAGTTGATATTTCACTTGAGTTGGATTTATTGACATAAGAATGTTAATCCTGACTTGAGTGTTTTGTGTTTTGCTTTACGTTCGGGTCAGACTGTGTGATGCAGCATTTGAGACTCACCTTCGGAGTTTGGAGCTTCGTTTGGAGATTCAACTCTCGATTCAGCTTCCAGCTTTTCCAGTTGATTTATTCGCAGAAGTCATCTGTTTGGATTGGAGACTTCACTGTATTTGAGATATTCTGTTGTATTTTTATTTCTTACTCTGATGTTTATATAATAGCTTCATGAGCTACTATTTATCTACTCCGTTGCATTATTGTTATATTACTCTGTGTCTGTGATTCTGTGATTGATTTATTTACTGTATATGCTGAGTTTTGCCAATATAAATTAACAATCTAATATTTTGAGCAATTCAAGTCCGGCATGTACAGATGCGAATGGTTGAAAATATCGGGTCGTTACACGGTAGGCATAAGCGAACCGAATGCCAAACCTAATCGGGTACATATGAAAGTGGTCTATTCCCAAGATATATTGTTTAACCAAGCAAATTATCGAATGTAATAAATAATTGAATGCTAAACCTAATTAGGTGCATCAGGATGCAAAAGCGAAGCGAATGCTAAACCTAATCGGAAATGTATGGATGCGAAAGCCAACCGAATGTCAAACCTAATATGGTACTCATGAAAATGATCTATCCAATATATGTTGTTTAAACGAGCAAACCGTGGAATGCATAAGCCAAAATGCCAAACCTAGTCAAGTATATATGGATCCAAAATCGAACCGAATGCCAAACCTAATTGGGTATGTTTGGATGTAGAAGCCTATTGAATGCCAAATCTAATCGGGTACACATGGAAACGATCTCTACCCAAATATTAATTGATAAATATATGCTAGATAAATATTTGTCGGAGAAATATATGCTAGGCAAATATTTGCCTCGCGAATATTAGCTAGACTTTTAATTGCAAAACTGTAACCAAACAACGTAAATTACAAAACTAAACAAATAAACAAATAAAATAACAAAAAACATTTAATTCAAAAAAAAGAATGAAAACACATTATTCATCTTCACAATGAAAAGCCAATATGTATAGAAATTACACTACAATGTTTATACTTTTTAACCTCACCATCTCGCTTAATCCATTCACAAAAAGGAAGCCTTCCTGCACTACATCTTCTCTTAGGAGGATGAACTCCAATATCTTCAAGTAAAACATTTTCCATTTGAAAATTAATAAGTGGATAAATAAGATGAGAATAAGATGCTCGGCAAAAGGACACTTTAAAATATTACTGCATTTTATGATTCAATGGTTGACAGTTTTAACCAAGATTTAAAGCCAATGAGAAAATTAGCCAATTGCATCTGACTTAAAGCTACTTAAAATTTGAATGGAAGATATAAGCAAGGAAAATATTTACCTGGCAAATATTTGCCAGGAAAATATTTTCCCTCTAATACTTCTCATTCATACAAATTTACTAAAATAACTTATAGTTGAAAAGAGAAAAATAAATAAGTTAATAAGATAAAAAAGAACTCATATTTAATTCGGTCGAATAGAATACAACAGTACATTAATAATCTTCAAAACATAAGCATATAATATATTAAAATTACATTTGATCTTTTAACATACAAAACCTTTTGCTATGTCCTAATTTCATACATAAACTACAATGATTAGACTTATTTACATCACCAGCCGACTTAATTCGGTATGAAGAGGGAGGCCTTCTTACACCACATCTTCTCTTAGGTGGATGAACTTCAACATCTTTTGGTAAAACATCTTCCGTTCGAAAATTAACAAGTGGATGAATCGACTGGGAATGAGATGCTCAGAAACATGTTAGTTTGAAATAGTCCTCAATATAAGAATAAGCATCCAAATCAAAACAAGTATACATCTAATAGCATGAGCACATGGAAATCCCTCAATGCACCAAAGGTTACAACAACATCGTCGAACACTCAAATCTACATGTTAAGTTTGAGTTGATTGAACTTCGTAAACATCAACAATAGATATAGTAACTTTCCATTGAACACCCTTGAGGTATAAATCCCTTATATGTTTTTCCGTAACAGGGGACAAATAATTATTCTGAATTTTACCTATTTCACGTCGATCCAACATAAGTTTCTTAAGCTTCGAACGAATTCTATCCAAACATCCAGTGGTAGGTCAATGTCTTTCCTCCAAAATCCAACAATTAAAACTTTCAACACAGTTAGAACTAAATTTTCCTATAACAATTTCCAAAATAAAAACATCAACAAACTTTTCAAAAAACAAACCATTCAAAAAATTTCTACTGCAGCCCCACCAGCAAGCCTAAACTCAGACAAAGCATGATTAAATGAATCTAATGTAGCAGCATGGGCATCTTTAAAAAACAAAGAAATGATCCGTTTCCTTTTGCCTTGAGGACACCTTTTTGTTAAAAAAACTCTTTAAGTTATTCTTTAAATAATAGTAATAGTAACCATGAGCTTAACTTGGGAAAACTTGACAAACAACAAGCAAAAGGCAAGGATGGAAATTGAATACAAAAGTGAAAACACGATCATCATCATCTAACATTTCACTAAGCTTTGTCAAAATCCCGTGCCAATTTGATTTAGCTTCACCAGATACAATACCAACAGCTTGTGGAAAAACGCTAATATAAACAAAAATATATATGTCATATTCATAAAATAAATGTTGAGCATATCAAAATTGCAACAGCATAGAAAAAAATATTTAGCATACAAATATATGCTCAAATTTTCAAACATCAAAACAAGTAAAAAAAAGATATTTTTTTTTTTAATACTAGATCATACCTTGATTACCATTCTTAGCAGTAGCAGACATAATACATAGGGGTGGGCATAAACCGCACCAACATATGGAAAAGGACCGCATCGAACCTCTAAAATGGTCCAATAAATCATACCATATTTCTAATCAAATAAAATGCATAAGCTCGGCTGACCCAGTTAAATACGGTGTGGTTGCGGTTTGAATGATTGAACCAACCAAATCAAACGGAACTGGACCGCTTAGTAGAATTCAAGATTTTGATGATATTTTTTCTACTCAAAATTATTAAAGTATTAAGCGTATGAATGTTTGAACTTCATATGATTAAGTAATGAACAATTTTAGTGCTTGATATGTATGAAGATACACACCATATGAATTACTTATGAACATGTGTGTAATTCATTTTTCATTAATATTCCTACTATTTATTCAATAATTATTCAAGTTGTTTGAACTTTGAACAAATGTAATATGGATTCAAATCGGACCGAACCGACCCACATCTACCCCTAATAATACAACCTTGTCTTCTACCTTTCGTAAAAGTCCCATCAAGAAAAATCGAAGGACGATAATAGCCAAACCTATATTTGCATGCTTCATATCCAATAGAAACCCTCTCAAATTCAAGACTAGCAGGATGACCTTAAAGCTCGAAAATACTTCCAAGAATGCAAATAAAAATAGCTTCATAGAAAGATTTCAAATGTATATAGGAAAACAAATCATTCCCATGGATTTCATCAAGAGATAATCTCTTACCAATGTATGCATAGTAATAACTTAAAACAATATTATACCTAGTCTTAAATAAATGAATATCTTTCGTCTTCATTAAAGGATTTGATCTAACAAAATCAACAATCAACTTCTTAACCATATTGCTAGAAATGGGTGGATGGTTAACATTAACAATGCCAGCTCCACAAGACTGCCTGGTGTTAATAACAAAAAACCTGGAAGATGAATCTACGAGAAGCATGAACACGAAATGTGCAACCTTCAAATGAACAAATAGCTATAACACGATCCCTATCATTCTAACAACATTAACTTTGTATCCATTCTTAATACAATGTATCATAAGATACAATCGAAACACTTTAACACCACCAAGAAATCTTTAACCTACTCCAGTGTACACTGGTTTGCTAGAATCATTTTTAATAAATGCTTTAAAAAAGAACTAGAATCAAATGAAGAAACAACTATAGAAGAATCACACGAATGCCTTTAATAAAAGAACTAGCAACTGATAAAAAACTGTAACGACCCGCCATTCGACTCCACAGAATGACGCATCATTAATAAGAAAGAAAGGGATAGAAAAGAGAAAGAAAGAGAAGAAGAAACAACACATCAGAATCTAAAACAGCGGAACGAATAAATTATATTAATAATATAAAATATTACATAGTTTACAACTAGAGATAGATCACACAACACATACTAGACAGTTATAAACACCTGTCTAGTATTTACAACATAATACAATCCAGAGACAACACAGAACACACACCGGAATACTATATAACTAACGTAGAAGCCTCCTGCTCCCTTGCTCCTCCAATATTCGTCAAAGCTAACTTGAATCCCTTGGCTACTCGTAAAAATTTGAGTACCCAAGAGTTTATGAAAAACAAAAGATAAACTCCGGGTCAGACATGGGTCTGGTGTGAGTAACAGGTTAAAGTTGCTTAACTTCAAAAATCTTTTGAAAAGAAAGATATCACGTAAGACTTCCTACACATAAACATGGAAAAGTTTTTACCTTACGCTAACCAAAACATTTGATAGGAAATCCAGTGATATTATAATAGTGTCTAGGGTTTTCAAGTAAAATACAGAAATAGCTGGAATGCTTACATCTCACGTTCCAACATAGTTGGGCACAAATAATACGTACGACACTTATTGGATTTTGGATTCCATCAATGGAAGGGCTACTGGGATACCGCCCGTCACAGTACGTGGCCTAGATCAACGTACCGAGGAGTACGCCCGCTCCCCTGCAACACAAGACCGGAACCATCCCTTACTGGACAGTCCCGAACAAGACAACCCCGTAGTTGGCGTACGTTCCAACCGCCCACACAGCCGAATAAAAAGAGAATTCTAGACAGGGGAAAATCTTGCTCTCAAGTGGGGGCTACCCACGAAGCCTTGCTGCACCTCCCCTGTTTTAGCCATTCCCGGTTGATGAGGCTTGAGGCTACGATTACCTTTATAGGACACATCTCTTAGAATGCTCAGTGTCCACCTGACGATGTTCCGAAAGCATTCAATCCATACAAGTTCGTTCCGGGTTCGAACGAAACCGAAGGCATTATCTCGTTACACTCGTATTGGAATCACCCTCAGAGTTAACGACGATGGCCCTTGTACTCTGAATCTCCATCTCGAATCTATAAGTACTATTCCGTCAAACTCATTACAGAATCGCCCATAGAGTTATACTGACGTATAGCCCTTACACCTCGAGTCTTCACTCGCTCCACTTGGATTCACGGCCTAACATTAATTTGGATCGATGTGGTTTTCGGATATCCAAATATGGAAACCCGATCCCGGTCTCATCGAAATCCAAAGCGTGTCTTTTAAGGCCAAGTTGTTTTAAAGGTTTAAAACAATTCAATCTCATTATCTATATACACACAGGTAGATAATATACAGATTCATAATAGATAATCAACATTATCATTATCAAAAGTTAATCCAAATCATCATCACAATGCAACCATGTATCCATATCACTCAATATTACTTATCTCATTTCTGAGATTCAAACCAATCAAGGCAAACAATCATTATTCAACCATATAAGCAATGATTTACCATACCAATTATAATTAATTTAAAATGAATTAAATTAATTACATCATCCATATTAATTTAAAGTGAATTAAATTAATTACTTAATATAAATCTTACTTACATCATTATTAATTAATTACAATTAATTAATTAATTAATCTCTAATCAATCACCTTAATTAATCACCCTTGATTAATTATTCTTAATTACATTCAAGTAATCATTCTTTTAATTAATTTTACAAATTAATTATACTTAACCAAATACAGTAATTAACCTTAATTACTTCACAAATTAATTAACCATAATTAATTACATTAATCCTTAATTAATTATATTAATTAATTACCTTAATCACTTATTATTAATTAATTAATCTTAATTAATCAATCTTAATTACATCATTAATTATATTAATTAATGATTTCTAATTACAATTTAATTAAGTACCTTATTTAGATTAATTACATTAAGTAATCAAATCTTAATTTAAACCATAATTGTTAATCACCCTTGATTAACTCTATTCAGTAATTAACTACCTTTAATTACTTTACCAAATAAATTAACTACTCCATAATTAATTATCTCTAATTAATCCCTTGATAAATTCACAAAGTAATTATACTTAAATTACTTCAATAATCAAATCATCTTCAATTAATTACATCCAGTAATTACCATTAATTACTACCCTAAGTAATTTCTCTTTATTTAATTACATTAAGTAATTATACTTCACAAATCATCAAATGATTATTTTAAATTAATTAAACTCAATTAATTAACTTAATCTAATCAAATTTAAACTCAATTAATTATAATAAGTAATTAATTTACTTAATTACTTCCATAAGTAATTATACTTAATAATTTACATAAATGATTATCCTTAAATTAAATAATCTAATTAATTATTAAAATTAAATCACATTAATTAATTATTAAATAATCCTTAGTTAATGTCCTTCATTAACTATTTAACAATTCATTTATTTATTTCTAAAGTAATTAATCCATATTTATTTACAAATTAAATAACCTATTTAATTAACCCCTAATTATTTAAATAATTAAGTGTTAATTAAAACTTAATTAATCCATTATTATTTGATTAATTGATTATTAATCATTAATTAAAATCAAACCTTATTTAATTAATTATTCTTAATTACAAGTTAATTATTCTAAAAATAATTAACCTTAAACCCTTAATTACTTTGAGTAATTATTCATTTCATTTATTTATTAAATAAATTAATTATTCATTTAATTACCCTAATAATTAAATGAAATTCAAATTATTAAATTATAATTTAACTTTAACAAGTTTTAAAAATCAATCTAAAACCTTTAAATGATAAATAATACTTTTATTATAAAATAAATTTTTCAAAAGTTAAAACAAATTTCCTTTTAAATTGAAAACCATTTAAACTTTATATTATTACTCAAATTTGTTCAAACACTTATATTTATAAAGCTTAAATTTAATTTGAAACAAAGATTCAAATCCAAATTTGAATCAAATTTAAATTTGTTTAAATATTACTTAAATTTTCAATTTCCAAATTTAAATTCAAATATATTTAAAACATTTTTAAACAATAAATCCCTTTAAAGTTATTTTAAACAAATTTAAAATTTTACAATCTTCATCCATTTCAAGCTTAAGATTCAATTTAACTTGAATCCATAATTAAAAATTTAGATTTAAAACTCACTTTCAATCTTTGCTTTATACATAAAAATTCAGTTTTAAATTTGAAACGAAACACGTTTCCAATCATGAACAAAATAACTCGATTTACAATCCATTCGAGTCTAACATAATCAAACTCGAACAACACAAAAATAAACTCGAGTAAACTCAAACCATACTCGAGCAACTCGAGAATTCCATCTGAAAATCACTTAAACTAAACAGTCAGGTTTTTAACTTTAATCCTGTATCAAACAAAATACCCAGGCCTACGACAATTCAACTCGAGTCAATCATTCCCCAGCTTCGAGCAAATCTCGAAAAAACTCGAAACAATACGCGATCCCATTCGTAACCAAACCCAACCTGACACCACACGACACCGTGCACCTGCACCACCATTATCGACACCTCCGACGTCTTGCGACCATCCACGCATGTCAGAGATCAACATCCAATACCAATTCGACCTTCAAACTCGCTGCAGAACCCCTAGATCGAAATCGAGCATTCGAGCTCAAAAACAGAAATAATGTCGAAACCAGAAATTGCCTCATCCATTGTACTCCACCACCGGAAGAACTCCACCTCCGGCCTCTACTTCTCCCACACTCCATCAATCATCTACTAGCACCTAGAAGAAATCGATCACTTAAAAAGCCCGCGGTGATCAATTTACTGATCAACACTGAAAACTAGGGCTTAAATCTTTGATTCAAAATCACAACTGCCTAAATGCATTAATCCCTTTAACAAAAAATTTCCCTGAAACTTTGTTCACCAATCCCTCACCAGAATCAATACTGGCCACTTCGACCATCAAAATTTACAGAACCACCCAACAATATGATTTCTGGTTAAACCAGAATTTCTCAATCAATTACAATCTATAAATTCTAATTTTAGTTTTAAAATTCATGTTTTTGATCATGTAATTGATTTATAAACTTAAATCGAAGATTCTAGATGATGAAATTTTCACTTCCAAAAGATTGCTCTGTTGAACTTTATTCTTTCCAGAGACATTACAGTTTTTATCATCATGTTTTCATATTAAAATAAATTAGAGATTTAACTTATATTACATACATACTTTGTTTAAATCTTAAATATTAACAGGGTTTTTAATATGAGATCATTAATTTGGTCAGGATTTAATCCTGAATCCTAGAACAGACCCAAAAACCACATTTCAAAAGCAAGCATGCACATTTTCATATACTAGTAATAACTTGCAAATAGCTCACAATCACATTTATTCCCAGAGTATAATAAGCAACTAAATTTATACTTAAATTAGTTTATATAAAATTGTTACTCACCTTAATTTTAGGAGCAGAGCCCTTGTTTTAGAAAAGCCTGATCCTGAGTTTCCTTTTAAAACTGCAGCTTGTTTCTTTTTGAAACATTCATCTTGTTTTTGCACAATGCTTGCTTCCAGATGCATGCATGTTTGTTTCCAGAAAAATGCAGACTTGGTTTGATCTAAAACAGAATGAAGACTGCAGGCTTGTATTGAGCTTTGTGGTTTGCATGCAAATTTGATGAAGTTCAAAACAGAAATGCAGACATTCATTTAGCTTTGAAGTTGCAAATGAATTTCAGGTGCATGTATATTAATGAATTGAAGAGCTATTTTTAGGTTTACATGCATTTCAGTTTGAAGATGGTTTTGGTTTTAGAGGAACATTGTTTCCAGAGAAAGAAATGTAGGCTAGTGGCTTCCAACAAAAATGCAAAGATCTGTAGTCTTTGAATTTGCAGAATAATTTCAGGTTAATGTATTTGGAGAGAATTTTCAGGTGAAACTTTGATTTGCACTTCAGTTTACTTTGATTTCTGGTTTGTGGATGATTCAAATAGTTTTTGGTTAGGAGAATACTTGGTTTTAGATTTGGTTTAAGAGGGGGTTTGTAGATTTGTTCTTGAGCAAATTTGTTTTGATTAAAATTTATGTTTTTGAATGTAGATGAATTCAGATTTTAGAATCTGAATTTTTTTCTTAAGTTTAAAGAAGAATAGGAAAAGAGAAAATGAGGTAAAGAAGAAATGTTTATATAAACAAAATTTTTGATTTAATTAAAATAAAGGGAAAAGAAAAATTAAATAAGACACTTGTTCAAATTTTAAACATTTGTCACTTGCTTATTTTATGGCTTAACATGTGTCATTTAAGTATCTTAAGAAACTTACACTTATATTTAGAGTATTTAATTTAATTTAATTTGTTTATAAAACTCTAACTTATTTTATAAGAGCTTTTAAATCTCATTTTATTTCTTATGTAATATATAAATGAATTTACCTCTTTTTAAATTAAAAAGAAATAAAAACAATCAAATTGTAAATATAAGCTTATTCATATATTTAAGTGTTTTATCCTTTTAAATTTCACAACATCAAATTCAAATTTAAAATTAATTTATCAAATCCATTTTTAAAAATCAAGTTATATATAGATGCGTATATAACTTTTATTAAAATTAAAAATAACAAATCCTATTTCTAACAAAATTTATTTATGTTATGTTTATAAAAACTAAGTATTATCATTATCATTTGAAAATAAATTAAAAAAATTATATAATTTATAAAAGAGATTATAAATCACTTCTGTTACTTAATAAATTAAAATCATATGTAATTTGTATTTTAAATTCTTACATATAAATACGAGCAATAATTTAAAAAGGAAATAAAACAAAGCTTTTATGTTAATCAAATTTAAATCCATTTTTAAGCTAATTAAAATATAAATTTAAACAAATAAGATTTGTCTTTAATATTTATAAACCATATAGATATTCATCAAATTTCTTTGAAAAGTTAGATGTTAAATTTAAATCAAATTTTCCAATTTACCAAATATAAATTAAGATTAGATAACTGATTCATTTATTAAATTCCAAATCAAAGTTTATCTATTTACAATATATATAATTATATATTATAAACAGAAAACAATTAATTTGCTTTTAAAAAAAATAAAATCTACCAATTTAAATATTTATTAAAAGAAGAATATTAAATCTATTTGAATTATTATTAACAAAATTATCAATATCAATTTAATTTTAATACCGATTATTAAATTGATATTGTCAAAAATTCCGGGATGTTACAATCCTTCTCCTTTAAAAGAATTTCGTCCCTGAAATTTAAAACAAAGGTAATTTAATAATCTATCTTAAGATTTTATTTTAAAAACACAAGCACATATTATCAATCATATGCAAACAACCATAGCAACCAATTTACCTAATCAAACAAATCTAATTATCCAGAAAAATTCTGTATAAAATTTTCACGAGTTTTCCCGGTATAAATATCGGGATACTCGCTCTATAAAATCCAAACAATCTATACTACTAAGCTATAGAGCTCCTATCTAACTAGATCTTCAAAACTAAACAGGTTATCAGACTTCAGACAAGTCTGACTCAACAATCACATCCTTCTGAACTGCTGACTCCACAACCAGAGATACATCATACACGTACTCCCTCAGAGATACGTGAAACTCATCGAATCCCAGTTATCCAAACTGGCAATTCAATCTTGAAAATCAAACACCAATCCTCACAAGAACACTGAAAAGATCCAATACACCTCGGAGCTGACTTACCCAGTCTTACTCAATCTAAAAATTCTTTAGATCGGAGAAAAACTTACCCAAAAATCAGATCTCCGATTCCGGAATCCAAATTCCTTCGTCACCTATCCACAAAACACTTTTGACGATCCTGGCCTGCCTTCATCTCTTTCGATCAGCTCAACTCTCGCTGATGTCTCTAAAAACAAACTGATCCAAAACAACCCAACAGAATGATCTCCTCAAGATCAATCCCAAACCAAGAACACCAACTCTACTCCATAAACATCAGAAGACTAGCTTACTTCTCCTATTCGAAAAAGTCAAAACAAAAGCACTCCTAAATTGCTTCCGTTGCACAACTCTGGTAACTCAAGAGAACCCTCAAACTATCGCAAGTCACTTTTGCGATCAACCAGTCCAATTTACAAAGAAAACTATTCTCCCTTTACCAATAAGAACAGCATACGCTTAACTAGCCAATCCATCAAAGTAATGGATCCACTCTGCTGCTTCTGAACTCCTTCAGAAAAGCTGCTAACCAGAAATCCTTCGTGTCAGCACAGAACGCTCCGAGCTGTACTGTTGACACCGACGCCAAAGACTTCCTAATCCAAAGCTCTTCGAGAAACTCGGGCCTCAAACTAGACAGAAACATCCTGCTAAACCCAGCCACAACACCGAAGAAAACATACTTCTAAAACTTGTTCCAAAGAAAAATCTTCGGAAACATCCATAGTCACTGCGTCTCTTCACACAGCTACTAATTCCTGAGGTATCGAGATACCATCAATTTCTTCTGCCCAATTGACGGATCCAAACTCTACTCATCCAACTCGAAGGTAGACTCCGAACCTTTACAGGCCACCTTCAGAGATAAATGAAATCCTTCATCACTACAAAGCTCACTCGAGACGGTATTAGGTCTACAGTCTCGACAAATACACTTTCAACCTCAACACTCAAACTCCAATCATTGGTAGTAGTCGTGTTACACAACCCACTACCTTATCTACCTTTATAACTTATTGGAAAACCTATATGGGTAACCCAACAGATAGGTAGAAATTAATATATCTATATATATAAAAATTACAATTACGCTCTCTCAAGATAGACACCACTCTAGAGCCTAGGTATTCACTCAACCTAACGCTCTGATACCACTGTAACGACCCGCCATCCGACTCCACAAATGACGCATCATTAATAAGAAAGAAAGGGATAGAAAGAGAAAGAAAGAGAAGAAGAAACAACACATCAGAATCTAAAACAGCGGAACGAATAAATTATATTAATAATATAAAATATTATATAGTTTACAACTAGAGATAGATCATACAACACATACTAGACAGTTATAAACACCTGTCTAGTATTTACAACATAATACAATCCAGAGACAACACAGAACACACAGCGGAATACTATATAACTAACGCAGAAGCCTCCTACTCCATTGCTCCTCCAATATTCGTCAAAGCTAACCTGAATCCCTTGGCTACTCGTAAAAATTTGAGTACCCAAGAGTTTATAAAAAACAAAAGATAAACTCCGGGTCAGACATGGGTCTGGTGTGAGTAACAGGTTAAAGTTGCTTAACTTTAAAAATCTTTTGAAAAGAAAGATATCACGTAAGACTTCCCACACATAAACATGGAAAAAAATTTACCTTACGCTAACCAAAACATTTGATAGGAAATCCAGTGATATTATAATAGTGTCTAGGGTTTTCAAGTAAAATACAGAAATAGCTGGAATGCTTACATCTCACGTTCCAACATAGTTGGGCACAACTAATACGTACGACACTTATTGGATTTTGGATTCCATCAATGGCATGGCTACTGGGGTACCGCCCGTCACAGTACGTGGCCTAGATCAACGTACCGAGGAGTACGCCCACTCCCCTGCAACACAAGACCGGAACCATCCCTTACTGGACAGTCCCGAACAAGACAACCCTGCAGTTGGCATACGTTCCAACAGCCCACACAGCCGAATAAAAAGGGACTTCTAGACAGGGGAAAATCTTGCTCTCAGGTGGGGGCTACCCACGAAGCCTTGCTGCACCTCCCCTGTTTTATCCATTCCCGGTTGATGAGGCTTGAGGCTACGATTACCTTTATAGGACACATCTCTTAGAATGCTCATCGTCCACCTGACGATGTTCTGAAAGCATTCAATCCATACAAGTTCGTTCCGGGTTCGAACGAAACCGAAGGCATTATCTCGTTACACTCGTATTGGAATCACCCTCAGAGTTAACGACGATAACCCTTGTACTCTAAATCTCCATCTCGAATCTATAAGTACTATTCCGTCAAACTCATTACGAAATCACCCATAGAGTTATACTGACGTATAGCCCTTACACCTCGAGTCTTCACTCGCTCCACTTGGATTCACGACCTAACATTAATTTGGATCGATGTGGTTTTCGGATATCCAAATATGGAAACCCGATCCCGGTCTCATCGAAATCCAAAGCGTGTCTTTTAAGGCCAAGTTGTTTTAAAGGTTTAAAACAATTCAATCTCATTATCTATATACACACAGATAGATAATATACAGATTCATAATAGATAATCAACATTATCATTATCAAAAGTTAATCCAAATCATCATCACAATGCAACCATGTATCCATGTCACTCAATATTACTTATCTCATTTCTGAGATTCAAACCAATCAAGGCAAACAATCATTATTCAACCATATAAGCAATGATTTACCATACCAATTATAATTAATTTAAAATGAATTAAATTAATTACATCATCCAAATTAATTTAAAGTGAATTAAATTAATTACTTAATATAAATCTTACTTACATCATTATTAATTAATTACAATTAATTAATTAATTAATCTCTAATCAATCACCTTAATTAATCACCCTTGGTTAATTATTCTTAATTACATTCAAGTAATCATTCTTTTAATTAATTTTACAAATTAATTATACTTAACCAAATACAGTAATTAACCTTAATTACTTCACAAATTAATTAACCATAATTAATTACATTAATCCTTAATTAATTATATTAATTAATTACCTTAATCACTTATTATTAATTAATTAATCTTAATTAATCAATCTTAATTACATCATTAATTATATTAATTAATGATTTATAATTACAATTTAATTAAGTACCTTATTTAGATTAATTACATTAAGTAATCAAATCTTAATTTAAACCATAATTGTTAATCACCCTTGATTAACTCTATTCAGTAATTAACTACCTTTAATTACTTTACCAAATAAATTAACTACTCCATAATTAATTATCTCTAATTAATCCCTTGATAAATTCACAAAGTAATTATACTTAAATTACTTCAATTATCAAATCATCTTCAATTAATTACATCCAGTAATTACCATTAATTACCACCCTAAGTAATTTCACTTTATTTAATTGCATTAAGTAATTATACTTCACAAATCATCAAATGATTATTTTAAATTAATTAAACTGAATTAATTAACTTAATGTAATCAAATTTAAACTCAATTAATTATAATAAGTAATTAATTTACTTAATTACTTCCATAAGTAATTATACTTAATAATTTACATAAATGATTATCCTTAAATTAAATAATCTAATTAATTATTAAAATTAAATCACATTAATTAATTATTAAATAATCCTTAGTTAATGTCCTTCATTAACTATTTAACAATTCATTTATTTATTTCTAAAGTAATTAATCCATATTTATTTACAAATTAAATAACCTATTTAATTAGCCCCTAATTATTTAAATAATTAAGTGTTAATTAAAACTTAATTAATCCATTATTATTTGATTAATTGATTATTAATCATTAATTAAAATCAAACCTTATTTAATTAATTATTCTTAATTACAAGTTAATTATTCTAAAAATAATTAACTTTAAACCCTTAATTACTTTGAGTAATTATTCATTTCATTTATTTGTTAAATAAATTAATTATTCATTTAATTACCCTAATAATTAAATGAAATTCAAATTATTAAATTATAATTTAACTTTAACAAGTTTTAAAAATCAATCTAAAACCTTTAAATGATAAATAATACTTTTATTATAAAATAAATTTTTCAAAAGTTAAAACAAATTTCCTTTTAAATTGAAAACCATTTAAACTTTATATTATTACTCAAATTTGTTCAAACAATTATATTTATAAAGCTTAAATTTAATTTGAAACAAAGATTCAAATCCAAATTTGAATCAAATTTAAACTTTGTTTAAATATTACTTAAATTTTCAATTTCCAAATTTAAATTCAAATATATTTAAAACATTTTTAAACAATAAATCCCTTTAAAGTTATTTTAAACAAATTTAAAATTTTACAATCTTCATCCATTTCCAGCTTAAGATTCAATTTAACTTGAATACATAATTAAAAATTTAGATTTAAAACACACTTTCAATCTTTGCTTTATACATAAAAATTCAGTTTTAAATTTGAAACGAAACACGTTTCCAATCATGAACAAAATAACTCGATTTACAATCCATTCGAGTCTAACATAATCAAACTCGAACAACACAAAAATAAACTCGAGTAAACTCAAACCACAATCGAGCAACTCGAGAATTCCATCTGAAAATCACTTAAACTAAACAGTCAGGTTTTTAACTTTAATCCTGTATCAAACAAAATACCCAGGCCTACAACAATTCAACTCGAGTCAATCATTCCCCAGCTTCGAGCAAATCTCGGAAAAACCCGAAACAATACGCGATCCCATTCGTAACCAAACCCAACCTGACACCACACGACACCGTGCACCTGCACCACCATTATCGACACCTCTGGCGTCTTGCGACCATCCACGCATGTCAGAGATCAACATCCAATACCAATTCGACCTTCAAATTCGCTGCAGAACCCCTAGATCGAAATCGAGCATTCGAGCTCAAAAACAGAAATAATGTCGAAACCAGAAATTGCCTCAACCACCGTACTCCACCACCAGAGGAACTCCACCTCCGGCCTCTACTTCTCCCACACTCCATCAATCATCTACTAGCACCTGGAAGCACTCGATCACTTAAAAAGCCCGCGGTGATCAATTTACTGATCAACACTGAAAACTAGGGCTTAAATCTTTGATTCAAAATCACTACTGCCTAAATGCATTAATCCCTTTAACAAAAATTTTCCCTGAAACTTTGTTCACCAATCCCTCACCAGAATCAATACTGGCCACTTCGACCATCAAAATTTACAGAACCACCCAACAATATGATTTCTGGTTAAACCAGAATTTCTCAATCAATTACAATCTATAAATTCTAATTTTAGTTTTAAAATTCATGTTTTTGATCATGTAATTGATTTATAAACTTAAATCGAAGATTCTAGATGATGAAATTTTCACTTCCAAAAGATTGCTCTGCTGAACTTTATTCTTTCCAGAGACATTACAGTTTTTATCATCATGTTTTCATATTAAAATAAATTAGAGCTTTAACTTATATTACATACATACTTTGTTTAAATCTTAAATATTAACAGGGTTTTTAATATGAGATCATTAATTTGGTCAGGATTTAATTCTGAATCCTAGAACTGACCCAGAAACCACATTTCAATAGCAAGCATGCACAATTTCATATACTAGTAATAACTTGCAAATAGCTCACAACCACATTTATTCCTAGAGTATAATAAGCAACTAAATTTATACTTAAATTAGTTTATATAAAATTGTTACCCACCTTAATTTTAGGAGCAGAGCCCTTGTTTTAGAAAAGCCTGATCCTGAGTTTCCTTTTAAAACTGCAGCTTGTTTCTTTTTGAAACATTCATCTTGTTTTTGCACAATGCTTTGCTTCCAGATGCATGCATGTTTGTTTCCAGAAAAATGCAGACTTGGTTTGATTTAAAAAAGAATGAAGACTGCAGGCTTGTATTGAGCTTTGTGGTTTGCATGCAAATTTGATGAAGTTCAAAACAGAAATGCAGACATTCATTTAGCTTTGAAGTTGCAAATGAATTTCAGGTGCATGCAGGTTAATGAATTGAAGAGCTATTTTCAGGTTTACATGCATTTCAGTTTGAAGATGGTTTTGGTTTTAGGGGAACATTGTTTCTATAGAAAGAAATGCAGGCTAGTGGCTTCCAACAAAAATGCAAAGATCTGAAGTCTTTGAATTTGCAGAATAATTTCAGGTTAATGTATTGATTTGCACTTCAGTTTACTTTGATTTCTGGTTTGTGGATGATTCAAATAGTTTTTGGTTAGGAGAATACTTGGTTTTAGATTTGGTTTGAGAGGGGGTTTGCAGATTTGTTCTTGAGCAAATTTGTTTTGATTAAAATTTATGTTTTTGAATGTAGATGAATTCAGATTTTAGAATCTGAAAATTTTTCTTAAGTTTGAAGAAGAATAGGAAAAGAGAAAATGAGGTAAAGAAGAAATGTTTATATAAACAAAAATTTTGATTTAATTAAAATAAAGGGAAAAGAAAAATTAAATAAGACACTTGTTCAAATTTTAAACATTTGTCACTTGCTTATTTTATGGCTTAACATGTGTCATTTAAGTATCTTAAGAAACTTACACTTATATTTAGAGTATTTAATTTAATTTAATTTGTTTATAAAACTCTAATTTATTTTATAAGAGATTTTAAATCTTATTTTATTTCTTATGTAATATATAAATGAATTTACCTCTTTTTAAATGAAAAAGAAATGAAAACAATCAAATTGTAAATATAAGCTTATTCATATATTTAAGTGTTTTATTCTTTCAAATTTCACAACATCAAATTCAAATTTAAAATTAATTTATCAAATCCATTTTTAAAAATCAAGTTATATATAGATGCATATATAACTTTTATTAAAATTAAAAATAACAAATCCTATTTCTAACAAAATTTATTTATGTTATGTTTATAAAAACTAAGTATTATCATTATCATTTGAAAATAAATTAAACAAATTATATAATTTATAAAAGAGATTATAAATCACTTCTATTACTTTATAAATTAAAATCATATGTAATTTGTATTTTAAATTCTTACATATAAATTCAACCAATAATTTAAAAAGGAAATAAAACAAAGCTTTTATGTTAATCAAGTTCAAATCCATTTTTAAGCTAATTAAAATATAAATTTAAACAAATAAGATTTGTCTTTAATATTTATAAACCATATAGATATTCATCAAATTTCTTTGAAAAGTTAGATGTTAAATTTAAATCAAATTTTCCAATTTACCAAATATAAATTAAGATTAGATAACTGATTCATTTATTAAGTTCCAAATCAAAGTTTATCTATTTACAATATATACAATTATATATATTATAAACAGAAAACAATTAATTAGCTTTTTTTAAAAATAAAATCTACCAATTTAAATATTTATTAAAAGAAGAATATTAAATCTATTTGAATTATTATTAACAAAATTATCAATATCTATTTAATTTTAATACCGATTATTAAATTGATATTGTCAAAAATTCCGGGATGTTACAAAAACTAACATCAATCGAACTACTATCAGACCTCTTACATATAGATAAATCCTTTGACATAACAGCAAGTCGATAATCTTCACGATTATACTATGCAAATCTGAATTAGATTCAGTTACTCTTTTCCTATCATCTCTTTCATAAACCAATTCAATAGAACTAGGTGTTAACTCAGGCCAATGTTCACATATATCTTCTCTCAATCTTAATACAAAATCACTCAAACCAAGCCTCCTGCTATAAGTATCGAAGCCCAACATAAAAACAACAAGAACATCAACAGAAGAAGAACTTCACAAATACAAATACAATATATTAAAAGAAAAGAACAAAAAAGAAAACAAAACTAAAATAATTGACATTCAAATATTTATCAGGCAAATATTTGCTTAATATATATATATATGACTATCAAATACAAAATTGCATAACAGTTTGCTAAAAAATACTTAACATTTTATACTTTTAAGAATTCAATTCAGCAAGATGCTATATACAAATTACAACTATGAACAACAGACCTAACACCATCAAATCAGAATTACTTTTTTGCACAACATTGAATAACAAATAAAACAATTCACCAAGATGCTATATTCAATTCAGAAATAGTTGTTTGCATAATTATTATCAAACAAAGATGGCACCATTAATAAAGAAAGATTACGCGATTCAATTCAGCAAGATGTTATAAAAAAATCAATAATGAAATAAAGAAATGAAAACAATGAACAATTAAATAATTGTTTAATCACAATCAATTTGGTAAACAAAATCTAAAAATGAAGAAGACCCTCGTACATAATTTGATGAAGATGATATCGACAATTTGATAAATCATAACACGATCTTGTTTGTATGATTCTGCGATGTCGATCTTGATTGACTATGAAGACGATTCTGCAATGTCGATCCTGTTTGTATGATTTTGCAGTGTCGGCCTTGGTTTTGACGGTTCCGATTGAAATTTTGAAATCAATTTTAGCAGAGAAAGAAGAAATGAATAAACAGGGATGTAAAAAGTAGGAGAAACTTTAGAGAGGAGAAACTTATATGATGTTTCAAAATAAGGATGTCACCATAATTTCCACTTTTTGAATCTATCAAGAGTTTTTTTACTATGACATTATTGCAAGGTGTGGTTGATTTCTTTACAAGCAAAAAATGAGGTACGGATTCTATTTTCACATCCGCTAGTTATATATCTATGTTTAACATACTAAAACTTTAGTGCAATTTAGTTGAAATAAAAGTATACAAAGCTTTAGGGCCAAATAGATTTCAAATAATTTAATTTGATATGCTAGACAATGAAACACATATATAATGCACATGGTCATATCAGTTTTATATTTTATTTTGAGTAGAAACAAATGCTCAAGCTATTTTGATATAACTTTCCACCTACAATACATATGTACAAGCTAGATAATACTTTTCACATTATACTTTTCTTTGCTGTATAGATGCACAAAACATTATTTTGCTATATGGAAGATTGCTAGTTAAAATTACAAATAAAAGGTATGTTTTCATGCATTTAAATATTTATACTATCATGGAGTATATTTTATTATATATGATATGAATCCGATCTTATTTTCATTATGTAAATATATTTTGAATTGAGGTATGTAGGAAAGCACCAATCGCGCAAAGATGGTGCTGTTAGAATTTTATAAAATCTGATAAGTTTATAAAAATTAACCAAGTTTCATAAATATGTAACTAAGTTGATTTTTTACAAAAATTTGCAAAAATCAACTAATTTTTACAAAAAATAACTATCCTAACAAAAATTTATTGAAATCGAACACATTTATAAAAAGGGGGAATTAATTTAAAGGACAAAAATTTCTATATTTTTTGCCTCAAGGACACGACCTCAATATTTTTACCACAAGGACAAACATTCTTCTAAAAATTATTCACAAGGACAAACATTTTTCAAAATTATTCATAAGGACAACAAAACTGATACCGAGCTAAAAACTGATACCTAAAAACTGCTACCGATAACTACAAACTGATACCTAAAAACTGCTATCAATAACTAAAAACTGATACCTACAGAAAGTTGTCCTTCAGGATAAAATATTGAAGGTCTGTCCTTGAGGTTAAAAAGCTGTAAAATTTTGTCCTTGATAATAATTTCCTGTTATAAAAACTAAACATAGTTTAACTAAGTTAGATAAGTTTTATAAAGAAATAACTATGTTTATAAAAACTAATTAAGTTTTATACAAATTAAACTAAGTTAACTTAAAATTTATAAAATTAATTAATTTTTCTAAAATTTAACCAAGTTTATAAAATTAACAAAGTTAATCAGGTTTTATAGAATTTAAATAATTTTCTAAAAAGTAACTAAGTTTTATGAAACTTACATAAATTTATAAAAATTAGCCAAGTTATAAAAAAAATTAACTATATTAACCTAGTTTTATTAAAAACTAACAGTTTTCTAAATATTAGTAAAAATTTTATAAAAATTAAATGAATTTATGAATATTAAAATGTTTATAAAGGCTTAACTAATTTTTATAAAATAAGTTTATAAAATTAACTAAATTTATAAACTAATTGAGTTTATAAAAGAATAACTAAGTTTATAAAAATAACTAAGTTAATAAAATTTAACTAATTGTGTAGATGTCACAAAGTTTTATGTGTATTTGATGAAATTAACTAAGTGTTTAAAATTTAAATATGTTTTACAAAAGTTAATCGATCTACAACAACTTAATAAGTTTGTAAAAATAACTATGTTTAATAAAAAATATAACTAAATTAACTACGTTTCTAAAGAGTTCGTTGAGTTTCATAAATATTTAGCTAAGTTAACCGTGTTTCTAAAAATTAAACAGGCTTTATAAAAATAAACCAAGTTAATTAAATTTTTAAAAGTTAATCAAAATTAATAAAAATAGACTAAATTTTTATAAAAGTTAGATAAATTTATAAAAACTACCGGTATAAATAATAATCGTCGCTACAAGAAAATGGTATATTTATTGTTAATACAATATTTGAATAACATATATTAGCAAGAACAGAATTCTTAAACTTATTTTATTTAAAGAAAGTTTGATTTACAGAAAAACTTTGCATATAAACTAAATTTAAAGAAAGTTTGATTTACAGAAAAACTTTGCATAAAAACTTCATAGAATTTAACTAATTTTTATAAATTTTATTTATAAACATTTGACTAGATTAACAAAGTTTGTAAATTTAACTAAGTTTCAAAAATTAACCGGGTTCTACAAAAATTAAATAAGTTTATAAAATTAACTATGTTCTATAAAAATTTAAATAAATCAGCTCAGCTTATAAAGAATTTATTCAGTTTCGATAAGAATTTAAATAATTTACCAAGTTTCTAAAATTTAAGCTGGTTTTTTAAAAAAAGCTTTATAAAAATTAAATAAGTTTGTACAATAGTATAAATAATAATAGTCACTACAAGAATAGGGTAGCTAAAAAATACAATATTGAATAACATACATGAATAAGAACATAGTTCCTGGACTTATTTTACTCCCAAGAGTTTACATGCATAAAGCATAGCATAAAATCAAATTTGTTGGATATTGTTGTCATATTGATAAGCAATGATGTTCTACCAACAAGTACATCAAGAATATAACAAATTAAGTTTTAGACCATCTAACCTAGGGTCAGATAAGTCATCTTGAAATCCGATGACAGCTTTCTCTTTAACATGTGATGTATGATGCTTCTAAGGTTAGACTACACATTGAAGGGTAGATAGAAGTATGTTTGCCCCTCTTTCTCCTTCAAAAATCAATCATGTTTAAATTACAATGTATTGTTTTATAGCAATGTGTATGCATCTTTACCTTTGGTTAGCATGGTTGTATGTGTTGTTTTGTATACTTGTATCCAATATTACTTTTGGTCATAAGTATTTGTATGCTTAAGACGTCGTTTATGACACACACACACACACGCGCGCGCGCGCGCGCATATATATATATTATGTTTTGGTCTGCGAATTTGTTCTGTTACGTACATTATAATGTGATAATGTGGTAGTTTAAATTGTAATGATATATGTTGAAATAAGCTTTTTAGATTGTAAATGAAAGTAGGAATGTATATAACATGAAAATATGCTATAGAAAATAATCCACAGTGCTTTAAAAATACTAAAAAATAGACAAGTGGAAACTTTTACTTACCATTTTAAAAATGCTATGAAAAATACGCATGGACACAATTTCAACATACTAACATAGCATTTTTAAATGCTAATAAAAAATTTCAATAACCACCTGAGAAATGTTATAGAAAGATAATTATAATGATTGTAAATGTTATAAGGAGTCAAAGATGACAACAGAAAGTGCTATAATAGGTTTCTTTCCATAGTGTTTTTATTGATGCTATGGTTTTAACCAAAAATATTATAATATGTCATTTTACGGCGTTTATAAAAATGCTATAATAGCCTTTTAAAGCGATTTTAAAACGCTATTAAAAGGTCAGATTGTTGTAGTGAAAATATAGTCCTTATGAAATACCATCGCGATTCAAGTGTTAGGCACATCAAAAATCATGGTATACGTACTATACATAAGTATTTATTCCTTAAATCTATTTTGGGTTTCTTACTTTTCACTTTTGTTTTATACATTAATATTATGTAAGTTCAATTATCATATAACTTTTATAGTTTAATTAACTTATATAATAGTCCTATGTATATTACATTAATTAAATCTTATTTAATTAATTTAATTAATTAGCATTTTAATTAATTATTTGTTATTCAATTAAGCATTTTAATTGAATATGTGCACCATAACATTTATGATTATACACAGATATCTATATTTATATGTATTTTATTGTTTATTAATTAACTTATTTAATTAGACAATTAAATCAAATATTAATTTTGAAAAGTTCTTATATATGTATACATATATACTTACATCATCTTAAATAATTCAAGATAATCTAACAAATATCTATACATACTGTAAATGTATGTACTTTAACTAAATAAAATAATTAATAAATTTATTTAATTTATTGATCTTATTAATAAATATTAAAGAACTTGAAATATTTTATTGTATTTTCAAAGCACTTTTGGAATCTGTATTATTACGTTTATGATATACATTATTATCAAAGCTTACTTTGAAAATCATATTATAACATTTATAATGTAATTCTTATTTTAAAATTAACTTTTAAATTCAAAATATTTTTCTAATTTCAAAACTATTTTGATATCACATTATAATATTTACAATGTATTTCTTATTTTAAATTTAACTTTTAAATTCAAAAGTTTATTTTAATATTTAAAACAATTTTGAAAATTTTTCCAAGGCTCAATTCAAATTGGGCCTTTTCTATTTGAGGCAACGTATGGGCTCACTTCACTTTTCGGGCCAGGCTAGTAGCCATGGAGGGCGAGGTACTTGATTACTTAAACTTGAGCCTAGACATTACTTTTCTAGACACCCTAACTAAATTAGTAAGCTTAATTGGTTAGCCCTAACATGACTAATTTAGACGCACAGACTATTTGACTTCTATACAATTGAAGAAACTAAGGCAGTCAGAAACGGGTGAATACGGTAGATTTTAAAGTTTTCCTATTTAGATATATTGGGCTAATGAAGACTAAAAGATTATTAGATCAAATATGAAGTTTTGAATAAAATATTATTTTATCAAATTTTTTAGAAGGATTTTTAGATTTAATTTGAATTTAAATATATAATAATGAATGTATCTAATACATTCATGTGTGTATAATGCAAGTGCAACATATAAGCAGTGTACGTAGTTAACGTGTAGTATATATGTATTGTGATGTACACTACAACAGACACATTAGGCCTTTATATCTACCTTTGTTGTACATAGTTTATTTTGAAATATATAAAATAATAATAGAGGGAATTAGGGAGAAGGGCAAACTTTGAAAAAAATTAGGCTGAGACACCAAATTTCATTTTTGGGCTGAAGGACAAACTTTGGGAAAAAAAATTAGGTCGAACACAATGCTAGTTATAACTAGTATTATATTCTGTTTTTACACTATACAAAATGATAGTTATAACTACCATTATATTCAGTTTTACACTGTACAAAATGTTGGGTAATTTGCATTGTCCTTCAGTATAATTTTTTATAAAGTTTATCCTTCGGCCCAAAAATGAAACTTATTGTCCTTTAGGCTAATTTTTTTTAAAATTGTCTTTGTGCCTATTTTCCACATAAGAATATATATATATATATATATAGTTTAGTTATATTTACTTATATATAATTTGTTATACATTTATTTTAACTAATCAAAATTTTACATATATTCAAAATGGCAATCAATTATGTTAAAGTGAGCAATTAACGAGGAGAGGAAAATATAGAGGAGTTATCTCCTTTCATTTGCTTATCTTTAATGCTATTTTAAAACAATTTAAATACTCTAACACATATATGTATGCATAAATGAATAACAACAAACTATGTTATAAATTAAAATAATACACACACACAAGTTGTAATCTAATATACGTTCTAAAATTAAAGTAACAAACTGAAATCTATTTTAACTCAAGAGGGATTTAAAGGGTTTATGATGTTTTGAATAGAAGTCCACTTGTATTTTTTCTTTTATAATTAAAAGAATTTTTAAATAAATGTCAACAACAACCAAAAAATATATTCAAAACAATAAATATGTGAAACATGTATTCGATCTCCAAAGTAATTTTGAATAATATATATTTACATAGTTAAACTATATTTGTGTATATAATTAGGTACAAAATACATCAATGTTACCCGGTGCCTTGGCCCGGCTACAGAAAGGTAATTACAGAGATCAAAATTGACCATTAATGGAAGAATGGTCGGGAGACGACATCAATATAACCAGAAGGTGATTTCTAGGCAGCTATATCTAACCCAGGGTTGATAAGGTTGACGAATGGGTGTAATAGAATATTGGGATTATAAAGATTAGCCTGGTAGCGTAAGGTTTGGCATAGCAAGTGGATTGTGATAGAGCTTGGGTCGGCATTGCTTTTGCTTCGGGCCGGATCGATATCTACTTCTGGTTGATGCTAGTAATGCTCCGGGTCGGCAGAGGAGGGAGATTATATCACTCCGAGGGGTTGGCATTTGGTTCACTCCGGGTCAGCATTGCATGAGATGGAGCCTGGGTCGGCGTTGCATATTACAGAGATCATGTCGAGTTAGCGTAGTACATGATGGTGCTCGGATTGGGGTTAGGGTGGAGTCTGTATCACTTGGGTCGGCAAGGATGCTATATTGGATCAACATATTATTTGGGTCGACAATCACAGCGACTTTGGGTCAGCATATGGAAACACTTTGGGTCAGTGTTGCCTCAACTTTGGGTCGGCGTAGAGTATGAAGAATATTAGGTCGGCATGAGGCATGAAGGCCATCAGTTCGGCATAAGGCATGAAGGTCACGTCGGCATTGCATGTGGTAAGACATGGATCGACATTGCATATGTTAGAACTTGGGTCGGCATATAGAGGTGGTCAAGTCGGCATAATGATGTAGGTCAATGTAGTGAGTTGGTCCAAGCATTTTTCACTGTAGGCCCAAATGGTTAGGCTGAAGGCTGCCTCCATTTATAAATACAAGGGCAGGGGCCACTTTTAGGGATCTCTCAAACAACCAAGTGAATACTCTGCCATTTTTCGTACCCTGTTTCTCTTTCTTCTAACTTGTATTCAAGATATTCCTTGTGAGTTGTATCTGTAATCAAGTGATTAATAAAGAAATAAATAGAGCATTCAGAGTGGACATAGGCAATCAGCACTGAACCACTACAAATCCTGATGTTTTTACTTATTGTCGTTCCTTCTTGTAATATATAGTTTTATTCCTTATTTTCCATTTGATTTCTTCATTTATTTCACTACTCAAATCTATTCTCCGGTGTTTATGACCAATTTGGTTGCAAATATTTTGGTGCTTTCATTGAGAACTGGATTCTCAAGCTATTAGGATCACCTTTGCTGCTACTGGATTGAAGAAACCCCCCAAAGGAGAACCGGGTTCGTTCTCAAAAGTTTGTGGTTGCTATTTCGATTTTTCGAGATCTAAGAAAAAGACTCTAAGATGGTAAGGCGCACCAGATCTACCTCCTACAACGTCGATGCTAACGAGACTGCCAGTGTCCAACAAGGAGGGCCGAGCAACCAGCCAGCTAATGCGAATGTGAAACCCGTTTCAGCCTAGAATCCTACTGATTCCATTACCAGAGCCAAATTTAGTGACCTGATGGGGGAGCTAATGGAAAGCCGGAGACAGCTAAGTGAGAAAATCCAGGCAAATTCCAATCTGATGAACAAGATTACTCAACAACAGCGTCAAAATGCCGAAGGAAGTCCTGCTTCATACTCGGAGTCTAACAACTCAACTTTATCAGACGGGACCATAGGAGAAGGCATCATAGAATTGAAACGATACGAGCGTGAGAAATGGATCAACATAGGGCAGACGACTACGGGCAACAAAATTGGGCCGGTGCTGAAGCCTCCCTAGGGGTCGGTAGCAATCCCTCAACGATGGCTCCTCAACTACGCTTGGGGGGTAATACTCACCATGGAACCGAGAACTTAGGCGTTGGAGTGCACTTGAAAACCGACCAATTACCTATTCATAATGATAATGAAGTGAATCCTCAGGACACACGTTTGAAGGATAATAGACCAAGAGGGCATGGGATGCCCTGGAGACACCGGCCAGAACATTTACCTATAATGGAGCCTGACATGGCACCCCTTATCTAGACTTCATACTTATCCGCAATGGTCAGGAAACTGATGAGAGAAAACCAGGGTTTGACTAATGACGATTGTGGAGTCTCTGGGAGTCGTACTCTGTTTATCGATAACATTTTATAGGCTGAATAACCTCAGAGGTTTAGCATGCCTACGATGTTCACTTATGAAGGGAAGAATGACCCCCGAAGGCACATCATGAGTATGAATGGTTGATGGATTGGCTAGAGCGAATGACGAAACCAAATGCAGATGCTTCCCTATAACTCTATTTGGGATTGCTACAATGTGGTTCACAAGGTTACCCCCGTGGTTAATCTCGAGATTTGATGAGCTGGCTACATGATTCGTGGAGCAGTTCCGGATTCATGTTACTTGCCCCAAAGATGTGATGTCATTATCCACCATAATCCAGGCTCCGAGTGAATCATTGAAAGATTATTTACAGAGGTTTCACATTGCTGTTACTAAGGTTAGTAATCCAAATGACCATGCCATACTTATGGCTATGACAAGGGGGGTTAACCTCAAATCCGAGTTTGGTGATTGGCTAGCTGGAAAACCGTTGGCCATATTGGAGCGTTTCTACTCAAAGGCACACCAAATCATGAGAAAAGAGGAAATCAGATTGTCCAGAAGGAGCACTGCTACAGGACTAAATGGGGAAGTGGTACAAAGCAACATTGTAGTAAAGCAATCCGAAGAGAGCTTTGAAAAGGTTCAGGTCAACGTCCAAAACAAGTCGGATCAGCAGAAAAGGGGTGGAGAAGGAAATTTCGATCGGAAGAGGGAGTCTGGAAGGTGGAAGCCACGAATCCCTACTTATAAGAATTATACGCCCTTGAATGCCTCTTTAGAGAACATCTGCATGTCCATCTATAACACTTTCCAGTATAGGAAGCCGTGTCTGAAGGAATCGACTAAAGAACAGAAGTAAACAGGGAAGTATTGTCAGTTACACGGGTATTACGGGCACGGCACTGATGAGTATAGGCACTTTTACGATGCTATTGAGAAATTAATTTGCTAGATAAAGTTGTAGTAGTTTTTCAAGGATCCGTAGGACGGCAGACAAGGAACGTCTGATCCCAATCGAGGACAAGCTCCGCACGGGCCCGAGGAGCCCGCTTAGGCCGGTGGGAGGTCGTAATAAACACAGTTGTTGGTGGACCGCATCCTGTGGACAGAAGTTGGCAGGAAATGGAGCGTTACACTAGTTCGATAAGACATGTGGACTTTTAATGTTGTTCGAACACAGGGGATGGAACTCTAGCAAACCAGCAGTGTATGATGATGGATGATATAGTGTTCAGAAGTAGAGATACCGGTAGAGTCGAGGCCCCTACTATTGATCCGATTGTTATGTCTACCATGTTCAGACCTGCGCTAGTGAGAAGGATATTGACTGATTGCGAAAATTCTGTGAACATCATCTTTAAGAAAGCTTATGATCAAATGAGAATGAAGGCTAAGGATTTGAAAAATCAAAAGCTTGCATGCATGGTTTCAGCAATGTGGCCACTGAAGAAGTAGGTTTTTTTTGAATTACCGATTAAGCTAGGAGAAGGTGAACATGGGAGGGTGTGGATCCTACCGTTCGTTGTTTTGGATGTTGATTCGCCATATAATGTTTTTCTGGGCCGCATGGCCCTGGCTAAGTTTAGGGCAGCTCTTTCCCTATGGTGCTTGACTTTGAAATTTCCAACAGATAATGGAGACGGTGTTGTTTATGGCGATCAAGCAACTAGCTGTGCTTATTATGTGGCTGAGCTGAGAGAAGCCTAGTGGAAGGAAAAGGGAAAGGGTGTGGAAAAATTTGTCCACATCCAAGTTACTGAAGATTGACAAATAGCGCCTAAGCCTTGGCTTGGGCGCTACAATCGGTTCTATAGAAATATAAATCCAAGAGATGATGAGGAGGAACCCAAGAAGGCCAAGGTAGCGCCAGCTGAACTGACAATTGATATTATAGTCAGCCACGACGATCCGTCATGAGTGTTGAAAATCGAATCGCAACTCGGCCCTTTTATGATGAGGGAACTTATTGATTTTCTTCGAGAAAATCTTGATGTGTTCGCTTGGACTCTGACATGTGTGGGATCTCACGTGCCATCGTGAGCCACATGCTGAATATTGATCCAAAGTATGTCCCTGTAAAACAAAAAGGACGAGGCACATACTCGAAGAGGTATGCCACTCTTAAGGAGGAGGTGCATGAACTTAAAGCCAACGGGTTTATTCGTGAAGCCCTCTCCCTGAATGGATATCTAACCATGTATTTGTAAAGAAAGAAAAATGAAAGTGGAGAACATGTATTGACTATTCGGACCTGAACAAGGCATGCCTCAAGGATAGTTTTCCCTTGCCTAGAATTGACTAGCTGGTTGACTCGACCGTGAGACATGAATTGTTGTCATTTATGGATGCATACTCGGGGTACAATCAAATCCTAATGCATATTCTGGATCAAGAGCATACCAGTTTTGTTATTGATGTTAGATTACACTGTTATGTAGTGATGCCATTTGGATTATAGAATGCAGGAGCAACCTATCAATGTTTGGTTAACCGAATGTTTAAAGATCAGATCGGCAGGTCGATGGAAGTCTATGCGGATGATGTGCTCATAAAGTCATGGAAATCAAACGATCACATTCGAAACTTAACAGAGATGTTCGATATCGTTTGATTTTATAGCAAATCAACCCATTGAAATGCTCATTTGGTGTTGCATCGGGAAAGTTTATGGGTTTCATTGCCAATGCATGAGGAATCGAAGTGAATCCAAAAAAGATTCAAGCCATTTGGGATATACAAGCACCCAGATCTATTAAGCAAGTACAAACCTGAACGAGAAGGTTGCTGCTTTAAGTCGGTTTGTCTCTAGGGTAACCGGTAAGTGCATTCCTTTCTTTGATTTGATAAGTGAAAGGGAAAAGGAATTTCAAATGGACCTAAGATTGTGAAGGCACGTTCCGAGCTTTGGTGAATCATCTGGAGAGACCTCTTGTTTTATCAAAGCCCGTAGACCATGAGGAGCTGTATATTTACTTAGCTATATCGCAACATGCCACAAGTACCACATTGAATCGTGAGGAGGACCGGATCTAGAGACCGCTGTATTACATCAGTAAATGATTAAATGGGGCTAAAAGAAATTATCCGAAGATAGAGAATTGGCATACTTCTTGGTGATTGCATCATGCAAACTTTGCCCGTACTTTCAGGCACATCCAATCAACATCTACACCGACCAACCTTTGTGACAGGTCCTATAGTGGCCTGAGACATCTGGAAAGTTGCTTAAATGGAACATTGAGCTCAGCCGATTCGACATCACCTATCTCCCTCGAAGAGCTATCCAGGGTCAAGCATTGGTGGATTTTATAGAAGAGTTCGCTATGTAGGATGAGCCGAGTGGAAGTGATGTGGTTTATAATATATGATTGAAACTATTTACCAATGGAGCGTCCAATGATATTGTTTTGCAGCTTGTGTTGTTCTTGTAACCCTCGAGAACCGATCGATCTACTATGCTTTTAAGCTTGGTTTCCTTGCTACGAACAATGAAGCCGAATATAAGGCATTGATTGCTGGATTGAAGCTTGCTAAAGAGCTCGAGGTAAAATCGATTGAAATATTTTATGACTCTCAACTAGTGGTGTACCAAGTTAGAGGGGACTGCCAAGTAAAGGGATAATGGCTTCCCCCACACCTTACTCGAGTTCAGGAATTGTTGGCAGACCTCGATACTATGAAATTTAGCATATCCCACATAAGCAGAACGGGGAAGCCGACTCATTGGTAAAGTTCGCAAGCATTGGTGATGCACAACTAATGAGCTTAGTTTCGGTTGAGACCCTATATACCTCGAGTATAAATGCGATGGAAGTTGATCATGTACCAGAAACGTAAATCGAAAGGGAATCATGGATTTTCCCATTTAAAGAATACTTGCTACGTGGAACCTTGCCTGAGAAAAGGAGAAAAAAGTGGCAAGTCCTTCGCAAAGTCTCATGGTATATTATGCGAGATGGAATTATGTATTGAAAGGGATTCTCTGTTCCTTTACTTAGCCGCATCGTCCATGTCGAGATAAAATGGGTCTTGAAAGAAGTCCATGAAGGAGAATGTGGCGACCACATTAGGGGGCAGATGCAAGCTAAAAAGATACTCCGTTACGGGTACTACTGGCGAATTGTGAATCGGGATGCCGTAGAATATGTGAGACGATGTGACAAATGCTAGATATATGCGAAAGTCCCAAGAGCGCCACCAACATAAATCACACAGATGATTAGTCCATGACCGTTTGCGATATGGGGAATTAATATTATTGGCTCATTGCCAATTTCCAATGGTGGTGCTAGATATGCAATTGTTGCGGTTGACTACTTCACCTGGTGGGCCGAAGCAAAGCCATTAGCTTTGATCATAAACAAAAATGTCATTAGTTTTGTTGTGCAAACATTGCATGTCATTTTGATCTCCACCGAACTATTGTGACGGATAATGGAACTCAATTGATAGTGCTGAGTTCAAGGATGTCAAAAATATCACATTGAGAAAAGGTTTGCAGCAGTGGCTCGCCTTTGGGCAAGTGGGCAGGTTGAAGCTGTAAACAAGATCATAAAGTCCATCTTGAAAAAATGTTTGGAGAAGGCTAGAGGCAAGTGGGTGGGGACGAACTTCCTACGGCACTTGGGCATACGGCAGGTCATAGCCCATTCGCCCTAGCTTATGGAGCCGAAGCATTTATACCCATGGAATTCGAAGTCCCTTCCCATCAAGTAACCTACTATGATCCTAGAACAAATTAAGATCTCTTATTGCAGTCCTTGGACTTTATTGACGATAAGCATGAGGAATCTGATTTGAGAGCGGCTGCATACCGGCACCGAGTCACCCGATACTATAATATGAAAGTCCGACCAAGAACCTTTAATGTTGGCGACCTTGTCCTGAAGCGAATCTTTTCGGTCCCATCGCACATGGACCCTGCATGGGAAGGGCCGTACGTCATTGAATGAAGGCTTGGAGAAGGAACTTTCAAGGTAACGACTGTTGATGGTGTAACTCTTCCTAGAGCATGTAATAGAGAACATTTGCGTCGCTATTTTACCTAGATTGTTTCTCTTGCTTTTCAGTAATATTTGTTTTCATCATTTTCTTTGCATCGATTTTATCTTTGATATGTAATAAGACAAATTATTCTGTCCCTAATTTTTATGGTGAATAAAAGCTTGAAGCTACTTTTCTATGGACTACAGTTGTTTCATATTATGATCATTATGTGTTAGGATTGATTAATACTAATACCTATGGTGTACGAACGCATACATAGAACTAAAAATCAATTAGTTATATTGAAAAAAAAATCTCTAAGTCCCTGGAGGCGGATTAGAGTACTCTGAGCATGAACTAGAGTATAAATGACTTACAAAAATCTCTAAGTCCCGGAGTGTGGATTAGAGTGCTCTGAGTCCCCAGAGCGCAGATTAGAGTATAAACAACTTGAAAAAATATCTAAGTCCCCGGAGTGCGGATTAGAGAAATCTGAGTCCTCGGAGCACAGACTAGAGTACAAACGACTTGAGAAAATCACTAAGTCCCCGTAGTGCGGATTAGAGTACTCTAAGTCCGCAGAGTACTCTAAGTCCGCAGAGCACGGACTAGAGTATAAATGACTTAACAAAATCTCTAAGTCCCAGAAGTATGGATTAGAGTACTTTGAGTCCCCAGAGCACATGTTAGAGTATAAACGATTTGGAAAAAATTCTAAGTCCTCGATTGCGGACTAAATTATAAACATTGTGAGAAAAAGTTTCGAAGGCCACGTGGCGGCTAAAATATGCCAAGTGTCCAAACCGGTAGATAGAAAAGAGAACTTTCAACTATCTGCTATCCCATAGACTCCGGTCTAAGATCGATGGGAGATGCTCAAACTGTCAATGACGGAATACGACCGTTGGTTACGATTCCGGCCGGGTACCGATGGCGACTTCCGATGTAGTCTGGAGAGGAGTTCTAAGATTAAGATAATAAGTTATCAGCAAAACCTGGAAAAATCATCACAAACACGTGGAGCAGAAAAAGTTACTCTACTATTGGAATAGTAATTTATTTGATGTTCGGCTAAGGAATAAAAAAATTATTAACACTTCCAAAAATTCTTTACAACCCATCCAAAATTTCGGCTCCCATGCCCATACGTGTGCTGCTAAAAAGAAAAAGAAAGAAGGAAAAACAACTATGCAAGTCTAACTTATTTGACAAAGCAAAATATTAAAGGCCCCAACTATTTCTTTGTCTTCTTCTCCTTCTCGGCTTTTCGAGAGTCGTTTCGATCAAGCATCTCTTTCAAGACCCCTTGCTGCCTTGGGAAGAGGTACTTGAGGAAGGAGGAGGAACCGTGATGGGTATAGACCCGCCAGAGGGGATGAATTGTAAAGGACTGTTAAGGGGATCATCAACCTCCACTACTTGGGCTAACCCTTAACTTCGAGCTTGGACTTCTCCTCTTTTTAAATCCGCTCCTTTGGAAAGGTTCTTGTAACATTCCTGGTTTTTAGGCTAGAATTAATTTAGTAGTTAATATAAAATTTTGGTTAATTTGTGAATAAATTGAGAATTAATTTGAATATTTGGGAATTCTAAAATAAAATATATTGTAAAATAGAATTTGATTTAAAATTCAAAAAAATTAAATATATTGAATAAAACTGGATTTAGAAACAAATATATATGATTATTTATTAATAATGTATGTATATATGATATTAGTACAAGAATTAATAAAGTTTTAAATTTTACATATCTTTTGGAAATTAATAAGAAAACATATATATGTTTAGAATTGGTTTGTAAATATACAAAATGAGATTTAACAAAAGATTTAAAACACTTTACTCTTATATACTTGAAAACAAATATAGTTGATAAATAAATATAAAAGCTTTGATATGAAAATACTTTTTGGAAATTTAAACATATTAATGAAAAAAAACTTGCTTCATAAATTATAATATGATAAGGTTTAAAACATAAATTATAAATAAATTTAACAAAAAGGACTTAAACATAATTTAATCAAAAGTGACATTTGTTAATTAATAGCAACCTTCATATTACAAGTGTTAACATAAAGTTACAAGTGTATGGTTTAATTTTAACAAGTGGCACATTTGTTTTAATTTACATATAACATATAATAAAAAAACGAGAAAACAGGCTGTTCATTTTTCATCCTTCTATTCAAAATACTTTCTCTTCATCATTTCTGGAAAAAAAATAAACCTGAGAAATAAATCAAAAAGAAGCTATAGAAATGAAAACCATCTCAAGCCTGGAAACCAAATTAAAACCTGAAAACCAAAAGGAAATCAAAAACCAGTAAAATGAAAAAAATTAGAAACAAAATCTTCAAGCCTGGAAACCAAAGCCTGGAAGCTATAAAACTAAAGCATCTTAAACACCAATAATTCAAAAGCTTCAACCTGATTCCTGAGCAACATCAAGATCAGGTTCAAACTCAAGTTTCAGTAAGAATCAAGTAATAGATCAAAATGCAAATAGGTATCAAGTATCATTATCAACTTTAGGCTCCAACCTGTTGCTCTGTTTCAAATCATCCAGGTGAGAACTTTTACCATAAACCTTGAAATTTCTTATATGATTTAATATTGTGGTCGATGTTGAAGTTAAATGATGAAAGATGTTTGAAATGGATGCAAATATATTTATATATACATCTAGATATGCAAATGTTGAATATAATTGTCTGTGAACAGGTATACTGGCATCTGGTTTTGGTTTACAGGTTTATAAATTCAAGTAAAACCCATATATTCTTGTTTAAATAGATTCAAGTCATGAATCCTGAAGAGAAAATGTTTATAACAATATAAAAGTTATTTTAACAAGTCGTCTCAAGTAAAAATATTAGGCAAACATTTGGAAAAATAAGAATTACAGTAAAAATAAGACAAATGTTGAAAATTCGACTATCAGATTTTCACGATTTGATTATGTGATTAGGATCGTAATAATGCAAGTTTCAATATTTTTAGTTCATTAATTCGTGAGAAAAAATGAGATGATCGAAAATTGAATTATGGCCAAATTTTGGCAATTGACGGGTCTGGGATCATCGAGGTTGGTGGGGAAGGTAGTTTAGAGGATGCTGATCATCAGAAAAATAGTCACTGGTTTTTTAGGAGGCTGTAGCGGTGATGCGACACCGATCTAGGGTTTAATACCCAGTGTTGGTAGATGTGTTTACCGAGGAGTTTCCGACATCAATGATTAATCGGAGGAGATCGCATTGGAGGGAAATGTTGCGTGGGGCTCTGGCAAACATTTGGATGGAAGGGCAGAATTTCAGATGGCCGAAGGTGGCCACGCGGGGAGTTTCTAGGTGATCGGCCTGTTCAGATTGGTGATGGTTAGCTCGTTTTCAACCTACGGAAAATCTGAAGGTTCTAGTGGGTTAGACTGGTCGGCGGTGACGTCAATGTCTTGTCGAGGGTAGGGGCAGTGGTCGGAGGCGATCGGTAGGGCTGTACACATGCACGTACATATTTTCATGTCTGAAGATACTCAAGAAGATGAGTTACTCGGATTCGTCTCGAAGAATGTCGCATAAAACTTGAAGCAAAGGGAAATAATGGGAAACTCGAAGTCAAACTGAAATGAAGGGAAACTCGAAGTCAAGCTTGAGAATGGGCTCGGGTATTCAAGCATTTGGCTCGGATTTTCTTTAAAGGTTTCAAAAACAAAATAAAATGTTGAAATTTTAAAGGTAAAACAAGTTTTTAAAACTAAGTTTAAAGTATATTAAGGTAAATAAGTTTAAATGAAAATATGAACCAGTTTTCAAATCAAAATTTTTAAATAAGTTTTAAAAACAATTTCCACAGATTTGAATTTAAAGTTAAAATATGTTTTAAAATTGTTTTGGGTTTTGAATAATTATATTGGAATAGTTATATTCTTAATTGTTTTCAAATGAAATTGATGATGTGATTAAGTAATGTTTAGGATAAGCGGGTTATCTCAAGTTAATCAAGGCCTTGAGTAATTAAAGGATCATTTATTAATGTAATTACTTAAAGATTAATTACCTTAATGTAATTAAAAGTTGATTAATTAATTTGTTATTAAAAGATTAATTAATGATAAGTAAATTAAAGGGTAATTAATTAATTAAAGATAATTACTTAATTAAAAGTAATTAATTAATGATTAAAGTTGATTAATCAAATGATTAATTAAAGGGTAATTAATTAATATGGTTCATTGATTAAAGTAATTAATTTGAGGATAATTAATTAATTAAGAGTTAATTAATTAATGAAAGTGATTAAGGATAATGGCTTATTATAATTTTATTAATTAAATGGTAATTAATTAATGGTTAATTAATTATGTAATTAACTTAAGGGTAATTAATTAATGTAATTAATTAAGGATTTTTAATTAAAGGATAATTACATAATTAAAAGGTTAATTATTTGATGATTAAAGGTTAACTGATTTATTAATTGAGATTAATTAATGTTTTAAGGTTAATTAATTTATTATTAAAGGTTAATGAATTAAAATAATTTGTAATTAATTAATGATTATTAACCTGGCTTGGTAGTTAATCTGATTTAAATTAATCAGATAATTTATTGATCTTACTTATGGATGTTTGAATTCTATTGAATGTTGAATTGTTTGATATCCCTGGTGTGTGATGCTTTGTGATATGAATTGTTTTGATTTGAGCTATAATGAATGTAATTTATTTATCTGTGATGAATGTAATTATTTGTTTGTGAATCTGTGAATAAAGATAAGCGTTATAGAATTATACCGCTTATCGATATTGCTGTGCTTGAATCTGTAATGATTGATGATGTTGCACTATTGCGTAAAACCCCTGGACTACACTATACACACAGAAATATGGATTTCATGGGAAATAGGTTAAGTCATAAATGTTTTGAATTAAGATATTATTTGTTTAAAAAGTTGAATTTTGAATCCAAATGGTTTTGGAAATGTAATTGGGTTGAATATGGAAAGCTTTTTAAAAGGATGTTTGAAATTAAAATTTAGTTTGAATAAGACTATATCTTGTTAAGTTTTGAAATTATTTTGGAAATTTGGTTTGAAAGGTTTATACAAGTTATATATATATATATATATGGATTTTAAAACCATCTTTAAAGTATGTTGAATATATTATTTTGAGAATTTAAATTCAACCCAAGTTTATACTTGAAAGGCTTTAACTTGAGCAAATATAATTGGATTTTCTCGAAACAATGACTCTTAGTTTTCAAATGATAATAGCTTTCAGAGAAAGAAAGGATTTCCAGTTTTGTTAAAAAGGGATTTCAAACTTGAAAAGGGATTGTTTTTGAAAGCTATAATTGAATCTTTGTGAAAGATTTGTGAACTTTGTTTCCAAATTAAAGAAGATCTTAAAGGTATATCTTTTGTATAGAATATTTGGAATTGTAAATAGTTTTGAAAGCTATGAACGAATCTTTGTAAAAGATTGGTGAACTTTGTGAAGTAAATCCTTTTGTTTTAAAGATTTGAATATGGTAATTTGTTTAAACCATTTGAAGAAAAGTTTTGGGGTTTAAGTTGTGACTTAACTAAGATCCCATATATCCATATGTTTTTAAATATTGCGCTCATTATTCGGTTTAGCTGGGAGAGGACATTGTGTCATATAACCCATTCTGAATAATGATACGACGTTATGGATTTCATTTGAAGACTGATGGTGAAGATCGGGTATTTTCGAGAATGAAAGGACTACCCGTCGAATGACTCTACACTGAGTAACTACGGTATAGAGATCTCCATATGTGATGGGGAGTCCGATCGGGATTGGGAATACCTGGATTACAAGGGCTTCTTTGTGAAGTGCCTTCAGTTCTGTTCAAACCTGAAACAGACTTGTATGAATGTGTGTCTGACATTACACTTTGAGATGTAAAGTAGGTTTCTATCAAATACATTTTTGTTTAGTGGCGGAGAATTTATTCTCTTAGCTTAACACCCTTCTCTGAGACGTACGAGCTCAGAGGTTATGTAGTTGATGGTTACTAGTGATACATTCCCAATTTGGTAACGTGGCATACAAAGTGCTGCTGATCATTTGTTGATCAAAGCGTGGCTTTGTGAAAAACATAGCTTTGTGGATGAGACTTCGTCGAGCCTCACAACCCGGAAATGGTCGAAACAGGAATTTTGCGGCAAGGTTGCAGGGGTCGCCCTCCTAGGTTATGTCCATCTCTTCTGGATAAAAGGTGGTATCACGGTATGGAGCCCAGATGTTTACCTAGTGGTCGATGCATACTTATTGCTTTTGTGTAACCACGGCCATGTTCGTATGGTTGCTCCAACATGTTTACCTAGTGGTATCACGGTATGGTTGCTGCAACATGGCTTTTGTGTAAAGCGTAGCTTTGTGGACGAGACTGCAGCAAAACCTCACAACCCGGAATGGTCGAAATAGGAATGATGCGATAAGGTTATTTGGAGGTAGCGCCCCCTAAGGTTGGGTAGCGCCCCCTAAGGTTATGTCCATTTCCTTCTGGATAGAGGTGTTATTATGGTACGGAGCCCAGATATATAACCTATGTGGTTACTGCAAATTTATTACTTTGTGGTTGTTGCTTTGTGGTTGAGGATCCTCGGATAAAGGTTGGTTACGACCGAGGGGTGGCATACTCGTGTCAATAGTTACCAAGTTACAGACGTAATCCGGCCTTGTGTTAGCATAGAGCTAGTTAAGTTCTCGGGGCGTCCCTCCAGAGGCGTACCCATGTGGCAATAGGAAGTTCCTTAGCTTGACCATTTGTTGGAAATCCAATCTCCAATACGTGTCTTGTAGGGTTTTAGTTGTATAACCTACCATTTACTTATGGTGGCACCCTACTGTTTAGATGGTAGCTATAGTAGGCATAGTTCGAAATGTCTATGCTGGCTAAGATTAATATTATACTTTTGAAATGTTTTCCGAACTATGCACTAATAATAATATCAAAAGAATTTTACGTATCAAATATGTTTGACTATCATAAGGAGAAATCACCTTCAATTCTGTGTTTGCATTGTTTGTGTAGTGAGAGGCCTTATGGTAGTTTCACTTTTCAAAAATCATTACGGATTTCTTTTAAATTCTTTTGTTTTTCTCTTGTTAAAGATAAACTGTTTTTGTTTGCTCATACCAGTCCCATGACTAACCGGAGTTTATTGTTCCCTTCCTATACTTTGAGTGCCCGCAATTTTCTACACGGGCAGTCTAGAGTTGTGTTTTTCAGATAATCAAATAGTAGGTGTAGATTCGTTAGCATCCAGCCTTTAGATTTTGGCAATAGCATTTGTTTCACTTCAACGGTTACCTAGTCCGCTTCATTACAAGTTGATGGTGGATTCGAGCTTGTGGCTTGGAGATCTTTGGAGCATTGGAATGGAGATGCAATATTTGATTCTCAAGCTCTCTCTCTCTCTCTTTCTGTTGAAGTTAATGTTGGTGTTCCTTTGTCGAAGGCTTTCTTCCACTGTTATTTTTATATCTCTGATATCTCAATTGTATCATTGTTGTAATCAACTGTTATGTATCAATGATGTATATTTTTTTTCTTCCGAAATGTTGTTGTACTGAATGTGTTACAAGCTTCGGCGAACCAGATTCGATGTTTGGATCTACGACATTCGAATACGGGTGATGTATTTAAAGTGCTGATTTTTGAAGGTCGAGTTTGGGCCGTTATAGTTCTTATGAATTCAACCTTTGAAAAGTTAAACTAGGAAAGCCCGAGAGCATCACACGACCTAGCTTGCATGTTCAAATAGGACAGGACTTCGTTAAAGGTTGGTAAAAAAATCAACGATCAGCCAATGGCTTGAACGAGATTGCCTCTAGAAACATGGATTTTTCACTAATTCAAAGCGCATCGTGTTATTCATAAGACGTACTTTTGGGGGCAAATATTACCCGATGCCTTGTCCCGACAATACAAAGGTACTTACAGAGATCATAAATGACCATTAATGTAAGAATAGTCGAGAGACGATATGACCAGAAGGTGAGTTCTTGGCAGCTATGTCTAACCAGGGTCGATAAGGTTGACGAATGGGTATGATAGGGTATTGGGATTATGAAGATTAGCCTGTAGTATAGGGTTTGGCATAGCAAGTGGGTTGTGATAGAGCTCGGATCGACATTGCTTTTGCTTCGGGCCAGATCGGTATCTATTTCTAGTCGAGGCTAGTAATGCTACGGGTCGACATAGGAGGGAGATCATATCACTTCGTGGGGTCGGCATTTGGTTCAATCCGGGTCGGCATTGCATGAGATGGAGCCTGGGTCGGCATTGCATATTATAGAGATCAGGTCGGGTCGGCGTAGTATATGATGGTGCTTGGGTCGACGTTAGGATGGAGTTTGTATTACAAGGGGTCGACATCAAGGAGAAGAGCTTCGGGTCGGTAAGGATGCTATATCGGGTTGGCATATTGTTTGAGGTCGGTAGTCACTACTTTAGGTGGGTAATTAAGGGGCGACTTTTGGTCGACATATGGAAACGCTTCGGATTGGTGCTGCCTCAACTTTGGGTCAATGTAGAGTTTGAAGACTATCAGGTCATCATGAGGCATGAAGGCCATCAGTTTGGCAAAGGGCGTGAAGCCAGGTCGGCATTGCATGTAGTAAGACACGGATTGACATTGCATGTGTTGGAACTTGGGTCGGCATACAGAGATGGTCAGGTAAGCATAATGATATAGGTCTGTATAGTGAGTTGGGCCATTTTTCACTGTGGGCCCAAATGTCAGGCTGAAGGCTACCTCCAACTATAAATACAGAGGTGGGAGGCCACTTTGGGGATCTTTCGGATAACCAAGGGAATACTCTGCCATTTTTCGTACTCAGTTTCTCTTTGTTCTAATTTGTATTCAAGCCATTCCTTGTGAATTGTATCTGCAATCAAGTGATTAATAAAGCAATAAAGACAGCATTCAGAGTCGATGTAGGCAATCAACGTCGAACCACTATAAATCCTAATGCTTTTACTTTTTGTTGTTCCTGCTCACTATATATAGTGTTATTCTACATTTTCCATTTGATTTCTTCATTTATTTCACTACTCAAATCTATTTTTGGGTGTTAGTGACCAATTTGGTTGCAAACAATCAATTAATTAAAATTAGTTTATAATCCAAAATTGTTTGTTTGTTTGCCCCTTTTTATATTAAATAATAATTTCTAAAACAATGAAAAAATTAGACTAGATACCTTAGGAATGTATAAATTTAAATTGAATTAGATCTAGACTTTACGTATAAAATGAATATATGATGAAAAAGTTATAGAAAATTTAGGATTTAATTGTATTATCATGATGAACATACAATTAATTAATATATATCAGATCCAAATTTTGGGTCAACATAATGAAAAAATAATGAAATTAGATGTAGCATGTGTACGATTGAAACTTCATTAATATGGTGAATATTTAATAAAATAAAATTAGAATTATCTAAAGATGAAATATAAGATTTGCATCTTGAATGAAGAATAAAACTCAGATTCGATCGAATCAGCACCAGGATTTTGCAAGGATTTAGAGGCAAACACCACCTTAATGTTTTTGATTTTATTTGAAATTATTTTGGGGAATTTTTATCATGGAGGCCATTAAAGGAGAGGAGGAGAACAAGAGAAAGAAAATGAAAACGTTTGTCAGGAAAAGAATGATGGATTGAATAAGAGAGAACATGTTTTAAAGGAAACATTGAAATCTTTCAATTCACTCCTTTAAAACCTTCCATATTTAACTCTTAATTAAATCTCATCATATCATCTCCCTTCTCTTTATATTTATGTCGGAAGAATTATAAAGAGAAAAGGGCAAAAATCATTTCTTAAATAAGAGTTAAGTGGGTCATAAAAAAGAGTAAATGATGAAGATTTAATTCCTAGATTAATCGTTCCTTTGGATTTTCAAATCGCATTAGAAACCTCTCCCCCTTTTCATCATGCATGTGGGCCTCAATTTTTTTTCCCAAAACCACAGAGCAAGCAATCTATTTAAACCCAGTTTAAATATTTTATCGATTTCATATATCAATACATGCATTTATAATATACGCACTTTATTAAATGCTAATGATATTCAAAAAATCAAATAAAGTTTAATGATTAATATTTTATTAATTAATTAAATTAATTTACAACAATTTATAAATTCATTAAATCATTTAGTTTATTCAGAGTATTTATTGTTATGGTTATCCGACTAAAAGGTGTAAATTCAGTCATCGGTTAATATCGAACAACTCAAATATTAACATTCACACGTCACCTTAGCCAGTAGTGTGACATTTTATCTATATTTATCGCTTACACATCTTTTGGTAAAATCCAGTTTTAGTTATTATAAGTTGTACTAGGTAGTTACGATTATTTACATCGATTTTCTTCGTTAAAACTTTATCACGTTAGGACTTGGTTAAAGCCCAACATCGTCCACATTCAACTTTGTAATTCCAAATGCAAAATCTTTGGTTCAATAATAACAATTATTATTAACCGTACTACTCTACCAAAGACTTTGATTTGAATTGACCATAGTTGAATGTGATACTAACCCCATATAACTGAGGAGAGGAATTCTTAATTGAATAGTGTTTCACGTCTAGTGCTTCAACTCAGACCCAACTATAGTCGTTCAATGGACACCATGCCATGATTTAATATAGTCAAAGTAGAGTGTTCACATTTAATTTCCATAGCATTCTTAAGTCAAGGGAACTGTGTAATCACTTTAAGGTTTTCTATTTCACCTTAGTTATATTAACTAGTAAAGAACTCTCGAGCGAGTCTTTTAATAGTTATCGAATAACTACCAATACGCAAGTCCTTAGTGCCCTTACAGCCATGGGAAATACACTGCTCAACATTTGACAAGCGTTACATACTCTAGTCTCCATGGATGAGTTAATATCATTTTTAAAAACATCATGACTAGAAATATTTAAAACAACACGTTTTTTTCAATATGATAAAGTTCTCATGATTACAACACTTTGTAATTACTATCATATAACATATCATTTAAGAATTTCCATTTATATATTTTAAATTAATTACTTCATTATTTTATCATTATATAACAAATATATAATAGAAAGAAAACATCTTTTATTTTGAACAAGATTGATTTCCCAGCTAGGTATATGTAACAGATTACACAATTGCCCTTAGGGCATACCCTTAACTCTACCATATATACATACGAAGGTGGAGTTGATGAAGTTATATTTTGATTAGGTATTGGAAATATATTTTTGTAAATAATATGATCAATGTTTATTGATTACCGCAAATATTGAATTATCGAACAAATTGAGACATACTCGATATTAGGTGGAATTTAATGAGGCTGAAGAGATGAATGTTAGCTAAATTGATGATTTGATAGGAAAAAAACTTGATTTTGTTGATTGTAGCACTTTTGAATTTTTTTTTTAAAGTATCAAAATTATGGAATATACTTTAAAAACGCCATTTTTGAATATATTGAAATGATTTTAAATACTTGAATAAAGATGTAGAGTGGTTGAAAAATCAAATTTGAAAAGAAAAGAAGTGCAAATAATTTTGTTTTTCAAGCGGCATTCTTGGCTTACAACTTGAAGATATTTTTGAAATGATTTATGTGTACGTGGAGTTACGATACTTGGTTCGGCTATGTATAAAATATGAAAAAATTTACTATGTTCTCATCATGTGATGCTACGACGGCCTTTTATTGTTACATATATAACAATATAATTGCCACGAAAAGTTTGATAGCGGGACTAAAATTATTATTTAGACATGTCCAGGTATTGTAATGTATCCATGTTCACCCAAAGTAGCATATACGAGAGATCGTTCCTCTTGAGCCTTTTGATTCGGGCTATCGGATAGTGATTTCCCTCTCTCATAATCTAGTCATTAGGATGAGGCATCATAAACATAGAGAACAACAAAATACATTCATAAGATGAAGTACCTAGGTGTTTTACATTATCTGTAATTTAGATGGAAGTTCATCGGTCGAAGTGTCGCCCGACTTTGAGTTAGTATGAAGAAGTTATTGCAGTTTAAACGAAAAAATATCACAACCATCAGTTACGATGGATAACTACAAATTACGTTCAGATTATGAAGTATTTAAGTATTTTGGATTGTCCATACTTTAGATGCAAGTTCATTGGTCAAAGTTTCGCCTGATTTCGAGTTAGTATGAAGTAGTCACTATAGTTTGAAGGAAAGAAATACCGACGTCAGCCTAGTAGAAGTTAAGTTATAGGGAAATATCATGTTATTTGCTAAGAAAAACTATTACCACTATGTAAAACTATAGTACATTCATAATATGAAATATCTAAGTATTCTATATCATTAGTAATGATGCTGCAAGTTCGTTGGTCAAAGACTCGCCTAATTCTGACTTAGTATGAAGAAGTTACTATAGTTTAAATGAAAGAAATAACAACTTCTGCCTAGCCAAATGTAGATATGGGGATATAGCCTTTATTTGTTAAGTACAATTGTTGGTCTCCATATAGAACTATAACAACATTTAGAATATGACATAACTAAGTGTTCCATATCATCTGTAATGATGATGCACATTCATTGGTCAAAATCTCGTCTGATCATGAGTAGGAAGAAGTCACTACAGGTTAAGCAAAAATGGTGGTTTTGCCTAGCCATCAAAGTAAAGAAATTAAAAACTAAAAATTCAAATTTCTATATTTCAAAATTGTGACACCCCAATCCTTGTGACCAAACTATCATAGGGAGTTAACTGCCCGATATCCCAAAACAAAAGGCTCGAGAGGAGCGATCTCTCACATACACTACCTAGGGTCAACGTGGATACATTACAATACCTGAACACATTTGAAATAATATGTATCTTGTCTCCATACAAAGCAGCATATACAAGTTGATAGGACTAAAAAATTCAGTATTAGAGACATATAAGAGAATAAACTCAAATTAGCATAATCGAAAGCAAATAACAAATAGCATATAATATATATCATATTTAAAAATCTGGTACAATATCTCATATATACAACTCATATTCTATACATGGCTAAACGACATAGTACATCATATAATCAAATACCGCTAAGTCTCAGTTCATGAATGTATCATCACATCAAATGAGATAGTCAATAAAGCAAACTAAATATTCGCCATTACCATCAGCTCCATCGTCATATCCTTGCCCATAAAGCACATACAATCATAACATCAAACCAGTAAACAACATCAGTCTAACCCAAGTTTTTTAATTACATACCAAACCCTGAGTCAGTCTAGAAACTAGCCGTGAGTGCAACATTGCATATAAACAACCAGTGTGTGGTGTTGGGTGATGGAACTAGGCTGGCCAGCAGTGTGTGAATTGTATGAATTTCAAAAAGGATCCCTAATTGGGTCATAGTGGGCCTTTAAAGTCTAATTGTTGTACTAGATCCAATCTAGTTAGTTTAAATAAAATTATACTTTATTTAATTTTCTAGAATTACTTAATTAATGTATGTAAATTAATTTAATATTTATATATTTTGAGCATATTAATATATAATCATGTGTATATACAAGTGTAATGTGCAACATAGCAAGGTGTACATTGTTAATGATTACATAAGTAGATATTAGGATTTATATCCATTATGTAAACGTTAGTCGTTTATATATATATATATATATATATATGTTAATTGTCACAAATAGTTTTTTAATACATCTATTAAATGTATAAGTATGAATCTAAATTTTCAAAAGTATTTATATATAATAAAATATAAAATATCTAGTCTAATTTTTACTAAATAAATTTTATATCAAAATTATATTTAAAACATCAAATTAAGACTTAGCAAAACATTGATTCAAAACTGGAATATAAAATATTAGTTAAAAATATTTAGTTAAATTTAGATATACATATTTATTTAAAATAATTATTATAACTGAAAATTATATATATATATATATATATTACTATATATATATATATATTATTTGTTTCTTTTAAACTACACAACACTATTTAATTATGTAATTAAAAGTTATATATATATTTATATATATATTATAAAATAAATATTTTAAAATTATATATATGTAAAATATTAGTTAGCCATTACAGATATTTTAGTTTATTTATGTATATTTTATTTATTTAAAATACAAAAATTATTTGGATATGTTTAAATAATATACATATTATAAAATTAAATATTTTAAAGTTATATATACGTAAAACTGGCTAGTGAGAAAAAATAATTTCTTTTTTAAACAAAAACTAATTTTTATTAGAAAAAAATGTATGCGTGTGTATAAAATAATATTAAAAGTAAACTTTGTCTTGGATAATAATTAATATATATATAATATCAACTATAGAATTTTTTTATTTTAACAGCAGAAATATAGTTTAATTAAATGTATGTAACTTTGAAATAGTTTTGAGGTATTTTAGGTTTTAAAATTAGCAAATGATCATTCATAATTAAAAATAAATACTTATAATATTTGGAAAATTATATATACATATATTGGCATAGTCGTGTGTATATATATATATTTGTATGTATGTATGTATATGCTAGAATATAAACGTGGCCGAACTTGAAACATTTGCACATATTTTAAATTCAAAACGTTGAACTTAAATTAACAGGTTTAAGGACATTAATTATTTAATATAACTTTATACATACATACATACATACATATACACACATATATAATATATATATATATATATACAGTGAGACAATATAATATATAAAATCGTTATAATGATATGAACAACATACATAAGATGAAAGAATATACTTACGAAAAGTAGTATTTGATTCACACGTCGATTCAAATCGTTTCCTAAATCTCATAGATTTGGATGCATACTTCAGAGTGCCACCTATTGAAAGAATTTTGTATTTGATTTAGGGTGTATTAGAGCTCAGCTATAGGCTACGGTATATAGGGTTATTGTAGCTAAGAAGTGGAGGGATGAAGTAAAAAATATGAAGGTTTAGGTTCACTTAAATAGGGATCTTGTAGAAATATCTTTCCTCCATCTCCTCTTTCAAGTCATGCCCATAGACCCTTCTTCTCCCTCCTCATTTTTTGGTTAGCCTAAACTTGGTCAATAATGGATAAAATGGATCTAAAACCCAATCACAATTAATTTCATTTAAATTGAATTTAAATTCTTATCGATATCGTATATTGATACACACATATAAAACTTGTGTATACGCACTCAATTAATACTAATAGCACCCATAACAACCATAGCTAATAAATACACCCTAAATATTAAATACAACAATAATTGATATGTCTTTACATATTAATTAACTTAATTAATTTAAAATACTCTATAAACTAATTACATCGAGTGGTGATCGAAGATTGAAATGAATCAGTTGTACGACTCATAAGTGTTAATTTAGTCGGTGATTAGTATTTGAACAATTAAATACTAATATTCATTTGTCACTTTAGCTAGTGGTGTGATAGTTTGGCCAAACTCATCCTTACAATTCTCATTGGTAAGTTCCAACTTTATAAAGTTAAGTTGTATCTTTTAGCAACGTATTTACACCAATTCTTTTCGTTGACACTATATCACTTTAGGATTAATGGAATTTGGTTTTGGTCAAAATTCCAGTATTATCCACATTCAAATCGGTTAGTCCATAAACAAAGTCCTTGACATCATTATTAATCGTACTGCTCTGGTTGGAGATTTTGATTTTGATTTTGATTTGACTATAGTTGATCATGATACTAACTCATACAACAGGGGAGATGAATTCTCTATTGAATAGTCTTTCACTTCCAATGCTTCAACTCAGATCCAACTATAGTCGTTTGATGGTCGATGCAACAAGATTTAACAACAATCAAAATGGAGTATCCATATTGAAGCTCGGCAGTTACCCAATTTGAGAGAATCATATAATATCTTCACTTTGATTTTCTTGCTTGACCCACTTGTTATTAACCAACAAGAAACTCTCTGATGAGTCATTCTATAGTGATCTAATAACTATCAGTATGTAACCCCTTGATGCACCCAGCAACCATGAGTAATATACTACCCAACATTTGCATTGTCTTACCCTGGTCTCAACGGATGTATCGATATGTTTCTTTGAAACATCTTGACCAAGAATATTTAAAATAACATGTTATTTTATTTTATGATAATTTTCTCATGATTACAACTTCTTGTAATTATTATTACATAACATATTATTTAAGGATTTTCTATTTAATATAGTTTAAATTAATCACTTAATTAATCATATCATTATATGACAATGTAAATCACAGATATTAAATACCTTTATTATGAATAAGATTGGTTATATAGTTAGATATATATAACAAATTACATAATTGCCCGTAGGGCATACCCTAAATCTTCTGCTTGCACTAATGGGTCAATTATGGAATTTTATCTCATCATTTCGATCGATTTTCTTAAAACCGATTAAGTTAGACCCTTAGTGAACGAGTAGTATTATTTTAATTATTTATTTTGTTAATCAACTCTCTCGGATGCCCATAAATGGTCTTTATCATATGGAACTGTTCAAAGTATGTTTCTCGATTTCTAATAATCTCTAGGTTCTTTCTCAAACAACATCATGACATTATTATCATATATCAATGTTATTAGATTTTAAAATATTTAAAATCACCTCTAATGTAACGACCCGTAAATTTTAATGGTTTTGTTTATTTAATTTATTGAAATTTTGTACAATTTTAATCATAATATTTTGAAATAAAAATTGGATATTTGGAATACGTCTACTTTAACATAGCAAATGGTAAATTTTCATCTGATAATATTAAAGTTTATTTTATTGAGTAATTTATTTCAATTTAAATCGGTTAAAAATTGATGATAATAAAATGTTTTTCAAAGCTGAATATTTTTCTATAGAAAATTTGTAAATCATCTTCTGAGTGAGACGTCATATTTTATTTCTCAAAATTTGGACTGTTATTGCTCCGTCGATTTTATTTTCGACGAAATAGCAGCATTTTGGTACCGATGTTGGCTTTTGATTGGATGATCGTACCACTGATATCTGTATATCATTATGTTCGCTTCGTCATGCTGACCTCCGTAGTATATTCCTTTGTGTTTCGGTATCCGGTATGCCGCGGAAACCATGAATCGGTCAACCGTATTGATATCTGTTTTGAACCTTTTGGTCTCTATTGTCCTTTCGTTATCAGCCGTGCTTAAATCAAACAGCTATTGCTTTTTTCATGTTTCGAGGATTCAAACCAATGGCTGTCACTATTCCCTGGATTCAAATCAATACAGCTGGTTCATTTATTATATTTTATTTTCCTCTCAGCCTTTGTTTCATTTGACAAGAAGTACATAAATATTGCAACGTATATTGCCTGTTCATTTCTTTTCCTTTTGACAGTTGCTTATTTACTTTGAAACATCTCCTTACTTTCTTATTCTTATATTCCTATTTCTTTCATGGCCGATCTATGGCCATCTCCCTAAAAAAAAAAAGAGAAAAAATATAATAACAATACTGTTGCTTGTTTCGTGCATCTCCCCATCTAGCGTGCATTTCCACTTCCACAGCACAAACCATCGACCTCAGTCTCCTCACCTGCTCACGGCCGAAGCTAACAAGCAGTCCCCGACCCACTCAAGCACAAACCGCCTTCCCTTATATTCACTTCGGCCTGCAAACTCCCCTCCTCTTTCCATCTCGTGCATTCACGAACCTCGGCCAGCAACCGCCACGTGTGCAGCAAACCCGAGCCTCCATCCTGTTCAAGCCTCCACGTCAGAGCACTTGCAACCACCCTCCTCCTCTGTTGCCTTGATGTGTGAGTATATAATCTGTTATATACTAATATGTTTAGCTACATATACTTTGTTAGTTTAAATATCTATGCTTTTATTTTATATAAGTTACTGTTACATATATTATTGCTATATAATATAAGACTCATATTATATATATATGTGTAAGTTATATATTGTTTTCATATGTTAGTATGCGTATAATTTGATTTTGGTACCATTTGTATATATATGGATACAGCTTATATATAAGTATACAGGTTGTATATAATTTGTTTAAGATGTGATATATATATATATATATATATATATAAACACACGTGTTTCAGTTTTAAACTAAATGTGTTTAAAATGATTCATGTAAAGTAAATAGTGTAGTAGATTTGTGTAAAGTAAATTTGTATATTATTATATATAATTTTGCATATAACCTGTTGTATAGATAGCATATGATGCTCTGTCTAGATTTATATTATATTTGAATTAAGGTCGGTTTATACAAATTATATTTATGTTAATTTTGAACTTCGCGTATATATAAGTTTGGTGTGTGTGTGTGTGTGTGTGTGTGTGTGTGTGTGTGTGTGTGTGTGTGTGTGTGTGTAGTATACTGATTGTATATTGGCTTTGTGAAATGATTTTCCTTTGTTTATGATTTATGTTCATATATATGTATGGTTATATAAGTTGTTTTTCTGTATGAATAAAGGTGTACTGTCCTAGATATGCACAATGTTTGAAAAGTCTGTAGCTAGTTACAGACTCAAATATTTGTTTTAATATGAAATGATAATATTGAATGTTAGGTACTGATTTAATATATAATACGTATATGTATATATTTTGGCTTTGTGAACATGGGTGTTTTATTTTAATATATGTGTTTAATAAAAAACAATGATTTTAATTATATATATGTATTTTAATATTTGTTTGAATTAAATATTTATTTCATGGAAATAATAATAATAATATATAACTTCTAATCTAGTTCGATTTCGTCAATTCCTTGTCATCAGCTTTGATCGTCAAACTCGTGGTCATCGTGCTTGCTTTGAAGTTCGTGTTTGGATCCTTATCTTGCTCCATTCATGCTCTTCTCTCTAACCTCGAAAGGAGCGCAATCACTCACGATTAACGTTCTTGTATTTATTGAATTTGATTTCAATTGAAACGACAATTGAAATATGCTGCTATTAATTATTTAAATTGTTATATATGCTATTATCTGTAACTGTTCACTTGTGGGATATGACACCATATCCTGTTATTTATATTATGTTATTATTGATGATATATGCCTGTTATATTATTATCATATTTGTTATCACTCTGCAAGTTCCATGTTAGTATAGAATTCACTAAACGGACTTTAGAATAGGAGAAAATCGTTATGGGTTGAAATGATAAACCCAAGCGATTTTCATTTGAATTGAATTTGGGATTGCGGGTTGAAATGATATATACCAATATATATTTAAATTACGGATTGAAATGACAAATATCTGTATCACTTGACCATAGGATAGAAAATTATATACAAATACTGCTGGTCTATATATAAATATTTTGAAAAAGGGTTTCTATGGTTTTGGAAAGAAATATATGATTTAATAAATATTGGTTTTTGATATTATATAAATATTTCATATATATATATAGTTAAATTCTTAAATTTAAGCTATGTATAAATTTATTTAATATAAAACAAGTTAAATAACAAAGTTTGATTTTATTAAAATATAATATGGTTAAGTATTTATTTAAATTATATTTTAATACAGAGTTTATAATGATTTTAACAAATTAAGATTGAGAAGATGGATTTGAAATTGATTTGAAATTGTATTAATTTAAGAATTATATTTAATTAAAATCGGTTTGGAACTTATTGAATTTGAGATTTTAAAGGATATGATTTTATAACTTGATGTTGGTTTAAAGTGATTAATAAATATTTCAAGTTTGAGTTTTATTTAAATGATATTGAATTTATTAAGTAAATATTTCAAAACTAAATAATATTAAATTGAATTAAGATATATATATATATATATATATAATTATCACATTTAGTTTTGAAAGTATAGAATATTTAAAGCTTTGAAATATATATTTTGAAATGGTTTATTTGTGCTTCATATCTGTATTTGAAATCGATATAATTTTGAATGGTTTATTTAGTAGCTAAATTGGAATTAATGATTTGAGATCTGATTAAATTTGAAATTCTAAAATTCGAATTGATTTGGAATCAATTTGTGAAATTTGAGGAAAACAATTTTTTTATATATACTATTTTAATATTTAAATCGGTTAAGTGGGAAGTATTACGATTTCAAAGTATTATGTTTCGAAAGTGTTTTAATTTCAAGTGTTTAGTTTCGAAAAATGTTATCACTTTGAAAAATGCTATGATTTTGGAAAAATTTATATTTGAAATGGAAATGGTATCGTATTCGATTTTGAAATGGAAAAGGATATCATATTTATATGGTTTTTGAAATGGCAACGATATTTTGGTTTTGAAGTATAAACTATTTTAAAATGACCGCGGTGTTATAACAACGTTGGTTGTTAAAGAGACCGGGATCGGAAGTTGTCATACTCTCTGCCAACTCCGAAAAAACCACTTTAACAACTGTGTATGCGGTGGAGATTCCAGAATGAAGTAGGATGGTGGTTACGTTCTATTAAGGTATATACGCGGACCTGACTCCTGCATAAGGTGGCTAAAATAGGAGCAATTGACGTGTTAATGAGGTAGCTCCTCTGATCGGACACACTCCTTCGATACCATTCTATTACTTTGTGATTGATTGGGTGCACCTTTGATTTTTGGAAGTGTGGCTCGAGGTAGGTAGTAGTGGCTGCTATGCGTTACCACCGGTCCGAAAGTGTAATTGGTATATCTACCCTGACATTGCCTAGTTGTGTTGTGTCACCTACCCTAGCGCGCTTGTACGAGTTTGATTTGTGTCGTACCTATGGAGTATCCTCCGATAGCCTCCTGATCTGGAGGTACTACGGTACTATATAGACTATTGGCACTATAAAATGTATTAAGGGGATATGGGTAATGCCTTTACACTATTTTTAAATATATTATACTTTACTTTAGATATTATTATAATAGCGTATATTACTACATAGTAGATAATTTAACGGATCATTAGAGGATGGCTATCACAAACATCCTTTGAGTTACTTGTATTTCTATTGTTATTTCACTTGAGTTGGATTTATTGATATAAGAATGTTAATCTGACTCGAGTGTTTTGTGCTTTGCTTTACGCTCGGGCCAGACTGAGTGGTTCAGCATTTGAGACTCACCTTTGGAGTTGGAGCTTCGCTTGGAGATCCAGTTGTCTACTCAGCTTTCAGATATTTAGTTGATTCTAGTGATGTATTCTGATCTTGTATTTGACTATTGTATTTGAAACTTCCATTGTATCTTATTTAACTTTGATATATATATATATATATATGTATATATATATAGCTTCATGAACTACTGTTCTTTTGTTTCCGCTGCATATTGTATATTACTCTGTGTCTGTGATTCTATGATTATTTATTTATTGTATATGTTGAGTTTTATCAAATATAAATTAACAATCTGGTATTTTGAGCAATTGAAATCCGACATGTGTGGATGTGAATGGTTGAAAATATCAGGATATTACATCTGCCTTAGTTATAAATTTGTGCATATATATATATATATATCAATGTATATGTGTGTGTTTGTGTGTATGCAAACATATATACATACATTGCTCTTATTGTTGTGAGTATTCAATGCATTGAATAACATCGAGACATTATTATCATTTATCAATGACATACTTGTGAATGATATTATGGACAATACAATTGTATGGTAATTAAAACAATGAACATTATAATCCATAATAAACAACTACCAATTAGTGATCTTAATTTGAATTTGATACTAACTCTATATATCAAATACATAAGAGAAATACGATATTATGGACAATACAATTGTATGGTAATTCCTATTGTAATGCATAAGGAATCCATAATAAACACTATATATTAAACATTTTAATACCGGGTCTGTATATATTGTTTAGGACACTCCTAACATCCATTTAAACTGATTATAAAAGATGGCTTCTTGAATCCTATACCGAAAATTAAACAACCAGACCAAAACTAATTTTAACATGAGTACATAATTAATAATCAATAATATGTTGTGTACGTATATGTAACGATCGGACTTTTCGTCCCTCGATGTCGACACTAATACATCCATGGTATTCATGTGTCAAACACCCAAGTGCTGAAAATGCAGTTTATTAGGATAAAAGAAAAGGAAATAGAATAAATAAGAAAGAACACAATATCGAAATCTCGTAAGAGAAACTATAATATGCAATATCCAAAAATACAGTACAAAAGGTTAATTCAAAATATAGAGTAATTTCAAAGGTATAAAACCTAAGTACCATCATCGGCTTTATAGTTATAACTGCAATTCCTAACAATGCTGATACATACATAATAATAGTGCAACATAAATAGAAATAGATAGATAGATGGAAATCTCCAACTCGTCTCCTAAAGCCTTGAAACATCCATAGTCAAACCTGCTTTTCTCAGCCCACTCGAAAGAGTACACAAGGAATTTAGAAAAAATAAAAGCCGAGTGCCAAACATAAGTCTGGTTTGAAAAACCCAAGATACATATGTTCATATAACAGTAACTTAAGAGACCGTACGAATCACCGTAATGGTTTTCTTATCAAAAGAAACCAAACAATCTAATAATTAATTAAAGCGATATAATAGATAATGTCAAGGGTGTAGAATATAGATCAGAAAATAGTTTTGCTGCTTTCATATCACAACACAACCATATTAGAAGTACTTCTAAAACCGCTAATTAAGGTACATTCGCATATGAATTTTCCATAGAGTCTCCTCAGTAATAACCAAATCCAGCCTCCTGCACGAGGGTTAGAAACTACCTTTCGAGCATCGTATATCTCTAGATAAAATATACTTCAAAGTAAAACATAAATGGTCCACACCGAACATGTGACACTAATATCATCAACTCCCATTGGCAACATCGATAAGTGTATCTAAATATGGAGTTGATATACCCTCGGGTTAGCTAAATCCACTGACTATGCCCCGACTTTGTTTTCTGTCATTTTGATGGTAATGTCATGTTCAGCACTCTCACACGAGTCCTCATCACATGAACAGATCCCAAATCACTCCATGGATCTTGGCATAATACATCTGATGAATGCTAATTCTGACCTCTCCCTTGGACTTAACCTTAGGATATACGGTTCAACTATATAGCGTTAGTCTGAAATTTTAATGCTGACATCTCCTTTGGACTTAAATTTAGGATGGGTTGCTCAAATCTACAACATTCCACTTCACAACCATTTCCAAAACATAGACTCGTATATTAGTTTTGAAGTGATTTTTGGTAAGTAATAGATTAGTATGCTTATCCGATACCGAACTCTTCAAAACTAAATCAGGGAATTTTTGGTTAACTCAATTTTGGTTCTTTAAGAAGTAAACGAATGATGTAAAATAGTCCTCCTCGAGGGATCTCGTATTTCCTTAAAGCAAGAGACGTTTCGTACCAATGAGTCCTCCTCGGGGGATCACAAACCATATGAAGTCGCGAAGCTTTTATATACTTCCTAGTCAAATTTGGTCGAGTTTGGTAATTGACTAATCAACGTTCTAGTCCTAAAATGATCGCATATGGAAATCAAGTCTCATACACTTACCACATTTCCGACCTTCACAACTCACTCTATCCCTCGGTCAAGAGTGAAGCCAGTTGGTTAAAGAACTATTGTTTCTAAACCCTACTCGAACATCATTCTTAACTCTCACAGATATAGCAAGTCTACTTTGTCGGCTTTTAGTGCGAAGTATAAGATTAATTACTTTCCATAAACAAGTGAATTAAGATACTTAAGTGAATCCTAACCCCATTTTTAGAACATTTGTTTATAATTTAAAAGCCCTTTTAAATTAATGCACGCACTCACATGTTTACTAATTAATTTGTAAGCCAATATATTTAATAATATTCTAAAAACAATTTAAAAGATAAAATGCTACATAAGCTCTTTAATACTTTAATAAAATATTTAACTAATTTTCTAAAACTATATATACATAAAAATACTTTTAAATACTTATAATTATGGTTTAAACGTTTACTTAAAATATTTAAATAACTATTTTATAATTTTATTTAAAAACTTCAAAAGCATGTTTTCATTTATTAAAATGAACCTTTTATTTTAGTAATTCATAATTAATTATTAATAAGATATGTAAACTTCAAATCACTTTTAAAATACTCTAATATATGTTGTGAAAACTTGTAATTTTTTTTTAGAAAATACTTTAACTAAAGGTCAACTTAAACCAATTAAAGTTCAAACAGCAACTTACAGCATCCCCTGAATGCAGTGAAAAGGGTTCAAAGCAGTACGATGGCTAGAAAATGTTTTCTTTAAGCGATGTAATATATACTATGACTTGGGCAGTTTTATATATTAGAAAGTTTGACCACTTTTCAATATGTTAGTAAATATTTTAAAGTTCAATTTTTTTTTTACCGTAAACATTATACTCAATATACATCACAACCATATCAAGAAATCCCTAGGGAACTCTTTATAAAATATTATAGAAATTCAACAAAAAAGGCATATTAAAGTGCTTTTATAGTAACCTTTCGCTATAGAAACTAATCTATGTTCAAGTCCAAGTCAATCACAGTCCAACCAAATATATATGCACTATGCCAAGGCCATGTAACATGTCATAGAAAGTCATTGAAGTTCATATTCACAATATACACATGTCATTTGCTTTCCAAAGCAAGAACCTCAAAAGTTATAACATTATATAGTTGAGTATTTTACTATATTTTGAGCAAGCATATTAGCAAGGTCATAGAGGTGACACGAGTCCAACGAGTGGGCTGCACGGAGTGGGAGAGAAGCATTGTACATTCAAATGGTGAGTTTGCTCACCCTTAAACAAGTACACAACCAACACATGCCTTAAATTAAGCTCACTTCCTACCTCAAGGAAATGAAGAACAAAATCCAACCCTTGCTCCTAGAATGCTCTCGGCTTAGCAAGAACTTGCCAATTTTGCGCACAGCCTTGGGTGTTTGGGGTTTTTTTGCTCCACTCCTTCAAAATTCAAGTTGATAATACTTGTTGCTATGTTGTTTAAGGCTTATAGCTTGAGTTTGGTGAAGGTTTGGGCTGATTTGTTTAGTGTTTTAGAAAGTTATATAGAAAAGACTAAGGAAAATGAAGAGCTCACTTTTGTGCTTAAAATTGTGAAAGGTATTAATGAACCCTTAGGTGGACTTATATAAGAGTATTCAAAAGGATACCTTGACCCCCTCTACCTCCTATAGCCGGCCAAAGCTCGCTCCTACGTATGCGACTAACTTTCCACCTCATAAGCCTAAGAAAATATCTACACTGAAATATCTCCTTCCTCAGACCGTTTAGAAGCTCTTAAAAGTTAATTAGTTGACCGTATTAAGTCGAATTATTTCTATTAGCTATTAATGACTTTATTTTTTATTTAACATATACATAAAGTTTGAACAACTTATATTGAACAAAAATCCATTGATCAATAAAACGATTTTCGATCACATTATTGATATTTCTTCTCAGTAACTATTTTTGTAAACAAAATTTGAAAATAAGTTTCCTATCATTAGATATTAATTAAAAGGAGTTTAATAAGGTTATAAGATCACTTTTACACTTAACCATATTTCAAGTGTTCCAACATTTAAAGACGAAGTGTTTGAATTATGGGTCGCTACATTCTCCCCTCCTTAAGATATTTTGTCCTCGAAATTCAAACACGAACAATGCAAAATTGAATAGAAGGAACTAGTACATATATAGGGTACTGCTGAAACTACATACAAACCAAAATACATACTAAATGACTCTATCTCTGGCGGTGCATACACTATAAAAGCAATGATATATAAGAATCGCGAATCTAAAAGAAACCCCAGATAGTACTCTCTCGCACTATCCTCAGTTTTCCAAGTACAATCCCTAGCTTCATTGCTCCATTGCAATTTAACTAACTTTACAACCTTTGTCCTCAATTTCTCTACATCTCGATCAACAATGCGAAAAGGTTGCCTCGGTACAGTTAAGTTGGGCTCAATCTCTAAATCTTCTTACTGTGATGCTTCTACTATCAAAGAAGGCTCAATCTCCGGTGTCAGAAATGGTCCTATGATGTGAGAAGCCAACTTCCCAAACCGATTAGCATTCCTCATTGGAGAAATCTTTATGAACACAAAGTCTCCAACCGAGAACTCCAAATCCCTACGCCTCTGATCTACATAATCGTTCGGCCTATTATGTGCCTCCTTTATACATTTTTAATCTTCGTTACATTATTAATTGCCTCCCTAATCATATCTGGCCTGAGTACTAACGATCTCTAGGTTCTACCTAGCATAATAAGGATTTGCAAGGTCTACCATATAATGCTTCAAAAGGTATCATCTTGATGCTAGCTTGGTAACTGTTGTTATATGAAAACTCAACAAGATGTAAGTGCTTTTCCAAAGAACCATCAAAGTCTAAGATACAAGCCCGAAACAAATCCTCCAGGACCCGATTAACTCTCTCTGTCTTTCCATCCGTCCATTGATGGTAAACTGTACTCAAACTCCGTGTTGTATGTAAGGCATCATATAACCCTTTTTGGAGTTGGTAGTGAATATCAGATCTCTATCACTCACAATATCACAAGGAACTCCATGAAGACTAGTTATCTCCTTGACATGCAACTTAGCTAAACAAAATGTCGTCCTTGTTGCCTTCACCGGTGAGAAGTGTGCACCCTTAGCTAGTCGGTCGACTATAACCCAAATGCTTTTATTACCTTTCCTCGACCTAACTATTCCATCTATAAACTCCATAGTTATCTTCTCTTACTTCCACTTTAGAATCTTAAATGGCGGATGTAGTCTAGTTGCCTTCTGATGGTTGCCTTTGACTTATTGGCAATTATAACTTAGAACACCTACTCATAAATATGGAAACATCCCTCTTCATAACTTCCCACCATAAAGTCCACTTCATATCTTGATAAATCTTGGTAACTCCTCGATGTATCGAAGTCTCGAATGATGACTCTTTGCTACCACCTCTTGCCTAATCCCATCAATATGTGGAACACATAATATCCCGTTCATTCTCAATATACCATGGTTATCAACCTTGAATCCCGACTACCACTCTGGTGCCTCATTCCCACTTACCGCTTTAGTTGTCATTAAAATAGGAAGATCTCTTAGCTAATTACCTTCAATACAACTAATAAGGGTCGGATGCAATTCTACGTTCGTCATGACCACATACCTCTTACTGAATGCATCGGCTATAATATTCGCTTTCCTAAGCATATACAAAATATCAAGGTCATAAGCTATGATAAATTATAACCAACGTTGCTATCACATGTTAAGGTCTTTCTGGGTGAAATGATACTTCAAGGATTTGTGGTCCATGTACAACCCAAACTTCTTGCCTTATAAGTGACGCCTCCACATCTTCAACGTTAATACAAGAGCTAATAACTCCAAGTCATGGACAGTTTACCTTACTGTAACAACCTAAAATTTTGGTCATTTGATTTTAAATGTTTAATTTATTATAAATATTTAAATAATTGAATTTTTGAATTTAATAACTTATAATTCGAACATAGGGAATAATTAAATATTTGAATCGTGAATTAAACGATATAGTAAATTAAATGCATGGTAAACTAAATACTATTGAATTTTTAAAAAGAAAAATAATATGAAAATTGATAATAAATGTTCTCTTTGTAAATTGTATTTTGAAGATATTAATCATGTGTATTATGATTGCATGGATACTTACTACATTCTGAATAATACTCTCAAATTTTTTAACTTTAGTCTTACAACTAAAGTTACTGATTGTGATTATTATTGGAGCAATCTAAGAGTTAAGTTTAAAAAGGAAAATAAAATTTTACTTGATACTTTATTCACTATAATTTTTTAGTATATTTGGTTTGAAAGAAACCGGAGGCTTTTTAATAATAATAGTCATTTTAATAAATTGATTTTTATAATATCATCATTTTGTTTTAATTGGATCTCAAATCCTAAATATGAATTAGCGAAATATAATCATTTCAAAGAATATCTTAATAAGGTTAGTAATGATATTAAGCTATTTAAACATAAAAACAATATTTTAACATTAATAGGTATAACATCAACATTTTTTTTAAATTTGAATGATGATTTTACTGATTATCGTAATGTGCTTTTGATCAATGAAGCATAAAAATAATTTCTAATTTGTTTTAGTTTATAGATTTTTAACTTCTTTTTTGTTATGATATCTCTTTTTTACATCTTCAACATTGGTTAAGATGTTGCTTAATGAGATTGGATTCTTTTTTGGTCTGTTTCTAATTTTTGTTGTTTTTCCATCTTATTATTTTAGCTTTTGCATTATTACTTTTACTTCATTAATATTCATATACATATATAAATATACATATATATATATACATATATATATATGTGTGTGTGTGTGTATAAATTTAATTTATATACATATATGTGTATCATTTTTATAATTTTCTTTAGTTCCTTTAAGTAATACAGGTTTTGTCCAAAAATGGTGCTAGATTCTATTTACAGGTCCTCGGGATTGCTGTTGGCAGGAATATAGTAAGACGTTCATTCTGGACCTTCCGTGTTCGCGGTGAGGAGTTCTTCTCGGTTCTTCTATGTCTATAGTGTGGCGTTCTTCTTTCTAGATTATTCACTTTTGCAGTGGGGCGTTCTTTCCAATTCTTCCACGTCTGTAGAGTGGCGTACTACATTCTAGATCATCAGCATAGTGAGGCGTTCATTCTGGATATTTCGAGCTTGCAGCGTGGCGTGTCCTTCTCAGATGGTGCTATCTTTTGGTATCATTTGTGCCGAGTTGCTTCATGGATTTTTTGGGTACTTCTAGCTCCTCATTATCGGGCGGTGGTCTTATCGGAGCTTGATATTGAGATGTAATTGGCGGTGGCCTTGCCGGAGCTTATTCTAGTTATACCTAAGTCATTTTCATTGTTTTTTGTATTTTGATTAGTTACATGCCAAGCATGTTGGCAGCACCTTTATTTTCAGTGGCACACACACGCGTGTGTTTGCTCTCCTCTACTTTAGAGGATCACACATTTCTCTTAAAAATAATTTTGCTCAACTTTTTTAACTAACAAATAATATTGGTGAATTGAATTTGTACAATTTATTTAAAAAAATAGATCGAATAAATATCAAAAATTAAATATAAAACGATGCTTACATCTGTGAAATTAGCCTTTCGGGGCACAATTTTGGATTTCGACGAAAGCGGTTGCATTAGAACCATAATAATGAATTATAATACATCGAAAAGTTTCCTAATGATTAGACATATCATTTAGTCGTGTGGGGTAGAAACGCGTTGAAATTAATTCAAAAATTTAATATAATAACTAGGCCTAAAAACCTATCTTCTGCATACGATCGAATTAGGTCTTGAAACAAGTTCCATTATGTTCGAAATAGGGGTATAACATATGGAACACTAGGTGGCCCATTTCATTTGGAGTTTGAAATTTTTGGATATGTTTTGTTGAATATTTTAAAATTAAAATAATACGTGTATATACACACACACACACATACATACATACATACATATGTGTGCACACACCATTCCAGCAATATTTATCCTATACCCACTCACTATCAAGCCATACCCCTACGTGCGACAAGACCATACTCTTTGTCTTATATAATCTTGCTTGTGAATGAGAAAATGGAGTTTTCCCCTTGCAATTTAAACTTTTAAATTCAAAAACAAATTATTTATTCAATGAAAAATTCCAAAATAAATATTTTTTGGTTTATTATGATATGAGCTACCCTCCTGGAGCTTAGTGCTATGTTTGGCCATGGTTTGGTGATGCTCATCAATTTTATGAAACTGGGTTAAGTTAGGGTTCCATGTTATGATTGATTGGGGATGTAATTCATGAAATCGAGCTTAGATTTTGATTTGGGAAGGTGAGACGCAGCCTTGGATGGAGTTTCGTGAAGTGCGGCTTTGAGATGGTGATCACGTGCACTGTGCAGCGATGAGGAATGGGTCAGGTCGCATTTTACAAGGTGGCTTTTGGGCGTGGATCTTGGGTATGGGTGCATAGAGATTTCGAAGGGGGGTGATTGGTGGAGTTTGTTTTGGATTTCATGGTCTAGGCCATCATAGGGCGTGTGCGTGCATAAGGCGGAGGATGTGTAGGTGTTTTCGTGCACATAAGAGATGGATTGAGGGAGAAGAAGGGTACAAGGGTATATTTATAATTTATAATAAGTTATTTAACTATGAATTTAAATCTTATCGATAACTTATAAATCTTGTGTCTCGCTCGTACGAGGTCAAATTCGAACGCCGGTTTTAGTCAAAAAAGGGGACGTTTCGATGAAAATGAAAATCAATATGAATTTAGCTCACATTAAGTTTTATTATATCATATCAATGATATTATAAATGTTTATTGGTCACTTAGATATTAATTAAATTGTTGACTGATTGTTTGGTTGAATATCCGTTTGGAAAATGGATGACATTATTATTTGATTGTTATAAACTCATATGATTATTTATATATTATCCATAACCAATATTTTGCAGTGAAAATCTATAGAGAGACCCAAAAAAGGTTTCTCATCCATAAATTATTTATTACACCGTATGCTATTATTGATGGTTAACTGAAATAAAAATCCTTAAATTCCATTTAATTTGTTAATTGTCGTTGTAGCGATTTCGTTATATTGTCATTTATTAAATTCCATCTCCAAAAATCTATCGTATGTTCATGAGCTTGTGTTCCCTCTAAACAGAATATTGAAAATTCATTAATCATTTTGGTTAATGATAATTTAAATTAATTAATCATTTTAACTAATGATTTTGAAATTAATTAACCAATTTTAATAGATATTATTTTAAAGTTGGTTTATCTTTAGATTTAATTAATCATTTTTGCTAATGATGTTTTATGCTTAATTAATCGTTTTAATGTATGATTATTTGAGTTAGTGATAATTGAGTTTAATTAATTATTTTAATTGATTATAATTAAAATTAATGATCATTTTAATTAATTATATTTAAAAGTAATTGGTCATTTTAGATAATGATATTTGAATTCATTAATCATTTTAATTAATTGATTATTTTTTATTTAACTAATTGTTTTAATTAATAATATTTGGAATTAATAATCGTTTTAATTAATTATGTTTGAAATTAAATAATCTATTTGGTTTACGAGATTTTAATTTAATTAACTCATTTAAATTAATGATATTGAACTTTAATTAATTGATTAAATTAATAGTTGTTTAAATTTAATTAATCCATTTAACTAATAATGGTTGAAAATTAGTCAATCATTTTAATTAATGATGTTTGAGATTAATTATTCATTTAATTAATGATTATTTTAATTTAATAAATTTTTTTAACTATTGATATTTAAAATTAGTTAATTGATTTATCAAAAGTGATTAAATTAAATTAACTAATATAATAAAATTGCGTTAATCAACTGATTTAAAGTTAATAAACCGATTTAATAATGATTTTAAAGTTAATTTACCAAAGTTATAAATGTGTTTAAAATAATTATCTACTTTAGTAAAGATAACGGATTTGTTTATTTAAAGGAGATTTTAAATGTGATTAATTATCTTTCGGGATAATTAATTTTGTTTTTGAAGTTACAAAAGGTATTTAAAATTGTTTTATTATCTTTTGGGAAAATCTTCCGGGTGTCGATCTGGTGTTGGTTTAGGCCTTTGGGGTTGAGCACTTGAAAAGATTATTGTCCAAACGTTTTCCAATTAGGAACGAATTCTAATATGAAAATCAAGCACATATTTAGTTCGTTTTTAAAAGAAAAGGTTTGATTTGTTTATGAAAATGAACTATTTCCGTAAAGCGAATCACTTATATGGAAATGATTTATTTGTATAATTAGCACTAAACATCGAAGAAGTAACTTTGTCACTATTTCAAAAGTTAAGAATAATCGTTGGACATGATTTTACGGTAACACAACCTTGACTTGTCTGGTATTATTGTTAACCAAGAAAATGTACAAGTTTGAATTCAGTGAGTGGTGATAAGTAATTTCAAGGTACGATGGTTTTATATCCTCGATAGTAGGTATCTCAGCTATCGGCTACTTCACCAACTTTATTATCGTCATCTAAGACGATTTATTGCTCCATTGAGCATTGATAATCCTTTGCCCGAAATGAATAAACCAAATTGCATGGTTTTTTAGGGGAAAAGTTATGTGGGGTTGCTCCCATTAGGATATTTTCACATCTCATCTAGATTTTTGTGTATCGTCGCATGAAAAAAGGTTGAGAGTTTTAGATGTGAAATATTCGGATTCTCGGTAAGGGTTGGTGGGGTCCGGTTGGGAGTTCCTCGGGTTTTTAACTATATTGCTAGAGGTATACTTCTTTTAAGGGGGATGCACCCTTCTTGTCATATGTTGGAGAATTTTCTTTCCTTATTTGATTCGAAAACCCTGAATCTGTTTTAGCTTTAAATTGCCATGAGTAGAGTCAACTCCTCATCATGGCATTTAAGTACTGATTTAGTCCATTCTATCACGCAGGACTGTTACTTTATTTAGTCCATTCTATCAAGTCTAGATTGTTACTTTATTTAGTCCATCCTATCAAGTTGAACTGTTTTCCTTGTTCCATCCATTCTATCCAGTTTGGATTTTACTTGGCTTATTTCCATTCTTTCAAGTCTGGTTTAATATTCTTTATGCTCTTTCATATTTGGATTTGTTTCTTGATATTTATTTCTGCTCTTGCCTATATGGATATTATTCTTGTGAGGTAAAAAGCCGTTCCGCGTTAGTGGAATGGTCTGAGAACTTTTATATAGGTTTCCCATTATTCGAGTTATCTCACGCTGGTATTTCCAGACTGACCAGGGTGTTATTTATTTATAATTCTCGGGTCAGATCGAGTATTTTCTCAGGTTATCCATGGTGTTATGGAGACCTTGAAGGGGAGCTGAAGAGTTACCTATCATAGTATTTTTATTTTCCACTGTATTATATAGTATACCTATCGGCATTGGTAAGGTCGGGATTATAACCGTCCAGCTAATAAGGTTTGTTTTTAACTCTGACATACTCTGTATGTTTGGAGTGACAGTTTCTACTGTCCTTGTTATATCATATGTTGTCAATTTCACTATGAGATTCTGTTTTATCTGTTCTTTTCTTTTTATTTATCCTAACAATCTGCCCTTTTGTCGATTAGATGCGCGACATTGGAACACAGTGGTAATGTTTGGTGTCGACTTTCGATGGTCAAAAAGGTGGGTCATTGCATTTTGGTATCAGAGTGCAAGGTTAAGCGAGAACCTTGGCCTTGGTAGGGTTTAGCTCATTAGAGATAGGATAAGTGACACCCTAGAATGAGTTTGAGATTATTATATATTCGAGAGCGTAATTGTTAAATGTTATAAAAACGTATTATGTTAATTGGTCTATTGAGTTTTTAAGAATTCCGGTCGAGTGTGGGGCGCCACAACATCGATAAGGGTTTCTAAACACTTGGCCAAGGCCAATGGACATGGTATCGATTTTTTTTTTAAAATTTTGGAAAATTAAATATGTTTCCTAGGATTATATCTTATAAAGGAATAATTTTCAAAATTTTATGTAGTTATAAAGTGTGTTGGCTTGAATGTGATAATATTTATTTATTATCATTATTATTTGTTCAGTTATGCTTAGTTTAATAAGAAGCATTGACTATTGTTTGTTAGTTGCAATGGTGCTCGGTTTATCTCGGGGCATTTATAGTTTTGATTTAAAATGAACCCTTTGTGAATTAATTTTCACAATTTGGCTATAAAGGTATTCGGAGTAAACATTAACTTGAAAATTCACCTTTTAGCAATGCTGAGATAAAGATTAAGCTTTAATAAAAAGTTGTAAATATAATCTAAATAGTGGGATGAGATATTTAGAGAATAAATATTTGAGATAATTATATACTATAATAAAGAAGGGTTATTAAAATATGAAATGACTTTTATATAAAAGAAGTGTTATATAAATTTTAGTTCATAAAACGTGTTTTAAAAGAATTTATGAATCTAAATCCTGAAAATTTGAAAATAATTTCATAGGTTTTTGAGAAATGAAACAGTGATACTTTTGAAAGTATTTAAAAGTAAAAATATTTTTGGAAGTAGAAATTTTTATATGGAATGCATTCTCTTTGGGATAATTAGAAGGAAACTGTATCGATTAGTTTTGTAGTAATCTAAATAATCCTCTAAGTGACGATCGAATGTTTGCTTAGATAAACATTGTGGGGTACTTAGAATTGAATTATTCTCTTTATCATTGTACGATTGAAATGAGTTCAAATCCGAATAAACCCAAAGTGAGTTAAAAAAGGGTATTTCTAATAAGAAATTGCTTTGATAAGTAAGATTTTTCTCTTGGATAAGATATGGGATAATTTAACACACGTAAATTGGGTTAAATTAAATAAGAAGGTTTTTGGTAAACATTGTTTCATTAAAACCATATAGTTGTTTAAAACATCTAAGTACTATAAATTATTTGCTGATTGGGTCAACCCGTAAACACTATTTGTTTTAATACTCTAAGTTAAAAAGATCAATTGGTTGACTTGGTTTCAAGAAACAATAATTTGATTTGATCTCTACCTAGATCTTTGAAAAAAAATGGTAAAATAAAATTTGTATGTATTCTCAGGATATAAAAGATTATTATAAATGCAAATAAAGTTGAATAAGATATTAGCTTATGTTTTGTAAAGAAATAACTTTATAAGATGTTTTTAAAACTTGGGCGAGATTTTATAAAATAATTCATAAATAATTTTAGTATTCAATAAAATACTAAGTGAAAATATAAGTGAAGAAAATAATAATAGTTTAAAGTAATTAAGAAAACTAATAAAATATGGAGTATAACTTTCAGTTTTGTCCAAGTGAGTTTGGATAATCTTCTAAGCAATAACCAAAAGCTAATAAACAAAATGGAACACTTAGATAATTATCTATATTTTTGAACAATTCAGAAAGTTTTGAACCTAAGTTGAAATTTATTTATTCGTCATTTGACATTTTGAAACAATGTAAAGCGATAAGTTTTTCCTTATGGAATTCGATTAAATGTTATTTTTAGTTTATTCCTTCATGGAATTTGATTGATTGGTTGTGTGGTTTCATATACCATTGTTTATAAAATTTAAATTTATAGACAAAGGATTTTGAACTGTTGTTGTTAGGACCTAAATCCCTGTGATTTTGAAAAAGAACAAAAAAATTTAAAAGATTTTAGGAAAGGATGGTACTTATTCACTCTAGTTGAGGTTTTTGGATAAACCAGAATACCATTGAATGCTTTATGTTATTTTGATTCTAGAGTTTCACCATAATTTTTTTAGAGGAGTTCCCTCCTTATCATTTTGATTTTTGATTTTTCTCGTCTGAGGAATTTGGAAATAAAATTTCTAAATTGAAAAACCCAGGTATTTAGATCTAAATTACCATTTGAAATAATTGGATGCATGGCATCTATTATAGAATATTCTCTGTATTTTGTCGCGTATGATTGAGATATGGTTGTTGATTGCATGTAGATTTATATCAAACAAATTTTTGCATATAGAGTTACATCAATTGCTTCAGTCAGCTTGATTCTGTTTTAGATTTCTTAAGTAAAGGTATGCAAGAGATTGTTAATTGATTCTTGTGCACCTGCGTTCTCAAAGAGATAATAAATTACTTGCCAAAATATAAATCAAACGTAAAAAGGTACATAATAAATTTAGAAAATTTAAAATTGGTTGATGATTTTGTGCCCTAGATATGGAAGGCCACTTGGCTTTTGTTCTCTTTGATTGGTTTTGAGACCGTAGAGGCCATTTGTAGTTGTATTGATTCAGCCACACAAAGGAAACACTAACAAAATTTTCTGAAAATTTAAGAGTTAGAAAATTCTGAGAATTTTGGAAAATTTTGGTAACTAAAATTTGACTTTCAAGTTATATCTTGGAATAAATGAATGTGAGAAATTAGTTGGTATAGGTGAATGAATTTAAAACACTTGAAAATTTTAGAATCTACTCCAGGTAATTGGTTTTGAAAATAAGTTTAATAACTCATTTTAATTAATAGTTTTAAACTTAAGGGTTTAGAAACATTTTCTTCCTTAGGAATTTCGTGGATGAAATTCATTTAAGGGGGGAGAACATAACAACCCAAAATTTTGATCATTTGATTTGAAATGTTTAATTTATTTTAAATATTTAAATAATTAAATTTTGGAATTTAATAACTTATAATTCAAATATAGAGAATAAGTAAATATTTGAATTATGAATTAAATGGATTTAATAATTTTATTTAACGTCTTATAATTAACAAATAATATTGGTGGATTCAATTTGTATAATTTGTTTACAAAAGTAAATAGATTGGAAAAATATTGAAAGCTAAATACAAAACGGTATTTAAATCTCTGAAATTAGCCTTTTGGAGCACAATCTTGGATTTCAACGAAACCAGTTACATTGAAACCGTAATAGTGAATTATAATACGTCGTCAAGTTTCATAACGATTGGACCTATCATTTGGTCGTGCGAGATAGAAACACGTTGAAATTAATTCGAAAATTTAATATAATAACTGGATCTAAAATCCTATCTTCTACGTCCGACCAAATTAGGTCTCAAAACTAGTTCCATTGCGTTCGAAATAGGGATATAACATATAGAACGCTAGGCGGCATGTCTTGTTTGGAGTTCGAAATTTTCGGCTATGTTTTGTTGAATATTTTAAAATTAAAATTATATATGTGTGTATGTGTATACATGCACATACCCACCATTCCAGCCATATTTATCCCATACCCCATCACTATCAAGCCATACCCCTACGTGCAGCAAGGCCATACCCTTTTTTTTATATAATCTTGCCCTTTAATGCAAAAATGGAGTTGTCCTCTTACAATTTAAACTTCTAAATATAAAAACAAATTATTTATTCAATGAAAAATTCCAAAATAAATCCTTTTGGGTTTTTAATGATATGAGCTACCCTTTTGGAGCTTAGTGCTGTGTTCGGTCATGGTTGGTGATGCTCATCTGTTTTTCTGAAAGTGGGTTGAGCTAGGGTTCCATGTTATGATCGACTGGAGATGTAATTCATGAAATTGAGTTTAGATTTAGATTCAGGAAAGTGAGACACTACCTTGGACGGAGTTTCATGAAGTGCGGCTATGGGATCGTGACCACGTGCACTCGGCGATGAGGAGTGGGCCAGGTCGCGTTTTACAGGGTGGCTTTTGGGCGTGGTCTTGGGTATAGGCGTGTAGAGATTTCGAAGGGGGAGTGGTTGGTGGAGTTCGTTTTGGATTTGTGGTCTGGGGCATCATGGGGCGTGTGTATGCATAAAGCGGAGGATGTGTAGGCGTTTTCATGCATAGGAGAGATGGATTGAGGGAGAAAAGGGTAGAGGGGTATATTTGTAATTTATAATAAGTTATTTAATTATAAATTTAAATCTTATCGATAACTTATAAATCTTGTATCTCGCTTATACGTGGTCAGATTCGAATGCCATTTTTTACATTGAACTCATGTCGTCAAGATCTTCGTGATGGAATTACTGTGGATAGAGTTAGAGCAAGTGAAAATTTAGGCTAAAATCAGATGACCGTTCGATTTTAGTCCAAAATTGGGACGTTTCGGCAAAAAGAAAATCAATGTGAGTTTAATTCACATTAAATTTTATTATATCATATCAATGATATTGTAAACGTTTATCGATTGCTTGGATGTTAATTAAATTATTTGATTGATTGTTTGGTTGAATTTCAGTTTAGAAAATGGAGGACATAATTATTTGATCGTTATAAACCCATATGGTTATTTATATATTATCCATAACCATTTCTTTGTAGGGAAAAATTTATTGAGAGACATAAAAGGGGTTTCTTTACGATAATTTTTTTACATATGTATGTTGTTATAGATGGTTAATTGAAAAAAAATCCTAAAATTCCATTCAATTTGTTGAGTGTCATTATAGCGATTTCGCTATATCGTCATTTATTAAATTCCATCCCCAAACCCTATCAAATGAACTTGAGCTTGTGTTTTTGCTAAAAAGATATAAATTTCGTTAATCATTTTGGTTAATTATAATTTAAATAAGTTAATCATTTTAACTAATGATTTTGAAGTTAATTAACCAATTGTAATAGATAATGTTATAAAGTTGGTTCATCTTTAGATTTAATTAATCATTTTGCTAATGATGTTTTATGCTTAATTATTTATTTTAATTTATGATTATTTGAGATAATGATAATTAAGTTTAATTAATTATTTTAATTAGTGATAATTGATATTAATAATCATTTTAATTAATGATATTTAAAAGTAATTGGTCATTTTAAATAATGATATTTGAATTTAATTACCCTTTTAATTAAGGATTGTTTTTTATTTAACTAATGGTTCTAATTAATGGTATTTGGATTAAATAATCATTTTAATTAATGATGTTTGAAACCGAATAATCTATTTGATTTATTAGACTTGAATTTAATTAATTCATTTTAATTAATGATATTGAACTTTAATTAATTGTTTAAATTAATAATTGTTTAAATTTAATTAATTGATTTAATTAATATTGTTTGAAATTTAGTTAACCGTTTTAATTAATGATGTTTGAGATCAATTACTCATTTAACTAATGATTATTTGAATTTAATAAATCATTTTAATTCTTGATATTTAAAATTGTTGATTGACTTAATAAAAGTTATTAAATTAAGTAATATAATAAAATTGCATTAATCAACTGATTTAAAGTTAGTAAACTGATTTAATAGTGATTTTAAAGTTAATTTACCAAAGTTATAAAAGTGTTTGAGAAAAATTATCCATTTTATTAAAGATAACACATTCTTTTAATTAATAGAGATTTTAAATGTGATTAATTATCTTTCGAGATAATTAATATTGTTTTTGAAGTTATTAAAGGTACTTAAAATTGTTTATTATCTTTGGAGAAAATCTTTTTGTCACGACCAGCCCTTCTCGACCCTCAAAAATCGACACAAAATACGCCACAGTATAATATGCCGACGATCGAGTACCAGAAAAGACAGATTGTTGAGTAAAAAGAAAGAGGATAGAAGATAGAAGGAACTAAACAACAACAGAATCTCACAATCGCAGCGGAACAAAATATAATATATAACATCAGATCTTTGCACAAAATGAAAACTATATCTGTTTTATACAATATATCATCAGAGTATATCTCAAACAAACAACGATTACCATCCTGACAATTTCAAATAATCACAGCAGCGGAAATAAACAGATACGGTAATACATCTCAGACTCCAGCCCCTCTCCTGAGCTCCATAGCATCCTTTCCTGTAATCTGTAATACTCGGTCTGACCCGAGCATTATTATAAAATAACACCCAAGTCAGTTTGGAATACTAGCGAGCCACACAAGACCAGGACTACCCCTTACTGGATAATCCCGAGTAAGATCACCCACGGTTGGGATCAACAACCGCACCACTAAGCCGAATAAAAAGGGACATCTAGACAGGGATGACCTTACCCTAATGGGTGCTACCCACTTATCCTTGCAGCACAACCCCTGATTTTCAGTCATTCCCGGGGTATGAGACTTGAGGCTAAGCGTTACCTTTTAGAATGTTTCACTTAGAATGCCCACCGTCCACCTGACGATGTTCCGTAAGCATTCATCCATACAAGTCCGTCCCGGGTTCAAACGGAACCGAAGGCACTACTCCTACTACATCCATTTCTGAATCATCCTCAGGATTAGTAGCGAATAGCCCTTGCACTTCACTACTCCATCTTCGACTCTGAACTCGTCTTCCTCATGAAAACGTACAAACCGGATCGAAGTGGTTTTCGAGAATTTAATCCCGATCCCGGTCTCTTCGAAACGATCAACGCATTGGCCAATATTGATAGTCGGTGATTTAACTATCAATTAACATTCACAAACATCCATCAACAATAAATAATTGCCCAAATTATTTATTATCCTTAAAATATCTTCGCAAGATATATTTCCATTTTCAACCCTTTGAAACTAGTTCCAAACCATCTCCCTTTTACGGAATAAATTTCCCAAACATTTTCTATTTCCACTGAAAATAACCAAGTCCAAATACATTACATTTTAAAACATTAGATCACTTTATTCTAAATATACCTTAAAATATATTTAAAAATATTTAAAGCAAAACTACTTTATAAAATATAAGCCAATTTTAAAATAAAAGTTCAATTAAACTAAATTTTACAAGAAGGGTTACAAATTCCTATACAATTTTCAAATAAAACTTTAACCAATTATCTTTAAAATAAAACCATTTTATAAAATATAAATATTACTAATATTCTTTTAAAACATAATACCAATTACCCATTTGAGATAATTATTACTATAATTAATTTGATAAATATTCACTTTTTTAAAAAATTTACCACTTAAATAAAAATTTCTTGAAACCATTTTTTTAAATCAACTTCCAAACTTCTAACTTTTATTCAAAATCTACTTTAGAAACGTACTTGGCTTTTCAGGGAAATACACTTCCATTCTAGAATAAACCAAAGAATTCTTTTTATAAATCCCGCTGGATTTATCTCAATTCAAATTTACGTTTAAATCCGGTAAATTTCTTCCGACACTTTAAAAATAAACCCCTTTTATTTTTAAACACATTTCTATTTCCTGGAAATCACTCCCAAAATGTACTTAAAATATTTAAAATATGATTACTAGATTCTTTATCCAAATTATACTTTTGAAACTATAAAAGTTTCTTGAGTAACTTAAATCAAAATTTTCCTTTTTATATGAAGTTATTAGATTGGATATTTATATTAAAATTTCCTTTGGAAAACTTAATACCACTTTACCTTTAAGATAGTTAAATACCATAATTACTTAAATGAATGTTTACTTACACTTTAAACAATTAAAATAATATTTTCTTTCTAAAATATTCTAAAACACATTTTAAACTGCCCATTTGTATTTTGAAAGCTTTTCTTTAAAACATACTAAATTTACAGGAAAAAGTACACTTCCCACTCTTTAAAAATAATCTTACTATAATTTTTAAGCAATTTTCACTTCTTATAGAAATTCCCACCGGAAACCTATACTTTCAGTATTTATCCCCGATAAATATTTCACTTCATTTATAAACCCAGTTTATAAATTTTCATTTCACATTTCCTTTTAAATCCAAATTTCAAAAACACTTTAACAGACTCCAAACCAATTTCCGAATTTAATTCCTTTAAATTCTTTACTTAAAAATTTCTTTTATTTCCTTTTACACCCAATTTATTTTATTTATATTTCAAATTAGCAGATTGTATTTATCCAATCATAGCACAACACAGTTAAATTTTCAAATTAATCTATCATAGTATATAAATAAACACATCATCAATTATGAAAATAATTTCTATATTGTGAGGAATCTAGTTGGATCCCTCCAACCTGTTTTTCCTGCATCCACAGACGTTAGCATAAGAGATAAAATATCAAATCCAGACTGATAATAATATTCACATTCAACCAATCAATCATTCATTTAAATTTTAACAATTTAAATTAACTGGAAATTCCAAATGTGAGTGAGATTAACTCACCTTGAGTTTCGACGAGCGTTTTAAATTTTAAATTAAATCGAACCATTCGATTTAATCTAAAATTTGTACTTGCTCCAAACATCTCCGGACTTGCTGCAGTGCATTGATCGCGTCGTTGCGATTCCGGCGCTTCTTGTTTTGTCGAAATCTGATAACATATGCACAAGATATCAATTTTATAGTTTGAATATAATTTAAAATAAAAATCTCTTGTTTTATTATTTATTTTTTATTATTTGGGAAAAATCAGACCGTTCGTTCAGCACAGGAAATCACGGCCGAAGCCCTCTTCTTCTCACGCGAGTACGTTTCTCAACACCCAAAATGCCTCCGTTCAATCCCAAAACGCGACCACTCCACTTGCCGGTAACTCGATCTGAGGTCATCATTACGAAGCTCACGCCTCGCCGCCCCATCACCTAAAATATTGCAAAGCTCGGTGGACCCTAGGCATTGAAATCCATGTATGAATGGTCCATGGTTGAGCAGTGTTTTCACTCTCCTCGCCGTGCCTTCGACGATCTCGGCCATTGGTATTGTAGAGCTCCTCGAGCTCTTCGATTTATGTTTAGAAGACGAAGCCTAAAATTGGGTAGATCATGAGATAATTGGTGGGAAAGTTCGGCCATTGCTGGCCATTAAAATTGAGGAGGCGGCGGCTGTAAAATAATTAGGGTTTCTATTTGGATGCTTATATAAACGTGTACCTATATTATTTTATTATTATTTTCAATATTAACTTGCTATTTCAAACGAACTCCAAACAGCATGTGCCGTCTGGCGTTTATAATGTTTTACCCGAATTCGGAACACAATGGAACATGTTTCGGAAGCTAATTCAATCATATGAGGGAGATAGCTTTTTGAATCGAGTTTAAATATTAAATTGTCTATTTTAATTTCAACGCGTTTCTCACCCGTACAGATAAACGATAACTCCAAACGCTACGAAATTCGAAATCCGATAATAATACGCTATTACGGATCCAATGGAACTGGTTTCGTCCAATTCCGAAACTGTGCCCCCAGAAGGCTATTCTAACTCGTCGATAAATTCGAGCGATTTTCAAAATCGTCGAAATCTTTTAAAACTTCACTAACTTTATTACAAATCGTATAGAATTTATAATCATATTTGAAACCATTCTGATTCATTTTAAATCAAAATCTGATTATTTACATTATTAAAATATTAAATTTCATTATTAAAATAATATAAAATTCCAAATTTTAAACTTATTGACTTTTGATTCTAACCAATAGTCCAACATCATTATTTAAATCCAATTAAAATAAATTTTAGAAACCTTTTTCATATCTATTTACCTCCAGATTCACAAATTATCTCAATTCGCAAATATTAAATTATTATTATTCAAATTCAATTGAATTACCAGATTTGAAATTTAACTAATTTCATTAATTTAACCAAAATCTTCTTATTCAAAATCAAATTATAATTCACATTCAACATTTAAAATGAATTAAATGTTCAAATTTAACGACCAAAATTCTGGGTCGTTATATTCCTTCCCCATTATAAAAATTTCGTCCGCGAAATTTGTCAAGGTAGGAAAATGCTAATAAACCCATTTACTTATCCAAACTTACCTAGTTAAAAACTTACATTCACTTCACCAAAACTTTTAGCTCAATTCCAAAATCATTCGCTTTATTTTTAACTCAAAAGCTTTGTTTTCAACATCTTTTCAAAATTAATCTTACTAGTTAACCCAAAATTTCAAAATTTTCAAAAATTTTCTAACTCTCAAAATTTTAGAAATTTTTTGGCAGTGTCTCCTTTGTACGGAGAGCGTTTTACAATATCACAATAGACATAAATATATATATACATCGACCCACACGGTCGGAAAACAAAATATACCACAATATATATATATGTACATATATATATATATATATATATATATATCATTTTTCAATTTTATTGCGTAGGCGTACCTTAGATTGACATTTTAAAAGCAAGCGGCTGATTTATATTGCATTTATGTGCTCCAACTCTATCGATTGCCTTCCGTACCTGTACTTACTTAAATAAACACATTAGTTTTCAATAATATGAGAATTTAACAACATTCCATTCATTTATCTTAGCCAAACGTATCAATTACATACTCAAACCAACAAATTTCATAATCCTGCATGTAATCCAGCTGTTATAAAAAACCACAAGGTTTCAATACTACTTTAGTTTTCCTAACAAATCTAAATTTCATTTTATTCCACTCGAATGATTTACAACCAAGTTTATTTTTTTACAATTCATATTTACTACAACTAATTCATTTTCTCTTCAATATGATTAACCTATCCTTAACTTACATCAATTTACTTCAGTTCAATTCCAAATTGATTCACAATCAAATTTTTATTTTCAATTTGATATATTCGCATTTCTTTTATGGTTCACTTGCATTTATATGCAAATCCACTTACTACGATTTTACTTAATCTAATTGATTCAAAATCAAGCTTAATTTGCTTCTTTAAATCAATTCAATTCCGTTGACAACAAACAACCAATTTCCATGCATATTTTAAAGTTATCCATGCAAGTAACCATGACTTAAGCTTAAAGTCAATTAAATTAATTTCAACTTAAATTTATATTAATTTCATTCCATTCTAAATTATTTACCACTCACACATCCTCATTTTTATTCCATTACCAAACTAAATTCCTATTCTTACACTTCCAATTCATTATCCATATAGGTTTATTCAAAACCATCTCTTAAAACTAGACAACAACCCTTACACAATTTCTTAAGTTATTTCAACTCCAAAATAACTCCATTTCTTCTCACCTTAATCTTATTTTCATTTTAATTTGATTCTTATTCAATCAAATTCCAATCCATTACAAATTTTAATTTAATTTGTTTACTTTGTCATTGCATTTTAAATTTATTCACCTTCTCAATTCATTTCTGAATTTATTAATAACATAATGTAACAACCCGCATATTTATCGAGTTTACATTTAAATATTTTTATTTAAATATTAAATCGTTAATCGGATTTTGGTCCGAAAAACTACTTTTTGCAAACGGTCAAATTAGGACTCGAGACCACTTCCATTGAGTTCGAAATGTCGTTTACAACTTTTTAAGTATAAACATCGATAGGTTTGGAGTTAGTGAAATTTCACTAACTTTTCCCGCTTTGGACTTTGGGTTAGTTTAGCCTATTAAGCCCAAGTTCCAACCCTCTTCTCCTCACTCTTCATAAATTTCCTAACTAACTCAAGCTTTAGCATTAATGGTGAAGAGAATGGGAAATTGCAACTCCATCATTCAACTCCAAATTCAAGTAGAAGATATTGGATTCAAGCTTTGGATTGCTTCTCCTTGCTTTCAAGCTTCATCTTCATAAATTTTAGTGCAAAGGTGAGATTTTTATCTCACAATTCTAGCCTATAACTATATTGGACTGTTGGGAATGATTCCCCATCACTTTAACATGTGCATTTGCATTTGGTTTGGATTGGATTGGCGAAAAACTCCAATTTTTAGCGTTTTTGACAAAAAACTGCAGTTAGGTCGCACTGCCTCGGAGTTAGGTCGTTCTGGCCTTAAGTCGTTTCTGGCCATCGCTAAGTCGTCCACGAGTTAAGCCTAAGTCGTAAGTCGCGCGCGTTGAAAAGTCACCGCCTTTGTATTTCTGTTCGCCTGTGTTGAGTCGTTCACGAGTTAGAGTGCTAAGTCGGCTGCGAGTTAAGAGTTAAGTCGTTCGTGTGTTATCTCGTAAGTCGTCTCCGACCTAAGCTCCAGTAAATCGTTCGTGTGTTATCTCGTAAGTCGTATCCGACCTAAGCCTCTCTAAGTTGCGAATTGTTAAGTCGGCTGTCCTTAAGTCGTTCGACCCCACTAAGTCGTAGGTCGCCTCCGACCTTACCCTTAGGTCGTATGACCTGTTTGTTAAGTCGGCTGTCCTTAAGTCGTTCGACCCCACTAAGTCGTAGGTCGCCTCCGACCTTACCCTTAGGTCGTATGACCTGTCATCCACTAGGTCGCGCCACTTAGGTCGTATCCCTTAGGCCGCGAACTCTTTAGGTCGTTAGACCTCATTTTGCTTTAGGTCGTAAGCCGCTTGTCTTCACTTAGGTCGTACCGTGACGGGGCGCTGCCCCGCACCCCGCCGGGGGCGCTGCCCCCTGGACCCCCGCGATCTTATCTGAAGAACATTCAACCGAACTTCCTGAGCTGATTTCCTTGGATTTTTATCACATCTTCGAATGTGATCTTTGTGATTGATTGTTTCTACAATCGCTTCTGTGATTTGTCACTTTAAAATATGAAGGTTTCAATACTAGTAGTAAATATTTTCTTAAACCGTTTTCCAATCTATTAGTATATACAAGCCTTTACCTCACTCGGATGAGAAATCTAATTAAACGACTTAGTAAAACAAGTGGTATGAAACGCTTGCGTTCACTTCGTCGGTTAATTCTTGGACTTGTTCGATTGAACCCCTTGTGACAATTTTATTAGTGAAGATTTACAGTTTGTTCGTAAATATTTAAGTTAAGCAAGTGGTTATGGGACATGAAGCTAAACTTCTATATTTACTAGCTTAGTGTAATTGACACTTCTCGTTGATCTTGATGATCGCTTTATGAATTAGACTAGCAATTGCGCGATGTCTCTTTCATTGCAAGGTTAGACTAGACACCACTTGTGTGATTCCATTCACACATACCTTTCTGCTTTTTGGTTAGTCTTGACCTCATTCTGTGTGATTCCACTCACACATGTGGGGTAGCTCCCCATGGTCTTCGGACCGTCATGTGATAGGCCTCTTTCCCTTTTTATGATTTCTGGATTTCTCGTGTTGATTTCTGGAATTTGTGTCATTGACTTGTTATGAGTACAAGTTTAGGGTATGATGCCCCCTTCGAATCTTTGAGAAGATTCTTGTGATATTGATTATCTCTTATTGATTGATCTTCTGTTGATCATTATTTACATACTTATAGCGGTATGTCGTTATGGATGTTTATGTTTATGCCCTATCTTTTATGTTATATCATGTCATCTGATATTTATAGCTAGACTGATCCGTTTATTATTTTCTTAAATAATACTCGGATCAGACCGAGATGTTACAGGTGCTTCTGCTTGACTTCTTCCCAGGGATTCATCACTCTGACTTTTGGCTAACTGTTTAGATTAGCAGTTTTTGCTGTATACACTTGAGATATAGACTCATAATTGTATTCTTTTGTATAGCACGTGTTGCTATTCTTTTGTATTATCGTGGATCTTATTGACCACTACTCCGATGTACACTTTCATGTGTTAGTTATATATTCATATCTTCTTCCGCCTTTGTGATATGGATATCTATGACTGATTTGTGATATGATTATTTCTATGTTTGTTTCCGAAGATTATTTATAGCCACCGTGTGATAAGCTATTACATGGATGGTCGCTCCTCAACAGCCTTATTCTCCGTGCTAGTTGACAGCACTTCTCCGGAGTGTTCTTGGCTAGCGTGGGTATAGAGGTGGGGCGTCACACATAACCATTCCAATTATTCTAAACCAAAACTGGGTTTTATTTTGCTTTTTAAATTTTTAACAAGCTACCAAAATTTTATTCATTCCAATACAATTTCCATTTAATTTAGCTTACACTAAATTCATCCACAAATAATTCCTCTGGATTTAGTTGAGTGAGCATTTACTTCATTCAATATCATTTCAACTAAATTAAATTTTCTTTCAATTCAATTCTTTTCCGATTCTAATTCAAGTTCAACCAAATTTTATTTAGCCAACTTAAATTCATACCATTTCCTTTACTATTTTAAATAAGAATTTAATTCCATTCAATATTATTTATAACACAACTGAGTTTTGATTTTTAATTCAATTCAAATTCAACTAAATACTATTTAATTTAAGTTAAATCCAATTCGATCCAATTTTATTTCTCCATTCAATTTAAATTTTTTACTTTCTAATATATAAGTTTTAAAACTTATTTAGTGACCTAAGTCCATTCATCCTTTTATATTTCGCTTGCCTTACCACACTTCACATTTCATCTAGGATTTAAATTTTGAATTTCCTATAAAATACCAACCATTTTATTAACGTTTACAATTTCCTTTCCTATCCATAAGTTCATCAACTTATTTATTTAAAAGCTTATATTGCTCATTTGCGCCATTTCACCTTATAATCACAATTCCAAATTTTTAATACATAACATTTAATGGCTTAAGGGTATTAAATTTCACTACACAACTATAATCATTATACATTTCAATTTTATATTCAATTTAATTCAATTTCGATTTCAATTTATTTTATATTTAACTTATTCTGAGTTAAATGCAAATATATTTTATTCACTTCCATTTACTCAAGTTAAATTTTAGTTCTAGGATTAAAATTCTCATTTCTTCCTTTCTTATTCAAAATCACTTCACTTAATAAATTCAATAGTTGCTTTATCTTAACTTTTCACATTATTTAAATAGAGTTCCCAGAATTCAATTGCTCGGTTTTATTTCAAAACCATTTTGAAATAATAATCAACACATACCCACTTGGTATAACAAATCAAACTTCCAGATTCCAAAACAACTTGTTTTTACCAAAACAAATTTCCCTTTTGAAATTTCTAAAACAACTTGTATACCCAACAAGTCCAAACAAATATCATAACCAATCTCCACGGTAGCAATCCATCACCTTAGAAACTCGAAAATGAATTCTGATGATGTGGCCATCATCATCAGGATTATTTTCCAGCGACTGAAGTGAGTTCAGTGCTTCCTTACTTCCACAAATTCCTTTCAAAACAATTTCCATTCAAAGATATTTCCCAAAATGATACACCATCATCGCCTTCAAACACTTTGGAAAACATTTCAAACATTCCCAAGATTTTAAATTCCCAAACTTTTGTTTTAAATACATTTAAAACACTTTTCAAAATTTCCAGGATTTAGTTATTCTTCTTGTGGATAAATCATACTTATAGAATTCTATTTGGTTATAAACCATTTCAAATTGTAGGTTCTTATTTTATTATAGTATTAACAACCAATTATCCAAATATATATAATAACTCAGAAAATTATTTCTTTTATATCAAAATATAATTTTGGGTAAAATTATTCCATTTACCCACTTTAAAAACAATACTATGTCGGTTTATCTTGTTTAAGAGTTTAGAAACCCATATCGATATGGTTGTACTTCCCGTACCGACCAGAATTCAAAAATACTCAACCGATAAGTCAACACAACATAAAAACAGTTTTATATTCACTAACAAGTATGCTCTCATATCTATTATTACACTCAACTCATTATAGAGTACTATAGACTCTATTTAATGAGTAATTTTCCCGACCAAAGCCCATGTTATCGCTAACCTAAGCTCTGATACCACTGTCACGACCAGCCCTTCTCGACCCTCGAAAATCGACACAAAATATGCCACAGTATAATATGCCGACGATCGAGTAACGAAAAAGACAGAATGTTGAGGAAAAAGAAAGAGGATAGAAGAAAGAAGGAACTAAACAATAAAAGAATCTCACAATCGCAGCGGAACAAAATATAATATATAATATCAGATCTTTACACAAAATGAAAACTATATCTGTTTTATACAATATATCATCAGAGTATATCTCAAACAAACAACAATTACCAGCCTGACAATTTTAAACAATCACAGCTGCGGAAATAAACAGATACGATAATACGTCTCGGACTTCAGCTCCTCGCCTGAGCTCCATAGCATCCTTTCCTATAATCTATAATACTCGGTCTGACCCGAGCATTATAATAAAATAACACCCGAGTCAGTCTGGAATACTAGCACGAGAAATCACACTCAAATTGATCATTAAAGCTTCAAAAATCCTTTGAAAACAAAAGCATCTCGTAAGACCACGCCACAAATAAACACGTCGGGTTTTTACCTTCGATAGCTAAAACATTTCTTATAAAATCCTCTTGTAATGCTAAACAAACGGAGACTCTGCCAAAACTTTTCAAAATTTTTGGGAACCAGAAGTAAAAAAGTTTTATTAAAAATTATTAGCAACAAAACGATTTCAAATTGGAAATTGAAATAAATCAGTGGATGAAACTAATTTAAAAATAATGATAGGAATCAGTTATAAATGGAAGATAGTCAATAAAATTCAATATTCAGAGTTAAAGATAAATTGAAATTCACATGAAATTAGAAATTCAGATTTAAAATATGAGGATATAAAGGCTATAGTGGTAGAGTAATAATATAAGGGTATATATAGTGCTTATATTAAACTTAAGAAATGAGTGGTGAAATTCTTAAGTAAATTTGATACTGAGAAAATTATTCCAAGTGGATAGAAATCAAAATAATGTGAATAAAAGAAATTGATATAGTTGATAATCAATGGATATAAATGCGTAGGATGTACGTATATTATTTTATTCGCATAGCAAATTGATCCAGATTTGAGCATAGAATTTCGAGATAGTTAAATCGATCTGAGTTAGGATTTTTCACTCGATTTTCGATGACGAACTATGGATATGGATTTTGATTGATTCTGGGAAATTCTCTATCATAGATGTGGCTATGCCAGGAGAATGACAGTTCTGATCAAGAAACCAGATCTGATTCCATACTAGGATGTCGAGTGAACGATACTAGTTCGAAAGGAAATTGTGCGATCGAGCGAGTGATCGGATTTGATATTGCGTACGAATGGTATATGTACATCGCACGGGCTTGATTGAATAGATATTGTAATTCTGTAAAGAAGTCAATTAAATTGGGAAAGAGTTGATACTGTAGATTTCAATATTGAATTGCTAAAACGGATATCTGGAATTCATAATGTATTTCATGTATCCCATTAAGAAATTTGTTCATGATTCATCATTTGTTGTAAAACAAGTAGTTCAGGAATTTGGATGTCGAATCAAATTTAAATGTGGTCAGAAATCCAGTTCGGATTGCTGATCATCGAGAGACAACTCTCGATAGTTTTAGGAAAGCTTATCCATATTTATGTCCGGATAACTAGTGATGATTGTTAGAGTAGACTGTTTGATTGTTTGTTATTGTATGGATGATATGTATGTTTGGACTGTTAATATAAAAGCTTTTAAATTAACGGTTATTTTAAATTTCGAGGACGAAATTTTTTTAAGGGGGGAGGAATGTAACGACCCAGAATTTTTGGCAATATATTTCAATAAATATTTAATCTAATTTAAATTAAATACAAGATTTTCGAATTTATAAACTGAGGAGATCTTTGATATTTAGCAGTTATATATGCTCTGTAAAGGAAAATTTGATTTGAAAATCTAAAATAAATCCTGTATTGGTCAATGAAACCAAAAGTTGTATATTATCAACATTTAATATAATATTTATAAAAGGGTAATCTAAATAATAATGTTTAAGATAAGAAATCCTATCAATATTTAGATATGGATATAAAAACATAAATATAAAACATAATGATAAATATAAGATATAAATAGGAATATAAAATTTACAAATACAATGATATAAATCAATGTTTGAAAATTTAACTACAAATAGAAAATAAAACTAAAGGAGTATGTAAATTATAACTATAAAAATCATACATGAATCATATAAGGTAAGCTTAGAAAGAAGATAAACTATTTTCATAACCTATATATACATTTGCACAATATTGATCTTTAACAAAGATAGTAACTAGTTGCTGTGTAAACAAGTACAATACAAGAAAACAAGTATCCACTTCAAATTCATATACAAATATCTTTGCTTCAAAATGCAAGAATCAGCAAACATTAAATATATGTAAACTAATATGAACACATGCATTTATTAGTATAACTATTTGTTAAGAAGAAATCTTTCAGCCGAAATTCAAATATCATTTCAGGTTTGTAGTAAAACATCTCTGCTTAAAAACAGGGTAAGTAGTGTACTAGTATAAGACTTGTGAAACAAGACAAAGTTATATGTATAGTTATGCTCACCCAAAATCAAAATCAGGCTGCACTCTTTTAAACATACATACATACATACATACATACATACATACATACATACATACATATACATATACATATATATATATATATATATATAAATGAATAAGCTTCAGCCATAAGACAAGGTAATATAAAGCTAAATATGCTTTTAAAATCAAGTTGAACAAAACTGGGAAAAATATATAAAGATAAGTGTGATAATATAAACAAGACAAAACTAATTAATGTCGCACAACAAAGGCTCTTATCAGCCTACAATATGTAAATAAAAATCTCTGGTACAAATAAAAAATATATTTCAAGTACATAAAAAATCTCTTGCAACATGTCTTCAGCCTGTATATTATCCCTATATATATATATCATCTTATATTTCACTTCGTTCATTAAAAAGGAAACTGAGAAAAAAAAAGAAACAAAACTGCAACTTGGACTTAATACAAACTTGTTCAACATCAACAACATCAAAGATTGGAGTTTGGAATTGAAAGCTTGAAGGCTGGGAAACAAAGATCAAGACTGTGTTTATTTGGAAACTTAAACGGCTCTTTGTTAAATCATTTTAGGTGAGTAAACAAAATTTAAAGCTTTGTGTTTAAATTTAAAAGCAGTAAAATGATTTCGTAAAGGGTATTTGTCCCTGTTTGATCTTGAATATGATTATGTGTACTCTGCACATTGTTCTTCACTATGTATGCATATGGGTTGATTCCATTCAAAAATCAAATTCTTGCTTTCAACTGAATCATGGTAGATTTTCATTTTTTTTATCAAACAAGATGTTGAAGCTTCAAACAAGTTGATGTTGATTGAATATGCTAGTGAAGTATTCCTACTGTAAAACTATTTTACAAGAAACCAAAGAGTATATTGATAAATTCAGCTGCTATAAGAATCTAATTCAATTTTATAAATTGAAAGCTTAGTGAAATTTATGATTTTTAAAACGAAAATGAGGATTTTTACATTGGTATTTCATGAGTAGTTCATATGTGAATAAAAACTGCAAATTTATCAATTTCGTGAAATTGAATCAATGATAAATGATGAAACTTGACTTGAAGAAAGTTTAAACCTTTGTGATTCCATGAAAATTATCAGATTTTTTTTATTGCCTGAGATTAGAGTATGAGATCCATTTAGGGCTTGAGTTCCTGTTTTTACCCATGTCTGTATCGAGTCGAGATCGTCACTATAACGCGATCAAGTGGCTCGAGCTTCTGTGGGATGATGGTTTATCGTGATGACGGCGTATGGGCGAAATCTGGGGCGCTGTAGGTGGATGGAGGGCGGTGGCAAGCGATAACCCAAGGCGTCGTTACAGTTTTTTTTCGAGAAGAGGCTTTTTTTTGAATTCGAGCTTTTTAAGGTAATTCGAATCTTGATTACAAGCCTAGTGTCGTTTTGTGACTTGTTGAAGTCTTTGTGATTCGCCGGAGAAGAGCGATGCCGCCGTGCACGTGTACGGAGGCGGTGATACGCTACTCTGACACAATGATGTGGGTCGCGCATTGTATACGAGGAAGATGGACGAACGCTTCGGGTCGTGCTCGCGTGGTTGTGGGTTTTCCTTTGAGTTTGTTTTCGTTCGAGTGCGTGTGAATTTACTGATGTTTGATTTAAGATATTAATTAACTTATTGGAAAAGAAAAAGAATAGGGGAGAAGAAGAAGTAGTGGGAAGGGGCTCGGGTGATTTGGATGGGTAACTCGAAGCATTGCACAAGTTTTCCAGGGTAGTGCTCGGGTTTTTACTTGCAGTATACAACGAAACAAAAATTAAAATGAACATAAGTTAGCCAAATTTTGTTTTCAACAGTTTTAACACTATAAACTAGTTAAGGTTTAAACATTTGAGGTAAAACTTAGTACAAGTTTTTAATACTATAATTTAATAAAGTTTTGACTATTGAGATAGGAATGTAATATAAGTTTTCATTTTAGTTAAGACCTTAATAATGTTTCCAACACTTAATTATTTTTAAGTAATTAATTTAAGTAAAAATAAATTTAATTTACATTTAAAGTTGGAAGTTAAAAATCAATTGAATTTCAAAATTTAAGAACTTTAAAGTGTTAATTAAATTGAATGGTAATTAATTAATTATCTTAGAAAACAATTTAGAATAATTACTTTTTAATTGTAATTTAGCGATGGATCAATCGATGTTTAAGTAATAAATGAAATTGCAATTAACTACTCAAGTTAATTTAAGAATGGTTAATAGTCAATTAATTAAGTAATTTAACTACTTATTAATAAATGATTAATTAGGTAATTAGCAGTAAATAAATAGGTAATTAAGTTTTATTTATTAATAATTAAGGTTATTAACTAATGGTTAATTAAAGTTAAACAAATCGATTAATAAGTAATTAATTAAATGGTATGGGATAAATTAAAATAATTAAGATGTAATAGTTGATTTAGAAATGGTTAATTAATTACATAATTTGAAATGGAATAAGTAATTAATGGATAATCAATAATCAATTAAACATGTTTAAGAGATAAATTCTCAAGAAATTGATTTTAAACTAAATTAATTACAATGAGAATTTAAAGGTGATTGCTTATGGATTGTTGTGTAGAATATCTAATTGTGATATTTATTTGATGACATTCTGTGATGCTCTGTGATATGCTGTGTTATATCTATGATGCTTGTATATGTTTTATCTGTGATAAATGCTATGTTAATCCAATATGTTGAATTTAAACTGTTTAAGCTTATTAGACAACTTGGCCCTTAAAATGGCGTTTGGATTTCGATAAGACCGGGATCGGGTATCCAATTGATATTCCGAAAACCACATCGATCCAATTTAAACGATAGGTCGTGAATTCTGAAATGAAGATCGAGATGGTGTTTCCAGAATGCAAGGGTTATCGTCGTTGACTCCGAGGGTGATTCCAAAATGAGTGTGAGGAGATAGTGCCTTCGGTTTCGTTCGAACCTGGAACGAACTTGTATGGATTGAATGCTTTCAGCACATCGTCAGGGGGATGATGAGCATTCTAAGAGATTTGTTCTGTAAAGGTAATCGCAGCCTCAAGCCTCATCAACCGGGAATGGCTAAAACAGGGGAGATGCAGCAAAGTTAGGTGGGACATGCCCAAGCAGGACAAGATATTCCCCTGTCTAGATGTCCCTTTTTATTTCGGCGTTGTGGGCGGTTGCTAGCTACAACCACAGGGTTTATCTTGTTCGGGACTGTTTAGTAAGGAATGGTTCCGGCCTTGTGTTGTAGAGGGTCGGGAGTGATCCTCGGTACGGTGATCTAGGCCCCGTATTGTGACGGGCGGTACCCCAGTAGCCCTGCCATTGTTGGAAATCCATTTTCCCTATGAGACCCTACGGTTTTGATTTGTATTACCCACTTTTATGGCTAGTAGCTGGAATTTAATCATGTAACAACTTCGGCTATTTTCTATTTATTTGAAAACCCTAGACACTATTATAATATCACTGGATTTCCTATGAAATGTTTTGGTTAGCGTAAGGTAAAAATTTACCCGTATTTATTTGTGGGGAGTCTTACGTGATACCCTTATTTTCAAATGTTTTCAAAGTTAAACAATTTAAACCGTTTACTCATACCAGACCCATGTCAGACCCGAAGTTTATATTTTGTTTTTCATAAACTCTTGGGTACTCAAATTTTTATGAGTAGCCAAGTGATAGGTTTCGAACTTTGATTTCTGGAGAGCTTGGAGCAGGAGTTTCCAGACGTATGTAGCTATCTACCTAGTTTCGCTGTGTTAGTTGATGTATGATCTCTGATGTATGTATCGACAGATGTACGTCATGTGTATTGATATTGTATAACTTTGACATATGTAAAACTATGTAATATTTATGTGATATATTATATTTTGTTCCGTTTCGCTGTGAGATTTTGATGTTGTTGTTCTCTCTTTTCTTTCTTTTCTATTTTCTATCCCTTTCTTTTCTTAATGATGATACGTCTTTTTGGTAGTAGAATGGCGGGTCGTCACACCTCTGATATTATAATAGTGTCTATATATAAATACTTATTCAAATAGCTGAAATTGTTACATTTATTAAATTCCAGCTAATAGGTATACAAACAAAACCGTAAAGGCACGTAGGGAGAATGGATTTCCAACTAATGACTAGGCACTGAGGTACCACCTGTCATAGTACGTGGCCTAGATTAGCATACCGAGGATTACTCCCAATCCCTTTCCACACAAGATCAGGACTACTTCTTACTGGATAATCCTGAGCAAGATCACCCCACAGTTAGGATCAACAACCGCACCACTAAGCCGAATAAAAAGGGACATCTAGACAGGGATGAGCTTACCCTAATGGGTGCTACCCACTTAGCCTTGCTGCATACCCCTGATTTTCAGTCATTCCCGGTTGATGAGACTTGAGGCTAAGCGTTACCTTTAAGAACGTTTCATTTAGAATGCCCACCGTCCACCCGACGATGCGAAAGCATTCATTCATACAAGTCCGTCCCAGGTTCGAATGGAACCGAAGGCAGAACTCCTACTATATCCATTTTGAAATCACCCTCAAGATTAGTAGCGACTAGCCCTTGCACTTCACTACCCCATCTTCGACTCCGAACTCGTTTTCCTCACGAAAACGTACAAACCGGATCGAAGTGGTTTTCGAGAATTTAATCCCGATCCCGGTCTCTTCGAAACGATTAACGCATTGGCCAATATTGATAGTCGGTGATTTAACTATCAATTAACATTCACAAACATCCATCAACAATAAATAATTGGCCAAATTATTTATTATCCTTAAAATGTCTTCGCAAGATATATTTTTATTTTCAACCCTTTGAAACTAGTTCCTAACCATCTCCCCTTTACGGAATAAATTTCCCAAACATTTTCTATTTCCACTGAAAATAACCAAGTCCAAATACTTTAGATTTTAAAACATTAGATCACTTTATTCTAAATATACCTTAAAATATATTTAAAAATATTTAAAGCAAAACTACTTTATCAAATATAAGCTAATTTTAAAATAAAAGTTCAATTAAACGAAATTTTACAAGAAGGGTTACAAATTCCTATACAATTTTCAAATAAAACTTTAACCAGTTATCTTTAAAATAAAACCATTTTATAAAATATAAATATTACTAATATTCTTTTAAAACATAATACCAATTACCCGTTTGAAATAATTATTACTATAATTAATTTGATAAATATTCATTTTTAAAAAAATTTACCAGTTAAATAATAATTTCTTGAAACCATTCTTTTAAATCAACTTCAAAACTTCTAACTTTTACTCAAAATCTGCTTTAAAAACGTACTCGGCTTTTCAGGGAAATACACTTTCATTCTAGAATAAACCAAAGAATTCTTTTTATAAATCCCGCTGGATTTATCTCAATTCAAATTTACGTTTAAATCCCGTAAATTTCTTCCAACACCCTAAAAATTAACTCCTTTTATTTTTAAACACATTTCTATTTCCTAGAAATCACTCCCAAAATGTACTTAAAATATTTAAAATATGATTACTAAATTCTTTATCCAAATTATACTTTTGAGATCTATAAAAGTTTCTTGAGTATCTTAAATCAAAAATTTCCTTTTTATACGAAGTTATTATATCAGATATTTATATTAAAATTTCCTTTTGAAAACTTAATACCATTTTGCCTTTAAGATAATTAAATACCATAATTACTTAAATAAATGTTTACTTACACTTTAAACAATTAAAATAATATTTTCTTTCTAAAATATACTAAAACACATTTTAAACTGCCCATTTATATTTTGAAAGCTTTTCTTTAAAACATACAAAATTTCCAGGAAAAACTACACTTCCCGTCCTTTAAAAACAATCTTACTATTATTTTTAAGCAATTTGCACTTATAATAGAAATTCCCACCGAGAACCTATACTTTTAATATTTATCCCCGATAAATATTTCACTTCATTTATAAACCTAGTTTATAAATTTTCATTTCACATTTCCTTTTAAATCAAAATTTCAAAAACACTTTAATAGACTCCAAACCAATTTTCGAATTTAATTCCTTTAAATTCTTCACTTAAAAATTTCTTTTATTTCCATTTACACCCAATTTATTTTATTTATATTTAAGTTCCTAGATTGTATTTATCCAATCATAGCACAATACAATTAAATTTTCAAATTAATCTATCGCAGTGTATAAATAAACACATCATCAATTATGAAAATAATTTATATATTGTGAGGAATCCAGTTGGATCCCTCCAACCTGTTTTCCCTGCATCCACATACGTTAGCATAACAGATAAAATATCATATCCACACTGATAATAATATTCACATTCAACCAATCAATCATTCATTTAAATTTTAACTATTTAAATTAACTGGAAATTCCAGATGTGAGTGAGATTAACTCACCTTGAGTTTCGATGAGCGTTTTAAATTTTAAATTAAATCGAACCATTTGATTTAATCTAAAATTTCCACTTGCTCCAAACATTTCCGGACTTGCTGCAGCGTGTAGATTGCGTCGCTGCGATTTTGACGCTTCTTGTTTCATCGAAATCTGATAACATATGCACAAGATATGACTTTTATAGTTTGAATATAATATAAAACAAAATTCTCTCGTTTTATTATTTATTATTTGGGAAAAACCAGACCGTTCGTTCAGCACAGGAAATCAAGGCCGAAGCCCTCTTCTTCTCACGCGAGTACGCTGCTCAACCACCCAAAATGCCTCCGTTCAATCCCAAAACGCAACCACTCCACTTGCCGGTAACTCGATCTGAGGTCATCATTACAAAGCTCACGCTCCGCCACCCCAACAGCTAAAATATTGCAAAGCTCGGTGGCCCCTAGGCATTGAAATCCATGTATGAATGGTCCATGGTTAAGTAGTGTTTTCTCTCTCCTCGCCGTGCCTTTGACGATCTTGGCCATTGGTATTGCAGAGCTCCTCAAGCTCTTCGATTTACGTTTAGAAGACGAAGCCTAAAATTGAGTAGTTCACGAGATAATTGGTGGGAAAGTTCGGCCATTGCTCGCTGTAACGACCCGAAATTTTCGATCCCGAAAATTCCAGATAGTTATCAAAAAGAAGAAGAGATAGAAGAAGAACAGAAAAGAAACACACAATCTCTCATTCGCAGCGGATAAAATATAATATCAATAATAATAATACCAAAGAAAACTATATTTATCAATTTACATCGTTATATCAGAGTTACAACAATTTATACAACGTTGGACAGATACAAGTTAACATGTCTCAGACATAAACAGTATCATAGAGTAAACTCTCCATACGACCCTGCCATCCAGCACACCTCCTGAGCTCCAGAACATTCTTACCTGAAAATCTGTAATACTCGGTCTGACCCGATTTAATTAACTAACAAATTAAATAATTACATTCATCTTATTAATTAAAATTAGTCACTTGGTAATTGATTAAGTATAATTACTTAATAAGATTGATTGGTGTAATTACTTAAGGGGAAGTAATTAATGGTTAATTACTTAAGAGAAGTAATTAAGGATTAATTACTTAGTGGATAAATTGACTAAAGAATTAATTAACTAAGGGTTGATTTATTTAAGGAAATTTACCAAGGGATTAGTTAATTAATGAGTGAGATTAATTAAAGAATAATTAATCAATGTAATTGTCGGATAATTAATTTGGGAAATTAATTAAGATGGTAATTAAGGTTAAGAAATGTAAATATACTGATACAGTTCTGCTTTGTAAACTGTTACTTATTTGCTATTATATTTTATCCGCTGCGAATGTGAGATTGTGTGTTTCTTTTCTATTCTTCTTCTTCTTTCTCTTTCTTCTTTTCACTAACTATCTGAAAATTTTGGGATCGAAATTTCTGGGTCGTCACACTGGCCATTAAAATTGAGGAGGCGACGGCTGTAAAATAATTAGGGTTTCTATTTGGATGCTTATATAAACGTGTACCTATATTATTTTATTATTATTTTCAATATTAACTTGATATTTCAAACGAAATCCAAACAACATGTGCCGTCTAGCGTTTACCCACATTCTGAACACAATGGAGCGTGTTTCGGAAGCTAATTCAATCATATGTGGAAGATAGTTTTTTTGAATCGAGTTTAAATATTAAATTATCGATTTTAGTTTCAACGCGTTTCTCACCCGTATAGACAAACGGTAACTCCAAACGCTACGAAATTCGAAATCCAATAATAATACACTATTAAGGATCCAATGGAACTGGTTTCGTCGAATTCCGAGACTGTGCCCCTAGAAGGCTATTCTAACTTGTCGATAAATTCGAGCGATTTCCAAAATCGTCGAAATCTTTTAAAACTTCACTTTTAAAACTTTACTAATTTTATTATAAATCGTATAGAATTTATAATCATATTTGAAACCATTCTGATTCATTTTAAATCAAAATCTGATTATTTACATTATTAAATAAAATAATATAAAATTCCAAATTTTAAACTTCTTGACTTTTGATTCCATCCAAAAGTCCAACATCATTATTTAAATCCAATTAAAATAAATTTTAGAAACAATTTTCATATCTATTTACCTCCAGATTCACAAATTATCCCAATTCCCAAATATTAAATTATTATTATTCAAATTCAATTGAATTACCGTATTTGAAATTTAACTAATTTCATTAATTTAACCAAAATCTTCTTATTTAAAATCAAATTATAATTCACATTCGACATTTAAAATGAATTAAATGTTCAAATCTAATGACCAAAATTCTGGGTCGTTATAGTCCTCCCCCCTTATAACAATTTCGTCCCCGAAATTTTTTAAGATAGGAAAATGCTACTAAACCCATTTACTTACCCAAACTTACTTAGTTAAAAACTTACATCCACTTCACCAAAACTTTTAGCTCAATTCTAAAATCATTCGCTTTATTTTTAACTCAAAAGCTTTGCTTTCAACATCTTTTAAAAAATCAATCTTACTAGTTAACCAAAAATTTCAAAATTTTCAAAATTTTTCTAACTCTCGAAATTTTAGAAATTTTTTGGCAGCGTCTGCTTTGTAAGGGAGCGTTTTACAATATCACAATAAACATATATATATATATATATATATATATATATATATATATAGACACACACACACATCGACCCACATGGTCGGAAAACAAAATATACCACAATATATATATATATATATATATATATATATCATTTTCAATTTTATTGCGTAGGCGTACTTTAGATTGGCATTTTAAAAGCAAGCTGCCAATTTATATTGCATTTACACGGTCCAACTCTATTGATTGCCTTCCGTACTAGTACTTACTTAAACAGACACATTAGTTTTCAATAATATGAGAATTTAACAACATTCCATTCATTTATCTTAGCCAAACGTATCAATTACATACCCAAACAAATAAATTTCATAATCCTGCATGTAATCCAGCTGTCATAAGCAACCACAAGGTTTCAATACTACTTTAGTTTTCCTAACAAATCTAAACTTCATTTTATTCCACTCGAATGATTTACAATCAAGTTTATTTTTTTACAATTCATATTTACTACAACTAATTCATTTTCTCTTCAATATGATTAACCTATCCTTAACTTACATCAATTTACTTCAGTTCAATTCCAAATTGATTCACAATCAAATTTTTATTTTCAATTTGATATATTCGCATTTCTTTTATGATTCACTTGCATTTATATGCAAGTCCACTTATTACGATTTTACTTAATCTAATTGATTCAAAATCCAGCTTAATTTGCTTCTTTAAATCAATTCAATTCCATTTACAGCAAATAACCAATTTCCATGCAAATTTTAAAGTTATCCATGCAAGTAACCATGACTTAAGCTTAAAGTCATTTAAATTAATTTCAACTTAAATTTATATTAATTTCATTCCATTCTAAATTATTTACCACTCACACATCCTCATTTTTATTCCATTATCAAATTAAATTCCTATTCTTACACTTCCAACTCATTATCCATATAGGTTTATTCAAAATCATCTCTTGAAATTCGATAACAACCCTTACACAATTTCTTAAGTTATTTCAACTCTAAAATAACTCCATTTCTTCTCACCTTAATCTTATTTCCATTTTAATTTGATTCTTATTCAATCAAATTCCAATCCATTACAAATTTTAATTCAATTTGTTTACTTACTCAATCCATTTTAAATTTATTCACCTTCTTAATTCATTTCTGAATTTATTAATAACATAACCATTCCAATTATTCAAATCTAAAACTGGGTTTTATTTTGCTTTTTAAATTTTTAACAAGCTACCAAAATTTTATTCATTCCAATACAATTTCCATTTAATTTAGCTTGCACTAAATTCATCCTCAAACAATTCCTTTGGATTTAGTTGAGTGAGCATTTACTTCATTCAATATCATTTCAACTAAATTAAAATTTCTTTCAATTCAATTCTTTTCTAATTCTAATTCAAGTTCAACCAAATTTTATTTAGCCAACTTAAATTCATACCATTTCCTTTACTATTTTAAATAAGAATTTAATTCCATTCACTATTATTTATAACACAACTGAATTTTGATTTTTAATTCAATTCAAATTCAACTAATTCTATTTAATTTAAGTTAAATCCAATTAGATCCAATTTTATTTCTCCATTCAATTAAAATTTTTACTTTCTAATATATAAGTTTAAAAACTTATTTGGCGACCTAAGTCAATTTATCCTTTTATATTTCACTTGCCTTACCTCACTTCACATTTCGTCTAGAATTTAAATTTTGAATTTCCCAAAAAATACCAACCATTTTATTTAGGTTTACAATTTCATTTCCTATCCATAAGTTCATCAACTTATTTATTTAAAAGCTTATATTGCTCATTTGCGTCATTTTCACCTTATAATCACAATTCCAAATTTTGTATATATAACATTTAATGGCTTAAGGGTATAAAATTTCACTACACAATTATAGTCATTGTACATTTCAATTTTATATTCAATTTAATTCAATTTCAATTTTATTTTATATTTAACTTATCCTGAGTTAAATGAAAATATATTTTATTCACTTCCATTTACTCAAGTTAAATTTTAATTCCAGGATTAAAATTCTCATTTCTCCCTTTCTTATTCAAAATAATTTTACTTAATAAATTCAATAGTTGCTTTATCTTAACTTTTCATATTATTTAAATAGAGTTCCCAGAATTCAATTGGCCGGTTTTATTTCAAAACCATTTTGAAGCAATAATCAACACATACCCACTTGGTATATCAAATCAAACTTACAGATTCCAAAACAACTTGTTTTTACCAAAACAAATTTCCCTTTTGAAATTTCTAAAACAACTTGTATACCCAACAAGTCCAAACAAATATCATAACCAATCTCCACGATAGCAATCCATCACTTTAGAAACTCGAAAATGAATTCTTATGATGTGGCCATCATCATCAGGATTATTTTGCAGCGACTGAAGTGAGTTCAGTGCTTCCTTACTTCCACAAATTCCTTTCAAAACAATTTCCATTCAAAGATATTTCCCAAAATGATACTCCATTATCGCCTTCAAATACTTTGGAAAACATTTCAAACATTCCCAAGATTTCAAATTCCCAAACTTTTGTTTTAAATACATTTAAAACACTTTTTAAAATTTCCGGGATTTAAATTATGATCTAAATCAAATTTTAGTTATTCTTCTTTTGGATAAATCATATTTATAGAATTCTATTTGGTTATAAACCATTTCAAATTTTAGGTTCTTATTTTATTATAGTATTAACCACCAATCATCCAAATATATTTAATAACTCAAAAAATTATTTCTTTTATACCAAAATATAATTTTGGGCAAAATTATTCCATTTACCCACTTTAACAAAAATACTATGTCGGTTTATCTTGTTTAAGAGTTTAGAAACCCCTATCGATATGGTTGTACTTCCCATACCGACCAGAATTCATAAACACTCAACCGATAAGTCAACACAGCATAAAAACAGTTTTATATTCACTAACAATTATGCTCTCATATCTATTATTACACTCAACTCATTATAGAGTACTATAGACTCTATTTAATGAGTAATTTTCCCCACCAAAGCCTAGGTTATCGCTAAACTAAGCTCTGATACCACTGTCACGACCAGCCCTTCTCGACCTTCGAAAATCCACACAAAATACGCCACAGTATAATATGCGGACGATCGAGTACCGAAAAAGATAGATTGTTAAGGAAAAACAAAGAGGATAGAAGAAAGAAGGAACTAAACAATAACAGAATCTCACAATTGCAGCGGAACAAAATATAATATATAATATCAGATCTTTACACAAAATGAAAACTATATCTGTTTTATACAATATATCATCAGAGTATATCTCAAACAAACAACGATTACCAGCCTGACAATTTCAAACAATCACAGCAGCGGAAATAAATAGATATGGTATTACGTCTCGGACTCCAGCTCCTCTCCTGAGCTCCACAGCGTCCTTTCCTGTAATCTATAATACTCGGTTTGACCCAAGCATTATAATAAAATAACACCCGAGTCAGTCTGGAATACCAGCGTGAGAAATCACACTCAAATTGATTATTAAAGTTTCAAAAATCCTTTGAAAACAAAAGCATCTCGTAAGACCACGCCACAAATAAACATGTCGGGTTTTTACCTTACAATAGCTAAAACATTTCTTATAAAATCCTCTGATATTATAATAGTGTCTATATACAAATACTTATTCAAATAGCTGAAATTGTTACATATTAAATTCCAGCTAAAAGGTATACAAACAAAACCGTAAAGGCACGTAGGGAGAATGGATTTCCAACTAATGACTAGGCAATGGGATACCACCTGTCACAGTACGTGGCCTAGATCATCATACCGAGGATTACTCCCAATCCCCTGCCACACAAGACCGGGACTACCCCTTACTGAATAATCCCGAGTAAGATCACCCCACGGTTGGGATCAGCAACCGCACCACTAAGACGAATAAAAAGAGACATCTAGAAAGGGATGACCTTACCCTAATGGGTGCTACCCACTTAGCCTTGCTGCATAACCCCTGATTTTCAGTCATTCCCGGTTGATGAGACCTGAGGTTAAGCGTCACCTTTAAGAACGTTTCACTTAGAATGCCCACCGTCCACTTGACGATGTTCCGAAAGCATTCATCCACATAAGTCTGTCCCAGGTTCGAACAGAACCAAAGGCACGACTCCTACTACATCCATTTTGGAATCATCCTCAGGATTAGTAGTGACTAGCCTTGCACTTCACTGCTATATCTCGACTCCAAACATGTCTTCCTCACGAAAACGCACAAACCGGATCGACATGGTTTTCGAGAATTTAATCCCGATCTCGGTCTCTTCGAAACGATCGACGCATTAACAAATATTGATAGTCGGTGATTTAACTATCAATTAACAATCACAAACATCCATCAACAATAAATGATTGCCCAAATTATTTATTATCTATGACGACCCGCCCTTCAACTACCAGAAAGACGTATCATCATTAAGAAAGAAAGGGACAGAAATAGAAAAGAATAGAAAGAAAGAAACAACAACATCAAAATCTCACATCGAAACGAAACAAAATATAATGTATCACATAACTATTACATAGTTTTACATATATCAGAGTTATACAATTTCAATACACATGACGGTCATACATACGTCTTTCACTATATACATCAGAGATACATCGTACATCAACTAATACAGCGGATCTAGATAGATATCTATATACGTCTGGAACTCCTGCTCCAAGGTTCTCCAGAAATCAAAGTCCAAAACCTATCACTTGGCTACTCATAAAAATTTGAGTAGCCAAGAGTTTATGAAAAACAAAATATAAACTCCGGGTCAGACATGAGTCTGGTATGAGTAAACGGTTTAAAATTGTTTAACTTTGAAAAACATTTGAAAATAAAGGTATCACGTAAGACTCCCCATAAATAAATATGGGTAAGTTTTTACCTTACGCTAACCAAAACATTTCATAGGAAATCCAGTGATATTATAATAGTGTCTAGGGTTTTCAAGTAAATAGAAAATAGCCGAAATTTTTACATGATTAAATTCCAGCTACTAGCCACGAAAGTGGGTAATACAAATCAAAACCGTAGGGTCTCATAGGGAAAATGGATTTCCAACAATGGCAGGGATACTTAGGTACCACCCGTCACAGTACGGGGCCTAGATCACCGTACTGAGGATCACTCTCAACCCCCTACAACACTAGGCCGGAACCATTCCTTACTGAACAGTCCCGAACAAGATGACCCCACGGTTGTAGCTAGCAACCGCCCACACAGCCGAAATAAAGGGACATCTAGACAGGGGAATATCTCGTCCTGCTTAGGCATGACCCACCTAACCTTGCTGCACCTTCCCTGTTTTAGCCATTCCCGGTTGATGAGGCTTGAGGCTATGATTACCTTAACAGGACATATCACTTAAAAATCTCATCGTCCGCCTGACGATGTGCTGAAAGCATTCAATCCATACAAGTTCATTCCTTGTTTGGACGAAACCGAAGGCATTATCACGTCACACTCATTTTGGAATCACCCTTAGAGTCAACAACGATAACCCTTGCATTCTGAAAACACCATCTCGATCTTCATTTTAGAATTCACAACCTATCGTTTAATTTGGATCGATGTGGTTTTCAGAATATCAAATTGACACCCGATCCCGGTCTCATCGAAATCCAAACGTCATTTTAAAGGCCGAGTTGTCTAATTAACTTAAACAGTTTAAATTCAATGATATAATTCACATAGCATTTATCACAGATAATTCACACACAATCATCATAGATATATCACAACATATCACAGAATATCACAAAATTATCATCAAATAAATATCATAAACAAATATTCTACATACACAATCCATAAGCAATCATCTTAAATTCTGTAATTAATTCAATTTAAATTAATTACTTGAGAGTTGATTACTTAACCCTGTTTAATTAATCATTGATTAACAGTTTATTACTTATTTCTTTCAAATTGTTTAGTTTATCATTTCTTAATTAATTATTAAATCTTAATTACTTAAATTAATAACTTATTTTATTTTACACTATTTAATTAATTATTTCTTAATAAAGTTATTTAACTTTAATTACTATTCTTAAATCATTAATTATTACCTTAATTATTATTTAATAAGTTGATTACTAATTTGTTAACTCCTAATTACTTAATTAATCATTTATTATCCTTAATTCTTAATTAAATTACTTAATTAATTAATTATTAATTCACAACTAGTTTATTTGATTAATTAACTATTAATCAATCATTAATTAACTTAAGTACTAATTATAAACTTATTAATTACCTATAATCCATTACTAATTACAATTAAAAAGTGATTATTTTTAATTACTTTCTGAAGAAAATCAATTAATATTGATTATTTAACTTAATTAACATTTAAAAGGCTTCTTCAAATTTGAAGTTCAATTATATTACTAACTACAACTCAAATGTTAATTAACTTTGTGCTTAACTAAATTAATTACTTAATTAAATTAATAATTAAGAGCTTAACATTTTAAAGTATTGACTAAAATAATTAACTTGTATATAAGTTTTTAAATCTTGAAACTGTTAAACATTTTTAAGATTCACAGTGTTTACAGTTTGTTAAAACTGTTTACTCAACTTACTTCAAAAAAAATAAAAACTGCAGTTAACAAAAAACCCGAGGCTTCCCTTACTTAGACTCGAGAGTTACTTCGAGTTACCACTCCTTTTCCCGCGTCACCCCTGAAACCCCTTCTTCTTTTTCTTCTTTTTCCAGTAATTAGTTTAAGTTTTTAACGTAGTCAATTAGCATAAGGAAAACCAACTTTCGCACAGAATACACAAACACAAACCCGAAGCTTCCTCCATTTTCACCCGTGTGCGACTCGAGACGATACGTGACAACAACCCACGCCGTCACAGACACGACAACACACCCCAAATGCCATCGTGCACGTGCACGGTGGTTCGTCGCACCTCAGGCAACCTCCATCACCTTCAACAAACCACAAATCGACCCAACACTCGTAATCAAAACTCAAATCGCCACGAATTGATTGAATTCAAAATATCACCTGAAGCTCGAAACAAAGGCTCGAACAACCCTGAGAAAATGCTTCGCCCCCACCAACACTGACCACCGGACGCGAAGATACTTCACCAACGCAATGTCCAGACCTCCCACGGCCTTCACTCAAAGCCACGTATCACTCGATTCAAACACGACGAAGAAAACGAATTTTTACAAAGTATCCAAAAACATATGAACGAAACCCTACTATTGCTTCATTCCATAAATTCTTTCATTAAAAAAAAATATTAAACATTTTTCCTATGTTATTACATCTACAAGCTTGCATCATAACAAATTTCAACGATTAAAATTAATCGAATCAACCAAAATTGATAAAAATGTAACTTTTGTTTATTTTCGAACTGCACTTTAAATATTGAACTAAAAATCACAATTTTTATACTAAAAATCTTGACTTTGTGTGTATAATCAAGTTATGAGATCAAATTCACAAATTAAAATATTCGCATTTTAGCTTTTAATTTGTTTCTTACTTAAACCTGTATACCCTATTGTTATATTTTACTGTCAATCTGTAAAATCACTTTCAAGTTATGATTTAAGTTTAAACAACCTACCGAGTTAAAAATTCTAAGCTTTATATATTCATATGAAGATGTATAAGTTTCTTTTGCTCAGAAATTTAAAAAAAAAACAGATGCATCTCAGAATCACAGATTACAGTATATAGCAAACACTAGATATATATGAGCTAATTGCCAAACTTAAGCTTTAGAAATAGTTAGTTTACTCACTGAACATTCTTGTGAATAGTAAGCACGAATGTTTGAAGCCTTGTTGCCTTGAAACTGAAGTATGAAACTGCAAATTTGAATCTGTTTTGCTGTTGAACTTAAATGGGGTTTTCAAAGGCAAGATGCTACTAAATTTTCTTCTTGGGTTTGCATTACAGGTTTTATAAATGAACACAATAATATGAAGTTTGTATATATACAAAGGGCTTTGAACAGTATAGGTATAAACTGGACCAGTTTTTCTTGTTTGACCTACAAGTTAAATATTGGTGTTTGATATGCTATAAATGTGAAATGATGTGACAAAATTTCGGCTGTAAGATTTCTTGACAAAGAGTGGTGCTAATTAATGCACGTGTCTTCATTTATGTTAACACAATCATCATTTGTTTTCCTATGAAGATATTACATGCAAACATGTACTTATGCAGGTAGGCTTAAGGCTTGTATATGAAGCTATATTTTGTATGAAAACATTTGTTTTATTACTTCTAGTCCAAATAATTTATACACACATGTATTGTCAGGTATTGTTTTATACTTGCAGGTAGATTTGGTTTATAGATGAAGATATTGTGTTTTATATGTAGATATTTATTCTGTTATCTTCTCATGCAATATTTGTGTCAGGTTTATTATTTTACAAATTTAGTCTTGAATGAAGATATTTGTTTTATAAATACTTATGTTCTTGCTTCATTTTATCATATACTTTGCTCTTAAATTTTATTATGTATTTTGTACTTTTATACTTGTTTCCAGTCTATTCTGTTCTTAAATTTATTCTGTATTTTGTATTTCACTTTATTTCTTGTTTGTATTTATATTTGTATTTTGACTATGACAAACAATATTTGAATTATATTCCAGATGGTGATTTATATTAGCTTTATACATTTGTTTGTATTTGTATTATAGCTATAAATATTTAAATTAGGTTCATACGGTTTATTTACATTTATATTTATATTTCACACTTAACTATCACTTTTTAAATCATGTTTAATATGATTAACTCACATTTATACTTATATTTATTTGTATTTTTATTTTATTTAAATTATATCCTTAAGCTTTACTTAAATTTAATATTTATATTTTATATTGCTAGAATTAGATTTTAATTTTAAACATCATCATCTATAGATATTTTTATCAAATGTTAACAAAAGAAAGTATTTTAATTTAATGGTATAAGATAAATATTATAAAGGGATTTATTTTAAATGTCAAACATTATTATTCATATGTATATTTATCAGATGTAAACAAAGTAAAGTATTTTAACTTACTTATATAAGACAAATTTTATTATAAATATTATTAAGAGATTTAATTTTAAATGTTCCAAATTAATTTCCCCTTTTAAAATACCAATCCATATGAACAAATGGCAATTAGTTCCAAAATCATATTCATTTTAATACGATCAGATTACATTTTATTTAATCAGATTAAACATTTATTAAAATAAACAGGGCCAAAAATCCAGGGTTGTTACATTCCTCCCCCCTTAAAAGAATTTCGTCCCTAAAATTTAAAACAAAGATAATTTAAAAGCTGTTATACCAAACATTCAAACATAGATATCATTCATACACTAGCAAGCAACCGAACAGTCTATCCTAACAAACATCACTAGCTACCCGGATATGAATCCGGATAAGCTTTCCTAAAACTATACAGAATTGTCTCTCGATGATTAGCAATCCGAACTGGATTCCTGACCATGGTCAAAGTACGGCTCAACTTCCAAATCTTCCTAGACTATTGGTCCTACATCTAATGATGGATCATGAACAAATTTCCTTAGATGGGATACAAGAAATACATTATGATCCCAAACATCCGTCCCGGCAGTTCAATTCTGAAAGCTACAGTACCAACTCTTTCCCAACATCCGAAATGATCCAATCACAACATTCAAAATTATTTTATTTACTTCTTTACAGAATTTCTATATCTATTCATTCAAGCCCGTATGATGTACATATACCATTCGTACGCAATATCAATTTCGATCGCTCGCTCTATCACACAATTTCACTTCCGAACTAGTATCGTCCACCCGACTTCCTAGTGCGGACTCAGATCTGGTTTCTTGATCAGAAACTGTCATTCTCCTTGCATAGCCACAATTATGATAGAGAATTTCCAGAATCCATCAAAACCCATATCTATGGTTTGTCGTCGAAAATCGAGTGAAAATTCCTAACTCGCAATATAACTATCTCGAAATTCTGTGCTCGAATCTGGATCAAATTGCTATGCGAATAAAATAATATACGTATATCCTATGTATTTATATCCATTGATTATCAACCGTATCAATTTTCTTTTATTCACATTATTTTGATTTCTATCCACTTGGAATAATTTTCTCAATATCAAATTTGCTTAAGAATTTCACCATTCATTTCTTAAGTTTAATATAAGCATTATACATACTCTTATATTATTACTCTACCACTTTAGCCTTTATATCCTATTATTATAAATCTGAATTTCCAGTTCCATGCGAATTCAATTTATTTTCAACCCTGAATATTGAATTTTATTGACTATCTTCCATTTATAACTAATTCCTATCATTATTTTAAAATTAGTTTCATCCACTAGTTTATTTCAATCTCCAATTTGAAATCGTTTTGTTGCTAAAAAAAAATTTCTTTAATTTCTAGTTCCCAAAATGTTTTGAATTTTTTTGGCAGAGTCTCCTTTGTTTAGCATTACATATTTTCATAAGCACATTTGTAAGGTTTCTACACTTATTACAATTACCTCCAACCAATTCTCAAAACATTCCCTTCAGTTTAAGTGATTTACAACCTACTTGCTTATATATAATTCATTTAAGCAAAACAAACTTATATTCATTCCAATTGATTTCAAAATCATCCTATTTCACTTCTAATAATTCATAGAATTTTATCTAATCTCGTTTACTTCGAACGACCCATTTTCTTATGCAATTCGACAATATTATTGTGAATAAATAATCATTTAAGCTTTATAACAATTTTAAATTGATTCCAACTCAATTTACACTTGATTCCATCCCATTTTAATTATTCACAATCCTTTCATTGCATTTTCTTTCATTTCAAAAAGTTTGATTCCAAACCATTTTATTAAACTCGACAACCAATGTTATAAATAACCATCTCACAATTTACTTAAATTATTTATTTTCTTCATACCATTCCACCAAATAACTTAATTTTATTCTATTCCACCAACTTCCATTTAAATCTTTGATTTGATTTTCCTTTAATCAAATCCCAACTATTTACTAATTTATTCGAATAATTTATTCTTTTATCCATTCTTAAACTTTAATTTACATTAACAATTCATTATTGAATTTATTTATAATAAGGACATTCAATTTATGCTTGAAGTAGATTTGTTTACAACTCACCCCACTTCTATTTTAATTCAATTTAATACTTACTTGGTTTACATTTACTTATTTACGTAAGAATTTTATTCCGTTCAATATTATCTGTAACTAGATTGAATTCATTTACATTCAGTTTTATTCCAACTCAATATCAGTTAAATCTAGCTACTTAGCATTCTTTTAAATTTTATTACTCAATATATGAGCTCAAAACTTATTTATTTATTTAAAAGCTTATATTGCTCATTTGAGTCATTTCATCTTATAACCACAATTTTAGATTATATATATAACACTTACTATCTTAAGGTATAATTTTCATTTCACAATTACAATCATTTTACCTTCCAATTTTATAATCAATTTAACTCAATTTCAATTTTATTTAACTTATCTCAGGTTAAATTTAAATTTATTTTCTTCACTTCCATCTATTTAAGTTAAATTTTAATTCCCGGATTAAAATTCCCAATTTCTTCTTATTAATGTCAACTTTACTTTATAAGTTCAATAGTTGATTCATTTAAACTTTTCACATTATTTAAATAGAATTTCTTAGAATTCATTTGCCTGGTTTTCATTTGCAAAACCATTTTGAAATGATAACTACACATACCCACTTGGTATATCAAATCAAATCTCAAAATTCCAAACTCTTGTTTTCACCTAAACAAAATTTCCTTTTCGAAATTTCTAAAACAACTTGTATACCGAACAACCCCAAACAATATCATGACCAACTATCCTGGTAGCAATCCATCACTTTAGAAACTCGAAAATGAATACCGATGATGTGGCCATCATCATCAGGATTATTTTTCAACGACTAAAGTGAGTTCAGTGCTTCCTTACTTCCACAAATTCCTCCCAAAACAATTTCCACTCAACAATATTTTGCAAAACAATACTCCATTTTGCCTTCAAATCTTTGGAAAACATTTCAAACATTCCCAAGATTTCAAATTCCCAAATCCTTTTATTTAAATTCATTTAAACACCTTTCAAATTTCCGGGACTTAAATTCTGGTTTAATCAAAATTTAGTTATTTTCCTTTTTATTTAAACCATACTTAGACAATTTTATTTGGTTATAAACCACTCAAATTTTAATTTTTTATTCAATTGTAGTATTAACAACCAAACATCCAAATATATATAATAATTTCAGAAAAATATTTCTTTTATGTCAAAATATAATTTTGGGTAAAATTATTTCATTTACCCTACTTTAAAAATAATACTGTGTCGGTTTACCTTGTTTAAGAGTTTAGAAATCCCTATCAATGAAATGGCGTCCCACTCATCGACCAGAATCCATAAACATTCAACAGATAAGTCAACACAATATAAAAAAAATTATATTCACTACCAAATACGCGCTCATAACTATTAATACACTCAAACTCATTTTAGAGTACTACAGACTCTATTCTATGAGTATACCAGAGCCAAGGTTATCACCAAACCTATGCTCTGATACCAACTGTGACGACCCGCCCTTCTACTACTAGAAAGACGTATCATCATTAAGAAAGAAATGGATAGAAATAGAAAAGAATAGAAAGAAAGAAACAACAACATCAAAATCTCACATCGGAACGGAACAAAATATAATATATCACATAACTATTACATAGTTTTACATATATCAGACTTATACATTTTCAATAAACATAACGGTCATACATACATCTCTCACTATATACATCAGAGATACAGCATACATCAACTAACACAGCGTATCTAGATAGATATCTATATACGTCTGGAACTCCTGCTCCTAGCTTCTCCAGAAATCAAAGTCCAAAACCTATCACTTGGCTACTCATAAAAATTTGAGTACCCAAGAGTTTATGAAAAACAAAATATAAACTCCGGGTCAGACATGGGTCTGGTATGAGTAAACGGTTTAAAATTGTTTAACTTCGAAAAATATTTGAAAATAAAGGTATCACGTAATACTTCCCACTAATAAATACGGGTAAGTTTTTACCTTACACTAATCAAAACATTTCATAGGAAATCCAGTGATATTATAATAGTGTCTAGGGTTTTCAAGTAAATAGAAAATAGCCGAAATTGTTACATGATTAAATTCCAGCTACTAGCCACGAAAGTGGGTAATACAAATCAAAACCGTAGGGTCTCGTAGAGAAAATGGATTTCCAACAATGGCAGGGCTACTGGGGTACCACCCGTCACAGTACGGGGCCTAGATCACTGTACCGAGGATCACTCCCGACCCCCTACAACACAAGGCCGGAACCATTCCTTACTGAACAGTCCCGAACAAGATGACCCCGCAGTTGTAGCTAGCAACCGCCCACACAGCTGAAATAAAAGGGACATCTAGACAGGGGAATACCTCGTCCTGCTTGGGCATGACCCACCTAACCTTGCTGCACCTCCCCTGTTTTAGCCATTCCCGATTGATGAGGCTTGAGGCTGCGATTACCTTTACAGGGCATATCACTTAGAAATCTCATCATCCGCCTGACGATGTGCTGAAAGCATTCAATCCATACAAGTTCGGTCTGGGTTCGAACGAAACCGAAGGCATTATCTCGTCACACTCATTTTGAAATCACCCCCAGAGTAAATGACGATAACCCTTGCATTCTGAAAACACCATCTCGATCTTCAATTTCGAATTCACGACCTATCGTTTAATTTGGATCGATGTGGTTTTCGGAATATAAAATTGACACCCGTTCCTGGTGTCATCGAAATCCAAACATCATTTTAAAGGCCAAGTTGTCTAATTAACTTAAACAGTTTAAATTCAATGATATAATTCACATAGCATTTATCACAGATAATTCATACACAATCATCGTAGATATATCACAACATATCACAGAATTATCATCAAATAAATATCACAAACAGATATTCTACATACACAATCCATAAGCAATCATCTTAAATTCTGTAATTAATTCAATTTAAATTAATTATTTGAGAGTTGATTACTTAACCCTGTTTAATTAATCATTGATTAACAGTTTATTACTTATTTCTTTCAAATTGTTTAGTTTATCATTTCTTAATTAATTATTAAATCTTAATTACTTAAATTAATAACTTATTTTATTTCACACTATTTAATTAATTATTTCTTAATTAAGTTATTTAACTTTAATTACTATTCTTAAATCATTAATTATTACCTTAATTATTATTTAATAACTTGATTACTAATTTGTTAACTCCTAATTACTTAATTAATCGTTTATTATTCCTTAATTCTTAATTAAATTACTTAATTAATTAATTATTAATTCACAACTAGTTTATTTGATTAATTAACTATTAATCAATCATTAATTAACTTAAGTAGTAATTATAAACTTATTAATTACTTATAATCCATCACTAATTACAATTAAAAAGTGATTATTCTTAATTACTTTCTGAAGATAATCAATTAATATTGATTATTTAACTTAATTAACATTTAAAAGGCTTCTTTAAATTTGAAGTTCAATTATATTACTAACTACAACTCAAATGTTAATTAACTTTGTGCTTAACTAAATTAATTACTTAATTAAATTAATTATTAAGAGCTTAACATTTTAAAGTATTGACTAAAATAATTAACTTGTATATAAGTTTTTAAATCTTGAAACTGTTAAACATTTTTAAGATTCACAGTGTTTACAGTTTGTTAAAACTGTTTACTCAACTTACTTCAAAAAAAATAAAAACCGCAGTTAACAAAAAAACCCGAGGCTTCCCTTACTTAGACTGAGAGTTACTTCGAGTTACCACTCCTTTTCCCGCGTCACCCCTGAAACCCCTTCTTCTTCTTCTTCTTCTTCTTTTTCCAGTAATTAGTTTAAGTTTTTAACGTAGTAAATTAGCATCAGGAAAACCAACTTTCGCACAGAATACACGAACAAAAACCCGAAGCTTCCTCCATTTTCACTCGTGTGCGACTCGAGACGATACGTGACAACAACCCACGCCGTCACAGACACGACAACACACCCCAAACGCCACCGTGCACGTGCACGGTGGTTCGCCGCACCTCATGCAACCTCCATCACCATCAACAAACCACAAATCGACCTAACACTCGTAATCAAAACTCAAATCGCCACGAATTGATCGAATTCAAAATATCGCCTAAAGCTCGAAACAAAGGCTCGAACAACCCTGAGAAAATGCTTCGCCCCCACCAACACTGACCACCGTGGGCGAAGATACTTCACCAACTCCATGTCCAGACCTCCCATGACCTTCACTCAAATCCACGTATCACTCGATTCAAACACGGCGACGAAAACGAATTTTTACAGAGTATCCAAAAACATATGAACGAAACCCTACTATTGCTTCATTCCATAAATTCTTTCATTAAAAAAAATATTTAACATTTTTCCTATGTTATTACATCTAAAAGCTTGCATCATAACAAATTTCAACGATTAAAATTAATCGAATCAACCAAAATTGATAAAATGTAACTTTTGTTTATTTTCGAACTGCACTTTAAATATTGAACTAAAATTCACAAATTTTATACTAAAAATCTTAACTTTATATGTATAATCAAGGTATGAGATCAAATTCACAAATTAAAATATTCGCATTTTAGCTTTTAATTTGTTTCTTACTTAAACCTGTATACCCTATTGTTATATTTTACTGTCAATCTGTAAAATCACTTTCAAGTTATGATTTAAGTTTAAACAACCTATCGAGTTGAAAATTCTAAGCTTTATATATTCATATGAAGATGTATAAGCTTCTGTTGCTCAGAAATAAAAAAAAAACAGAAGCATCTCAGAATCACAAATTATAGTATATAGCAAACACTAGATATATATGAACTAATTACCAAACTTAAGCTTTAGAAATAGTTAGTTTACTCACTGAACATTCTTGTGAATTAGTAAGCATGAATGTTTGAAACTGCAAATTTGAATCTGTTTTGCTGTTGAACTTAAATGGGATTTTCAAAGACAAGATGCTACTAAATTTTCTTCTCGGGTTTACTTTACAGGTTTTATAAATGAACACAATAATACGAAGTTTGTATATATAAAATGGGCTTTGAACAATATAGGTATATACTGGACCAGTTTTTACTTATTTGACCTGCAAGTTAAATATTTGTGTTTGATATGCTATAAATGTGAAATGATATTACAAAATTTTGGCTGTAAGATTTCTTGACAAAGAGTGGTGCTAATTAATGCATGTGTCTTTATTTATGTTAACACAATCATCATTTGTTTTGCTGTGAAGATATTACATGCAAACATGTACTTATGCAGGTAGGCCTAAGGCTTGTATATGAAGCTATATTTTGTATCAAAACATTTGTTTTATTAGTACTAGTCCAAATAATTTATACACACATGTATTGTTAGGTACTGTTTTATACTTGCAGGTGGATTTGGTTTATGGATGAAGATATTGTGTTGTGTATGTAGATATTTATTCTGTTATCTTCTCATGTAATATTTGTGTCAGGTTTATTATTTTACAAATTTAGTCTTGAATGAAGATATTTGTTTTACAAATACTTGTGTTCTTGCTTCATTTTATCATACACTTTGCTCTTAAATTTTATTATGTATTTTGTACTTTTATACTTGTTTCCATTCTATTATTTTCTTAAATTTATTCTGTATTTTGTATTTCACTTTATTTCTTGTTTGTATTTATATTTGTATTTTGACTATGAAAAACAATATTTGAATTATATTCTAGATGGTGATTTATATTAGCTTTATACACTTGTTTGTATTTGTATTATAGCTATAAATATTTAAATTAGGTTCATATGGTTTATTTACATTTATATTTATATTTCATACTTAACTATCACTTTTTAAATCATGTTTAATATGATTAACTCACATTTATACTTATATTTATTTGTATTTGTATTTTATTTAAATTATATCCTTAAGTTTTACTTAAATTTAATATTTATATTTTATATTGCTAGAATTAGATTTTAATTTTAAACATCATCATCTATAGATATTTTTATCAAATGTTAACAAAAGAAAGTATTTTAATTTAATGGTGTAAGATAAATATTATAAAGGGATTTATTTTAAATGTCAAACATTATTATTCATATGTATATTTATCAGATGTAAACAAAGTAAAGTATTTTAATTTACTTATATAAGACAAATTTTATTATAAATATTATTAAGAGATTTAATTTTAAATGTTCCAAATTAATTTCCCCTTTTAAAATACCAATCCATATGAACAAATGGCAATTATTTCCAAAATCATATTCATTTTAATACGATCAGATTACATTTTATTTAATTAGATTAAACATTTATTAAAATAAACGGGGCGAAAAATCCAGGGTTGTTACATTCCTCCCCCCTTAAAAAATTTCGTCCCCGAAATTTAAAACAAAGATAATTTAAAAGCTGTTATACCAACCATTCAAATATAGATATAATTCATACACTAGCAAACAACCAAATTGTCTATCCTAACAAACATCACAAGCTATCCGGATACGAATCCGGATAAGCTTTCCTAAAACTATCCAGAATTGTCTCTCGATGATCAACAATCCGAATTGGATTCCTGACCATGGTCAAAGTACGGCTCAACTTCCAAATCTTCCTGGACTATTGGTCCTACATCTAATGATGGATCATGAACAAATTTCCTTAGATGAGATACAAGGAATACATTATGAATCCTAGACATCCGTCCCGGCAGTTCAATTCTGAAAGCTACAGTACCAACTCTTTCCCAACATCCGAAATGATCCAATCACAACATTCAAAATTATTTTATTGACTTCTTTACAGAATTTCTATATCTATTCATTCAAGCCCGTATGATGTACATATACCATTCGTACGCAATATCAATTTCGATCGCTCGCTCGATCACACAATTTCACTTCCGAACTAGTATCATCCACCCGACTTCGTAGTGCGGACTCAGATCTGGTTTCTTGATCAGAAACTGTCATTCTCCTTGCATAGCCACAATTATGATAGAGAATTTCCAAAATCCATCAAAATCCATATCTATGGTTCGTCGTCGAAAATCGAGTGAAAAATCCTAACTCGGATCAATACAACTATCTCGAAATTTTGTGCTCGAATCTGGATCAAATTGCTATGCGAATAAAATAATATACGTATATCCTACGTATTTATATGCATTGATTATCAACTATATCAATTTTCTTTTATTCATATTATTTTGATTTCTATCCACTTGGAATAATTTTCTCAATATCAAATTTACTTAAGAATTTCACCATTCATTTCTTAAGTTTAATATAAGCATTATATATACTCTTATATTATTACTCTACCACTTTAGCCTTTATATCCTCTTATTATAAAACTGAATTTCCAATTCCATGTGAATTCAATTTATTTTTAACCCTGAATATTGAATTTTATTGACCATCTTCCATTTTTAACTAATTCCTATCATTATTTTAAAATTAGTTTCATCCACTAGTTTATTTCAATCTCCAATTTGAAATCATTTTGTTGCTAAATTTTTTTTTTCTTTAATTTCTGGTTCCCAAAATTTTTTGAAAATTTTTGGCAGAGTCTTCTTTGTTTAGCATTACATATTTTCATAAGCACATTTGTAAAGTTTCGACACTTATTACAATTACCTCCAACCAATTCTCAAACCAAGTTTAAGTGATTTACAACTTACTTGCTTATATATAATTCGTTTAAGAAAAACAAACTTATATTCATTCCAATTGATTTCAAAATCATCCTATTTCACTTCTAATAATTCATAGAATTTTATCTAATCTCGTTTACTTCGAATGACCCATTATCTTATGCAATTCGACAATATTATTGTGAATAAATAATCACTTAAGCTTTATAACAATTTTAAATTGATTCCAACTCAATTTACACTTGATTCCATCCCATTTTAATTATTCACAATTCTTTCATTGCATTTTCTTTCATTTCAAAAAGTTTGATTTCAAACCATTTTATTAAACTCGACAACCAATGTTTTAAATAACCATCTCACAATTTACTTAAGTTATTTATTGTCTTCAAATTGTTCCACCCAATAACTAAGTTTATTCTATTCCACCAACTTCCATTTAAATCTTTGATTTGATTTTCCTTTAATCAAATCCCAACTATTTACTAATTTATTCGATTAGTTTATTCTTTTATCCATTCTTAAATTTTAATTTACATTAACAATTCATTATTGAATTTATTTATAATAAGGTCATTCAATTTATGCTTGAAGTAGATTTGTTTACAACTCAACCCACTTCTATTTTAATTCAATTTAATACTTACTTGGTTTACATTTACTTATTTACGTAAGAATTTTGTACCATTCAATATTAGCTGTAACTCGATTGAATTTATTTAGATTCAGTTTTATTCCAACTCAATTTCAGTTAAATCTAGCTACTTACCATTCTTTTAAATTTTATTACTCAATATATGAGCTCAAAACTTATTTATTTATTTAAAAGCTTATATTGCTCATCTGAGTCATTTCATCTTATAACCACAATTTTAGATTATATATATAACACTTACTATCTTAAGGTATAATTTTCATTTCACAATTACAATCATTTTACCTTCCAATTTTATATCCAATTTAACTCAATTTCAATTTTATTTAACTTATCTCAGGTTAAATTCAAATTTATTTTCTTCACTTCCATCTATTTATGTTAAATTTGAATTCCCGGATCAAAATTCCCAATTTCTTCTTATTAATGTCAACTTTACTTTATAAGTTCAATAGTTGATTCATTTAAACTTTTCACATTATTTAAATAGAATTTCTTAGAATTCAATTGCCTGGTTTTCATTTCCAAAACCATTTTGAAATTATAACTACACATACCCACTTGGTATATCAAATCAAATCTCAAAATTCCAAACTCTTGTTTTCACCTAAACAAATTTTCCTTTTTGAAATTTCTAAAACAACTTGTATACCGAACAACCCCAAACAATATCATGACCAACTATCCTGGTAGCAATCCATCACTTTAGAAACTCGAAAATGAATACCGATGATGTGGCCATCATCATCAGGATTATTTTCCAACGACTGAGGTGAGTTCAGTGCTTCCTTACTTCCACAAATTCCTCCCAAAACAATTTCCATTCAACAATATTTTCCAAAACCATACTCCATTTTGCCTTCAAATCTTTGGAAAACATTTCAAACATTCCCAAGATTTCAAATTCCCAAATCCTTCTATTTAAATTCATTTAAACACCTTTCAAATTTCCGGGACTTAAATTCTGATTAATCAAAATTTAGTTATTTTCCTTTTTATTTAAACCATACTTAGACAATTTTATTTGGTTATAAACCACTCAAATTATAAATTTTTATTCAATTGTAGTATTAACAACCAAACATCCAAATATATATAATAATTTCAGAAAAATATTTCTTTTATGTCAAAATATAATTTTGGGTAAAATTATTTCATTTACCCTACTTTAAAAATAATACTGTGTCGGTTTAACTTGTTTAAGAGTTTAGAAATCCCTATCGATGAAATGGCGTCCCACTCATCGACCAGAATCCATAAACATTCAACAGATAAGTCCACACAAAATAAAAACAATTTTATATTCACTAACAAATATGCGCTCATAACTATTAATACACTCAAACTCATTTTAGAGTACTATAGACTCTATTCTATGAGTAATTCCTACCAGAGCCAAGGTTATCACCAAACCTATGCTCTGATACCAACTGTGACGACCCGCCCTTCTACTACCAGAAAGGTGTATCATCATTAAGAAAGAAAGGGATAGAAATAAAGAAGAATAGAAAGAAAGTAACAACAACATCAAAATCTCACATCGGAACGGAACAAAATATAATGTATCACATAACTATTACATAGTTTTACATATATCAGAGTTATACAATTTCAATACACATGACGGGCATACATATGTCTTTCACTATATACATCAGAGATACATCATACATCAACTAATACAGCGGATCTAGATAGATATCTATATACGTCTGGAACTCCTGCTCCAAGCTTCTCCAGAAATCAAAGTCCAAAACCTATCACTTGGCTACTCATAAAAATTTGAGTACCCAAGAGTTTATGAAAAACAAAATATAAACTCCGGGTCAGACATGGGTTTGGTATGAGTAAACGGTTCAAAATTGTTTAACTTTGAAAAACATTTGAAAATAAAGGTATCACGTAAGACTCCCCACAAATAAATACGGGTAAGTTTTTACCTTACGCTAACCAAAACATTTCATAGGAAATCCAGCGATATTATAATAGTGTCTAGGGTTTTCAAGTAAATAGAAAATAGCCGAAATTGCTACATGATTAAATTCCAGCTGTTAGCCACGAAAGTGGATAATACAAATCAAAACCGTAGGGTCTCATAGGGAAAATGGATTTCCAACAATGGCAGGGCTACTGGGGTACCACCCGTCACAGTACGGGGCCTAGATCACCGTACCGAGGATCACTCCCGACCCCCTACAACACAAGGTCGGAACCATTCCTTACTGAACAGTCCCGAACAAGATAACCCCACGGTTGTAGCTTGCAACCGCCCACAAAGTCGAAATAAAAGGGACATCTAGACAGGGGAATATCTCGTCCTGCTTGGGCATGACCCACCGAACCTTGCTGCACCTCCCCTGTTTTAGCCATTCCCGCTTGATGAGGCTTGGGGCTGCGACTACCTTTACAGGACATATCACTTAGAAATCTCATCGTCCGCCTGATGATGTGCTGAAAGCATTCAATCCATACAAGTTCGTTATGGGGTCGAACGAAACCGAAGGCATTATTTCATCACACTCATTTTGGATTCACCCTCAGAGTCAACGACGATAACCCTTGCATTCTGAAAACACCATCTCGATCTTCATTTTCGAATTCACAACCTATCGTTTAATTTGGATCGATGTAGTTTTCGGAATATCAAATTGACACCTGATCCCGGTCTCACCGAAATCCAAACGTCATTTTAAAGGCCAAGTTGTCTAATTAACTTAAACAGTTTAAATTCAATGATATAATTCACATAGCATTTATCACAGATAATTCATACACAATCATCATAGATATATCACAACATATCACAGAATATCGCAGAATTATCATCAAATAAATATCACAAACAGATATTCTACATACACAATCCATAAGCAATCATCTTAAATTCTGTAATTAATTCAATTTAAATTAATTACTTGAGAGTTGATTACTTAACCCTGTTTAATTAATCATTGATTAACAGTTTATTACTTATTTCTTTCAAATTGTTTAGTTTATCATTTCTTAATTAATTATTAAATCTTAATTACTTAAATTAATAACTTATTTTATTTCACACTATTTAATTAATTATTTCTTAATTAAGTTATTTAACTTTAATTACTATTCTTAAATCATTAATTATTACCTTAATTATTATTTAATAACTTGATTACTAATTTGTTAACTCCTAATTACTTAATTAATCGTTTATTATTCCTTAATTCTTAATTAAATTAATTAACTAATTAATTATTAATTCACAACTAGTTTATTTGATTAATTAACTATTAATCAATCATTAATTAACTTAAGTAGTAATTATAAACTTATTAATTACTTATAATCCATCACTAATTACAATTAAAAAGTGATTATTCTTAATTACTTTCTAAAGATAATCAATTAATATTGATTATTTAACTTAATTAACATTTAAAAGGCTTCTTTAAATTTGAAGTTCAATTATATTACTAACTACAACTCAAATGTTAATTAACTTTGTGCTTAACTAAATTAATTACCTAATTAAATTAATAATTAAGAGCTTAACATTCTAAAGTATTGACTAAAATAATTAACTTGTATATAAGTTTTTAAATCTTGAAAATGTTAAACATTTTTAAGATTCACAGTGTTTACAGTTTGTTAAAACTGTTTACTTAACTTACTTCAAAAAAAATAAAAACTGCAGTTAACAAAAAAACCCGAGGCTTCCCTTACTTAGACTCGAGAGTTACTTCGATTTACCACTCCTTTTCCCGCGTCACCCCTGAAACCCCTTCTTCTTCTTCTTCTTCTTTTTCCAGTAATTAGTTTAAGTTTTTAACGTAGCATATTAGCATCAGGAAAACCAACTTTCGCATAGAATACACGAACAAAAACCCAAAGCTTCCTCCATTTTCACTCGTGTGCGACTCGAGACGATACGTGACAACAAGCCACGCCGCCACAGACACGACAACCCACCCCAAACGCCACCGTGCACATGCACGGTGGTTCGCCGCACCTCAGGCAACCTCCATCACCTTCAACAAACCACAAATCGACCCAACACTCGTAATCAAAACTCAAATCGCCACGAATTGATCGAATTCAAAATATCACCTAAAGCTCAAAACAAAGGCTCGAACAACCCTGAAAAAATGCTTCGCCCCCACCAACACTGACCACCGGAGGCGAACATACTTCACCAACGCCATGTCCAGACCTCCCACGGCCTTCACCCAAATCCATGTATCACTCGATTCAAACACGGCGACGAAAACGAATTTTTACAGAGTATCCAAAAACGTATGAACGAAAACCTACTATTGCTTCATTCCATAAAGTCTTTCATTAAAAAAAATATTTAACATTTTTCCTATGTTATTACATCTACAAGCTTGCATCATAACAAATTTCAACGATTAAAATTAATCGAATCAACCAAAATTAATAAAAATGTAACTTTTGTTTATTTTCGAACTACACTTTAAATATTGAACTAAAAATCACAATTTTTATGCTAAAAATCTTAACTTTTTGTGTATAATCAAGGTATGAGATCAAATTCACAAATTAAAATATTCACATTTTAGCTTTTAATTTGTTTCATACTTAAAACCTGTATACCCTATTGTTATATTTTACTGTCAATCTGTAAAATCACTTTCAAGTTATGATTTAAGTTTAAACAACCTATCGAGTTAAAAATTCTAAGCTTTGTATATTCATATGAAGATGTATAAGTTTATTTTGCTCAGAAATTAAAAAAAAACAAAAGCATCTCTGAATCACATATTACAGTATATAGAAAACATTAGATATATATGAACTAATTACCAAACTTAAGCTTTAGAAATAGTTAGTTTACTCACTGAACATTCTTGTGAATCAGTAAGCATGAATGTTTGAAGCCTTGTTGCCTTGAAACTGAAGTTTGAAACTGCAAATTTGAATCCGTTTTGCTGTTGAACTTAAATGGGTTTTCCCAAGACAAGATGCTACTAAATTTTCTTCTCGGGTTTTCTTTACAGGTTTTATAAATGAACACAATAATATGAACTTTTTATATATAAAAAGGGCTTTGAATAGTATAGGTATTAACTGGACCAGTTTTTACTTGTTTGACCTGCAGGTTAAATATTTATGTTTGATATGCTATAAATGTGAAATGATATTACAAAATTTCGGTTGTAAGATTTCTTGACAAAGAGTGGTGCTAATTAATGCATGTGTCTTCATTTACGTTAACAAAATCATCATTTGTTTTGCTGTGAAGATATTACATGCAAACATGTACTTATGCAGGTAAGCTTAAGGCTTGTATATGAAGCTATATTTTGTATGAAAACATTTGTTTTATTACTTATAGTCAAACTAATTTATACACACATGTATTGTCAGGTATTGTTTTAACTTGTAGGTAGATTTGGTTTGTGGATGAAGATATTGTGTTTTGTATGTAAATATTTATTCTGTTATCTTCTCATGTAATATTTGTGTCAGGTTTATTATTTTACAAATTTAGTCTTGAATGAAGATATTTGTTTTATAAATACTTGTGTTCTTGCTTCATTTTATCATATACTTTGCTTTTGAATTTTATTATGTATTTTGTACTTTTATACTTGTTTCCATTCTATTCTGTTCTTAAATTTATTCTGTATTTTGTATTTCACTTTATTTCTTGTTTGTATTTATATTTGTATTTTGACTATGACAAACAATATTTGAATTACATTCCAGATGGTGATTTATATTAGCTTTATACATTTGTTTGTATTTGTATTATAACTATAAATATTTAAATTAGGTTCATATGGTTTATTTACATTTATATTTATATTTCATACTTAACTATCACTTTTTAAGTCATGTTTAATACGATTAACTCACATTTGTACTTATATTTATTTATATTTGTATTTTATTTAAATTATATCCTTAAGTTTTACTTAAATTTAATATTTATATTTTATATTGCTAGAATTAGATTTTAATTTTAAACATCATCATCTATAGATATTTTTATTAAATGTTAACAAAAGAAAGTATTTTAATTTAATGGTATAAGATAAATATTATAAAGGGATTTATTTTAAATGTCAAACATTATTATTCATATGTATATTTATCAGATGTAAACAAAGTAAAGTATTTTAATTTACTTATAAAAGACAAATTTTACTATAAATATTATTAAGAGATTTAATTTTAAATGTTCCAAATTAATTTCCCCTTTTAAAATACCAATCCATATGAACAAATGGTAATTATTTCCAAAATCATATTCATTTTAATACGATCAGATTACATTTTATTTAATTAGATTAAACAATTATTAAAATAAACGGGGCCAAAAATCCAGGGTTGTTACATTACCCTTAAAATATCTTCGCAAGATATATTTCTATTTTCAACCCTTTGAAACTAGTTCCAAACAATCTCCCTTTTACGGAATAAATTTCCCAAACATTTTCTATTTCCACTGAAAATAACCATGTCCAAATACTTTAGATTTTAAAACATTAGATCACTTTATTCTAAATATAACTTAAAATATGTTTAAAAATATTTAAAGCAAAACTACTTTATAAAATATAAGCTAATTTTAAAATAAAAGTTCAATTAAACTAAATTTTACAAGAAGGGTTACAAATTCCTATACAATTTTCAAATAAAGCATTAACCAATTATCTTTAAAATAAAACCATTTTGTAAAATATAAATATTACTAATATTCTTTTAAAACATAATACCAATTACCCTTTAAAATAATTATTACTATAACTAATTTAATAAACATTCACTTTTTAAAAAATTTACCACTTAAATAATAATTTCTTGAAACCATTCTTTTAAATCAACTTCAAAACTTCTAACTTTACCTCAAAATCTGCTCTAGAAACGTACTTGGCTTTTCAGGAAAATACACTTCCATTATAGAATAAACCAAAGAATTCTTTTTATAAATCCCGCTGGATTCATCTCAATTCAAACTTACGTTTAAATCCCATAAATTTCTTCCAACACTTTAAAATAAACTCCTTTTACTTTTAAACACATTTCTATTTCCTGGAAATCACTCCCAAAATGTACTTAAAATATTTAAAATATGATTACTAAATTCTTTATCCAAATTATACTTTTGAAATCTATAAAAGTTTCTTGAGTAACTTAAATCAAAAATTTCCTTTTTATATGAAGTTATTATATCATATATTTATATTAAAATTTCCTTTTGAAAACTTAATACAACTCTACCTTTAAGATATTTAAATACCATAATTACTTAAATAAATGTTTACTTACACTTTAAACAATTAAAAGAATATTTTCTTTCTAAAATATTCTAAAACACATTTTAAACTAGCCATTTATATTTTGAAAGTTTTTCTTTAAAACATACAAAATTTACAGGAAAAAGTACACTTCCCATCCTTTAAAAACAATCTTACTATTATTTTTAAGCAATTTGCACTTCTTGTAGAATTCCCACCGGAAACCTATACTTTTAATATTTATCCCCGATAAATATTTCACTTCATTTATAAACCCAGTTTATAAATTTTCATTTCATATTTCCTTTTAAATCAAAATTTCAAAAACACTTTAATAGACTCCAAACCAATTTCCGAATTTAATTCCTTTAAATTCTTTACATAAAAATTTCTTTTATTTCCTTTTAAACCCAATTTATTTTATTTGTATTTTTAAATTCCCAGCTTGTATTCATCCAATCATAGCACAACACAATTAAAATTTCAAATTAACCTATCACAGTATATAAATAAACACATCATCAATTATGAAAATAATTTCTATATTGTGAGGAATCCAGTTGGATCCTTCCAACCTGTTTTCACTGCATCCACAGACGTTAGCATAACAGATAAAATATCATATCCAGACTGTTAATAATATTCACATTCAACCACTCAATCATTCATTTAAATTTTAACTATTTAAATTAACTGGAAATTCCAAATGTGAGTGAGATTAACACACCTTGAGTTTCGACGAGCGTTTTAAATTTTAAATTAAATCGAACCATTCGATTTAATCTAAAGTTTCCACTTGCTTCAAACATCTCCGGACTTACTGCAGCGCGTAGATTGCGTCGCTGCGATTCCGACGCTTCTTGTTTCGTCAATCTGATAACATATGCACAAATATGAATTTTATAGTTTGAATATAATTTAAAACAAAATTCTCTCATTTTCTTATTTATTATTTATTATTTGGGGAAAATCAAACCGTTCGTTCAGAACAGGAAATCACGGCCGAAGCCGTCTTCTTCTCACGTGAGTACGATGCTCAACCACCCAAAATGCCTCCGTTCAGTCCTAAAACGCAACCACTCCACTTGCCGGTAACTCGATCTGAGGTCATCGTTACGAAGCTCACGCTCCGCCGCCCCATCACCTAAAATATTTCTAAGCTCGATGGCCCCCAGGCATTGAAATCCATGTATGAATGGTTCATGGTTGAGCAGTGTTTTCTCTCTCCTCGCCGTGCCTTCTACGATCTCGACCATTGGTATTGTAGAGCTCCTCGAGCTCTTCGATTTACGTTTAGAAGACGAAGCCTAAAAATTGAGTAGATCACGAGATAATTGGTGGGAAAGTTCGGCCATTACTGGCCATTAAAATTGAGGAGGCGACGGCTGTAAAATAATTAGGGTTTCTATTTGGATGCTTATATAAACGTGTACCTATATTATTTTATTATTATTTTCAATATTAACGTGCTATTTCAAACGAATTCCAAACAATACGTGCCGTCTGGCGTTTATAATATTTTACTCGTATTCTGAACACAATGGAACGTGTTTCGGAAGCCAATTCAATCATATGTGGAAGATAGCCTTTTGAATCGAGTTTATATATTAAATTGTCGATTTTAATTTCATTGTGTTTCTCACCCGTGCAGACAAACGGTAACTCCAAACGCTATAAAATTTGAAATTCAATAATAATACACTATTACGGATCCAATGTAACTGGTTTCGTCAAATTCAGAACCTGTTCCCCCGGAAGGCTATTCTAACTCGTCGATAAATTCGAGCGATTTCCAAAATCGTCGAAATCTTTTAAAACTTCACTTTTAAAACTTTACTAACTTTATTATAAATCGTATAGAATTTATAATCATATTTGAAACCATTCTGATTCATTTTAAATCAAAATCTGATTATTTACATTATTAGAATATTAAATTTCATTATTAAAATAATATAAAATTCCAAATTTTAAGCTTGTCGGCTTTTGATTCCATCCAAAAGTCCAACATCATTATTTAAATCCAAATAGACTTAAAATAAATTTTAGAAACCATTTTCATATCTATTTACCTCCAGATTCACAAATTATCCCAATTCCCAAATATTAAATTATTATTATTCAAATTCAATTGAATTACCATATTTGAAATTTAACTAATTTCATTAATTTAACCAAAAATCTTCTTTTTCAAAATCAAGTGTAACAACCCTAGATTTTGCATATAATTTAAATTTGACTTTATTTTATTTTAAAATTATTTTAAACTTGTTTTATTTCAAACATTTCATTTTAAAAATATAAATGTTGATTATTATGTGTATTATAATTTCAAACTTGTGTAAGTTGAATATTTTCCTGAAATGTTGATTTTGGTCAAAATAGTCAAATTTTGATTTTTTTACTTAAAAATTTAAAAAGTTTGAAATTATAAATTTGTTTATTTTTTTTTTATGAAAATAGATTTTATAACATGAATACTACTTTTCGTTTCGTGCAAAACGGATTTAAATTGTGAAAGTTATATTGTTTTCAATATTGTGTGTACATTGAATTATTTAACAATTTTCTTTATGTTAAATTTTATAAATTATATTTTAATTGTCAAATAATGTTCTAATATGTGTTATATGACATGTTAGATATATATTCTATTTTTAAAATCATTTTTTTTGTGATGTTATAATTTTTCCAAAGTTTACTGTGTTGGTTTTTTTTTAAGGCTGTTTTCTTATTTTCTGCTATTTTCTTCATCAAAATTATATTCAAATTTAATTTTATATATTTATTTTGTGAATTCATTTTTATTTTGTGTACTTATCTTTATTTATAAATATTTTTCAAGTATATAAATATTTTCCAAAGTGCATTGAATTTATTTCTAATTTTAAAGTCTGCTTCGCAATTTTAAGCCATTTTCTTAATTTAAATTCTATTTAATTAAAATTTATTTATTTATTTCATTTTAGGAATGATAAGTAAATTATTTTATTTCAAAATTTTTCTTTAGAATATTTTTAAAATGAAGTAGATATTTTTCCAAAGCCATCGATGTTTTAATTGTAATTTTTGAACCCTGTTTTCAATTTTTAAGCAATTTCCTTAATTCTTTTTATATTTTCTTTAAATTTAATTATATATTTTTATTTTATTTCAATTTGTTTCTGTTTTTAGATGTATCTTTGAATAGAAAGAAAAATAAATTACATTTTAATGGGACATTTTGTAATAAAGTTTATTTAACTTGGAATCATAGTTTAATTGATGTCTAAATGAATAAATTTGTAAAGAAATTTGATTGTTTTATTTGCTATGATAAATATTTTATTTATGTAATAGATATGTCTTGAAAAATAAATAATTATGGCTTAAATAGAAAAATGTATTTAATATCACTAAAAATTAGATAATTAAGAATTTGGTTTCCAAATGGAAATTTCATGTGTAACTTATAGAAGGAATATCTTATTATGAAATGGGTATTTTAAATAAAGTGTTAGATTATTTGTTAAATTAAGAGTTAGGTAAAATAATGAACTTTTGACTTATTAAAATGAAGTATAGTTTATTTGGATATTCTATTCATAAAAGTTTTTTTTAATAAATCATAAGTAAATGATATCCAAATGAATATTTTTGAAACTAAACTGATTGAAATACAAATATATCTACCGTAGTACTTTAAAAAGTACTGCTGTTTTTGAAAATATATTGTTTTGGAAATTTTATAATTGAATGAACGAACTTAGAAATGTTACAATTTTGAAATGAATATTATTTGACCTTGAATTTAAAATGGTTTAAATGAAGACTATTTTAAAAGTGTTATGATTTTAGTAGTATGATTTCCAAATGATAACATCTCTAAATGGTTATGATTTCAAAGTATTATGATTCAAAGCATTATGATTAAAATTTATTTCCTTATTTTGGTTTTCAAACTATCTTTTAGTTGTCCTCATTTCCCTTATCTTGCTTCAGACTGGTATATGCATCTTTCTATAATCTTTCTGTTTAGAAATCTTTCTATAATCTTTGATTATCTGCACCTTGCGAAACTTACCTATAACAACAGTTATCAGGTATAATTTTAATCTTCTTGTCATCTTATCTTAATCCTATTTCACTCTATCTTTTTCCGTGCTTTTCTGTACCTCATCCCTTTTCGAGGACGAAAAGTTTTGAGTGGGGAGAGTGTAACAACGCTAGATTTTGCATATAATTTAAATTTGACTTTATTTTATTTTAAAATTATTTTAAACTTTTTTTATTTCAAACATTTCAATTTAAAAATATAAATGTTGATTATTATGTGTATTATAATTTCAAACTTGTATAAGTTGAATATTTTCCTGAAATGTTGATTTTGGTCAAAATAGTCAAATTTTGATTTTTTTACTTAAAAATTAAAAAGTTTGAAATTATAATTTTTTTTTATTTTTTTATGAAAATAGATTTTATAACATGAATACTACTTTTCGTTTCATGGAAAACGGATTTAAATTGTGAAAGTTATATTGTTTTCAATATAGTGTGTACATTGAATTATTTAACAATTTTCTTTATGTTAAGTTTTATAAATTATATTTTTAATTGTAAAATAATGTTATAATATGTGTTATATGACATGTTAGATATATATTCTATTTTTAAAAACATTTTTTTTGTGATGTTATAATTTTTCCAAAGTTTACTGTGTTGGTTTCTTTTTTTTTAAGGCTGTTTTCTTATTTTCTGCTATTTTCTTCATCAAAATTATATTCAAATTTAATTTTATATATTTATTTTTTGAATTCATTTTTATTTTGTGTACTTGTCTTTATTTATAAATATTATTCAAGCATATAAAATTTTTCCAAAGTGCATTGAATTTATTTCTAATTTTAAAGTCTACTTCGCAATTTTAAGCCATTTTCTTAATTTAAATACTATTTAATTAAAATTTATTTATTTATTTTATTTTAGGAATGATAAATAAATTATTTTATTTCAAAATTTTTCTTTAGAATATTTTTAAAATTAAGTAGATATTTTTCCAAAGCCATCGATCTTTTAATTGTAATTTTTGAACCTTGTTTTCAATTTTTAAGCAATTTCCTTAATTCTTTTCATATTTTATTTAAATTGAATTATATTTTTTTTATTTTATTTCACTTTCTTTCTGTTTTTAGATGCACTTTCTGAATTTCATTTTGTTTTATTTGATTTAAAAGGAAAGGGAGTATGGAAGGTTTTAAAAGCTAAGAAACGTAAAGTCGTTTCACCGTTTCTTTTACCGTTTCTTTTTCAGTCAATACATCAGTTATTTTGGCTGTTCCTTATACTACCTTCAGCTGACTTCTTTTTCTTCATTTTCATGTGAATACATCTTCCTCGTCTTATTTTCATGGCTAGAGAAAAATTGGTAATGGCTTCTCTATATTTTTCTACTTTTTCTCCTTCCTTTTTGCCTGTTTTTGCCTTGTTTTGTTTGTTTTGCTCGGCCACCACTAGCTAGCCTTGGACATCACCCCCACCACCTTCTCCTCTTCACCATCCACCACTTAACATCATCTCCTCCCCTGACTTGACCAGGCCGCACCCTCCTCCTTGACAAAACTCCACACAAAAGCCTTGAAAACTCCTTAAAAACATGTTAGCCTAGCCTAGTTGCTTCACTACCTTCATCCACCACCAAGGCCACCACCTTAGGCCACCACCACCACCTTGATATGACCACCACCCATCACCTAAGCTACTGTCTAGATCTGAAATCTGAAAGGATGAGCCCAAACATGCCTTAGCCGAGCCCAAAAAGTTCACCAAAAACTATTATATATGCCTTAACCTTTTATATTCTCTACATTTAAACTCCTACCCACTTCATCACCTTGTAACCACGTCTTTTCCTACCCATACCTGATCCAAACCATGCTCAAACCTGACCTTATTAATCCCCTAGGCCATGCAAACAAGCATAGGAAGTCAAGTGCAAAGTCTTTGGTTTTTTTTTATACATCTATTTCTAACATTGTTAAGTATATCCTGTTTTTGAAACTTATGTTTCATTTATTTGTCTTGTTTGAATGTATCCAAGGCTATAAATCTTTGTCTCTCCACTCTCAAATCATATTCATGCTTTCGTGCCTTCGAAGATCTTTGTTGTGTGTAGTTGTTTGTCATCTCCAGTTAATACAGGTGAGTATTTCTCACCAGACATTATGTACTTATATAAGTAGTAAATTGACACCCTGTGAATCTGTAGAACTATATGATCATGTTATAATTGCTTATATTATTATCATATGATGTTATCACCTGTTATTACACTTATTATATTATATGTTACTGTTATTTCATGCTATTCTGTTTATTTTATCAGTTTATCACACTGCAAATTCCCTGTAAATTAGAAATCACTATGGGTTGAAATGATACATACCCGAACGGACTTTAGAATAAGGGAAAATTGTTATGGGCTGAAATGATAGGCCTGAATGATTTTCAATTTATTTCATTTACTTGGGACTGTGGGTTTGAAATGATAAAACCCGGATTTTCTTTGTAAATTACGGGTTGAAATGATATATTACCCGTATCACTTTTCCTAGTGTAGAAAATTATATACAGGCCCGTAGTTAATATATGTTTTCTAAAAATGGTAAAATTATTTTATAAATGTAGATATTAAAACATTTTGATTTAAATATAATTAAAAAGGATTTTTGTAAAATATTATTGATTTTCTGAATAATTGTAAGAAAAATGAATTAATGAAAAGTTAGAAAATTTTGAACGTAAGTTATTTTGGAAAATTTGATTTAATTATAATTGGAAATTAAATTGAATATGAAATTATGATAAATTTATGATAATTTGAATTTAAATGAATTCAAAGTGATTCTATATCATATTAATGATTTTTGATAAAGTTGAATGTGAAATGAATGAATATTTAAGTTGAAATTTTGAAATATAACTAAAATTGGAAATTTATGAAATTGACTTAAAAGTGAACTTTTAGTTAAGCAAATAAAAATAAAACTAAGTTATATTTGAGAATTTGAACTTAAGTGTTAAGTTGAAATTTAATGCAAGGAATTTAAAACTGAACATTGCAATTTAATAAGTGAATTATTATTAAATCTTGATTTTTGAATGGAAATTTAACTTTATAAAATCATGAACTTGAGGAAAATTAAATGATGTTTATAAATGTGAAAATGTATGATTTTATGAGTTAAAAATGTTTTAAATAAAAAAAATATAATTGGTTGAGAAATTATATTGAATATTTGAAGTTAATTGACTGCATTTTTGAAATGCTATTAATTACAATGTAAATGATATTACAGCATTTGTAAATGCTGTAGTTGATGATAATGAACTAAAAAGCTAAATTGAATTAAAAGCTATTATAGCAATTTTTGTAAGTGCTATAATTTTTGAATTTAACTAAGTTTATTTGAAATTTAAGTAGACCCTATTTCAACATTTTAAAATGTTGTCTTTTGTTAAATTGAACTGTTTTGAATGTATCTTTCCGTAGCGTTTTCTAAATGCCACGAAAAGTGAATTTTCGCTGTTTTGATAAACTTAAGTGAATAAATGAACTTTGGAAGTTGAAAATTTTTAAAATTTAATAATTTAGTTATTGAACATAATAACTTCATTTTAATGATTAAAAATGATTTTTTTGAATATAAACTGTTTTGAAATGTGAGTTGAAATGGTATTTTAAATTGAATAAAATGAATAATGATTTGAAATGAATGTGGTTTTGAAAAGAGATGATATTTTGATATATTAAATGATTGAAATATGGTTTGAAAAGATACGATATTTTGATATATTAAAATGATTTGAAAATGGAGTTTTGAAAGATATGACATTTTGATATTAAAATAGTTTGAAAGGAAGTGCTGAAAGATAAGATATTTTGAACGAAGTTTTGAAAGGTTATGATATTTTGATATATTAAAATGATTTGAAAGGATATGATAATTTAATATAGTGAAATGGTTAGAAATGACTTGATATTTATTTTGATAAATATTTGAATCGAAAGATATGGTATGATGATATATTGAAATGGTTTGGAAATAATTTAGTCTTTATTTTGATAAAGATTTGGGTTGAAATGATATTTTATTTTGAAGTATAAAATATTTTTTTTAAAGTTATAACTACGGGTTATAATAACGATTGGTTGTTAAAGAGACCGGGATTGGATATTGTCTTATAGTCGGCCAATACCGAAAACCACTTTAACAACTGTGTATGCGGTGGAGATTCCAGAATGAAGTAGGATAGTGGCGACGTTCTCGAGGTATATTACGTGGACCCAACTCCCGTTAGTTGGCGTAAATGACTAAAACAGGAGCTATACCGGGCTACACAAAGGGTCGCACCCTTTCATCGAGCTTGCTCCATCGGAAACCATTCTATTACTTTTGCGATTCGATGTGTGGCGCCACTTTGATTCGGGGGTATTGTTCGAGGTGGGCGGAAGCTGCTGGCTTGCCATCGCCACCGGTCCGGGAGTGCAAACGGTGTATCCACCCTGGCATTGCCTCGCGTGCCGTGTCATCTCCTTATCGCGAGCACACTACGATTTTGGTTTTAAAGATCCGACCGCGTTAAGGTTCCCCATCCCCTTAACGCTATTTTCTATATGATTATAATTTACTGATTAGACAATACTGTATATATAGCGTATATTACTACATAGTAAATTGTTTAACGGATCCTTAGAGGATGGGTGGTCCCAAGCATCTTCTAAGTTACTTGTACCTTTGCTGTAGTTCACTTGAGTTGGTTTACATTGTATAAGTATGTATGTCCTGACTCGAGTGTTTGTGTTTTTATTTACGCTCGGGTGAGCCTGAGTTATTCACAGATTTGGATTTCCACTTTCTGGAGATTGGAATCGCTGGAGATTATCTACTTGTCAAGTTTCATCTTTTCAGTTCGGTTGTTCTATTCAACTTGTACTTGGTTATCATATTTAAACTTCTGTTGTACTTTATTTCTTCTATTGTATCTTATGTAACTCTGATATATTTATATAGTAGCTTCATGAAATACTGTCTCTTTTACTTCCGCTGCATTATTATTACTCTGTGTCTGTGATCTGTGATTTTTATTTACTGCATATTCTGAGATTTTCCAAATTTTTATTTACAACGCGGTATTTTGAGCAATTCAATTCCGGCATGAGTGTCTACCTATACACTTATAATGGATGTGAATGGTTGAAAATGCCTGGTTGTTACATCAAATTATAATTCACATTCAACTTTAAAATGAATTAAATGTTCAAATCTAACGACCAAAGTTCTGGGTCGTTACACTTTTGGGTGTCGATCTAATGTTGTTTGGGCCTTTGGGGTCGAACACTTGGAAAGATTATTCTCTTAACATTTTACAATCAGGAACTAATTCTAATATGGAAATCAAGCACAAGTTCAGTTCGTTTTTAAAAGAAAATATTTGATTCGTTTATGGAAATGAACTATTTCCGTAAAGCGAACCATTTATATGGAAACGATTTATTTGTATAATTAGCGCTGAACATCAAAGAAGTAAAACTTGTCGCTATTTCAAAAGTTAACAGTAATCGTTGGACATGACTTTGAGGTAACACTACCTTGACTTGTCCAGTATTATTGTTAACCTAGAAAAAGTACAAGTTGGAATTCAATTAGTGGTGATAAGTATACAATATTTAATTTTCATATATGATCATTTTATATCCTCGATAGTTAGTATCAGCTATCGGTTATTTCAGCTACTTTATTATCATCATTCTAAGATGATTTATTGCTCCGTTGAGCATTGATTATCCTCTGCCCGAAATGACTAAACCAAAATGCATGGTTTTATGAGGGCCTAGTTATGTGGGGTTGCTCCCATTAGGATATTTTCACATCTCATTTAGATTTTTGTGTACCGCCATGTGAAAATAGTGGAGTGTTTTAGATGTGTAATATTCAGACTCTTGGTAAGGTTTGGCGGGATCCGGCTTAGAGTTCCCGAGGTTTTAAGTATATTTCTAGAGGTATACTTCTTTTAAGGGGGATGCACCCTCCTTATCATTTGTTGAAAAATTTTATTTTCTTATTTGATTCGTAAACCCTGAATCTGTTTTTGCTTTAAATTGCCACGAGTAGAGTCAACTCCTCATCGTGGCATTTTAGTATTGATTTAGTCCATTCTATCAACTGTTACTTTATTCAGTCTATTCTATCAAGTCTGGATTGTTGCCTTATTTAGTCCATTCTATCAAGTTTGACTGTTTTCTTTGTTCTATCCATTCTTTCCAGTTTGGATTTTGCTGAGTTTATTTCCATTCTTTCAAGTCTGGTTTAATATTATTTATGCTCATTCATATTTGGTTTTGTTTCCAGATATTTATTTCTGCTCTTGCCTGTATGGATGTTATTCTTGTGAGGTGAAAACCCGTTCCGTGTTAGCGACGAGGTCTCACAGAACTTTTATATATGTTCTCCATTATTCAAGTTATCTCACCCTGGTTTTTCCAGACTGATCCGAGTATTATTTATTTACAATGCTCGGGCCGGACCGAGTATTTTCCCAGGTTGTCCATGGTGTTATGGAGACCTTGAAGGGAGCTTTAGTGTAACGACCCGTAAATTTAACCGGTTTTAATAACGTTACTAATTGAAATTTTATGAAATTTTTAAACGATAAAATTTTGAAATAAGAATTTGATATTTGAAATGCGTCTAGTTAAACATAGCAACTGCTAAATTTTCGTCCGAAAATATGAAAGTTTATTTCGTGCGTAAAATTACTTCAATTTAATCAGTTAAAAGCGATGAAAATAAAACGTTTTCGAAACCTAAATATTTTTACATAGAAAAGTTCTAAATCATCTTCTGAGCAAGATGTCAGTTTGTCATTTTTCCAAATTCGGACATCTTTAGCTCCGCGATCTTATTTTTCTGTGTTTTCATGCATTTTCGCTAGTATAAAAATTTCGAATTTTTATAATTTAATCGTACCACCAATATCTGTGTAGCGTTTTGATCGTCTCACTGTGCTGATCTCTACAATATATTTAATTCTGTATTTTGAAGTCCGATAAGAGATGAAATTTACGAAACAGTAACCGTATCGGCATCCGTTTTGAGTATATACAATGTTCTGTGTCCATTCGCTGAAAACAAGTCACCAATTGTTTTAAATTCTCAGAAATTAAAATTGTGACCTATACCATTCCTATGGTTCCATTTTATTTTGGTTCATTTTTTCTAGTTCCAAAGTACAAAATACAATCTGCCAGCTCAAGTTGCTTTATTCGTTTTGAAAAAGAAAAGGGTTATGCTTGCCTGTTTCAATCTTTCCCATCTTCCCATGCGCCATCTCCCAAAACCAAGCACGGCCATTAAAAAAGGGAAAAAAAGGAAAAGCTACGTCCATTTTCATTCCACCTTCACCTTTCTCATCTTCTACACGAATGTCACCTTTTCTTCCACCGTTATAATTACTAACATCCATTGTGAAAAGAAGAAGCATGATTTTCATCCTCTGGCCTTCATAGCCGAGCCCCTCCATGTGAACTTGCCTCCCCCCTCATCTTCGCATGCAGGCACGTCTTGCCGTAGCCGCACCACCGTCCTCCTCTCCTCCTTTGACAATCCAAGGCCGAAGTCTATAAAAAAACAAAAAAAAAAAAGCTTGCCTCCACTTCACAAAGCTCCACCACCACTTGCCTGCCGTATCACCACTTATTACTCACCAAACACAAATGACCAAATTCATTTTGCCGAGCCCATACTTGGGTTGATGGCCGAAACAACCTTGGCCTAAGCAACAAGGCATGTCTGCCTTCTCCTTAAAAAAAAAAGAGTGAAAGCTTAATTTTTTCTGTAGTTTCATACATGCAGCCTGCTCGGCCACTTCATGGATATATAACTTAGGCCTGTACGTTCATGGATAGCTAGTATACTATGTAAGTATTATATTGCATTTAGTTGTACGCATATATTACTTCGGCTTATATGTTCTGTTTTTCCATAAGATATATAAAGTACAGCTTTTATATTTCTCTTTCTGGTGATGGTTGAAATGTAAGTATATAATGTTTTGAAGAGACTTATAGCATGTAGTATATAAGTGCTTTAATCTAACAGTATGTGTTTTATTTTAAAAATAGAACAAGTTATATATATAGAAGTATTATAATAGGCTGATAGTGTGTAATAGTTTAAAGGTTTACTTTATATATACTTATATGTATTATAGGTTGGATGCATATTTATAATATGGTATGTGAACTGGTATGTATATGTTATAATAATCTGGTATGTGAACTTTATATATATTTATAATCTGTTAGTGTGATAGGATATATAGTTGATGTTATATATGCAAAGTAACAGGCTGTTGTTTTCGTACATCTATAACTTATTGTAAATATATAAAGTGGTTTATATACTAGCTAGTTAGTTATATATACATTGCGAAAGATGTTTGGGCCTTATTTTATAAAGTTACGGTATATTTGGGTTTTGTAAAAGCTTGGGTTCATATTTATACTTTATACACCTTTATATTGTTTGTTGACGCTGTCATCAATCGAAGAAAAAAGAAGAAAAAAAGATTTTTGTTATGATGTGTTGTTGGTAAATGTGATTGTGTAATAGCATATACATAGATTTTATGTTTTGGTTAGTGCTATACCATTGAATAGTATATAAATACTGTAGTTTACCCAGTGCGTGCTTTATTTGAATGCATATATGTATATTATATACAAGGTTTAAACAGTTATGTATATATAAGTTATAAATCTGTTTAAAGGGTTGCATTTAAGAGTTTGTTACACATGATTCCTTAAACATGTATGTCTGCATATATTATGTTTAGTAAGTTTTTCACATATTATACTTATAAATATTGTAAAGTTTATCAAGTTTTCATTTGTTTCGCATGTAAATATATTTGCTTATAGTATATCTTACATGATATATAAAGTTTACTTGAGTTTAAGATATAATGCACTGTTTGTCTGTATAACAGATGTTAGTTTAAAAGAAATATTACATATAGTTTTACAGTTTATAGTTTTACAGTATATGTTGCGTTTGGGTTGGTTTGTTTATGCATTTTTTTAATATTTGATATTGATTTAATAAAATAATCGTATTAATAATAGCATATATGCATATCTTCTTCCAATTATATCAAACCGATTCTGTTTCTTTTTCATCGATTCCTCTATCAGCTTATCCGTCGAATTCGTGCCCATCTTGATTGCTTTGGAATTCGTGCTTGGAATCGCAACTCAATTTCAGTATCTGTATCAGTGTGCGTATCCGCGTCGACCTCTCGATCATCTATAGCCTCGAAAGGTGAGCAATCACTCACGATTAATGTTCTTTTATTTATTAAATTTGATTTCAATTGATACGACAATTGAAATATGCTGCTGTTATCTATTGCACTGTTATTTATGTATCAGTTCACCTTTGACATCTGACACCATTATCTGTTATTTACACGATGATAAATCCCGTTTGATGGATAATTGATTGATTGTTTGTTATTTATATTGGATGTTAAATTGTAATGTATAAGTGATAAATATTATGCAATTGAATTTGACGTAGGTTAGTTAAAACTTAAATCGACATTTGTGTTGAATTTGATTAGTTAAATTTGTATAATATGACCCCTCAAATGTTAAATTAGTTGACACGTAGGAAAACGGTTAATTATCCTTGAACCATTTGAATGTACGTTGTTTAAATTGATGTAGTAAAAATTGAAAATAAATGACAAGTGAAAAACCGTATAAATATTAATGTAATAATCTTTAATCTACATGAAATGATAGTGTAGATTCTAAAAATAATTAGATTAATTTGCACAAACAACAATGTAAATTAATACGATTATTTCGGGATTATTTGAATAGATTATTGGATTATTATTGCTTGTTCTTATTGCTTGTTTATATACTTTGACACCATCCCAGTTATCACACTGCAAGTTCTCTTTGCTATGCTTTAATTTTTGAATTGAAATGGAATCGGGTTGAAATGATAAATACCCAAATAACTTGACTTAGGATAGAAAATTTAACTAAACCCGATTGGTCAATGATTTGATTTGAAATAAAATAAAGATTTTAATTGAATTATAATAAGGTTTTGAAACAAAATTGGAATTTAAAATTTTAATGAAAAGAAATGTGAATACTTGAAATTTGAAACAAAATATTTACATAGTAATTGATGAAAGAATGTTGTTTAATTTAAGAAATTATTTAATTAAGTTTGAAATTATTTCATAATTAAGTTTTGAAAATATTTAATAATTAAGTTTGAAATTATTTAATAATTAAGTTGGAAATAATTTAATACTTTAGTTGAAATTATTAAGTTTTGAATTTATTTAATTAATAAGTTTTGAAATTATTTAATAACTGAATAAGATTGGATTAATTGATAATTAACCAATATTTGAATTCTTGATAAAAGAAATTGAACCTTTGAATAAGTGAATTTGAACTACGTTAATAAATGAAATTGGATTTCTTTATTAATTAAGTTGTGGAAAATTTAAGTAAGTTAATAAGTGAAATTGAACTGCTTGAATATGTGAAATTGAGTTTCTTTATTGAGTTTGGAAATTTGTAACTAAGTAAAATATGTGGAATTGAATTTCTTTAACAAGAAATAAAATGTGATTTATTGAAATTAATGTAAGTCTTGTAATTTAAAGAATTGATTTGACGAATCTAATTTAATTCAATTTGAAGTTTTGATATAATGAAGTTGAACTTAAATAATGGATTTAGTAAAGTGGAAATTAAATAGAAATTGTTTTGAATGACAAATTTACTTAATGAAGATTTAATGAATCGATCAATGAATTTAAATTGATTTGAATGTTAAATTAATTTAAATGTTTTCGGAATGAAACTTATATTCGAACTTGAATCGATATTGAATTGATTAAATAAAATTTGAAATAGAATTATAAGATTTTGAAATGGTATTTTGGAAGTTTTAAACGTAAATTATGGAAATTGATATAGAATGACAAATGAAATAATGATTTACAAATCCTAATTGAAATTGAAATTGATTTGGTTTTGAAATATATAAACGACCAATCGGCGTAATAATTACAAAAGTTATTAAAGAAACCAGAATCGGTTATGGACATACTCTCTTTCTAAACCGAAAACCACTTTAATAACTATACGCGGAGTGTGATCCAGAACAAGTGGTTGGAATGATGTACGTGACGACTGAAGAAAGAGAACGAAAATGGATAGTGTAACGAGACGGATTTTGCCCGCTCGAAAATCGACATCCATACTTCAAATCGTATTCGAATGCCATAGATTCGACCGTTCAAATCCGATTCGCCGGAGCTTATAACAACATTAAGTAAACAACACAGCGGAATAAAAGAATAATACATTGATATACAGCTTTGATACAATATCTGATACAACAGATAATCCAGTAGATATCAATATACATCAGAGATATGATGCAATAAATAGCAGCGGAAAAATATAACTCATAGATAGTCTTCAAAAGAGAACTCCTAGAACTGCAACTTCATTTCCAAGAATCAATCCAGCAATAGCGCGAACCCCCAATAACGATGCACCAAGCTAGGTAAGACTGGTGCGAACCAAAGACTGAACTAACTCCAGATAATCCACTATATCTAACTATCTGTAAAACCCAACTCTAGACTGCTCGTGTAGAAAATATAATGAGCACCCAGAGTTTAGGAAAGAAACAATAAACTCCGGATCAGTCCTGGGACTGGTGTGAGCAACAAAAACAGTTTATCTTTTAAAACATTCAACAAAAGATTTTCAAAGTCAATTCGCAATGCTTTTTAAAAATGAGATTACCATAAGGCCTCCCGCACACACACACAATGCAAACGCAGAATCGGAGGAGATTCTCCTTATGATAGTCAAAGATGCTTGATACGCATTAAAAGAAACATTTGGTATTATTACTAGTGCATAGTGTAAGAAAAATTCATTTCGAAAGTAGAATATAAATCTTAGCCAGCATACGACCATTATCGTATGCCTACTATAGCTAACCATGTTCAATAGCAGGTTACCGCCACATTCCATGGCAGGTTATACAACTAAAACCGTACAAGTCTCGTATTGTTTCTTTGGATTTCCAACGAATGATCAGGCCAAGGAACTTCCCATTGCCACATGAGAATGCCTCTGGATGGACATCCTCGAGAACCAAACCGGATCTCTACCAACACAAGGCTGGGTTACCCCTAACTGAGTAACAACTGACCGAATATGCCATCCCTCGGTCCTTTGGGACCTTTCACCGAGCGCTCGCAATCAATTCACACAATCATAAAGTGTTTTCAACATGAGTAAGTATCTGGGCTCCATACCATGATACCACCCTTTTCCAAAAGGAAATGCACATATCCTAAAGGGCGCTACCCCTCATAACCTTGCCGCATCTTTCCTTTTTTGACCATTCCCGAGGTGTGAGGCTCGACGAAGTCACGTCCACAAAAACATACTTTATACAAAAGCCATGCTTTGGGTCAATAAATGATCATAGAAATGATCACCAGGATAGACGATCAAATAAATGATCCTATCACAAATAATCAACACAATGATCATTTCACAGCAACACTCAGCATGTCACATTACCAAATTGGGAATATATCGCTGATAACCATCAACTATATAACCTCTGAGCTCGTACGTCTCAGAGAAGGGTGTTAAGCTAAAAGAATAAATTCTCCGCCACCAATAGAAATATATTTGAAAGAAATCTGCTTTATATCTCAATTTGTAACGTCAGACATACAATCCATACAGGTCTGTTCCGGGATCGAACAGAACCGAAGGCACTTACAAAGAAGTCCTTGCAATCCGGATATTCACTAATCACGTTCGGACTTCCCATCACAGATGGAGTCTCTATACCGGGGACCAGTCGATGCAAAGACATTCGACGAGTTGTCCTTTCGTTTTCAAAAATATCCGGTCTTCAACACCGGTCTTCAAATGCTATCCATAACGACATATCACATATTCGAAATGGGATATATGACACAAAGGTCCTCTCCCGGCTAAACCGAATAGTGAGCGCAATATTTACAAGAAATATATGGATATTGGGATTTCAATTAAGTCACAACTTATTACCCAAAACTTTCTTCCAAATGGTTTAAATCAATTACCATTTCAAATCTTTAAAACAAAAAGATTTATTTCAAAAAGATCCATCCATAGATTTCCAAAACAATTTCATTTCGATAGGATTAACCCGTTAAATCTTTAAATCAAAGATTTAACTTGTAGCTTTCAAATCGTTTCTATAACTTGGAAATCATTTTCATTTTAAACTAGAAATCTTTTTAACACAAATTGGAAGTTCATTTCTTATGTGAAAGCTTTTATTATGAGAAAACAAACAGTTTTCGTTTCAGAGAAATCCAATTAATTTACACGAGTTAAAGTTCTTGAATTATATTCACATTCCTAAATCAATACTTTTAAAATAGTTTAACCCGTATATAACTGGTATAACATTTTTAATCCCTAGTTTTAAATCATAGAATTCAATTTCAAATCTTGAATTTAAGTTCAAATCAAAATTATTCAACTTCATATTTTATCGAGTTATTCAAAATAAATTTCATCTATGAAATTCCATTTCAAAAGCTTTTCACTTTAAACCCAATCCATTTCCAAAACATTTGAATTCAAATATTCAAATTTAAAACTATTCCAAAAATCTGTGACTCAATCGATTTCCTCGTGAAATCCATATTTGTGTGTGTATAAGTGTGGTCAAGGGGTTTAACACAATAGTGCAACATCATTCAATCATCACAAATCAACTATAACAATATATCCGATAAGCGATATAAACTATAACGCTTATCTTCTTTCACAGATCACAGATATATATACAGATGTATCATCAATAAATGAATAAAATTATACATAGCACAATCAACAGATCAAAATATCACAGATCAGATAGGACAATCAATCAGGGCATTTCATACAAAATAATCATTCATAAGTAAGGTCAAGCATTTAATAATCATTTATAAGCAGGATTAATAAATTATTTAATGCTAAGTAATTCAATTCATTTCCAATTAAATTAATTACTTATGAATAAATTATTCAATCTTATTTATAAATTACAAATCATTTGATATAAATAAATTTATCAAACACTTTAATTAATTAAATTATACCTAATTAATCATATTAATTTAAATCAACCTTTAAACCAATTACTTAATTAATTAACCTTAATAAATCAAAATATCCAATAAATTAATAATAATAAGTGATTAATTCTTAATTACTTTCATTAAGTAACTACTTTTAAATCATTTATAATTGATTTTCTAAATTAATCCTATTAATTATTAACATTAATCACTTTAATTAATTACCTAATAATCCTTAGTTAATTATCTGATTAACTAATAATATTTCTTAATTACTTTCTTAAGAAATTTTCTTAGGTTAAATCATTATTAATTGTTTCTAATTATAATTTAATCTAAATCATTAATTTGAAATCAAATAAATAAGTCATTCCTTAATTCGCTTATAAATTAATGACTTTATTAACATTCAAGTGTATTTACACATTACACTTCTAATTTTAAATTCAAATTCTATTGTGAATTTAAGATTCAAAATGTTTAACCATTTAAACATTAATTCAAATTTTTTTTTATTACTTTATAAGTCTTAAATAATTATAAAGGACATTCGTTTCTTATGTAATAAACTTATATAAGGAAAAGTTTCAAATTAAATCACTTAATTATTTTAAAATCAAGCTTTAAAAATAGTTTTACTTACAATCTTAAGCCAAACAAATTTACTAACTTTCATTCAATGTTAATTGATCTTAACCCATGACTCACATTAAAGTACTATTTCACTTCTTTAATATTACAACTTGAAATTTGTTTTGGGCTTAAACCCATTTTAAAGCAAACCGAGCAACCCATTTTTCTCACTCGAGTCAACTCTCGTGCCCCAACTTCTTTCTTCTTCATCTATTTTTTTTTTCTTCTTTTCTTTTTTTTTCTTTCCCGGCCCATCTATTCTCGGCCCATACCCTTTCCTTTCCCTTCTTCTTTACTCTTCCCAGTTTTCTTTCTTCCTTTCTTATATTTTCTCTTTTTTTTTAAACTGTTAAGTAAAAAAAACAATAAGGCACGAACACTCACGCAAAAACTCGAGTCAAGCCACGAAAATCCCGAGCTCCACTTCGAGTTGCCTCGAAGCAACGTTCCCTGACACACGACCAACGTCGTGTACGTGCACAGATCGTCAACGATGATCCTACCTCCGGCGACACCATCAACAAACCACGATTTGACCTACAACTTGAAATCGAAACCCATTATTTCGAATAACAGTCGAAATCGAAAATTCACCTGAAGCTCGAACCAAAAGCTTGAATACTCTCCAGAAAAACGTCACGTTCGACCAACCCCGACCCATGGAGGCGATGAAACTCCGTCCACGTCATGGCCATACTCTTCCCTACCACCTTCCAGAACCGCGAGAAGCTCGATCAAGTCACGGTGACGAAAATTACGTTTTAACAGACCCCAGATAAAACTCAAACCAAACCCTATATTCGAATCGACCCTAAAATCCTCGCATTGAATAATTTTTTTTTCATTTTTCTTATCGTCACCGAGGTTCATACAAACTTCAAACCAAATTTCAATGATTATTATTGGATCGTTTGCCGGAAATTAGAAAAAATGTAAATTTGGTTAAATTTCGAACTGCTCTTAAACTACTTAAGTTAAAATCATCATATTGCTTTTAAAAATCATCACTTTGTATGCTTATTCAAATTATACAAATGAATCAATGTTTAAAACTATCTGAATTCATCATATTTTGGACTATTTCCTGTAAAACTGGGTTTACAAAACCTGTTCTTCATCATTATGCAGAAAACAAAATTTTATGCCGAAATCTAAGTTTAAACAAACTTGATTATTGATGATTTTAAGCCTAACAAAAATTAATGATTATATTTTGAGTCTGGATTGAATATTTTTGACCCTGTAGCTTCTACAGAGAATAACAAAATGTCACAAAACAAACACGGAATCTATATTTAAAACCAAACATATACCGACTATATTATCACTGGATCTTGTAACGTTTTTAATTAACTTAAAGCTTTGAAGTGTATGTTTTACTCACCTGGCTGATGAAGCAGAAATAAAAACTTGATAGGTTGGAAACTGGAAATTGAACAGAGAAGCAATCCAATTTGTGTTTTTAGCTGCCTGAAGCTTTAAATAGTTTGAATTTTGTTTAAGTGTGAATATGATATTTGCTTCATCCATTTTTTCTCAGTTTTGATGGATGAAACAAAATGAGGGTTGATGTATAAAAAGAAACTTACAAGTGATATTACCTTTTGTACAACAAGACATGGCTGAGGATGCTTTCATTATGCTGTTTTACAGAGAAGTTACTCTTTGCTTGTACTTGTTTATGCATATTTATGTATTTGTTTACTTGTTTCATTCCATGTTTATATTTGTACTTGTTTTCCTTAGTTACAGCCTACATTTTATTCTTGCTTTACCAGGTTTGTTTTTACTCCTATATGTACATAACATAACTTGCTTGATTTAATTTACAAGCTCTTGTATTTGATTTGTTACTTTTTCTTTTGTTTTTTTTTATCTTTTGTTTTGTACTTGAATATACATGTTAATGTATTTGTTTACTTCAGCCTTACTTCGGCTGAGATGAAAAATGTGTGCTAGGATATTTTTATGTACTTGCTTGTTTTATTTGTTTTGGTGAGCATATTGTTTATTTAGCTTGCTTTGTCCTTAACATCCGTTGATTAATTTTACACAAATCTGGTTTTCTTCCATAAGCTTTTGCATATATGTTTGTTTAAGTGTTCATGAAAACATATTTTTGTTTTAGTCCTTTGTATTTTATTTGTTTGGTTTATTTTCGTCTACATTCTTTTCATATTTAAATGTATTTTATTTTCTTTAAATCTTCTTGTTTTGTAATACAAATAATTTCTATTTTATTATGTTGTTAGAATTTCGCAAATGTTCTACTTCCTATTTTTTTTTTATTAAAATTTATCTCATATTATTTTTCTATTTCTCGTTTAAATATTTATTGTTATCTTACTTTAATATTTATTGTCTTATATTATTTTATATATTTTAACCATCAATAATAAATTAACAATTCACTTATTTATTCATTTCGTACTTGTGTCAATGTATATACTTTAATATTTATTTTTCAAACCACTAATATAAGATTTAAATTCAAGTAATTTAACACATTTTTATTTGAGATCGGGGAAACTCGCATCAATCCATCTATACATTTCACAATTTTAATTCAAAAATTCGATAAATTATCAATTTAAATTAAATTAAAATCTAGGGTCGTTACAGATAGCCTTGACACTTGTGTCAAATTGGAAATGACTAAAACAGGAGCCGGGCCGGGCCAAATGGGGTTAGCCACCTCGAGCGAACACACTTCTTCGTAAACTACTCATTACTTGTTATTGATTGGTGCACCCTCGTAATTTTGGGAGTGTTGTTTCGCGGTGTTGCGATCGTTGCGGCGATGCGTTTTCACCAGTCCGAATCAGGCAAACGGTAGTTTCACTACCTTGGGTGTAACATTCCTGAATTTTGAACGAGTTTAATTTGACAATTTATTTAATTTTGAAATTAAATTGTGAATTTAATTATGAAGTGATTGAAATTATCTTTTGAGAATAAACATGACTTGTAATAAAATTAAAACAAACATTAACAAGATAAAATTTCATTTGATAATACATTTTCTTTTAAAATTTATATGAACTAAGTTGTAAAATTAATTGAACTTAAAGACCAAAACAAAATTTATAAAATAAATTCAAGACAAGGTTAAAAACATAAATATACAAAATTTTAACAAATGTAAGCTATAAGACAAAGATTAACAAGTGTAAATGAATGTTACAAGTGGCAAACTTGATTTTATCTTCATTAAAAAGAAAAAAGAAAAAAAAACAAACAATAACAAATCTGAAATAAAAGAAAACAAATAGAAACCAGGCTATTGTTCTTCACTACTCAAACCTTGTTTTCCAATTCATTCTCAAACTGAAAAATATATCAAAATCTGAGAATGAACAAACTACAAACCAGATTTCCAAATTCATACTCAAAGTATTTCAAAGATTATCAAGTTGCTGTTTCAAAATCTGAAGAAAAAAAATTAAAATCTGGAAACTCTGTGCAAGGAAATACAAATTCTAGTAAACATTTTCAAACCATTTACCTGAAATCATTTTCAAAATGAAAAGGAAGTCAGCATTTCCATTTCAATCTGGAAAAGGCTCTGCATGCAAACCTGGTTTTATCTTCATTTAGAAAAAAAGAGAAACAAAACCAGATCTGGAAACAGAAATAAGATCAAAGCAAGAAGCAAGTTAAAGTTTCTCAGCAACAAGAAGTAATCAAACAACAAGTTCAAAATTCAACCTGAGCATTTAAATCTGAAGCAAGTTGAAGATCTGGGAAACAAAACAAAAAGAAAATCTGGAGCATGCCACCTGAGAAAAAAAGGCAAAATTTAAAACTAGAAAAAAACAAATGAAGAAGGAAATTAAAAGCAAACAACTTGAACTTGTCAGAGAATAATGCAAAGTGAATTCAAAATCTTCAACCTGGGAAAACTAAAGATTTGAAATTTGGAGTCATGCAAAGGAAAATCAGAAGCCACAACTTGATATTTTAAAACCAGGGAAACAAGACAGTGCAGATTCTATCTAAAAAAAAAAGAGATAAGTAAATTTTCTTAAACTTTGAATTTCATATCAGTGTTAAAGTATAAATTTAAAACAATTCAAACAAAAAAAAATCAAAAAAATGCAGATTCGACTTGAAAGCCAATTTGAAATCTATTCTAAAGTCTGGAGCATGCAAGCATGCATCTGCATTTCAACCTGCGAATCTAATCAAGCCGGGAAAACAAATTCAGTGCAAAGAAAAAAAGAAAGAGAGGGTTCAGGCATTTGGAACTGTCAACACTCCTATGTCTCTGTTCTTCTCTGAGCAACAAAACGGTGAGCAAACACTTTCACCTCTGCTTTTATGGTTTGATGCTTGTGATGAATGAGGTTATGGGATGTTGCTTAGGTATTGAGTAAACTTGCATGCTTTAAATTAGAAGATGAAAATATATTATAAATCTGCTGTGTACATATTTATGAATGCATGTTGGTTATACTCTGCTGTGACTATGAATTCATTTTTTTTTCCTATTTAAAGGAATTCACAAAACCTGTTTAGAATCTGGTTAGTATAGGTTTTAAAGTAATTATAATTTGTTTGTTTACTTTAGGTTAGTAACAAAATATTCTTTTTGGTAAAATGTTTATTCTGCCTGGGGTTGTCTAAACTTAAGTAAGAATGTGTTTTTCTTAAGTCAAGATTTAAGTTTTTAGGTGAGTTAAATACAGGGTGTATCTCTGTAAACACATGCAATCTTATCATATGTAGTTCTAGATCAAAATCAAACACATTAAATCCAGATTCATAAACTTAATTCATTGACATAAATATAAATTATAAATCAAATATTAATATTTTTAAGTGTTTGTTTCATTTACTGTCTGGACTGAAACAATAATATGAATTTGGGGCAAATGTATATAATCTGTAGCTTAAGGGAACTCAAATTTATTTTGAGTTATCAAGAATGGGTCATAGATCTTGGAAAAAATAAAAATAAAAAAATCAGAGAAGTGATTAAACTGATTTGATTGAGTGTAGTTTTAAGTTTCTTCAGTTAAACCTAGTTTAGTATTGGGTTGAGCTTTGAGTCAGTTTGAAGTGGTGGGTTGACCGAGAGCTTTGGCGTTTTGGATATGGGTAGAGGGTGTGTAGAAGTGTTCGTGGTCGAAGAGAGTGGATGTCAGGTGGTCGGAGATGAGAGTTGAGGCCGCTGACAGGTTTTGTCATAAAACCTGTTTGAAAGTTTACAGGTTTTGAAAATTTGGTGAACTTTTGAATGCTTGATTTTTGATCGATCTGGGTTGGAGTTGGAGTAGTGGTGGGCTGCTGGAGTTGATTGGATCATCTGAGATGATCGGCAGAGGTGGCGGCGATGGAATCACTGGTGAACTGGTTGGTATGGGAAGTTTCAGGGGATACTTTGAGTTGCTCGAAGAAGTTGTTAAATGACTCGAAGCAAATGGTTTTTAAACTCGAAGTGGGAGAGCATAAAACCCGAAGTAAAAGTTATGTTTCTCGGGTAACCTGTAGTTTACAGATTACACAGCAAAACTGTGTTTTGTTTTAAAAATTTGGGTTTTAAAACTTTTTAAAATCTGGGTTTGTCAAATTTAAAAAAATCTGTAGTTATAGGTTTTAAATAAGGTTTAGGTTTAAAACTTAATTTTAAAACATAATTCAAGTTTGAATTACTTTGAATTTAAATTCCAGGTTTGAATTTGAAACCTGTTATCTGTTTCCTGCAAATCAAGGTTTAAGCTCTTTTAAATCTGCAGTTGTGGTTTTGAGTAAAATTTAAGTTCAAATTTAAATGTAAGTTTAAAATTCTCATTTGATTTTAAATTCCAATTTTTTTTTTTTATAAAACAGAAACTTAAGTTTTAAATTTAACTTAATTAACTATTTTATTTTGTGTAAAATAGTTGGAACTTTAATAATGAAGTTTTAAAAGGTGATTAAGATTTAAGAATTAAATTTAAACTGGAATCTGAGTATAAATGAAGTTCAGTTTCAAATTTAAAATAAAATTTAAATTTGAAAGTTTTAAAAACATAAATGATTTAAAACTTCTAAAATTTTGAAATAAATTTAATTTCAAATTCTTATGATTTCATTTTTAAGTCAAACTTTTGTTTTGACTTGTAATTTTAAATAAGTTTTAAATTATTTAAAACTTTGATAAGTTTAAAATTTATTTTATTTTAAATTTGAATTTTAAATTGAAATTCAAAGGTAATTTCAAAAGCACTTTGTTTTGAATCAAATTGTTTTAAACATAATTAAGTTATGTTTTACTTTGGAAATTTGATTAAGAATTATGTTTTGGAATTTATTAATAAGGGTAATTAAGATTTGTTAATTAATTTAATTAATTAATTGAATTTGGGATTAATAATTGATTAATGATTAAATCATTTTGGAATTAAGATCATTAATTAAATTTTAATTAATGATAAATGAATATTAATTATGTAATTAAGTTTTAAATTAAGGGTAATTAACTTTATAATTAACTTTAATAAATAAATGATTAAAGATAATTTAATTGGTAATTAATTTAAGTTAATTACCTTATAAAATAATTAAAGAATGGTTAATGAAGGTCATTAACCAGGATTATTTAACAATTAATTAATTTGGTTAATTTTATTTATTAATTAGATTAATTAATTTAATAATAATCAATTATAAATGGATTGAGTAATTACTTGATAAAGAAATTAAGAAATTAATTACTTAATATAATTAATTTAATTGAATGAGATTGTTTAATAAAGTTTAATTAATTTTAAACATTTGGGTTTTATAAATAACTACTTTATGTAATTAATGATTTGGAAATTTCATAGTTAAGTAATTGTTTAATATTTACAGATGTAATTAAGTGGAGATGTTTAAGTGAGAGATAATTTGGATTAATTATTTAGTAATTAATCAAATAATTAATTTAAGAGATTAAATTAAGGATAATTAATTTGGGTCAATATAGTAATTGAGTTGTTAATTACTTTGAGTAATTAATCTAAGAAATAATTTAGATCATTAATTATTTAATTAGTGATGTAATTAAGGATGATTAATTAGGATTAATTAATCAATAATAGGTAATAAATTAATGTAATTAATTTAGAAGTAATTAAAGAAGCAATTAAGGGTAGTTCATTACTAATGGAAGTGATTGTGTGAGGAATAGATTTAAAACCACATAGATTTATTCATCTTAATTGTAGATGTTTGATTGCCAATTGAATGCTTCATGATGGATTGATATGTTTTGTGATGCTATGTAATGCTTTGTGCTGGGCTATTTTATTTGAGACGTATATATTGTTATATGTATATGCAACCCCTTGACCCATAGAACGACATTTGAATTTCGATGCGACAGGGAGTCGGATTCCAATTGGTTACCCGAAACCCACATCGAATCATATGAGTGAATCTTTGTGATTGATAAATTCATCTTATCTATGAATCTATGAATAAAGATAAGCGTTATGGGTTATATCGCTTATCGATATGATTGAATCGGTGATGATGATGTTGTGCACTATTGTGTTGAACCCCTGGACCACACTTATACACACACAAATATGGATTGCACGTGGAAATGGGTTAAGTCACAGATTTTTGAAATATATTTAAAATTGTATTTTTGAATCCAAAATAGTTTTGGAATTAGAATTGAAGCTTTTGAAAATAAAAGTTATTTTGAATAACTCGATTGAGTTTTGAAATTTAAATAATTTGATTTGAATGCAATATTTGAATTGAATTCTATGATTTTGAAAACTATGTTTAAAAAGTTATTCAACTTATAAATGGGTTTATATGGGTTTTTTTAAAACCATTTTTAAAGGTGATGTTTTGAAATTTTAGTTTAACCCAAGACTTAAACTGGTATATATTTGGATTCTTTCTGAAAACGGAAACTGTTTGTGAGCTTTCACAAAAGAAATGAATTTCCAGTTGGTGTTAAAAGGACTTCAAGTCTAAAATGAAATGGTTTCCAAATTATAGATAAATCTTTGGAAATGGGTTTGAAAGCTATAAATCTTTAACTTTAAAGATTTAATTGGGTTAATCCAATTGAAATGGGAATTGTTTTGAAATCTATGAATAGATCTTTGTGAAACTTTGTGAAATAAATCTTTTTGTTTAAAGATTTAAAAAATGGTAATTTGTTTAACCATTTAAAAGAAAAGTTTTGGATTTTATAAGTTGTGACTTAACTAAAATCCCATATCCATATGTTTTAAAATATGGCGCTTACTATTCGGTTTAGCCGGGAGAGGACCTTGTGTCATATAGCCCATTCCGAATAGTGATACGACGTTATGGATAGCATTTGAAGACCGGTGGTGAAGACCGGGTATTTGTGAGAACGATAGGATAACCTGTCGATTGAATCTGCACTGAGTTGCTCCGGTATAGAGTTCTCCCTAAGTGATGGGAAGTCCGATCGGGATTGTGGATACCCGGATTTGCAAGGGCTTCTTCGGAAGTGCCTTCGGTTCTGATCGAACCCGGACCAGACTTGCTTATCTAGGTGAAACGTGATGGGGGGTTCTCGCTTTGCGTTAGGTGGCGAACGGGAGACTCTTACCCCTACACGTCCTCTTTACGGGGTTGGTTAGGCGTAAGCCGTGACAGTCGAGAGGCTGGCCGTAAAAGCAAGGTCTGGGGTACCAGTGTAAGCCACGGTGGGGCTGGGATGGTTGAAAAGCCTATCGGTTACTGCTGACGGAAATGAGGTTCTTTACATTTGGTATCAGAGCTGATGGTTAAAACCTTAGCTCAGGAGTATAACACATTAAGTAACTCGTTAGAGATAGGGTGAAGTATACCCTAGAATGAGTATATCTCCAAGATATCCGTTCGAATGTCTCAGTAAATTCTTTTACTATCCACTGATAGTAAGTATGAGTGCAAGAAGAGAACGAGATAGGGGACAGGGGAATACGACTTCAAATGGTCAATACCCTGCAATAGCGGAGACAACTTTCTCTATCAATTTTCTTTGATTCGTCTTCTCAAATCTTTGATGATTCTTGGTAGATCCAGGAAGAAGCTTTGATATATTTGCATGGGACATAAACTCCAGACGGGTTAGAATTGTTTGTATGGATGAATTGTTTGCTTTGGTTGCTATGGTTGGTAGTTATATTTTGGTTGTTTAAACTAAAAGATTTGGATTGCATCCATATATCTGTTTATTCTATTGGGTCCAGGTAAATTCTACAAACGGTTAGTTATCCTTCGAACTGACCAATCACCTGTATATTCGTAGTTCTGGTGACTCGACTATCCTTGTTCGTTCTTGATATTCTGATTTGGTAAGCCAAATGCAGAATAAATACCCAGTTTGATTTGGAAACGGTACCTCTATCTTTGTGTGTCCATTCTTTGTCGTCCCCTACTTATAAATTTCGAGGACGAAATTTCTTAAGGGGGGAAGTCTATAACATTCCTGAATTTTGAACGAGTTTAATTTGACAATTTATTTAATTTTGAAATTAAATTGTGAATTTAATTATGAAGTGATTGAAATTATCTTTTGAGAATAAACATGACTTGTAATAAAATTAAAACAAACATTAACAAGATAAAATTTCATTTGATAATACATTTTCTTTTAAAATTTATATGAACTAAGTTGTAAAATTAATTGAACTTAAAGACCAAAACAAAATTTATAAAATAAATTCAAGACAAGGTTAAAAACATAAATATACAAAATTTTAACAAATGTAAGCTATAAGACAAAGATTAACAAGTGTAAATGAATGTTACAAGTGGCAAACTTGATTTTATCTTCATTAAAAAAAAAAGAAAAAAAAACAAACAATAACAAATCTGAAATAAAAGAAAACAAATAGAAACCAGGCTATTGTTCTTCACTACTCAAACCTTGTTTTCCAATTCATTCTCAAACTGAAAAATATATCAAAATCTGAGAATGAACAAACTACAAACCAGATTTCCAAATTCATACTCAAAGTATTTCAAAGATTATCAAGTTGCTGTTTCAAAATCTGAAGAAAAAAAATTAAAATCTGGAAACTCTGTGCAAGGAAATACAAATTCTAGTAAACATTTTCAAACCATTTACCTGAAATCATTTTCAAAATGAAAAGGAAGTCAGCATTTCCATTTCAATCTGGAAAAGGCTCTGCATGCAAACCTGGTTTTATCTTCATTTAGAAAACAAGAGAAACAAAACCAGATCTGGAAACAGAAATAAGATCAAAGCAAGAAGCAAGTTAAAGTTTCTCAGCAACAAGAAGTAATCAAACAACAAGTTCAAAATTCAACCTGAGCATTTAAATCTGAAGCAAGTTGAAGATCTGGGAAACAAAACAAAAAGAAAATCTGGAGCATGCCACCTGAGAAAAAAAGGCAAAATTTAAAACTAGAAAAAAACAAATGAAGAAGGAAATTAAAAGCAAACAACTTGAACTTGTCAGAGAATAATGCAAAGTGAATTCAAAATCTTCAACCTGGGAAAACTAAAGATTTGAAATTTGGAGTCATGCAAAGGAAAATCAGAAGCCACAACTTGATATTTTAAAACCAGGGAAACAAGACAGTGCAGATTCTATCTAAAAAAAAAGAGATAAGTAAATTTTCTTAAACTTTGAATTTCATATCAGTGTTAAAGTATAAATTTAAAACAATTCAAACAAAAAAAATCAAAAAAATGCAGATTCGACTTGAAAGCCAATTTGAAATCTATTCTAAAGTCTGGAGCATGCAAGCATGCATCTGCATTTCAACCTGCGAATCTAATCAAGCCGGGAAAACAAATTCAGTGCAAAGAAAAAAAGAAAGAGAGGGTTCAGGCATTTGGAACTGTCAACACTCCTATGTCTCTGTTCTTCTCTGAGCAACAAAACGGTGAGCAAACACTTTCACCTCTGCTTTTATGGTTTGATGCTTGTGATGAATGAGGTTATCGGATGTTGCTTAGGTATTGAGTACACTTGCATGCTTTAAATTAGAAGATGAAAATATATTATAAATCTGCTGTGTACATATTTATGAATGCATGTTGGTTATACTCTGCTGTGACTATGAATTCATTTTTTTTTCCTATTTAAAGGAATTCACAAAACCTGTTTAGAATCTGGTTAGTATAGGTTTTAAAGTAATTATAATTTGTTTGTTTACTTTAGGTTAGTAACAAAATATTCTTTTTGGTAAAATGTTTATTCTGCCTGGGGTTGTCTAAACTTAAGTAAGAATGTGTTTTTCTTAAGTCAAGATTTAAGTTTTTAGGTGAGTTAAATACAGGGTGTATCTCTGTAAACACATGCAATCTTATCATATGTTGTTCTAGATCAAAATCAAACACATTAAATCCAGATTCATAAACTTAATTCATTGACATAAATATAAATTATAAATCAAATATTAATATTTTTAAGTGTTTGTTTCATTTACTGTCTGGACTGAAACAATAATATGAATTTGGGGCAAATGTATATAATCTGTAGCTTAAGGGAACTCAAATTTATTTTGAGTTATCAAGAATGGGTCATAGATCTTGGAAAAAATAAAAATAAAAAAATCAGAGAAGTGATTAAACTGATTTGATTGAGTGTAGTTTTAAGTTTCTTCAGTTAAACCTAGTTTAGTATTGGGTTGAGCTTTGAGTCAGTTTGAAGTGGTGGGTTGACCGAGAGCTTTGGCGTTTTGGATATGGGTAGAGGGTGTGTAGAAGTGTTCGTGGTCGAAGAGAGTGGATGTCAGGTGGTCGGAGATGAGAGTTGAGGCCGCTGACAGGTTTTGTCATAAAACCTGTTTGAAAGTTTACAGGTTTTGAAAATTTGGTGAACTTTTGAATGCTTGATTTTTGATCGATCTGGGTTGGAGTTGGAGTAGTGGTGGGCTGCTGGAGTTGATTGGATCATCTGAGATGATCGGCAGAGGTGGCGGCGATGGAATCACTGGTGAACTGGTTGGTATGGGAAGTTTCAGGGGATACTTTGAGTTGCTCGAAGAAGTTGTTAAATGACTCGAAGCAAATGGTTTTTAAACTCGAAGTGGGAGAGCATAAAACCCGAAGTAAAAGTTATGTTTCTCGGGTAACCTGTAGTTTACAGATTACACAGCAAAACTGTGTTTTGTTTTAAAATTTTGGGTTTTAAAACTTTTTAAAATCTGGGTTTGTCAAATTTAAAAAAATCTGTAGTTATAGGTTTTAAATAAGGTTTAGGTTTAAAACTTAATTTTAAAACATAATTCAAGTTTGAATTACTTTGATTTTAAATTCCAGGTTTGAATTTGAAACCTGTTATCTGTTTCCTGCAAATCAAGGTTTAAGCTCTTTTAAATCTGCAGTTGTGGTTTTGAGTAAAATTTAAGTTCAAATTTAAATGTAAGTTTAAAATTCTCATTTGATTTTAAATTCCAGTTTTTTTTTTTTTTATAAAACAGAAACTTAGGTTTTAAATTTAACTTAATTAACTATTTTATTTTGTGTAAAATAGTTGGAACTTTAATAATGAAGTTTTAAAAGGTGATTAAGATTTAAGAATTAAATTTAAACTGGAATCTGAGTATAAATGAAGTTCAGTTTCAAATTTAAAAGAAAATTTAAATTTGAAAGTTTTAAAAACATAAATGATTTAAAACTTCTAAAATTTTGAACTAAATTTAATTTCAAATTCTTATGATTTCATTTTTAAGTCAAACTTTTGTTTTGACTTGTAATTTTAAATAAGTTTTAAATTATTTAAAACTTTGATAAGTTTAAAATTTATTTTATTTTAAATTTGAATTTTAAATTGAAATTCAAAGGTAATTTCAAAAGCACTTTGTTTTGAATCAAATTGTTTTAAACATAATTAAGTTATGTTTTACTTTGGAAATTTGATTAAGAATTATGTTTTGGAATTTATTAATAAGGGTAATTAAGATTTGTTAATTAATTTAATTAATTAATTGAATTTGGGATTAATAATTGATTAATGATTAAATCATTTTGGAATTAAGATCATTAATTAAATTTTAATTAATGATAAATGAATATTAATTATGTAATTAAGTTTTAAATTAAGGGTAATTAACTTTATAATTAACTTTAATAAATAAATGATTAAAGATAATTTAATTGGTAATTAATTTAAGTTAATTACCTTATAAAATAATTAAAGAATGGTTAATGAAGGTCATTAACCAGGATTATTTAACAATTAATTAATTTGGTTAATTTTATTTATTAATTAGATTAATTAATTTAATAATAATCAATTATAAATGGATTGAGTAATTACTTGATAAAGAAATTAAGAAATTAATTACTTAATATAATTAATTTAATTGAATGAGATTGTTTAATAAAGTTTAATTAATTTTAAACATTTGGGTTTTATAAATAACTACTTTATGTAATTAATGATTTGGAAATTTCATAGTTAAGTAATTGTTTAATATTTACAGATGTAATTAAGTGGAGATGTTTAAGTGAGAGATAATTTGGATTAATTATTTAGTAATTAATCAAATAATTAATTTAAGAGATTAAATTAAGGATAATTAATTTGGGTCAATATAGTAATTGAGTTGTTAATTACTTTGAGTAATTAATCTAAGAAATAATTTAGATCATTAATTATTTAATTAGTGATGTAATTAAGGATGATTAATTAGGATTAATTAATCAATAATAGGTAATAAATTAATGTAATTAATTTAGAAGTAATTAAAGAAGCAATTAAGGGTAGTTCATTACTAATGGAAGTGATTGTGTGAGGAATAGATTTAAAACCACATAGATTTATTCATCTTAATTGTAGATGTTTGATTGCCAATTGAATGCTTCATGATGGATTGATATGTTTTGTGATGCTATGTAATGCTTTGTGCTGGGCTATTTTATTTGAGACGTATATATTGTTATATGTATATGCAACCCCTTGACCCATAGAACGACATTTGAATTTCGATGCAACAGGGAGTCGGATTCCAATTGGTTACCCGAAACCCACATCGAATCATATGAGTGAATCTTTGTGATTGATAAATTCATCTTATCTATGAATCTATGAATAAAGATAAGCGTTATGGGTTATATCGCTTATCGATATGATTGAATCGGTGATGATGATGTTGTGCACTATTGTGTTGAACCCCTGGACCACACTTATACACACACAAATATGGATTGCACGTGGAAATGGGTTAAGTCACAGATTTTTGAAATATATTTAAAATTGTATTTTTGAATCCAAAATAGTTTTGGAATTAGAATTGAAGCTTTTGAAAATAAAAGTTATTTTGAATAACTCGATTGAGTTTTGAAATTTAAATAATTTGATTTGAATGCAATATTTGAATTGAATTCTATGATTTTGAAAACTATGTTTAAAAAGTTATTCAACTTATAAATGGGTTTATATGGGTTTTTTTAAAACCATTTTTAAAGGTGATGTTTTGAAATTTTAGTTTAACCCAAGACTTAAACTGGTATATATTTGGATTCTTTCTGAAAACGGAAACTGTTTGTGAGCTTTCACAAAAGAAATGAATTTCCAATTGGTGTTAAAAGGACTTCAAGTCTAAAATGAAATGGTTTCCAAATTATAGATAAATCTTTGGAAATGGGTTTGAAAGCTATAAATCTTTAACTTTAAAGATTTAATTGGGTTAATCCAATTGAAATGGGAATTGTTTTGAAATCTATGAATAGATCTTTGTGAAACTTTGTGAAATAAATCTTTTTGTTTAAAGATTTAAAAAATGGTAATTTGTTTAACCATTTAAAAGAAAAGTTTTGGATTTTATAAGTTGTGACTTAACTAAAATCCCATATCCATATGTTTTAAAATATGGCGCTTACTATTCGGTTTAGCCGGGAGAGGACCTTGTGTCATATAGCCCATTCCGAATAGTGATACGACGTTATGGATAGCATTTGAAGACCGGTGGTGAAGACCGGGTATTTGTGAGAACGATAGGATAACCTGTCGATTGAATCTGCACTGAGTTGCTCCGGTATAGAGTTCTCCCTAAGTGATGGGAAGTCCGATCGGGATTGTGGATACCCGGATTTGCAAGGGCTTCTTCGGAAGTGCCTTCGGTTCTGTTCGAACCCGGAACAGACTTGTATGGTTGTATGTCCGACATTACACTTTGAGATGTTATCTGATCTCTATCAAATACATTTCTGCTTGGTGGCGGAGAATTTATTCTCTTAGCTTAACACCCTTCTCGGAGACGTACGAGCTCAGAGGTTATGTAGTTGATATTTATCAGTGATATTCCTAATTTGGTAATGTGGCATGCTGAGTGCTGCTGTGTGATGATCATTGGTTGATCATTTGTGATATGATCATTTGTTTGATCATTTATCTTTGTGATCATTGCTTTGATCATCTGTTGACCCAAAGCATGGCTTTGTGCCAAAGCGTAGCTTTGTGGACGAGACTGCATCAGGACCTCACTCCCCGGAAATGGTCGAAACAGGAAAGATGCGGCAAGGTTATGAGGGTCGCTCCCTTTAGGGTATGTCATTCCCTTCTGGCAAAGGGTGGTATCATGGTATGGAGCCCAGATACTTACTCATGTGGTTGCTCCAATCTCATTTACTGTGTGGTTGTTGCTTTGAGGCGCCTCGGATAAAGGTCCCAAAGGACCGGGGGATGGCATATTCGTGTAGTAGTTACCTAGTTACAGAGGTAACCCGGCCTTGTGTTGGCTGAGATCTAACCGTAACGTTAGTTCTCGGGACGTCCCGCCAGAGGCGATCCCATGTGGCAGTAGGAAGTTCCTTAGCCTGACCATTTGTTGGGAATCCATTCATCCAATACGTGCCTTGTACGGTTTTAGTTGTATTACCTGCCATTCACTTATGGTGGTCACCACTGTTTGGATGGTAGCTATAGTAGGCATAGTTCGGAATGTCTATGCTGGCTAGGATTTATATTGTACTTTCGAAATGGTTTTCTGCACTATGCACTAGTAATAATATCAAAGAAAACTTTCTCGTATTAAGCATATTTGACTGTCATAAGGAGAAATCTCCTCCAATTCTGCGTTTGCATTGTGTGTGTGGCGGGAGGCCTTATGGTAGTTTCATTTTCCAAAAAGCATTACAGATTTATTTTAAATTCCTTGTTGCTTGTTTTTAAAGACCAAATGTTTTTGTTTGCTCATACCAGTCCCACGACTGACCTGGAGTTTATTGTTCCTTTCCTAAACTCTGGGTGCCCACTATTTCCCACACGGGCAGTCTAGAGTTGGGGTTTTCAGATAATCAATAGTAGGTGTAGATTCGATTTGGCAATCACAATTGGATCGAGTTGCTTCTCTTCATCTTGATTGGAGTTCGAGCTATTTCTGGATTGGTGCTTTGGAGATGGAGATTACTGATACTGGAGTTCTTTCTTGAAGACTATATTGAAGATATTGTTCCGCTGCTAGTGTTATTATTATATTTCCGCTGCTATTCTTTGTATCTCTGATAATGTTGATATCTATTGTACCATTCTGTTGTATCATTCATGTTGTATCAGTTATTGTATCAAATGTTGTATATCGATATATTCTTTTTCTTCCGCTGTGTTGTTTTACTTAATGGTGTTATAAGCTCCGGCGACTCGAATTTGAACGGTCGAATCTGCGGCATTCGAGTACAATGTAAAGTATGGATGTCGATTTTCGAACGCGAAAAATTCGAATCGTTACATTGGGTATTGCCTCATTTGCCTTGTCATACTTGTGTTCCTATATACGCGACCACTACGAATTTGTTTGTGTTATACCTATGGAGTTCTCCCTGATATCCTACTAGTTTACGGTGGAGTTTACAGTGCTGTATAGACTATAACGCTTACATAGAATGTGCTAAGGGGGATAATGGTAACGCCTTAACACTATTTTGATATTTTTATATTACTGATAGACATTATCTATTTACTGTATATTACCACATTGTATATAGTTTAACAGATCCTTAGAGGACGGTTATTCCAACGTCCTTTGAGTTACTTGCATTTCAGTTGTTAATTCACTTGAGTTGGATTTATTGATATAAGAATGTTAATCCTGACTCGAGTGTTTTGTGTTTTGCTTTACGCTCGGGTCAGACTGAGTGTACCAGTATCCAAGACTCACCTTTGGAGTTGGAGCTTCGCTTGGAGATCCGGCTATCTATCCAGCTTTCAGATGTTCAGTTGATTCCAGTGTTATATTCTGATTATTATATTTGACTGTTGTATTCGAAACTTCTGTTGTAATTTATTCAACTCTGATATATATATATATATATATATATATATATATAGTAGCTTCATGAACTACTCTTTTGCTTATGCTGCATATTATTACTCTGTGTCTGTGATTCTGTGATTATTTATTTACTGTATATCTGAGTTTTGCCAAATTTAAATTAACAATTCGGTATTTTGTATTATTCAAGTTCGACATGTGCGGATGCGAATAATCCAAAATAGCGGGTCGTTATAGTTGGTATCAGAGCTTTGGTAGCTCTAGGCAAAACTTAGCATATAGGGTAAATGTATTTACAGAATCACTCTCATTCGAGTTTCAATCTCATCCTATTGACTCAATTCCTTTGAATTTTGGAACGTTCCCTGCGGTTTCAAAATTCATTCGTGTCCCTCTCTATTCATCTTCTTTCAATTCTGGAGTACCCCATAACTCCACTTCGAATAACCTTTATAATGAATCGGCGGTCTCGCCAATCATCGAATTATTTGTAAATGGGTGAAACTCCATTATAATAGGCATCGATTTACCGGAGATTTCTGCATTCTCAGTTTACGATGCTATCTATCTTCCGCTATGCCTGAATTCTATTTCTTGAGATCGAATGTCGATTTGCCTCGGAATTCTGCAACAATCTTATTCTTTAAGTCACGGTCGACCCGGTTAAGGTTGCCCGTGAAATTAAATAAGTTTATCCATCTCCCGATTCGGTCAATTGAATCATCTTATCTTTTCTTTCGAACTTATATTCGAATCAAAATTCTCTTTGATTTGATTTCCATAAAATTTGAATCTCTATACTCATTTTGAAATCCATTATTGTATCGTCGAGTGAGGAAGATATTATAAATTTATATTTAAAATGTTAATATATATTGTGTTGTTTGAGTTGTCGATGCTGATTTGGGTTTTCGATCGATTCGTCTGATCAACGCTATCGATAAGATTTCCAAAACACTTGAGCAGAGCAAACTGACACAATATTGTCTCAAGTTTAGTAAATAAAATAATATTGAATGATTTTTATTATATATAAGTATAAATTTTTCTGAAATTAAAATATTAAAAAATCAGTTGTCCGAAATGTGAAAAATTGATCTTCATTTATTGTTTTGTAAACCATTGACTATTGCATAATATAAATAAATGAATTTAAAGAACTTAGTTATAAATTGATTTGGAATTTGAAGTGAATTTAAATTAGAATTGGAGAATATTTTCGAACTATGGTTCTAAAGTTTAAAATGTATATTATTTAAAATATTTTCGAATGGAAATGGTTTTTAAAGAAATTTCATTGAGCTCTTCTCTTTTTTCGCTGGAAAATAATTTCGTGATGACGGCCGCATCATCGACATTCAATTTCGAGTTTCAAAGTGGAGAGACCATACTGTAGCTCTGTTGCACATATGTATTGATAATTTAATTAATTTGAAATTTCTAAAGTATGACTTGATTTATAATATATATTGAAAATTTTAAATTTATTTGGATATATTATGTACGTTTGTATATATATATATATATGTATTTATATATATATATATATATATATATTACCTCTAAATTATTGAAGATAATCGAAAATTTAATTCTTAAATTTTCTTAAAGGATGATTTCAACTATAATTGAAGCTAAAATTTTGAATGAATAGTTAATTTAGAAATGATTGAATTAGAAAATTTACTTGTATAATACTCAATCGCATTATATATAACTTACCTAAATTTCAAAAAAAGTTAACTATGTAATTGAATATTACACAGTATAAAAGGATGTTAAAAGAATTTTAAATAAATTGGAGTAGTTATAATTGGGCAAATATACTTAATATATATATGATAAGATATATTAAGTTGAATAAATTTAATAATAATTTGGAATAAAAGGTGATTAAATTTGTTGAATAAAATATGATTATATGATGATTATTCAAATTTATGAAATTTGTTAATAAAGGATAATTGGATAATAAAACAATGAAAAATGAGACAAATAAAATAAAGTTGTTTTAAATAAATCTTTTAGTATCAAATATAAATAAATTGAAATTAAATCAAGTTATTGAAATACCTTGAATTTTTAAATCAAATACTGAGTATTAATTAAGGTAAATTGAAATTTATATGGTTTGAATTAATTATTTTACTCCGTTTTCAATCTACTTTCTTTCTGGTTGATTCTATTCTCCTACCTCCTTCCTTTTCGGGGACGAAAAGTTTTGAGTGGGGGAGAATGTAACGACCCGTAAATTTAACCGGTTTTAATAACGTTACTAATTGAAATTTTGTGAAATTTTTAAACATAAAATTTTGAAATAAGAATTTGATATTTGAAATGCGTCTAGTTAAACATAGCAACTGGTAAATTTTCGTCCGAAAATATGAAAGTTTATTTCGTGTGTAAAATTACTTCAATTTAATCAGTTAAAAAGCGATGAAAATAAAACGTTTTCGAAACCTAAATATTTCTACATAGAACAAATCTAAATCATCTTCTGACCAAGATGTCAGCTTGTCGTTTTTTCAAATTCGGACATCTTTAGTTCCGTCGATCTTATTTTTCTGTGTTTTTCATGCATTTTCGCTAGTATAAAAATTTCGAATTTTTATAATTTAATCGTACCACCGATATCCGTGTAGCATTTTGATCGTCTCACTGTGCTGATCTCTACAGTATATTTAATTATGTATTTTGAAGTCCGATAAGAGATGAAATTTACGAAACGGTAACCGTATTGGCATTCGTTTTGAGTATATACAATGTTCTGTGTCCATTCGCTGAAAACAAGCCACCAATTGTTTTAAATTCTCAGAAATTAAAATTGTGACCTATACCATTCTTATGGTTCCATTTTATTTTGGTTCATTTTTTCTAGTTCCAAAGTACAAAATACAATCTGCCAGCTCAAGTTGCTTTATTCGTTTTGAAAAAGAAAAGGGTTATGCATGCCTGTTTCAATCTTTCCCATGCGCCATCTCCCAAAACCAAGCATAGCCATTAAAAAAAAAAGGAAAGGCTACGTTCATTTTCATTCCACCTCCACCTTTCTCATCTTCTTCACGCATGTCACCTTTTCTTCCATCGTTATAATTACTAACATCCACTGTGAAAAGAAGAAGCATGATTTTCATCCTCTGGCCTTCATAGCCGAGCCCCTCCATGTGAACTCGCCCCCCCCCCCTCATCTTCGCGTGCATGCACATCTTGCTGTAGCCGCACCACCGTCCTCCTCTCCTCCTTTGACAATCCAAGGCCGAAGTCTATAAAAAAAACAAAAAAAAAAACAAAAGCTTGCCTCCACTTCACAAAGCTCCACCACCACTTGCCTGCCGTATCACCACTTATTACTCACCAAACACAAATGACCAAATTCATTTTGCCGAGCCCATACTTGGGTTGATGGCCAAAACAGCCTTGGCCTCAGCAACAAGGCACGTCTGCCTTCTCCTTAAAAAAAAGAAGAGTAAAAGCTTAATTTTTTCTGAAGTTTCATACATGGAGCCTGCTCGATCACTTCATGGATATATAACTTAGGCCTGTACGTTCATGGATAGCTAGTATACTATGTAAGTATTATATTGCATTTATTTATACACATATATTACTTAGGCCTATACGATCTGTTTTTCCATAAGATATATAAAGTACAGATTTTAGATTTCTCTTTCTGGTGATGGTTGAAATGTAAGTATATAATGTTTTGAAGAGACTTATAGCATGTAGTATATAAGTGCTTTAATCTAACAGTATGTGTTTTATTTTAAAAATAGAACAAGTTATATATATAGAAGTATTATAATAGGCTGATAATGTGTAATAGTTTAAAGGTTTACTTTATATATACCTATATGTATTATAGGTTGGATGCATATTTATAATATGGTATGTGAACTAGTATGTATATGCTATAATAATCTGGTATGTGAACTTTATATATATTTATAATCTGTTAGTGTGATAGGATATATAGTTGATGTTATATATGCAAAGCGACAGACTGTTGTTTTCGTACATTTATATCTTATTGTAAATATATAAAGTGGTTTATATACTAGCTAGTTATATATACATTGCGAAGGATGTTTGGGTCTTATTTTATAAAGTTACAGTATATTTGGGTTTTGTAAAAGCTTGGGTTCATATTTATACTTTGTACACCTTTATATTGATTGTTGACGCTGTCATCAATCGAAGAAAAATGAAAAAAAAAATTGTTATGATGTGTTGTAGGTAAATGTGATTGTGTAATAGCATATACATAGATTTTATGTTTTGGTTAGTGCTATACCATTGAATAGTATATAAATACTGTAGTTTACCCAGTGCGTGCTTTATTTGAATGCGTATATGTATATTATATACAAGGTTTAAACAGTTATGTATATATAAGTTATAAATCTATTTAAAGGGATGCATTTAAGAGTTTGTTACACATGATTTCTTAAACATGTATGTCTGCATATATTATGTTTAGTAAGTTTTTCACATATTATACTTATAAATATCGTAAAGTTTATCAAGTTTTCATTTGTTTCGCATGTAAATTTATTTGCTTATAGTATATCTGACATGATATATAAAGTTTACTTGAGTTTAAGATATAATGGATTGTTTGTCTGTATAACAGATGTTAGTTTAAAAGAAATATTATATATAGTTTTACAGTTTATAGTTTTACAGTATATGTTGCGTTTGGGCTGTTTTGTTTATGCATTTTTTTTAATATTTGATATTGTTTTAATAAAATAATCGTTAATAATAGCATATACGCATATCTTGTTCCAATTATATCAAACTTATTCTATTTCGTTTTCATCGATTCCTTTATCAGCTTATCCGTCGAATTCGTACCCATCTTGATTGCTTTGAAATTCGCGTTTGGAATCGCAACTCAATTTCAGTATCCGTATCTGTATCAGTGTGCGTATCCGCTTCAACCTCTCGATCATCTATAGCCTCGAAAGGTGAGCAATCACTCACGATTAATGTTCTTTTATTTATTAAATTTGATTTCAATTGATACAACAATTGAAATATGCTGCTGTTATTTATTGCACTGTTATTTATGTATCAGTTCACCTTTGACATCTCACACCATTATCTTTTATTTACATGATGATAAATCCCGTTTGATTGATAATTGATTGATTGTTTGTTATTTATATTGGATGTTAAAATGTAATGTATAAGTGATAAATATTATGCAATTGAATTTGACGTAGGTTAGTTAAAACTTAAATCGACATTTTTGTTGAATTTGATTAGTTAAATTTGTATAATATGACCCCTTAAATGTTAAACTAGTTGACACATAGGAAAATGGTTAATTACCCTTGAACCATTTGAATGTACGTTTTTTAAATTGATGTAGTAAAAATTGAAAATAAATGACAAGTGAAAAACCGTATAAATATTAATGTAATAATTTTTAATCTACATGAAATGATAGTGTAGATTCTAGAAATAATTATATTAATTTGCACAAACAACAATGTAAATTAATACGTTTATTTCGGGATTATTTGAATTGATTATTGGATTGTTATTGATTGTTCTTATTGCTTGTTATTTGCTTTGACACCATCTCAGTTATCACACTGTAAGTTCTCTTTGTTATGCTTTGATTTTTGAATTGAAATGGAATCGGGTTGAAATGATAAATACCCAAATAACTTGACTTAGGATAGAAAATTTAACTAAACCCGATTGGTTAATAATTTGATTTGAAATAAAATAAAGATTTTAATTGAATTATAATAAGGTTTTGAAATAAAATTCGAATTTCAAATTTTAATGAAAAGAAATGTGAATACTTGAAATTTGGAACAAAATATTTACGTAGTAATTGATGAAAGAACGTTGTTTAATTTAAGAAATTATTTAATAATTAAATTTGGAATTATTTGATAATTAAGTTTTGAAATTATTTAATAATTAAGTTTGAAATTATTTAATAGTTTAGTTGAAATTATTAAGTTTTGAATTTATTTAATTACTAAGTTTTGAAATTATTTAATAACTGAATAAGATTGGATTAATTGATAATTAAAAAAAATTTGAATTCTTGATAAAAGAAATTGAACTTTTGAGAAAGTGAATTTGAACTACGTTAATAAATGAAATTGGATTTCTTTATTAATTAAGTTGTGGAAAATTTAAGTAAGTTAATAAGTGAAATTGAACTGCTTGAATATGTGAAATTGAGTTTCTTTATTGAGTTTGGAAATTTGTAACTAAGTAAAATGTGTGGAATTGAATTTCTTTAACAAGAAATAAAATGTGATTTATTGAAATTAATGTAAGTCTTGTAATTTAAAGAATTGATTTGGCGAATCTAATTTAATTCAATTTGAAGTTTTGATATAATGAAGTTGAACTTAAATAATGGATTTAGTAAAGTGGCAATTAAATAGAAATTGTTTTGAATGACAAATTTACTTAATGAAGATTTAATGAATCAATCAATGAATTTAATTTGATTTGAATGTTAAATTAATTTAAATGTTTTCGGAATGAAACTTATATTCGAACTTGAATCAATATTGAATTGATTAAATAAAATTTGAAATAGAATTATAAGATTTTGAAATGGTATTTTGGAAGTTTTAAACGTAAATTATGGAAATTGATATAGAATGACAAATGAAATAATGATTTACAAATCCTAATTGAAATTGAAATTGATTTGGTTTTGAAATATATAAACGACCAATCGGCGTAATAATTACGAAAGTTATTAAAGAAACCGGAATCGGTTATGGACATACTCTCTGTCTAAACCGAAAACCACTTTAATAACTATACGCAGAGTGTGATCCAGAACGAAGTGGTTGGACTGATGTACGTGATGACTGAAGAAAGAGAACGATAATGGATAGCCTTGACACTTGTGTCAAATTGGAAATGACTAAAACAGGAGCCGTGCCAGGCCAAATGGAGTTAGCCATCTCGAGCGAACATACTTCTTCGTAAACTACTCATTACTTGTTATTGATTGGTGCACCCTCGTAATTTTGGGAGTGTTATTTCGTGGTGTTGAGATCGTTGCGGCGATGCGTTTTCACCAGTCTGGATCAGGCAAACGGTAGTTTGACTACCTTGGGTATTGCCTCATGTGCCTTGTCATACTTGTATCCCTATATACGCGACCACTACGAATTTGTTTGTGTTATACCTATGAAGTACTCCCTGATATCACACTAGTTTACGGTGGACTTTACAGTGTTGTATAGACTATAACGCTTATATAAAATGTGTTAAGGGGGTTAATGGTAATGCCTTAACACTATTTTGATATTTTATATTACTGATAGACATTATCTATTTAGCGTATATTACCACATTGTAGATAGTTTAACGGATCCTTAGAGGATGGTTATTCCAACGTCCTTTGAGTTACTTGCATTTCAGTTGTTAATTCACTTGAGTTGGATTTATTGATATAAGAATGTTAATCCTGACTCGAGTGTTTTGTGTTTTGCTTTACGCTCGGGTCAGACTGAGTGTACCAGTATCCGAGACTCACCTTTGGAGTTGGAGCTTCGCTTGGAGATCCGGCTATCTATCCATCTTTCAGATGTTCAGTTGATTCCAGTGTTATATTCTGATTATTTATTTGACTGTTGTATTCGAAACTTCTGTTGTAATTTATTTAACTCTGATATATATATAGTAGCTTCATGAACTACTATCTTTTGCTTCCGCTGCATATTATTACTCTGTGTCTGTGATTCTGTGATTATTTATTTACTGTATATCTGAGTTTTGCCAAATCTAAATTAACAATTCGGTATTTTGTATTATTCAAGTCCGACATGTGCGGATGCAAATAGTCCAAAATAGCGGGTCGTTATATTTAGAGTCACTTATTATTGTATTTTAATTTTCCACTGTACTATATAATATACCTCTCGGCATTTGTAGGGTCAGGATTTTATAGCTGTCCTGCTAATAAGGTTTATTTTACTTTGATATACTGTATGTTTGGACTAATAGTTTCTACTGTCCTTGTTATATTATATGTTGTCGATTCGGCTGTGAGATTATGTTTTTCTCTATTCTATGTTATTTTCCTTTTATTTACCCTAACAGTCTGCACTTTTGTTGATTAGATGCACGACATTGGAACATAGATGTAGTGTTCGATGTCGACATTCGATGATCAAAAAGGCGGGTTGTCACACTTACAGCTTGAGTTGTTTGTTGGCATAAGCAATAACCTTTCTGTGCTACATCAACACTACAACTAAATATGTCCCACAAGCATCTATATAAATAGTTAGATCCTCATCTTCATCTGGAACAGTCAGAACATGTGCATAGTTAACCTTGCTTTCAACTCTTTAAATGCTTGTTCACATTTATCGGTCCATACAAATATGACTTCCTTCTTTGTCAAATTCGTCAAGTGCGAAGTAATCTTGAAGAAATCACTTAACTAAAATTTGCCTTTTCTAACGTCGATAGATAACACTTTATTTGACAGTGTTATTGTTTATTTTTTTTATCTTAGCAAGGATCGGCCCCATAATGCTTTCTCACTACAAGAAAATTACCCTATCGCAACTTGTTATTTACAACCGGCGCCAGATGATAGTCGCAATAAATGATTTTTAATAACTTCCATTTCCTGATAGTTGTAATAAATGATCTTTAATAACTGGCATTTCCCAACAGTTGCAATAAACATACTTTTAACAACTACTTTTTTTGCCAGTTGCAATAAACATATTTTTAACAACTGCGCTTTCTTGCCAATTGAAATAAACATAATTTTAATAATTGCGTTTTCTCGTCAGTTGCAATAAATATATTTTTAACAACTGTTTCTTTTAGCAGGTTGTAAGAGAGATATGTAACAGCTAATTAATTTTGACCGTTGTAAATATTCATTTATAATCATTGTCCTCCTCATAAGTTTTAGTGACTGGGTAACCACTTTTAAGTAAACATTGTTAATTACAAACAATAATCCAAGTGAACACAATGGTTTCCACTTGGATATTTTAATTATTAACAAATAATTAATGCCTATTTAATAATTTATAAATATTAATTTATAATTAATAATTATAAAGAACTGCTTATATATGTCTTTGTTTATAATTTAACATAATCAACGATTATCAACAAATAATTTATAATTAAAAATTATTATAAATAATTAATATTATTTTTTATATTTAATAATTTGTAATAGTTAATGAATTAGTAGTGAATATTTATTAATTACATATAATAATTAAAAATTATAGTTAATAATTAAATAACCATTTTTTCGTAATTAATAATTAATAATTAATAATTAATAATTAATTCATAAGTAACATTTAATAATTAAGAAGTAAAATTTAATATTTATTAATTAATATTTACTATTAAATAATTGACTATTAAAAATTATATAATAGGCATTTAGTATTTGATATTAATAAACAGTATTTTTAACAACTGCGTTTCCTGCCAATTGTACTAAACATATTTTTAACAACTACATTTTTCTGCCAGTTGCAATAAATATATTTTTAGCAGCCGTGCTTTCCTACCAGTTGCAATAAACATAATTTTAGCAACTACGCTTTTTTACCAGTTGCAATAAATATATTTTTAACAACTGCATTTTCCTGCCAGTTGCAAGAAATATATTTTTAACAACTATTTTTTAGCCAGTTGTAATAGAGATCTATAACAAGTAATTAAATTTTACCATTGTATATATTTGTTTATGACTATTGTCCTGCTCATAAGTTTTAAGTGAATATGTAACCACGTTTAAGTAAACATTAAACATTATCAATTATAAAAAATAATAGTTACTAAATAATAAATTATATTGATTATTCAATAATTAATAATTACTATTAAATAATTAAGAAATAATAATTAATAATTAAGACTAATATTTAATAATTAAATTATAATAATTAATATTAAGAATTAATATTTAATATTTATTGTTTTATAATTATAATTTATTATTATATTCAATATGTAAAAAGTAATAATTAATATTGACTATCTAGTAATTAATATCAAATAATTAAAAAGTAATAAATATATTTTTAACAACTGCGTTTCACTGTCAGTTTCAATAAACATACTTTTAACAATTGCGTTTTTCTATCAATTGCAATAAACATATTTTTAATAACTGTGTTATCCTGCTAGTTGCAATAAAAATATTTTTAACAATTGCATTTTCTTATCATTTACAATAGACATATTTTTATTTATATAATATAATTAAGATTAATATTTAATAACTATAATTAATAATAAAATTTAATTATCATGAAGTGATATTTAGTGTTTAATAATTATTAGTTAATAAAGACTATTAAAAAATTAATAATTAATAACAATCAATAATTAATAATTCTCAAGGTTTTCGCATGTTCTTGGTCCTAGTGCGGATGATGGACGACATTGTTCTTCCTCTTCTGAGGAAGATTAGTTTTTTTCTGTATTAGTAGCTTAGGCTTTCTTGTCTAACTCCTGTTCTTTAAACTTTTCTCCAACTTAGTTGCTCTGTGCATGTGCAGAGCACCTGTTCTCCCATTTTTATATACAGTGGCACGGCCCACAATAAAGCCGGCTAGCTTTGCTAAAAAATAATAATTATGACAAATATTTAATTATTATAAACGATAATTTGTAATTAATAATTTATAAATGAAAACTTAGTTAGATAATTATTTATAATTTATAGCCAACGATTATTAATAAATAATTAATAATTATTAAATATTATCTATAATCAATAATTATTTTTTATATCTAATAATTTATTATAATTAATTGTTAATAATTAGTTAACTATAATTATTATTTATTAATTACATTTAATAATTAATGAACATAATTAATACTTAATACCCAATGATATTAACACTTTTTAACAATGTTTTTCCTAAAATTCTATAATTACCCAATAATTATAATTGATAACTATATTTAATATTCCAAAATATTTAAAATTTTAAAGTTAACATCCATAAAATTAAAAATAAAATATTAAAATATTCATAGAATTCAAAAAATTTAAACTTAAAATTTTAAACAAATTTAAAGTTTTATAAAATTTTGAAAACTGCAAAAGTTCGAAAATGTTAAAAAGTTTCAAAATTTTGGCATATACATTACCGTGAATTAGTACTTCCATATGTACATGAAGATTTTCTATTGGAACCATTTTATTGCGCATATACAACTTTTTTGGACTTTAAATAACTGAAATTTTTGCTTCAACATGAAAATCCATCAAATCGAAATTTTTGGCTCCACTCTAAAAGTTTGGCACTTGTCACTGATCCCCATGCCATATCACCTACTTCCTTATTTGCCATTCCTGTTGCACTCAACTTTCCTAAACCCTAGAAATTGAATCCAAAATAATTCTCTTGATCTCGGCATTCAGTCTTCCCAGTTAACCCCTCATGTCGCCTCCACCGTTCTCGCCCACCTTAGTCTTGTCCTTCACCCACCCTAGTCTTGTCCTTCACCCACCCCCAGTCTTGTCCAGTAACAAATATATTCTTTTGAAAGTTACTTAACATCCATAATGGATTTAGTACCCTACCGCGTGTAGCTGATCTCCTTTCTTGAAATTGCAATTTCTTCTACAACTTCAGTGAATAACGTATTTTAATTTGATATAGGATACGAAAACAAAATTCCAGGTACCAAAATAGGAAGAAAAAATAAAACAAAAATGAAGAAGCAAAATCAATGGTGGACTCAATTTCAAATTTATTTGAAGCAAGATAAAAGAAATCTCAAACTTCAAAATCAAGTCAAGTTGAAGAAATTAACTTTGAGCATGATGATATTGATGTCAATATCGAGATAAATGAAGATGAAATGCCTAAAAATGAGGATGTTGAAATAGAAATTGAAGATCGACATGTTGTAGAAGTTGTAAACGAGGATAATAATGTACATGCACACGTTGATGTTGATGATGAAGATGTTAGGGATGTAGCTATACTTGATATTGAAGTCGGTATTGATCCAATCTTTTTGGAAAAGAGAGTTGTGCGTAGAAAAAAAATTTGATGAAGATATCGAAGAGAATAATAATATGCAAACTCCTGAAGATAATTTTCGAGTTACGTATTTTCTTCATATAATAGATCAAGCTTTAACTTCACTTAGAGATCGGTTTGAGCAATTTAAGCTTTATGAAGGTACTTTTGGTTTCTTGTTAAACTTAAAGTTTAAAAATATTGACGATGGTGAGTTGAAGAACCATTGCATGAAATTAGAAGGTTTTTTGAAACATAATGAAGAGCAAGATATTTGTGGTAAATAATTATTCTACGAGCTTCGACAATTAAAAAGGATTATACCATCGAAAGTAACTAAACCATTGATATTTTAAATTTTTTGAGGTCTTATCGAGATGTAAGTGGATTTTTGAATGTTTGGGTTGCTTATCGAATTTTGTTGACTATTCCGGTAATGGTTGCTTCGGCGGAAAGAAGTTTCTCTTAGTTAAAATTGATTAAAACATATCTTCGGACTACTATGTCGCAAAAAAGCTAAGCGGCTTATCTATGATTATAATTGAAAATGAGTATTTAGATATGCTTAAATATGAAGGGATAATAGACGAGTTTTCTTCAAAAAATGCGAGAAGGAGTTGTTTCCGTTAATCACATTAGTATGTTATGACATCATGTTGACATTTTAGTTTTTGATACGTACTCTAAATGGCTTAGTAGACCAATATTCTGTAATTATCATTTTATATATGAAAGAGTTTTTATATTGTTTCTACATTAAAAAAATTCATTTTATTTCTATATTTAGAATTATCGGTCTCTTTAAAAAAATAGGGCAAAAGGAAATGAAAAATAAAGCTCTTCTAGGGCATTAAATGTCTTTGGGCCGGCCCTGGTTGTGGGGATGCAAGAACATTTTGTGAAAAGATTTTCGAATCAATACCTGAAATCGTTTGCAACATCCATGTGAGAAGACATATTTCTCTCCTAGTCATTTATTTATTTTAATTTTGTCTAACATTATATCTGTTTCTTGTTTTTTTTTCGTGCAGTATTATGACATCAGAAAATAAAGTATAGGGAGCCCATGTTATGATTTCTCTAACATGGAAAGGTTTCTGCAACTAAAGTCAGTCAGAGAATCTCTTGGGTTAGGAGATATTGAATTCGATATTTTTAGTTCAAATGTATATGATATGATGATAGAGGATTGGATGAGAAATTTAGAAGATGGGATTCCTTGCTTGCTAGAGGATGGTATTAAGATCCCCTTTTTAAAACCATATCCATGATTCAACACATTATATTGTTCTATTAAAATGACCGACACTAGCTCTCATGTTAGCAGATGTTCCATTGTATTGTTTGGCCGACAGCAACAATGAAGCATTCACTCAATACATAATACAAATAATGGTACTTTTCTTTTTTCCATAAGCGAGGTTATGCTATCGTAGTCCATTTACTAATTCGTTGTCAACATAGTTGTTTGCGCCAAAAATGGTCACAAACCCCAAATACCATGAAAGCACCAGTGTATGAACACAAATCAGCGATATTCAAACACAAATATCAGTCTTAGCAAATAACAAACAGCAGTTCGGAAATAATGAACAAAGACACAAGATTTATAGTGGTTCGGCTATATCCGGCCTACGTCCACTACAAAGTTTTATCCTTTTATTGATTATCCTTGCTGGTTACAGATGATTACAGCAGTAGTAATGAAGAATTTCGAGTACAATAGTTGTATTGAAGTGTATAAATGAATCCGGCAGAGTCTGGACATCTAATAGCCAAAAGGTCCTTTTACTGTAGGCTCTAGGGTTCTATTTATATGCGTAGGAGGCTGAGATCGCGCTCAAACTTCGGGAGACTTCTTCTGGCACATAAGTGGGCCCACGCGACCGACCACACCAAGTTTCGACTCGATCTGTAATCGATACGAAGTGATTTCGTATCCATCAAAAAATAATCCAATCGAGCTGAAACTTGGCAGGAACATTCCTTACCTTGTATGCAAGCTGCTGTGAAAATTTCGTTGCATTTAGATCAGCGGTTTGGGAGATATGATCGATACGAATTGGTGTTCCTCGTGGACTGTAGAGTTTGAATCCATGCTTTCGCATCCATCTTCTTCGACTCGATTAGAAGCGCGTGCGCATCGATGATGTGGCGCTACTTCCTAGGCCAGATCCTGAATTCGTGTCGATTTGAAGGCCTCTTCCTTCGAACCATGCTCATCCTTAGCCGCTTCGAATGATCCTTTGCTTGATTCGCGCTCGCATCCATAATTCTCGTTCATAATTTTGCTTCGCATATCTATCTAACTGCGCATCGTACCGTTCTTCGTATTGAGGTTAGGAGGGCGTTTCGTATCGATCTATCCGATCGATACGAAACAATGTTATGCGAGGCGATCGATATGAAAAACATACGAAAGGTAAGGATATGAAGCTAGATACGAACGAGGCCTTACCTTATGGATACGAAAGTGCCAAAGTCCATCTGCTATCGATACAAGAGTATCGATTCAAAACATGCCACCTCTTCCCATCCTGACTGATACGAAACCATTGAGCCGTGTCCATGTTGATCGATACGAACAGTATCGATTCGAAGTCCTTCACCCTGTTCTACCTTTGATCGATGCGAACCCTATCGAGTCGAACCAAAACCGATCGATACGAAGCCGGTCGATACGAAACACCAACTACCTGATCGATACGAAACGTATCGATACGAACCATCCCTGTTGATCGATGCGAAATGCATCGATACGAACCGTGCCTTGCACACCGATGGATACGAACAACATGTTCTTCCTACCTTGCATCAATCATATCTCCTTCATACGAACTCCGACTAACCTGATATTTGAAACATAGCCTATCCTAGTCCTTATCATCATCTCCAATCAATTTCGCCCTGATCGGAGCTCTACAAAATTTTGACGACAATGATGCAGCCTTGATTCCAATCGATCTCCAATCCCAATATCCATCATTCCTTGCCAATTTATTGATATTCCAGCCTTGACCAAAAGGTGGGATAACATTTGCCCTCGAAAACATGCCTTGTGATAAGAAGGCGTGTTTTGAGTAGTTCCGAATCCGATATCCAAAGTCCATAGCCAATTCCGTGTCCATTCGAACTCGATAACTAAGTCCTAATCCATCCTTATCCAACAGTCAATAACCGAATCCATGACCTCTACGGGTCGATATCCAAATCCATAACCTCTCCGGGCTCTTGCCAAGCGTAATTCACACCTGACGACCGTGGTCTAGTGTCCCTGGACGTTGAGCTAACCTCTCTGGGTTCTTGCCAAGCGCAATCCACACTTGACGACCTTGGTCCAGTGTCCCTGGACGTTGTACAATGCCATGGCTTAAGTCCTAAGCTGAATCCTGGTCTCTCCGGACCCTTGTTGAGCATAGTCCATACTCAACGACCTAAAACAATAATCGATAATATGGGGCCTAAGTCCTAGGCCGAATCCTGGTCACTCCTGACCCTTGCTGAGCATAGTCATACCCAGCGACCTGAAAATAACAATTAATAATACAGGGCCTAAGTCCTAGGCCGAATCCCGGTCTCTCCGGACCCTTGTCGAGATAGTCCATACTCGACGACCTGAATGAGTCAATTCACCACGTTCGGGCAAAGCGACTCACCCCTTGTCGGGCATAATCCATACCCGACGACCTTTGATCAAAAACCAGATAAAAATCCAATCAAAATCCAATCCAAAATCAGAAAATAAAAAATCCAAACCAGCATCCAAAACCGAAAACAATCATCCAAAGGAAAATCCAAATCAGAAAGCAAACAAAACCAGGAGTTCCATCCAAACTCCAAAACCAAGCGAGAAAAATCAGTGTTCAATCCAAAACAAAAAAAAATTCACAAACCATAGCATCGCAGCTTATCATCATTCAGAGCATGCCTAGGGGCTATCTCCGTCCCCATACATGTGTAAATGACTTTGTCGTTTGCTAGTAGCTTGTTACTTATTTCATATTATCCTGGTCAATGGATAATCAATCGACCTGCATTCCTGGGCCTCACATCATCATGGTGTGAGGTAGAAGGTGGTTGCTCCTGTTCCTCCGCTGCATTCCGAGTTCTGACATATTGTCACAACTGTCCATTCCTTAAATGCTCCTCGATTATAAGTGCCTGCAGCTGTTGGTATCATGTCCATTCAAATCATGGAAGAAACAATGCCTTCTTGATGTCCTCTCCCATTCTGATGGTTCTCTCCTAGCCGGCCTTCGGTAGGGAAGGCGATTCCGAGTTTCCAAGTAAATCCGTTCCATCGTCTCATTCAATCCTGTGTACGTAGAAAACTTTGGATCCTTCCATCGCTTCTTAGCTTTTCCAGAATCACCATCCAACTTCCTCTTTCCTTTATCTTTATCCGAACCTCTACTGGATGGTCCTCCATCCTCAGTTGCATTTACCTCCTTCAACTTTAAATCCATACTCGCATCTTCTTGCCGAAGGAACCTTTCTGCCTCGTGAAAGAATTCCCCGAGGTCCAGTGTGGGTCTCGTATTAACGATACCTTAAAGTCCGAATCCTCCCTTACTCCTGACACTGCCGCCATTAAAACCATCGATGGATCCGGCCGATCCACAGTAGCAACTGCCGCATTGAATCGAGTTAGAAAAGCTCTAAGTGATTCATCCATCCTTTGCTTTACCGATGTCAATGTCATCACGTTCTTCGGCCTCTTGATATGAACCCGAAACTGCCCCCAAAAACCTATCCACCAATTCCCTCCAAGTCTGATAGATCCTTCTCCCAGCTGCCTAAACCACATTGCAGCTAAGTCCGTCAAGTACAAATGGAAGCATCGGACCATTACTTCCTCCGATGCCCCCAGCACCTCCATGTATCTGGTGTACCTCATCAAGTGATCAGTTGGGTCTGCCTTGCCATCGTATACCTCCACACTAGGTAACTTAAACTTAGGTGGATTCTGATCCATCCTAATTTCTCGAGCGAATGGACTCCTATTCACCCCTTCCAAGTCTCTATTGGTCATGCCACCTCGTACAGTTTTCCTGATTATCTCTAACAATCCAGCGTTGTCTGTCAGGGGTTGTCCCTGAGGGAACTCCGGCACATATTCTTCATGTGGCTCATTAGCAGCAACGTCGGCTCTAGCCTGTTGAACTCCTTCCAAAGGTCCTCCTATGTTGGATCCTGCGGGCCTGCCCCCAAGCCCTTGTTGATTACCTTCCGGTTCTGTATCCTGTCCTCCATTGGGTTCCATAACCCTATTTCCTTGTCTTGCATCCACAGCCGCTGCAGCTGTTCCTAAGTTCTGCGTCCCTGTAGCTCTCATCTGCACAAAGAAAGTTTGCATCATTTCCTGTTGACTCTTCAACAACCTCTCTTGCAGTGAATTTGTTATAGCTTCCATTTCGTCTCTGGTGATGTAGATGGAGGCTTGCCCTTCTCTAGCTCCAGAGGATGCTTCTTGGCTTCCTTCCTGCTGGCTTCTCTCAGTCCTTTTCCTTCTACTATTTTTCCAAGTCATTGTCTTCAAATCCAAACTCCTCAAACTTCTTCAAATCTGAACTTCGAATCTGATGTAGCGGATGCAGTCTTTCCCAGTGAAAGCACCAAAATGTTTGCGCCAAAAATGGTCAAAAACCCTAAATACCGTGAAAGCACCAGTGTATGAACACAAATCAGCGATATTCAAACACAAATATCAGATCTTAGCAAATAACAAACAACAATTCGGAAGTAATGAACAAAGACACAAGATTTATAGTGGTTCGTCTATCTCCGGCCTACGTCCACTTTAAAGTTTTATCCTTTTATTGATTATCCTTGCTGGTTACACATGATTACAGCAGTAGTAATGAAGAATTTCAAGTACAATAGTTGTATTGAAGTGTATAAATGAATCCGCCAGAGTTTGGACGTCTAATAGCCAAAAGGTCCTTTTTGTATAGGCTCTAGGGTTCCATTTATATGCATAGAAGGCTGAGATCGCGCTCAAACTTCGGGAGACTTCTTCTGGCACGTGAGTGGGCCCACGCGACCGACCCCATCAAGTTTCGACTCAATCTGTGATCGATACGAAGTGATTTTGTATCCATCAAAAAATGATCCAATCGAGCTGAAACTTGGCAGGAACATTCCTTACCTTGTATGAAAGCTGCTGTGAAAATTTCGTTGCATTTGGATCAGCAGTTTGGGAGATATGATCGATACGAATTGGTGTTTCTCGTGGACTGCAGAGTTCGAATCCAAGCTTTCGCATCCATCTTCTTCGACTCGATTAGAAGCGTGTGCGCATCGATGACGTGATGCTACTTCCTAGGCCAGATCCTGAATCCGTGCCGAGTTGAAGGCCTCTTCCTTCGAACCATGCTCATCCTTAGCCGCTTTGAATGATTCTTTGCTTGATTCGCGCTCGCATCCACAATTCTCGTTCATAATTTCGCTTCGCATCTCTATCCAACTGCGTATCGCATCGTTCTTCGTATCGATGTTAGGAGGGCGTTTCGTATTGATCTATCCGATCGATACGAAACAATGTTATGCGAGGCGATCGATACGAAAAACATACGAAAGGTATGGATACGAAGCTAGATACAAACGAGGCCTTACCTAATGGATACGAAAGTTCAAAGTCCATCTGCTATCGATACGAGAGTATCGATTCGAAACATGCCACCTCTTCCCATCCTGGCCGATACGAAACCATTGAGCTGTGTCTATGTTGATCGATACGAACAATATCGATTCGAAGTCCTTCATCGTGTTCTTCCTTTGATCTATGCAAACCCTATCGAGTCGAACCAAAACCGATCGATACGAAGCCAATCGATACGAAACACCAACAACCTGATCGATACGAAATGTATCGATACGAACCATCCCTGCTGATCGACGCGAAATGCATCGATACGAACCGTGCCTTGCACACCGATGGATACAAACAGGATGTTCTTCCTACCTTGCATCGATCATATCTCCTTCATACGAACTTCGATTAACCTGAAATTTGAAATATAGCCTCTCCTAGTCCTTATCATCATCTCCAATCAATTTCGTCCCGATCGGAGCTCAACCAAATTTTGACGACATCGATTGCAGCCTTGATTCCAATCGATCTTCAATCCCAATATCCATCATTCCTTGCCAATTTGTTGATATTCCAGCCTTGACCAAAAGGTAGGATAACATTTGCCCCCCAAAACATGCCTTGTGATAAGAAGGCGTGTTTTGAATAGTTCCGAATCCGATATCCAAAGTCCATAGCCAATTCCGTGTCCATTCGAACTCGACAACCGAGTCCTAACCCATCCTTATCCAATAGCCAATAACCGAATTCAGGACCTCTCCGGGTCGATATCCAAATCCATAACCTCTCCGGGCTCTTACCAAGCGTAATTCACACCCGACGACCGTGGTCTAGTGTCCCTGGACGTTGAGCTAACCTCTCTGGGTTCTTTCCAAGCGCAATCCACACTTGGCGACCTTGGTCCAGTGTCCCTGGACGTTGTACAACGCCATTGCTTAAGTCCTAAGCTGAATCCTGGTCTCTCCGGACCCTTGTTGACCATAGTCTATACTCAACGACCTGAAACAATAATCGATAATATGGGGCCTAAGTCCTAGGCCGAATCTTGGTCACTCCGGACCCTTGCTGAGCATAGTCCATACCCAGCGACCTGAAAATAACAATTGATAATACAGGGCCTAAGTCCTAGGCCGAATCCCGGTCTCTCCGGACCCTTGTCGAGCATAGTCCATACTCGACGACCTGAATGAGTCAATTCACCACGTTCGGGCAAAGCGATTCACCCATTGCCGGGCATAATCCATACCCGACGACCTTTTATCAAAAACCAGATAAAAATCCAATCAAAATCCAATCCAAAATCAGAAAATCAGAAATCCAAACCAGCATCCAAAACCGAAAACAATCATCCAAAGGAAAATCCAACTCAGAAAGCAAACAAAACCAGGAGTTCCATCCAAACTCCAAAACCAAGCCAAAAAAATCAGTGTTCAATCCAAAACAAAAATCAAATTTCACAAACCATAACATCGTGGTTTATCATCATTCAGAGCATGCCTATGGGATATCTCCGTCCCCAAACATATGTAAATGACTTTGCCGTTTGCCAGTAGCTTGTTACTTATTTCATATTACCCTGGTCAATGGATAATCAATTGACCGTCATTCCTGGGCCTCACATCGTCACGGTGTGAGGTAGAAAGTGGTTGCTCCCGTTCCACCGCTGCATTCCGAGTTCCGACATATTGTCGCAACTGTCCATTCCTTACATGTCCTCAATTATATCCTTTAAGTGCCTGCAGCTGTTGGTATCATGTCCATCCAAATCACGGAAGAGACGATGCCTTCCTGATGTCCTCTCCCGTTCTGATGGTTCTAACCTAGCCGGCCTTCGGTAGGGAAGGCGATTTCGAGTTTCCAAGTAAATCCGCTCCAATGTCTCATTCAATCCTGTGTATCTTGAAAACTTTGGATCCTTCCATCGCTTCTTAGCTTTTCCAGAATCATCATCCAACTTCCTCTTTCGTTTATCTTTATCCGAACCTCTACTGGATGGTCCTCCATCCTCAGTTGCATTTACCTCCTTCAACTTTCAATCCATACTCGCATCTTCTTGCCGAAGGAACCTTTCTGCCTCGTGAAAGAATTCCCCGAGGTCCAGTGGTGGGTCTCGTATTAATGATACCTTAAAGTCTGAATCCTCCCTTACTCCTGACACTGCCGCCATTAAAACCATCGATGGATCCGGCCGATCCACCCGAAGCAACTGCCGCATTGAATTGAGTTAGAAAAGCCCTAAGTGATTCATCCATCCTTTGCTTTACCGATGTCAATGTCATCACGTTCTTCGGCCTCTTGATATGAACCCAAAACTGCCCCAAAAACCTATCCACCAATTTCCTCCAATTCCTGATAGATCCTTCTCCCAGCTGCCTAAACCACATTGCAGCTAAGTCTGTGAAGTACAAAGGGAAGCATCGGGCCATTACTTCCTCCGACGCCCCCAGCACCTCCATGTGTCTGGTGTACCTCATCAAGTGATCAGTTGGGTCTGCCTTGCCATCATATACCTCCACACTAGGTAACTTAAACTTAGGTGGATTCTGAGCCGTCCTAATTTCCCGAGCGAATGGACTCCTGTTCACCCCTTCCAAGTCTCTATTGGTCATGCCACCTCGTACAGTTTTCCTGATTATCTCTACCAATCCAGCGTTGTCTGTCAGGGGTTTACCCCGAGGGAACTCCGGCACATATTCTTCATGTGGCTCATTAGCAGCAACGTCGGCTCTAGCCTGTTGAACTCCTTCCAAAGGTCCTCCTATGTTGGATCTTGTGGGCCTGCCCCCAAGCCCTTGTTGATTGCCTTCCGGTTCTGTATCCTGTCCTCCATTGGGTTCCATAACCCTATTTCCTTGTCCTGCATCCACAGCCGCTGTAGCTGTTCCTAAGTTCTGCGTCCCTGCAGCTCTCATCTGCTCAAAGAAAGTTTGCATCATTTCTTGTTGACTCTTCAACAACCTCTCTTGCAGTGAATTTGTTATAGCTTCCATTTCGTCTCTGGTGATGTAGATGGAGGCTTGCCCTTCTCCAGCTCCAGAGGATGCTTCTTGGCTTCCTTCCTGCTGGCTTCTCTCAGCCCTTTGCCTTCTACTATTTTGCCTAGTCATTGTCTTCAAATCCAAACTCCTCAAACTTCTTCAAATCTGAACTTCGAATCCGATGTAGCGGGTGCTAGTCTTTCTCAGTGAAAGCACTAAAGTGTTTGCGCCAAAAATGGTCACAAACCCCAAATACCTTGAAAGCACCAGTGTATGAACACAAATCAGCGATATTCGAACACAAATATCAGATCTTAGCAAATAACAAACAGCAATTCGGAAATAATGAACAAAGACACAAGATTTATAGTGGTTCGGCTATCTCCGGCCTACGTCCACTTCAAAGTTTTATCCTTTTATTGATTATCCTTGCTGGTTACAGATGATTACAACAGTAGTAATAAAGAATTTCGAGTACAATAGTTGTATTGAAGTGTATAAATGAATCCGGTAGAGTCTGGATGTCTAATAGCCAAAAGGTCCTTTTTCTATAGGCTCTGGGGTTCTATTTATAGGCGTAGGAGGCTGAGATCGCGCTCAAACTTCGGGAGACTTCTTCTGGCACGTGAGTGGGCCCACGCGACCGACCCCACCAAATTTTGACCCGATCTATGATCGATACGAAGTGATTTCATGTCCATCAAAAATGATCCAATCGAAATGAAACTTGGCAGGAACATTCCTTACTTTGTATGCAAGCTGCTGTGAAAATTTTGTTGCATTTGGATCAGCGGTTTGGGAGATATGATCTATATGAATTGGTGTTCCTCGTGGACTGTAGAGTTCAATCCATGCTTTCGCATCCATCTTCTTCGACTCGATTAGAAGCGCGTGCGCATCGATGACGTGGCGCTACTTCTTAGGCCAGATCCTGAATTCGTGCCGAGTTGAAGGCCTCTTCCTTCAAACCATGCTCATCCTTAGCCACTTTGAATGATTCTTTGCTTGATTTGCGCTCGCATCCATAATTCTCGTTCATAATTTCGCTTCGCATCTCTATCCAACTGCGCATCGTACTGTTCTTCGTATCGATGTTAGCAGGGCGTTTTGTATCGATCTATCCGATCGATACGAAACAATGTTATGCGAGGCGATTGATACGAAAAACATACGAAAGGTATGGATACGAAGCTCGATACGAACGAGGCCTTACCTAATGGATATGAAAGTTCCAAAGTCCATCTACTATCGATACGAGAGTATCGATTCGAAACATGCCACCTCTTCCCATCCTGACCGATACGAAACCATTGAGCTGTGTCCATGTTGATCGATACGAACAGTATCGATTCGAAGTCCTTCACCCTGTTCTACCTTTGATCGATGCGAACCCTATCGAGTCGAACCAAAACCGATCGATACGAAGCCAATCGATACAAAACACCAACTACCTGATCGATACGAAACGTATCGATACAAACCATCCCTGCTGATCGATGCGAAATGCATCGATACGAACCGTGCCTTGCACACCGATGGATACAAACAGCATGTTCTTCCTACCTTGCATCGATCATATCTCCTTCATACGAACTCCGATTAACCTGAAATTTGAAACATAGCCTCTCCAAGTCCTTATCATCATCTCCAATCAATTTCGTCCCGATCGGAGCTCAACCAAATTTTGACGACATCGATTGCAGCCTTGATTCCAATCGATCTCCAATCCCAATATCCATCATTCCTTGCCAATTTGTTGATATTCCAGCCTTGACCAAAAGGTGGGATAACAATGGTTACTTGATATATCTATGTGTTGAAGAAGAGGTGAGCAATCAAATATAATATACTTCACTATATATACCCTTATTTTTATAACCCGTTGTTCATTCTAAAATTTATTTTATAGGAAACGCCTGCTAGTCAGAATGAATTGGCTCGGTCAGTTGATGCGAAGCTCAGATTGAAATGGACTCGACAACAACATGAATGTTTTGTTAATGCAGTTTCACATCTTGGAGGACCATACAGCGAGTTCTAATTTACAAAACTTGAAATTAGTTTATAAATATTTGAGTATATATAGTGTTCGTGCATTTCTGAGAATCCCAGAGGCCACTCCATAAACAATGTTGAGAGAAATGGTAAGTCCTAGAATAACTCTCTACCATTTGAAAAGCCATATGCAGGTATTATTCTATTGTTTTGCATTTAAATAGATTGATGATTATTAAGAGAATAACAATTTTGATGGGTGATCACAAATGATTTATGTAGAGGCATTAAAGAAAAACAGCCCAACCCTACTATTCGTAAATGTGCTAAGTTCAGTTGATCATGAATGGAAAGAAGATTGATGCCTTTGTGCCAAAGGATTGTTGCTTAAACTACATCGAGGAAAATGCAAGTCTTTTCACTACTAATAGTTAAAATAACTAGTTGTGAAAACCATAACTTGCATTAAGGCATTCGCCAATACCTTATGATGTTAATCCTTGATTTGCTTTACACCTAGTTAGTATTTTGGCAATGATTTGCTATGTATTTTATTGCAAAACATATCTTATGGATGTTTTTAAGGTAAAATATACCCCAGCAAGGTAATAATTTGGAATATGAACTCCGTTGTTTCTTGTAATAAAAGTACTTTTATTTTTGCATATCTGATCGAGCCTTTTGACTTATGGCATAATAGATTGGGACATGTGAATGTAGGTTCAATTAATAAACCAAAATAACTGAATATACTAAATATAGAAAATGACACTTTATCTTTCCAATGTCCTATATGTGTTGATGCCAAACATGCACAAAAACCTTTCAAATTATTTACTAAGAGAAGTACTGAATTACTAGAATTAATACACTCAGACTTAGCTGATTTTAAGAACATAATTTTTTTTGAAACTTATGATGGGAACAAAATCCCAGCCTATTAACTTAACATAAAAGAACAAATTCATACATTCATTTGTACAACCCCAAAACAAACATACCCATTACATACAAACTTTTATACAACCTAAAGCAGTCATACCCATTACATATTAGTCACAAAATATTGCATAGCTAATATTATACACAATAACTAGCATACAAAAGGCAACTTCAGACCATAAAATATGAGCTAACAGACCATAAAGAACCAGCAACAGAACACTCAAATAGCATCATCGCCTCTCTTTCTACGCACCACCCTCTTTCCTATCGAATCCATGCTCTCTCTTACTCTCTTTTGTAACTCAGGTAAAACAGCTTTACATTCCTGCCGATAAGGAAATGCCATACCTAGCCAGATCAAAATATCAGATAAAATAGATTTAAGAAGCACATCAAAAGTTTTTCTTTTTTGATTGAAACATCTATTGTTTCTTTCACACCAAACAACCCAAGAAGTACTCATAATAATGAAATCGGATAGAATTCTATCAATCTTATTAGACACTTGTTTTTTGTCCATTTTCCAATACCAGAATTGATTAAAGAAATGAGGAGGAGTAATATGAAGAATCTGAAAACATTGGATCCTAAGAAGGAAGGTAAAAGGACACTGAGAGTATAAATGATTTATATCTTCATCTCTGAAATTGCAGAATATGCATATAGAATCAATCCTTAGACCTTTATGAACAGGTAAGGCTTTGGTATTCAGCTTGTTATCGATTGAAATCCATATATGAAGCTTTACATTAGGCGACACATGCATCTTCCATAGAGCTTTACTATAATTCACTTTGTCACCCCCCAAATTTAGAATTCTATAGACTGAACTAACACTAAATTTTCCATTCTTTTCTAAAGCCCAACAAACATTGTCCTTTTTGTTACTAATGGATATCCTCTCCAACATATTTATTAGCTTCCAATACTGAAATAATAAATCTCCAACCAACATTCTATTGAAGCTAAGAATCCATTTTAATTCATTATCATCTTTGTAGTAAAGTTCACTAATTCTAGCATTTTGATCCAAAGAGATGTTGTATAATTCAGAAAAGGTATGCTTCAGAGGTATGTTACTTATCCAAGTCTTATGCCAAAATAAAATTCTGTCACCATTACCCACTTGCCAAATCAAACCAATTTTGAAAATAGGATGCAGTTTGATAATATCCGACCAATATTTTGTATTTCGATGCAAAGAGACGACCTCAGTGTTATAATTACCAGCATAGTATTTATTTTCAACCCAACTTTTCCAAAGCGGACTATTATTTTCATAAATTTTCCATAACCATTTACATAGAAGAGCACAATTAAGTTCCTACAGATTTATTACCCCTAAACCACCTTGATCTTTAGATTTACAGACTATCTCCCAAGCTATTAAGTTCTTTAAAGAGCTACCATTTCTGCATCCTTACCAGAGGAAATTTCTCCTTATAATATCAATTTTGTTAACGAACCACTTGGGGAATTTGTGTAAAGACATCCAGAATAAAGGCAATGCAGAGAGAACCGTGTTTACCAAAATCAATCTTTCTGCTCTTGATAGTGTATGACTTTTCCATCTTGCTAGTCTTAATCCAATTTTATCAATGAATGGTAACTATTCTTCATGTTTCAAAGTTTTAGGTATGATAATCATTCCTAAATAAGATAAAGGAAAATTACCAGTCCTACAATTTAAAGTCGATGCAATATCTTATATATTAAAATTTGAACCACCCACTGCCATAACTAAGCTCTTATTGAAATTAATTTTCAAGCCTGACGGGTTCTCAAATCCATACAACAGGAGTTTAAGTGTAATGATATAATGAGGTTTGGGAGAACTGAATATAATTATGTCATCTGCATATTGCAGGGAAGATATACCACCAAAGACAAAAGAATTTCCAAAAGATTCTAACACTCCATTTCTAACAGCAGCTAATTAACCTTGCAAATATGTCAACTGCAATATTGATTTTAAGAACATAATCAGTAGCAGAGATAACGATATTATGCAACCTTCATGGATGGCTTTTCTAGATACATCAAAATCTATCTTCTTAGATCTAAAGATGAGACTAAAGAAATGTTATTAAAATTTAAATCTAAAATTTAAAACAATTAGACCAAAAAAAATCAAAAGGCTTAGATTTGATAAGGATAGAGAGTACTGTATTGATTTTCTAAAAACTTTTTGTAAGAAACATGGAATTGCCCATAAAACTAGTGCCCCTTATAGCCCCCAACAAAATGGAGTAGCAAAAAGAAAAAATAAGACTCTTAAGAGATATGACGAATGTAATGCTTTTAAGCTCTGGTATGTCTGACAACATGTGAGGGGAAGCTGTTTTATCCTCATGTTATATACTTAATAAAGTACCACATAAAAGGTTGGATAAAACCTCTTATGAATTATGGAGAAGTTTTCCTGTAAACTTAAATTTTTTGGAAGTGTGGGGGTGCTTAGCTAAGGTGGGATTAACAGGCTTTAGAAAATCTAATGTAGAACCCAAGACATTTGACTGTGTTTTCATTGGTTATGCTTCTAATAGAACTGCAGATAGATTTATGTCTTTAAATGGTCGAACTATTTATGAAGCTAGAGATGTTTTATTCTTTGAAAATGCCTTTAAAGAATGGTAAGAATGTGAGCTCTCTTGGCTCTTCCATTGCCACTAATGTGTAATTGTCTTTGCCCACTCCGCCACCTGTTGCCAATGAATCTAATGTGCACTTAGAAGGAGTAAAAGGCAATGTATAGAGACTAATCTGGATCAGACTTTATCATTGCCTTTTCAGTAGAAAACACTTATTTTGAAAGGATTAATAGTACCATTATTTCGGTACTTTTAACTTAGGAAGATCCTAAAATATACGGAGAGGCAATTAATTCTAGGGCTGCTAATTCTGGGAAAGAAGCTTTAAAAGTGAACTTGATTCTATAACATATAACCACAACTGAGGCTTAACTGACCTACTTAAAGGATGCAAGCCAGTTAGGACTAAGTGGATACTTAGAAAGAAATCGAGAACTAATGGTTCTATAGATAAATTCAAAGCTAGAGTAGTAGTTGTTGGAAGAAAGACATTGATTATTTTTGATATTTAGTCCGCCGTTACCATAGTGGTTACTATTCTAACTTTAGTTGCCCTGGCTTTTATTCATGACCTAGTAGCACACTAAATAGATGTAAAATTGCATTTCATAATGATTACTTAGGGAAGAAATTAATGAGGAACAACTTATTTATTGTGTGGTACCTGGTTAAGAGAATAAGGTTTGCATACTAAGAAAATCCCTTTATGGCCTAAAATAGGGTCCTAAACAGATATAATTATTTTTATAGGACCGTAGTAAATATTGGTTACATAGTGAATGCCTCTGATTTTTGCATATATTCAAAGGTGTTTGGTCCTTATTGTGTGATTATATGTCTTTATGTTGATGACATGTTGATATTTGATACAAACATGGATGTAGCAAATGATGTCAAAAATTTACTATCCTCTTAATTTGAGATAAAAGATTTGAAAGAGGTTGAATTCATACTATAAATCAAAAAGAGAAAACCTGTAATCGGTTTCTCAGTGAATCACCTACTATGACCACATTGGCCACAAGCTTAGAGTAGAGAAAGTGTGATGAATACCTATTAGCGATCGAATATGACTGCATAATCACCCATTCCCTTCCCTTTTTATGTTGAAGAGATTCACTGCTTTTGAATCCATAACCCGTTTTGGTGATGCTTTTGAGATGCACTTAATGGATTCTACAAAGCCTTTCTAGCTAAATCCAAAACCAGATTTGGTGCTGCTTTTGAAGACGCACTTGATGGATTCTATAAACATTATTAATGTTAAATCTATAACTAGTTTTAATGGTGCATTTGAGACACACTTGATGGATTTTGACATTTATCCAATTAATTCCATATCTAGTCTTGGTGGTGCTTTTGAGATGCATATGATGGAATTTACTTACGTTTCTCAGCTTATGCAGGATAGAATACATAACCAAAATTGGTGGTGCCTTTGAAATGCACTTGATGGATTCTATTATTTGACTTAAGTTCGAGCTTTCATGCTCTTATTGAGTCCATAGTCAGATATGGTGGTGTTGGGGAGACACGCTTGATAGACTCACCTACTTGAGTGTGAAGGTAGGCCACCTTCTATGGGAGACTTTAGTTGATCTCTCTAGAGAAGTCATGTCCCAAGGTAAGTGTAGAGCCGTAAAAAGCACATACTTATTGTGGAGAAGTGTAGATATCAAAAGTGTTGTATGAATTATAATGTTTCAACCAAATCCTGTAGTTCAAGAGAAATTCACTACATAGACTAAGTTGTAGCATCACTTCTTATGTATCAATTCAAATCGAAAGATATTGTTGCATGTGTACAAAAATTTTCTTTTTCTTAGGTTGTTTATTTTCATCTTTTCATAGTTTTCTTGTTGTTAGTAGGAGATTGTTGGATAACTATAATAAACTCTATTCCCACACCGCTTGATATTCTATTATTTTCCCCTTTATATATCATTATTTCTACTACTTATTAATTAGCTGTAGGTGGTAGGTTTACCAGGAAAACTCGCACAGGCGCACTGGCATGGCATGGTTGAATAGGTGCATGTGATGCTTTTATGGTGCACTTGGTACATAGCACCATGCACTGAAATGGAATGGGCTCGGTTCTCTATTACTCTTCGTTTTTTTTATTATTTTGCTCTTAAAATTGAAAAGACAAATCTATTCTCCTTATTATTAGTTACAACTATGATTAATAGAAATTGTGAATGTGTTAAAATAATTATCTCTTCATTAGCATGACTGGTTAGATTTATCACCTTTTGAGTTTCGAATTGCAGTTTTTACTCCTACACCTATTTATAATTGTTTTTTTTAATGGAATGGATATAAAAAATACAATCTAATTCATATTCTCAAATTCCCTCGAAAATTCCTTAGAAATTGCATTTCTACACTCCTCTAAATTGAGTGCACAAGATTGAAGATTATTGTGTGAACATTGTGGAGCGAACGAAAATCAACTATTGCACTTCAGTCGTATAGAAATTTGCCTTCAAGGTGATTGCATGTTCACGGCATAACCAATAACGACCTAGAATTTAATCACTTTAAATATGAATATTTAATATATTTTTAAATAATTAAGAAATGGATTTTATTATTCAAAAATACCCCTTTTAAATTATAACTAGTGATGGAGAATTTATTTTCAAAATATGTTTACAAAAATAATTAGTTTAAAGGAAAATAGAAATTATGACCGGAAGCTTTTTCAAAATTTTCAATTTTCATCATCTAAACGTTGTTTGAAATGTTGTGAACACCTTAATTAACATGTACACACATTTAAAAACGAATATGTATGGTTACGGTCAATAGTAATAAGGTAAAGATATATTTATACTTAAGTAATAAGAAAAGAAAGATGTGACAATTTTCAATTTAATAAAAAATAAATAAATAAAAGAATATGGAAACGTCATTTCATATTCCAGCATAGAACAAGGAAGTATTTTTCTTGGTGGATAAAGGGGGTGCCTCGTAGGTGGCGTTTGGAGGAAGTAAGGAGAGGATGGAGATTGAAGGCGATGATGTGGCAAGCAAGGAGTGGAGGGTAGTGTATTAGAGGTTAGTTTCGTAATTTGCTAGTTTAAATTTATATAAAAACAATTCCTTATATTATATCTCTCTCACTTTTATTTTTTCAACTCCACCTCTCTTTCTAAGTTTCTTAAAACTCTTTAATGGCCTCCTATGATATTTTTAATTTTTTATTTTATTTTTCCTACTCTAAACCATTTACAACTTTTTAAGAAAAATCCTTTTTTCCTTTCTACTCCACTTCTCCTTCAAAAAACAAGCAAGCTCAAACCCACCCTATACCCCATCGCTGGGCCCTATATTCCTATAGCCAGACCCATTATTCCCTTTATCCTCCCAAAAATCAAGTCTTTGTCAAAGTAAAGCTAAGATCTAGGGTTTGTAAGGAGGTGGCGGTGATTTGCTTTGATATCAGTTAGTTTTGGATAGTAAAAATTCATATCTTTTTGGAAAAGTTTAGCTTTTATTATGTTATTTGTTTTGTTGTGAAATATTAGTGGTTTGTTGGATTTAGTGTTGTTGGGTTTTGGCATATATGTTACTTGTATGTGATATGGAGTTAGACTTGTAAATAGAAGTCTAAATGTTGTGTTTTGGTTGTAAAGATTTGATATTTGCTTATGTTTATGGTTGTGATGTGATTATGTATGTATGATCATGAATGTGTGGTTGTATGCTATGAAAGTTAGCATTTTGATATGTAAAGTGACTTGAGATCCTTTGGAAAATCAAAATGATGTTTTACTAGTCTTTAAGTTACTAAAAAGATTTCAAGTTCCTAACTTTATTTAGTTTAAAAAACCTTTTACTTATGTTTTAAAGTGAGTAAAAGTTAGGAGCATAGGGTTTGAAAAGTTAACTTAGAAGCTAACTGTAAGTTATGGCATCCATAGCAACAGTCGCTATGGGACGATAGTAGCTATGGAAGCAGTTCAGAAATATTAAACTTTTTTCTAAATTTAGAGTGTTTCTTTTTTAATGTTTTGGAAAAACATTTTCGAATCATTAATTAACTTTAAAAGGTAATTATTATTTAACTAAGTATGGGTTTACTATTTATTTAATTAACTAGTTAATTAAAGATAATTAATAGTTAATTAGTAATTAAGAAAAGGTAATTAGTACTTAAGTATTAATTTAGCAAGTTAATTATAATTAATTAATTCAAAGGGTTTTATTTAATTAATAATTAAGTAATGAGTTAATTAAGTATTTATTTATTTATATATTTATTTATTTAAGTTTAATTATATAAATAATTATTAATTAATTAGGGTTTAATTATTAATTAATTAGGGTTTAATTATTAATTAATTACTAATCAACTAGGGTTTAATAAATTTAATTATTAAGATTTTGTTAAATTTAATTAAGGTTTAATTAAGTTTAATTAAGATTTAATTTGAAATTAATTATGATTTAATTAGTAATTAAACTAAGATTTAATTATTAATTAGATAAAGGTCTATTTTAAAACTCTATTAATTTTATAAAAGGCAGTTTTCCTTTATAAGTAAATGAGTTTTTTAAAAAAAGGGATCTCTTTGTCTGTGCCATTTACTAGCCAAACAAATATGAATAAGTTATACTAAAGTTTGACATCTGGTTAGCAGAATAAATCCCCATACTGCTATAATTTTATTGAATAGATTATTTATACATCTGTTTAGCAGCATTAATGTAACGATCCTCTATTTTGGACTATTCGCATCCACACATGTCGGACTTGAAAATTCAAAATACCGAATTGTTAATTTAAATTTGGCAAAACACACATATATATACAGTAAATAAATAATCACAGAATCACAGACACAGAGTAATAATATGCAGCAGAAGCAAAAGATAGTAGTTCATGAAGCTACTATATATATAACAGAGTTAAATAAGTTATAACAGAAGTCTCGAATACAATAGTCAAATACAAGAATCAGAATACATCACTAGAATCAACTGAATATCTGGAAGCTGGATAGGTAGCAGGATCGCCAAGCGAAGCTCCAACTCCAAAGGTGAGTCTCGAAAGCTGACCACTCAGTCTGACCCGAGCGTAAAGCAAAACACAAAACACTCGAGTCAGGATTAACATTCTTATATCAATAAATCTAACTCAAGTGAAATAGCAATTGAAATACAAGTAACTCAAAGGATGTTGGAATAACCATCCCCTAAGGATCCGTTAAACTATCTACTATGTAGTAACATACGCTAAATAGATAATGTCTATCAGTAATATAAAATATCAAAATAGCGTTAAGAAGTTACCATTATTCCCCTTAACACATTTTATATAAGCGTTATAGTCTATACAACACTGTAAACTCCACCGTAAACTGGTGGGATATCAGGGAGTACTCCATAGGTATAACACAAAACAAAATCGTAGTGGTCGCGTATATAAAGATACAAGTATGACAAGGCACATGAGGCAATACCCAAGGTAGTGAAACTACCGTTTGCCTGATCCGGACTGGTGAAAACGCATCGCCGCAATGATCGCAACACCGCGGAACAACACTCCCAAAAGTACGAGGGTGCACCAATCAATAACAAGTAATGAGTAGTAGTTACGAAGAAGTGTGTTCGCTCGAGGTGGCTAACCCCATTTGTCCCGGCATGGCCCCTGTTTTAGTCATTTCCATTTTGACACAAGTGTCAAGGCTATCCATTATCGTTCTCCTTCTTCAGTCATCACGTACATCATTCCAACCACTTCATTCTGGGTCACACTCCGCGTTTAGTTATTAAAGTGGTTTTTGGTTTAGACATAGAGTATGTCCATAACCGATTTCGGTCTCTTTAATAACTTTCGTGATTATTACACCGATTGGTCGTTTAATAAATTTCAAAACCAAATCAAATTCAATTTCACTTAGAATTTGTAAACCAACATTTCATTGGTCTTTCTAAATCAATTTCCATAATTTACGTTTCAAAACTTTCAGATTACCATTTCAAAATCTTATAATTCAATTTCAATTTTTATTTAAACAATTCAAATATTGATTCAAGTTCATATATAAATTTCATTCCGAAATAATTTAAATTAACTTAATTTAACATTCAAATCAATTTAAATACATTGACCGATTTTCACTCAGTATTCATTAAGTTAATTTATCATTCAAAACAATTCCCATTTAATTTCCGATTTATTAAATCAATTTCTTACGTACAACTTCATTACATCAAAACTTCAAATTGAATTAAATTAAATTCGCCAAATCAAATTCTTAAATTACAAGTCTTACATTTATTTCAATAAAATGCATTTTATTTCTTGTTAAAGAAATTCAATTTCCTTTATTTATTCACTTAGTTACAAATTTCAAAAACTCAATTAATAAAGAAACTAAATTTCACATATTCAACAAGTTCAATTTCACTTATTAACTTACTTAAATAATTTTCCAAACTTAATAAATAAAGAAACCTAATTTCATTTATTAACGAAGTCCCAATTCACTTACTCAAAAGTTCAATTCTCTTATCAAAGAATTCAAAATTTTATTTAATTATCAAATAATTCAATCTTATTCAATTATTAAATAATTTCAAAACTCAATTATTAAATAATTTCAACTTAATTATTAATAATTCTAAATTTAATTATTAAATAATAAATTTTTAAACAGGTTCTTTCAATCAATTACTACGTTAATATTTTGTTTCAAGTTTCAAATATTCACATTTCTTTCATTAAAATTTTAAATTCCAATTTTATTTCAAAACCTTATCATTATTCAAATAAAATCTTTATTTATTTAAATCAATTTATTGACCAATCGGGTTTAATTAAATTATCTATCCTAAGTCAAGTTATTTGGGTATTTATCATTTCAAACCAATTCCAATTCAATTCAAAAATCAAAGCACAGAAAAGGGTACTTGCAATGTGATAACTGGGATGGTGTCAAAGTAAATAAACAAGCAATAACAACAATCAATAACAATCAAATAATTAATTCAACAATCCCGAAATAACCGTATTAATTCTCATTGTTGTTTGTGCGAATTAATATAATTATTTCTAGAATCTACACTATCATTTCATATAGATTAAAGATTGTTACACTAATTATTCTATACAAATCTACATTTAACATCAATTATTCAATTTCATACTTCATTAATTAAAACAACATAAATTCAAATGGTTCAAGGGTAACTAACCATTTTCCTCTGTGTCAAATAATTAAACATTTAAGGGGTCTTATTATACAAATTTCACTAATCAAATTCAATACATATGTCAATTCAAAATTTTAACTATCCTACGTCAAATTCAATTGCATAATATTTATCACTTTATACATTACAATTTAATCCAATATATACAAAAAACAACCAATCAATTATCAACTAAACGGGATTATCATCGTATAGTTAACAGATAATGGTGTCAGATGTCACATGTGAACTGATACGGTAATGGCATATATTTAACAGTATAAATAACTAACAGTAACATATTTCAATTGTCGTTTCAATTGAAATCAAATTTAATAAATAAAAGAACATTAATCGTGAGTGATTGCTCACCTTTCGAGGTTAGAGAGATTAGACAAAGAAATGGGCTACGAATCCAAGTACGAGTTCCAAAGCAAGAAAAGATTGATCCGAATTTGATGGACGGGGCTGATAAATAAGAAATCGATGAGAATGAATTCAAATCGATTTTGATGTAAACTAAAATATATACATTATTTGTTAAAATCAATTTCCATTTTAAAGCATAATAAATAAATATGTTATATATTTAAAGCCTTATATATTCGAAATCAAAGTATATATAAAATCAAAATGAAGTAAAATGCAAACCACTAACTATACATGTACAGGTAACTCCCAAATATATAAAATCAGACTAAATATGTAGACAGCTATATATGTAGACAAAGCTAGATAATTTATAACTTAATATATTGAACAGGGCTGTTATATTTGAAACCAACCTCAAGGATACTTTTATATAATCATACTTTATAACAATTAGAATTTGCGTGTTATATTATGTTTAAAACTATAAGTTTAAAATTATATGTAAACATGTATTGAAACCTATGTATTATACGCACTGTAAAATTTACATGAACTTAGTTTGCACAAAAAAAATATATACACCTTTTAAAACCATACTGCTATAACAAATAGACTAGAGATAGCTACATATTAATAACTATTCTACTACAATATATAACAAGCGAATCCAACTTAACATCATAAAATAAGAGTCAACAGACTACACCATACCTATTTACTCAACATTATATATGTGCATTCAAATCAAAAAAATTCCCATAAGCTAAGTATAAGCAAATATATGAAAATACATATAACCTGAGATAATATACTATGATAACTAACTAGTATATAAATTTATACTCACGCTTCATGATTCTGTTAAAGTTTCCAGATAAATTTACCAAAATATATTCACTATTATATGCCGCGCCAAGTATAAATACATAACTAAACATACAAACAAAATGTCTATATATTGTTATATATTACACGTCAGTCGAAACTATTATAGTTATATATATAAAACATAAACAAAATAGTATGAACCTTTAAAATACAGTTATTAAAATCATTTATTCAACCGCAGTATTATCCTATATATAGATCTATATAAATATATAACTAGATAGCTAAAAAAATCAACAATATCCAACGTGAATACCTGCATTAAGATGGCAGAACAAAGGTAAGAGAGTGGACATGAGCAGAGGACGGTGATGGAGAAGGTGGTCGTCTTCACGTGGGTTGGTCTCGGCTGAAGGTTATGACGGTGCATGTGGAGGACAAGCGATTGTAAGGTGCGGCTGAGGCACGAGAGGGAGGGGAAGCGAATGGCCGAACTTGTGCAGAGGTGGTGATGAAGCTCGATCGTGCTTGGTGGTTGACATGGTGGGCGGAGGAGTGGAAGGAGAAGACGATGGCGAACAGCAGTGCATTGAGATGATGGTTTCTCGGTTCAGGGAAGTGGAGGCCGTGTTTCGGCACGGAGGTGGTGGACGTGGTGGCGGGTGGTGGAACTGTGGCAACGTGGAAAGAGGAGAGGCGGGAGGGTAGGTTGCGTAGCGATGGAGTATGGGAGAGAAGGGAAGCTTTTACGTGCAAAAAAAATAAAATGAAGGAGGACAATGCTACAGGCTGATGTAAATGAAATTTTATATATTGCACAATATTTCTCACATAAAACAATGAACAAAAGAAAACGTAGGAACCGGTGGAATGGCAAGAGGTTGATATTAATATCCGGGAATTTTAAAGGTATGTGGCTGTTAGAATTTACGTAGCAGATAAATGAAATGGTAGGAACCAAAAGTCAAATTGCAAAACCGGTACGGAAATCATTTTACGGATTTCGCTGTCTTTCAAACTTCAAAACACACAAATGAATATATCGTAAATATCAACACGATGGGATGATCAAAATGTTATAATGATATCAGTGGTACGATCGAATTATAAAAATTCGAATTTTCTACCAGCGGAAAATGCAAGAAAAACACAGAAAAATAAGATCGACGGAGCTAAAGATTTCCAAATTTGAAAAAACGAAAAATAGTGTTCGCTCAGAAGATGATTTATAATTTTTCTATGTAAAAATATTTAGGTTCCGAAAACATTTTATTTTCATCGCTTTTTAATTGATTAAATTGAAGTAAATTTACGCACGAAATGAACTTTCATATTTTCGGACGAAAATTTACCAGTTGCTATATTTAACTAGACGCATTTCAAATATCAAATTTATATTTCAAAATTTTATCATTTAAAATTTCATAAAATTTTAATTAATAACGTTATTAAAACCGGTTAAATTTACATGTCGTTACAATTAATCTCTGTGCTGCTATTATATTAATTTAGATACTGAATTGTACGCAAGTTAATTAATAATGAGAAAGTAACATTCTAGCTATTAATGGCTGATTATGGATTTTATGTACATATTCATTGGCTTATGTAAATACCTATTCTACGACTTGGAAAGTCAAACTTAATTAAATGGTAACTTAATTCAGTACCATTGTGGTTGCTAGGCGCCTTTCCTTATTTGTTATGTTATGGATTTAAATAATTTTAATTGTATGACCATTTGAGGATAAGTGTTTATAAATGATGTTTGAAAATTGGTTATTTAATTATTTTAATAAAGATGTTTATAAATAATGAATTGCTTTATAAAAAGGATTATACTTAGTAAAAAGGAATTTATTAAAATGAGGGTTACAAATGATATTTTGTAAAGGAATTTATAAATCATGTTAGAGATTTGTAAGAAAAAGTTTATAGCTTATTTTGGAAATTTATAAAAGTATTTGCAAATATGAAATGGGCTTATGAAAATGGAATTTTATATAGAATGATATTTTCTTTGATTATTTATCATTCTTAATTATGATGGTATGGAAACACTCTTCCCATACTTACCACCAAAGGATAGCGGTTGGGTTTATAGTCAGAAATATTCTAAATAATATTTTTTGGCCTATTTAAATATGATTTGGAAAAGGGGAAATCTCCCTGATGTTTTTTTTTTGAACTGGTACTTTATATACAACAAATCAATGGGACAACATATCCCATTTCAAATAAACGTTCGAAAGCAAGTTTCGAACTTGTGACATCCTGCACCAAGCCGAATCAATTAACCACTTGGACAATGGTGCTTGTCATCTCCCTGATGTTTTGTTAACATACTTATGTAGTTGATATGAGTATATGGCTATATTTTCAAAGTATGGAAAGTATAATGATCTGGTAGTATACTTATACGGTGATTTACGTATATGAACGTTCTTCCAAATATTTAAGGAGTATAAGGGGTTTGGCAAAATATTTTTTGTTAAGGTATTTTAAGTCAAAAATTTAAAAAGTGATTTGATTTATGGGAAGATTAATTTACACAGGCTTAGTGGATCCCATATGAAATTAAATTCATGTTTGATTGTTTGTTTATTGGATAGTTAAATAACCCACTATCAAAATCTTTGCTCAAAATATAACTTTGGAAATATCTAAAAGAAATACGTGATTTCTATGGCATAGTCATCTACGATGATACTATACTATGCATAAAAATCTCATTTTGTTCTCCTAGGACAAATGACAAGGAAATCTAGTCACCCAATAGTTAGGAGGCCATCTCTTCTCTTATGCATTTGTCTAATTATTTCCAAAAGAATCAGGGTTGAGTTTACTGGAAACTAGCGAGTGTTTGTTCGAAGAGACAAGGATTAGATAATTATGAATTATCTAAAAACCACTTTGATCCAACTCAAGTGGCATAGTGAAAGCATGTTAAAGACGATTGGGATCAAAGATGGAGTTCTTTGAAGTGCAACGGCTACTTGCAACTAATCCCGAGGGTGATTCCAAAATGGATGTAATAGAATAGTGCATTCGGTTTGTTCATATCCTGAACAACTTGTATGGATGAATGCTAGCATTGATGCTTGGAGAGCAGCATTAGCATTCTAAGTGGGAATTGTTAAGAGGGAAAAAAGGTAAAACATGACCTTACAAGCCCCACACCCTAGTAAATGGCTAAAACATGGGTAGATGCAGTAGAGCTATATGATTCGCTACCATTAGGAGCATCATTCCTCAGATCTAAAGCAGAATTATAGGTTTTGGTATGCATGCAAAGGGTGGGGCTAGGTTCTAGAATAGATTCCCATAGCTGGTACCTAAGGAATGATGTAATCTGGTTGTCATGTTAATGGGGCAGCTGGCTCTGTGTTGGCAAGGGGCTATAGGTTGGCTCTTGGGTACATTTTATATAGAGGTCTACTATATGAAAGTTAGTCGCTTACCTTGCCACATTGGAATTCAATCTCCAAAACGAGCCCTTATGGTTTAGTTATGCCCATTTATGTTGAAATGTGAGATGCAAGCATTTCAGCTATTTTATATATTTATTTTCTCTCTAGACATTATTACTATATCACTGGATTTTCTACAAAATTGTTTAGTTATCCTAAGGTAAAAGCCCCTTCGTGTTTATGTGCGCGTGGTCTTATGAGATATCTTTATTTTAAATGGTTTTCATAACATTAGCAATTCATTTGATTGTGTTTCTCATGTTGGTTTTACCAGACTGACCTGGGCATTTTTTCTTATAATGCTCGAGTCAGGCCTAGCATATTTTCCAAATTTAGCTAGAAACTTTGGAGCTTTTAGGAGACGAGCTGGATGCCTATATGACGTACTTCTGTATTTTCATTTATCTTCCATTTTTTTTCTTGTTGTAGTTATCAGAGATGGTAAGGACATGTTTTTATTACAGTCTAGGAGTTGATGATAGGATAATTGTACTCCGATCGATGTATGTATATTAAAGTCTCTTCTTTTTATAAAGACTTGTTTAGCATTATATATTACTCATCATGTTTTTTTGAGATTCTGTCTTCCTTCTTTTCTATTCCCCCAACAATTATCTTTCCGACAGTTGAAAGCTCGGCACGTTAATACTGTGGATGTATTAGTGCCGATGTTTGAGGATCGAAAAGGTGGGTCATTATAACTGGCATCAGAGCTGAAGATTAAGTGAGAACCTTTGCTTTGGTGGGGTAATCTTATTAGAGATAGGACTATTAACACCATAGAATGAGTTTAGATGTGTATGTATACGAGAGCGCGTATTTGCTAGTGATGTAAAAATGTTTTATATCGTGTTGTTTGATCGATCGAGTGGTATATGAATTTCGGCAGATGCGTTTGGTCCACGTTATCGATATGGATTCCTAAACACTTGAATAGGGCTAACCAACACTGTATTTTTTCAAAATCGGTAAATGAAATAATTTATCTAGGAGTATATGTATATAAAAGGATAAATTTTCAAAATAGTGTAGTTATTTTTGATGTGCTTCTTTGTTAAGAAATGATAAAATTCAATTATTATCATTTAGGGTTTGTTCAGTTATGCTTGTCCAGTTTGAGCATCGACCATCGTTAGGTGTTTCATAAGAAATTTTCCTTTTTGAAACATGGGTTAGGTAAATAGAAATTGAAACTTTTTTTGAAACAAACACCTTGTGAATTAAGTTTCACTATTTGACTATAGGACATTCAATGTTATTATGGGATTAAAATATTTATTTTAATAAAAGATGTTTATTTAATGGTAGTAATATTTTAATTGAAACATTTTTAAGCATAAATATTTCAAAAGAAAAATTAAGTAAGGAGTATGTTCTTTGGTTGGTTCGGAGGATCTATCTCGATCTGTTTTGTAATAATCGAAATAATCTTCTATGTAACGATCGGACGTTTGCATAAGCGAAAGTTGTAGTGCACTTAGTAAATTGTCATCTTTATCATTGTACAATCAAAATAAGTTAAAAATCCGAATGAACCCAAAGCAAGTTGGTTATACTTATAGATATTTTGTTAAACTATTTATTTGGGAACTAGTAAAGTGTTGTTTAAAAAGGGTAGTTTGAAATAGAAGAGATATTTTTATGTTAACTAGTTCGAGTGGATCGAAAATAAATAAAAATGGGAAAGAGATGTGTTTGGATGGTAATTATTTATCTTAAGTATTATCCTTCTTGGTTAGGGAATATATGATACTACTTAGCACTACTCAATTCCTTAATATCATTTTGGAGCTACTCGGGCTATATCAATATAATTTTCAATGGTTAAAATGTATAATATCATTTCAAAAGAGTTTTTAAATAAAAATGGTTGTTTAGTTCTCAAGTTAAATTCTGAATAAAAGAAAGAATTGGGTAGTGTTATCGTATGAAATGTTTTCATAAATCTTAACATAACAGAATTGGTATTAGTGAGAACCCATAATATGAGTGTGTAATTTGAACGTAGATCATTTCTTATTTCCATATAGTTTTGATGTAAGATTCGAGTACCTAACTTTGGGTGTTTCACATAGTTCCAAATAAGGATCAATCACTCGATTTGTGATGGTGAACACATGGTGAGGGTTCTTGATATGGAACCAAAGTTTTGTATCATAGTAGACGGCTATGTAAGTAAAATGGAGGTTTCTAATCAAGAAGCTTGATCGGAGTCCGCATTGGGGAATCAGGTGAGCGATACTAGTTCAAAAAGAGGTTATGTATTCTGAGTAGAGGTCGAATCATATTTTGCATATGAATAATCTATAAACATCATGCAGACTTTTGAATAATTATGGGTACTCATATGGTTAAATTACGAGGTGAAAATACTTTTAATGGGTGAAGAATATAACGACCCAACATTTAATCACTTTAAATATGGATATTTAATATATTTTTAAATAATTAATGAATTGATTTTGTTACTCAAAAATATCCCTTTTAAATAATAATTAGTGATGGTGAAATTAATTTCAAAATATGTTTACAAAAAAAATTAGTTTAAAGGAAAATAAAAAACGTGATCAGGAAGCATTTTCAAAATTTTCAATCTTTCAAGATCTAAAAGTAGTTTGAAATGTTATGGATACCTTAATTACTATAGACACACATTTACAATGTGATACGTATGGCTAAGGTCAATAATAATAAGGTAAAGATATATTTATACTTAAACAATTAGAAAAGAAAGATGTGACAATTTTCAATTTAATAGGAAAAATTAAATAAAAGAATAAGGAATGTCATTTTCATATTCCATCATAGTACGAGGAGGTGTTTTGTTTGGTGGATAAAGGGGGGTGCCTTGAAGGTGGTGTATGGAGGAAGTAAGGAGAGGATGGAGATGGAAGGTGATGATGTGGCAAGCAAGGAGTGAAGGGTAGTGTATTAGAGGTTAGTTTAGTAATTTACTAATTCAAATTTTTATAAACACAAGTCCTTATTTTATCTCTCTCCCACTTTCATTTTTTTCAATTCTTATTTTCAACTCCATCCCTCTTTCTAAGCTTCTTAAAACTCTTTAATGGCCTCTTGCGATGTTTTAAAACAAATTTTTTTATTTTTCCCACTCTAAGCCATTTTAAAACCTTTTTTAATCCTTTTTTCCTTCCTACTCCACTTCTCCGTTGAAAAAAGCAAATTTCAAACCCACCCAATACCCTAAGGCCGAGCCCTATATTCCCATGGCCAAGCCCATTATTCCGTTTAACCTCCAAAAGTCAAGTCTTTTTCATAGTAAAGCTAAGATCTAGGGTTGGTAAGGAGGTGGCAGTGATTTGCTTTGATATTAGTTAGTTTTGGTGAGTAAAAAATCACGTCTTTTTAGAAAAGTTTAACCTTCATTATGTTATTTATTTTATTGTGAGATATTAGTGATATGATGGATTTAATATGTTTGATTTGGTATATATGTTACTTATATGTGGTTTGGAATTAGACCAGTAAATAGAAGTCTAAATGTTGTGTTTTGGTTGTAAAATGTGATCTCTGCTTATGTTTATGGTTTAATATGATTATGTACGTATGATCATGAATGTGTGGTTGTATACTATGAAAGTTATCATTTCGACATGTAAAGTGACTTGGGATCCTTTAGAAAAGCAAAATCATCTTTTGCTAGCTTTTAAGTTAATAAAAAGATTACAAGTTTCGAACTTTATTTAGTTCCAAAAACCTTTTACTTATGTTTTAAAGTGAGTAATAGTTAGGAGTAAAGGGTTTGAAAGTTCACTTAGAAGCTTACTTTAATTTATGACATCCATAGCGTTAGTCGCAATGGAAGCAATTCAGAAAAATTAAATGTTTTTTTAAATTCAAAGTGTTTCTTTTGAAATGTTTTGGAAAATCATTTCCAAATCATTAATTAATTTTAAATGGTAATTGTTATTTAGTTAAGTATTATTTTAGTAACTATTTAGTTAATTAATTAATTAATTATAATTAGTAGTTAATTAGTAATTAAGAAAAGGTAATTTGTACTTAAGTATTAATTTTGTAAGTTAATGATAATTAATTAATTAAGAGAGTTTTATTCAATTAATGATTAAGCAAATAGTCAACTAAGTATTTTATTTACTTAAGTTTAATTATTAATTAGTTATTAATTAATTATGGTTTAATTATTTATTAGTTACTAATCACGTAGGATTTAATTAATTAAATTATTAATATTTGGTTAAGGTTTAAGTTAAATTAGGATTTAATTAGTAATTAAATTAATATTTGATTATTAATTTAATAAAGGTCTATTTTAAAACTCTATTTGTTTTATAAAAAGCAGTTATCCTTTATAAGTAAATGGATTATTAAAATAGAGGATCTCTTTGTCTATGCCATTCATGTGCCAAACAAATGTGAATAAGTTATACTAAACTTTGACATCTATTTAGTATAATAAATCCCCGTTTGTATAACTTAATCGAATAGTGTAATACCCTGTAATTTGATTTTTTTAATTAATTAATTAGTTAGTAAATTAATTAGGCTTCGAAAATGGAATTTATGCAAATGATGGAATTTGACCATGAAACTTGAACCATTGCGTTCACGGCGAAATTCTATGCAACATTCATATTTAGAGTTTTGCGATCGGATCCCAAAGGAAGAAGTTACAGATAAAAAACGAATTCGAAACGGAAGTAATTAAATAAAAAATAATTGATGTTTTTATATTAATTAACCAGGCCCATAGGCCGACCCATCTTGGGGACAGTCAACCCCTAGCGGTTGACCGGTCACCCATGGGTGGTCGACCGGTGGCGACCTGGTAGCTCCAGTAAACCTAGGCCGCGACGGCCCAGATTTAACATATTTTGATCTAACGATTCTGGTTGGTTATAGTGCCTATAAATTTAGGCCTAACCCTCCCTTCTCTTCTCATATTTTTATGGAGGCAGTAGCGAAGCTCTGTCATTTTTTCTTCTCCACTTTCTTTCTAAATTAAGAAGATAGGATATTTGTATCTATATTCATACAAATTAGAGAAGAGTAGAAACCTATAAAATACAAAAGAGAAGAGAATCAACCATGTGCGTATTTGAGGTAATTAATATATTTATATTTATTTTCTCTTCCAATCTTAAATCTCTTCTCAGATCTATAATTCTAAGGTATGTATATATATCCTTTTATACATATCTCTTGGATTAAAATGGATTTGAAGATGAATCAAATGTTCCACTTCAGATCTAGAGATTTGGATCGCTTTTAAATGGTGAGTAGGAACTTTTATAAATTTTTATAATATGAAAATTATCCCATTGGTGTTTATTTGATTTTTATACCTGATTGGATAATTATATATGAGTTGTAGGCAACTAATTAAATATGAACTGAATATAATAAATATCGCCTACATATTCTTGTTTATGAATTGATTTCGCAATATATACATCCTAATCTAGAAATCTGTCACAAAAGCATGAATTTAGAATATTAATTTGAATGAAATTTATTCCAGATCTGAAATACCTTGTATAATAATGTTTATAAATTTGGATTGTTACCCTAATCTTGTTAAAATATAAACTTTTCTATATTTGAAATTGTTGGAATTATGATCTGTTTCATATTTGTAAATTAGCTCGATTTCTTTCCCTTTTAAATAGATACCGTGTTTGATCTAATAAGAAATAGATGCAAATAGAAAGAGATATGAAAGTATGAATTCACTGTATTTTAAGCTGTCTATTTCAATAATAAAAAGAAATGGTTGTTCCTTGCAATTTTGAATGGTGAAATCTTTAACAAAAATTAAACCTTTTGTTTTGGATTAATTTATGAAAACTATAGCGGATAATCTTTTTAGATATGATTCCAACAATTTGACATGGAAAGTTTTATTCTAATAAACGAACATAACTAGAACATATTTGATAAAAGTAAATATTTGTATGCAATTAATGCGGTTACAATAATTAAATAAAAAGATAACAACGACACTTAAACGTAATATTCACATTTAGGACAAGTAACTACCGAGAAAAGAATTTAAAAGGTTGTAACTCCAATAGATGGTAATAAACATGGAAGTTGCAATAAATGGATATGGTAAATGGATTAATGGGACTGATAAAAATGGAATAGACGTGAAAGGTTACTAATTTGAAATTAATAATCATATATAAATGTCTTAGGAAATGCCCATTAGGATTATATGGACAAACTGACATTTATGAGCAATTAAATAGGGATTTATGGGTAGATAAATATTTAAGATAAATTCTATTGCCTTAAATAAAAAGGGAAACTAGTAAGCTAAGTCCAATATCTACCTAAGATAATATAAATAAAGATTTGGGATGGTTAATTGGACTTAGTGGGTAGTTATGCGAGGTTAGCAGAGTCATTCGATGGAAGACTACCTTTCGCTTTGAGGCTTCCAGCAATCGGGTGTACTTAATACTGATATGAGTATCACTAATCCAATGATCCATGATTACATGAGAGATTGGGCTTTCTTTCTAATTGGAAAGCATTAAATGGCCCAAATTTTGAATTAGGAGCAGTGGGGGACATCTCCATATGGGTTAGCTTTTGGTTTGAGGTCTTAAGTGGCTGAAGGGTCTGCCTCTCTCCTAAATGGGAGTATTAAGTAACCAAGTGCGATTCTAAATAAATAAATAAGGATGTTTCTAAAAATAGTTTATTTTAGTGTAGAGGTCTTAAGTGGCGGAAGTGTCTACCTCTCTACCGAAAGAAGTGACTTAATGAAATGCCATATTTATAATTAAAGAGCGAGTGTGTAATGATCCCGCTTTTAAGTCAAATTTAAATTAGTAATTAATATAAATTTTCGGATTAAATTGTGAATTAATTTGAGTTTTTCCAAATTAAGTAAGATATATGTTTGTTTATTTATATAAATATATATATATGTATATAAATTGATTGTAAATTTATTATGGTTGGAAATTCAAAAATAAATATCTTGAAAATAAATTGGATTTAGAAAAATCTACAGATAAATATTTATTAATATTAGATATAATAGCTTTAGTTGGAAAAAAAGATTTGATAAAAAAGGTTTATATGCTTTTCTTTTAAATTTATACATAATATAAATTTGGTTATATATATATAAATAATGAATAAAAAGAAATGTGCATAAAAATAAATTGAAATTATAATATAAAGATTATATAAAAATATATTTAAAACCTTTAATACATGCAATTTACATGTGTAGGCATTTTAATATAATAAACTAACAAGTGTAGATAATTTAGCATGCCATTTTCAAGTGTAAAAGATAGAAGCATGTTTAAAAAAAGTTTGTAAGTTGATTTAGCATGCATAAAAATAAGTGTCATTATTTTCTTTCCATTTTTGATTAATAATAAAATGAAAATCAAAGCTATATATACCTATCTACTCTCCTACACTTCATTTTCTTTCATTCAAAATTGTTATATTCAAAAGGCTAAAATCCTAGAAAATAAAAACAGCAAACAACAAACAAAGTTCCAGATTTTGTTCAAAAGAAAACTAAATATCAAGCATGCAAATTCATCTCAACAAACAACCCGATCTAGAGCAAAGCAATCAAACAAGCAAGATCCAGTTTTCAAAAAAAAATTCCAAATTCAACACATGGAAGCTATAAACCAGAGAAAGATTAAAACAAAAGCAAGTCAAATTCTAAGTAGCAGATCAATATCAAGCAAAGAACAATCAAGAACCAATTTCCATATTTTCAAAAAAAAAAATTCAAACCTGCTCTCTATTTCTAAAACCAGGTGAGTAAAATTCAATTTTAACTAGATTCTCTTGATTTCTTATGCCTGTGATGATGATGACTTGGAAATAGTTTGTATGGATGTAAATTTGCCTGCATGTATATGTATATATGTGATGCATGTCTATATACAGGCATATTTATATACTTCTGTTCAAAACTTATAGGCTTCAAACAAGTCAAAATTCAAAATTTCTTTCCCCGATCTGTTTTTGGTTATGATCTTTGAATAAAAAAGGATTGTAACCATATAATATCAATTTTAAAAACAATTTCAAGAATATTTATTTAGTAATTATTTCAAAATGGAAAATTACAGTAGAATCTTTTTAAAATAGAAAAATCGATGATCATACTTTCTTATTTTGATTCTATAACTTGATTCATATGTAAAAATAATGATTTTTGATATAGATATCATAATTTTTAATGTTGGGTATGATGGGAATTCATGAGTTGATCGGAATTTTTTAATTCGTCGATTCTCGGCGAACGACGAGGAGTTGGATGTCATGATTGATGCTAGATGTGGCTGGAAGGTTGTGTTATTCAAGAAAAATGGTGAAAGAATTTTCAGATGATCGGAGTGGCCTGGTGGAGGCGAAGTAGGGTTTTAGGAGTGATTTTGGTCGACGTGGGTTTCCAGGTTGCTGCGTCGACGTGGGCGAACCGGAGGGGATTGGAGCGAGGGGAATCGAAGCAGGGGACTGCGGCGGATATAGGGAGGTAACCGCGAGGTCGCCGGTGGTCAGAGGTGATGGTGCTTGATGAATTCTAGATTGGGTTTGGGTTCAGTGATGCATTGTGTTGCTTGATTTCGATTGCAATCGAAATCATCAATGTTGGGTAGTCGCGGCATTAGAGGGGAAGGTTATCGACTTGTCAGCGAGGGTGGCGATGATCGGAGCAGTGTCGATCGCTTGTGCACGTGTACGTGCATCCATGCGTGTCAGTGGGTTGTGTAGAAGGAAGAAGAATATGATGGCCTCGGGGATTAGCTCGGGAAAGTGGAATGGTTGCTCGGATTTGCCTTCGGGTATTTCGCAAGTGTAGTAACAGTTTTATAATTTAAACAAACAAAGTTTAAAAAGAAAAGAGAAGAAGAAGAAGAAGGGTAGGCTGGGGGGCTGGGGTTTTGCTCGAGAACTTTGAAGTTTAGCTCGGGTATGTTTGGCTATGGGCTCGGGCTTTCTTGACCTAATGATTTAACAAGTTTCAAGCAATTTATTAAACCAAGTTTTTAAAGTTTATTTAAATAAATAAGTTTTCAAAAGATTGTAAACTAGATTTTCCAAAGTATGGTTATTATATAAGATCTTAAAATAAGTTTCAAAGTTTAAATGTTAAAATTAAATGTTTTTAAGATAAATTATTTCAAAGGTTTATTAAATATTTAAAAGATAATTAAGTAATTAATTAAGGTAATGATTTATCTTTAAATCTTGGGTAATTAAAGATTGATTACTTACTTAATAGTTAAATGTTAATTAATTAATTAAAAGATAATTAGTCAATTAAAGGTTTACTTACTTAATTACTTAAAGGATAATTAAACAATGTGATTAATTGATGGATAATTTGTTAATGGGATTAATTAAAAGATAATTTAGTAATATAATTAATAAAAGGTTAATTAATTAATTAAGGTTAATTAATTTTGTGTAAGTAATTAAGGCATAGTTAATTACTTAAAGATTAATTACTTAAAGTAAGTAATTCAAAGATAATTAGTGATTAAAGGTTAACTAATTAATAATTAAAGGATAATTAATTAAGTAATTAAAGGATGATTGATTAATAGTTAAAGAGTAATTAATCGGGTGATTAAGGATAATTACTTAATATGATTAATTAAAGAATCACTTGTTGTAATTGATTAAGGATAATCAATTAATATATTTAATTAAGGGTTAATTAATGGTAATTACTTAAGGGCTAATGACTTAATAGTAATTAGTTAAGGATAATTAATTAATTAAATGGTAATTAATTAAAGGTTGGTTAGGTAATTAATTAAGGGTTAATTAATTAACGAGATTAATTAAAGGTTAGTTAATTAATAATTAAAGGTTAATTTGTTATGTAATTAATTAAGGGTTGATTAAGGTTAATTAATATGATTAATTAAGGGATAATTAATTATTAAGGATAATTAATAAAGATGGATAATTAAGGATTGATTTGTCAAATTCATTAATTAATTTATATAATAACCAATGGTTTGAAATTAATGTTAATTAAGCAGGGCTAGGTAATTAATTCATAAGTAATTAATTTATTTGGTTAATCGTAAATTATGTGATCAATTAATCTTGCTTATGGATGATTGGATTATATTGGATGACTTGAATTGTTTGATATCTCTGATATGTATTGTTCTGTGATATGAATTGCTTTGGATTGAGCTGTGAACTTTGATTTATTTATCTTTGTTGAATTTACTTATTCATCTGTGAATGAAAGATAAGAGTTATAGGATTATACCGCTTATCGATATTGTTGTGCATGGATTTATGATGGTTGTTTATTGATGTATGCAAAATCCCTATATTACACAGTGCACACATAAATATGGATTTTACGGGAAATTGGTTAAGTCATGGGTATTTTGAATTTAATATTATTTAAAAGTTGAATTTTTGAATCCAAAATGGTTTGGAGGTAATTTGAGTTAAACTTTTGGAAAGGGAATTGTGGAATTAATATTATTTTGAATATAATATGGCTTATTAAGGCTTGAAACTTGAAGACTATGGTTTAAAAAGGGTTATACAGGTTATAAATATTATATATATGGATTCTAAACCATTTTTGAAGTATTTTAAATGAATTATTTTGGGAATTTGAATTTAATTCAAATAAAGCTTGCCGAGAGTATGGCAGTTCGCTAATTTTCCGATTTATACTTTAAAAGGCTATAACTTGAGCAAATTTAATCGGATTTCCCCGAAACGAAAAATCTTTGTTTTCAAATGATAATAGCTTTCATATTAAGAAAGAATTTCCAGTTTTGTTGAAAGAATTTTGGGTTATGGGTACATCTAAAATGGAAATAGTTTTGAAAGCTATGAATGAAACTTTGTTAAAGATTTGGTGAAACTTGTTTCAAATTGAAGAGGATCTTAAAGGGTGAATTTTTGTTTAAAAGGTTAAAAATGGAAATTTGTTTAAACCATTCAAAAGGAAAGGTTTTGGGCTAAAAAAGTTGAGACTTAACTAAGATCCGAATGTATCCATAAGTTTTTAAATAAGCGTTCATTATTCGGTTAAGCTGGGAGAGGACTTTATGTCATAAAACCCATTTCAAATTAATGATACGACAAATTGGATAGCATTTGAAGACGGTGGTTGAAGACCGGGTATTTTCAAAAACGAAAGGATTACCTGTCGAATGTCTCTGCACTAAGTGGCCCCGGTATATAGATTTAAATTACCCTATGTGATGGGGAGTCGGATGTGATTGGGGATATCTGGATTTGCAAGGACTTCTTTTGAAGTGCCTTCGGTTCCATTCAGACCCAGGATGGACTTGTATGGACGTATGTCTAAAGTTACACTTTGAGATATAAAGCTGGTTTCTATCAAATACATTTCTGCTTGGTGGCAAAGAATTTATTCTCTTAGCTTAACTCCCTTCTCTGAGACGTATGAGGTTAGAGATTATGTAGTTGATGGTTACTAACGATATATTCCCAATTTGGTAATGTGGCATGCTAAGTGCTGATCATTGGTTGATCGAAGCATGGCTTTTGTGAAAAACATAGTTTTGTGGTACGATACTTCATCGAACCTCACACCTCGAAAATGGTCGAAACAGGAAGGATGCAGCAAGGTTACGGGGTCGCGCCCCTTAGGGTATGTGCATTTCCTTCTGGATAAAAAGTGGTATCATGGTATGGAGCCCCGATATTTAACTTATGTGGTTGTGGGAATTTGTTGGTGAATCCCGGGATAAAGGTCGGTTACGACTAGGGGATGGCATACTACCTAGTTACAGAGATAACCCCGCCTTGTGTTGGCAGAGATCCGGTTAGGTTCTGGGGATGTCCCTCCAGAGGCGTACCCTTTCGGATAAAGAAAGTTCCTTAGCATTGACCATTTGTTGGATATCCAATCACCCAATACGACCTAGTACGGTTTCAGTTGTAGAACCTGCCATTTAACATGGTAGCTATAGTAGGCATACTATAATGGTACGTATGCTGGCTAAGAATAATATTATACTTTCAAAATGTTTTCCACACTATGCACTAATAATAATATCAAAAGGAGTTTTACGTATCAAGCATGTTTGACTATCATAAGGTGAAATCTCCCCCAAGTGTGCGATTACATTGTGTGTGTGGCGGGAGGCTTATGGTAGTTTCATTTTCCAAAAAGCATAGCGGATTTCTTTTTATTTCTTTTGTGATTTCTTTTTTTTCAAACAACTGTTTTTGTTTGCTCACACCAGTCCCACGACTAACCTAAAGTTTATTGTTCCCTTTCTAAACTCTGGGTGGTCACAATTTTCAACACGGGCAGCCTAGAGTCAGGTTATCAGATAGTCAGCTTATAGTGTAGCTTTTGGCAGTCTTTGAAGTCTGTGGATTTGGAGATCGCATTGTGCTATACTACAGCATGATTGTGGTTACGAGCTTTTTGCTCTGGAGCTTTGGAGCTTTGGCAATGAAGATGTTATCTTTCCGCTGCTGTTGCTGTTGTTTTCCGCTGCTTTGTTTTTCCGCTGTAGTGTATATCTCTGATAATGTTGATCACTTCATATTATATCACTATTGTATCAATTTTTTGTATCAGTAAAATTCTTCTTTGTTTCCACTGTGTTGTTATCACCTAATGTTGTTATAAGCTCCGACGAATCAGATTTCAACGTTTGAATCTGCGGCATTCGAATACGGGTGATGTATGGATGCCGATTTTCGAGCACTAGAATCCGGGTTGTCACAGAGGGCGGATATCTCGGCTAGGGCTTGCTTTACGTCTGAGGTCTTAAGTAACTATAAGGTCCTCCGCTTTCTTATAAAAGAAGTATTAAGTAGCCCAATGAGATTTACAAGCAATGATAGCTAGATAGTACCGTTGAGGAGCATGCTTTTGGAAGTAGGTCCTAAATGATGGGGTCTACCTATTTTACATGGGAAGAATTAAATGGCTTAGATACCATCTCCTACATTGTTAAAGCCGAAATAATAATAGTACCATTTAGGAGCATGCCTTGGGGATAGGTCTTAAATGAGCAGAGTCTGCCTATTTTCTAATAAAAGGTATTAAGTGGCTTGGGTATTGTTTATTACATGAATATGATTTTATCGACGATAGATGCGGTAATAGTTGGACATTCAATATCAAAACCCTACAATAGTTGTTAGAGGTATTGTAGCTAAGACCCACTGACCATTGAAAAAACTGTTAGGAAACCACATTAGGAATATATTTTAAATGACGCAGTCTACCTCAATTAAGGTCGTAAATGATAGAGTCTACCTATTTCTCTTTTAAAAGTATTATAGAAGCCAACTAGAAGTGTTAAGTGGCTAATGGATTTGGAAGTATTGGCTGGTTGACATGGCTTCATTAGTATTTCGTACCTTAGGAAGGGGTAGTATGTAACCGTGTGTGCAATGCAAGATTTGATTAGAATCACTAACCTTAATGGACATAATAATTAAAATTAAACCTATCGGTATAAGTTTATGGTATGGACACTTTATATTTTTTCAGTCACCAGAACTTTGTTCTGACCCCTTCTCATTACAATACACATGATATATTTAGAGGAACATGTCACTGGAGTTAGATGTGCTTTGTTGGTAGAGAGTCTTCTTTCTCTCATGCTCAATGTTGATGTGACAATCTACTATCCAAGGAATACCCTTAGTTCCAACATAGTAGTCATAGTTAGTATTCTTATCGTATTATTGTTTCCGCTATGAGTTTATATTTCTACCAATCTCTGATAATGCCCATGCTTATTTGCGAGCACAAAATCCGACATCTATGTTTCGATGAACTTTGGTTTCGATTTTTGTCGAAATTTAGAACCATTAAGGTGCGGCTTGTTACATTTGGTATCAGAGCACTAGTTAGTAGATCAAAGAGATTGGGATAAATTAAGAGAATGTATTCATACTTTCCTATATAATAATATTATATTTTTACACCAAAGTCTAAGAGTTACGATTATAGAAGTGGTTTTAGTTCCACTCCAAAGGAATGGGCAAAGCAATTATGAGTTGGAAATATCCTAGAGCTAAGATTTTCACACCAACTTTGAAGTATCCCATGTAGTGCTTGCGATGCGTAAAAACGCTATTAATGAAAAACATGAGTATGACATATGGCTAAATCCCGGAGACTGGAGGTATTCGACTTGACGATTGAGATTCTTGCTACCTTGTGATTTTAGATTTTAAGTTCCAATCGTAGACACACAATTATCTCATATGGATGAGAAATTAGATTCTGTATGTTGCAATTTTCTGATAGCAAGTTTTGCTAGGGTGCATTCATTGATCACCTCTTCGATGGAAAATCAGATTTTTATTTGAATAATTAATGTCAATTCCTTAGTCTAAAACCTGTGAAAGAATTTTATAAAGTATATTTTGGAAATGCCTTAGATTTTTGTAAAAGGGATTTTCAAATGATTTATTTTTCCAAAGATTTATTTTGAAAATTTTGTTTTGAGGAAGTTTTAAAATTTTAATTTTCAAAGAAACACCTATCCACTAGATTGGTTTTGCTAAGAAATTTTTAGTTTATAAAAGATTAATTATTCGAATCCTTAAATATTTAGATGTATATACCAGTAAAGGCTTGATATTGATTTTTGGCAAGAAAATAATTTTTCAATTTGGAAAATTTGTGTTTAAAAAGGTACCTGGAAACCCGAATATATATATATATATATATATATATATATATGACTTTTGAGGCAAGTTTTGGTATGAAATGGTTTCTGTTATTTAGAAACAAATATAAAGAAGCATATATTTAGCTCAATGATTTTTTGGTTTATAAAATCAAGGCTTTTATATTTTCTCTCTTTAAGGTATAGACAAAATAGGAATGACATTCAACTTTATTGGGGTATGTAGTTTGAAGTGTTGTTAAATCAACCAACTATTGGATGAAATATTTCCGTGCAAAGTAGGCAGAAAATAGCAGCTGGAATATTTTTGGGTTTTTGGAAGTATTGTTGGTCGCAACAGTTTTGCTGAGGCTATCACAATCTTGCCAAGGAAGGGTCTACATGATAAGATGGATGCCGTTGTGTGGAAGGCAGAATTTTTTGGATGGGTTAAGTTAAAGACAGTATGCGGAATGGTCATAAGAATATTAATTAATTTAACTGGCCCTATTGGGTCTAGGTTCAGGCCGTGCCAAAATCTAGGCTACGGTCGACCAGATGGTCGACAGCAGCGGTTGACCGGTTGACCAAAAAGCTGTCGATCCCCAGGTGGATTCGGGCCGAAACTAAACCTAGAACGCGGCTATAAGTCACGTCCAAACCTTCAGCCGCCGCAAACCCTCCTCACTCTCTTCCTCCTTGTTAATTTTTAGCCGAATCCAATTCCACCTCCATGTTCCTCCACTTAACCAAGGCCTCTTTCCTCCATTCCTCCATCAACCGATGCCAAAATCGTTGTGCATCAAATCTTTCCCCATGACTACTCTGGATCTAAAATCTTTTCTCCCTTTTCCAACCGCCTCTCAACGCTTGGCACCACCATGTACCGGTGGCTCTTCCTCTCATCGTCTCCGCCTCACTCTACAACAAGCCGCTTGGCTTGACCAGAGCGAGCAGAAGATCGCCACCTATCTCGAAATGGTGGATTTTGATTTCCTTCATCGATAACTATTGAAATTCGGAGATTTTGCCGCTCTTGGGCTTGAAGAGCTATTCGCTATGGCAGGATTTGCACCGATCCTCCACTTCGAGACTTATGAGCGGGAATATTACCCGTGTTACATCCATCTTTTCGATGCATGGATGGCATAGAATTTCGATGATGGCAACAACTACATAGAGTCCAAGGGGAAGGGAGCTCGGATTGAGATGTTAGATGATGATCCTGTTGGAATTTTGGAGATATTTGCAGTAGGCGTGGATTTGGAAAACATTGAGATGACTAACTCTGAGATTCTCCAGTGGATCTTTTCTGAAAATGTTGGTGATTGGAGGATCGAAAATTTTCGACTGGTGGTCTGTCTCATCATGCGCATCATTCAGCACAATATCATTCTAAAGACGGAGAGCTTGACCAGATCAACACCTCAGTGCGAAAACCCGCCTATGCTATAATTGGCGGCGTAGCCGTTAATTGAGCTCCCATCTTAATGCTTCATATGGTCGATCAGGGTATTGGTACCACGAGGACTCACTTTCCATATTGCCACTTGCTCACTCGAGTGTTTAGGCATTAAGGGGTAAATGTGAGCAGAGAGCCAGTCATGAGGAAGGCCCCGTCCCGCCATCGACCGAAGCACCATGAAGAGGATGAATATTCCTTTGCCTCCTGCCGCACCATCTATACCAACACCAGAGTCGCAGCACCAACAACAGGGGACAGGACAAGATGCCGAGAGATGCATAAGTCTCGAGCTTGCCACTATCTGTCGGGTTCAGGCAGAGCTCCGAGAGATTACGACGGACAACAATGCCAAGGGCGTGAGATTTGGTGCATAGCCACCATGCTATGACCATTCCGCGGTCGTGGCAATGGCTCGAGCTCCAATCACGAAGCGAGATCTTCTCATATTTCTTAGGCGGTGTTTTATTTAAGATTGTTGTATCTTTTTATTTCTAGCATTTATTCTTTTCTTTTTGGTTGTTGGGTTGTAAGACTGTTAGTTGCCTTTTATATAAGACATGCACGATATTACGTGTTTTTATTCATTTTCTATGTTATGGTTTTTGGATATGCGAACCGCTTCTATATATATGCATAGTAGAGAAACAATATAAATATGGGAATCCCATAAAGACACTTAACTAATAGTAAAAGCAATATAAGAATGGAAGTTTAGAATAGCTGGCAATTTTAGCGAAGGACATGACAAAGTGGTTTCGATGGCATGGGTCATTACTCGTATTCCTTAAAAGCTAATTTTTTTTGAATAACATATGTGTTGATATTTTTAAATAAAATTCCAAATTTTTAGGTAGAGGTTAGTTGTAGAATTTTAGAATTTAGTTTATCCATCTAGCGCATAACCGACTTCCGACTACGTTGAATGCGTGGTCGATTTATCAAAAAATTTGAGAAGCAAAATATTTTGAAATTTTTTCCTTAGATTTGAAAAGTTTCCTTAAAAATAAGTAATAAAAAGTTGTGTTTTAGTTATTTTTGACTTTTAAATTATTTTTAGAGTTTTTGTTCTAAATTTTATTTCAAGGGAAAATGTGCTTCTAGACATTTTTCGATTTTGTTTTCCAAATGACATAAAATTTGAAAAGTAAGAAAGATTTTTGTGAAAACTTTGATTTTGAAGGCCACATGTTAGGTATAGGGAAGGCAAATAGAGTTAAAATTTGCGAATTTAGCGGTGTATTAGGTTCGACAATGCGATAAATGCAAGCGCTAACAAGGAAAAACTATTTTACCCTTAGAATTTATATTTCCATATCTTGTCAATGATGCATGTAAGCCTATCTTAAGACTTAATTCCGCTTTAGACATTGAAAATAAGCCTCCTTATGCGTTTTGTACGTGGAAAATTTGGAACGAATCTAGGCCAGCAAAGAAATTTCCATTGTACTACGGGGAGAGAAAATTATTGCATGGTAAGAATGCTAAATTCTCCGTCTTTAAATTCTATTTTGCCACAGGAGTAAAGTTTAGAAAGCGATTTTTTGATGCGTTAGATTAGTGGATAAAAAATTTGTTGTTTTATACTTCTATTCATAGGAGTATGGGAGTTTTGGTTGAAAAGACTTTTCAAAAATCTACATACATATGGAACTGCCAATATATATATGTAGGTTGCTTGCATCATATTTTTTAAAAATGTTTTCAAAAGAAATGCATTCATTTAGGAGGTCCAATTTATAATCATTCTACATACATATTTTCTATATGGTGATACATTAGTACATTATGCACTTATGCACATTTGATTGCAAAAATTGGTTGTAAACTCGTTGGTTGTGTTGTTCAAGTAATTAAGAGCCAAAATCTTGACTTGGTCATTAGTGAAATTTTGGGGACGAAATTTTTTTTAAGAAGGGAAGAATGTAACACTTCGTAATTTGACGTTATTTAATTAATTAGGCTCTGAAAATGGAATTTGTGCAAATGATGGAATTTGACAATGAAACTTTCATCATTGCGTTCGTGGTGAGATTCTGAGCAACATTCAAATTTAGAGTTTTGTAATCGGAGCCCAAACAAAGAAGTTACGGACGAAAAACGAATTCGAAATGAAAATATTTAGATAAAAAATAATTAACATTTTTATATTAATTAGCTGGGCCTACGGGCCGACCCATCATTGGGGATGGTCGACCGCTAGCGGTCGACCGGTCACCTAAGGGCGGCCGACCCATGGCGACCTGGCGGCTCTAATAGACCAAAGCCGCAATGACCCAGATTTAATATATTTTGATCTAACGGTTCTAGTTGATTCTAGCGTCATTAAATTGAGAACTAACCTCCTTTCTCTTCTCATATTTTTAAGGAGCCAGTAGCCAAGCTCTGTCGTTTCTTTATCTCCACTTTCTTTCTACATTATAAAAGATAAGATATTTGTATCCATATTAATACAAATCAAAGAAGAGTAGAAATCTAATAAGGAGAAGAAAAGAGAATCAACCATACGCATATTTGAGATAATTTATATATTTATATCTGTTTTCTTTTCCAATCCCAAATTTCTTTTCAGATTTTTAATTCTAATATATATACACTCTTTTATACATATGACTTTGATTAAAAAGGACTTGGAGATGAATCAAATATTCTACTTCAGATCTATAGATTTAGATCGCTTTTAAAAGGTGAGTTGGAATTTTTATAAATTGTTATGATAAGAAAATTATCCAGTTGGTGTTTATTTGATTTTATACCTAATTGGATAATTGTATATGTGTTGTAGGTAATGAATTGAATACGATATGAATATAATAAATATTGTCTACATATTCTTGTTTATGAAATGATTTAGCATTATATACAACTTGATCTGGAAATCAGTCCCAAAAGCATGAATTTAGAATATTAATTTGAATGTAATTTATTCCGAATCTAAAATAGGTTGTATAATAATGTTATGAATTTGGATTGTTACCCTAATCTTGTTAGAATATAAACTTTTCTATATTTGGAATTGTTGGAATTTAGATACATTCAATATTTGTAAATTAGTTTGATTTCTTTTCTTTTTAGAAAGACAAAACGTTTGATCTAATAAGGAATAGATGCAAATAGAAAGAGAAAGGGACATATAAAATATGAATTCGTTGTAATTTACATTGTTTATTTCAATAACAAAAAGAAATGATTATTCCTTTTAATTTAAAATGATGAAATTTTATATATTTTAAAGTTAAATCTTTTGTTTTGGACTAATTTATGTAAATTATAGTGGACAATCTTTTTAGATATGATTCTTAAAATTTAACATGGAAAAGTATATTCGTGTAAAGGTATATAACTAGAACATATTTGATAAAAGTAAATATTTGTACGTAATTAATGTGGTTACAATAATTAAATAAAAAACTAATAACGACGCTTGCACATAATATTCACAATTAGGATAAGTAATTAATGAGAAAAGAATTTAAAAGGTTGCAGCTCCAATAAATGATAATAAATATGGGAATTGCAATAAATGGATAGGATAATAGATTAATGAGACTGATAAAAAGGAATAGATATAAAAGTTACTAATTTGAAACCAGTAGTCATATATAAATGTTTTAGGAAATGTCCGTTAGGATTCTATGGACAAATTGACATTTATGAGCAATTAAACGGGGATTTATGGGTAGATAAATATTTAAGGTAAATCTTATTTCCTTGAATAAAAAGGGAATTAGTAAACCAAGTCCATTGTCAACCTAAGATAATATAAATAAAGAATTCGGATGGTTAATTGGGCTTAGGGGGTTAGTGGTGTGAGGTCAGTAGAGTCACTCAACGAAAGTCCGCCCTTCGCTTTAAGGCTACCAACAGTTGGGTGTACTTACTACAGATGTGAGATATCATTAATCCAATGATCTGTGATGACATGAGAGATTGGGCTTGCTTTCTTAATTGGAAAGTATTAAATGGTCCACATTTGGAATTAGGATCATTGAGGGATATCCCCAAAGAGGTTCGGTTCTGGTTTGAGATCTTAAGTAGCCGAAGGGTCTGCCTCTCTCCTAAATGGAAGTATTAAGTAACTTAGTGAGATTCCAAATAAATAAATAAGGATGTCTCTAAAAAGGGTTTATTTTAGTGTTGAGGTCTTAAGTGGTTGAATGGTTCACCTCCCTACAGAAAGAAGTAACCTAATAAAATGCCATATTTATAATTAAAGAGTGAGAGTGGATATCTTGGGAGGAGTTCGCTTCATGTTTAGGGTATTAAGTGACTGTAGAGTCCTCCTTTTTCCTATGAAAGAAATATTAAATAGCCCAATGGGATTTCCAAGCAATGACAGCTAGATAGTACCGTTGAGGAGCACGCTTCTAGAAGTAGGTCATAAACGAGGGGGCCTATCTAGCCGCTGGGAAGTATTAAGTGGATTGATACCGTCTCTTACATTGCTAAAGCCAAAAAAATAATATTAGCATTTAGGAGCATGCCTTGGGGATAGGTCTCAAATGATGGGGTCTGCCTTAGTTAATGTCTTAATGACCAGAGTCTGTCTATTTTCTAATAAAAGGTATTAAGTGGCTTGGGTACTGTTTATTACAGGACTATGATTTTTTTGGCTATAAATGCGGTAATAGTTGGACATTAAATGTCAGAAGCCTTAAATAGTGGTTAGAGGTCTTGTAGCTAAGACCCGCTGACCATTGACAACATTGTTAGGAAACCACCTTGGAAATAATTCTTAAATGTCGGTGTCTACCTCAATTAATGATGGAGTCCACCTATTTCTCATTTAAAAGTATTATAGAATCCCGCTTCATATTTAGAAATATTAAGTGGCTAATGGATTTGGAAGCATTGGATAACTGATATGGCTTTATTAGTATTTCATACCTTAGGAAGTGGTAAGTATGTAATCGTGTGTGCAATGCAAGGATAGATTAGAATTGCTAACCTTAATGGGCATAACAATTAAATGGAGACCTATCGGTATAAGTTTATGTTATGGACAACTTATATTTTTCCCATCACCAAAACACTGTTTTGACCCCTTCTTCATTACAACCCACATGATAGATTTAGAGGAATATGTCACTGAATCCCGATGTGCTTTGTTGGTAGAGAGTCTTCTTTCTCTTATGGTTGATGCTAATGTGACAATCTACTATCCAAGGGATACCCTTTGTTCCAAGCTAGTAACCATAGTCGGTATTCTTATCCTATTATTATTTCTGATTGATTTTAAATTTTTATCAATCTATGATAACGCTCATGCTTATTTGCAGGTACCAAATCCAACAATCTATGCTTTTATAGGGTTTTGATTTTTGTCCACATTTGGACCCATTAAGTTGTTGGTTGTTACAAATATATTATTTAGTCATATATTTAGTAACCTAAATCCTCGTGCTGCTATTATATTAATTCAGACATTGAATTGTTTGCCAGGTTATTAATATTGAGAAAGTAATGTGTTGGCGACTGATGACTAATTATGGATTTTATTTACATATTCATTGGCTTATGTAAATACCTGTTATATGACTTGAAAAGTCAAATTTAATTAAATGGTAACTTGATTTAGTACCATTGTGGTCGCTAAGCCTCTTTCCTTGCTTGTAAATTTGTGGATATAAATATTTTCAATTGTATTACCATTTGGGGTTATGTGTTTAAAAATGATGTTTCAAAATAAGTTATTTAATTATCTTAATAAAGATGTTAAAGTTAGTATTTTAATAATGATGTTTATAAATGTTGAATTATTTTATAAAAAGGATTATACTTAGTAAAAAGAGATTTATTACAAAGGAGGGTTACAATGATATTTTGTAAAGGAGTTTATAAATTACTTTTGAGATATACACAAAGAAGTTATATAATTTATTTTGAAAATTTATTGAAGTATTGGGCTTATAAAATGGATATTTTATAAAGGAATGAAATTTGTTTTGACTATTTATTCTTCTTAATTATGGTGGGATGGAAACACTCTTTCCATACTTAGCATCAAAGGATAGTGGTTGGGTTTATAGTTAGAAATATTCTAAATAATATTTGTTTAGCCCGCTTTAATATTATTTTAGGAAGAAGGAAATATCCCCTATGTTTTGTTAATATACTTATGCTATTGAGATAAGCATACAGATATATTTCTAAAGTATTAAAAGCATAATGATTTGATAATATACTTATATCGGTGAGATAAGTATATAAATGTTTTTCCAAATATTTAAAGAAGTACAAGGGGTTTGGGAAAATATCTTTTGTTAAGGTATTTTAAGTCAAAAATTTGAAAAGTGATTTGATTTATGAGAAGATTATATAGAGACTTAGTGGATCCCATATGGAATGAAATCTTTGTTTGATTATTTGGTTGTTAGATAGTTAAATAACCGACTATCAAAATCTTGGCTCAAAATATAACTTTGAAAATATCTAGTAGAAACACGTGAGTTATATGGTACAGTCATCTTCGATGATACTGTATTATGCATAAAAATTTCATTTAGTTCTCCCAGGACAAACGATAATGAAATCTGTACACCCAATGGTTAGGAGGTGGTCTTCCCTCTTATGCATTTGTCTAATTGTTTATGAAATAACCGGGGTTGAGTTTACCGAAAAGTTGCAAATGTTGCTTCGAAGAGATCGAGATCGGATAAGTATGAATTATCCGAAAACACTTCGATCTAACTTAAGCGGTGTAGCGAAAACATCTTGAAGACAATTGGTATTGAAGATGGAGTCTTTTGAAGTGCAAGGGATATTTGTTACTACTTCTGAGGGTGATTCCAAAATGGATACAATAGAAGTAGTGCCTTTGGTTTGTCCATATCCTGAACAACTTGTATGGATGAATGTTATCATTACATTGATGCTTAGAGGGCAATGTTAGCATTCCAAGTAGGAATTACCAAGAGGGAAAAAGATAGGTGATCTCACAAGCCTCACAATCCGGTAAATGGCTAAAACAAGGTTGATATCGAAGAACTATGTGGTTTGCTATCATTAGGAGCATTATCCCTCGGATCTATAGTAGAATTTTTCATATTGGTATGCACGGAAAGGGTGAGGCCAAGATCTACAGTAGATTTCCATAGCTAGTACCGGAGGGATGATGTAATCTAGTTGTCATGTTAAAGGGGCACCCGGTCCTGTGTTGCTAGAGGCCATAGGTTGACCGTTGGGTATATTTTATCTAGTGGCATACTGTACGAAAGGTAGCCCCTTACCTTGCCATGTTGGAATCCAATCTCTAAGTCGAGATGTTACGGTTTTAGTTGTGCCTAACTATGTTGAAATGTGAGATGCAAGCATTTCAGCTATTTTATATATTTACTTTCTCCCTAGAAATTATTGTAATATCACTGGATTTTCTACAGAATGTTTGGTTATCGTAGGGTAAAAACCCATCCGTGTTTATATGTGGCGTATTCTGATGAGATACCTTTATTTCAAAGGTTTTTATAACGTTAATAATCCATTTGATTGTGTTTCTCATGCTGGTTTTATTAGATTGACACGGGCTTGTAGTGCTTGGGTTAACTCGAGCATATTTTCCCGGTTTAGCTTGACACTTTGGAGCTTTCAAAAGACAAGTTGGATGCCTACAAGATGTATTTCCGTATTTACTTTTATCTTCCGCTATTTATTCTTTTTGTAGTTATCAGATATTGTAAAGACAAGTTAATAAAACCATCTATGAGCCGATGATAGGATAATTGTACTATGATTGACGTACGTATATCAAAGTCTCTTCTTTTTGTAAAGACTTGTTTAGTATTATATATTACTCATTACATTTTTGTGACATTTCGTCTTTCTTCTTTTTTTTTGTTCCCCTGATAATCTGTCCTTTCGACACTTGGATGTTTGGCACGTGAATACTATTGATGTATTAGTGTCGACGTTTGAGGACAAAAAAGGCGGGTCATTACCAAACCTTCCTTTCTTACACTGCATACTACATAATAATAAACTCTACGTTATTTTTTACAAGTCATAATTAAACAAAATATATAGGTGCAACCAATTACCGCTTGCAAAATGGAATATTTATAGGGCACTACTTAATGTTTACATCATTAATACTTTAAAAGCTATAAAATAATCCTAAGCCCAAATATTTTAGAGTAATGATGATATAAGAGTCTATCCATAAATATAATAAAAAGAAAATTAAATTAAGCATCACTCACATTTAGGTGGCACATGCCAGATTGGCCTAATTAAACATCCAATCCAATCTTCTTTAAAAAAATTTGATATAAGGGTTATTTACACTACTATATTAGAAAATTTGCGCTTATTATTACTCACACAACTGCTTAGCATGATATAATATTGAAAAACCATTGGATATGCAAGCCTTACATAACAAGATTGGTTTTCATATAAGCATGAAGAAATAAAAAGAAAAGTTCCTAGAGGGAATCCAGATGAATTGAAGCGAGAAGCACTAGGCAAGTTTAAACAATGCTTAAAAATTATGTACCTTTATACTAAGTTTCAAATTAAGAATTCTCTTTTAAAACATGAAATTGATGTAATAATGGATTTCTACCTATTTCAAGAGTTAAAAACTATGTGGTTTGGTTAGGATGCATTTAAATGAAGTTTGCTAGCTAGTCCGTGGACCGCTGATGAATCACGATTTACTCTACCATATTTATATCCTGATAGAGTTAGAGGTTGCCTAAGGCAATTATGTAATATATATATATATATATATACATACATACATACATACATACATATATATATAATTCAACAACTAATCTTATTCATAATAAAATGTGTTTTCTTTCTGATATATACTTGATATAATGTGTTGTATTAATTATCTATATATTGAAAAGTATATTTAATGTAGAAAATCAATAAATGATATGTTTTTTGATAATAGTCACATTATGTTACAACCATGAGTGATTTATCATAATAAAATAAAATTACCATTTTATATATTCCTAGTCAAGACATATCGTGACTGGATACTAATACATCCGTTGAGACTAGAGTACGTAATGCTCTCTAAGCATTGGACAGTGTATTACTCATGACTACTAAGGGCACAAAGGGTTACATACTGATAGTTATTGGACAACTATGGAATAACTCATTTGATAGTTTTCCGTCGATTAATATATATATGCGGTTAAAAAGAAAATATCGTTGTGATAATTTTACACAATTCCCTGAACTTCAGAATACTGTCGAGCTTCAATATGGAACCTCCAATTTGATTATAGTTGAATCATGGCACAATATCCATTGAACGACTATAGTTGGTTTGAGTGTAAGCATTGGAAGTGAGACATTACTCAAGAGAGATTTCATCTCCTCATTTATATGGGGCTAGTACCACGTGGTCAACTTAAAGTCAAAGTCTCTGGCCAGAGTAGTACAGTTAGTAATAATTGTTATTATTGAACCAAAAATTTTGTGTTTACACTTACAATGTTGAATGTTGAAAATGTTGGAATTTTGAACAAACTAAATTTCATATGTCCTAATGCGATATAGTTTTAACAAAAGAGAATTAGTGAAAATAATCATCACTACCAGGTACCGCTTATAATAAGTAAAATTAGATTTTATCAAAAAGATGTATAAGCGATAAATTGAGCCAAAATGTTATACCACTAGCTAAGGTGATGTGTGGATGTTAATAATCGAATCGAGTCGCACAACCATAACGATGCATTCTCCGAAAAATCACATGATTTATAAGATGTATTAAATTAATTAAATCAATTAGTATTTAACAAATATTAATTGATATTTAATTTAACTGATGTTTGGGAGTTCTTTGTAATTATTTAAATGTATTTATAGAAGTTATATCTACATGCATTAAAATATGATATCGGCGTAATTTTAAACGAGTTTGAATAAAAGATAATTACATAATGGGATTTATGGAAATTTTATGTCATTTGATGACATGTAATTTCAGCCATACCATATGAAAAGAGAGGAGTGAAGAGAGTGATAATTAATGGAATAGATTAGGGAATGTTTTAACTAAAGAATGAGAAATGTTTCATTCTTTCAATTAAAACAAATCCATTAATTCATTTCGTTTGGACATTCATTCTTTTTCATTCATTTTTCTCTTTTATCCTCCTAACCTTTTATAGTAGAAAAAATAAATATTTCCAAAAAAATTCAACTGCAAATCAAATGCAAACATAAAAAATATTGATACATAAGTGGTTCATCTATCTCTTGCAAGGATTGAGTGTGGATCTTGGAGATCTGAGGAAATAACTTCATTCAAGGTGTCATTTTTGGCAACATCCATAGGTAATTATCTACTTTAATTTATTTACGTTACTTGTGTGTTTGGATCTTATACGAATCATTTGCTGTTTTTTGGTTCATCTTGTAACAAGTTGTTCAAATCCCTTAATACCTATCGCTGTTGAAAGTATGTTAATTAAGTTGATTAGTTTAGATCTATTTTCTCTTCATCTTATCTCAAAGTATGCTCATTAATATTGATATGATTTTGTCCTCATTTTTCTCTTTTAATTTTTTTTGAATTCTTTTCTATTGTTTGGATTTGTATGTTCCTATCACGAATTTACATATGCGTAACTTGTTCAATTCCTTTCCTGATGCATTGTAAGTTTGTAAATTGAAAAAAAGTCAATTTTGATTGAGATCTATTTTATAATATTTATGTACATAAATCTAAATAGACTATTAATGTTAACTAATTAACTTTCACCTTGAAAATAAATTCCATTTGTTAGGTGGTTTATATTTTGAGTAAGAATGTTTTTATAATTGTTTAAAAAATATATTTCCTTTTGATCTAGAATTTATAAATGGACTTTTGCCTAAGTTCTAAATCCTTCATTTCTTTTAAACTTTAAATTTTTGTGTATTCCCTTTCTAAACAAAAAGCTTAATTTAAATGTTAAACTTAATTTCTAATATATATGTATACACACGTATAAATATATAAATATGTGTATATTTATTTTCAATTCTCAAATGTTTATATAGATAAATAATTGTTTCAAATCAAAAACATTAATTGCAATATATATATACATATACATATATATATATATCTATATATTATGATAGCATACCTGCATTGCTCTATTTTGAAATCACAAGATAGATCTTATTTAATAAATGTTATATTTAATTTCAAATGTTTATTAATTAAAACTAAACTCATCATTGGTAATTTTAGATTTCAAATCCTATATGATTGTGTAACACATTTGTAAAGAGTGTGTGTGTATGTTTACACACACACACACACATATATTCATACAGTATTCCAGTTTTATTATGTATGAGCATTTAAACCTAAGCTTTGGATAATAAAGGCATATACAAAAGGGAAATAGGTCCGTTACGGTGTAAACCTCAACACCTACAAACATTCCAATTAATTATGTACACGTCTTACTTACTGCACTTACATGGTATTTACTTGAGTACATCTGGATGTATTCACATTCATGTTATGTATAAATTAGTTTCCCACTAATGATATTCAACACATCATTCAATTTAATTAAAGGGCGTGGAATGAAAGGTTTCTTTCTCCAAATAGTGCCAAATGTACCCTCAATAAATTGCATTAGTTTTAGAGAGAGAAATAAATGGTTTCCTTCTTTATATTAACAAGTAACTTTTACACATATGGGCGTATTTGATACATCATACATTGAAATTTAAATTAAATTCAAATACCATTTTAAACAATTTAAATAAAATATGATTTTATCTAAAAAAATTATTAGATTGGACCTAATATAACTTTAGACTTCATAGGCCTAATAGATCTCAAACTAGAAAATATTTTAAAATCTACATATTTCATCAGCTTTCGATTGATCTGGTTCTAGTAGTGGTATCAGAGCCAAATAGTCTATGCAGTATAACTTAGTCATGTTAGGGATGACCATTTAAGCTTGCCAATTAATAGGTGTCTAAAAAAGTAATGTCTAGGCTTATGTTTAGGTAATCAAGTACCATGCCCTCCCTAGCTACGGATCATGCCGAAAAAGTAAAGTGAGTCCAAAGGTTGTCAGAAATAAAAAAGGCTCAATTTGAATTGGGTCTTGGGCTAACTTTCAAAATTATTCTTAAAATTAAAATGTAATTTTAAATTTAAAAGTTAATTTAAAATAATAAATAAATTATAAATGTTATAATGTGATTATAAAATTGTTGTAAAATTAAAATAAGACATTAAATTTAAAAGTTAAATATAAATAAGTATTATATTATAAATGATATAATATGATTTTATGGTTGGCTTTGATAACAATGTATATCATAAATATTATAATACAGATTTTCAAAGTGCTTTGAAAATATAAAAATGTATTTCGAAAATTTTAATATTTATTAATAAGATTAATAAATAGAATAGTTAATTAATTAAAGTTTATACATATACAATATATATATGTGTGTGTGTGTGTGTTACAGTATCCTGAATTATTTAAGATAATGTAAGTATATATTTATATATAAGAAATTTTCAAAATTAATATTTAATTAAATTATCTAATTAAATATATTAATTAAAAGTTAATTAAGAAATAATAAATACACACACTTATATATATCTCTTTGTGTGTTTGTGTGTTTGTATAGCCGTAAATGTTATGGTAAACATATTTAATTAAAATGTTTAATTGAATAACGTAAAATTAATTAAAATGCTAATTAAATAAATAAATCAAATTAATGTAATGTACATAAGACTATTATATAAGTTAATTAAATTCTAAAAGTTATTAATAATTAAATTTACATAATGTGAATGTATAAAACGAAAGTGGAGTAAACTTAAGGAATAAATACACACGTATAGTACATATACCATGGTTTCTAATGTGTCCGACAGTTGAATCACGAGGGTATTTGATAATAAAAAATATTATTCAATAAGCTAATATCACTTAATATATTTAATATTATGAATCTTTAATATAAAGTTGTCCTCCACCATCTATATATTAATAGATTGCTTGCATACTCTCTAGTTGTTGATATTCCTCAAGCTAGAGATGTTATGCTTAATGCTATTAGTATATAGACTAGAAAAGGTAAGATATATGCATATATTTGTTGATATTCCTCAAAGTATCTTTATACATAGGCTATCGTGAAATGGCGGGTATGAGTGAATAATCCCTTTTGATTTGGTGATATTTCTTAAAGTCAAGATGAGACTAGAATAAAGACCATGGATTAGGAGTTGCATTTGATACAATCGGTAAATTTTTGTCCATCACTTGTGGGCCTATTATTGATATTTCTTTAGCTGAGAATCCCAAGGCAAGCGAGTCCTAACAACCCTAAAGAAATCAGATGATTTCTATGTTTTTCTTAGGGTTTTGATAAACATAAAAATCCAGTGAGTGCCTTATTAGTAAAATGAATTGGGAACGTTTAACCTTTCTAATATTAAACGAACATTTGCTATATAAACTTGTAACAATCTACATTTATAAATTTGTGCAACCAATATGATTGAAATAATGTTTATCGATGAGGATATACAAATGAACTGAATTAAAGGCTGACAAAAGAAATATAAATATACTTACTAAGAAATATGTTCTACAAGTTATTATTCCAATACCCATGCAAGTACCTATGACTACTAAATACGTTCGTAATTAGTCACTTACGTGTTTAAATTCCTAAGACTATGTATTATCCTTTATTAGTTTTGAACTCTAAAAACAATACTTAAATATGGATGTCTGATTCGTATTCGTTTGCATACAAATGTTATATGGTGAACGACCGCAATTCGTTATGTACGAAACTTTAAAGAAAAAACTAAGCAAGTAAACCATAATGTAAGATTATGTACTCAATATAATTGATTACAATAATGATCTTGTCATGTTAAATGCAACACTAGACCAAGAGTTACAAGATTGATCTAGGAATTCGATCACTGAAAAGTCAGCTTGATCAGTTTACATAAAATGTAACTTATTCAATATCCTTAAATGTCAAGGATGACTAAATGCATTTTGGTAAAGAGTTTTTCATGATTATGTAGTAAGAGCATCCATTTGATTGGTTCGACCATTTAGAAAGGAAAACAAATGTACGAGGGTAGATGTAACTTAAGGCACGGTTTGGATGAAGAGAGTAAATGGTTATTTTGGCTCCATAAGGAAACATCGGAAATGAGAATGTCATATAATAATAGATAATTAACAAGAAATAAGAAATATGATATGTATTCCAAATATATTTTCACATAGAAAATTATTTTCTACAAAATTTATTTTTTTGAGTTTAAGATGCTTGATATGAAAATTCTCGATTGTAAATGAATTACAATAAGTGAAGTTAATAGCATATATTAAGCAGTTGAATGGAGTTTCGTATTTCATACGTTATTATAGTAATGGCAGAAATAGTGAGAGCATGACATATAACACTTATTAGGCGCATCAAGTTACGAAAATTATTTTCATAAAGCATACTAAACCTTATTTATGAAATAATAATTATTTTAAGTATTGACTAAAAAAACAAAAATAGTTTTTTTTCCAGTATGAATATTCATTGTAAAAAAACTATAAAAGTGGTTTATGATGCATTGGATAATATAGAAGTGTCTAATTTATTTGAAACTATGGACTAAGTCATAGTTTTGAAAAATAATTTATGATTAGTCATATGATACTAGTAAAATATATTTCAGGCAATTAAGGGCAGCACATCCATTCAAAAGGATCATTATAAGAGTTAATGAACTCAACAGATTGGTATGTGTGTACGTACGTACATATGTATGTACATACATATGTAATTGAAAGTTCCAAAACTGTTCTACATACGTCGTTGTATTCATCGACGAATTATCACAAACATGAACATGTGCATATAATACACATCTAATATATTAATGATAAGTTCATAGAATATAAAATAGAAGTAAATAAAATAACGTGTAATCCTAAATAAAATTATTCGATTTGACCTAATAGTTAGTATATTGGAAAGAGTTGTGAACGTACCTAAAAATGACTAAATATTCAATCTTAAAAGTCACTCCTCCCTATCGATAATGAGTAATTGAACTTTATTGAATGAAGTACGACTAATTGTGAATGAAGTTGAGTTAACTTCTTTCAATAAGGTCATGTAGTTAGGAGCAGTACACAAGGTTAAAATTAGTTTTGTGCAAAGAATGGTTTACAAAGTCATACAAGATAAAGGTTAATAAGAAATCACAATATATCTTAGGCCAATGAGTTGCTAGGCTATGCAAGGTGAAAGAGTGTACATAATAGTTATACGTGAAGGACCCTATCTAAAAAGGGGTTTGGGAATGATTGTCATTGGATAACCAATTTTATATTTTGAACATAAGTTTTTCTAAGAAAAATGAATGATCCTCTATAATTAGAGGAAAGCACTCATGTAGTTTTATTCTATACTTAAAAAAGGAGTTATCGACATGCTTGACATGTAGTAATACCCCCAATACAATATGAAAAAAAACCATCCAACCTAGAGATCTAAGGTCCAAAATAAAAAATAAAAGTATGAGAAAAAAACCACAAAATGCGTAAAACACCGAAGCCTCCGAAATCGGATGAATCCATCCAAATCAGAAAGCATACCTGAATCTGCTAAGAAATTGAACAAAAAAGAGTAAGCATAAGACATATGTATGTATGCATGTCTATATATATATGTATGTGTGTGTGTGCGTATATGTATATATATATATACACATGCATATATGTATGTATGTATGTGTGTGTGTGTATCTGCGTTTTTGTTACCCGGTATTCTAACTCGGCTATATTGAACTAATCACATATGATAGATTTGACTGTTATCAAGTACGATGACTATGGAGCAATGATCGTAGGACCCGAAAGTAAGTACGGAAGGTTATATAAAGCCAAAATTGGATGGAGTTGGTAGAAAAATAATGCAGGATAGCTAAAGTATGGAATATAGCTTAGTCAAAAGGATGAGATCGGTATGGTTTGACTATTTGCTAGGGGTCGGCATATATTCCAGTTGCTAACAGAGAGGTCGGCATGAGTTGATAATAAGGGGTCGGCCTTGTCAAAGAATAAAGGGATTAGCATGGATGAGTATAGGTTGACATGGTTGATTGACTTAGAATGACATGCTTCAATTCACAGAGAAGTGTTCGTTGTAGTTGGATGGCATTGATCTGCATATTCTAAAGAGAAAGATGGATTTCATTGGATATGGGACGATGTTTGTCATAGTCCAAAGTATGTTTTAGTATAAAACAATCACTATCTCGAGATCCATGAGATCAAGGCATATGGAATTTGGAGACCAAGGCATAAAGGCCTTAGGGAACATACCCTAGGGGTCGCACATCAAATAAACAAGGATGTGGGATCGACATAAAGCCTATGAGGGGGTTCGGTATAAGGCAGTTCAAAAGTAAATTAAATCAAAGATCAATCAATAACTTGAGCTCAATTGGTCCAAATGACATGATATTTGAAGAGCCAATATTTTTAAACATGCAAAAGCCACCATAAGGATCGCTGCCCAAAAATTGACCAATGAACGGATCAGTACCAATCCTACTTCATTGGGATTTGGGCCTAGTGACCCCTCTGGTGGGCCAACATGGGTTAGAAGGTCTATAGCTAAGTTTTCAAGAAATTGGTGGTCGTCTTCACCTATAAATACTGGCCTAAGGGGTCATTTTGAGGAGCTTCATGCTGCTGGTTATTTTATTCTTTATTGTAATCAAGTTTTTCTTAATCATTGCTGCTGTAATTAGATTATCAATTCATTAATAAAGTTAATCTTCAAAGTGGACGTAGTCATACAACATCGAACCACTATAAATCTCTATGTTTATGATTATTGCTTTTATTTGGCTGTTAGTTTATTCTATTCCTTAGTTTCAATTTCACTTTCATTATTTACTTCTCTAAATAAATCTACTCTTGGGTGTTTATGACCAATTTGGTTACAAACATTTTGGTGCTTTCACTGAGAAACTTGATTCTCGGCTTGCTAGGATCCTATTTGTTGGTACTGGATTGGACAAATCCATCGAAGGAGATCCGTAGTTATCCTTATAAAGTTGGTTATACCATCAAGATTTTATGAAATCTAAGTAAGGAGATTGATAATGGTGAGACATGCTAGATCTACTTCTCAAAATGTGGACGGAAATGAGACTGCTAGCATTCAGCAAGGAGATCCAAGCAATCAACCTACAAATTTGAATGTTGATCCGGTTGAAGTTCAAAATCCTACCAATTCTATAAATAGAGCTGAATTTCATAATATAATAAGAAAGTTGATGGAAAGCCGTCGACAACTAAATCAGCAAATTCAGACTAATATACACTTGATGAACTAGATTACACAGCAGCAGCGTGGGAAGACCAGAAGGGATCCCACTCCTTACTCGACATTGCATAGTTCAAGCTCATCGAATGACTATCACAGGCATAGGCATCGCAGGATTGAAGGAGATCATACAAAAACTTTAGAGCATTGCTTGGCAGAATATCACGGTCTAGCACGACCGTTCGGTGTCGATCCCTCCATAGGGAGCGTTACCGATCCCTCCTTTAGAGGAGGGACTCCCCCTTAAACCTGGGGAATCGTACCAGAACTATTCCTGAAGGCTTGGTTGGTGGAGTTCGATTGAATGTTGACCAGGTACACCTTGGGAATGACGATGAGATAAATGTTTGAGATGTGCACCAAGAAGATGGTGAACCAAGAAGGCATGAAACGGCCCATAGACATCGATTGGACCATTCACGTGAGGTGGGGCACGACCCGTTTAGACGCCGGAATTATTGGAAATGGTCAGATAGTTGGTGAAAGAGACCAAGGCTGCACCGGCTAAGCTGACGATTGATATCACGGTCAACCATGATGATCATCACGAGTCCTTAAGATTGGGTCATAGCTTAGCCCATGTATTTGCTTGGACCCACTCTGACATGTGTGGGATCTCTCCTACCATTTTGAGCCATGTATTGAATATTGACCCGAAGTATGTTTCGATGAAGCAAAAATAATATGGTATGGATCCAGAGAGATCTGCCGCTCTCAAAGAGGAGGTAGATAAACTAAAAGTCAACGGTTTATCCTTGACGTCCTTTACCCTGAATGGATATCTAATTCTATACTTATGAAGAAAGAAAATGGGAAATGGAGAACATGTATAGATTATTCATATTCGAACAAAGCATGTCCAAAAGACTGTTTTCGCTTTCCAAGGATTGACCAGCTGGTTGATTCAACCGCGGGACACGAATTGTTATATTTTATGGACACATACTCGGGATGTAACCGATTCCCGATGCATATCCTTAATCAGGAGCACACCAGTTTTATTACGGATATTGGGCTGTACTGTTACATAGTAATGCTGTTTGGATTGAAGAACGCCGAAGCAACGTATCAGCGCCTAGTTAATAGGATGTTTGAAGATTAGATTGGAAGAACATTGGAAGTGTATGTGGATGATATGCTCGTGAAGTCATGACGATCAAGCGACCACATTAGGGATTTGAAAGAAAAGTTTGACATCCTCCGATATTACAAGATGAAAATCAATCCTTCAAAGTGTTTATTTGGTGTTGCATCAGGGAAATTCTTGGGCTTTATTGTCAATGCTCGTGGAATAAAAGCTAATCTCGAGAAGATTCAGGCTATCTGCGATATCCAAGCATCAAGAACTATTAAACAAGCATAGAGTCTGAATGTGAAGGTTGCTGCCTTAAGTCGATTTATCTCCAGAGCTACCGACAAATGTATTCCTTTCTTTGATTTGATAAGGAAATGAAAAAGAAACTTCGAATGGACATAGGATTGTAAAGATGCATTTCAAGATCCAGTGAATCATTTGGAGAGACCCCCTATCTTGTAAGAGCCAATAGAACATGAGGAGTTATACATTTATTTGGCTTTATCGACACACGCTATAAGTGCTGCTTTGATTTGTGAGGAGAATTGAATCCAGAGGTTGATGTACTATGTCAGTAAATGGTTAATGGGAGCAGAATGGAACTATTTGAATATAGTGGCATGCTTCTTACTAATTGCATCACGAAACCTTTGTCCATACGTCCAGGAACATCGATCAATGTTTACACTGACCAGCCGTTACGACAAGTCCTACAGCAACCTAAGACGTCTGGAAGGTTATTCAAGTGGAATATTGAGCTCAGACAATCTAACATTACTTATCTCCCTCGAAGGATAATCCAAGGTCAGGAACTGGCAGACTTTATAGCAGAATTTACTATGCAAGATGATCTTTAGAAAGGTAACGAATTCCTTACGGCGTGATGGAAATTGTATCCCGATGGAGCATCTAATAATCATTGTTCTGGAGCCGGGATTATGCTTGTAGCCCTGAAAACTGGTAAATTTTTTATGCATTGAAGCTTGATTTCCCAATAACAAACAATGAAGCTAAGTATGAAGCCTTGACTGCTGGACTTAAACTCACTAGAGAGCTTGGAGTTAAGTCTCTTAAAATATTTTATGATTCGCATTTGGAGGTATATCTAGTTAGGAGAGACTATCAGGCTAGGGGACAACGGCTTGCCCCATACCTTACCTAGGTTCATGAGTTGTTGACAGAGTTTGAATACTATGACATTTCACATATTCCACGAGATCAAAATAGAGAGGTCGATTCACTAGCAAATTTTGCTAGCACCGAAAATGCGCACCTGATAGGATTGGTCTCGATCGAAGTACTAAATACCCCTACTATAACATGATGAAGATCGACCAAACACTAGAAGCAGAATCAAAAAGGGAATCATGGATGACTCCAACTAAAGACTATTTACTGCGTGGAGTACTGCATAATAAAAAGGAATGAAAAGCTACAAGTCCTTCGCAAAGCTTCGTGGTATATTTTGCAAGAAGGAATTATGTACATGAAAGGTTTTCCAATCCCTCTACTCTGGTGTGTCACTCACGATGTGATAAAACATGTTCTAAAGAAGTTCATGAAGGAGAATGCGGCGATCACACTAAGGGGCAGACTTTGGCAAAGAAAAAATCGAGATGTAGTTGATTACGTAAGAATATGTGATAAATTCCAAATATATGCAAAAGTTCCAAGGGCTCCGCCAACAGAAATCATGCAGATGGTCAGTCCATGACCATTCTCCAGCATAGACATTAACGGCTCCTTGCCTATCTCTAAAGTTGGGGCAAAGTACGCTATCGTTGTAGTTGATTACTTCACCAAATGGGCCGAGGCAGAACCTTTACCCACGATCACAACCAAGAAAGTAATCAACTTTATTGTCCAAAAAATCATACGTCGCTTTAGTCTTCCATGGACTATTTTAACTGATAATGGTATTTAATTCGATAGTGCCAAATTTAAAGACTTTTGTCGAAGATATCATATTGAAAAGAGATTTGCAGCGTTTGTACATCCTCAAGCGAATGGACAGGTTGAAGCTATAATAAAATCATAAGTCTATTTTGAAGAAGCGTTTGGAGAAGGCTAGAGGCAAGTGGGTGGATGAACTTCCTACGACATTTTGGGATTATAGGACCACCCACAAGTCCGCGACTGACCATACTTCATTTGCCCTTGCTTACGGCTCTCAAGCCGTTATTTTTGTTGAACTCGAAGTCCCTTCTCATCGAGTGACTTGCTACGATCCCAAAGAGAATAAAGATCTCCCCTTCGAATCTCTTGACTTTACAGATAAGAAGCGCGAAGAAACCGATCTAAGGGTGGTTGCACATCGACATCGAGTTTCCAGGCATTACAATACTAAAGTTCGACCGAGAACCTTCGAAATGTGTGATCTCATCCTGAAACGGGTTTTTCCTACCCCATCGCACATGAATCCAATTTGGGAAGGACCACATGTCATTGAACAGAGGCTGGGAGAAGGAACTTTCAAGCTAGCGACTGTTGGTAGCATTACACTTCCAAGGGCATGGAATAGCGAACATTTACCTCGCTATTTTGCTTTGTTTATTTCCTTTACATCTCAGTTGTATTTATTTTTAGAATTTTCTTTAGCATTTGATTTTCAGATGTGTAATAGGACGGTCTTTATTTTCCATTTCCGTTTAATGAATAATGTTTCAGGCATCCTTAATATTTATGTATGCTATTGCATTGTCTACTAATTACATAGCGAAACTGATTGATGTCGGGATGTATGGACAGGTTCTAAGAGTTTGAAATCAATCAATCATGCTAAATCCTAATGGGATCAAACAAGATGAGCTCAATCAACTTGTTCGTTTAACGATTCTCATTCACAATCCAAAGGATGGGATATGTAATTAGGAATGAATGTAGTGGATGATCTGATGATCGAATGACTCCTGCCTAACTATGGAACTGAGAAAAAATCAAAGAGACTGAGATATGACCAAGCGCTCACTAAATCAAACCCCAAACCCTAGAGGGAAAATTAATCAATCAAAGAGAATGCGATCCGACTGACCTCCAAAATAACTCTAAGCCCCCGGAGTGGAGACTAGATTATAAACATAAATAAGGTGTGAACCGACCACCCGCAAAATAATTCTAAGTTTCCATAGTGCGGACTGGAGTAGAAACATAAATCGGGTGTGAACTGACCACCTGCAATATAACTCTAAGTCCTTAGAGTGCGGACTGAAGTATAAACGTAAATCAGGTGTGAATCATCCATCCACGAAACAACTCGGAGTCCCCAAAGTGCGGACTAGAGTATAAACATAAATTGGGTGTGAACCGGCCACCCATCAACTAAATATTATCCCCATAGTGTGGATACGAACATGAATGAATAGATGAGTGGAGTTCGACACCACAAACTCTAGCCTAAAACACTGGTCCCACCAAATCAAAACCGAGGGCAGGAGTATAGTAGCTGAAAAATCACTGAGTCTGATAACATAACACTAAGTCTTGAGCCTAGTGTTTGAGACAACTCGAGGCCAAGACCACTTGGAGCCTTGGGGCTGAGTTGGTGGATTGTTACTAGAATTTATAAACAATGAATTAAAAGTACATTGAATGGGGTGTAATAGTTCATTTACTTCAATAACAATTCATATGAAAGCTCAATAGAAAACAAAAATTTTTATTCACATTACAGGATTCAAAATCTTAGTACAAATTATTCTAAAAAATGAGGATTCATACCCATACAACCACAACTAGCGAAAGAAACGACTATGTAAACTATATACATTGAGCCGAAGCGGTGGCTATTTCTTCGACTTCCTCTCTTTTTTGGATTTCTCGGGTGTAGAGCCACTTGTGCTTCTCTTTCTAGATCCTTGACCATCTTTAGTATGAGAGCTTATAGGGGGAAGAGGAAGTTCACCAGGAATCGACTCGCCAGATGGAATAACTTGCAGTGGCACAAGTTGAGGATCGTTGATATCCACCTCGATGGGTTCAGCTTTAACTTTTCTTTTCAACAACTCCTCCTTTCCAATCCACTCTTTCAAACTAACCTTGGAGATGTGTTCGGAGGCGCCAGTAATCATTATGTCATTAGATTCATCTGCTAGAAGCAGCTCTTCGATCTTATAGTTATCAAGTGCTTCGATGACTTAAGCTTTGGGCCCCATTATATCATCAACTGTCAGACCCTCATTCGATTTCTCCTATTGCTCTGTAGCAGTGTCACTTCTGGGAGTTTGACTAGGGCTCGGAAGACCTGCAATTTTTTTTTATATAAGGAGATTAGCTCAAAACCATTGCACACGAAGTACAGAATTTTTCATATACTTAAGAGTAAAGTGCATTACCCGCATCAAGTTGGCTCTCTGTGGTTGTTGGTGTACCTCCTTTTAAGATAGGGGACAACATCTTTGTTTGGTAGCCGGGATTTTCTAGATCATAGCCCAATTATTGCTCCGTGCCGTGGGAGATTGATGTTCTGACTGCTTGGGATAAAGAGGGACCCTTATGATCATTCCCTGAAGATCCGGTAATATGTTCTCCCTCCTCGGTAGGTGCAAAAGCGTTGAAGCATCGGAGCTTTGCAGCAGCTAAATCCAAATGTTCGTTTCCATGAAGAATTTCCCTCACTAATTATTCTTCATTGAGATCAGTTTCCCCCGTTCTTTTTTCTTCATCTCGATAATATGTTCCTAGGCTTCAATAACTGATTCGACGTAACCCTCGCTAAGAAAACTTAAGTCACGGTGGATGAGGACTTTGGCATTATACTCGACGATCAATAGATCGAACAAGTCCTTGATCTCGTTCCTACCTGACACTTTAGCGGCTTCCACTTGGGATTCAACTTGTTCAATATTTCTTTGCAGCCTTCTTCTCGAGCTTCCCCTTTAAGAGCTTCATTTTTTGTGAATTTCTCATCAAGCTTGATTTTTAGACTCCTAGACTCAACAACCTCTTCGCAGTACTTCTAAGATTCATCTTGGCCTTCGATTTTCTCTTTCCTTTACTTCTTGAAAAGTTCTTCAAGTTCCTCGAGGTGGCGAGCCAGAGCGTCTTTTTTGCAAGGCGTCTTTTTCTAGAGTAAGTTCCCCTCAGTGATGAAGGGCTGCGTCGAGTTTCTTTGTATGAGTAGTTTCCAAATGGCTCACCGCCTCTTCTATTTCTTTAGTGTTTTCTCCACTTTAACAAGTTGTGTTTTGAACTCTAACAATTCAGCATCCTGATGTTTGATTAAGTTCTAATCGTGTATAGCTTCCAACTTGAGGCGGTTTATTTCATGTTGTCGCTCAATGGATACTTCGAAAACTTTTTCTACCAAGTATATGAACGATTCATGCTACATGGATACCTCATTGATGCATGCGAGAGAACTCTCCATGGCGGGCCTTGGAATTAGATGAATGGAAGGAAAGAATTTGAGCCTGTCAAAGCAAATTTTTGGAAAAGTGGCCTTGAGCTCGGCCAACTTCTCTACTGTAGAAACATCGAGAGCAATAGCAGACAAAGGTGGATCAGAAGTAGCAATCGGATGTTTGCTTGATCGACGTTCGCGAGATTGTTTAGAGCTCAAGAAGTTGAAAAGCTGCCGTTAGATGCAGCGATATGAGGGCCGCGGTAAGAAGACTGGTCTCTACCATGAGTGGGAAATTTAAATGGTTCTCCTTGGCGTGATGTTTGGGACCGGAATTTGCATTTAGAGGAAGAATATTCCCTTGAGTAATAGCTTTTATCCCATCCCTCATCTCTCTCCCTACGTTGTGTAGACTCTAATCCTGGCTAGATCAGTGGTATGATGAAGAACTTCTAAGGCGATCAAATGCTCTGGACTGAGACATAGCACCTACAAAGACCAAATGAGAGCGTATTAGAAATTATTGCACCAAAGATTAATCAAAAATGTGTAGTGAAGTGCATGTAGTTGTGGGTGTCCTAGTGTTTCCCCCCAAAAGACTAGTGGCTATAGCCTTGCTCATGGGCGTTTTCTCTCCTTTATCAAAAGGTCGAATGCTTTCACTACTCCTAGTGGGAGAGTTGAGTCCTTCAATGTTGATATTCGAAAAGTCATAGGTAATGATGTCATCTGAAATTTGAAGATTTGAAAACCCCTTCAGTGAAATTTCCAGCTGTTGAGATGATGATTCCACTTCAATAGGAATAATAACGACTCTAGATTCACAGCAGTTTCCTCCTATGAATCTTATATTCTAGCCTCTTCTTTCTTTTACTGGGTATTCGGGATTATGTGCCTTTCGATAGTTTGACCATTGGCGCCTTCGATGGGCCTGCATCAACTTCTGCCGACTTATTTTCCTAAGAATCCCTAATCTCACCCTCCTTAGTGTCGTCTCGGGTCCCCTCAGTAGGGGCACAATGGGACTGACGGTATCCCTTCTTTGTTCTGTAACTCCTCGGCAGTGCACTTTCGGGGAGTTTGATACTACGGCCATCCTCAAGCAGCCCAAATAAGGATAGTTACGCATCTGTCATAAGAAGTTTAATGTCTCTGTCTTCGATGGGGTTAGCGCGAATGGCAGTGATGGCTCTAGAAAAATCGGCACCTTCAGTACGTGGGCGAACATCTGAAAGACCTCCGGATGTTAGTAGATTCAAAGGAAAGGTTATGACTTGGGTTAGTGAACTTGAGAAAGAAGTGAAGGGAATACTTACATCCTTCTAACCATCGCCTAGCAAAGCAAGATGAACATCGTATATAAAACCATTCATGCTTAAACAAAGAAAGTTTGTTCCAAGCGCTTGTCAGAACTTGGCAATCCGGTGAGGGTTCAAGAAAAACATAAGAGGGACTTCTCGACCGCTGCTTGAAATTGTAAATAAATCTTATATCTTCGGGAGTAGGTGGACAAGATAGAAAACTCATGAGCAACAAGAAGGTTCCATGTATAAAAGCGTAACTATTTGGATGAAGTTGAGTGGGGGCTTCCCCAAGGTATCTCAGCATTTCTTGGATAAACAAGTTAAAAGGAGGTACGCATCTGGCCCAACACATAAATTTATTGCACCTTGTGTACCCTGTCGGGGGCAAGTAAGGCCTATCATTTCTTGAAGGAACAAAGATGTCCGCAAATAGAATTCCATGAATAGAACATAGTCGGCGGAGAGCAGCCTCGCCAATTTAGGAAGCCTGTGAGTCTATTGGGTTATCTAGAAGAATAAATCCCTCTATAGCATCAGGAGTAGGGCTTATGTTCTCCATTGGGAGGACTAAAATATCTAAGAAAAGATTAGCCTATGGGTTAGAAACTTCTATTTGCTCCACATGATGGCTGGGAGAAAGCTTGTCGGATATAGTTGTGGAACTTGACTTTGATTCAAAACCGATGTGCTGCATTAATGGATAAGAAGAAATATCAGTTGAACGCTTCGAGCGTCTAGAATCTATATTAGCTATACTCAGTAGATAATCGAGATTAGAAAATATAATATGTTGCACCCATTCTAAATGGGAACTAGTGTAGTGCAGTGCAGTATATAACAGATATAAATAGTTTGAAACTAGAAAAAAAATAAAGCGAAGAGACTTGGAAGTTCATCCACAGAGACCGTCATCGCTAACCGTCTGAGCTGACAAGAAGATTGATCGGTTATGAAAGCCTTGGGATCGACTATCGGCATATCAAAGTGTGAAGTTTGTCATTTTAGTACATTTGCAAGCTTTTCATCCATATTGAAAGTTTTCGGTTCCTTATCAGCATAAAACCTACTAATTATAGAATCAAAAGTCCAAGAAAATAGTTACAGCAAGTTCATTTAGTACCAAACTACAAAGAAGAATTTGTAGCAGAGGTATTACAAGAGGAACACACATATTACATGGAAGTAATGAAATCATCTAAAGTCTAATCATATGCTTGACTGTAAAACATCAGCTCCTAAAAAGTGCATAGCTTGGCAAATGCTAGGCATATCTAAAGGACCAAAAAACGAAAATTTAATTATTATAAGTTGCCAAAATTTATCTGGATCTTTGAGTATGAATGGATATTTCCTTTGGATCATTTCTTATATAAACCTACTTTCTCATGTAATTTCTAGCAGCACTTCTTTCTTTTGCAAGATATTCACATGTTGCCATAAAGATTTTGTAAAAGAAACTATGGAAATGTCTGTTTCCATTTTTGTCAAATATCAGCATATTTTTAGAAAAAATTTGGACTATTTCATATGTAGGGGATAGTTGTAGCCTAAACTAAGTTTTCTTGCCTTTTTTATTTCAGCAAGCTTTGTATAAGCAGTTAAAATATTTAAAGCTTCTTTCAATGATTATTTCTCGTAGCATCATTGAATCTCCTGTTTTAAGTTAGACGTGTATTGCAATGATTCAACTACCAAGTGATTTCTTTTACGCATTTATTAGCTAACCAATATGAAAATTCTGTTGCATAACTATATGGTGCTAATTTTTTTGATTTTGCATGTTTTTTAATTCTACATTCGTTTAATTGTTACCCCATAAAATTATTTTTTGCTACTTAATTATTTTGTTAACAACCAAAACCAAAAAAACTATAGGTCTTTATAAGTCAATTATCTAATAAGTAAAAATCAAACGTAGGATAAACAAATGGATGAAAAAATGGACAAAAAATTAACATCAAGACAAAAAACCTAATAAAAATGAAGAACTAAAAGATATCGTAGAAAGATTATCTAAGCAAGCCAAATTTAATACAACACTGTCATTTCTATTATTAGGAATGCTTTTATTCTTCAATTAGTCAATACAAGATTTTAATTTTTTTAAGAAAGTCCTTAAAACCTTTTTTTTTTTAATTTATAACTAGGATTTGTAATCCAACTAAAATAAAATATAGAAATAACATATATTAAATTGTCTAAAGTCATATTAATATTATTTAACACTCGTTGGTTCCTTTCAAACCAAATATAAAAATATATAATTGAATACATAATGTCATGTAAAAACCTATTGTGACCCCAGCTTATAATAAAATTTAAGATTTTTTCAATATAATTCATAATTAATATGTGTAAAATTTATATTAAAATCAAATAAATTGAGAGTTTTTACAAGGATAAATCTAATTATATTACAATCAAATTATAAGATATCATACATTTTATTATTACAAAAATAACTTTTTTTATCATTAAATGTATCTTTCTTTTTTAATAATTCTATTGTATTCAGTTTCTCATGTAAAATTAACCATATATGCACTTTAGATTTAGGTAGGAAAATAATTTTCCAAATGTATTATATATTTTCAATTTAATTTCCTCTAAAATTTATGAAGTTATAAAATGAATGAGATGTATATTTCTTACTAATATCCCAATATCAAGTTTTAATGTGTTTTCCTTATCAGAGTGTAAAATTCAAGTTTATGACATAATAAAGCAAATTGTGCTAAAATATTTCTTATTAGCATACAACTAAAACTAAATGCCCAAGGAAAATTTAAGTTAGGCCTATAAATATCTGAAATTAGTATATTTCTAAAATTGCAAATTTCGTATAACTCTCTAAATTCCACTTTAAATAGAATGACTAATAACCAACATTCATGCGAAAATGAAGTGTTGTTACAAGAATGCACAAAATTATTAATTCCTAAATTATAAATATTAAATTTAGAATATCGATTTCCAAAAGTGAGAAATATTATTTATATTATTAGTAGAAGTGTTGTATAAATTGAAAGCCCCTCTATACCATTGATTCGATATTAGTTCTTTCCATAAAAAATCATTGTTATCATTAGATTTTCATAATCATTTTCCTAATAATGTTATATTTAAGTTATGTAAATTTGTAATTCCTAAACCCCCCTCATTTTTAGACCTACAAACCATATCCTAATTAATAAGACACTTAGAGCTACTATTTGGATTGTCTCCACTTCATAAAAATCTCTCCTAATTTTGTCAATGTTATCAATTACCCATTTTGGAAAAAAATAAAATGACATTCAATAAATGGGTGATGCGGATAAAAATGAGTTCATAAGAACAATCCTACCTGGTCTCGATAAGCATTTACCATTCCATTTGGATAATCTTTTATTAATTTTATCAATAATAGTATTCCAATCATCATGTCTAAGTTTTTTTGAGGTTAATTAAAACCTAAATATTCTATATGAAATTTCATCATTTTACAATTTAACGTGCATGCAATTTAGGTTTTTATATTATCAATGTCATTTAAAACAAGAACTAAATTTTTATCAAAATTAATCTTTAAAAGAAGTTCAAAACTATATAAAATAAATTTAAATGTAATAATATGTTTGTTAACCATAAATCCATTTAAGAATAAAGGTATGAAAGAAGTTTCCGAAGGCGTGGAAAGTAGGTTCTGCATGTGTTAAAGGGAGAAGGCTTCCGAAGGCGTCGAAAGTAGGATTTACATGTGTTAAAGAGAGAAGGCTTCCAAGGGCGTCGAAAGGAGGGTTCAATGGACATCAAAGGCACCACTCCTTCCACGTGTTGCATCTATCAATTTATACTTTTGCACCCGCTGCCTGTTGGTGCTTCCGCACTTGTTGACTTAGAGATACTCCTACATTTATTGATGTGAAGGCTGCCATAACTGTAGAGTTGGACTGACTCAAACATTGACTATGCCTTCCATGACCACTGAAGAAGGTGCTTTCGTCAAGGCCGAAAGGGGTTTCATGAGAATTATAAGGGGTTTCACATGCATCGGTAGGACTCTCGAAAGCACTGAAGTAGCTTCTGCGAACATCAGTGCAAGTTCTTCCTCATACATTGAAGAAAGGCCTTCGACAGAATTAAAGAACGGCTTCCGCATAGCTCAGAGGGAAAGCTTCCACAAGAGTTGATTCAATAACCCAAAGTCATTCCTTTTGCATGAGATAACAAGCTGCATGGTAGCCCTTCACAACCTTCAACCTTTCGTAGGGTAGATTCCACTAGAACAAGACCTTGGAAAGGGTTGAAGAGCTCCTTTCCACCAGCATTCAATAATCGAGCTTGCCATTAATATTTAGTTCATCGTCAAAATCACTACAAAGCGGTGTTGAAAGTGAATACCTTCAACATCCACGAAAACATTAATAGTTGTGGAAGCACCAACATCAACAAAAACATAGAATATAACCTTTCTAAAGCAAGTAAGATGAAAATCAATGCTATGCTCCATTGAATCTATAATGCAATGTCATTACACTTTTCAACGTAAATATTGCACTTTTACACCATGATAAGAAGGCCACATGCCGAAAGCTAACAATCAAGACCATATTTCATGATTACCGTCCTTTTACAACGTCCACAATCGAAGATGGTGAAGATCACGAAAAGATAGAGGGAATGAAGTTGTTCATAGCGGTTAATTCAAGAGGAATTGGTTCACTTTCCTTAACAAAGCTTCCAAAGCCTTCATATTCCTTCACAACTTCTATGGAGCTATTAGTCCCACATCATGGGTTGGAGCAAGCTTGTCCACATCCTACCTCTATAAATATAGATGTACCTCCCTATAAAAAGGGACCTCTAATTCCTCCCTCTCTCTTATATAACTGGCTTGAGCATATTCGAGTTTTATTCACTTTATTCTTCGATATTTGTGAATTTACATTCAAACAATTTCATAATTTATTACAAACCTCAAGGGTATTTGTGGAACTTCTACAAATATGCTATATTGTATGTTCATTCGCGGTGTTAATGATTTTTACCCCTAACATTTTTAGCGCTAGAAGGAGAGCTTGAACCTCCGAAATTACCAAAATACCCTATAAAGAATTTTGAATTTCATGTCTTGAATTTTCAAATTCAAGTTCATTTTCAAATTTGAATCTTGAAGATTAATTACTGCTACTATATAAACAGTTTCTGGAAATAGCCGGCTTCGAATGCATGCTTCCGCTACCTAGTATCGCGTAAATTATTTCAACAATGAACATACGTGGATACAACATTCATAACGAAAAGAAATCACATGACAAATCCCCTTCATCTTTCCTCTGGAATAGCTGTTTGGGTCCAGTTTCAATCTACTCAAAGAAAAATCAAAATAAATTCAAGATTTCCAGAATCTAAATAGCGTGAGCTTGTATTCATTGTTGAGGATAGCGGTTTCGATAATTGCTGATTGTGGAAGCGTTAGCAGAAGCACCTTTTTTCCTTCCGTCAATGGTTGAAAAGGGTTTGTAAGTGTAGGTGATGCCTTTCATCGATGGTCTCGAAAGGGTTTTGAAGTTGATGTCGTTCACGAAGCTGTAGGTGTTGTTTATGGTGTTAAAGAAGTTCAACTGGTGTCGAAGGAGTAGAAAATTTCAGTGTCGAAGTAATTGAAATCAGAATGCCACAAGTGTCAAATAAGGAGCTGCAAAGATTAAAGAAGATTTCGTGCTCATTGATGCCTGCCTCCAAACACATTGCCGTCGGCTTTCGCGTTTGTTGAGTTTGGGAAGCTTCCGCCATCATTAATTTATAGCTTCTGATGGTGTTCCCGTGACGACCGAAATCGGCACCCTTTGAGCCCGATAATAAAACACATATGTCTGACCCAAAGTGCACCGATTGTAGATGATCATGAGAAAGAAAAGAAAACGTGAGAGGAAAGAGAGAAAAAAGAAGAAGAGAAGAGAAGAAGAAGAGAGAAGCAAAACCAAAACTATACAGAATCTCACATCATAGTGGAATAACATATAATATAGATCAATAATCTTTACAAAGAGAAACTGTAATATATATAAATCAATATCAGAGTACACAATGAATAATAATCAGCTGGGACAATTATAAAAACCTATCCTCAAAAATTCTAATAATTTACGACAACAACAATGCAAAGCAATGCTGCGGAATAATAAACAGATATATGTATACGACATGTAGATCTCCAACATGCCCACTAAAGCGCCAAAGGCACCAAATATGAACCTGTAAATATACTCGGTCTGACCAAAGCATTGAAAGGGAAGAAAGCCCAGATCGGTTTGGTAAACCAGCGTAAGAAGACACATCTCAACTAAATTTTAAAATTACCAAAACTTTTTCTTTATCAAAACAAAAGGTATCTCGTAAGACCGAGTCGCAAATAAATACCGACACGGTTTTTACCTTACAATAACTAAAACATCTCATATCAAATTATTTTATAGTATAATAGTGTCTATCGCACACAGATAATTGTAAAATGCTGAAATTGTTAAGTTAATTAAATCCTAGCACACACTTTGTAATACAAGGCTTTCTATAGTACAAAATGGCAGGCACGTATTAGATTTTGGATTTCCGTACAAATGACTAGGTAAAGGGACTACCTTTCTAAACCAACACACTACACCTCTAGAGAGATGTACCTAGAGAGCAGATACTGCCTGCCTGAACCAACACAAGACCGGCCTACCTATACCTGGATAGTACCGAATATGTCATCACTCCGGTCGTTACCGACCCTTAATTCATGGCCACGAGAATACACAACAAAAATCAGATACACGACGTTATAGCGTGTAAAGATATATCTAGAAGAGTAATGACATCTCCTAATGGGAGCGACCCCCTTAGCCTTGCTGCTTCTATCCCTATTTAAGTCATTTTTCGGGGAGTGAGGCCAAAGAGTATCGATTAACTTTCACATATCACAAATCACATCACTTTGAATGCCACATTGCCATTTCTGTTTACTACTGATTGCCTTCCATAAAAAATACAACCCATGAGCTCATAGTCTCAAGGAGGGTGTTAAGCTAAGAGAATTTGCCTTCTCCGCCACCACCGATGTACGTTTGTAAAAACCAATGTATGTAATCTTAGAAATGCAACGTCGGATACTCGTCCATACAAGTTGTCCAGGAACAAGACAAACCGAAGGTACTTTCCTACCACATCATGTCGAATAATCCCTAGGATTAGTAGCGAATAGTCCTTATATTGAATATTTCATAATGAAGAAACCACTACTACTATGTGTATATTGGGGTTTAAACCCGAAACAATCAACAAGCAGTCCTTCACTATAAAAATCCTAAATATCAATATCATTGACCAACCGGCATAATCGTTGCATATGTGTTGGTCCGAAGTAGTTTTCAGATAAATCTGATCACCTTCTCTTCGCACCAACAATGCAAAAGCGATTTTCAACCTCACATAGAAACTAAGTCTCATACTTATCACGTCTTCAACTTTCAACTTGCTATCTTTCGGCCAAAAAGGAAGCTCGATAGATTGGAGTAATCACTCCACACTAATGAATCAACATTCTCAACACAAACGATAATCAAGCCTACACAGTCAGTTACATACTAAGTGTATAACTAATTAGTTGCTACATCAAGTTGAGAGACAAAAATGGAAAAATTTTATAGTCGGTGATTTAACTATCAAAGTAACAAACAAAATCTAGCACTTAAGTAATCACTGGGCCTGATTTTTTTAATCGTTTATAATCAAAACATTTGCCGATTATTCACATCAAATTATCTTTAAAAAGATAATATTCACAACCATTTCACTTATTGGATATTTGGAAAACATTTTCATACACTTATTTTAGTAATAAATAATTCACAAATCAATTTATTTTCAACACTTAGAAAATATCACATATGCTTAAATCAGGATTAAGTATATATTTTATTCTTTAAGGAAAACATTCTATTAGACATATTTATTTGGGTAAAAATGAATGTTGCGTAAAACAGCATTACGACAAGCCAGAATCACTAGTATAGGGATTCGTAAGTTAGATAGATATATAAATCCCATATATTATACAAAACATCTCCTTTCAAAAATCATGTACTATAACAACAGCGTTATAGTCCATCATTTCGTTACTTCTCGAAAATGTCTATTTCAACAACAAATGTTGAAATCTGTATCTGATACCTGTTTGTACCAAAATTGGGCACAACACTCTTCGGAAGTGTTTGGAGAGATAAAATGAAGAGAATAAATAAAAAAAGAGGATTATCTAACAAACACTCTAAACAACAATCAGAAAAACAGCATAGAAACACAGAGATTTAGAGTGGTTTGGCGTATGGTCTACGTCCACTATGAAATAATTGACTTTTATTAAATTTTGCTTGCTGGTTACAATGAATTACAACAATCAAACTCCAGTACAATGTTGATTTCGGCAGAATCTAGATGTAGAAGAGCCAAAAAGTCCCTTTCCAGTAGGTCCCTGGACTGTATTTATAGACGTAGGCTGCAATATCTAGCTCAAATCACGGAAGACCTCTTCTCTCACGTGGATGGGCCCACACGATCGATCCCATGCCATTTGCACTTGATCCGTGATCGAAATGAACGAACTTTGTATCGATCAATATTTCGTCCAATCCAGTCGAGATTGATCATGAACATTCTTGAGGATGTACGCAAGCTCCTGTAAAAATTTGGTGGCATTTGGAATTGCATATTTCGAGTTATGATCGATGCAACTTTCGGTTTTTCAAAGGCTGTCGAAATCGTATCGATGCTGTTCGTATCAATAGTTTCGTGTCGATGGTCCTGCAAGTGATGTCTGATGGTTTGCCCCTTGCTTTTAGGATCGATCCACATTTCAGGCCGAACGATCGAGTCTTTCCTATGGATGCACCTCGCTCGTATCGACCCGGCTCAGCCTTGTTCTTATCGATCAAGCTTGGCATTATTCGTATCGATAGATTAATGATCTCTTCGTATCAAACACGAAGTAATCGATTTCGTATCGATGGGAGATGACGAAGTCATATCGACCTGTGGTCGATCGATATGAAGTATAATTTTGAAAACTAGATCGATGCGGAATGGACTTCCGTGTCACCACCGATCGATACGAATGTAGTACAAAAATGGATCGATGCGAAGGATGATTTTGATGGGTATGAACTGGACATTGGTTTATCGATGCGAATAAGCCGAAGATGTTGGATACGCAGCAATCCGAGGATGGATGGATATGAAGAATGCAATCCTAGATGGATGCCAACGGAAGCGATGCGAAGGGAGTGAAATGATGGATACGAATGAATTGATTTCCTTGGCTTGCATCGATCATATCTTAGGCACACGAATTCGGATTGGCTTGAGATTTGGAACATTGGATTTCATAGCTTTGTTCGTCATGCCATATCAATTGTAGCTCGATCCGGACTCGGACAAAATTTACCAGCATCCATAGTGAACCTGCGCATGACCGTTCCCCAGGATGAGCTGTCTTTGATTTCAAGTCAACTACTTGGTGTCACAACATTGCTAAAAAGGGTGGGATAACATTTTCCCCCCAAAGTATGTCTTGTGATAACATGATGACTTTGAAAAGTTGTAATCTTCATTTTGAACAGTTTTACCTAGCTCAATGGTTGTTGTCTTCTTGTCGAAAGCTGTGACTTGATTTTTAGAAATATATAATGAAGTATTGATTGCCAATTGTTGTATCATGTACTGTGGTAACTGAGTGTTGTATGATAGTGATCTATTATTCGTTGTTGTAATTGTCCCCAGGTGAGCATCCAATTCCTGTAAATTTCAAAAGTTGGATGTTGGTCCATCATACATGCATATATGTTAAGCTAACTCTCGCTAACGTTTACGCGTTCATGAGTTGTTGTCATGTTTTTTTAGCTTTTGTTTGAATTGAGTTTCGTATCGATCCTCTTCTAGATCGATGTGAAATTCGAGTTGTAACGACGCTTGATGGTAGTTTTAGAATATCCCTTCGTATCAGTCCTCTCCTTGATCGATTTGAGAAGTTGGAAAATCATCTTCGCATCGATGGAGATTGATACAAATTAGTTGTCATTTTAAAATATTTCGTATTGACGGTTATGGATATTTGGGAGCTTCAAAGTGATGGGTATCGTATCGATGAATCTCTGATATAGCAGATGGATACGAAAGAAACTTTGTATGGATGGTGTTGAGTAATTCAAATGAGCCTTTGCTGCATCTTTCGTATCGATGGGTCATTGATGGATTCCAACTGCCATACTCCAAGTTGATCGGGGTTGGATGGATACGAAGAAATCTCTTCATATCGATGGAGGGAATCATTTCGGGCATGTTTGCTCAATGCTCTTCATATCGTTTTGGCCTTGACCGTTTCGACCTATCCATTTTACTAGGAGACGGTCACCTTTTTTCCCTTGAGTTTGAGCCTATATAAATACATTTCAGACTTAGTAAAAAATCCCACTTGCTTTCATTACTACACACTGCCTTCGTATCGATCAGAACAAAAGAGGAAAAGATTTGCCTTCGTCTCTGAGTCATCTAATCCATTGATTCCTTGAACTAACTCCCCCAATTAGGTAACTAATCAATTAGAATCAACTCCAAATGACTAGACTTGAATTCTTGTGCCATTTCACTCGTATTCCTAGCCGATTCCGTTGGTGTGGAGGTCGGAATAAACTTGAGGGAAGGAGGAAATGACATCCAGGCTGATTGGAGAAAAAGGGTTGCAGAAGGATGTGAAGGCAGCCATTCGTGTCTATCGATGAGGAGTGATTCGTATCGATCTGAGAGTAGTTGAAGTTCGTATCGATCAAAAATAGCAGAGTATCGAAAAAAGTAGCGACTTCGTATCAATAGGAGATGGGGGGAGTTCGTATTGACTCGGAGCGGTCGATACGAAAAACTAATTGTGCGATCGATACGAAGTAGCGGTCCTATTGATCGATATGAAGACGAGAGGTTTGTTGATTGATACGGACTGGACTCCTATGTGATCGATACGAATCCCTTTTCTTTACGATCAATATGAATGGAGCCTCTGGTGATCGATCCCTATCTTAACGTTGATGGATAAAAATTCATCCCCACATTTGAACATTTGACCCCGACGAGCTTTTGCCTTGCATATCTGGACTTAACTGTTAAATTGCATATTAGATTATCCTTCGAAGCTCGTCGACAGAATCGTAATTTGAAAAATATAACGAACTTTAACATGGATCGTTCTCCGAAGTCAGTGATGACGGTCACTCCTGTTGAATCTCGATGCTTGTCGTTTGGGCATTCCTTAAATTTTTGTAGAATTTCTTAAGCATTACGTAGCACTACGCTGCACATTAATGCACTTCACATTGCAGAACACATGGGCTTATTATCATCTAACAACGGTTTTTGGTGAGTTGATTAGTTATGGAATCTACAAGTTCTCAACAACATGAAACTCAAAGCTCATCATCTCCGATAATAGAGGTGTCCGCCATTGTAGTCGTAGTAATAGGTCTAGCTCCGGATGAGCTTCCAAGGGCAACTTTTATTGCGAACCCACAAGATTCTATGCCGTCCAATGTCTCCGAAGATATGTTGGGGCGGATATGCCTAAGGAACGGTTTGCCATTGGACGACGTCTTATTACCGGGACTGAATGGTAGACCACATGCTCCCTCGGAAGGGTTTACTGCCTTTAATAGACATTCGTGCATAGTAGGGACAATTCCCTCATTTAACCAGTACATTCGAGAAGTGCTAGTTTTCTTTGGAATCGCCCCATCACAATTACATCCGAATGGATACGCACTGCTGAACAATTTGTTCATCGTCTTCATGGAACATCTCTTTCGACCCCCAACCCCAAAAGAAGTCAGATACTTATTTAACGTCAAGAGTCGGGGGGACAATCCTTCATTCACCTTTCTGGAAGCAGTTAAGAACTGTCAGGTGGTGATGGAATCTTGGACTAGGCTCAGCTATTTCAAGACGGAGTGGTTCTATGTCCTATGCCCTCTGGGGTTTGCCAGTCGGTGGTTGGTTAGACGTAAGTGACACAATTTCTCCAGTAGTTTACGAATTTGTTGCAACCGATGGTGAACCTAATATTTTCTTTCCTTTATAGCCGTAAATCCATGACCCGAAGGCGCTCGTTTTAAAAAAATAGTACAAATTATTCAGGAAGTTCTTAGCGAAATGAGAGACGTGGACTCGGTGCTAACAGATAAAAACTTGAGGATTGTCGGGCTAATCGATCGAAAGCACAACTTAAGAGTGGAGGGAACGCTTAGGGAAGATCCGATGAGGCGGGTGAACCGTAAAGTGCCAGGTGTTGTAATAGCCGAGGAGGGTGATGAAGAAAATATGCCCACTGACGGTGAACCCGTAGTCGGGCCTTCTATGAACCCATAACCGGGCCTTCTAACAGTTTTCAGGGTTTAGAGGGAAGGAGAAACAGAAAGGCAGTAGCACACAAGCGTTATAAATCTTCGAGATGGAAATCCATAGTCGTGTCCCTATCAGTCTCCGTGTTAGAATTTTGAAGGCTCCTTCCCTCGAAAATAGAGAATCCTTTTGAAGGACTTGTCGATATTACGATTCCGGACTATGTGTCACTTCAACATTACACCGGATTGGAGGGGCTTCAAAGTGCTCTAGATTTAAGCGAGTCTCTTCCCACAAGTTTGGCCGACATTATCGGTTGGTCGGGGGGTTGCATACACATATACACTTCACGACATTACACGATTTTGGTCTTAAGTTGCTCACTTCTAGAGATCACTAGATTTGTTTTTCTTTTACTTTTCATATACAATGACTAGGCGAGTTTCTATGCTTCGAAGTCTCCGTTCGCCACGCTAGTCATCGAGCTCGTATTACGAGTCATGCCGGAGGGAGGTAGATAGAGACTGCGATCATGGTTATTCTAGCCAAGCATGCTATGAGAGGGAGAGGGACAGAGATAGGGAGTACAAATATCGATCCCAATCACGCTTTCCACCTCCTCGAGTCCCAACACAACCCTCCGGTCACAGAAAACAACCATTAGAGCCTCCATGTCAAAAACCATCTTCTCAAGCCCTCAGGCCTGATTCACAACGCCGTAGAATTGTGGCTGAAACTCCCTCTGTCATTGAACAAGCCATTGTCGATCCCACTAGGGAAGGGGAAATCAAAATTGCCCAGTTGAGAAAATATTTTTTGAACATTTTCTTCGACATTTTTATCCTCCCTCCTCACTTAATGCAAATTCCATCTGAGGATAACAAATGATGCATGACTACATTCATGACATTTATACCCAATACAAGGAGTGGATGGAAGCCGTGAATAAAGCGTCAGCGGTGGCTTTTGAGCGAGCGAAAATAATTGAGAAATAGAGACCGACCTCACTCAGAAGGACAATATTATTCTAGTGCTCAATGATAAAGCAGCATCTTCTCGGCAATCTGAAATAGAGACTACCAAGAAAGCTGATGAGGCAACTCAATCTATGGAAAGAATGCGTCAAATGCATTTCTCTTTGGTAGAGGAGATGGGCCACCGGAACACCACAGTTATAGCTGAAAAGAATGTTGCTCTAAAAGAAATCAATGAGCTCAAAGCTAATTTTTTTGAAATTATTAAAGAAAAAGATGATGCGAATAAAGCAGCCCAAGAGGTGTGTGAACAAGCTGTGGTGCACCTGGGTGAAAGGGATGCGGCAACACTTAGAATTCCATAGGTTGAGGTCAAGGTTGAGGATAAAGGTAAAATGGCAGAGTCCAGGCTAGAGGCAGATATTGAAGACCTCTTGATCACATATAATGCTAATGTCTTGAAGAATTGGAATCTAGTCTGGGTCGACAATTATCCAACACACCTGTACAATGCTTGGGGCCGAATGGTAGGAGATGAAAAGGCTGTGCACCAAGCTGAATTGATCGATGAGTTCGAGTTTGAGAACTGGGTGTTGAGCAAAGATGAACGGAAAGTTCTCCATGATACGAAGATCTCATATGGAAAGGGGAGACTCTCACACAATGCTCAGAGGTTAGAGAAGGTTCTGGTGTTGAGCACCACGACATAAGCCTTGAAACTCTTGTGCCGACCCAGCTTGACACTACATCTACGGTTGATCCCCAGTCTATTCCTGCATACAATCCCAGTCAATCACAGTAGCCTCTAGTCCAAGAGCAAGTATCTGAAGCTTCTCCACCATCTGTGAGTCAAACCGAGGAAGGTACTTTGAACATTTCCTATGCTTGCTCAAAATAAAAGGCGTTACTTGAAGTAATTACTAATGGTTTTGGCTTCGTCTTTATATAGTGATTGGGACCACATCAGCCATACCTCTTGCAACAAAAGAGCCACATCATGAGAAGGAGGCCATCATTATTGAAGCAACCACGACGACAGCTACAACACCTGTGGATGGGGTTCAAAGGAGCACACTTACTTTTGATGAACAGATGATGGAGGAACTGCTCGGTCATCACAGTGATCCCTTTGCTGACTTACCTTTTGTTATGGGTGGAGTAGCACCTGTGAGCAACTCCTCGGGCCCAGCCACTAGCAACTTCCGACGATGCACACACAACTCTTGAAGAGGAAATAATAGCTGAAATTAACACTGAGATGGAAGCGGCTACACAGGCTAGTAGTTTTGGAGGTGGAATGGCAAGCCTTGGTCCAGCCCCATTACAAATGATTTCTCCTTGAGGAACGGTCACTGATACAAGTGGACCCCCTTCACCTGCTAACATTGATCCTATTCCTCAACTCTGCCTTCATAAATCATTCCTATTCATTTTTGGTAGATAGATAGGAATCTACTTCTACTTTTTTTCGTAGGCCGTGTATAGATGCGGGTTCAGCCCTTGCTAATAGCATTGTTTTTTGGAACAATTTTGTACTTGTTCTTCTTTTTCTAAGAATAGTAATAAAATTCCATTTTGTCTTCAACACTGTTTGTTTTCATTTGGTTAAGTGTTTCACCGCTTAAACCTCAATTCATTGTACTCATGAAATTTTAGTCCTCGAAACTAGCCTGGGTTTTGTAGCTAAGTTCCGGGGCTACTGCTTCGGGTCGCGGTCGAGTTCTAAGTTGGATTCCGATATATCATAATGGTTGGTCAATGTAAACAGTGATTGGGTGAGCCTGGAAATATAGACGGAGCTTACTTAAGGCAATAACAAGACAATAAGACAACTTCTCTAGCTTCAGATAATTTCTCACGGCTCCGGTCAGTTATTTGCTAATGTAGTAGACCGGCTTTGGTATTCGGTCTTCCTCCCAAATTAGGGCAGCAATCCCTTGGGCGTTGACGATAAACCCAAGGAATTTTCCAGATGCGACCCCAAAGTGACATTTCAATGGGTAGAGCTTCATCCTATATTCTTGGAGGATGTTAAACATTGACTTTAGGTCTCTGATGTGATCGGTGGAGAATCACAACTTAACTAGCATGTCGTCTACATATACCTCTATGGTTTTTTGATCTGGTTAGCGATAATTCGATTAGCTAATAATTGGTAAGCTGCGCCGACGTTCTTGAGTCCGAAAGGCATGACTTTGGAGCAGTAAAGTCCCAGATTGGTTATGAGCTGGTATGCTCCTGGTCAGGTAAGTGCACGGTTATCTAGTTGTAGCTATAATATGCATCCATGAAGGATAAGGGTTCATGTCCAGCCATTGAATCTACGAGCCGATCGATTCAAGGAAGTGGAAAACTATCTTATGGGCAAGCTTTATTCAAGTCTGAGTAGTCAACACATGTTCTCTAGTTTTCATTTGGCTTCCAGACAAGTATAGGATTGGACACCCATTTTGGGTATAAAATATCTCGAATAAATCCGTTCAATTTAAGCTTATATACCTCTTCCTTAAGGGCGGCAGATATCTTTGGATCCATACCACGCCTTTTTTGTTTGACCGGGACGTGCTGCGGGTCAATGTTCAATGTATGTCTCGCGATGTTCGAGGAGATTCCACGCAGTGAGAATGTATCTTAGCAAACATGTCAAGGTTTGCCCAGAGAAATTCAACCAATTCCTCTTGCATTTATTGGCTTAACTGAGATCTAATCTTTATCATTTTAGAATCGTCGTTATCATCGATCGGGACATCGATCGTCAGCTCGACCGAAGAAGCTTGAATGTCTTTACTTTTGTCTTCACTTTCAATATCTCTTGGGTCAAGATCCCTTGGGAATTGGTTATGGTGCCTGGGCCTAGGTCCAGGCGTTAATTATTAATTCTCAAATAAGCGGGCGTAGAGAGATTCCTTTATGCCCTTTCCTTTTTTCTTTCGCTGTGCCTCTCGCAGCTCAGCAACATAACAGACTTGACTAGCGGCCTGGTCTTCCTGAACGACTTTGACTCCGTTTTCGGTAGGGAATTTTAGGGTTAAAACCAAGGGGCAATTGCAGCCCTGAATTCAGATAGGGCCGGTCGGCCCAAAAAGCATTGTATGGCGAGTCTATATCCAACACAACAAATTGTAGCATCCAGACTCTCCGGCGTTCTCCGATTCCCAACTTCACTGGTAGTTCCACCACTCTAATGGGCATAGTTGCACTCCAGTTAAAGCCATGAATGCAAGACAGAGAAGGCTTCAAATATTTAGTTTAATTTTCATCTGGTTATAGGCTTGCTTAAACAATATATTCACAAACTTCCACTGTCTACTAAGATCCTCTTCATCCAAGCATGACCTACTTGAGCTGATATGACAAGTGGATTGATGGTTGGGGCTTCAACCCTATCGGCGTCTCTGTCTTGAAAAAAAATGTCGTCGGTCATCGTCTTATGTTGCATGGTCGGATCCTTATTTTCCAAACTACTACAGCATTCGAAGCTCGCATACCTAACAGAACTGGCATACGACTCCATTTCCTTTCAGCTTCGGTCTGCTGGATAAGGACCACCACTAACAGTATTTATCACCAACCTTCCACTGGTACGAGCGGGTTCCTCCGATCTCACCTAATTCGGTACAAGATTCTGATTTGATGGGCCCGCACCACCAGACTGCGGCGCCCGCACAAACTGCTCCAATTTTCTCTCATGTATCAACTTTTCAATGATATCCTGCAAATGACGGCTCTCGTTCGTGTTATGGCCGTAGCTTTTGTGGAATCTACAAAACTTCTCTGTTTGAACCTGTCTCTCTAATGACTGTTTCGGAGCAGCTTTCTTGTACTGAATAGTATTGCGGGTCTGTAAATACACATTTTCCAGTGATGTATTCAAAGGGGTACAATTATCAAACATAGGAGCCTTATGTCGTGGACCATGATTCTGATCCCGCTTCCTATTTTGATTACCATCGCCTTTCTGTCAATTTTGTTTATTTTGTATATTCAACTGCAGTTTTTCGGAAATCACTCGGTTTGTTTAACACCAACATTGCTCTGAATTCCTTCCACACCATGCCCTACATCATCCTTTTTCGAACACTATTTCGCATCCTCCCTCCACAAGAATTGGGCTGTCTTGGAATAGAAATGGTCCAATGACGCTGGAGGTTTTCCGGCCAACTAGTTGCCGAACTCAGAATCGGGATCAATCCCATTAGTCAATGCTAATAGAATAGAGTTATCATTGGGAATTCTAATCTCAGTGCATGCAGCATGAAATCTCTCCAAACATCCGAGTGTCTCTCCAGGAGCTTGAGTGACACAAGACAAAGTATTAACATCCTTCGGCCTTGCTACATGTATGCGGAACTGCTCAACAAACTTTGTCGCCAACTGATCAAAACACGAGATAGATCGAGGTGGTAAAGGGGTGAACCACATAGTCGTTATGCCCCCCAGCGATATCAGGAAAACTTCGGCACTTAACTGCATCATCAGCTCGTGCGGCATTCATTAACCATTCATACTTCAAGATATGTTGATTAGGATCAGAGCTTCCTTCATAAACAGGTATAGTCGGCATCCTGAATCGCCAAGATGGTTCAGCATAGAGTATCTCATCAGTAAAAGGAGTATGACTCTGGAAGATTCCCTAGTCGTCATTGGTGAGGCCTTGACTCTCTCGGATCATCTGACGGATCATCGTCGGGATGTCTAACATCTGTATATTCTTGGCCTGTTGAGCCAAGGTGTGGTCGAGTTCCACAATGCGATGATGAGCAGGTCGCGGTCGACGGTCCATGTCTCGTCTCCTTGGTTTTAAATTCTATGGAATATAAGGTTCGGGAGTATATCCATGTTGGCGACGGTTCGGATATGTACGATTTCGGGCTTCAGATCCCAACTCAGTAGCAGCGGTGGCAATGCGATTGTCTATGACATGATGTGGAATAATACCTCCCTAGGGGAGGGTCTAGCCTGATAGCTGGTTGACGGGCCAATCCTCGGTGGCCCAATATTCAATATAAGCTGATGTTTAGTGGCTTGAGTATAACTTCCGTACAACCGTGGATGTGTGGATCTATGATGGTAATCTGAAGAGGCTGAACTCTTAGTAGATGAATAGGAAGCTTGATCCCTCTTAGATCTCCTTCGCCTTTGACGGTTCAGTTGGTTGGTCAGTTCCGCATTAGCATGGAGTTGTTGAGTGAGCTATTGGCGGCTCTGAGTCAGTTCTTGCATAAGCAGCTGAAACTCTTCCCTGGTGACAGGTCCCTACGGATCTGATGGTCGGCATCATTCTAATTGGCAGAAGGTAGCTGTGCGGGATTCTGCCTGTCCCGTCCTTCTGGACCAGCGGCAGTTAAAGTAGTCCTATTGTTAACCATTGTGGGTAGTGAAGCTCTTTCCTAGACTTAACCGAAATCTGAATAGGATGGAAGAACTTTAAGCTTGAAATCTAGATCTTCTTCTTAGATTTATGCAATCCGATATCGATAGTAAGTCAAATGAGCCGGAGAAAAATTGGGTTCTTATAGTTAAAGCACCAAAGTGATTGTACCAAAAGTGGGCACAACACTCTTCGGAAGTGTTTGAAGAGATAAAATGAAGAGAACAAATGAAAAAAGAGGATTATCTAACAAACACTCCAAACAACAATCAGAAAAACAACATAGAAACACAGAGATTTAAAATGGTTCGGCGTACGGCCTATGTCGACTATGAAATGGTTGACTTTTATTAACTTTTTCTTGTTGTTTACAATGAATTACAATAGTTAAACTCGAGCATAATGTTGATTTCGGCAGAGACTGGACGTAGAAGAGCCAAAAAGTCCCTTTCCAGTTGGTCCTGGGCTGCTATTTATAGGCATAGGCTACAAATACCTCACTCAAATCTCGGAAGACCTCTTCTCTCAAATGGGTGGGCCCAAATGATCGATCCCATGTAGTTTGCACTCGAACCGTTATCGATATCGTTAATCCACCTTTTGGGGAAGGCCATAGACAGACGGATTTGACAAAATCGATATCTCATTTGTCGAAGCTGATTTATGACGAAATTAATCAACTAGATCAGTGGATGATCAATCATGAATAACAAACACGGTTAAATAGCCGAGATTTGGCATAGTCGATAGACGAAGGTTATTGGATACTTGAAGCATAGGTTTCGACATGCCTTGTGTTGTCCTAGATTTTCTTTGAGTCATGGTTGGTCGAGCTTCAAGTCTCATAGATGGTTTATTCGAGTCATTTTTGGTGGTTTGGCTTTGGTGTGTTGCTCGACGCTTGGAGGTGGCTCGACGTTGTGGCTCGGTCAGGGTGGTTCAACAAGGTGGTTCATCGTTGTGGCTCATTCATGGACACGACCCGTTTATTTAGTTGAGAGGGTAGGTCATCATGAAGGCGCAGCTCGGTTACTTCCAGTTCTTATATCTCTTGCTTCGGGTGGGCATTGTAGTTGTGGCTCGGTAGGAATGGAAGAAACTAGCTCGGTATGGAATGGGGCTCGGTTGCTTCGAGTCCTTAGGTCATTCGCTTTGAGTTGTCGCTTGGTAGCTCAGTGGGATATAAGGTGGGCCGGCATGGGACATCGTTCGGCATAGAACATCGCTTGGCGTAGGACACCGCTCGCCATAGGACACTGCTCGGCAGCCTCGTGTCCAAGTAGTTGTTGGTTTGGGACAACTTCGTGGGATGTGGCTGGGTGTAGTTGGAATGTGGGTCCGCTATGTAGAGGCGAGCGGCTGAGAGTCCCTGAAGGTGTTTTCCTGGGTCGGCTTCGTGGGTTCTGGATCGGCAACAAGAGTGTAGGTCGGAAAGGGCTTGCTTCGAGTCAGAAGCATCGTTACTTCGAGTTGCCTTGGTGGTTTTCCTGGGTTGGCGACATTTGGATAGGGAGTTGGTCAAGGCTACGGATTTCGAATCGATTGTGGATCTAACAGGCCCTGGGTCACTCAGAAATCCCGATTACCTCAATTTGCCTATAATCACACCATGTGGGTCTCCGGATAGGGGGATCTTCTTTTTGCCTCTGACTTTCTCTTTTCTAAGGCCAAGGCATTCTTCCACTGTCAAACTTTGGATTGTAACTGTAATTGGTTATAATAGTAATAAAAAGGAAATTTATAAAGTGGACATAGGCCAAAGTCAGGTGAACCACTATAAAACTTCTGTTTTTAATGCTTCCATTTTAATTTGAATTGCTCTTCATAGTTATACTCTCTACATACACTCTATCTGTCATTTTTAACTGTAAATTGGTGCTTTCAACGGCGTTTGGGTGTTAGTGACCAATTTTGGCGCTAACATTTTGGTGCTTTCACTGAGAAAGCAAGCGCTCGGGGATTTTGGAGCTAGGAACTTGGATTCTAGGAAGCAATGGATAGGAAACCAACAAGGAAACAAGTGATACAAAGAAGCAATCAAGAGGGAAGTCAAGAGGTCTCCTCTAGAGCTGGAGCAGGTCAAGCATCCACCTATATCACCAAAGACGAGATGGAAGCAATGCTGAAAAGATAAGAGGAGATGATGTAGACTCTTCTTAGACAATTTGGACAAGAAAGAACTGCAGGGGCATAGATCCGTGGAGCTGGATCAGAAGCACTCAACAAACAAGCAGATGGAGTGGTTCAACAGGGAGCATCACCTGATCTGCGAACAACAATTAACCCGGATGGACCAAGACTTAGGGGCATACCAACAGATAATGTTGGATCAATCCACGGAGGGACACCTGACGATGCTGTGCAACCTGGCATCAATAGGAACACAGGAGTACGTGATGAGGAGTATGTGCCAAGATTCCCTCGTGAACTCAGGGGACATATCGAAGGCAGCGGACGAGGATTACAGCTTGGCGACAATGACAGGTTAGCGAAGATGGTCAGACGAGATGTGAAAGGTGGGTTGATAAATAATGACTTGGAGGATGTGAATAGGAGTCCATTTACTCCTACTATCAGGCAAGCTGGGAACTTATCAATTTTAAGCTACCAATGTTGGAGATGTATGATGGGAGAACGGATCCCGTCGTTCATCTGACGAGGTACATGAGGCATATGGAGGTACTGGGGGCATCGGATGAGGTTATGGCTCGATGCTTCCCTTTGTATTTGACAGATATCGCAGCTATGTGGTTCAGGCAGCTAGAGAGTTGTTCTATTGACACTTTGACGGAGCTGATTGAAAGGTTTATGAGGCAGTTTCAGGTCCATATAGTCAGATCCAAGAACGTAATGACCTTTACATCGATGAAACAATGGAAAGGAGAGTTGCTCAGGGATTTCTTAAGCAGATTCAACGCGACGGTAGCTTCAGTAGATCAGCCCAATCCGTTGATGGTTTTGATAGCAGCAATTTCAGGAATTGCAAATAATTCATATTTTAAGATGTCATTGGAACGAGACTCCTAAATGGATCTTGGTGAGTTCTATCATGAAGCGGAGAGATTCCTAAGATAGGAAGATGCGCAGACCGAAAGAGAAGGGAGAGAAGCTAAAGCTTATGCTGTTAGAGGTGGAGGTCCACTTAGGGAGGAAACAAATATGGACGATAAGGGCAAAAGGAAAATGAGTGACAACGTTAACCCCTCAAATGAAATGGAGAGAATCAAAATTTTCTTCTTATACGGATTTGACAGAATCTCTGGAAAGGATTTACTTGGATACTTAGGAGTACCTCCAGTATCGAAGACCGACTAGGAGGGAACCATCGGAATACGAGCGGGCATCAGGAAAGCATTGCCTATTCCATGAGCTAAATGGGCACAACACAAATGATTGTAGGCATTTTAAAGATATCGTTGATGAGCATGTAAGGAATGGTCACCTACAACAATACATAAGGAATCGAGTTGTAGCAGTGGAACGGGAGCGGCCACTGCCTATCTCGAACGCAGGGGCGCTGGATCTAGTCACCGCCGGCTAGTTATCAACTGAATGGATTTATGGTTTTGAATAAGTAATAGAACTCAAAGTAATACGACTAGGTCACTTACGCACGTACGGGATCGAGAATGGTCCTTAGGCGTGCTCTAAGACGACGAAAATCCATACTGCTTGGATCTATGAAATCCTGTTTTTTTTTGTTTTCCTACAAACTCTGGTTTCTTCTTTGGTACTTTGGACACTTAATTCCCTTTGTTGTATGAACTTTCGCTTTGGTAACTGAATCCTGTAATGATTCGGATTGGACTAATTCAATAAATAATATGAGCCAAGCGATTACCGTCCCGACCGGAGAGACGGGGCAGTAATCGTGAATTACGAGTCCCTTTGCCGAAGAGCAATGGAATGGACTCAAACAGAATAAACAAAGTCCTTACCCAAAGAGCCGAGGCCGGAGAAATAAAAAAGTCCTCAACCGAAGAGCCGAGGCCGGAGAAATAAAAAAGTCCTCAACCGGAGAAATAAAAAAAACAGAGTCCTCAGCCGGAGAGCCGAGACCGGAGAAATAAACAAAGTCCTCAACCGAAGAGCGGAGTCCAGAGAAATAAAAAAAGTCCTCGGCCGGAGGGCCAAGGCCAAAGAAATATAAAATTCCTCGACCGGAGAGTCGAGGCCGAAGAAAAAAACCCTCAACCGGAAGGTCGAGGCCAAAGAATATAAAAATCCCCTGGCCGAAAAGTCGAGGCCGTAGAATATAAAAGCCCTCGATTGGAGAGCTAAGGCTGGAGAAAAGAACAAGTCCTCGACCGGAGTGTCGAGGCCGAAACAGGACAAAGCGACCCAGCAAGGTCTATGGATTCAAATTTAGAGTCCGGAAAGGACATGGATCATGGATTAAATAATATGGCTACGGATGAAAAATGGACTTCGGATATCAGATTTGAGGCTATTCAAAACACACCTTCCAATAGCAAGGCATGTTTGGGGGGCAAGTGTTAACCTGCATTTTGGGAAAGGCTGCGGACAGGCGGATTTGACTAAATAGACTTCGCGTTTGTCGGAACTGGTTTACGACGAATTTAGTCAACTGGATTAATGGATGATCAATCATGAACAACAAACATGGTTAAATAGATAGGATTCGGCATAGTCGATGGACAAAGGTTATTAGATACTTAAAGCGTAGGTTTCGACATGTCTCGAGTTGTCCTAGATTTGCTTCGAGTCATAGTTGGTCGATCTTCAAGTCTCGCAAATGGTTTCTTCGAGTCATTTTTGGTGGTTCGGCTTTGGTGGCTCGGCCTTAATGGTTGTTCGGCGCTTGGAGGTGGCTTGGCATTATGGTTCGGTCAGGGTGGCTCGGCAAGGTGGTTCATCGTTGTGGCTCGTTCGTGGACATGGCCCGTTCGTTTAGTTGAGAGGGTAGGTCCTGCATGATGGTGCAGCTCGGTTACTTCAAGTTCTTAGGTCTTCTGCTTTGGGTCGGCGTTGTAGTTATGTCTCGGTAGGAATGGAAGGAACTGGCTCGGTATGGAATGGGGCTCGGTTGCTTCGAGTCCTAAAGTCCTTCGCTTCGAGTTGTCGCTCGGTAGCTCAGTGTGATATAAGGTGGGTCGGCATGGGACATTGCTCGGCATAGGACATCGCTCGACCTAGGACACCGCTCGGCCGCCTCGTGTCCAAGTAGTTGTTGCTTCTGTTCAACTTCGTGGGATGTGGCTCGGTGTAGTTGGAATGTGGGTCGACTATGTAGAGGCGAGCGTCTTCGAGTCCCTAAAGGCGTTTCCCCTAGTCGGCTTTGTGGGTTCTGGATCGGTAACAGGAGTGTGGGTCGGCAAGGCTTTGCTTCGATCAAAAGCATCGTTACTTCGATTCGCCTTGGTGGATTTCCCGGATCGACGACACTTGGACAGGGAGTTGGTCAAGGCTACAAATTCCGGATTAGCTATGGACCTAACGGGCCATGGGTCACTCAGAAAGCCCGGTTACTTGGATTTCCTATAAATACACCATGTAGGTCTCCAGATGAGGGGATCTTCTTTCTGCCCTCTAATTTTCTCTTTTCAAAGGCTAACGCATTCTACCATTTTCAAACTTTGGATTGTAACTGTAATCGATTATAACGGCAATAAAAAGGTAATTTTTGAAGTGAACGTAGGCCAGAGTCAGCCGAACCACTATAAAACTTATGTTTTTACTACTTCCATTTTAATTTGGATTGCTCTTCATATTTATACTCTCTACATACACTCTATCCGTCATCTTTAACTGTAAATTGGTGCTTTCAACGGAGTTTGGGTGTTAATGACCAATTTTGGCGCTTAATCTTCACTTATTCAACACCCATTTGTTATTTACATTCAACTTCATTTACATTGACATTTATTCTTCACTTAGTATATTTTCTTATAATACTTATGATTTATTTTCTAAATCACTTACTTAAGTTTAATTTCCATTTTTATACATCATTTCTATTATTTATTATCAATCCACAACTAAGTTATATTCCCGGTATTATCCAACAACATTTCAACTTATATTCAATTCATTTATATATTTAAGTTGAATTTCATTTAATAACTCAAGTTTATATTCATTTCAATTTCTTCATTTAGCTCATTTAATTCATTTTGAATATCAAATTCAACTTCATTTAATATTACTTAAGTTAAATTCCTTTTCAACTTTTATTCAACATCATATTTCATTTCCTATATTTGACAATAGAAAAAATACTTCTACTCACTGTTCTCAATCTTATAAGTTAAAAACTTATTTACTTAAGTTTTCAAGAATATTACTTAAGTTTACTTCATTCATATGCTACATTTCAATTCATAGTTATATGATCACTTTACGTCTTAAGTGTATATTCATTTTTATGTTATTCATTTCAAATATCAATCAATCTCATTTCAATTCGATCTCGTTTGTTTAACTTTTCTTAAGTTAAACTCCAATTCGTATAATTCATTTTACTAATTCAATTTTATTTAACTTTTACTTAAGTTAAATTTTGATCTCATAGCTTAATTTGAAATTTTCTTTTCTTATTCGCCTTTTTAAAATCATATATTTTATTAGGCTAACTTAATTCAATTTAACCTTACATACGTTAAATTTTAACTTTATATTATGAGTCCACAACTTATTTCACTTATATTTATCAATTTCAAACTTGGATTTTGAATTCAAACTTATTTATCACAACAAAACTTTAATTTCCAATTTACTAGTGGTAGCAAATCAATCACAAAGGAACCCTAAAATGATATTGATGATGCTGCAGTCATCATCCTTACTATTTCCCAGCAATGATAGTGAATTCAGTGTTTTAAATTCTTATAAAATCCATTTATTTATAAATCACATTTATAAATTTTATACTTATATAATTTCACTTCTTATTTTACTTCACTTATATAAGACTCATTTCAAATTTATTTATCTTATTTAGATTTATACTAATAAAAACTTTTATTATTTAAACACAACAAGTAACGAATGATAATAATAAACTATTACCATTCATTAACAATCAACTAATTTATATACTACTATATAACATATAATCAAGGTAAAATTATTTAATTTACCCAATTTCGAAAACGATATTGTGTCCAATCTCCATGCACAAGTGCTTAGAGATCCCTATCGATAATGTTGGCTAGACGCAACTATCAAACCCATAAGCCACTCAATAGCTCAATCAACACAACATAAACTATTTTCATATTCACTAACAAATACGCACTCATATATATAATACACTCAAACTCAATTTAGGGTGCTACTGATCCTATCAATACTGAGCGCACATCAAAGCCTAGGATTATACTAAACCTAAACTCTGATACCCCGCTATGACGACCCGAAATCGGCACTCTTTGAATCTGACAATAAACCACACATCCATAATCGTAGATGCCGAAAACTATCAATTGAGACCATATTTCATGATTACCATCTTTGTACAACGTCCGTAATCGATGATGGTAAACATCATGCAAAGATACAAGGAATGAAGTTGTTCACAACGGTTAATTCAAGAGGAGTTGGTTCATTCTCCTTCACAAAGCTTCCAAAGCCTTCATATTTCTTCACATCTTCTATGGAGCTATTAGTCCCACATCGCGGGTTGGAGCAAGCTTGTACCCATCCTATAGATGTACACCTTTCTCTCTTTCTCTTATATAGCTCCTCTTGTAATAAAAATGAAAATATGAATAAAGAGGTTGTCTTGAGCATATTCTAGTTTTTTTACTTTATTCTTTGATATCTGTTAATTTGAATTCGAACAATTTCATAAGTTGTTACAAACCTCAAGGGCATTTATGGAACTTCAACAAATAAGCTATATTTTAAACTCATTCGGGGTGTCAACGATTTTTATCGTTAAAATGTTTAGGAAAATGAAACATAAAAATCATAGTATCATCTAAAAATTGGAGAACCGATGGACCATTACTAGTAATCTTATTACCTATAATATTTAGTAACCTATTACTAGTAACCAATTTAACAATTCTATTAAAAACATCAGCAGCTAAGTTAAACAATAAAGATGACATTGGATCACCTTGTCTAAGTCCACGTTTTGATTGAATCTTATTAACTAATATGTCATAATCAAAATGCTAGAATTACTAGTTTTAAGCAATAACATAATAATCCTACCCATTAGCACTAAAACCCTTAGCCCTTGATAAATATTTAAGAAAAACTCAACTAATTGAATCAAAAGCTTTAGCAAAATCTAGTTTTAAAAGCGCATCAAGCGATATTATTTTTACAACAATAATTAATATATTCTTGAACTACTGTCATCACGTTCATGATATTCCTACCCTTAATAAAAGCTATTAAACGATTATTTATTAACCCATCCTATAGCGATCCAGAATTAAATCACTATTTAAATGGATATTTATTTATATTTTTAAATAATTAATAAATGAATTTTTTAACAAATAAAACTATTTTTAAAAAATAACTAATGATGATAAAATTGTTTTCAAAATTAGTTTTATACATATAGTTCATAGAGAAATAGAAATGTGACCGGAAATTATTTTTCAAAATATTGATTTTTCATTGGTTAAAAGACATCTAAGATGTCATAACACTATTGCAAACAAATATGCACACATTATAAACTATTTTAATATGGTGTGTGCATGTATATATGTGTGTACATATTTACTCCTTAAATAATTAAACATATAAGATAAAAGAAAATTTTATTTAATAAAAATATATATGTATAACATATATAAAAATATCCTTTTTCAAATCAAAGTACATGAGATATGACATGAATAGTGTAAGATGGAGTGGGGTACAAGGTGAGGATGGCAATGAAGGGGGAGGAGTGGAGGTGCGTGCATACATATATATTTAATTATAAGCACTTATACATTTTTAATTATTTTCTTAAGCCAATATACCCCTTAAATTTCATGCTCTCATTTTTACAATCCCCCCACTTCATATCAAAATTCCTAAGAGCTTGAATAAAAATCCATGGTATCTCTTCATAAATTCCAAAATAAGAAGAAAAAATCACTTATTTTTGCTAAAATCTCCTCTTTAGTTCACAAAAACATTTCTACAAGCTCAACAACCCTCCTGCTCCAAAATACAAGCACTCAAACTTCCCTAGCCTACATAACCGAGCCAAAATTCCATATGGCTGAACCCATCGACCACATGGTCGAACCCTTTAAGGTGTTCGAACATCCGAAGTTTCAATTTTTGCAAGTTCCTAAGTTGTTTTCAAGTTTTAGCAAAAGTTTGCCTTGACTAAATAAAGTTTCGGTGAGTAAAACTTTTTGTTTGGAAAGGAAAATAACTTGATTTTGATGGACTATATGTTGTGGAAATATAATGTTGATTGTGTTGAATTATCATGTTGTTTTTGATGGCATATGATTATAAGTTTGTGTTTGAGCTTAAATTTGTGATTTAGTTGTTAAATGATGTGTTGGGATATGGATATGTGAATGGTAATTTATGATGTGATGGTAGTGTATTTATGAAACAAAATCAAGTGTATGTGATATAAATTTTTTGAAGTTAGCACCTTTAAATGTCTCAAAGGACTTAAGATTCGATTTAAAAATAAAAGCTTATTTTCTAGTTTGTGGATTTAGTAAATGTTTTACAAGCTTTCACCTTTTGTTCGACTTTCAAAACTCTTCCATTTGTGTTTTCAAATATGTAGTAGCTAGAGTTAATGTGAGGATTTCAACTAGAAATCAAGTCTCTCGAACTGTGCTCATAGCGATAGTCGCTAGGGATGCGGTTCGGAAAATTTCACGATTTCAAGTTATAAAGTAATTTCTTTTGGATTGTTTTTGAAAACTCATCTCAAACTAATTAATTAAGTCAAAAGTTTAATTTCTAATTAATTTTTTAATTAATTTATTAATTAGGGTAATTATTATTTAGTTAATTAAGTAATTAGGTTAAGTAATTAGAGTTTAAGAAATTATTAACCAAGTTAATTATTTTTAATTAAGGAAGTTTAAACAATGATTAATTAAGATAAAAGAAATTAATTTTTATTTAATTAAGTTTATTTACTTTAATTAATTATTTAATTAGAGTTAATTATTAAATTAAATATTATTTAATTAAAAGTTAATTATCCACTAAATTAGGATTTAATTTCTTAAAGAAATGTTATTAAATTAAAGATTAGTTATAAATAAATTTTAATTAATTAAAGTTCAAATTATGATTCTCAACTTAATAAAGATTAATAAAGTTGTAAATTTATGATTTACTTAAGGTTTATTTATTTTAAAGTACTTTCAAACTCTGTCGATTATTTATTTTAAACCAACTTTCTTATCTAAGTAAATTTTTTTACAACCAAAGGATCTCTTGTCCATGCTATTCAGTAGCCAAATGAATTAAGGTACTCGTAATAAAACATTGACATGTTTTATTAGAAGTAAGTCGACTTGTGCTTATCGCAAATACCGCACTTCGGGAAGGTGATGAATATAATATTGTTAATTTCAATAAGCGGCTCATTATAATCTAACATTTGGAACGTACGTTCATATGTAAATATTACATCCTAATAGTGGAATGATCCACTATAAACAATTGACCTTTTAAAATTATCGAATTTTAGTTCGAAAAGACCGAGATCAGATAGTAGTTTTATCCAAAACCACTTTAAACCAACGTAAGTGTTCGAATTGGAAATAATGACGACAAGGTCCAAGATGAAAACTTTGAAGTGTAAGGGATATTTGCTACTAACCCTATGGGTTATTTCGAAATGGGTGTAATGGAGGTAGTTCCTTAGCTTCGTTCATCTCCTGAACGACTTGTATGGATTAGTGCTAACATTGTGTCAACATCTGGAAGGCAATGTTAGCATTCCAAGTGGCAATTGTATAGTAAAGGTAAACGTAGGTTCAGGCCTCATCAACCGGGAATGACTAAACCAGGGAAGGTGTAGCAAGGCTAAGTAGGTTACTCCAATTAGGGTAAGCTCATCCCTGTCTAGAGTCCCTACTATAAATTCATGTATGCTTTGGTACATTTGTTGATCCCAATCGAGGGGTGATCTAATCGGTACTATCCAGCAAGGAGTAGGCCAATCTTGTGTTGGTAGGGGATCTCGACGAGGTCCTTGGTGTTATTTATCTGGAGATGCACCATGATCGGCGGTACCGTAATAGCCCAGTCATTATATGAATCCATTCTCCAATAAGTGCCGTATGGATTTAGTTGTACCGATATATGTTGAAATGTGAGATGAAAGAATTTTAACTATGTTATATTTTACTTGACCCTAGACATTATCATAATATCATGGGTTTCTTATATAAAGGGTTTTGGTTATCGTAAGGTAAAATCCCGTCAGTGTTAATGTGCGACATGGTCTTACGAGATACCTTTGATTTTCAAAGTTTTTTATAAAAGTAAATTTAAGTTGTTGAGTTTACTCACACCAGACCCATGTCTGACCCGAAGTTTTATTTTCTTTTTCTAAAACTCTTTGGTACTCAAAATTTGTATGAGTGGCCAAGTGATCCAAGTTTCTTACAGAAGCATTTTTAAGGAGCTGGACCAGATGGCTTCACCATTAGCTAGTTATTATCGTATTCTGCTATAATTATGGATGATATATGTATTTTTGTATGGGCACGTAGTTAGAACATCTAGTTGAAAGTTACAATGTGTTGACTTTGATGTATTATTATTGTGGAAATGACAATGTAATATCCTATGTTATTTATTACATGTTGTTCTGATTCGTGGTGAGATTCCGTGATTGTGTATTTTTTTCTTATCTTTCTTTTTCTTCTACCTCTAATGGCACATCTTTCAGTGCAAAAAAGGCGGTCATTACATTAGGTATTAGAGCCTAGGTTAAGCGAACACTTATGCTTTGGGTTGAGGCCAACTTCGAGGGTGCGTATTTGTAATTTTTGTTCATATACCTATATATCTGATAGACAGATCAACTTGATAGGTTTGATTAGTATCCTTCTTTCAAGTTTTATCTCGTCCAAGTATTCTAATATTGTCTTACTATGTCCATGTAGTAAGACAAGAGCAAGTGAGGTGGACGAGGTAGTGGAGATGGTAGCACTACGACTACAAATGGTCAAACTCTAAATCCTGGAGGAGTTCGGATTACCGAAGAGGCAGCGCCAGAGCAGCCAAGAGTGAATTTCACAACCTCATGCAAGGATTACACCAACCTAGGAGGGAAACCATTTAAAGGAACTTAGTCTACCATGGAATTGCAAGCCTGGTTGCAATTTTTTAAAGGTTTTGGTCTATTTGATGAACAGAAAAGGTTCTTAGCAGCATGGCAACTGCAAGAGGGAGCAATAGCTTGGCGAGACGCCTTTACTGTAAATATTCCAAAAGAAGAGTTTTCATGGGCCTGGTCTAAAGATGTTTTGAGGATCAATTCTTGCCAACAGCAGGAAGGACCAAGATGTACTGGAACTTCATAGACTTGAAGCAGATGGATTTATCTATAGTAGAATATAAGATGAAGTTCAACGAGCTTTCTTATTTTGGACCAGAATTGATCAACACCCCATTAAAGAAAAATGAGATGTTTGTTTTGGGTATGAGAGAAGAGTACCATGAGAAAATGACGGCTCATGTTATGGGTACTTTTGTGGATTTTGTTGACATGGCTCTAAGGTACAAGGGCTTAGAAAAAAGGAAGCCTACTCCAGTAGCACCTGATGGAAGCACCAGCGAAATGGTTCTAACAACAGGAAGTTAAATCCTATTTGAAATAAGCGAGGAAAATGGAAACATGGAGAAGGTCAAGGAGGCAAGTCTAAGGAGAGTGGTTGTTATATTTATAAGCAGAAATGACATATTGCCAGGTACTTTCCGAACCGGGAAGCTCCAAAGCAGCAAAGTGGACCTATCTCTCTGATGGCCTAGGGACTCTCTGTTTTAATTGCCATCAGCCAGCGCATGTGGTAAAGGACTACCCATTCATGAAGAAGGTGTAGCAGCCCAAGGTGTATGCTATTAAGAATTAACTGTCTACTTCAATGGATATGAAGGGGAAAGGCATCCTTGAAGGTACCCTATTGATTAACGGTATTTTTGTTCAAGCATTAGTTGATATTAGTGCCTCTCGCAATTTTATCTCTTTAGAATCAGTAGATAAATTTCATCTTTTTCCAAGTATTGTAGAAAATCCTATATGTTTGTCTAACCCCATAGGTGGTGTAACCCATTTGAATATGGTTTGTGAGAATGCCCCAATTTCCTATCTTTCTCATCACTTTTCTTGCAATCCGTATGTCTTAGACTTTAAAGGGTTTGACATAATTCTTGGTATGGATTGATTATCGAAATATAGAGCTATTTCAGATTGTAATGAAAGAACTATATCATTAGTAACCAATTTGAAAAGAATTGCTAAAGTACCATTTAGGGAACCCAATATTCATTTGTGCAGTTTCTTTTATGCCCTGGAATCACCCCAGGATGAGTTAACTTATGTGTAATCTGTTAAGAATTTTCCGGATGTGTTTGAAGAAGTCAATAGTTTACCCCTGCATCGAGAGATGAAGTTCTGCATTGATTTGGTCCCTGGTGCAAGCCCCGGGGTTCAACCTAAGTGAAGGATGGCTCCGAGGGAGAGAGAGGAGTTGGTAAGTCAAACTCATGACTTATTAAGGAGAGGAATTATTAGACCCAGTAGTTCGAGTTGGAGGTCTGCGGTAGTTTTTGCTGCTAAGTCTAATGGATCTTTAAGGTTGTGCGTGGATTATAGGGAGTTGAATAAACTGGCTATTCAGAATAAGTATCCCTTACCCCACATCGATGATATTTTTGCCCAACTTCATGGAGCTACGGTATTTTCTTTGATGGATCTAGCTATGGAATTCCATCAGTTGAGGGTTGCTGAAGATAGTATACACTTAACAACGTTAAGGGATTTGACTATTTTTTTATTGGTTGGTTATGTCTTTCGGGCAAACCAATGCGCATTAATAGTTTGTAGATCTCATGAACCGTGTTTTCCGAGATGTTCTTAATAAGTTTGTTTCAATGATATCCTTATCTACTCCAAATCCGAGGAGGAGCATGAACATCATTTGGAAGTGATGTTGGAAACATTAAGGAGACATGTTCTGAAGGAGAAATTTTTGAAGTACCATTCTTGGCAATCGGAAGTAAGATTCTTAGGACATATTGTGTCAAGAGAAGGTATTTTAGTGGATTTAGTGAAGGTGGATGCTATTCAAAAATGGAAGCGATCGAGGACTCTTACTGAGGTACGTAGTTTCTTAGGTTTGGCTGGATAATATAGGAGGTTTATTCAAGATTATTCTAAGATTTCCTCCCATTTGACTAAGCTGAATAAAAAGGGGAAGAAATTTGTATGGACTCCAAAGTGTGAAGAAGCATATCTAGAATTGAAGATGAGATTGACCAGTGCAACGCTTTTAGCTGTTCCATATGGAAATAGTGGATTCACGATTTACACAGATGCTTGTAGAGTGGGACTAGGTGCTTTTTGATGAACATGGTAAAGTGATTGCATATGCAAGCAGACAGTTGAAGCCTCATGGGAAGAATTATGCTACGCACGACCTGGAGTTGCTAGCTATTGTCTTTGCATTAAAAATGTGGAGACAATACTTGTTGGGTAAGGATCCTTCTATTCCTCTTAGTTTCTTTCTAATCCTTAAGAGATTTTAGGAGTAAGTTTTCTTTCTTAAATTAGGTGAAAAATTCAAGCTCTTCACGGATCATAAATCCTCGAAGTATCTTTTTACTTTGAAGGATCTGAACCTGAAGCAACAAAGGTGGTTATAGTTTCTAGCGTCCTATGACTTTGATATTCTTTATACGCCAGGAAAGGCTAATGTGGTGGCAGATGCCATAAGCAGAATGCTGTTTTGACTCTCTTGAAGGTTACCCTAACACTTCAGGAAAGGATCATGAGAAATCAGAGGAAGGATGAAATACTAGAAGGATTAATTCATGGAGTCAAAGGAGTTAGATGTTCATACTTTGAGATGGGTAGTTGAGATACTTTAAGGATGAATGGACAATCGTGTGTTCCAGATGTGGATGGGCTAAGGCATGAAGTTTTATCAAAATGCCAGAAATCTAAATTAAGTATTCATCCAAGAGTTCATAAGATGTATAAGGATATAAAATGAGTATTTTGGTGGCTAGGAATGAAGAAGGATATTTCAGTCTATGTTAACATATGTTTATCCTGTCAACAAATCAAAGGTGGTCATTAGAAGACGGCTAGGTTATTACAACCCTTGGAAATACTTAATTGAAAATGGGAAATGATATCAGTGGATTTTATCGATGGTTTGCCCAGAACCAATAAAGGAAATAAAGTAGTATGGATTATTGTGGATAGGTTAACGTGGAGTGCACATTTTATTTTGGTCAAACCAACAGGACTGCTACTTCTTTAGCTGAAATTTTTATGAGAGAGAAAGTCAGGTTGCAAGGAGTTCCCGTGAGTATTGTAAGTAATCGAGACCTCATATTTACTGGTCAAATTTGGGAGGCAGTGCAAACAACTTTAGGAAAAGGTTGAGCTTAAGCACAACATATCACCCCCAAACAGACGGATAGACAAAGTAAGTGAATCGAATTCTAGAGGATCTCTTGAGAGCGTGTATTCTAGATTTTGGTAGATCATAGGAGGATCATTTGTATTTAGTTGAATTCTCCTATAACAATAGCTTTCAAGCGAGCATCCAAATGGTACCTTATGAAGCCCTATATGGAAAGCCGTGCAAGTCACCTCCATGTTGGGTTGAGATGGGAGATAAGCTAGTACTTGGACTAAACATGATCCAAGAGGCTACCAAAAAAGTTGCAGTGATTAAGAAAAGAATGAAGGAAGTCCAGGATCGCCAAAAGAGTTATGTTGATAACAGGAGAGGAGATTTGGAATTTGTGGTTGGAGATTTTGTGTTCGTAAAGGTTTCACCAATAAGAGGAGCTATTAGATTTGGAAAAGCTGGAAAGTTAGCTCCTAGGTATCTTAGACCCTTTCGTATTCTTGAGAAGATGGATAGCTTGCTTACAGGGTCGAGTTGCCAGAGAGATTGGCGGTAGTTTATAATGTGTTCCGTGTGTCTCATTTAAGAAAATATGTTCATGATCGTTCTTCGATTATGGAGCCATCGATTTAAGAGGAATTGGAGATAGAAATGGACTTGAAGTGTTTAGACATCCAGTTTATGTTATGGACCCGGATGAAAAAAGATTGCATAATAAGGTGGTGTGACTAGTCAAGATTCAGTAGAATGAGGATCTAAGAGACTTCACTTGGGAGCTGTGGATCGAATGAAAGAAGCCTATCGCAAGTTGTTGTTAGTATAGCTAGTCATAGGTTGTATGTATAGTGTATGTTCATTTGTTAAGGATGCTTAGGTATGTCTTTGTACATGTTTAAGGAAATGAATATATAGCTTTTTTCATCGCTTGAATTATCTCCTTGTTTGCTAATTTCGGGACGAAATTATTTTAAGGGGGAGAGTGTAATGATCCAGAATTAAATCGCTATTTAAATGGATATTTAATTATATTTTCAAATAATAATAAACAATTTTTTAACAAATAAAACTGTTTTAAAAAATAATTAATGACGATAAAATCATTTTCAAAATTTGTTTATCAATATATAGTTCATAGAGATATAGAAAATATGACCGGAAATTATTTTTTGAAATATTGATTTTCAATAGTTAAATGTATCTAAAATGTCATAGAAAAATTGCAAGCACACATGCACACATTACAAACTATTTTAACATAGTGTGTACACGTATATATGCATGTATATATTTTCTCTTTAAATATATAAACATACAAGATAAAAGAAGATTTTATTTAATATAAATATATATATATATATACATAACATATATAAAAGCACCCTTTTTCAACTCAACGTACATAAGATATGGCATGAAAGTGCAAGATGGAGGGGGGTACAAGGTGAGGATGGAAATGAAGGAGGAGGAGTGGAGGTGCATGCATACTTATATATTTAATTATAAGCACTTATACATTTTTAATTATTTTCCTAAGCCTATATATACCCCTTGACATTCATGTTCTCATTTTTACAATCCTCCACTTTATTTTAAAATTCCAAAGAGCTTGAATAAACATCCATGGCTTCTCTTCATAAATTCTAAAATAAGAAAAAAATCACTTCTTTTTGCTAAAATCTCCTCTTTATTTCACAAAAATACTTCACAAGCTCTACAACCCTCCTCCTCCTCCTCCAAAATAAAGCACTCAAACTCCACTAGCCTACATGGTCGAGCCAAAACTCTACATGGCCGAGCCCAAAGCCCACATGGTCGAGCCTATTTAAGGTGTCCGAACATTCAAAATTTCAATTTTTCCAAGTTCCTAAGTTATTTTCAAGTTTTAGTAAAAGTTGGCCTTAAGTTAATAAAGTTTCGGTGAGTAAAACTTTTGTTTTGGAAAGGAAAATAACTTGATTTTAATGGGCTATATATTGCGGAAATATAATGTTGATTGTGTTGAAATATCATGCTTTTGATGACATATGATTATAAGTTTGCGTTTGAACTTAGATTGTGATTTAGTTATTAAATGATATGATGGGATATGGAAATGTGAATGGTTAATTATGATTTGATGGTAGTGTATTTATAAAACAAAACCAAGGGTATGTGATGTAAATGTTGTGAAGTTAGCACCTTTAAATGTCGCAAAGGACTTGAGATTCAATTTGAAAATAAAAGCTTATTTTCTAGTTTGTGGACTTTTGTTTAAGTTACAAAACCCTTCAATTTATGTTTCCAAATATGTAGTAGCTAGAGTTAAAGTGAGTGTTTCATGTAGAAATCAATTCTAGTGAACAATGCTCATAGCGATAGTCGCTATGGATACAGTTGCAAAATTTCATGATTTAAGTTTTAAAATAATTTCTTTTGGATTGTTTTTTAAAACTATCTCCAACTAATTAAGTCGGTCAAAAGTTTAAGTTTTAATTATTTAATAATTTATTATTTAATCTGTTAATTAGGGTAATTATTATTTAATTAATTAAGTAATTAGGTTAAGTAATTAGAGTTTAAGAAATTATTGACCAAGTTAATTATTTATAATTAAGGATGTTTTAAATAATGATTAATTAAGATAAAAGAAAATTTATTTTTATTTTATCTAGTTTATTTACTTTAACTAATTATTTCATTAGGGTTATTTATTAAATTAATTATTATTTAATTAAAAGTTAATTATCCACTTAATTAGGGTTAAATTTCTTAAAGGAATGTTATTTAATTAAAGTCTAATTATAAATAATTTTTAATTAATTAAAGTTCAAAGTATGATTTTCGATTTAATTAATATTAATATTATTGATTAAGTTTTAAAATTATGATATAATTAAGGTTTATTTATTTTAAAGTTCTTTCAAACTCTATCGGTTATTTATTTTTAACCAACTTTCTTGTCTAAGTAAATTGTTTTAAAACCAAAGGATCTCTTGTCCATGCTATTAAGTATCCAAATGAATTAAAATAGTCATAATAAAACGTTGACAAGTTTTGTTGGAAGTAAGACGACTTGTACTTATCACAAATACCGCACTTCGGGAACATGATGAATACAAATGGGTTAACTTCGATAAGCGGGTCATGATAATCTAAGCATATGGAACGTATGTTCATATGTAAATCTTACACCCTGATAGTGGAATGGTCCACTATAAACAACTAGACCCTTTAAAATTATAGAACGTTGGTTTGGAAAAACAGGGATCGGATAGTAGTATTATCCAAAAACCACTTCAAATCAACATAAGCGTTCAAATTGAAAATGGTGAAGGTAATTTCCAAGATGAAGAATTTGAAGTGCAAGGGATATTTTATACTAACCCTAAGGGGGATTTCGAAACGAATGCAGTGGAGGAAGTGCGTTCGGTTCGTTCATCTTCTGAACGACTTGTATGAATGAATGGTGACATTGTGTTAACATCAGGAAGGCAATGTTAGCATTCCAAGTGGCAGTGCTATAGTAAAGGTAAATGTAGCCTCATGCCTCATCAACCAGGAATGACTAAAATAGGGGAGATGCGGCAAGGATAAGTGGGTCGCTTCCATTAGGGTAAGGTCATCCCTATCTAGAGTCCCTACCATCAACTTATGTATGCTTCGGTATGATTGATGATCCCACCCGAGGGGTGATCTTATTCAATCCTATACAGCAAGGGGTAAGCCGGTCTTATGTTGGCAAGGGATCCCAATGAGGTTCTCTGAGTTATTTATCTAGAGATGCCCCGTGATTGGCGGTACCCCAGTCATTGTATGGAATCCATTCTTCAAAAAGTATTGTACGGATTTAGTTGTACCCAAATATGTTGAAATGTGAGATGCAAACATTTCAGCTATCTTCTATTTAACTTGAAAACCCTAGACATTTTCATAAAGTGTTTTGGTTATCGTAAGGTAAAACCCGTCCCTTTTTATCTGCGGCCTGGTCTTACGGGATACTTTTGATTTTCAAAGTGTTTTATAAATGTAAATTTAAGTTGTTGAGTTTACTCACACTAGACCCATGTTTGACCTGGAGTTTTATTTTCTTTTCCTAAAATCATGAATTCTCAAAAATTCTATGAGTAGCCAAGTGATCCAAGTTTCTTACATAAGCATTTTGAACGAGCTGGAGTAGGTGGCTTTACCGTTAGCTAATTATTATTTATTCCGCTGTGTTTATGTATAATCTATGTATTTTTGTATGGGCAGATAGTTATAACTGTCCATTTGAAGGTTGTAATGTATTGACTCTGATGTATTATTATTATGGAAACGACAATGTAATATCCTATGTTATTTATTATATGTTTTGATTCATGGTGAGATTCCATGATCATGTAGTTTCTTTTTATCTTTCTTTTTATTCTACCCTTAATGGCTCGTCTTTCGATGCAAGAAAGGCGGTTGTTACAGATTCATTTTAATATTTAATCTATTAGCTAAAACCATAGAAATGATTTTAAAAGAACAGTTACGTAATGAGATAGGTTTAAAATCTTTTAATTTATTAGCACCTAATTTCTTATGTTATAAGATTACATTTACGAAATTAAACCTAACTACGGATGTGACGATCTGCCTTTCTTACAAATAAAGACGATACTTAATACATCCTTGGTATTCATATGTCGATCATCTAAGCATCCGAAAAATAGGTCATGTGGTAAAGAATATAAAAGGTAAGGAATCAAACATAGATCTTTTTTCACAACATCAGAGTTACATATACATCATCACAAAATAGTACATATTGTCACTCCAAAATGTTACATCAAAGTTACAATAAGTACTATTCCAACAAGGACATCTATATCAGTCTACCCAAACTGCTAGTTCATTATATATAGTCACGGTGGGAATATAGAAAACTACTAGATGATGATGAAAGCTCCTACTCCATACCGCTTCTTAAAAATGCTCCAAGGAAACTTGACTACTCATTAAAATTTGAGTACCCAAGAGTTTAAGGAAAATAAAAACTCCAGGTCAAACATGGGTCTGGTGTGAGTAAAGCATAAATTTTAACTTTATAAAATCTTCAAACCAAAGGTATCCCATAAGACCATGCCGCATATGAAAATGGATGGGTTTCTACCTTATGATAACCAAAACATTTCTATATAAAATCCTCTGATATAATCATAATGTTTGGGTTTAAAATAAATTTGGAATCATAGCCGAACTTATTACATTAATTAAATTCCAACATAATCGGTATACAACTAAGTCGTAAAGGTATGTATAGTACCAACTGTCATAGTGCATCTCTAGATAAAATGCACTGAGAACCACACATAGGCTCTCTACCAACGTAGGCCGACCTACCCCTTACTAGATAGTACCAAATAATAGTTAAACCCTTATTGGATAATAATTAAAATTTAATTAAGTCCTAATCAATATTTTAATCAAATTTGAATTAATTAGTAATTAATTAATAGTTAAACCCCTTTTAATAAATAAATAAATAATAATTAATCTTAAATAAATAATTAAATAATAATTTATTTCCTAACTAATAACTAAATAATAATTAACCTTTAAATTAATTGACTAATTATAATTAACTTACTTAATCAACACTTAAGTACTAATTATCTTTGTTAACAAATGATTAAGCAGTAATTACCTTACTTAATTACTTAATTAAATAATCATTATTAAATAAGCAATTATGTAAATATATAAACATTTTTTATTACATAAATGTTTTAAAAACACTTTTCGAAAAGGTTTCTTAGTGAAACTACTTTTTTTGAAAAAGTTTGTTTTACGAACTGCATCCATAGCAACTATTGTTATATGACCTAAAATTTTAAAACTTGTTTAACCTTCCAAATAGCCTTAAAAACCTTTCCTTTTTATTTAAACCCACTTTATAACTCGAACGAAGTCTGCAAACCAAATAAAAGTAAAGTTAGCATTTTATGGGAGCTTTTTGAAATCACATGAGAAAAGCAAGTTTAAGCAAAGGATTTCGGATGTCGCAATAAGTAATTTTAAGTGCTAACTCCTTTAGCATACAACACATACAATAACCCAACATTATCCCAAAATAAGCAAGATTTACAACATATATACATGCTATAATTTAACACATACAAACAAAGATTACAACTTGTATACTAACTTAACTTTTAACTTCCATATTCAAAACTATATGTCATTTTGACCAAGCACATATACTTACATCCAAGTAAACACCATATATATCCATGCAGATATCATATTTTACAACAAATCAAGCATATGTATATGTTTTAAAACTTAGTTAAAGGCTATATCTTTACTCACCAAAAGTTGATTAAATCAAAGTAACTTCTTCTAGAAATTGAATATGACCTAAGTCTTCGGATTGCCTTTGGAAAAATAGAGTTTTTTGTGACTTTTAATGAGCAAATAGGTTCGGCCTAGGAGAAATTAGTTCTCAGCCTTGATGGGAAGAGAGGTACATTGGCGTCTTTTGTGAAGGAGGATTGTTGAAATGGAAAAAGGAAGCTTTAAACAAGGATTTAAAAGTTTTAAAAGTAATAAGAGCTAGGTTTTTAAACTTAAAATTTTTCTTTGGAAGCCACTAAAGTGAACATGAAAGCTTGGAAAGTTTCTAGGAAATGAGAATGAAGTGATAAAAATGAGGAAAATTGTTGAAAATTTGTTTTTTTACGAAGTGAAAAACTAAATTACCAAACTAGCCTCATAGTACATACCCTTCACTATATAATTGCCACATCACCTGCCTTGTCTCCCTCTCTTTTGCTCATGAAAATACTTGTCCCCCTTCTCAATTATTTAAGCCAACATGCCTAATCACTTTATATACTTGGTGTTATTAGAGAAATGACATTTTATGTCACTTTATTTTACATATATATTTTTTATTTTTAAATTTTCATAATTAGTCACATCATATTTTATTATATTACTTTAGTTAATTATATATATACACATTACAAAATCCTAATTCATTTATAAATGTGTGTATATATTTAACTCAAATGTGCACAACGTTTTCGACAACTTTTAAACACCGAAAATTAGAAAATTTAGAAAACGATTTTCGGTCACATTTTATATTTTTCTTTGAACTAATTATTTTTGTATACAAAATGTGAAAACTATTTCACCGTCATTAGTTATTATTTAAAAGAGTTATATTTTTGAGTTATAAAACCCATCAATTAATTATTAAATATGTATTTAACTATTCGTATTCAAAGTGACTAAATTTTGGTTTGTTACACTCTCCGCCCTTAAAAGAATTTCGTCCTGAAATAAGCAGATAAGGAGACAACTAAAAATAACACAAGACGCTACATATTATACATCATGAAATCCATACAAGTGACATACACTAAGCATCCATAACATAAATGGTGCAAACACAATAAATACAAACAAACAAACCACCGTCCTAACATCAATTCAGGATATGCTTCCCTCTATGATCCACAGTCTCCCAAGTACAATTTCTAGGATATTCGCTCCACTGAATCTTAACCAAACCCACTACCTGATTCCGCAATCTCTTTTCATCCTGGTATATAATAAGAACTAGATGTATAATCACTGACAAGTTCAGTTCTATTTCTGAATCCTTTGAACCGCCACCGTGGACTAATACTTTCTCAAATGAGACATGTGGAAAAAATTATGGATCCCTGACAACCTTTCTGGTAATTCAACTCTGTATATAAGCAGTCCAATCCCTTCAATAACTTCAAAAGGCCCAACATACCTTGGCGCCAACTTCCATGCCCTTCCGAATCGAACAACTCCTCCGATCGTGGAAATCTTCACAAATACGTAGTCTTCAACAATAAATTCTAAATATTTTCTTCTTTTATCGGCATAGCTCTTTTGTCGATCCAAGGCTTCTTTCATCCTTCTCTTGATCACTGCAACCTTTTCTATAGCCTCCCGAATCATATCTGGTCCAAGCAACAGTCGATCTCCAGTCTCTACCCAACATAATGATGATTTACATGGACGTCCATAGAGAGCTTCATAGGGTACCATGCCAATGCTAACTTAATAACTATTGTTGTAGGAGAATTCCACTAAGTGCAGATGATCTTTCCATGATCCTCTAAAGTCTAAAATAGACGCTCTTAGAAGATCTTCTAGAATTTGGTTCACTCTTTCCCTGTGTCCATCAGTTTAGGGGTGGTATGTTGTCCTTTAGCTTAGCTTTGTTCCTAAAGCCACATACAATGCCTCCCAAAACTGACTTATAAATACGGGCTCTCAATCACTTACAGTACTTACTAGGACCCCATGCAATCTGACAATCTCTTTTATATAAATATCTACCAATGAAGTTGCTGTTCTTATTGGCTTTACCGAAATAAAATGAGAACTATTCGTTAGCCGATCTACAATGACCCACGCACCTTCATTCCCTTTCCTAGTTCTAGTAATATATCAATAAAATCCATTGATATCATCTTCCATTTCCAGTTTGGGGTCTCCAAAGGTTGAAGTAAACCAAACATCTTTTGGTGATCGCCCTTTATCTGCTGACGGTTCGCACAACAGCCAACATAGATTGAGACATCCTTGTTCATCCCTTTCCACCAAAACACCCGCTTTATATCTTGATACATCTTAGAAACACCCAGATGAATACTTAACTTGGATTGAAGACATTCCAATAAAAATTCTTGTCTAAGGCCATCGACATTAGGGACGCAGATCCTCCCATTCATACACAATATGCCATGGTTATCCATCTCAAAACTTGAACAATGTCCTTCCTCAACATCCTTGATGATCTTAATTAGGAGCTTATCTTCCCTTTGTTTACTGGCAATCCTTTCTATAGAATTGCTCTGACTCCAAAAGAGCCATGACCGCATTTCTACTTAGAGCGTCTACTACAATATTTGCTTTTCCTAGCGTATAAAGATTGTCCAAGTTGAAAGCCGTTAGAAACTCCAACTATAATGACCCGTGATTTTATCACTTTGAATTAGAATATTTAATTTATTTCAATATTCAAATAATTGTTTATAAATAATAAATAATTCATTTTAATTATTATGTAATGATAATAAGTGATTTATGATGGTTTTATAAATATATAAACTTGTTTTATAAAGATATAAAAACTTTGTCGCATTTTAGCAGATTGATGTCGTATATTTATAAATGAATTTTAATATTATTTATAATTTATTTTATAAATCAAATAATCTTTTTTTTAATTATTTAGAGATGATAAAAAAAATTATTTTCAAGTTTTTGTTTTCCTAAATAAATAGTTTGAATAAATAGTGAAAATGTGACCGAATTTTTTTTGATAAAAATCAACTTTATATTGAATAAAAGTTTTTTGAATATTTGTACACTAGTATGTAATCATATGAACACCTTAATAAGCAATTAATCCTCCATCATCCCAAGAAAAAGATTAATTAAACTAAGTGTAGTCATAAGGACTGAAAAGGCCCTTCAATGGTGAAGTGGTTTAAGAAGCATGTTTTATGCCTTCTTTCATGGCTTGTTTTAGGGGTATGGCCTTCCATGCTTGAGTCCTCTTTACTTCATGGATAAGGAGGGGGGTTCAGTGATCTTTTCCACTCCTTTCCTATGCTTATAAATAGAGAGGAAAACCTCTTCATTATCTACACACATTCACTTCTTGACATATAATATTCACTCCTTTCTCTTCTCCTCTTCATGTCATTTGTACCTATGGCCATGAGTTTGAGGAAGTAATTTTGGCCTTTGTCCATGAGCTAGGATAAGTGGAGGGAGGTTATGGCTTTGTGCTATGATGGTGATAGAGGATGTGAGCATTTAGGATGATGGAAGGCTTGGGCCGTGAACAATGGTGATGGTGAAGGGTTTGGCCATGAGCATATGGGAGGTTATAGTGATGGACGTGTGGTTTAGAAGAGAGAATGGATTGTTTAGGTTATAATTAGGTGAAATAGAGGATTTAGAGAAGTTTTGTTATAATTGAATGTTGTAGGAAACTATTTGGTTTGAATAAAGTGAGTTATTCTCACTTTGAATCACTTGATAATCACTTGATTATATTACTTATTAATCACTTAATATAGCTTGTTATTAGTGATAATAATAGACATTAACTACTTAAAGTTATACCCTTGATCATATGCTAAATTGATTTCTTATATAGTTGTTTAATATGTTTAGACGATGATTGGCTGATTATATTAAAGTTGATTGTGATAGATATGATTATTACGGTTTATAAGTTGAAAATCATATATGATGAGAAATGATGGCTATGTGAATTAACAATACATATCTTGTAAAAAATTATTCACATTATACACAAAAATAATATGTATACAACATATGTTAGGCCTCTTCGTTTTTAAAACCAAAAGAAATACCATTTATAATATTGGAATTTACTTCGAAAAAGTAAAGAATATAAGAAAGTGGAGTTTTGAAATAGATTTGGAATTTGTTCTAAAAAGAAAGGAATTGGAAAAGTGGAGTTTTGAAATTATTTGAAAAATAAAATCCATGGTTTCATTTATGAAAAAAAATATTTTAAAAGATGGAAAAAGATATAGAAATATCACATGATTTAAAATGAAGGATTTTGAATTAAAAAGTTTGAAAAAATGAATATTATAATAATATAGTATTATAATAGGTGAAAAGAATTAAAATAGATTTTTTTATTGTTTTAAATTGATTAATAATAGTTTATTACGTTATTAAAATGATTTAAAAGTGCTTTGGACAAGTTTTATAAAATTTAACTAAAAGGTGAGAAATATGCCATTGTGTTTCGGCAGTTCACAATTTCACGATCTGAAAAGTTAAACGAATGTGCAGGATAAAATATAAGTTAGAATTCTTTGAAATAAGAACTTTTTGGACCCTCGTGGGTATGATTTTCAAATGAAAAAGAAAAATCAAGATTTCGTTAAGTAAAGTTTGAGAGATGTCCAAATCAAGTTTTCAAAATCATCACGTTTTGGCAATTCGTAAAATATAGTTTTTAGCACTTTAAAAATGAATATTTTTAATCACTAAAAATATGAAATAAATTCCATAAATATGTTAAAACGTATTAAAAAGGATTTGAGTTATAAATATGGACATATATACAACGAAATAAGTGTTTTGATCTACAAAGCTTTAAAAACACTATTCACCGAAAATTTAACAACTAAATTTGGCAATTTTTGAATAAATGATTTAAACTTGGATTTCCCTCCCCGAATCTTTTGGAAATGTTTTCCAAAAAATTATAAAAGTATTTTAAAGGTTTAAAATTCGATCAAATAACCTGACCAACTTATGGATGACAAAGAGGTAGTCTTTAGGCTGAAGTTTGGGAAACCAGTTGCATGTTCCCCTAGCTATCCAGACTGGCCCGACGGAGGGGATAGTAAATTTGATTTACTCGGACCACATTTTCCTAAGATAAAATAAAGATTTATAAAATCATATTTTCTAAATAAAGTGATAGAACTATAAATGGTATTTTATAAATAGAGGGATATATTTATAAATGGCATTTTTATAAGTAATAAGTGTTATAAAAGTGGTTTTATAAAAAAATAGGCATTTTCTTTTAGTGAAATTTCATAAATGGAAATATTTTCTGAAGCAAGATAAAAGGAAAGTGATATAGACTTTTCCAAAGGAAAAACAAGATTTTTAAATAGAATTTTGGTGGTATAAAGAACATTCTAGTTAAACTCTGTATTAAATTTTAAGGAGGGAACTCATACTATCCGTGTGAATTCAAAATTTGATTTCACCGTTATTCAATGATAATATAGGTTGAATATGGAAATTGGTATTGAGTATATTTATTCTAATATTTATGGATCTCTTTCACTCAATACTAACCGGTTTGGGTTTACAGTAAACAATGTCTGAAATAACATTATTTTTGACCCATTAAAGTTTTTTTTGGAAATATGAAATCTCCAGTAAGATTGGAATTATACTAATAATAGAATATGGAAATATATTCCTAAGCAATTTAAAGAAAAGCAATTTTAAGATTTCTTAAAGTTAAAAGAGGTTTTAATTAACCGAAAGGATTTAACAAAAGTGGCTTAACATTTCTGTATACCCATATACACATCTTTTTATCGATAATTAGTTCAGAGAGACCAGGATCAGATTTAGGTAATTACTATCCGAAAACCACTTCGAACCAATATACGCATTCGAAAGTTAAGACATGTTGAAGAAATGATATTGGAGAATGGAGATGTTCATAATGTTAGGCCGCTTGGCACTAATATCTGGGGTGATTTCCATATTTTATATATGGTGGCAGTATACCTTCGTTTTAAAATCTTCGATGCAAGCATTGCTCGCTACTAATTAGAGGGGTGATTCGCAAACAGGATGTAGTGAAGTACCTTCAGTTTCTCCTCTTCCTGGACAACTTGCATAGATGAGCATCTAACATTGCATTACTAGGACCAGATACATTAGTTTTTACAAACGTACATCTATTTGGTGGTGTATGAGGTAACTCCTCTTCTACATAACATCCTTCCCTTAGGCGTATGAACTTGGAGGTTGTACTTTTATGGAAATCAATTAGTGTGTTGTTAGAAATGGTGATGTGGCATTCAAAGTGGGATTTGTTGTTTTGAGAAAAGTAAAAGTTACCTTAAGCCTCACACATCAGTAATGGAAAAAACATGGTAGATGTTCAGAGCTATGTGCATCGCACCCATTAGGATATGGTTATCACCTTTCTAGATTACCCTCTATGTAACAGCCCTAGTTTTAGCTATTTATTTTATTATTTAATTTTGAAATATATTTATATAAATTGTGTTTAACAATATAGTTTAATTATTTAATTTGAAGATATATTTTATAGATTTGTGTATGTCAATAAAATTTAATAATAACTATGAAAATTTAATCTAAGATTGAACAGTTAAATTTCGCGTTGACAGACGCGTCAATTATAGGGTATAAAGCAACGTAACAAAACGTGTGTTTTTAAAATGTTATTTTTCCAGAAATTTTTGATGTTTTAACCTGCGTCTGTTTAACGTAGTATAACAATCAAGTTTTCAAATTATTTTGAAGAAATATATCAGTCAGTAGTTTTATATCAACCGTTACGTTGTTTTAACGAACGGTCTGATTTCAAATAAATTGTATACGTTTTCTCTACATAAATATTCACCTTACTATTTATTGTCATCAAACCAAAATTAAAATTCAGCTAAATTAAAAAACAAATCACGTATAACGTTCAAACTTTATTAACAAAGCATATGTCACGCAAGCATTGATAAAAACTGTGTAACGTTTGCATTTGCCTTCTTTCACCTCTACTCTTTTCAAATGCCTTACATTTATGGCAGCACTCAACATATTCTCTGATCTAGTGCCTTCATTTATGTTGCATACGTTCCTTTCTTTTGCCATTTCTCTCCCCTAAGATCACGCAAGCTTTAAAAATTTAGAAGTAACCTCTGTTCGTACCAAATACACCAAACCCTTTCATCACGCAAAAATATAACTCTGGTCTTATAAACATCATCAAGTTCCAAATTTAAAACCTCTGGCCTTAAATACATCAGATACATTTTTGATCTCTCGGCCTCATCTGATATTCCAAAACGTTCAAACAAATTTTAACTGGAAACCCTTCATTTCCATTCTTCTTTGCTTTAATCACGCGCAGCATTTATCAAAGAAAAACTGACATGTTTATTTACCTTCAATTCGAAAGCCGCTACCTATATATTTATACCCACCCCATCAGTTCCTTCCACATTTTGACTATCTCTCTGGTTTCATCTCATCATCAGGTAATGATCTTGTTTTTCCTTTCTTCAGTTCTTTTTCCCGTCTGCCTTGCTCGGCCACTCAGTGTTTGTTTAGGCCATGACACATCACTTGTCTGCATATTTTTATCAAAGATCTGGGTTTGAGTTGCATGAACTAAGTTGGAAAATATGGGACTAGGATGTGAGTTTTCAGTTGCATTTGTGGCATAAACATAGTTGGCATATGTATATATATACTGTGACATATGTCATAAACTTATCTTCATATTTTTCCAAAAACCTGCGTTATAGGTTGCAGCATCTAAAGGGAGAACATTATAAAGGAATTTCTTTGTTTCGAATCTGGGAAGTACAAATCAGAAGTGGGTGTACATGTTCAAGCTGACCTGAGTTGATTTATAGAATAACTGGAAGTAGTTGTAGATGGTTAGATGTATGATTCATAGTTCAGTTAGTTGTTTAAAGTTAGTAGTAAGTCTGGCAGCTGATATAGATCTTAGTTTCAGTGGCTTCAAGATGTAAAACAGAGGGCAATAGGTGATTTAGTAAGTGAATTTTTGGATTGCAGTTAGGAGTAGTCTACCTTTATGAAAGGATTGGGGCTGTGCATGCTGTGCACAGTGTGTCAGTAAGACATGCACAGGGGTCAGGGAATAGCTTGCATTTGTGTTGAGTGGTCTGCATGCATTTATATTGGGTCTAGGATAATTTTTCAGTTGCATTTATATAAGAAAAAGGTGGTCTGTTTGTAGAGGAGAAGGGTCATAATTCATTTTTCCTTTTTCTCTGACATTGAAGATCTGCACAGAATGGTGGCTCTGGGTTTATGCATGACTAGAGTGAAATGATGATGCTAAATAGAAGTAAGGGTAGATGCTTAGTTAAGGACAGTGAGTTGTAGGAGTTAATGATTTCAGACTTTTGGACAGAGGATTTAGAACATGCTTTTGGTTTAGAAGCATGCAAAACTGAAGGAAGGCAGTGGTTTAGGTTTCAGTGTTTGGTGGAAATGTTCTCGAAAGACATAGCAGATTTACTCGAAGTTTTGGATGGAATGGCTCGAAGCAAGTGTATTATTTCCCCGAAGCTTCAGCATATTTTTCTCAAAGTAAAATTTTTTAGGTGACTCGGGTGGTTGGATTTCCTCCTGCCTGTTGCAGTTTTGAACTAGAAGTGGATTTAGGAAAAAAAAAAAAAAAGAAAGAAAAAAAAAAAAGAGAAAAAAAAAAAAAAACATGATACATAGGGAAGTTGATAGGAATGAGTGAAGAAAGTATGTATTACTGTTGTAGAGAGAAAGAGAGAAGAGTTTGAGTAGGTATCACTGCATGTCAGTTTGTCTCGAGGCAACTAACTGGTTTACTCGAAGCAACGTTGGGATTTTCCCGAAGCAACTCCCTGGATGACTCGAAGTGGATGATGGTGTGACTCGAAGCACTGAGTCTGTTTGAACAAGTGGTCTGGAAACTTGATTTAAGCGAAAGATTTGAAACCCAGTTTTGTAATATATATAAGTTAAACTGGAATTTGCAAAGCAAAAGAAAAAAAAATGGATAAAGTTTGGAACTGGTAAGCATAGGTTGGACCCAGATAGAGAAGAAGTGAAAATTTGATTTAAAGTAGAGGCAGAGTTATAAGCATGAGAAAGTGTTGGCGTGAGTGTGTGCATGTACACGTGTAAATTGAAATTTTAAGTGTGCACGTGTACATGTGTATCACGACATAAAGTAGGAAAACGTCCCCAATTTTGCTTAGCCTGACTTTAGGAAATTTTGTCGAAAATTTTTTTGGGGTTAAAACACGGTGGAGTGGTCGAGCAAGTCAAATCAATCTCCATTCTATTTTAAATCTTTTCTGGACCGTAAATTCTAAAGTCGTGTATTCTATATTTTACTTTTGTTCTAGATTTGAATCTAGGCGACATCCGAGAAATTTTATCGTTACCCTCTGTCAGTCTGTACCGGAAAATCGTCGTTTTTGAATTCAAATTTTCTGCAACTTTCAGGTGAGTATTTCTCACCAGACATACGTATTTATATTTTGGTAAATTATTGCAAGTGTATGTGTAAATTTGTATTTCACTATTATCTGGCTGTAGTGTAATATAGCATGATGGACCCCATTTAAATTGACACCTCATCAGTTATTATCTGTTGTATTATATTCTGCAGTTATATTATATTATTGTTTATTTACTGCTTAAATCACCACTGCAAGTTTCCTGTTAATTTAGATTGTTATGGGCTGAAATGATAGGCCTAAATGATGATTATTGTTCAATTATTCTGTTAACTGCTTAACTGATAACTTGGGATTGCGGGTTTGAAATGATAGAACCCGGGGTTTGTAAATTTCGGATTGAAATGATATAAATCCGTATCACTTGACCTAGGCTAGAAAACTATATACAGGCCCGTGGTTCTTATAATATTTTCTGAAATATTTAAAATTATTTTGGAAGTTAAATATTTGATTTAATATCTTTAAAGGATTTTATATTGATTTTGAATGAGCTATAAATGTTAATAAATAAATAAATAAATAATTTATATTTGGAAATATTTATTATGTTAAACAATCTACTACAACATTTAAATGCTGTCTTTTTGAAATTGGACTAGTTTCACCCGTAACTTTAGGTAGCATTTCCTAAGTACTATGGAATCTAGAATTGATTGCTTTAAAATTTATGGAATTTGATAAATTTTATTTTATGTTAAGTTTTGGGAAATCTTAAGATATGATATTTATAACTGGATTTTCCTTAATAAATTTAAGATGAATATTCTAGTATTAAGTAAATTTTGAAAATATTAAATGGCTAAAATTTGGAGTTTATTTATGGAATTTATGGGAATTTTCAAGGCTAAATAATAAAACATTGATTTGTTGAAAGAATAAAAGTCCAAACTTAGTTTTGAATAGTAAATACTCCAATTGAATATATATATATAGGAATTGAAATGGTTTTGGGAACATAAAGTGATATTTAAATTATGGTTTAAAACTTTAAATAAAGAAATATATTTGTAAAGCTATGTAAATGATCTTCTTTACAAAGTAACCATAAAGTTAAACCATTTATTCTATATACCGTTGAATGTCCAAACCATTGTGTTTGGGAGTTATGGTTTAAAGTAAAATTTCCAATATATTATGTTTTGAAGGGATAATTCAAATATTTGGTTTCCAGATATTAATAATTTTAAGCAGTATGGTTTTGGAAAAGAATTATATTTGAATATAACGATATCATATTGTTTTGGGTTTTAAAATGATATCGTATTTATAGTTTTGAAAAGGGAAATGATTATTCTAGTTTAAAGTATAAACTGTTTTTAAATAACCACGGGTTATAATAACGTTTGGTTGGCAAAGAGACCGGGATCGGATATGGACATACTCTCTGTCGATACCGAAAACCACTTTGACTAACCGTGTACGCGGTGGAGTTTCCAGAATGAAGTAGGTTGGTGGTGACGGTTTCTTGAAAGGTATATACGTGGACCCGACTCCCGAGAGTTGGCATAAGGTGGCTAAAACAGGAGCGATTCTCGGATTAATGAGGTAGCTCCTCTGATCGAACGCACTTCTTCGTATACCATTCTATTACTCTTGTGATTGTTTGGGTGCACCCTTTGATTTGGGAGTGTTGTTCGAGGTGGGCGGTTGCTGCGGCTTCGCGTTACCACCGGTCCGGATAGCAATTGGTATATCTACCCTGGCATTGCCTAGTTGTGCCGTGTCACCTACCATATCGAGCCTTGTACGAGTTTGGTTTTCTCCCGTAGCCCGTGTGGTATCCTCTAGTTGCTTCCCGATCAGGAGGAGCTATGATATTGGATGGACTACTGGGACTATTACGCGTTAAGGGCTATATGGGTAACCCCTTAATGCTAAGAAATAAGTATGTTTACTTTATAAATAGACACTATTATAATAGCGCAATATACTACATAGTAAATAGTTTAACGGATCCTTAGAGGATGGGCGGTCCCAAGCATCCTTTAAGTTACTTGCTATATATTACAGTATACTTGAATTAGCTTACATCATATAAGTATGTATGTCCTGACTCGAGTGTTTTGTTTTATTGTACGCTCGGGTCAGCCTGAGTTGCAGCTTCAGTTTCTTCTCCGTAGCTAGGACACTCAGTAGATTATGCGTGCTGCTGGAAGTTGTTTCAGCCTTTATCTTTTCTGGAACTCAAGACCTTTGAAGACTCTATCTCTATTTATGTCTTGCATTGTATTGAGTATTATAGACAATGTAAGTTCTGTTTGTAAAGTTGTATAAGTGGCTTCATGAACCACTAAAATTTTAATTTCCGCTGCGAGATTCTGATATCTGTGTATGTGATTCTGTGATTTATTTATTGTATATTCTGAGTTTTTGCCAAATTTATTCTACAACGCAGTATTTTGAACAATTCAAAGTCCGACATGTGCGGATGCGAAGGGTTGAAAATACTGGGTCGTTACACTCTATATATCGGGTTTGTTGTGTATGCTATGAGACATCTTGGATAAGTTGGGAACGACTAGGGTGATGTCATATTCGGTATTATCTATAGTAGAGGTAAGCTGGTCTTGTGTTCGTAAAGGCCAGTGAGGATGTGCCTTGGTACATTTCTCTAAAGATATACTATACGGAAGGTAGTCCCTCACCTCATCATCGTTGCAATCCAATCTCCGATATATGCCTTTAACGAACATGATTGTGCACCTAAATATGCTGTCAAATCTAAAAAATATAACAATTCTGGCTATTTTAATATGTTATTTGAATGTATTTTTAAAGCATCGTCATTAGAAATAATATCAAGTAATTTGATAAAAATGTTTTAGTTATCATGAAATAAAAATCCGTCCGTGTTTACGTGCGGCGTGGTCTTATGAGATAGACATTTTTTCCAAGGTTTTGTTTGGCATCAAAGTCAATCCATGACATTGTCGTATATATTTATGATTTGCATTTCTCATGTTGGTTTGCTAGATAGAACTGGGTATTTTTAATACTCGGATCAAATTCTAGTAAGTTTCAGGTTAGATTAAGATGCTTGGACTTTCCAGAGGAGAGCTGGAGTTCTTCATCATTCTATGATCATAGATTATATTCTTGCTGCATTTATTTACTGTTTTATATTCAACAATTTTGAGGAAAGAGGTTTATAATCGTCCAAGCTGAATAGGCTCTGATGTATGTATTTCAAATTTTCCGCTATAAAGGTTATTGAAATAATAAATGTTGTTATACTCATGTGAGATTCTATTCTGTATCTTTATTTTATGTTTACCCTTAACGGTCCGTCTTTTCGTTCAATTTGAGTTAGACATATGTGGTTTATTGTCAATTTAAAATATATGAAAGTGTGAGTCGTTACAGTTGGTATCAAAGCTTAGGTTGAGCGAACACCTGAGCCTGGTAGGGGAAAAATATCATCAAAGATAGGATTGGTAATACCATAGGATGAGTAACTTATTAGAGATAGGGTATGTGACACCCTAGAATGAGTTCAAAGTATTATATATGAGCGTGAATTTGTTAATGCTATATAAAAATGATTTTTTTGTAAAATTGCTAAATGAAATAATTGTACCTAATATTATGTTTTGAATATAAAGTAGTATATTTCAAATGATATAGTGTCATGTTTGGTTGTTATGGAAATGATAATATTTAATTATTAACTTTATTTATTAGTTGTTTGATTTAAAAGGTTAAATACGAACACCTTCTGAATTTAGTTTCATAATTTGACTATGTGGAGTTCGATGAATAATAATTTTGGTTTAAGATTAAAGGAATCTATTTAAGACAAATAAATTTTATGAATGTGTTTTATAAGTGATTTTATAAATTGGATTTATAAAACTGTTTTATTAAATCTTGGTATTTTATTAAAAAAAATCTTATAATTAACTAGTTCGAGTGGCTCAAAAGTAACTTAAAATGGACAGGAGTTGTGTTCAGATGGAAAACACTTCTCATAAATATTCTCCTTCTTATCAAGGAAAAATGCGATACTATTGGTAGTACCCAATTCCTTGATATCATTTTTGAGTTATTCGAAATTTTCTAAAGTTAAAAGGATAATGCGAATCATTAATTGATAGATTAATTAGTAATTGTTAATTTTTATCAAGATGTTCGCATTTAATATTGGTTAAAGGAAGTATGTTATAATATAAGGAAGTTATTATAATTTTAAAAATAAAAGATAATTAATCTTTTAAATTGAAATTATTTCTTTAGAATGAAGATAGAAATTTTTGGGTGATTAAATACTTTAAAGTGATTATATATAAAGAAACATCTTTATAAAAATGTTTGAATAAAGATAAAAGTTATATGAAATGTTTTCATAAATTTTGTAGGAAAGTTAATAAATATGTATGAGGTATGTAGATCATTTCGTTGCATGATTTTGATCTAAGATTCAACTATTGAACTTTGAGGCGTTTACACCCGTCCGAATAAGGATTTACCACTCAATTCTTAACGGCAAATATTGATAACAATTTGTGGTTGGATACTGACATTTTCTGTCATAATTAAGATCTTTGTAAGGAAAACAAATGTTTCTAATTAAGAAGCCATATCAGAGTCCGCATTAGAGGATCAAGGAATCAATACTAGTTCGGAAGTAAAGTTGTGGATTCGATTAGAAGATCGAATCAAATATTGCGGATGATCTGTATATATCATATGGAATTGAGTTTAAAGATAATATTTTCAGTAAACTCTTTTGGCTTTTTGGTTATGGTGAAATTTCGAGGACGAAATTCTTTTAAAGGGAAACGACTGATAATTTTATCACTTTGAATTGGAATATTTAATTTATTTTAATATTCAAATAATTATTTTTAAATAATAAATAATTCATTTTAATTATTATATAATTATAATAAGTGATTTATAATGGTTTAATAAATATATAAACTTGTTTTATAAAGATATACAAACTTCGTTGCATTTTGGCGAATCGACATCGTAATTTTATATATGGACTTTAATATTATTTAAAATGATTTTATAAATTAAATAATATTGTTTTAATAATTTAAAGATGATAAGAAATTAATTTTCAAGTTTTGTTTACCTAAATAAATAGTTTGAATAAATACTTAAAAAGTGACCAGAAAACATTTTGTTAAAAATCAATTTTATTTTGAATAAAAGTTGTTTGAATATTTGTACACTAGTATCTAATCATATAAACAACTTAACGAGTAATTAATCTTCATCATCCTCAGTAGAAGATTCATTAAACTAAGTATAAACATAAGGACTAAAAGGACCCTTAAATGGTGGAGTGATTTAAGTAGCATGTTTTATGCCTTGTTTCATGGCTTGTTTTAGGGTATGGCCTTGCATGCTTGAGTCCTGTTTACTTCATGTCTAAGGAGGGGGTTTAGTCACTGCTTTCCTATGCCTATAAATAGAGAGGAAAACCTCTTCATTATCTGTACACATTCATTTCTTAGCATATGGTCTTCACTCCTTTCTCTTCTCCTCCTTATGTCTTTTAACCCCTTGGCCGTGAGTTTGGGGAAGTAATTTTAGCCTTAGGATGTGAACTCGGGTAAGTGGAGGGAGGCTATGGCTTGTGATATGATGACAGTGGTGAACATGAGCATTTAAGGTGATGGAAGGCATGGGCCATAAGCAATGGTGATGGTGAAGGGTTTGACCATAAGCATAGGGAAGTTATGGTGATGCACGTGTGGTTTAGAAGAGAGAATGGACTGTTTAGGTTATAATTAGGTGAAATAGAGGATGTTAGAGAAGTTTGTTATAATTGAATGTTGTAGGAAACTATTTGGTTTAAAAAAAGTGAGTTGATCTCACTTTGAATAACGTAGTAAGAACTTGTTTATATTACTTATTAATCACTTAATATTGCTTGCTATTAGTGATAATAATAGATATTAACTACTTAAAGTTATACCTTTGTTCATATGCTAAACTAATTGCTTATATGGTTATTTAATATGTTTGGATGATGATTGGTTAATCATATAAAAGTTTGGTCATGATAGATTTGATTATTATGATTTATAAGTTGAAAATCATATATGATAAGAAGTGATAGCATGTGAATTAACAATAGATATCTTGTGAAAAATTATTCACATTATACCCAAAAATAATATGTATACAGCATACATTAGGCCTCTTTGTTTTTAAACCAAAATAAATATCATTTTATAATGTTGAAATTTACTTCTGAAAAGTAAAGAAATGAGAAAGTGGAGTTTTGAAATAGATCTGAAATTTGTTTTCTAAGAAAAGGAATCGGAAGGTGGAGTTTTGAAATTATTTGGAAAATAAAATCTATAGTTTCATTTATGAAATAAATAGTTTTAAAAGATGGAAAATGATATAGAGATTTCGTATAGTTTAAAATAAAGGATTTTGAACTAAAAAAGGTTAGAAAAAGAATATTATAATAATATAATATTATAACAAGTGAAAAGAAGTAAAATATATATTTAATAAGTAAAATGGTAAATTCTTGTTTTAAATTGGTTAATAATAGTTTATGATGTTTTTAAAATGGTTTAAAATGTTTCTGACAAGCTTTCTAAAATTTGACTAAAAGGAGAAAAATAAGTCGTCGCGTTTTGGCAGTTCGTGATTTCATGACCTGAAAAGTTAAACGGATGTGTAGGGTAAAATATAAGTCGGAATTCCTTGAAATAAGAATTTTTCGAGCCCTTATGGGTATGGTTTTCAAATGAAAAACAAAAAAAATCAAGATTTTGTTTAGTAAATTTTGAGATGTGTCCAAATTAAGTTTTCAAAATCATCGCATTTTTGCAGTTCTTAAAATATAATTTTCAACACTTTAAAAATGGATTTTAATCATTAAAAATATGAGATAAATTTCACAAATATGTGAAAACATTTTAAAAGAGATTTGAGTTATAAAAATGGACATATATATAATGGAATAAGTGCTTTGATCTGCAAAGCTTTACAACCACTATTCACCAAAAAATTAACAACTAAATTTGGCAATTTTTGAATAAATGATTTAAACTTGGATTTCTATTCCCGAATCTTTTGAAAATGTTCTCCAAAAATTACACAAGTATTTTAAAGGTTAGAATTGACCAAATAAATTGACCACCTTATGAATGACAGAGAGATACTCTCTAGGCTGGAGTTTGGGAACCATTTGTCTGCTCTCCCTAGCTATCCTGATGACTCGACGAAGGGGATAGTAAATTTGATTTACTTGGACCACATTTTCCTAAGATAAAAAATAAAGATTTATAAAATCGTAATTTCTAAATAAAGTGATAGATTTATAAACGGTGCTTTATAAAATAAAGGGATATATTTATAATTGGCAATTTGAAAAATAAAATAATAAGTGTTATAAAAAATGTTTTATAAAAGAATAGATTTTTTTTCTTTTTGTGAAATTTCATAATGCAAATATTTTTTGAAGTAAGATAAAAGGAAAGAGATTTAGAGTTGTCCAAAAGGTAAACAAGATTTTTAAATAGAATTTTAGTATTGAGTATTATCGACGAATAATACAAGTTGAATACGGAAATTGGTATTGAGTATAATTAGTTTAATCTCTATGGATTCCTTTCACTCGATACTAACTGGTTTGGATTTGTAGTAAACGATGTCTTGAATAACGTTTTTTTAACCCATTAAAGATATGTTTTGAAAATATGAAATCTCTATTAAGATTAGAATTATGCTAATAATTGAATATGGAAATATTTTCCTAAGTAATTCAAAGAAAAGTGATTCGAAGATTTCTAAAAGTTAAAAGAGGTTTTAATTAACCAAAAGGATATAACATCGTTTATCGATAATTGTCTAAAATGTTTTAGTCTCCATTAACAAAAGCGGCTTAGAATTCTGTATACCCATATACACATCTTTTATCAATAATTGTTACGGAGAGGCCGGGTTTGGATTTGGGTGATTCCTATCCGAAAACCACTTCGAACCAATAAATGCGTTCGAAAGTGAAGACATGTTAAAGAAATGATTTTGAAGACTAGAGATCTTCATAATGTAGGGTTGCTTTCCACTAACCTCTGGGGGCGATTCCCATATTTTATATATGGTTGCAGTAGTACCTTCATTCTGAAATCCTCGATGCAAGGACTACTCACTATTTATCCCAGGAGTGATTCCCAAATAGTATATAGTAGGAGTACCTTTGGTTTGTCCGCTTCCTGGATAACTTGTATGAATGAGTGTCTGACATTGCATTTCTAAGACCACATACATTGGTTTTTACAAACGTACATCTGTTTTGGTGGTGTAGGAGGCAACCCCTCTTATACATAACATCCTTCCTCGAGGTGTATGAACTTGGGTGTTGTACTTTTATGGAAATCAATTAGTGTGTTGTTAAAATGGTAATGTAGCACTCAAAGTGGGATTTGTTGTTTCAAGGAAGGTAAAACATTACCTCAAGCTTCATACATCAGTAATGGCAAAAACATGGCAGATGCGGCAGGGCTGTGTGGGTCACACATATTAGGATATGGTCATCATCTTTCTGAATTACCCTCTATATATCGGGTTTGTTATGTATGCTATGAGACGTCGCAGATAGGTCAGTAACAACCGGTGTTATGTCATATTCGATGTTATCTATGGTAGAGGTAGACCGGTCTTGTGTTGGTAGAGGGCAGTGGTGTTGTGCCTCGGTATATTCCTCTAGAGATGTAATGTACGGAAGGTAGTACCTTACCTTGTCATTATTGGAATCCAATCTCCAATATATGCCTTTAACGGACTTATTTGTAAACCTAAATATGCTATCGAATTCAACAAATGTAGCAATTCTGACTATTTTAATATGCTATTTGAAAGGATTTTCAAAGTAATGTCATTAGAAATAATATCAAATGATTTGATAAAAATGTTTTAGTTATCATAAGATAAAAAAACCCATCCGTGTTTATATCTGGCATGGTCTTGTGAGATACTCTTCTTTTCAAAGGTTTTGTTTAGCATCAAAGCCGATCTATGACAATGTCATATATATTTATGATTTGCGTTTCTCATGCTGGTTTGCCAGACTAATCTGGATATTTTTAATATTGGGGTCAGATCCGAGTAAGTTTCAGGTTTAGCTTAAATTGCTTAGAGTTTCCAAAGAAGAGATGGAGATCATCATCAATCTATGATCATAGATTATATTCCCGCTGCATTTGTTTACTGTTTTGTATTCGACATTTTTAAGGATAGAGGTTTATAACTGTTAAAGTTCAATAGCTCTTATGTATGTACTTAAAACTTTCTGTTGTAAAGATTACTAAATTAATAAATGTTACTCCATGTGTGTTAGATTCTGTTCTATGCTTTATTTCATTTTTTCCCTTAGCATTTCGCCTTTTCGATCAATTTGAATTGGATATTTGTGGTTTATTGTCAACTTAAAATGTATGGAAGTGCAGGACGTTCACTAAACATCGCTGCTGCATTAAGTTTAGGTCCTTTTGAGTGAAAAGATACTTCAGAGACTTATGATCCATGAAGCGCTCGAATTTTTCACCTATTTAAAGAAAGAAATTACCAACTAGGATCCTTAAAGATTAGAAATTAAAAAAAAACTGAAAAAGAAGGATTCTTACCCAGCAAATAATGCCTCCACGTCTTTAATGCAATATTACGGCTAACAGCTCCAAGTCATGCGTTGCATAGTTCTTCTCACGAGGCTTTAACTATCTACTTGTATAGGCTATAACTTTTCCATGTTGCATCAACACTGCCCCCAAACCAGCTCTACATGCGTCCATATAAATAGTCAATCACTCTCCTCCATATATAATAGCCAAAATAAGGGCACTGGTCAATCTTTCTTTTAACTAGACGAACGCACCCTCACAGCTCGGAGTCTACTCGAATTTAACATCCTCCTTCGTCAGCTTGGTTAGATGAACGACAATCTTGGAATAATCCTTTCTGAACTTTCTATAATAACCCACCATTACTAAAAAGCTTCTCAGTTCAGTGTGAATTTGGGGTCTTTTGAAGTCTTGCATAGCAGCTACCTTAGCTGGATCAACTGAAATGCCATCTCCCGACGCAATAAGTCCTAGGTATCTTACCTCTGATTGCCAAAAGTGACACTTAGAAAACTTAGCCTTAAGAACGTTTTTCCTTAACGTTTCTAACACCATTTCCAAATGGTGTTTGTGCTCCTCCTAGGTCTTTGAGTAGATAAGAGTGTCATCAATGAAAACCAACACAAACTTATTGAGAACATCCCTAAACGCAATTCATGAGATAAACGAAAAATGTAGGTGCATTGGTTTAGCAAAAAAAGCATAACCAACCACTCGTAGAAAAAGTACGGTCCTTTAAAAGCAGTTAAGGGTATACTATCCTCCATTAGCGTTAACTGATGGAAACCCGTAGTAAGGTCCAATTGGGAGAATATTCTAGCTCTATGAAGTTGGTCGAACATATCATTTATGCGAGGTAAAGGGTACTTATTCCGAATGATCTGCTTGTTTAATTCCCTATAATCCACGCACAATCTTAAAGAGCCATCAGACTTAGCTATAAAATCTACTACTGATCCTTAACTCGAACGACCATGTCTAATCAATTCTCTTCTCAACAAATCATCGGTTTGATCCCTTTAGCTCCAGCTTCTCTCTCGGGGCTATTTTATGCAAGGGTTAAATAACAAGTCTTGCACTGGGAACTAAATCAATATGAAATTCAATTTCCCAGTAGGAAGGTAAATTGTTAACTGGCTCAAAAATATCCAAGAAATCTTTAACCACTAATATAGACCCTAGCTCTTCTTAGGATGATTCTAAGATATATAAGAAATTAGGTAGTAATTTGATAGGCTCGTCATAAGGTCTACTGCCAAACTTCCCAATTAGGTTACTAAAGATATTGTCTTTCCAACACAGTCTAAGATGGCTCTATTGTCCGCTAGCCAATCCAAACCAAGTTAGCTTTCAAACCCCTTAAAATAAATAGAAAAAGGTCACAAGAAAAATGGTGGATAACATACAAAGCTCGTACATCTTCACAAACCATACATAGGTTAGTTACGCCTCCTATGGTGTTTGATACGCAGGTAGGGTTTTCTGTGATTTTAGACGAAAGTTGCAATTTTCAAACAAAATCGAGAGAAACAAAACTATGGAAATCCATGGTATCAAATAAAACTCTAATAAAATGCCATTAATAAGTAAAGTATCTTTCAAGGCTCCATTCCCCTTAACATTTTCAAAAGTTGAGGGTTCATCCTTGATTGCATAAACTTTAACTTGATATCCCTTCTTTAGTAATAGGCGGCCATTAACTATGTGCCCCGGCTATTGGCAATTGTAGCAAGACGTCTTCTGAACCACTAGAGAGATAGATCCTGCCTTTTGATTCTTACAAAATTTTAGAGTGTGACCCTTCTGATTACAATTTGGAAAAATAACTATCTCAAACCATTTCTCATTTGCCCCACCTCCTAACTTTTCCTTTCCTTGCTTCTTCCAATTCGGATTAAACTTCCTTTTGTTTGAGTTGTTGGTACCGCCACTGGGAGTTGATGTTGTTGATGGCTTCTTCTTCAAAAGCACTTCATACCTTAAGCCTATGTCTACCAAATCCACGAATGATTCCTTCACATGTGCGGTCATATTTTCATGGAACTCTTCTCTCATACCCAACATGAACATTTTGTTTTCTTTAATGGGGTGTCAATAAGTCCAGAGATGAAACGGGATAACTCAATAAACTTTATCTCATATTCAACCACCAACAAGTCTCCCTGCTTGAGATTCATGAAACTTCTATCTAATAGAGTTTTGCCTGCAGCTGGCATGAATTGACCTTTGAGCACTTCCTTGAATGTATCCCATGAGAACACATCTTCTAGAACATTTACGGTGATAGAATCCCACTATGCAACTTCACCTTCTTACAATTACCATGATGCCAAGAACCATTTCTAATCATCAGAAATGTCCAAACCTTTGAAAATATTCTCACATGACTGTAGCCAAGCTTGTACTTCAATGATGGATTTTATACCCTTGAAAGGCTTTCCTTCTAGTTTTATGAAATCCTTGCACAGAGCTGCGAAGTTTCCTCAAGGCTGCACTGGGGTTGCTTCTTCCATTATTCCAACCCTTCTAACATTTAGGGTTCAACCATTTGTGGTTGTTGTGCTACTGTTCCCCTTCCTCGTCCCTTTTTATATACACATTCTTACAACCTAAATAAAGTAAGATATGTTTAGAATATATAAAAGAGATTATCTTTAGGAAAAAGAGCATAAAACCAAATATGTGAATGCTAATAAAAACTAAATGAATATGCACTTTCAAAGACTGAACTCATTCTAGGGTACTACTAACCCTATCTCTAATGAGCTGACCCCAACCAAGGCCTAGGTGTTCGCACAACCTAAACTCTAATACCAAGTGTGATGATCTTCCTTTCTTACGCTCAAAGACGACACTTAATACATCCTCGGTATTCATGTGACCATCATCTAAGTGTTTGCAAGAAAGGTCATGGAGTAAAGAATATAAAAGACACAGAAACAAACATAGATTTTTCTCACAACGTCAGAGTTACATATACAATATCACAGAATAGCACATATGGTTACTCTAAAATGTTACATCAAAGTTAAAATAAGTACTATTCCCAACAAGGATAGCTATTTGAGCCTCTATTCCCAACCAGGAGAGCTTTATCAAACCGCCCAAACTGCTAATACATATTATACAGTCACAACGAAAATATAGACAACTACTAGATGATGATGGAAGGTTGTTCTCCATATTGCTTTCCAAAATGCTCCAAAGAAACCTGACTACTTGGCTACTCATAAAAATTTGAGTACCCAAGAGTTCAAGGAAAAAATAAAAGCTTCGGGTCATACATGGGTCTGGTGTGAGTAAAGCATAAATTTTAACTTTATAAAAATCTTCAAACCAAAGGTATCTCTTAAAATCATGCCGCTTATAAACATGGATGGATTTTTGTGAAAACATTTCTGTATAAAATCCTCTGATAGTGTCATAATGTCTAGGTTTAAAATAAATATGGAATCATAGCCAAAATTGTTAACACTAATTAAATTCCAGCATAATAGGTACGCAACTAAGTCCATAAAGGCACATATTAGGAAACGAACTCCATCAATGACAAGGCATTGGGATACTACTTATCACAGCACATCTTTAGATTAAACGCACCGAGAGCCACACATGGACTCCATGCCAATACAGGACTAGTCTACCCTGGCTAGGTAATACCGAATACGATCATCTGTATGTTGTGATCACAACCATAACGGATCTGAAGCATAAATATAAAGTAATGATATCAACTCTAGAAAGGGGTGGACGTACCCTAATGGGTGCGGCCCACTTAGCCCTACTACGTATCCCTTAATTTTAGTCATTACCGATTGAAGCTTGAGGTTACCCTTTTACCTTTCCTCCTAGAAGACCATCTTGGAACGCTAACAATGCCCTTCAGCCAAAATGCAATGATAGAATTCATCCATCCAAGTTTTTCCAGGATCGAATAAACATTCAACATTTACTATCCCCCGTTTTGGAATTACCCTTAGGAAAATAGTACAGCTTCATAGCATACTTCATAATGATCCATCACGAGCATTATTATTTTGGAATGGATTAGATAAATCATACTTATTTGAATTGGTGTCTCCAAACTAAGCGATAATTTCTAGCCAACTCAATTCCGGTTCTTTGGAAGTATGCAACAAGTATTCGAGTTCTCATCGGGGAACTCGAATACACACATATACTTCTTAAGTAAAAACAGGTCAAGTTACAAATAGCGAGAAATATGTTATTTAGGGTGATTATATAGAGTTCGCATATGGATAACCATATACTTAATTAAAACATTACACATTAATATAAATTAACCCTCCTATATCTATCATGTTTTCGATATTTCGACCATACTCTATCCATGCTTAGAAGATAAATTCTTGATCTCATAGATAGAGGATTAGCCTACTCATCGGCCTTTAGTGCAAACTATGGGATGGCTTACTTCCTGTAAATGTGTCACTACATTAAACTGATTTCATATTTGTTCGAGGTTACTTAAGTATAATCGATAAAGAAATTCCTTAATTTAAAAAATCTTTGCAAAAGAAAACAGGTTTTAAACAAAACCATTATTTTAGAAAATAAAGTGATTTTTAAAGTTTAAACCCTCAATAATTAATTAAAAATTAAATCAAACCCTTATTAAATAATAATTAAATCTTAATTAATTCCTAATTAAAATCTTAATTAAATTTGACCAAATTAGCAATTAATTTATAATTAAACACCCTTTTAATAAATAATTAATTAATAACTGATCTTAAATAAATAATAAATGATAATTATTTTCTAATTAATGATTAAATAATAATTAACGTTTGAATTAATTAACTAATTATAATTAACTTACTTGATTAACACTTAAGTACTAATTATATTTGTTAACAAATGATTAAGTACCAATTACCGTACGCAATTACTTAATTAATAATCATTAATTAATTAAATAATTAAGTAAATAAATAAGTACTTTTTATTACATAAAATATGTTTTTAAAACACTTTCCAAAAAGATTCCAAGTGAAAATAATTTGAATTTTTCCAAAATAGTTCGTTTTATGAACTACATCCATAGCGACTATCGGTATACGACCCGAAATTTTTAAACTTGTTTAAACTTTCAAATAGCGTTAAAAAACTTTCCTTTTCATTTTTAAACCAAATAAAATTAAAGTTAACATTATATGGAAACATTTCTAAAATCGCATAAGAAAAATAAATATAAGCAAAGGATTTTCGATGTCATAACAAGTGGTTTTAAGTGCTAATTCCTTTAGCATGCAACACATATGATAGCATAACATTATCCCAACATAAGAAAGATTTCTAACATATATACATGCCATAATTTAACACATACAATCAAAAATTACAGCTTGTATACTAATTTAACTTTTAACTTCCATATTCAAAACTATATGTCATCTCAACCAAGCACATATACATACATCCAAGCAAACAACATATATATCAAAACAAACATCATATTTTACAACAAGTCAAGCATATATACAAGTTTAAAAAACTTAGTTAAAGGCTAGATCTTTACTCTTCAAAAGTTGACTAAATCAAAGTAAATTCTTCTAAAACTTAAAGATGATCTAAGTCTTTCGATTGCCTTTGGAAAATGGAGCTTTTGTAGGCGTTAGTGAGCTAAAAGGTTCGGCCTCGATGGGATGAGGGGTGTATTGGCTTGTTTTGTGAAGGAGGAGTGTTGAAATGGAAGAAGGAAGCTTTAAACAATGATTTAAAAGTTTTAAAAGTGAAAAAAGCTAGATTTTTAAACTTAAGAATTTTCTTTGAAAGCCATTAAACTGAACATGAAAGCTCGGAGAGATTTTACGAAATAATAATAAAGTGGTAATAATCAGAAAAATTATGAATTTTTTATACAAAGTGAAAAACTAAATTACCAAACTAACCTCATGGTATATACCCTCCGCTCTATGATTGCCACATCACCACCTTGTCTCAATCCCTCTTACTCACTAAAATCTTTGCTCTCCTTCTTAAGTTACACATACACACACATTTAAAAATGCTATTGCATTTATAAATGTGTATGTACGTTTAACTCAAAAGTGCATAACATCTTTGACAAATTGTACACCAAAAAGTCGAAATTAGAAAAATAATTTTCGGTCATATTTTCTAAATTTCTTTGAGATAATTATTTTTGTAAACAAATTTTGGAAACTATTTCACCATCATTAGTTATTATTCAAAAGAGTTATATTTGAGTTATAAAACCCATTAGTTAATAATAAAAAATAAATTAAAATATCCATATTTAAAGTGATTAAATTCTAGGTTGTTACAACGAACCATCGTGAAATTATTTGAATATTTTTGTTGTACCTTCTTTTAACACGTTCCAAAATGTTTCATAAAATAGAATAGGAAATCCATCCGAACCAAAAGCTTTATCATTAAGCATATCTTTTATAGCCTTCACAATTTCCTCTTCCGTGAATGGATCATCTAACCCTACTAAATCAATCTTGGTATCCTTAGTGTAAAGTACATCCCAACTAGCTTAATTCTATGTATATTTGTAGTCCCAAAAATAACTCTATAATAATTAGTAAACTCGGTATTAAGTTCTACTTGATCAAAAATCTTAATAACATTGATTAAAATGGAATTAATGTTATTACTACGTTTTCCAGTATTAGCTACTTTATGGAAAAAATTAGTATTCATATCGCTCTCAGCCATCCATTGAATTCTAGATCTTTATTTCCACATCACTTCCTCATGCATAATAATTTTATTTAATTCTTCTTTTAAATTTAAAAGCACATTTTTCTGAAATATTCAAATTTCTAAATTCTTTGATTTTATTTAAATTTAAAAAGATTTCATTCATTAGTTTTTGCTTTTTAATTCTAAAATTACCAAAAAAAATCTTTACTCCATTTTTTAAGAAATAACCTTAAATCTATAAATTTACCAACCAATGCTTTGGCTATATCTCTTGGAAATCTACAATTGTAATTATTCATAGAAAGCCATTTTTTCAATTAAGTTTTTAAAATTATTTTCTAACAACCACATCTTTTTAAATATAAAGATTTTATTCCCAATATTTAAATTAAAACATGACGGTATAATAGGGCAATGATTCGAATACATATTTGAAAGCCCCGTAACCTTACAACAGGAAATTTATCATCTATTTTATCATTAATAAAAAAATTGTCTAACAAAGCCATCAATGGATTTTCTTTACTGTTTGACCAAGTAAACTGTCTATTACTTATTTTTTTCTCAATTAAGTTATAGTTAACAACAAACTAGTCAAACTCTTCCATAGCAATAAAATCCCCTTCTCTAAAGGATTGCTTATCTAAAAATCTTGTAGCATTAAAATCATCCCCATAATCCATGGTTCTAGAGCAAGTGGTTTAAAATTTGAAAACTTATTCCATAGAAACTTTGAATTTGATCTATAAACATTTGTCATATTTAGAATAAAATCATCAATAATGTCAGAAAATATCAAATGCATCGAATGGTCTTTGATCATAGATTGTAAAAGTCTAACGTAATGATCTTTCCAACCTAACATTAGTCCTCCAGCACCATCCTTAGCTGGAAGGTAGGACCAATGGTTAATATAAAGTCCTCCTAGACATCTATAAAATGGTAGCCATGATACTCTATTTTAGTTTCTTGTAATAATATTATATCAATATTTTTACCTTTGAAAAAAGATTTAATTTATCTACACTTATCTAAATCACGTATATGTGATATCCCGAAATTTTTGGCAATATAAATTTAATAATATGTATTTAAAATTAAATTGATTTCATAAATTTGGTTAATAAAATTTGACTTGATTTAATAATCCAATTAAATAGATATTTAATTAGTGAATTTTATCTTTTAAAAGCTAATAAATTGGTTTCTATTTATAATGTATATATATTTGTATATATTGTCAATATATGAACTGTGTTTTAAATTTATTTAGTAAGGTATATTTTCTAATTCTAATATTTTTGATTTTATTTAATATTAAGCTTTTCAAAGTTATTTTATGAATAACTATATGATTTTAAATACATAAAATAAATGTTTAATTATTTACAAAGGATTTTAGCTTAAAGTTTAAGTAAGATTAATAATAAGATTTGTTTAACATTCTTTTTAAGTGATTGATTAATAAATATGATTTGTAAATTAGATATGAAAGTTTAAAATACAACTAATAAATGAAACATTTATTCATTTAAATAATAAGTAATATATAACCTCTTTTATAAATTTATTTAAAATGATCAAAAATGTTATTTTCAAATAATAGATATATGTATTGTTTTTATTTATAATTATACTTGGTTTTATTTCTTTAAAATTAGCTATATATATAACTAAGTATTTGAAAAACTAATTAATTAAGTTAAAAAGCTTTTATTTACATTTAAAATAAATAATGAATTACTTAAAGAACATGTGTTGTTTTCCTAACGCTTCTAATAACATGTGTTAAGTTAATAAACAAGGAAATTGACAAATGTAAATATTTAGGACAAGTGTCATGTTTTAATTTTCATTTTTCTTTAGTTTTTATTAAAACATAAATTAAGTTATATAAGAGAACATCTTTGATTTTTATTTCTTTTTTCTATTCTCAATTCAAAACTCAAAGGAAAACTTAACCTGTTATGTTCCCAAACCAGAAATAAAAACCAAGGTCAATATTCTGTAAAATTATTTTCAAAAGATAAACAATCCTGTATTTCATTCCCAAACCAAGTTGCAAATCATTTTCAAAAGAAAATCTTCAAACCATTTCTATACAAAAATCAGTAATCACTCCTCATAAAACAAATCTGCAAACACATTTCCTCAAATCAAAATCTGATGCAACACTTGTTCAGATGCAAAGCAAATCTGAAGCAAACCTGCACATTTTCAAACAAAAGCAACTGCATTCTTCAAATCAAGCAACTCAGTTCCAAAGCAAGTTTTAATAAAAAGCATGCATGTAGTTTTTAAATCTGGTGCAAGCAAGCCTGCATTCATTATCTTAAAAATCTGTAGCCTGCATTTTCTTTTAAGCTGGAAGTTTGCATGCAAGTTTATAAATCAACATTTCAAGCAACTCAAGTTTAAAACAAAAAGGCATTCAACAACTCAAGTTTTAAAGCAAAAAGGGATTTTAGTTTAATGAGTTCAAAAGATTTTCAAAGGTTGTTTTCAAATCTGGTGCTCTATCTTCTGTTTAAGGTGGGTAACTTTACTTTTAAAAATTTAATTAGGTAAATTTTGGTTGCATGCTAGTTAATTTGAGATGAATGTGTATTGTATGGTATCCGCTGTGAGTATATGCATGTATAGTCTGCAAATTGTTTCATCAGAGTATTCTCTGCTTTTACCTTCCAGTTTGCTAGTTTTGATTTTTAAAAAATTCAAATCTTTTGAGCTTGTCTCTGTTTAAACATAATATGAAAATCAAACTTGTTTGTTTAATTATAAACTTCAGTTTACAATTGTACTTAAGTCGAAATAATATGTGAATGTCTCTGGAATTTATAAACAGATGATCAAACATTAAATTAGTAAAAATTCAAATACCTTGATTTGATGTTTTAGGGTTATAAATCAAATCATCATACAAAATCATGATTTTTAAAAGAAATATTATAATTTTTAGTGTTAGAATCAGAGAGCAGTTCTATATTGTCTAGATTGTGTATTTTGGGGTATCTCTGTTGATACAAATGATCGAAGGTGTCGAGTTTGCTCCTGGAGATGGAGGAGTGATCAGTGAATATGGGAAAATTAGTAGGAAGATGATCACGAAACTGTGGAGGTGGTGGTTGTGGTTTGAAGGTTGGAACCCTAGTTTTAACTAGGTGGAGTGAATCGATCACTACGGCCTATTGGATTCATCGAGTTCAACTAGTTTTTGAGGGATGGTAGCATGGTAGTTGGCGAACGTGTGGCCGGAGGCACTGTTATTCTGGTGGCCGGAGGTATGGGAACGAGGAGTTTCCAGGTTTGATTGGATGTTCCAGTTTTGTTTCAGGTTTGTTTCAGGGTTCTCGATTGTGTTTTCGAGTATGAATCGATTGGATTGTTGTTTGGATGATCTGAGGTGATGATCGTCGACTTTGGGGTGGTCACGAAGTTGATCAAAGGTGGCCGAAGGCACCGTGCATGTGCACGGTGCACTGTGGATTTTCTGGTGAAGTTTTGTTTGTGGGTTTCGATTGTCTCGAGTTGTTCTCGAGTGATTCGAGTGTTTAACTCGAAGCAGTTTAGGTTTGGACTCGAAGTCATTTTAGGCTTTGGCTCGAGTATATTGTTTTGTAACAGGTTTTAAAAACAGAAGCCTGTTCTGTTTTAAAATTTAAAAGTAAAGTTGAAAATGTAAACAAAAATTTAAACTAAGTTTTAAACCTGAGTTTGAATCTGAATTCAAGTAAGTTTGAACCTTAGTTTGAAATGATTTAAGTTTTTGAAATTTAAATTTGTTTTAACACCTTTATGTAATTAAAGTATATTTGGCTTAAATTTAAAACTGAAAGTTTAAATTGTAAAGTAAAGGTTTAAATAAGTTTAAATATAAGTTTTAAAATCTGGAATTTGAGTTTGAATCTCAGTTTTTTAAAATAAAAGTAAAGTTTTAAATTTAAATTGTTTAACTATTTTAAAGAAAAGGGTTAAATGATTTGAAATTTAAAATGAAGTTTAAATGTAAGTAAGTTTTTTTAATCTAAGTAATTTGGAATCAAAATTTAATATGTATTCCAGTTTTGAAATAAATGGAAGTTTTTTTTAAATTTAAAATGATTTAAACAATTTTTTTTGTTAAAGTGTATTTTTAAATTGATTTGAATTTAAAAATGAATTTGGTTTTAAATTCTTTTAAACTTCTTTTATAAAATGAATATTTCTTTAACCTGTGAGATAAAAAGGTTTTTGAATTGTTTTTAAAACTTTGTTAAAGTTAAATTTGTATTCATTTTAAATCTTAAATTTAAAATGAAATTTAAAGTAAATTAGAAAGCAAATTGTTTTAAATGCTTTGATTAAGTAAGAAATGTTTTATCTTAAAGATAAATAGAATTTAATGATTTGGATTGATTGAATTATTAAGTTAATTAAAATGGATTATTTAATTAATTAATGATTTGAATTAATTAAATAATTAATTAAAGGTTTAAATTAATTAATTAATTAATGATTGAGGTTAATTAATTAAGGATAATTAATTTGTAATTAAGGATTATTAATTAGATTCTAATTAATGATTAAAGATTAATTAATCTGGTAATTAAGGATTAATTAAATCACAGTTAACACTTAATTAATTATGTAATTAGAGATTAATTAATTGTTAATTTAAATATTAATTAATTTGTAATTAATAATGGTTAATCTAAATTAATTACTTAAGAAAGTAATTAAAGAATTGTAAATAGTTAATGAAGGTCATTAATTAAGATTATTTAACAATTAATTAATGTGATTAATTTTAATAATTAATTTGATTAATTAATTAATAATAATCATTTGTGAAATTGTTTAAGATTAATTACTTAATAAAATTAATTAATGAATTAATTACTTAATGTAATTAATTGAGTTTAATGTGATTAGTTTAGATTAATTAATTAAGTTTAATTAATTTAAACACTGGATGATTTGATAATAATTACTTTATGTAATTAATGAAGTGCAATTACTTAGTGAAGTAATTAATTGATAATTACTGGATGTAATTAGTGGAAGATGATTTAAGAATGGAAGTAATTTGGATTAAATTAGTTAGTAATTAATCAAGGGATTAATTGAGATAATTAATTAAGGAGTAATTAATTTATTAAATGAGTAATTAAGGGTAGATAATTACTGAGTGAGATTAATCAAAAGTGATTAATAATAGTGGTTTAATTAAGATTAATAACTTAATGTAATTAGTTTAAATAAAGTAATTAATTAAATATAATTATGGATCATTAATTAATATAATTAATGATGTCATTAAGGGTTGATTAATTAAGATTAATCAATCAATGATAAGTGATTAAAGGGTAATTAATTAATGTAATTAATTAAGGATTAGTATAATTAATTATAGTTAAATAATTAAGGAAGTAATTAAAGGTTAATTACTGTATTTGTTAAAGAATAATTAATTTGTGAAATTAATTAAAGGATAATTACTTGAATATAATTAAAAGATAATTAATCAAGGGTGATTAATTAAGGTAATTAATTAGAGAACAATTAGTTAATTGATTTGTAATTAATTAATGGTTAAGTAAGCAAGATTTATGATAATGAAGTAATTAATTTAATTCGCCTTAAATTAATTAGAGATGAAGTAATTAATTTAATTCATTTTAAATTAATTATAGATGATGTGATTAAGTAAATCATTGCTTATGTATGGATGGATGATATTGGTTGCCTTGAATGGTTTGTAATCTCAGAAATGAGATAAGTAATGCTGTGTGATATGGATACTTTTATTAAAGTATGATGATATTGTGGATTATCTATTGTGATGATAGTATGGATTATCTGTTTATAATGATAATGTGGATTATCTGTTGTGATGATAATGTTGATTATCTATTGTGATGATGTGAATTATCTATTTGTGTATATAGATAATAGAATTGAATTGTTTTAAACTTTGAAACAACTTGGACCTAAAAGATACGTTTTGGATTCGGTGAGACCGGGATCGGGTTTCCAGATTTGGATATCCGAAAACCACATCGATCCAAATTAACGATAGGCCATGAATCTAAAGTGAAGATGAAGATTCAGAGTGCAAGGGTTATCGTCGTTAACTCTGAGGGTGATTCCAAAATGTGTGTAATGAGATAATGCCCTCGGTTTCGTTCGAACCCGGAACTAACTTATATGGATTGAATGCTTTCAAAACATCGTCAGTTGGACAGGGGAGGTGCAGCAAGGCTAAGTGGGTCATGCCCAAGTAGGACGAGATTTACCCCTGTCTAGATGTCCCTTTTTTTTCGACTGTGTGGTGCGGTTGCTGATCACAACTGCGGGGTGGTCTTGTTCGAAACTGTTCAGTAAGGAATGGTCCCGACTTTGGGTTGCAAGGGATTGGGAGTAATTCTCGGTACGGTGATCTAGGCCCCGTACTGTGACGGGCGGTACCCCAGTAGCCCTGCCATTGTATGGAATCCAATATCCAATAAGTGCCATCGAATTTGATTGTATTACCTACTTTTGTGGCTAGTAGCTGGAATTTAATAGATGTAACAATTTCGGCTATTTCATATTTACTTGAAAACCCTAGACCTATTATAATATCACTGGATTTCCTATCAAATGTTTTGGTTAGCGTAAGGTAAAAACTTACCCATGTTTATGTGTGGGAAGTCCTACGTGATACCTTTTGTTTTCAAAGGTTTTTCAAAGTTAAGCAACCTTAACCTGTTACTCACACCAGACCCATGTCTGACCCGGAGTTTATTTCTTTTTTTCTTAAACTCTCGGGTACTCAATTTTTTACGAGTAGCCAAGGGATTAAGGTTAGCTTCGATGAATTATGAGGGAGCAATGGAGCAGGAGGCTTCTGCGTTGTAGATATATATAGTGTTCCGTTGTGTTGGTTTTTCTAAGTAGTTTCTTGATATTGTATTGAGTTTTAATAGCTAGACAGGTGTTTATAACTGTCTAGATATGTGATGTGTTATCTGTGTAACTCTGATAGATGTTGTATACTATGTAATACTTATGTTATTAACATAATTTATTCGTTCCACTGTTGAGATTCTGATGTTGTTTCTTCTTTCTCTTCTTTCTTTTCTCTTTTATATCCCTTTCTTTCTTAAAGATGATGCGAGTTTCTGGTCGTTGAAAGTCGGGTCGTCTCAGTATACCTCTTACATTCCAACTAATCAATCACATAATCCAAGCATACTAGCCCGTTCTAATTCTTTTCTCTTAATATAATCATAGTCTAACCGAATATCATCAATATATCAATATTATTATTTTGAACATATGTTTTGTAAACTCAAATCAAATCAGTTCAATATAAGAATGTTCATAAAATGTTTATGAATACCTATTCCGTTGTATAGAGAACCAGTTGATGTTTCAAGAAATACCAACTTTGTAGTGAAGGAAATTATTTTAGACTTATTGTTAGTAAAATGGATTTGGATATACTCCAAGGATAAAACCGATTACGATGATGTTGGTAATGTTTCAAATGATATGCAAAGACACTGTATTAAAATGTTTAAAATGGAACATGTAAGATGGATTCCTTATGTATTGACAATACGAATTATCATACACATTGTATTGTCTACAAAATCATAATTGGCTTATGTATTCGATACACGAAGCAAATATCAAATCTAAATTAAGATCACTAAATGGTAGTTTAGAGTGTTCTCGAGTACATGCAAAATACTAGATAATTGTTTATATAAACAACGAACTTCTTATTAAGGAGTGCTCACACTCGACCTTTGTATAATATGCTAACATAAACTGATGTTCAAACTATAATTATGAAGCTTTGGGTTGGAATATTCCAAACAATAAGTAATAGATAATCCAACCAAAGGCTACTATAATTTAAGAAGAATAAATAAATGCATAAATTTATATCTGAGCTAAGGGGGATCCCAAATATTGAGAATCCCATGATTGTTATATGATAACTATGTCATGATGTAATTCATAAAATAACATAGAGCTCACTAGAAATCAAGTGACATCCTCCAAATAGTTTTACAAGATAAAGGAAGTTTATCAGCATCGAAGGGAGTTGATTGATAGAGTAGATAATTAAAACAACATAGCATACCTATTCAATAAGGGACCGACCCGATTATTTTTGAGATAATCGACCGATGACGTTGGAATAAGATTTCATAATTGGCCCAAGTGTAAGTGGAAGATTGATAGAATTAGAGGTATGCCCTAAGGGTGATTATGTAATTTGTTATATATATCTAACTCGATAACCAATCCTGTTTAAAATAAGAGGTGTTTTATTTCTATTGTACACTTGATATAATGTGTTATATTAATTATTCATTTATTAAAAGTATATTTATCATAGAAAAACCATAAATGGTATGTTTTGTGATAGCAGTTACAGTGTACTGTAACCATGAGTGATTTATCACTATAATAAAATAGACATACTATTTTAAATATTGCTAGTTAAGATGTACTGAGACTAAATACCGATACGTTCATTGACACTAGAGTCCGCAATGCTCTCCAAACATTGGATGTGTATTATTCATGGCTACTGGGGGCACTAAGGGGTTACATACTATAGTTATTTGATACATGTGGTATCATTCACAAGATAGTTTTCTGTTGGTTAATATAACTAAGGAAAAACAAAAAAATATCAATGCGTTAATTTTACAAAATTCTCTTGACTTGAAAATACTGTTGATCTTCAATGTGGAAACTCCACTTTGATTATAGTTAAATCATGACATGATGTCCATCGAACAATTATAGTTGGGTTGAGTGGTAGCATTGGAAGTGAAACACTATTCAAGAGAGAATTTATCTCATAAGTTATATGGAGTTGGTATCATGGGATCAACTTCAGTCAACTCAAAGTCAACGTCTCTGACCAGAATAATACGGCTAATAATCATTGTTATTATTGAACCAAGAATTTTGCGTTTGCACATACAATGTTTAATGTGGATGATGTTTTAATTTTGACCAAAACCAAATTCAATAAGTTCAATGTGATATAGTTTTTACAAAAAAAATTGATGTAAATAGTCATCACTAAAGATACCACTTATAATAAGTAAAATTGGATTTTACCAAAAAGAGGTGTAAGTGATGATCAAATTCACCCAAAATATCACAGCATTAGCTAAGATGACGTGTGAACGTTAATATTCAAATTATTCGATATTAGTCGCTAACTGAATTTACACATTTAAGTCGCACAATAATAGTTGTAAATTAATTAATATTTAACAAACATTAATTATCATTTCATTTATGTTTGGGAGTTGTTTGTAATTATTCGAATGCATTTATAATAGTTATATCTGCACGCATTTATATACGATATCGGTGTAATTTTAAATGAGTTTAAATTAAGATAATTCCCTGAAGTGGCTTGTGAAATTTTATGTCATTTGATGGAATGTAATTTCAGCCATACCATGTGAAAAGAGATAAATGGAGAGAGTGATAATTAAGGGAATTGATTAGGGAAGTTTTAACTAATGAATAGGAAAAGCTTCATTCTTTCAATTAAAACAAGTCTATTAATTCTTTTCTTACAGATATTCATTCTTTTTCATTCATTTTCTCTTCTCTCCTCTTTACATTCCATGGCAAAAAACAAAATAAAGATTTCCAAAAAAAAAACAGACTTCAAATAAAATGCAAGCATCAAAATAATGAACACAAGTGGTTCATCTATCTCTTGCAGGGATTGGGTATGAATCGTGGAGATCTGAGGAGATAACTTCATTCAGGGTGTGATTTTTGGTAACATCCGCCGGTATTTATGTGGTTTAATTTATTTCTGCTACTTGTGTGTTTGGATCTCATATGATTTATGTGTTGTTTTATGGCTCTTCTTGTAATAAGTTGTATAAACCCGTTTATCTCTATCTCTGTTGAAAGTATGTTAACTAAGTTGATTTAATTCAGATTAATTTTTGGACTTCATCTCATCTCAAATTATGTTCATTATTATTAATATGAGTTTGTCCTCCTTTTTCCCTTTTAATTTGTTGACTTCTTTTGTGTTATTTGGATTTGTATATTCCTATCAAGAATTTGCCTATGTCAAGCTTTTCCTGTTCCATTCCTAATGCATTGAAATTTTGTAAGTAGAAAATAGCTAATTTTGATTGAGATCTATTTTATAATATTTATGTACATAAATCTAAATGGACCAATAATGTTAATTAATTAACTTTCACCTTGAAAATTAATCCCTTTAGTTAAATGGTTGATAATTTAAGTATGAACGTTTTTGCCATTGTTTGAAAATAATAATTCCTTTTGATCTAGAATTTATAAATGGACTTTTGTATAAATTCTAAATCCTTCATTTCTTTTCATCTTTAAAGTTTTTTGTATTCTCTTTCTAAAATAAAAGATAAATAAATGTTAAACTTCAAATTTTAGTAAACAGACACAGTTATATAAATATGTATTTATTTATTTTCAATTCTCAAATGCTTATATATAAATAATTGCTTCAAATCTTAAGCATTAACTGCAATATATATATATATATAATATGTACGTATGTATATGTGTGTGTGTGGTGACATATATGTATTGTTCTATTTTGAAATCACGAGATGGATTTTGTGTAATAAATGTCATATTCAATTTCAAACATTTCTTAATTAAACTAAACTCGTCATTAGTAATTTTATATTCCAAATCCTATAAGATTGTCTGACATGTTTTTAAAGTATACATATATACATAGAGACACATACACACACAGATGTGTGTGTTCATACAGTATTCACTTTTATTATGTACAAATATTTTAAATCAAAATTTTGGACAACAAAGACATATGCAAAGGGAAAATGGGTCCGTTGCGATCAAAATCCCAACATCTACATACATTTCCATTAATTGTGTACATTCATGCTTATTGAGCTTACACAGTATTCACTTAAGTACATTTGGATGTATTTTTACACTAATATAATGTGTAATTAATTGCTCACTAACGATATTTAACATATCATTCAATTTAATTAAAGAGAGAGAAATGAAAGATTTATCTCTCCAAACAGTGCAAAACTTATCCACAATTAATTTTATTAAATATAGAGAGAACCGAATTATAAAGACCTAAGAATTATAACGATTTTTATATCGTAATTAACTTAAAATTTTCATGAAAATGTACAATAAAATTTTGCAATGAAAATTTGATATTTGAAGTACGTATATTGAAACGTAGCAAGTGTCAGATTTTCATCTGAAAATATGGAATTTTGTTTGATTGTGAAATTTTAATTTTTAATTTAAATCAGTTGAAATTTGATGGAAATTAAATATTTTCGAAATCTAAGTATTTTATATAAGGAACGATAAATCATTTTCTGAGTGAGACGTTATATTTTGGTTTGCCAAATTTGAACTGTTCTACCTCCGTTTATCTTATTTTCGACGTTTTAGCAGCATTATGGCAGCAAATATTGACTTTTGATAGGATAATCGTATCACTAATATCTATGTACGATTTTGTTCGTCTTGGCACGCTGATCTCCTTAGTATATTCATTTATGGGTTTCGGAGTCCGGTACGCGGTGAAATCTGCGAAACGGTTAGTTGTATCGGTACCCATTTTGATTCTTTTGAACTTTCTCTGTCCTTTCACGAGCCAACCATGAGAAGCTAATAGTCACTAACCATTGAAAGTCCTAGAATTTAATATGTGACCTTTTATTATTCTCACCGGTTGCCTTATTTACTAATTTGGTTTCATCTCTCCCATTCATTCACTTCCTTTCCCTTCTTTGTTCTGTCTAAAATTATATATATATAAATATATATATATATATATATATATATAAGTTCATATATCTGAGTATTTGAACCATCGTATATCTTATCACCAGGTTTCATTCCACCATTCAAACCCACTCACCCTCTCACTGACCGCCTCCGCCCTTCGTTTTCCATGCCGAATCGCCACCAGCTTGTACACTCACCACAACCGTCCAGCCTTCAACCTGTATATCGGCATTTCCCTCACGCGCGACATCGCCCAGTTTCCCCATATCCACCAGAACCTATTCCTTCTTCATAACCGCTCACACCTCAACCCCCTTCAGCCTAAACCCTCACCCATAGCAGCCACCGTACCTTTCGCCATCCACATAAACACCTTTTTCCTATCCACCTTGTACCTTCACCCTACCCGAACGTTACTCCACCAGCCTACGTCGCCTCATTCCCCATTGACAGCCGCTTCCACCTCTCCGCCTTTCCCTTCGAACCCAAACCCCCTATCCACGTTACTTCCTCTTCCCACCACCGTGCCCAGTTTTCCACACTCCACTACCATGCCTCATGACAGCCAACGGAAGCCCTCTAGCCACCACATAGCATCCCACACACCCTCAAGCAGCTGCAGCGCCACATAACTCACAGCCAAAATCCCACGAGCCTCTCCGCCCTGTTCTCCACCTGAACTGCCGAGCATGGGATCCACATTTAGTGACGAGTAGCCTCCTTCTTTTGAAAAAAAAGGTATAATAGTAAGATAAGTGTATATATAAGTCTCTGTGTGTATATATATATTAGTTTCCATCAATATCGAGTTATCTTTGATTTATTTTCATCTATTCCAAGTTTTATCTTTGCTTTTTTCATCGAATTCCAATTTCTAGCTTTACTACTGTACGGATCCACATCCGAGTTGTCATGTCCATATCCGTGTGTGTGTGTTCGTGTCCGCTTGCTTATTCTCATTTTTTCTCTAGCCTCGAAAAGTGAGCAATCACCCACGATTAACATTCTTATGTTTAGTAAATTTATATTCACATGAAATGACGACTGAAATATGTTTAAATTTAAATTATTAGTTATTTAATTATTGAATATGATATGATAATATTTGGAAATTGTTATCCTATGTGAATAGGCATATGACACTATAACTTGTTGAATATATATATATATATATATATATATATTTGAATTGTTAATTATGATATTTGTTTTCATTGATATGTCTGTCATTTATATTATTTTATTTGTTCGCACAGTGCAAGTTCCCCGATAGTTAGAAATTTCCTATGGGTTGAAATGATACATACCCGAATGATCTTGTAGATTAGGGAAAACCGTTATGGGTTGAAACGATAAAACCAAGCAATTTTATAGATTTTCGAATTGTGGGATTGCAGGTTGAAATGAATATATCCGTAAATATTAATTATTGCGGATTGAAATGATAAATATCCATATCACTTGACCATAGGATAGAAAATTATATACGTACATCGTTGGTCTATTTTCTGAAAAATGATTTCCAAGGTTTGAAAGGAAATATATGGGTTTTAATAAATATTGATTTTAAAAAAAATAGAATATATAAATTTTATTTTTCTATATGTGTAAAAATTTAGATTTTTCAAACTATATTCAAAAAATTTAAATTATAAGTTAGTTCTAAAAATAAATATTTTAAGATTTTAGTTATAATTTTATTATTTTTAAATATATATAATAAGATTTAATATAAAATATATTTTATAATTAAATTTTATATAATAAAATTTAATTTAATAAAAATTAATTTAATTAATATATAATATGTTTAGGTATTTATTTAAAACTATATTAATATTTTTAAACTAGATTTTGGAATAACTTTAATAAATAGAGGTTGGAAAGATAAACTATGGTTGACTTGAAATTTTATTTATTTAAGAATTGAATTTAAATAAAGTTGATTTGAAACTTATAAATTTTGAGATTTTAAAGATATGATGTTTTTATAAAATTGAATATCTAGTTTTGACTTAAATTTGTAATTTGAGATTTTATCTAAGTGCTTGTAAAAAATGATTAAGTGAATATTTTAAAATTAAATATAATTGATGTTAGATATTTGTTTATTGATTTTATTTAAATTTGTATTTGAGATTTCACTTAAATTTTATTAAAAATAATTAAGTGAATATTTTCAAATTTAAATAAAATTAAAGTTGAATTTTGAAATATAAATGAGATTTATGAAATTGAGTTATTTTAAATTGTTTGAATATTTAAACTTTAAAATCAATTGAAATTGGACGTAGTTTTAAATTCGTAATTCAAACCTGGATTTGAAATCGATATAAATTAAAATGGTTTAATGAGAGTTTGAATTGAACCTTTAACCTTTTCAATTGAAATTGTTAAACTAAAATTGATTTAAATTGAATTATGGAACTAAAGATTGATTTGAGTTAATTTGTGAAGTTGGAAGAAACAATTCTACTTTGAAATTATTTTTAATATATAAACTATTTTTAATATGTAAACTATTTTAATCTATGAGCTATTTTAATCTATGAGCTATTTTAAGTTTATAATTTATAACTATTTCTATATATATATAAACTATTTCAATATTTAAACTTTTTATGTTAGAACTATTATGATTTAGATTTAATGGATTTAAATGCAAATAATTAGATAGATGGTCTAAACTACTTTGTGATTATAATTTAAAGTGAATATGATTTTGAAAGTGATATGATTTCGAAAGTGATATGACTTCGGAAGTGATATGATTTGGAAATGAATATGATATTTTGAATAAAAGTATGAACTGTATGAAATAAAAACGACCACGGTGTGAAATAAGCGTTTGGTTGTTAAAGAGACCGGTATCGGATATTGTCATACTCTCTACCAATACCGAAAACCACTTTAACAAATGTGTACGTGGTGGAGAATCCTGAATGAAGTAGGATGGTTTGGCGACGTCTGTATGAGGTATTAACGCAGCCCTGGCTCCCACGAGTCAGATTGATGTGGCTAAAACAGAAGCTATATCGGGCCAAGTGGGGTCGCTCCCCTATCGGGCACATTTCTTCGATACCATTTTAGTACTTTGTGATTCGATTGGATGCACCTTTGATTTGGGAGTGTGTCTCAAGGTTGGCGGTAGTAGCTGCTATGCGTTACCACCAGTCCAGGAGTGCAAATTATAGAATTTTACTCTGGCATTGCCTCGCGCGCCTTGTCACATGTCTTATCGCGCCTTCTATGAGTTCGTTTTGTACCGTACCTATGGAGTGCTCCCTGAGTAAACCACCGGCTTGGTGGAGCTTACAGTATCTGTATAAACTACGAGAATATATAAAAGATGTTAAGGGGGATATGTGCAACGCCTTAATGCTATTTTAATAGTTTACTTTACTATAGACATTACTTATGTAGCGTATTGTACTATGTATGTAGAAGTTGAACGGATCCTTAAAGGATGGCAATCCCAAACATCCTTTAAGTTATATTGCATTTCACTTGGACATTTCACTTGAGTTGATTTACTTGCAAAGAATGTTAATCCTGACTCGAGTGTTTTGTTTTTTTCTTTATGCTTGGGTCAGACTGAGTGTCACAACATTTGAGAATCACCTTTTAAGCTTGGAGTTTTGCTTGAAGATCTTTTATCTATTCATATTTATGTTATTCCAGCTATTTCCAATTGTTTATGTTCAGACTTGTCACCTGCTTATGTATTTGAGACTACTTTGTATTTGAGTTTTTTGTTGCATCTTGTTTTATACTTTGATGTTGTAGTAGCTTCATGAACTACTATTAATCTATTCCGCTGCTCATTGTTATATTACTCTGTGTCTGTGATTCCATGATTGATTTATTTATTGTATATGCTAGTTTTGCCAAATATAAATTAATAGTGTGTTATTTTGACCAATTAAGTCTAACAAGTGTGGATGATTGTCGATTTGAATGGTTCTTAATGCCAAGTCTTTCATTGTGGTATCAGAGCTCTAGTTTAGGCAAAACTTAACATATGGAGTTAAAACTCATTGGAGATAGGGTAGTGATATCCTAGAATGAGTAAATTTTGGTTACATAATTATATTCATTCGATTTAAAATTCTTTATTAGGATTCTCGTAGATTAGAATTTCTTTTGAATTTTGGAACTTTTCATTTGTTCTAAAATCCATTCGTTCCTTTTTCAGTTTGTGTTCTTCTAGATACTGGAGCATCTCATAGCTTTATTTCTGTTGATCTCTGCAATAAATTTAAGCATATCTTGCAACCTCGATTGGCAACTTCATCCTTATGTGTGACTAATCCCATCGGCGGTCCCGCCAACCTTAGTATGATCTGTAAAGGGGTGAAGCTCCTTTACAATAGGCATTGATTCACCATAGATTTCTATGTCCTCGGTTTTGATGTTGTTATCTCTTGCAAGGACTGAACCGTTTCTTATTAGACGACCAGGGTAATTCTCTTGCGATCGGATGTCGAATGCCTTAGGATTATGCAGACAGTTTTATCTTTTTGCTTGATTGTCAGCCTAGTGGTATTGACTCCACCTTGTTGTCCAACTATTTTTGGATATCTTTGGTGAAGTCACTTCTCTTCCTCCCAAACAGGAAATTGAATTCCGCATATATTTTATTCATGAAGCTCGACCTGTTGTCCTTCCTCCCAGACGAATGGTTTCTATGAATGGTTAGTCATACCCTTTGGACTAACCAATGCTCCTACCTTCTTCGTTGATCTCATGAATCGAGTTTTCCGTGATGTTCTCAACAAGTTATTCTTGTTTTCCATTGATGATATCTCATCTTTTAAGTCTTAAAAGGAGCATGAATCTCATTTGGGCTATGTGCCGGAAACTCTTAGAAGTCATCAGTTGAAAGCCAAATTTTCTAAATCCATTTCTGGATGGATGAAGTCTGATTCCTTGGGCATATTGTTTCTCGAATGGAGTCTCGGTTTACTCGGTTCTGGTCGCCGCGATTAATAAAAGTCTATCCGTCTTTCCACTTTTGTAATTTATTCATCTTATCTTCATATTTAGCATATCTTCTGAGTTAGAATTCTATTTGATTAGGATCTCTCTAAATTTGAATCTCTATCCTTATTTTGAAATCCACTCTTGAATCATCCTATAAGGGAGTGTATTTGTAATTGATATAAAAATGTTTTGTACTACGTTGTTTTAGTTGTTAAGTTTCAATTTTGGGTTTTGATCGATTCGGCTGGCCAATGCTATTGATACGAATTCCAAAACACTTAAACAGAACAAACAGATACAATATTATTTTCGAAATTGGTAAATGAAATAATTTTATATATGATTATATTTTATATACAAAGGAATAATTTTCTAAAATTGGATAGTTAAATAAACTGGTTGTTAGAAATGATAGTACTAATTTATCATTTATTTTTTTGTTAACATTCCTAACCTTTAACTATTGTTGTATAAGGAAATGAAATTTTAATACATGGTTTATAAATTTGATTTGCAATGAAATGAATTTAAATTAAGAATTTGGGAAATAAATTTCCTGTATTTTTCAAATTTGGTTTTCAATGTTTTGATAAATATATTATTTGAAAGTATTTTCAAATGGAAATTGTTTCCAAAGAATTTTAAAAAAGCAGAAAGTCAGTACTTTCCTCTTTTGTCGTTGGAAAATAATTTCGGCGATGACTGCAGCATCATCGACATTCATTTTCGAGTCTAAAAGTAGAGAGACCACTTAGTAGCTTTGCCAAACTTTTTTTTTGGAAACAAATTTGATTTGAACTTCTTGAGTATGATTTGATGTACAATACATACATACAGATATATATATTGTTTGCGTGAAAAATGGCCGCAAACACCCAAAGTCGTGAAAGCACCAGTGTATGAATATAAGTCAGCAATATTCAAACACTAATCACAGATCTCAGCAAATAACTCAAAGATGTTTGTACAAAATGGGCAAACAGCTCCAAGTTGTATGATTTAGTTGATTTTATGTTGTTCGTAGTGATTTAGGTGGTTTATGCAAATGCGTAAAAAGCAGGGACTAAACTGTAAAAGACACACAGATTTATAGTGGTTCGGCCAGAATGTGCCTACGTCCACTTTATATGTTATTCTCCTTTTCCGATCCGATTACAAGTACAAAGCTTGTAGTACAAGTGTATGAAAGTTGTTTGAAAGTTCCTTCCCGGTTTGAGCTCTCAAACTTGTCTGCCATTGTTGTACCCCTGCCCCTCTATTTATAGAGTGAGGTAGGGGGCAGGGGTCTTGGAAGTATATAGCTGCTGGTGGGCCCGGGCTGAAGCAATCTGGACTGGCAATTGTCTGGTTCGGTGAGGCTTCATTCGGTTTGGAATGGGTGGTGTTGGACCGGTAAAGGAGTGGAATGGAGGTCCATTCGGCATTGAGGTAGGTGGCTGGTCCGGTAGTGGAGTGGATCCGGTAGTGGTATTGGTCCGGTGGTGATCTTGGTTCGGCTGTAGAGGGATAAGGCATGTTGGTTCGGTATTGGAGGGCTTGGGCCGAATGAAGCTTGGGGCCGAATGAAGCTTGGGGCCGAATGATCTTGGGGCCGAATGAAGCTTGGGGCCGAATGTTCCTGGGGCCGAATGAGCCTCTGCACTGAGAATGTTGGATGGACTTCTAGGCTAGTGTTGAGCCTTGCTTCCAATCGATTTTCAATCAAGGCATCCATTATTCCTTGCTAATTTGTCGATATTCCAGTTTTGACCAAAAAATGGGATAACACTTTGCCCCCCAAAACATGCCTTGTGATAACAAGGTGTGTTTTGAATAGTTCCGAATCCAATATCCAAGGTCCATAGCCATATCGGTAGAGTAGATCATCCTTGACTGCTCCGAGTCGATATCCAATTCCAAATCCAATAACCAAAGCTTGAGCAAATTCCATGTCCATCCGAACTCGACAGCCGAGCCTCAAATCATCCTTATCCAATAGCCAATAACCGAATCCAGGACCTCTCTGGGTCGATATCCAAACCCATAACCTCTCCGGGCTCTTGCCAAGCGCAATCCACACCTGACGGCCATGATCCCGTGTCCCTGGATGTTGAGCTAACCTCTCCGGGTTCTTGCCATGCGTAATCCACACTTGACGATTTTGATCCAGTGTCCCTGGACTTTGAGCTAACCTCTCCGGGTTCTTGCCATGCCTAATCCACACATGACGACCTTGGTCCAGTGTCCCTGGATGTTGTACAATGCCATGGCTTAAGTCCTAAGCCGAATCCTGGTCTCTCCGGACCCTTGCCGAGCATAGTCCATACTCGACGACCTGAAAATAACGATTGATAATATAGGGCCTAAGTCCTAGGCCGAATCCTGGTCACTCCGGACCCTTGCCGAGCATAGTCCATACTCGACGACCTGAATGAGTCAATTTACCACGTTCGGGCAAAGCGACTCACCCCTTGCCAGGCATAATCCATACCCGACGACCGTTTATCAAAAGTCAGATAAAAATCCAATTAAAATCCAACTCAAAATCCAAGTCCAAAATCCAAATCGAGAATCCAAATCCAAAATCCAAATCCAGAATCCAAATCCAAAATCCAAATCCAGAATCCAAATCCAAAATCCAAATCCAAAATCCAAATCCAAAACCATAAAAACAGAAATCCAAACTAACATCCAAAACCGAAAACAATTGTCCAAAGGAAAATCCAAATCAAAAAGCAAGGAAAACCAGGAGCTCAATCCAAGCTCCAAAACCGAAAACCAAAAAGAAAAGCATTGTCCAATCCAAAAGAAAAAGATAAATTTCACAAACCATAGCGTCGCAGTTTATCATCATTCAGAGCATGCCTAGGGGCTATCTCCGTCCCCGTACATGTGTAAATGACTTGGTTGCTTGCCAATAGTTTGCTACTTATTTCATATTAACCTGGTTAAGGGACGATCAACCGACCATCATTCCTGGGCCTCCCACCATCGTAGCTTGAGGTAGGCGGCGGTTGCTCCTGCCTCGCCGTTGCATTCCGCGGTCCAACATATTGCGGCAGTTGTCCATTCCTTACATGTTCCTCAATTATGTCCTTTAAGTGCCTGCAGCTGTTGGTGTCGTGTCCATCCAAATCATGAAAGAGACAGTGCCTTCCTGATGTCCTTTCCCGTTCTGTTGGTTCTCTCCTAGCCGGCCTCCGGTAGTGAAGGCGATTTCGAGTATTCAGGTATATCTGCTCCAGTGTCTCGTTCAATCCTGTGTATGTGGAAAACTTTGGATCCTTCCATTGCTTCCTAGCATTTCCAGAATCACTGTCCAACTTCCTTTTTCCTTTGTTTTTATCCGAACCATTGCTGGATGGTCCTCCCCCCTCAACCGCGTTAACCTTTTTCAGCTTTAAATCCGTACTCGCATCTTCTTGTCGAAGGAACCTTTCTGCCTCATGAAAAAATTCGTCGAGATTCCGTGGGGGATCTCGTATCAGAGATACCTTGAAATCCGAGTTCTCCCTGACTCCTGATACTGCTGCCATTAAAACCATCGATGGATCGGGCCGATCCACCGAAGTAACTGCGGCACTGAATCGAGTTAGAAAAGCTCTAAGCGATTCATCCATCCTTTGCCTTACCGACGTCAACGTCATCACATTCTTCGGTCTCTTGACATGAACCCGAAACTGTCCCAAAAACCTTTCCACCAATTCCCTCCAAGTCCTGATAGATCCTTCTTCCAGCTGCCTGAACCACATTGCAGCTAAGTCCGTCAAGTACAAAGGGAAGCATCGGGCCATCACCTCCTCCGATGCCCCCAGCACCTCCATGTGTCTGGTGTATCTCATCAAGTGATCCGTAGGGTCTTCCTTGCCATTGTATGCCTCCACGCTAGGTAGCTTGAACTTAGGTGGATTCTGAGCCATCCTTATTTCCCGGGTGAACGGACTCCTGTTTACTCCTTCCAAGTCTCCGTTGGTCAAACCACCTCGCACAGTCTTCCTGATTATATCTACCAATCCACCGTTATCTGTCGGGGGTTGCCCCCGAGGGAACTCCGGTACATACTCTTCGTGTGGCTCGTTAGCAGCAACGTTGGTTCTAGCCTGTTGAACTCCTTCCAAAGGTTCTCCTGTGTTGAATCCTGTGGGCCTGCCCCCAAGCCCTTGTCGATTGCCGCCTGGCTCCGTATCCTGTCCTTCATTGGGTTCCATAACCCTAGCTTCTTGTCCTGCATCCACAGCCGTTGTAGCTGTTCCTAGGTTCTGCATCCCTGCAACTCTCATTTGCTCCAAGAAAGTTTGCATCATTTCCTGTTGACTTTTCAGCAACCTCTCTTGCAGTGAATTTGTTATGGCTTCCATTTCATCCCGGGTTATATAGATCGAAGCCGGTCCTTCCTCACCTCCGGAGGATGCTTGTTGACTTCCTCCTTGTTGGCTTCTCTCAGCCCTTAGCCTTCTACTGTTTTGCCTAGTCATTGTCTTCCAAATCCAAACTTCTATCCGATGTAGTGGGAGCTGGTCCCTCTCAATGAAAGCACCAAAATGTTTGCGTGAAAAATGGCCGCAAACACCCAAAGTCGTGAAAGCACCAGTGTATGAATATAAGTCAGCAATATTCAAACACTAATCACAGATCTCAGCAAATAACTCAAAGATGTTTGTACAAAATGGGCAAACAGCTCCAAGTTGTATGATTTAGTTGATTTTATGTTGTTCGTAGTGATTTAGGTGGTTTATGCAAATGCGTAAAAAGCAGGGACTAAACTGTAAAAGACACACAGATTTATAGTGGTTCGGCCAGAATGTGCCTACGTCCACTTTATATGTTATTCTCCTTTTCCGATCCGATTACAAGTACAAAGCTTGTAGTACAAGTGTATGAAAGTTGTTTGAAAGTTCCTTCCCGGTTTGAGCTCTCAAACTTGTCTGCCATTGTTGTACCCCTGCCCCTCTATTTATAGAGTGAGGTAGGGGGCAGGGGTCTTGGAAGTATATAGCTGCTGGTGGGCCCGGGCTGAAGCAATCTGGACTGGCAATTGTCTGGTTCGGTGAGGCTTCATTCGGTTTGGAATGGGTGGTGTTGGACCGGTGAAGGAGTGGAATGGAGGTCCATTCGGCATTGAGGTAGGTGGCTGGTCCGGTAGTGGAGTGGATCCGGTAGTGGTATTGGTCCGGTGGTGATCTTGGTTCGGCTGTAGAGGGATAAGGCATGTTGGTTCGGTATTGGAGGGCTTGGGCCGAATGAAGCTTGGGGCCGAATGAAGCTTGGGGCCGAATGATCTTGGGGCCGAATGAAGCTTGGGGCCGAATGTTCCTGGGGCCGAATGAGCCTCTGCACTGAGAATGTTGGATGGACTTCTAGGCTAGTGTTGAGCCTTGCTTCCAATCGATTTTCAATCAAGGCATCCATTATTCCTTGCTAATTTGTCGATATTCCAGTTTTGACCAAAAAATGGGATAACATATATATATATGGGTTTTTAGGCTTAAGGAAAAAGTCAAAGAAAAATTTAGTTTCAGGGACAAGAGGTTTGTTTTTTATGCTGAATGACACTTTTTAGTGTAAATTACAGAAAGATAGTTGTAACTATCATTTTCAGTTTACACTAAAATGTGTACTTCGTACTAAAAAGCAAACTTGTTGTCCTCGAGACTAATTTCTTTTGCAACTTCTTCCTTATGCCTATTTACCTGATATAAATATATATGTATGTATGTATGTATGTATGTATATGTATACATTTATTTCAAAATGGTTTGAAGTGAAACTGGAAATTTAATTCTTAAGTTTTATGTTAAACGATGGTTTTCAACTATTGTAATGAAGCCAAATTTTTGAATAATTGGAATGTCTAAAATGAGAAAAGGAATTTAAACAACCTAAAACAATTGAACTAGGAAATATTATTTGTGTGATACTCAATTGCATTCTAAAATATATATAACTTACATGGAAAAAAGTTAAAATGTAATATGAACTTGTAATTGAATAATATACAATATAAAATGTAAGTAATGAGATGTCCAAAAATGAAATTTGCATGGTTTTGAATTAATTGTTGTATCTGGTCTATGTACTTCGAATCTATCTTTCCTTTCGGTTGCTTATATTCTCCTATCACGTTCTTTTTCGCGGATGAAAAGTTTTGAGTGGGAGAGAATGTAACGACCTGAGAATTTTAACAATTTTTATAATGTAATTAACTAAAAAAATTCATGAAAATATATAATAAAATTTTGCAATGAGAATTTGATATTTGAAGTACGTATATTGAAACGTAGCAAGTGCCAGATTTTCGTCTGAAAATATGAAAGTTTGTTCAATTATGAAATTTCAATTTTTAATTTAAATCAGCTGAAATTTGATGGAAATTATATACGAAATCTGATTATTTTTATATAACAAAATTTTAAATCTTTTTTGAGTGAGATGTCATATTTTATTTCGTCAAATTTGGACTGTTCTAGCTCCGTTTATCTTATTTTTAGCTTTTTAGCAGGATTATGGCAGCGAATATCAACTTCTGATAGGATGATCGTATCACGAATATCTGTGTATCATTCTGTTCATCTCGTCACGCTGATCTCCGTAGTATATTCATTTATGGGTTTTGACGTCCGGTACAAGACAAAATCTACGAAACAGTTAGTTGTATTGACACCCATTTTGACTCTTTTGGGCTTTCTCTGTCCTTTCACTGGCTAACTGTGAGAAGAAAATAGTCACTAATAAATGTATGCATAAAAGTAGTTTTGTTAAAAATCTAGGGTTTTCTTCTGCCATGGGAGATAACAATCTCTCTATCAAATCCAAATCTAATCCCCCTCTCTCTTGTCCTTCTCCTCAAGATAGGCCACCTGAAACCCTTTTCAGAAAGCTGAATAATGTCATCATCGATAATGAGGGCTTCCAATTGGTTCAAACAAGATCGCAAAGGAGAAATCAGCTCAGAATTGGTCAGACTCGGTCTCAGATCAGTAGTAATCAGAGAAGGAAAGAGGATCAGAAGATCAATTCTTTCAGGGACAGGACCAAGCAGACACAAAGTGAAAAACCACCAACAAAGTTCTCTCTAAATAGAGAACTAGGGCAGAAATCTTGGGCTGATATTGTCTCAGAGCAATCTAATGAACCAAAGGATGAAGATTGCAGTTTTGAAACCATTTCGCCTATCCAAATTAATAACGCACACCATGTGTTTGTTCAAATTCTGATGAGAAGGATATCTCCAAATGCACTGTATTGAGTTCTGGCATTTCATTGCTTGCGGCCTCCCCCCAAGCTGGCCCTTCGGCCTCAGTTGGTCGTCCCTTTGTGGATGCGTTTCATCCTGCTGCTCCTACCCCTCCTAGTTCAAAACCATGGTCCTTGCTTTTTTCATCTCTGCCCCGTAACGCGGGTGTTTATGAACCAGTTGATTTTGATATTGTTGAGGAAAATGGAGTGATGATCCCACCTCCAAATGTCATGCAAGCCGGTTTGGATTATTGGTCGGAATATTTAGTTGGTTTCTTTTTAGATCCTAAACATCGCCTTATTGATGCATCCTCAGTTTGTTGTAAGGCATGGAGGCTTCGTGGTAATCTTCGTATTAAGCTGGTTGACTCTATATATTTCCTATTGTTCTCCTCCCCTGAGGATCTCCATCGTGATCTAAAGGCTGAGCCTTCCTTCTTTGATGGGAAACCATTTATTATTACTCCCTGGTCCCCTACGGTTGCTAGTGCTCGTGAACAAGTTCTATCTATCCCCGTTTGGTTTTATTTTTCTTAAATTCCTTCTGCTCTTCAACCTCTGCTTGGTTTGAATTGGCTTGCTTGCAACGTTGGTAAATTGAAATGTTCTGAGGCTAATACGATTGCTCGTGAAAAGCTGGTGTATGCTAAGGCTCTGATTGAGATTACCCCCTTTAAGCATCTCCCTTCCTCTATTCCTGTTCAGCTAGCTGTTGGCCATGTAGTGGATGTCCGTGTTCGTTATGGTTGGGTTTCGGACATTTGTACCTCCTGTCACTCCTTTGGCCACTTAGCTTCTGCCTGCTTCCACTCTATTGTCTCTACTGTTGCGCCTAAGATTCCTCTGCCTCGGCCTCCGCTCAGGAAATGGGTTCCCAAGGTCTCTCAGGTTACTCCTCCTCCTGAAGTTCCTTTATTTGTTCCTGGTCCGCCGACTTCTATTTCTCCGCCTGCGTCCCCACTTGCATCCAAAGTCCCTGATGATGATTATGTGGATCCCACTGCTGTTCCGGATCTTGTTCTGACTCAGTTGCCTATAGTTTGGGTTGAGTCTGAGAATTGTTGGGTTGAACGTAGTTCTGATTTGCGTTACAACCCTGTCGATGATACCTATTTAGATATGTTAGCGCTGATCTTGTGGACCTTCATTGCCTTTATTACAGACGGTCTAGTGATTCCTTGGTTCTTGATTTGGATGGAACGTATGCTGAGTCAAATTTTGTCGTTCTTGCTGATACTACCTGGGATCGATCTTTTTTTACTCTCCTGATGCTGAGATCTATGATCCTTCTCTTGCTCACCTATTTCGCCCCTATATTGGTATTCTTGGGAATGTCTCTCTTGTTTCTTCCCAACTGGATGTTGACGTTGGTGTTTCTTCCTCTTCGGAGGCGACATAGTTTCGTTAGTTATTTATAGTAGCTGTGACATGTCTGTCACACTCTTGTGCTGTATTTTTTCTCTCTCTTTTTTAGCAGTTAAGGTGTCTCTCCCTTACTCTTGTACTTCATGTTTTTATTACGTTCGTAATAAAAGTGGACGGTCCACTATAAAACCGGCTGGCCTTGCCAAAAAAATGAAATATGGTGTAGTAAAAGAGGCAGTTTGTAAAAGAGCTATGGAGTGTTGGAATAATTCCGTCTTGGTATATGTTGTTAGTAGTAAACCATATTTCGTGTTTTTCGAAGAATATATTAAAAGAGTTTGGAAACCAAAAGGTGAGTTTGAAATCTTTTCTAGAGAAAATGGTTTCTTTCTGATTAAATTCTGCGATTCACAAGACTGCAACTCCACAATTCAGAATGGTCCATATTTGTATGACGGCAAACTCATCATTATGAGAAGGTGGACGGAATCATTAAAGATGGACAGAGATCTTCTGTCAACTATGCCGGTATGGATTAGACTACCCAACGTAAACCTCAAATTATGGGATAGAGAAGCGTTTAGCATCATGGCAAGTATTATCGGAAAACCCATTAAATGGACGCAGCAACCACCATGAAGACGAGATTGAATTATGCTCGAATTCTTGTGGAAGTTTCTGCAATGGATGAACTTCTAGATGAAATTTGTTTAAATCTTTTTAATGGGGAAAACATTATACAAAAGGTTGAGTATGAATGGGTTCCACCATAGTGTAGCATCTGTAAATGCTTCGGTCACACTAAGGAACAGTGCAACCAGAAGCAGTTGTGGATTCCCAAAAAGAATGATAAAAATTTAGCAAGTATTCAAGAAAATAGATCTGAAACAGTTCAAGAAATTAATGTCAACGAAGGTACAATATCTCAGTCAAAATATCAAGAAGATGTAGATCGAATCTATCAAGATGATATCATTTTCGATCAAGAAAGCAATTCTAAAGAGCTCATTGATCAAAACAATCAGATCATGGCGATGGAAGTTCATCTGCAAAGCGAAAAAACTTCAAATGATCAAGATCCGACAAACATAAAGGAGGGTAAATATAAACAGGTCTTTAACTCTGAAACCCCCCATATTTCAGAGTCATGTTTAATTACAGGCCAGAATAATACAAGATTAATCAACAAAATTCATCAGAATTCTAATCTGATTCAAGAATCAAAGGCTTAGAAGGGATCTTCCTCTACACTTGCTGCAGATGTTGAGAGAAATGGTTGCTCAACATTGCCTCGCAAGGGTGATCAACCTCCATAACAGGCTGCAATGTCTGATTGTAATGAATCAGAATTGCCTTCGCACAGCTTCTTTTGATATATCTTTAATCAAGATTTCAGAATCTGTACAAATGGAAGAAGATAAATCTGAGGAAAAAGATAGCGTTGAAGATTTTGAAATATCAGAATTACATATTAGTAAAACAAAATCATCTGGTAAGCTAAAGGCAAGTAAAGAGAAAAAAGCTTTCAAACAAAAAAATATATATCAATTAACCCAGAGTGGGATCAAATGTCCACCAGATTGAAGGCCAAAGGTACTGATAATAAAAGGAGTGGTAAAAGTACAATGGTGTGAGGTACAATTTAAATCTCTTTTTTAATATCATATATATGTCTATTTTTGCATGGAATGTTAGGGGGATGAATACCCCTGTTAAACAATCTGATATACTACATATGATTAATATATATAAACCTACTATTATTGCCCTTATTGAGAATAAATTGAATGATGAAAACTTTGATAGATTCTGTATTAAAATGTCCAGTAATTGGAAAGCTATTCATAATAATGATTGTGGCTGTAAAGGTAGAATTATTGTTATCTGGGACTCTAATGTCTGGAATAATATAAACATAAATAAAGACAGTCAATTTATAGATTGTAATTTCAGAAATATTGGTGGTTTTTATTTACAAGTTACTGCTGTATATGGTAGTAACTTTGAAATTGAAAGAAATGTTTTGTGGCAAAAATTGAAATCTCTAAATTACATATATAATTTCCCTTGGATTGTATTAAGGAATTTTAATAATGTTTTTCATGTTAATGAAAAGTTTGGTGGGATTAAGATCCCTCAAAATAAGCTTGATAAAGTCAATAAATTTCTTTTAGAATCTGGTCTTATTGAGCCAAATATTAGTGGTAGTAAATATACCTGGAAATCTGGTTTAGCTAAAAATATTCACTGCAAATTAGATAGAATTTTGTATAATAAAGACTTTTTAAATAAATTTCCTGATAGTACCTGTTCTACTTTGGAACAGAACTTAAGTGATCACACTCCTCTTCTAGTTAACCTTGTAGTTAATAGTGTTGCTAATACTAAAGCACACCCATTTAGATTCAAAAACAGTTCGGTTCTGGAAGAAGATTACAAAATTTTAATGGAAAATTGCCATATTTTTTCCTGTAATGGATCCAAACAATTTCAGTTTTGTATGTTTTTGAAATTCACTAAGAATATTCTTAAAAACTGGAATAAAAATAAATATTTTAATAAAAGTAGGATTGCTGAATTGAGAAATGAAGGTAAAATGTTACAAATGAATGCTGATAATAAGCCTGGCGATTTGAATGAAATTAATAAAAAATTTCTAAATCAAAGAGAGCTGTCTAATGAGATGTATAAAGAATCTGTAGATGCTAGACAAAAAGCAAAGACTGATTGGCTTACTTTAGGGGATGATTGTACCAAGTTTTTTTATGCAAAGATGAGCAACAGAAAACACCTTAATAACATTGGTTGCATATTTGATAGAGAGGGCAATTTAGCTAATTCATATGAGAAAGTTTCTGCTGAAGCTATTAAGTTTTATAAGGAGCTTTATTTTTCTGCATCTATTGAAAGGGAGTTTCTAGATATAACTTGTAAAAATATCTTAAATAATAATGCTGCAGAAATCTTACTGGCTCCTGTGGATATTGATGAAATAAAATTTATTGTTTTTAATGCTGGGGACAACAAAAGTCCTAGCCCTGATGGTTTCAATGCTAAAATTTTTAAAAATAATTGGGAGTTTATAAAACAACAAGTGACTGATGTGGTCAATGAATTTATGAACAATGGTAAAATTCTTAAAAGTATTAATCATACATTCATTACCCTTATTCCAAAAAATAAAAACCCCATTGATATAGGTGATTACAAACCAATTTCATGTTGCAATTTTATTTACAAAATTATTGCTAGTGTGCTTAGTAATGAATTAAAGTGTTTCTGCCTTTTCTTATTGCTGAAAACCAGAATGCTTTTGTTCCTGGTAGGCTTATATATGAAAACTCCCTTTTAGCTCATGAAATGGTCAGAAATTTTAATACAAAACAGGGTGACAATGTATGTATTAAGATTGATCTGCAAAAAGCATATGATAAGGTTAACAGACACTTTATTTGTCACATTATGATGTGTATGGGTTTTCCTATAAAAAAATTTGATTTGATATTTGAGTGTATTAACACCCCCACATTTTCTATTCTTGTTCAAGGTAAGGCTGAAGGGTTTATAAAGTCTAATAGGGGGCTAAGACAGGGAGATCCCTTTTCTCCTTATCTTTTTGCCACAGTGATGGAATATTTTTCTATCCTTATTGAAATAGAAAGTATTAAAGGTAAAATTCATCCTATAAACAGAATTCAGCCATGTGTAAATCACCTGATTTATGCTGATGACCTTATGGTTTTTATTAAAGCTAATAAAGATAATGCAGAATCTATTAAATACATTTTTGATAAATTAAAAATTCATGCTGGGCTTCAGCTTAATGTTAATAAGTGTAAAGCCTATTTCAGTAAAGCCTGTAAGTTCAAAAATGAATTTTTAAACATTTTACAAATAGAAGAGGGTTGTCTTCCTATCAAATGTTTAGGTTTGCCTCTTTCTACTAATATGATTAAGAGTTCAGATTGCTCAATTCTTATTGATAAAATTCATGAGAGAATGGAAACATGGTCTTGCAAATTACTCTCCATTGCTGGTAGACTAGAGCTTATTAAGACAGTGGTTTATGCTATTATCCTATACTGGTTACAAACATTTCAAATCCTTGCTGCAACAATTAAAATATTGGAAAACAGATGTGCAGATTTTCTGTGGAAAGGCAAATACCACAAAATTAGTTGGATTAATGTGTGTAGACCAAAAAATGAGGGGGGTTTTGGTATTAGAAATCTTAAAGATTTGAGCACTACTTTCCATTTAAAATTATTTTGGAGATTCATTAGTTCAGATTCTTTGTGGGCTAGATGGATGAGATCCAAGTACTTGAAACAGGAAAATTTATGGACTACTGTTCACAAAAATAATCAATCAAAAACTTGGAAACATATTTTAGATTGTAGGGAAATTGGTAAATCTCTTATTGATAGAAAATTTAAAGATGGAAAAAACACCAGTTTGTGGTTTGATCCTTGGTTCAATAATGAAACATTTATAAATAGGGTTGGGTGGAACAATCTTGTTTTATGTGGTAACCCTAATGATAAAGTTTCTGATATTATAGTTAATAATCAGTGGCACCCACAGATTCATCCCATTACTAACCCCCATAAAAATGAAATTTGCAATATTCAGTTTGATAAATATGCAGAGAATGATTACTGGGAGTGGAGAGCTAACAACAGAGGGAAGTTTTCTTTTAAAGAAACTTGGAATTTTATCAGAATTAAATATCCTTATGAAGTGTGGTATCAGTGCATCTGGAATAGAGTGAATTGTCCCAAGATGGTTCTGTACTTATTTTGCTATAAAAAACAGATTGCCAACCTGGGACAGGATTAATAAATGGGGTAGCAATTTAAATTCACTCTGTTCCTTATGCAAATTATGCAATGAAAATGCTAATCATATATTTTTTGAATGCAGCTACTCCTTTTTATATGGAATCAAATCAGAATGACTTTAAGCATTGATGACAACAGACATATGGATATTATGAATATTATCAAAATTATCAGCAGCAAATTCAGGGTTAATTCTGAAGAATCAGAGTATGCTTACATTCTTCTTACTACGGCAGTGTTTAACTTATGGAAAGAAAGAAATCTGCGTGTGCATAATAAGGGCAGCAGAAGCAAAGAGCAAGTTTGGCTTACTATTAGTACAAACAGCAAGATTATGTTGCAAAAATCTAAAAAGTTTCAGAAAAGTCAAACCAGATATACTTCCCTTGCTGAAGACTGGAAGGCCAAAGCTGGTAGCAAGCACTTGGAAGCATTTCTTATAAATCCAAGAGATTTTCAGACAAACAATTATTATCTGAGAATGGAGGGTAGTATCAACCAGCACGAATTAAATGAAATTAATGAGGATAATAGCTCTTTCAAAGCCGCGTGCTACAGCAATGAACCACATCAAGCTACTGCCATGAAATCATCAGATCTAGGTCTCGTTGACGCTAGATTTAACAATTTTGAGGCCATCTGAGAATATAATGTGAGAACCAGAGCGTCTTTGGGTGATAATAGCAAAGCGCAGCAAGCTTCGTCGGATCTGGGTCGCGTTGACCATAGATCCAACTTTTTTCAGCATCTCAAAACAATCACAAAGGCTACTGAAGAATTAATTGTGGTAGAGGGATGAGAAATAGCTTTAATGAGGCTCTTTCGCACTAGGAAAGAGCTGAGAGCAGCGGGATGAACAGCGGCAGAGAATAGATTTTGGGCTGCCATTGTTTTGCTTTTTCTTTTTCTCTGGTTGATTGTGAAATGAGGTGCCGAGAGTGTCCGCGTTAGGGTTTATGTTGTGTTATTTGGTTCGGGTTTGTTTCTACCCGTGTCGTGTTTGCTTTGGGCCTGGTCCTTTTATCTTCATTCAGAAAAGAAAAAAAAAATAGTCACTAACCATTCCCAGAATTTAATATGCGGCCTTTTATTATTCTCACAGGTTGCCTTATTTACTAATGTGGTTTCATCTCTCCTATTCGTTCACTTCCTTTCCCATTCTTTGCTCTGTCGAAAAAAATATGATAAAAAAATATATTTAAGTTTATCTATTAAATAATAGTAAAGCAGAAGATTTTCTGCCTCTCTCCTTGCTTCTAGGAATTTTCTCTCTTCTCCTTAATTCTCTCTTTAGATATTTTATTTTCAAATTCTTTAATTTATCACTTTACGCTAATTTTACTAATTCTCTTTTATTATTTTACATTTTGGTACATGTATCCTAAAGTTTATACAATTATTTACATATAATTTATCAGCTACCTTCTAATATTTCATATTTAAGTCCGCACATTTAGGTTAATTAAATAATCCAAAATTTAAGCTATTTAGATAAATTCATTTAATATTTCTTATAAGTATCAAAGAATGACAATTTAAATATGTATAACACTTAAACAACTAAGCCATAATATTAATCTTTCATTCAACTATAAAGATATATAAATCACATAAACCAATAATAAAAAATTGTAGTTAATTTATTTTAATGAATTTATCATACATGTTATTGTAAATTCTACTTTAACTTCAAATACCTACTTTTAAAATTACCATAATTATTCACAAAATTTACCTCATTTTTCTTCTAATATTTTACTTTTCACCTATGTATCCATTAATTATGTGATCTAAATTTAAACTAATTAGATAAATCCAGCTAACTAATATTCGTTAATTCGTTTACTAATTTATGAAAATATTAATATGTACACCATATTCATATTAACAAAATTTTAAAAAAAATGATTAATGTAAAGATACTTAAGTTATATAACTTAAAGAACTTAAAGTGAATACATAAATAATAATAATAAATCATTTTTTCACGTTTCTCTCAATAAATTTATCATGAAATGCATTACAAAATTATATTTTTTGTACTCTGAATACCTACATTACAAATTTTCTATAATCATTTATAGCCTCGCCTCAATTCCTTTACAATATTTTACATTTAAGGTCATATATTGAAATCAATTACATAACTTCAAAACTATTTAAATAATTTCACTATGCAATTTTTCACTGATTTGTCAAATAAGTATGATCAATATGAATCATATTCATATTAACAAAAATGACGAAAAAATTCATTCAAATATATAAATACATCAATCACATAACATAAATTATATTCATAAATAATAATTACAAGTTTAAAGTTTTATTTATTTATATCAATATGTGTATCATGCATTACATTGTAAAACCATTTTTAACGTCAAAAACCTACATTTTGAATTTATCCAATTAGTTACAAAACATTTCACAATATCACCTACCATTGTATACTAAACTCGATATTTTCAAATTAATTATGTGATCTTGAATTTAAATTATTTAAATAAATTCAATTAATAAATTTTTGTTAATTCATCTAATAAATGCTAAGATATAACGGTTTCAATATGTATACCATATTCATATCAGGCGCAAATGTGATAAAATTAGTTTTTCATTTAAATACAAAGATATATAGGTCACCTAATATAAGTAATATGCATAAGCAATATTTCCATATTTAATATATTATTCATATATCTATATTTTTTATATTGTATTACATTGAAAAATTCTGTTTTTAGCTTCAAATGCGTACATCTTAACATTTTCACAATCATTTCCTAAACCGCCCTCAATTATTATTTATTATTTTATATTTAAATCTATGTATCCAAACTACTTACGAAATCTCAAATTTAAATAATTTCAATGAATAGTTAATCTATTCTTCTAATGAATCATAAAAATATATGTCAATTTTAACGCACACACACGCTCACATTATGTAAAATTGTAAGACTATTTTTTCTATTCAACTATAAAGATATATAAATCACATAACATAAATTATGTACATAAACATCATAACAAATTAATTTGTAAATAAGTTATAATTCCTTTATATTAAGAATTTATCATACATTATATTACAAAATTATGTTTTAGCTTCAATATATCCACATCGAAATTATACAATTTTTTACAAAATTCATCTCGATTCTTCCTATCGTTTATTTTCAAGTCCATGTATGTAAACTAATTACATAATTTTATATTTGATTTATTTAAAAAAATTCATTAAATAATATTTTTCAGTTCATTTAAAAAATTACTAACAAAACTGAATAAATTACTTATTATTATATATATGTGTGTGCGCACGTGCGCTATACAACATAAATTATACCCAAACATAATACAAGTTTTAATTTATAGTTCATTTATTTCACTAAATTTATCATACATTATATAACAAAGTTCCCATTTTAGCATTAAAGATATAATATTATATTTTACAATATTACCATGTGCAACGCACGGGTTACACACTAGTATATCTGAGTATTTGAACTAATCGTATCTCCGATCACCACGTTTCGCAAACCCACTCACCCTTTCCCTGACCGCCTCCGCCCTTTTTTCCATGCTGAATCACCACCAGCCCGTACACTCACCACAACCGTCCAGCCTTCAACCTATATGCCGGCCTTTCCCTCACGTGCGACATCACCCAGTTTCCCCATATCCACCAGAACCTGTTCCTTCTTCATTGTCGCTCACGCCTCAACCCCCTTTAGCCTAAACATTAACCCATAACAGCCACCGTGCCTTTTGCCATCCCCATAACCACTTTTTTCCCATCTGCATTGTACCTTCACCCTACCCGAACGTTCCTCCACCAGCCCATGTCGCCTCGTTCCCCACTGACAGCCGCTTCCACCCCTCTGCCTTTCACTTTGAACACAAACCCCCTATCCACATTACTTCCTCTTTCCCACCACTGCGCCCAGTTTTCCACACTCCACTGCCATGCCTCACGACAGCCAATTCCAGCCAAAGCAAGCCCTCTGGCCACCACATAGCAGCCCACACCCACTCAAGTAGCCGCACCGCCTCATGAACCCATAGCCGAAACTTTGTGAGCCTCTCCACCTACCGAGCATAGGATCCACAATCAGTGACGAGCAGCCTCCTTTTAAAAAAAAAGTATAATAATAAGATAAGTATAAATATATAAGTATACATACATACATACATGCATATATACATATATACACACACACACATATATATATGTCTATATATATATATATATATATATAAAAGCTAACTTTGATTTATTTTCATCGCATTCCAGTTTTAGATTTGTCGCTGTACGGTTTTGCATCCGAGTTGTCATGTCCGTATCCGTGTACATGCCCGTGTCCGCTTGCTTATTCTCGTTGTTTCTCCAGTTTCGAAAGATGAGCAATCACTCGCGATTAACATTCTTATGTTTTAGTAAATTTATATTCACATGAATGAGGATTGGGATATGTTGCTAAATTTAAATTGTTAATTATTTGATAATTGAATATGATATGATAATATTTGAAAATTGTTAACCTATGTGTAACATCCCGCCTTTTCGCACGCTTAAAACCGACACACATGTCGATTCAAACCATACGGAAGGGCGGATTGTTACGGGGTAAATAAGAAAAACAGAGAATAAATAAAAAAAATAGAATCTCACAGCGGAAGGATAAAATATAATAATAAAATATACAGTTTATAAAACTATTTACAAAACTTTTGATTCTTCTTTATATAATTTAATATCAGAGTTCACATACCAATAAATACCAATGCAGCGGAATACAGTGAGTAGTGGAACCATATAGTAATAATAATACTACAAATCTTCGTCTTCGTCCTCCAGAGCTAAAACTTCAAATCCTGAAACGCTCGGACTGACCCGAGCGAATTTGAAAAGACAAAAACACTCGAGTCAGAACTAAAAGATCTTATGTAAGTTAAATTTACAGAAATAAATATGAGTGCAGTAACTCAAGAGATGCTCGGGATTTACATCTCCTAAGGATCCGTTAAACTATTTACTATGTAGTATATTTCACTATTATAATAGTGTCTATTTGTAAAATAAACTTACTTTTAAATAGCGTTAAGACTTTACATTTTCCACCTTAACACGTAATAGTCCCAGTAGTCCATCCAATATCATAGTCCCTCCTGATCGAGAAGCCACCAGAGGATACCACACGGGCTACGGGAGAAATCCAAACTCGTATAAGGCACGATAGGGTAGGTGACACGGCACAACTAGGCAATGCCAGGGTAGATATACCAATTGCTATCCGGGCTGATGGTAACGCGCAGCGCGCAACTGCCGCCCACCTCGAACAAACTCCCCCAAAATCAAAAATAAAAGTGGCCACTGAATCAATCCAAAGTCAAAGTATAATATCGAAGAGGAGTGTCCGATCAGAGGAATGACCTCATTGGCCCGAGAATCGCTCCTGTTTTAGCCACCTTATGCCAACTCACGGGAGTCGGGTCCACGTATTTACCTTACAGGAAACGCCGCCACCAACCTACTTCATTCTGGAATCTCCACCGCGTACACGGTTAGTCAAAGTGGTTTTCGGTATCGACAGAGAGTATGTCCATATCCGATCCCGGTCTCTTTGCCAACCCATCGTTATTATAACACCGCAGTCATTTAAAAATAGTTTATACTTTAAAACCAGAATAAAATTTCCCATACGATATCAAATTAAAACCCAAAATAATATGATATCATTTTATCTCAAATATAATCCTTTTCCAAAATCATACTGGTTTAAAATTTAAAATATCTGGAAACCAAACATTTGAATTATACTTTCAAAATATAATATTTCGGAATTCATACTTTTAAAACCATAACTTCTAAAACTTTAATGGTTTGGATATTCAACGGTATATAAAATAAATGGTTTAACTTTAAGGTTACTTTGTAAAGAAAATAATTTCCATGGCTTTACAAATATATTTCTTTATTTAAAGTCTAAACCAAAATTTAAATACCACTTTCAAGTTCCAAAACCACTTCAATTTCTATATATATATATCTATATTCATTTGGAGTATTAATATTTCAAAACTAAAGTTGGATTTTATTCTTTCAACAAATTAAATGTTCTATTATTTAGTCTTGAATATTCACATAAAAATCCATAAATAAAACTCCAAATTCTAGTAATTAAATATTTTCTCAAATTTACTTTATACTAGAATATTAATTTTTAAATTTATTTAGGAAAAATTCAGTTTATAAATATCATATCTTTAAAATTTCCAAACTTAACATATATTATAAATTATCAATTCCATTTCTAAATTTTCATTCCATTTTTATTTAACGGATTTATACACAGTTTAAATTCAAAAATCTAACTTCCATATGTGTATATATCGAAGAATAATATTTTATAAAATATCAAAATTAAATTTTTATAAACCGTATCCCATCCAAACCATAGAAATCACTTTTAAAATAATTTATATATAGACCACGGTGCCTGTATAAAATTTTATATCCTATGGTCAAGTGATACGGATATTTATCATTTCAATCCGCAATTTTTAAAAATAAAATTTTGCGGTTGTATATCATTTCAAACCACAATCCCGAATAAAATGAAAAATGCATGATAACTTGCAGTTTAATGATATACAATAAAACATCCATTCATCGAAATCATCCATCATCCAAATCACAATCATCATCCAATAATAAATCAATATCAATATATATCTGATAATATATAACAGGTAATAACTGGCAGTTATATTCAAAATAAAATTTAACAACTATTAAACTAACAGTTTATATGCAAATAAATAACTATAACTGTCAATCTATATGCAGTAATAAAATTTAATGAACAGTTATATTAAATAAATGCGATTTAACAAATATGATGAATAAAACATGCCAAACAGTCATAAATAAATTTCTACTCATATCTAAAATAAATTTAACAAACATAAAAACTTTTAGAAGTTGTGAGTGGGTTAAAACACTCACCTTTGGAATTTAAATTGAATTTAAATTCAATTTAAACCCAAAAATTCGACGGTCTCCAAATCAGTCCAAACAAGCGTCAACAGATCCGAAATTAAATTACGATCCTAACGGAAAAAATTTCGTGAGAAACGGAGATCGTATGAAAAAGATATTCAATTTAAACGATTTGGAAACCAATCTAAAATAAAATAAACAAAACCTAATTGAAGCCACGTCAGCAAAACTTTTCCTCCAGACCGCATTTTCCCAGAACCACGCACGCACACGATCGTCCTCTCCAGCCTATGCTTCCCATCGTTGACTAGCGCCTTTGACCATCATTTACTCCTCGCCTCGACCACCTGAGAGCCGCCGACCACCATCCTTGTGCTCGCGACCTCGCCCTCCATCAAACCAACCAGGTCCAGCCGTCTCTAGTGAAGCCGCCGCCGCCTGATGAACCTAGGGTTCGAACCCTAATTGCAAAATCTACGACGATCTAGCCGTTAACCAACCATGAAACTCACATGGATGCGATCCCCTCAGCCCTCTCCACAAAACCCAGAAATCGTTTGACGGTCTGACGAAGTTTGTTACGGCGATGATGTAAGGCCGAAAATGATTTGAATTTTTTTCTGGACAAACGATAGCTCCAATCGAGAAACGGATATCACTACTGAATTACGCTCATCGAGAGCATTGACATATAATTTTTTTGGAATTTTTAGGAGCACTTTGAATTTTCATTTGAATTTTGAATTGAAGTAGATCTAGGTTTTGCAACCATTGAGGAAGAGAAAGAGATGAAGAAAAAATGAACGTACAGCCAAATGACAATAGAAAGGAGGCTAGGGTTTATCACAGCATATATATAGACAAATTATAGAAGGCTAGGTGGGCACGAGTTACGAACGTGCTAAGCGGTAGTTGGCCCAAAAAGCCCGTTCTGACCCCGGAACGAAATTTGTTAAACCCATATATCCAAATAGGTATTTGAAAATATTCTGAACGCGATGGAAATAGTTTCACGTCCAAATTTGATCGTATGAAGAAGTTATGATGAAAACAAAATTTCCAAATTGATTTCAAATTGATTTTAGTTAAATCGATTTCAAGGCGTTTCGCGTTCGTACGATCAAACGAAAAGTCTGATCGATACGAAACTTGAAACCCTACAATAATTCACTGATACGGATCCGATGAAACTGGTTTCGTCGAAATCCGAGTCCATGACAAAAATGGCTATTTTTATACTAATTAAATAAATTAAAAATTAGTCAATTAAATCAAATTTCCCATTTCTTTTTGATAATTGACGATTCTTATTATTATAAATTTTTCAATCACCTATACTAATTTAAACAAAATTTAACTTGTCGAATTTAAAATTTTAGAAATCCCCAAATTTCATTAATTTCACCAAATTATAAATTAAATTTCCAAAATTCTAATTAAGTTTACTTTCCATTATTATTGACAAATAGAAGAATCTATCATTGGATTCATATTTCAATATGTAAATATTTCAAATTTCATCTGAACTTATATTTACATAATTCCTAAATATTAAATCTCAAATATCACTTAAATTAACGTTAACATAATAATTATTTATTATTTATTGCAGTTGATTATCAGTTACAATTAATATACTAAATAAATGGTAAATCTTGAATACTGGTTATCCCTAACGTTTTATTTCCCATTTAATTGCAACAACGCAATTCCAAAAGTTTAACTCAATTAAATAGACAACTCTTTATATTCTAAATCAATTCCAATGGTTTAAAAGTTGCTAAATTTTTATTTCAGTAATCCCTTTAATTTGATTCAAAATTTGCAATTACCTATTGAATGCCCCAAAATTCCTATTAAATAAATCTAACAAAACTTTATCATCAATTAGATGAATTAAAGATTGCAATCAACTACTTGCGTTAATAATTTCCGTTTCACTTTAAAGTATCTAAATTAGCCAATTACAATACTTATTACCCAAATAACGTCAATTTCTTCCAAATAAAATTTACATAATTATTTTAAATATTGAATCCATTTAATTGCAATAAATTCAATTGATTGCAAATCAATTCCAAATAAATTTGATTTCTATCCAGTTACAACTTAATATCAAATCAGTTTTCACTTAACTAACAAAGTCATTATTACTTAGAATTTCATTACATTTGATATTTTCACATTTTCATTTTGGTTTCATTTCTTTTCCCACATAGTTTATTAAAAATGGGATTTTCCTTGGTTACAACTTATTTGGATCCAACATTCTTCATTTTCCAATTTATTCCACTTTAACTGCAAAAAATTTCACATTAAATTATAAATTAAAACTTTAACAAATCCGTTACTTGATTTAAAACCCTGCTATTCAATAAATGGACATTTAGGTGAAATTAACATTGACCTATATTTCATATCATAAATGCATACTTATTTCATATTATTTAGTTATATTTACCAACCATGTCCACAAATTTACTATTTATATACTTAATTAATTAATTACTAATTTAAGTAAGTTTATTATCGACAGCATTCATTAAAATTACTTATCTACACTTATTGCATTGGTTTATTCAACGGTCACTCTTATTTAGTCACTATCCATTTTACAACCAAATGTACAATCTCCACTATTGATTTTTATATTAATCAGTCCCATTCTAGTTAATATAATTATTAATATTCACAAATTCAACATTTATTGGTTTCTTATATTTAACTTATACTAAGTATGACAATTTACATTATTCAAATCTATTGCCATATAAATATTAAATTGTTACATTAAATTACAATTACTCTATCTAATTCCCACATTTATTCAAATAAAATCTTAAGACTTTTATTTCATTCTAAATTAAATTAGAAATCATATTAAATTAATTCATTTAATACCTTCGAATTTACCGGGTCGTTACACTCTCCCCCACTCAAAACTTTTCGTCCCCGAAAAGGAAAAGAAGGGAAAAGAAGAAATTTAAATACAATACATCTTATTCAAAATATTTAATTTATAAACAATAATTTACTAAATTTATTTCCTTAAATGGAATATACCAGTTCTATCATCATTATATCTTTATGTACTTAAATAAATAAGTTTGGATAACATTTTCAAATAATCTCTAAGTGGTTTCAATCACTAACAATCAAATCAATCCAACAACCATCCATTTCAACAAACAGCATACCCAACAAATATAAACAACCATATAATCAACAAACAAATAGTTGCTCGGGTTCAAAGCTTGAAATGGTCCGGAATGAAAAATAACTATCCAGTGCATCATTTACTCAACAGTCTTAGATGAGATCGAATAGATTATTTATTCATCCAACTACTTCAAATTTTCTTACCCGACCAACCATAAATCAAACAATAACAATTCAACCAACAAATCAATTAATTCATTATAATTTTTTTTCATACATTAGCTGTTTGATCTTTTCATTCATATAACAGTTTATCTTTTATTTTCACTTATTTTCATTTATATACCACATAAATTATCCTTTAAAAATTTACATTTATTTCTAACAACTTTTAACTTTTATTTCTTCATTCCGTGGTTGTTTTCTTTATTTCTACTTATTACTTTCAATTATTCATTTTCATTTATTCAGGTTATGTAAGTTTCCCCTTTATTTGTATTGCATTTAATGCACTGCTTAAATTTCAATCATTTAGTTGATGCTTACATTTCTATTTTATTTAATTACAGTATCCCTTTTTAATTACTCTTAAATTCTTAACCTTATAACTCCATTCTTATAAATAAAGGATTTTATTAATTTATTACCTAGGGTATACAGTCATTTATTTGTCACTTACTTCCTATTATATTAACTAGTAGCATGGAAATCATACTTAAGTTTATAACCCTACACATCAATCCTTATTTATTAAAGAATTTCATTTCATTTACTTAAGATTAAAATCACCTATTTAGAATTCTTACCTTTAATTTTAGTAAAATTTCAATCATAACTTAAGTTTATACCATTAAATTTTCATTTAATATAGCAAATTTATTGAATACTTCATTATTTCCAAAATTTCTACTTGTATAATATTCTATTCCAATCTCTTTTCTAACATTTCAACTTTTCATATTTGGTAAGTTATTTATGTTAAAGAAAATGCAAAAGAACTTATACAAGTTTTATCTCATCTTTTAATTAAATTTAATGTTCAACAATATTACTCTTTGTCTCATATGTTAAAAATTTCAAATTTCCCTTTATAACTTTGCATTAATTCTCTTACCTAAATTAAAGGTTTCAATTCATTAATTACTTACCCTTTATTTCACTAAAATAATTTAAACCATTAAGAAATGGAAATTTAAGAATTAAATACCGGGTCAAATTTCAAATTATTTTAAAAATAATAGATAAATAATTTCTTACAACTTTTATATCTCAATTATATTTAAAACAATTAAAATTTTAGATAATTTCAAAATAAATCTGCAGTAGAATTTACTACAGTGGCCTTTCCCCTTTGAAACTCGAAAATGAAAGTCGATGATGCGGCCGCCATCACCGAAATTATTTTCCAGCGACAGAGAGGAAAGTACAAAATTTATTTTCTCCAAAATCTTCTTTTAAACAATTCCTCCGGATTATACTAGATATTTATATAAGAAAATACTTATAAACCAAATCATTATATTTCATAAATCCTTTGAAAGCAGATTTTCAAAAATCCCGGACTTAAGTTCTAAATCTCCAATTTGATTTATTATAATTTCAACTTAGCTTCAATTATTCTAAATATTTTTATTGCCTAACACCCAATCTATAGCAACCAAATATATATATCTTTATGAAATATTTTTATATATAGAAAATATAATAGGCAAAGTTATTTCATTCACCTATATTAAAACAGATATTATGTCGGTCTGTCCTATTAAGTGTTTAGAAATCCCTATTGATGTCATAGCGTCCCATGCACCAACCAGAATTTATAAATACGAAACGAAATAGATTAACACAATATAAAAACCTTTTTATAACACTAACAAATACGCTCTCTCATATATATACACTCAGCGACTCTCATAGGGTATTACTACCCTATTAGTAAAGAGTCAAACCCCACAAAGCTAAGGTTTATCGCTAAACCTGGCTATGATACCAGATGTAACATCCCGCCTTTTCGCACGCTTAAAACCGACACACATGTCGATTCAAACCATACGGAAGGGCGGATTGTTATGGGGTAAATAAGAAAAACAGAGAAGAAATAAAGCAAAATAGAATCTCACAGCGGAAGGATAAAATATAATAATAAAATATACATTTTATAAAACTGTTTACAAAACTTTTGATTCTTCTTTATATAATTTAATATCAGAGTTCACATACCAATAAATACCAATGCAGCGGAATACAGTTAGTAGTGGAACCATATAGTAATAATAATACTACAAATCTTCGTCTTCGTCCTCCAGAGCTAAAACTTCAAATCCTGAAACGCTCGGACTGACCCGAGCGAAGTTGAAAAGACAAAAACACTCGAGTCAGAACTAAAAGATCTTATGTAAGTTAAATTTATAGAAATAAATATGAGTGCAGTAATTCAAGAGATGCTCGGGATTTACATCTCCTAAGGATCCGTTAAACTATTTACTATGTAGTATATTTCGCTATTATAATAGTGTCTATTTGTAAAATAAACTTACTTTTAAATAGCGTTAAGGCTTTACATTTTCCACCTTAACACGTAATAGTCCCAGTAGTCCATCCAATATCATAGTCCCTCCTGATCGGGAAGCCACCAGAGGATACCACACGGGCTACGGGAGAAATCTAAACTCGTACAAGGCACGATAGGGTAGGTGACACGGCACAACTAGGCAATGCCAGGGTAGATATACCAATTGCTATCCGGACTGATGGTAACGCGCAGCTGCCGCCCACCTCGAACAAACTCCCCCAAAATCAAAAATAAAAGTGGCCACTGAATCAATCCAAAGTCAAATTATAATATCGAAGAGGAGTGTCCGATCAGAGGAATGACCTCATTGGCCCGAGAATCGCTCCTGTTTTAGCCACCTTATGCCAACTCACGGGAGTCGGGTCCACGTATTTACCTTACAGGAAACGCCGCCACCAACCTACTTCATTCTGGAATCTCCACCGCGTACACGGTTAGTCAAAGTGGTTTTCGGTATCGACAGAGAGTATGTCCATATCCGATCCCGGTCTCTTTGCCAACCCGTCGTTATTATAACACCGCAGTCATTTAAAAATAGTTTATACTTTAAAACCAGAATAAAATTTCCCATACGATATCAAATTAAAACCCAAAATAATATGATATCATTTTATCTCAAATATAATCCTTTTCCAAAATCATACTGGTTTAAAATTTAAAATATCTGGAAACCAAACATTTGAATTATACTTTCAAAACATAATATTTCGGAATTCATACTTTTAAAACCATAACTTCTAAAACTTGAATGGTTTGGATATTCAACGGTATATAAAATAAATGGTTTAACTTTAAGGTTACTTTGTAAAGAAAATAATTTCCATGGCTTTACAAATATATTTCTTTATTTAAAGTCTAAACCAAAATTTAAATACCACTTTCAAGTTCCAAAACCACTTCAATTTCTATATATATATATCTATATTCATTTGGAGTATTAATATTTCAAAACTAAAGTTGGATTTTATTCTTTCAACAAATTAAATGTTCTATTATTTAGTCTTGAATATTCACATAAAAATCCATAAATAAAACTCCAAATTCTAGTAATTAAATATTTTCTCAAATTTATTTTATACTAGAATATTCATTTTTAAATTTATTTAGGAAAAATTCAGTTTATAAATATCATATCTTTAAAATTTCGAAACTTAACATATATTATAAATTATCAATTCCATTTCTAAATTTTCATTCCATTTTTATTTAACGGATTTATACACAGTTTAAATTCAAAAATTTAACTTCCATATGTGTATATATCGAAGAATAATATTTTATAAAATATCAAAATTAAATTTTTATAAACCGTATCCCATCCAAACCATAGAAATCACTTTTAAAATAATTTATATATAGACCACGGTGCCTGTATAAAATTTTATATCCCATGGTCAAGTGATACGGATATTTATCATTTCAATCCGCAATTTTTAAAAATAAAATTTTGCGGTTGTATATCATTTCAAACCACAATCCCGAATGAAATGAAAAATGCATAATAACTTGCAGTTTAATGATATACAATAAAACATCCATTCATCGAAATCATCCATCATCCAAATCACAATCATCATCCAATAATAAATCAATATCAATATATATCTGATAATATATAACAGGTAATAACTGGCAGTTATATTCAAAATAAAATTTAACAACTATTAAACTAACAGTGTATATACAAATAAATAACTATAACTGTCAATCTATATGCAGTAATAAAATTTAATGAATAGTTATATTAAATAAATGCGATTTAACAGATATGATGAATAAAACATGCCAAACAGTCATAAATAAATTTCTACTCATATCTAAAATAAATTTAACAAACATAAAAACTTTTAGAAGTTGTGAGTGGGTTAAAACACTCACCTTTGGAATTTAAATTGAATTTAAATTCAATTTAAACCCAAAAATTCGACGGCCTCCAAATCAGTCCAAACCAGCGTCAACAGATCTGAAATTAAATTACGATCCTAACGGAAAAAATTTCGTGAGAAACGGAGATCGTATGAAAAAGATATTCAATTTAAACGATTTGGAAACCAATCTAAAATAAAATAAACAAAACCTAATTGAAGCCATGTCAGCAAAACTTTTCCTCCAGACCGCATTTTCCCTGTACCACGCACGCACACGATCGTCCTCTCCAGCCTATGCTTCCCATCGTTGACCAGCGCCTTTGACCATCATTTACTCCTCACCTCGACCACCTGAGAGCCGCCGACCACCATCCTTGTGCTTGCGACCTCGCCCTCCATCAAACCAACCAGGTCTGGCCGTCTCTAGTGAAGCCGCCGCCGCCTGATGAACCTAGGGTTCGAACCCTAATTGCAAAATCTACGACGATCTAGCCGTTAACCAACCATGAAACTCACATGGATGCGATCCCCTTAGCCCTCTCCACAAAACCCAGAAATCGTTTGACGATCTGACGAAATTTGTTACGGCGATGATGTAAGGCCGAAAATGATTTGAATTTTTTTCTGGACAAACGATAGCTCCAATCGAAAAACGGATATCACTACTGAATTACGCTCATCGAGAGCATTGACATATAATTTTTTTGGAATTTTTAGGAGGACTTTGAATTTTCATTTGAATTTTGAATTGAAGTAGATCTAGGTTTTGCAACCATTGAGGAAGAGAAAGAGATGAAAAAAAATGAACGTACAGCCAAATGACAATAGAAAGGAGGCTAGGGTTTATCACAGCATATATATAGACAAATTGTAGAAGGCTAGGTGGGCACGAGTTACGAACGTGCTAAGCGGTAGTTGGCCCAAAAAGCTCGTTCTGACCCCGGAACGAAATTTGTTAAACCCATATTTCCAAATAGGTATTTTAAAATATTCTGAACGCGATGGAAAAAGTTTCACGTCCAAATTTGATCGTATGAAGAAGTTATGATGAAAATAAAATTTCCAAATTGATTTCAAATTGATTTTAGTTAAATCGATTTCAAGGCGTTTCGCGTTCGTACGATCAAACGAAAAGTATGATCGATACGAAACTTGAAACCCTACAATAATTCACTGATACGGATCCGATGAAACTGGTTTCGTCGAAATCCGAGTCCGTGATAAAAATGGCTATTTTTATACTAATTAAATAAATTAAAAATTAGTCAATTAAATCAAATTTCTTATTTCTTTTTGATAATTGACGATTCTTATTATTATAAATTTTTCAATCACCTATACTAATTTAAACAAAATTTAACTTGTCGAATTTAAAATTTTAGAAATCCCCAAATTTCATTAATTTCACCAAATTATAAATTAAATTTCCAAAATTCTAATTAAGTTTACTTTCCATTATTATTGTCAAATAGAAGAATCTATCATTGGATTCATATTTCAATATGTAAATATTTCAAATTTCATCTGAACTTATATTTACATAATTCCTAAATATTAAATCTCAAATATCACTTAAATTAACGTTAACGTAATAATTATTTATTATTTATTGCAGTTGATTATCAGTTACAATTAATATACTAAATAGATGGTAAATCTTGAATACTGGTTATCCTTAACGTTTTATTTTCCATTTAATTGCAACAACGCAATTCCAAAAGTTTAACTCAATTAAATAGACAACTCTTTATATTCTAAATCAATTGCAATGGTTTAAAAGTTGCTAAATTTTTATTTCAGTAATCCCTTTAATTCGATTCAAAATTTGCAATTACCTATTGAATGCCCCAAAATTCCTATTAAATAAATCTAACAAAACTTTATCATCAATTAGATGAATTAAATATTGCAATCAACTACTTGCGTTAATAATTTCCGTTTCACTTTAAAGTATCTAAATTAGCCAATTACAATACTTATTACCCAAATAACTTCAATTTCTTCCAAATAAAATTTACATAATTATTTTAAATATTGAATCCATTTAATTGCAATAAATTCAATTGATTGCAAATCAATTCCAAATAAATTTGATTCTATCCAGTTACAACTTAATATCAAATCAGTTTTCACTTAACTAACAAAGTCATTATTACTTAGAATTTCATTACATTTTATATTTTCACATTTTCATTTTGGTTTCATTTCTTTTCCCACATAGTTTATTAAAAATGGGATTTTCCTTGGTTACAACTTATTTGGATCCAACATTCTTCATTTTCCAATTTATTCTACTTTAACTGCAAAAAATTTCACATTAAATTATAAATTAAAACTTTAACAAATCCGTTACTTGATTTAAAACCCTACTATTCAATAAATGGACATTTAGGTGAAATTAACATTGACCTATATTTCATATCATAAATGCATACTTATTTCATATTATTTAGTTATATTTACCAACCATGTCCACAAATTTACTATTTATATACTTAATTAATTTATTACTAATTTAAGTAAGTTTATTATCGACAGCATTCATTAAAATTACTTATCTACACTTATTGCATTGGTTTATTCAACGGTCACTCTTATTTAGTCACTATCCATTTTACAACCAAATGTACAATCTCCACTATTGATTTTTATATTAATGAGTCCCATTCTAGTTAATATAATTATTAATATTCACAAATTCAACATTTATTGGTTTCTTATATTTAACTTATACTAAGTATGACAATTTACATTATTCAAATCTATTGCCATATAAATATTAAATTGTTACATTAAATTACAATTACTATATCTAATTCCCACATTTATTCAAATAAAATCTTAAGACTTTTATTTCATTCTAAATTAGATTAGAAATCATATTAAATTAATTCATTTAATACCTTCGAATTTACCGGGTCGTTACACTATGTGAATTGGCATTTGACACCATAACTTGTTGAATATATATATATATATATATATATTTGAATTGTGAACTATTATATATGCTTGTCGTTGATACGTATAGCATTTATATTATTTTATTTGTTCGCACATTACAAGCTCCCTAATAGTTAGGAATTCACTATTGGTTGAAATGATACATACCCAAACGGTCTTGTAGATTAGAGAAAATCATTATGGGTTGAAATGATAAACCCAAGAGATTTTATTGAATTTTGAATTTTGGGATTGCGGGTTGAAATGATATACCTCCGTAAATACTAAATTATAGCGAATTGAAATGATAAATATCTGTATCATTTGACCATAGGATAGAAAAATATATATGGACATCGTTGGTCTATTTTTTGAAAAATAATTTCCAAGGTTTGAAAGGAAATATATAGGTTTTAATAAATAGTGATTTAAAAAATATATATATAATGTATAAATTTTATTTTTATATACGAGTAAAAATTTAGATTTTTAAAATTATATATTTAGAAATTTTAAATTTATAGTTTAGTATTGAAAATATAAATTTTAAGATTTTACTTTTATTTTATAATTTTTAAATATATAAAATAAGATTTAATATAATTAGTGTATATATATATATATTATGTTTAAGTATTTATTTAAAACTATATTAATGTTTTAAACTAGATTTTGGAATAACTTTAATAACTAGAGGTTGGAAAGGTAAACTAAAGTTGACTTGAATATTATTTATTTAAGAATTGAATTTAAATAAAATCGATTTGAAACCTATAAAATTTGAGATTTTTAAGGTATGATTTTTTATAACTTGATAATTTGATTATGATTAAGATCATTAAATGAATATCTTAAAATTTAAATAAAATCAAATATTTAGTTTTGACTTAAATTTGTAATTTGAGATTTTATTTTAATGCTTATAAAAAGTGATTAAGTGAATATTTTAGAATTAAATATAATTGAAGTTAGATATTTAGTTATTGATTTTATTTATATTTCTAATTTGAGATTTCACTTAAATGTTATTAAAAATGATTAAGTGAATATTTTTCAAATTTAAATAAAATTAAAGTTGAATTTTAAAATATAAATGAGATTTATCAAATTGAGTTATTGTAAATTGTTTGAATATTTAAACTTTCAAATCTATTGAAATTGGAGGTGGTTTTAAATTTGTAATTCAAACGTAGATTTGAATTAGATATAAATAAAATGGTTTAATGAGAATTTGAATCGAACATTTCACCTTTTCAATTGAAATTGTTAACTGAAACTGATTTAAATTGAATTGTGGAATTAAAGATTGATTTGAATTACTTTGTGAAGTTGGAAGAAACAATTATAATTTGAAATTATTTTTAATATGTATAAACTATTTTAAATATATAAACTATTTTAATCTATTAGCTATTTTAAATATAAACTATTTTTAAGTTATGACTATTTCTATATATATATAAACTATTTTCAATATTTAAACTGTTGTGATTTAGATTAATGGATTTAATGAAAATAATTTGATATGATGGTTTAAACTACTTTGTGATTATAATTTAAAATGAATATGATTTTGAAAGTGATATGATTTCGAAACTGATATGATTTTGAAATGAATATGATATTTTGATATGAAATATAAAATGATACGGTGTGTTGGTTGTTAAAGAGACCGGTATCGGATATTGTTATACTTTCTACCAATACCGAAAACCACTTTAACAACCGTGTACGTGGAGGAGAATCCAGAATGAAGTAGGATGGTTTAGTGACGTTTGTATGAGGTAGTAACGCTGCCATGATTCCCGCGAGTCTACTTGATTGGCTAAAACAGGAGCTATACTGGGCCAAGTGGGATCACTCCCCCTATCGGGCACATTTCTTCGTACCATTCTATTACTTTGTGATTCGATTGGATGCACATTTGATTTGAGAGTGTGTCTCGAGGTGAGAGGTAGTAGTTGCGATGCATTACTACCAGTTCGGAAGTGCAAACAGTAGAATCTTACCCGGACGTTGCGTCGTGTGCCTTGTCACATGCCTTATCGCACCTTTTATCAGTTTGTTTTGTACCGTACCTATGGAGTGCTCCCTGAGTAAACCACCAATTTGGTGGAGCTTACTGTATTTGTATAGACTATGGGAATATATAAAATGTGTTAATGAGGATATGGGTAACGCCTTAACACTATTGTAATAATTTACTTTACTATAGACATTATTTATATAGCGTATTGCACTATGCATATAAATAGTTTAACGGGTCCTTAAAGAATGGGAATCCCAAACATCCTTTAAGTTTTATTGCATTTCACTTGGATATTTCACTTGAGTTGATTTACTTGCATAAAAATGCTAATCCTGACTTGATTGTTTTGTGTTTTTGTTTTATGCTCAGGTCAGACTGAGTATCACGACATTTGAGACTCACCTTTGGAGCTTGGAGTTTTGCTTAAAGATCTTTTATCTATTCAGTTTTCAGTTATTCCAGCTATTTCCAGATGTTTATGTTCAGACTTATCACCTGCTTATTTATTCGAGACTACTTTATATTTAAGATTTTTGTTGTATCTTGTTTTAGACTCTGATGTTGTAGTAGCTTCATGAACTACTATTTACCTATTCTGCTGCTTATTGTTATATTACTCTGTGTCTATGATTCGATGATTGATTTAGTTACTGTATATACTACGTTTTTTCAAATATAAACTAACAATATGTTGTTTTGAGAAATTCAAATCTGACATATGTGGATGATTGTCGATTTGAATAGTTGGAAATGCCAAGACGTTACACGAATGGTTTTCTTCTATGTATTAACAAGTAATTGTTACACACAAGGCTGTATTTGATAAATTCATACATTTAAATTTAAATTAAATTCAAACACCGTTTTAAACAATTTAAATTAAATATAATTTTATTTAAAACTTTATTACATTATATCTAATATACCTTTAGACTTCATAGGTGCAATAAATCTCAATAGAAAAATATTTTAAAATCTGTCTATTTCATCCACTTCCAACTGGTTCGGTTTCAATATATCCAACTTCCGTCAAGAGTAACTCCAGTAAGAAGAAAATAATGATATCATGTCTTTATTTACATTCCAAAATCATAAATGCTAGAGTCAAGCAATAACAACACGAAGATACAAATAAAAGGTATAATTTATGGCTAGACGTATAAACTTGTTTAAATAACAATAGTAAAAATCTGATGCTCTGCTTTTAAGGAATTTGAAAGTGTAGGCAATAGACCTATACTATGATTTCTTATTGGCTAACTAATTTGTTATGAAAACGTCACATAGACATATGTGGTAACACACTACAGTTTATTTAGTTTTATAATTTAGATATACGTGATATAAATATATTTTTATCACTTACTGTAAGTAAAAATTGATATTTCTAAATGTGTACAAAAAATCAATAACATTTCTCCCACCGTTAGTCCCTGTGCAGATAACACAAAAAAATGATGGAGCATGAAAATAGATTGTGCATCTAAATAATAGCCACGCACTGTATGTCCTATTTCTGCAATAATTGATACATGTGTCAATTGCAAGCGGAGATGATTTATGTATGCATCTCGGAAGTGGCACATTGGAATAAATATTGATTTTCATCGGTAATGCAAAATGCAATGATACCTTGTTTCTACTCTGAGCAAATGATTTAATATAGAATTTAAATTTAGCATAATACATAATTTAAATTTAGCATACACCACCTTAATTAAATCCTCAGTTTTCACAGTATTCCTTTCCTTTCAAAATAACATTTAACTAGGCCACACGCAAGCCCAATATCTTTCCTGCTGATAAATGCAATCACGTCCACAACTTCAAACCGAAATACCCAACCCTTGAAAGAAAAACTCTATACCTAATTCGACCTTTCATCCTTCAACAAAAGAAAACTAACCCTAATTTTGTCGCTTAATTTTGCTCTCAACCCACTCTACAGGCACATAACCAATTCAATTTCTGTTCTTTAGCTTTTTTTCCGTTTGTATCCAGATTTGTTAACATGTAGAAATTTTTAGGTTAATGGTGATTTTGTATGTTCTTTTGCTTAATTTTGTCGCTTAATTTTGCGCCAACCCTCGTTTCTTTTCAAGGATAGTTTCTTAATGATCTGTCGGTTAATTTTATGTTTTTCACTTATTTTACTTTAGGTAAATATTGGATGTAGAGTTGACTAATAATCATTTTAGATGCTTATAATCTTTACATCACTTGATTTTTGAGGCAGTATGTTTTCTTTTCAACGTGCATACGTAGCTGCCAACTTTTTTTTTCTTTCCTTTTTCATTTTTCAAAGTGAATGGAACGATGTGAGATTTGTGGTTTGATGTCTTGTATCAAGGGTGATAGTTGATTTTATATAAGCCGTCTAGTGGTTTTTCTAGAAGGGAGTTTGTTTTGCTTTTCCTTTATAGTGGTTCAGTGGGAATGTGATGGCTTTTCAAGTTTCAATTTTTGAACAGTGGTTGTTACTAGAAAAAGGAAGATTCTTTTATTTCCTATTTTCAAGCTTATTAACTGTTTGAAAATAGCCTCCCTTTTGTCACTGTCCTCTTGCCTAAAACTCAGTTGCAGTATATCCATCAATCCTTCTTGTTTGGTTGCAAACTGTTTGATTGGAAGATGATTATTTTGCTTTGTATTTCCAAACACATATATTAAGCTATCTAGTAATCCAAAAAGTGAACCGTGGTATTCTTCTACCGAAAAATATCTAGTAATGAAAAATATGTTGCACTGCTTAGCATGTTGTTCTCAGACTTGCATAACCTTTTCCATTTTCCCGGTCAAACTATTATTTGATGCAATCAATGCGAATGACTTTCAAGTCTTTTGCACTTTATTATTTTCAGCTTCTGTTATTTATAGCAGAACTTTAGCTATTTTGAACTCTACCAGTTACGTTCATTTATTTATGCCTAGCAGGCCGGCTTCTATTCTTCTTCTATTGCTTAAGTTCAATTTTGATCGTATTGTACTTTTATTTCGCAATTAGTGTGTAACCCGTGCGTTGTACACGGTAATGTTATAAAAGAAATTGTCAAATATACATAGTTAAATAGTCAACGTACAATGTAATATGCTACGTTAAACATATATTTTTTGATTTTAGCATGTTAAAATGTTATTCATAGTAAAATATATTCAAAATTTATTTTCGAATAGTTGAAAATAATCATATATTCATTATTTTCACATTCTAACTATTTAAAATGAAAGATTTTGTTTCAAATTAGTTTTACGATAATATATCTAAAGTTTAAGGAAATTATACGTTAAACATATTATTTTGTTGATTTTTACGTTTAAAAAATGTATGTATGTGTGTGTGTGTATATATATATACACTATTGTTATTTTCAAAATTTTATATTTCAAAATATTTTATGTAATTTTAAAATAAGTGTAATTTATATTTTGAAATTAAGAAATTATACGTTAAATATGACCGATATACCGATGCATGTGAAATAATTTTTAGTGTTTATATATACGATAAATTTCAAAGAAAAATATAGATGTAATATGTTCATTTTTGAAGTAATATTTAGTAAATTCATGATCCTGTGTGTTTTCATGCGCATGCGCACCCGCACATGCGCGTGATGATGAGTTTTAGATGTCAAATTGCATATCTGTATTGGTAAGAATTTTAAGTGTAACATGAGATATTAAGGGAAAAACTATTTTTTTTAATTTACTAAAATTTCGGATAATTATAATAATAAAGTAGTAGAATGTATCTCATACATTGCACACGCTAATTTTCTAAAAACATGGTACTCATACTTTAAATGTTGTTAAAATAAAATTTTGTTATGCAATGTTCGATATATCAATCATAAATTAAACGTTTTATTATTGTTTATGCCTATAATTTTTGTTAAGTGATTCAGATATTTTTATATTTGAAAGAAATATCTACCATGTGTTACTACTAATGCGGTATATAAATTGAAATTGTCATTTTGTTTATAAATTATCAAAGAATATAATTAGTATTAATTACTTGAATTTATTTATATAGTATAGATTTATAGTGTTTGGTTAATTTAAATACATAGATTAAAATGTAAAATAATAAAAGAAAATCGATGAAAACTTCGTAAATGACTGTAGAAATTATAAATCTCGGTATATATGGATATAAAATCATGGAAAAATTTAACATAATATTTTGGATAACTATAAAATGATAATTTACATGGATTCAAAAAAAACGAAGAGAATTAATGAGTAGGGGTGAAAATTTTATAGTTATTGTGATGATTTGTGATCTTTAAACTTCAACCATTTAAATATTAATTTATTAAAATAAATAATTACACATTAAAGTTGTTCGTATTGTTTTTTATGTGATCCATATTTATACTGTTTTGTTACAATGAGCATGATATTTTATTGGCATGGTTATCTATATTATTTATTAGACAAATTAATAAATAATGGTTAATTATTATTTTTTAAATAATTTATAATGAAATTATTTAATTAATTTAAATATTCAGACTTAAATGTAAATTATACATGAAGATTGAGGATTTTGAAAATAACAGGAAATTATTGTCAAGGACAAAATTTCACAGCTTTTTAGCCTCAAGGACAGACCTTCAATATTTTATCCTGAAGGACAACTTTCTGTAGGTATCAGTTTTTAGTTATGATAGCAGTTTTTAGGTATCAGTTTGTAGTTATCGGTAGCAGTTTTTAAGTATCAGTTTTTAGCTAGGTATCAGTTTTGTTGTCCTTATGAATAATTTTGAAAAACGTTTGTCCTTCTGAATAATTTTTAGAAGAATGTTTGTCCTTATGGTAAAAATATTGAGGTCGTGTCCTTGAGGCAAAAAATATAGAAATTTTTGTCCTTTAAATTAATTCTCCCTTGAAAATAATTGTAGAAAGCAGAAAGTGTAGATTTATGAATGTAAAACAATAGTGTAAAATTAATAAAATCTTATAAACAATTCAAAACTAATGCATTGTATTAGGTATTTAAAATAAAATTTAAACAAGTATCTAGAGAAAATTAAGGAGAGGTGAGAGAAATGCTAGAATTAATGTGAGAGCGAGAATTTCTTCTGCTTTACTATTATTTAATAGATTCATTTGTAGTTTCATGATAAATATGAGCTTTAAATATATAGGCTGCCTGTTGTTGTGGGTCTTCATATCTTAATATTCTTGCCATGCCACTATATGCGTTTGCACTGATGTGTGCACGCATGTCTACCTTACTTTATACCTGATGGCTTATATCTTCATGCGTAAGCACTGTCCATGTGTGTGTGTGTGTGTGTATTATAGGCGCACACACACTGAAGCTTCTCTAATTTTAGTTATAAATTTGTGTACCAGACTTGTACCTAGGCACCTAAGTAATGCAGCTTATATACCTAGTTGTTACTTCGATAAATATATATATTTATATATTTTTGTAAAAGATATAAATATAATAGTAATTTAAAGCTTTATTATGTTTTAAAGTGAACTTAGAAAGAGCAGTAGACAAGGCAATTATGAAGTATTTAATGAGTAAATCTGTACATTGATTTGGATGTACAGGAGTCTACATCTGCTTTTGCTACCCGTCATGCCTGGACCATTGAGATTTTTGTATGCGTATATATACATATATGTGTTTATTTATGTTCCTTGATCTCTGTTATTTTGTTTTTCCTTGTCATTCTTCTTTTGAGGAACTGATTTAGGATGGTAATCTTCTACATATCCTTTTAATGCTGCATTAGTTTTACCATTGATTTGATTTGCACTCTAATATTTATAAGTTGTGTATGTATATCTTCTAACATCTATTTTCATGTAGGTTTCTTATGGACTCTAGTGGATCAAGTGTAGGGAATGAATTAGGACAAACACAATCCAATTCACAAAGTCAGACCGAGATTCATCATAGAAAACCTTTAAGGCAACCTAAGTCGATAGTATGGGATCACATGACAAAGATTGTCAGAAAGAAAGATGATGGAGAAATGGAGACAATTGCACCATGCAAGTATTGCAAAATGGAGTGTCCAGCTGAGTCGAAGCAAGGGACAACTGGTTTACGGTATCATATTTTCTATTTATGTCCAGAATCTCTTATATATAAGAAAAAAGACATAGACAAGGATCGACCTCAAGAATGATTGGGTGGACCTTTGGTTTCACCTTCTTTTAATCAAAATAGATGTATGTTAGCACTGGCTAAATTCGTTGTTAAAAATGAGGTATCATTTAGGATGATAGGAAGCGAAGGTTTAGAGAATTATTTGTTGAACTTCAACCCAGATTCGTTGAACCTGATAGGAAGAAATGTGCGTTGGCTAATTGAGATTTATTTACAATAAAAAAAATTAAAATAAAAAGTGTGATAGGGGATCACAGGGTTAGTATTACCACCGATACATGGACTTCAATTCAAAATATTAACTACATAGTAATTACTGCACATTTTATGGATAACGACTGGAAATTACACAAAAGAACTGTAGGTTTTACAAAAATCAATATTCATAAAGGTGATGAAATTGAAAATTTATTAGAGAATTGTTTGAATGAATGGGGAATAGATAAAAAATTTACCATCAACGTTGACAACGCTAGTGCTAATGATACTGCAATTGGTTATATAAAGAGAAGATTAGAATATTCTAATTCTTTATTGCTTAATGGGAAATATTTACATTTGAGATGTATTTGTCATGTCTTGAACTTAATAGTTAAGGATGGACCAAAATTTTATTATGAAGCCGTCGAAGGCAATAGAAATTTAATCAAGTACATTCACTCATCTCCTTCTAAACTAGACAAATTTAGATATTACTCCAACTTGATAAAAAAGGATAAAATGGCTATCGTTCCACTTGATTGTCCTACAAAATGGAATGCAACATTTAAAATGTTTGATGTTGCTTACAAGTTCAGAAAAGTGTTTGATAGGATGTGTATAGAAGATGAATCAATTAAAGCTTACTTTAATGAGATGGTCAAAGATAAAAAGAAAAATTTAGTAAAAAGAACGGGACCTCTGAAATAAGAGGATTGGGAAAGGGGCTGTATTTTAATTGAGTTCTTGAATGGATTTTATGAAACTACAATGAATCTTAGTGCAAGTAAGAATGTCACTTCTTCGTTAATTTTTGATGAGGTTATATTTGATTCAAGAAATGATTGAATAAGCTAGTGATAATATTCTTGATTCTAATTTTCAAATCTGGCAAAATTGATGAAGGATAAGTTTGACAAATAAGGGGGTAGCATCGAAGTAATTATAAAATTTCTTTCATAGCGCATAGTTTGGATCCAATGTATAAATTTCAATCTTTGAAGATCAGTTTTCTTGATATAGGTTGGAGTTATGGTAAAATAAATAAGTTTCTCAATGTTATAAAACATGCTTTAAATGAGTTATACGATGAATATATGAAGAGCATGAATATACCCAATATAATTGGATCTAATTTGGCGGTAAGAATTGAAGAGGTCGATGAACAAATTGATGATAACGTTAATAGTGAAAAGTTAAAATGACGTCAACAAACTAGAAGAGAAGAACAATCGCTTTAGATAACTAATGAGGCTGATCGATATTTAAATGATCCATTTGAAAATCTTATGAGTAGAGATTTTAATTTGTTAGATTGGTGGAAAGGCAACCAAACAAAATATTCAATACTTTCCAAAATAGCTAAAGATATTCTAGCAATTCCTAGTTCAACCATTTCTAGCGAAAGTGCATTTAGTCTTGGTCGAAGAGTCATTAATCCTCATAAGGCTTCATTGGCTCCTAGAATGGTTGAAGCATTAGTATGTCTTAGTGATTGGTTGAAAGCGGAGAACTTTAATTTTCATCAAGTGTAGGTTGAAGAAGATATTGAATTATCCATGATACAGAGGCGGTATGTGAAGGTAAATAATTTTCAGTTGGTAGTGATCTGTTAATAGCTAGAATCTGTTAACATGATTCAACTATGTGGAAGAAAACTCTTGCTTGAGTTTTTAATTTCTATCACAATTACACTATTGTTTATGAGTAGTTTCTGGTAGTCTGCTGTGAAATATCAAAAGTTGAATATAATGTGTATATAGATTAGCTCTGAATACACATTAACACAGATTTAATATTGTCAAGTGGTTTGTCAAAAAATAATCTTGAAAAGCTGAACCTAATTTATAAAACTTAACCGATCTTTACAAAATTAATGCTAGGATGTAAATGCTAATTAATATTTTGTATAGGGACTTCTTCTTTGTCCTTGGAAGCATTGTCATCATCACAACAAAATGAAGCAGAATGAAAATTGATTTCATTTATTATCTCCCATTTATGCCAAATAAGGTAATATAATCTGTCACGCTTTCATTCAATGTTCGGCCGTCGGGTCAATATTTTGTTTTTATCATATAATCTGGACTCGTTTTTTCTATTTTGCAAGTTAAAGTAAATAACCTTTACATCAATCTACTCCTCCACAAATTGACTACAATCTCTACTCTTCAACAAGTCAAAATATTCCCAATAATATTCATATTCATATTTTTGTGTTTTCTTTGGAAAGTGTTCGGAACATTTTAATTTTAAGTACCATTACAGAATAAATGAAATATCTTTCAATTTAACTGAACAACAGAATAGAGTTTAACAAAATTAATCACTTTATTTGGATCAATTTAACCACTCTTTACCAGTGGGATCAAGAGCATTCTTTGTAGTGTACACGATCAGAGAAGTTAAAATTTTCATTAATTTAAACTATACATAAAATATACCAAATAGGAGTTAATTACACTACCCATCCAACTAATTAATACAAACCACTAATAAAATTTTCCTTGTTATATAAAAAATGACACCATTACTGGAATGTTTGGTTATATTTTTTTCAAAGTGGTTGTAGCTTAAGTGCTTTAGCATAATAACTAAATTGGTTTGAATGATGAACCGAACAAATACTAAATGATGCTGGATTTCATGAGGTTATTGCTGAAGATCGAACCAAACAGGTTATACTTAACTCCTTTATATCTCACTGTCACCATATAATTGTAATTTAGTGTGCATTGCTGATCTTCTTAACTATTATTTTAGTTTTTGGAAGTTTTGATTATCAATACCAGTATTGGTCATCAGAGCATCAAGCAATTGGGATACGTCTGCTATATCTATTTCATTAAGAAGCTCCTAAACAAAGAATGACTTATCACATGTAGTTCTATTTCGTTTTCTATTAATTACGATTGTTTACAGTGAATGTTTTGTATTGGACTGTATGTCATATCTTAATATTCGGCAGCAATATTCTATATTGGACTTATTCATGAATGATTCCTTAAAATGAATTTTCTTTACATTTGAAGTTTGTAGCAGCAGTAACATTGCATATTCCGATGTAGCAGCAGTAATCTACAATTAGTCTGCTATATTAGTGTGAATTTATGGTTACCTTATTTAGTTTCCATCAACTTTGATTCAAAATATTTTGGACCTGCAAATATATATTTCATGGGTTGTCAAATCCTACTCATCTTCCACAACCATCCTAACACAGCCTGTCATATTTCTTTACCGGAAAAAGTCGATTTTCCATCTTCCATTCCGCTTTTTCCAATTCCTGTAATTACCGATTATAGGAAGTCCAAAGTTCACGAAACGGAAACTAGAACAAATATCATATTTCCATCAATACTTGGAAGAAACAAAAAATCCTCGGTTGGTACAAAAAGTTTCTGAACCCACCCCTTGTTAAGATTGTTAGATGCAGCCATAAATTTCCTAGAATGAACATTTTTCCTCCATCGGTGTTTCTTATGCCTTGGACTGTAGCCATTTTCCTATTTCATAGATCAGAAGCATGCTTTAGATGTTAAGATATAAGCTAAAAGGTGGAACCCAGTGCATAAGGCTCTCATACGATAGCGGGCTCTAGGGAGGTCAATAATGTACGCAGCCGTTCTCTCGCACTACGAAGAGGCTATTTCCGGACTCGAATCTCTATGCCCAGATCACCATGCGGTATAAGCTAAAATCAAAATATATTATCTTGTTAAGTAGGAAAATGCCATCGAGTTGGAGAAGGAATCAAGGTTTAAAATTCCATTTTTCGTTTCAGTTCCAGTCATTGGTAATTTCAAAAATTTCGGCACCATTTCGAAAATTCTAGGAATTTCGTTTTAACTCCATTTTCCATATTCCGATATTATTTTACATACAAATAGCTAAATACACTAATAAATGTCCATACTAACTCAGATTATGGTACATTCTTTGAACTATGTATACATACATTGTTTGATAAAAAAATATAAGAACATTCATTCAAATTATTTTACAAAATTTGTTGATTCAAATTAATTCAATCATGTAATTATTTTTACAATTTAATCTACATAAATTACCATTAACTCAAAACAAATCCAAGTGCCCAGCCCAAAAGCTGTGGTGGGCATGAAAGAAGCTGCTATATCAAACACTTTTGTGCCAAGTCCACTTATTTCAATCGCGTTTCTCTCTTCATCTTCCATAACCCTAAATTTAAAAAATAAAATCTTGATATTGACAAAACATAAAATTCCACTCGCTGCATATCGCTTCTTTCTCATTTCCTCTCGCTCTACGATTTCTTCTTGTTCATCTATATATTTGCTCGATGTCTGCATCTTGTTCGATAAACGAAGGTGAATATTTCTTCTTCTTTTGTCAATTCCAACGATTTATGTTTATTTATTTTAATTTTCATTTATATTGGTGGATTAGAGTTGATTTCTTTTCCTTTTTCTTTTTTATATTTAACCCATTTCCTTGTTGCAAACATCTTGAATCCAAAAATTTATTAATTTCCATCCCGATCATTGTCGAAACCAGATCGAAATGACCAAAATTTCATCATGTCGTACGAAATCTCAAACCATAGAAGGAATACATTGAGTATTGATAACAAAAACTAAAATAAATCAAATATAAAAAGAAAATAAAATTAAAATAAATCATAGTAATGACATAGGGTATATTCATAAGGATTATAGTCCTTTTTATACTTGTCAATTCAGGTAGTGTATGTCAAAAAAAATCAAGCTTATTGGGAAATCGAAGGAACAACACATACTAAAATCCTACATCATATTCCTTTCGATCATTCTAGTGTGTAGTACATTTGTAAAACTCGATGACTAGTCCAGATAATTATATGCAAGATTTAACTGAATAGAATAAACGAAATCAAGGATGTTACCTTGGTTGAGATTAAAGATGAATTTGCAACTATATTGTAGGAAAATAAGAATAGGAGAAGCAAATAAAAGCTACTTCCCAAAATAAATCCCTACTTAAGATTGCAAAAATTCCAAGGAGGCCTTGAAGTTTTTTGAAACCCTAATTTTATGTATGTAATATTTGAATAATAAAGGAAGAAGAGGGTAGTAATGCTTAGGACATCTCCAATAGCTTTAGGCTAAATATTCAATGTCCAGAATATTCAACCTTGAAGCAGGCCTAGAACTTCAATAGTCAGGTGCTCATTTAATGGGCACCTAACATTAAATAATTAAAAATTATGTGTGTTGGCAGTAAATATGTGTAAATTATACGATGTTTTCATTTAATTGGCGCATGTGCTCTGGTGTCCGTTAAATGGGCGCCAAGGATCGGATGCCTATTAAATGGGTGTCCAACCCCAATTTCGTTTTCTGAAACTCAAACTGAATATTACCCTTAATATTCAGTCTGAACTTCGCTATTGGAGGGTGTAAACTGAATAATACAAGTTGGACCTTGCCATTGAAGATTTTCTTAGGGTTTGTTCAGATTTGAGAGGGAGCAAATGTAACACGTGAAGTAAGTTGGTTCAAATTTGCATTAGGTTTGAAGTTGGAAACATTTGAGTTAATGGGGATTCGATAAACAAATTTGAACTTTCTATAAAAAAATGAATACGAAGAGTCACCATTTAAATTTTGTTAAATATATAATAGATTGTCTTAAATTTAAAACATTACATATAATTATTATATACGAAAACATATATATATATATATATATATATATATATATATATTGCTTTAACTCAAATTCACAAAATGGACTATTTACGAAAACATATATATGTTTATTACTTTAACTCAAATTCATAAAATAGACTTTTGTGTAAAACTGCTTACTTCAAACTCTTCCTTGATTGAAACTAGATTTCAAGACAAATAAATTGGTCAAATTTAATTTCAATACATGTGCTTTCATATATCTATACATTTATTATCTATATAATTTTAAATCAAAACCTTGGACAACAAATACATATGTAAATGGAAAATGGGTTATTGCATTGTAAATCCTAGCATCTAAATACAGTCACATTAACCATGATCACTTCTTTTTTATAGCACGTGCACTTTACACAAACAAGTATATTTGATTCACCTATAAACTAAACCCAATAATAATAATAATAATAATAATAATAATAATAATAATAATAATAATTGACGAATAAAATAAACTAAAGATTTTACTTGAAATATTTTAGATAGGATCTAAAATCCATTTAGACTTTATATATGCAATAAAAAATATAAACTGGATTATTTTAATTCACTTATTGAACCCAGTTCCGACTGACGTAGTTCCTTCACATATCTCCTGAATGGTAAGTCCAAAAAGCTATTATGGCTACTCGATGGAAAGAGAAACCATCGTATCTTTCCAATTAAAGTAGGCTTGATCCCTAATTCGACCTCATGTCAAAAGTTATTGACCTTATAAGTTTTCGAGGTCAAATCGTCTAATAACTACTCAACATCTCCTAAGGTTATAGCGTCATGCGATCCAATATTGATTTAATAATAATATTTTTCGATCTACCAATATGTAAATATAGGTCTTTACGCTCTCCCCCTTTAAGAATATAAATTATTTTAAATTTGAAACACTACTTGCAATTATTTGTATATGGAAACATATATGTGTATGTTATTTAACTCAAAGTCATAAAAATGGACTTTTGTGTAAAACTACAAAATTTAATCCCAAAGTCTTCCTTAATTGAAAATAAATTCATTATTGTTAATTTTAGATTTTGAGATGTATAAATTCGTCCAATTTAATTTCAATATGTATGTGTGTGTTATACATCTTTTATTGTATATATAATTTCAAATTAAAAACATGGACAATAAACATATGTAAATGGAAAAATAGGCCCATTGTAGTGTAAATCCAAATACCTACATACAATCACATTGACCATATACACTTCTTTTTTCATAGCACATGTACTTTACACAAACATGTGTGTAACGACCCATAAATTTTAACTGTTTTTATAACGTAATTAACTGAATTTTTCATGAAAATTTATAAATTTTAATTTAGCAAATGAAAATTTGATATTTGGTATGCGTCTATTTAAACATAACAAATGATAGATTTTCATTGGTAAATATGTAAGTTAGTTCTGTTGTGTAATTTTCAATTTTAATTTAAATCAATTAATTTGATGAAACAAAAATATTTTTTAAATTTGAATATTTTAATATAATAAACTTTTTTTCATTTTTTGAGTGAGACGTCATAGTTCGTTTCGTCGAATTTGGATTGCTATAGCTCCATTTATGTTATTTCTGACGTTTTAGCAGCATTTTGGCAGCAAAATATCGACTTTTGATAGGATGATCATACCACTCGTATATATGTACCATTCTATTCGTCTTGTCATACTGATCTCCGCGGTATGTTCATTTGTGAATTTCGTAGTTCGGTACACGATGAAATCTGCAAAACGGTTAGCCGTATCGGTACTCGTTTTGGTCCTTTGGGTTTTTCTGTGTCCATTGATTTGTCTTCGGCTATAAATAAACAGCCGCTACAATTTATTTTCAGAAATTAAAGTTTGACCTTGTTGTTCCCTATGGTTTCAATCTATTTCCTGGTTCGTTCTCTCTCCGTTTCCTTTTTTATACGTTTCTGCTCCTTTAGTTCTGCTCTGATATATAAAAAATTGAAAAGCTTAAATGTATATAAGCTTATCTATATTCTTAAGCAAAGCCTGTTTGACTCTCCTCTGCCGAATCTCATATACGCATCACCCCATCACCAAAGGGCACCGACCTTCCTTTATGTGAACCCAGCCTTCTACTTCATCTCACCACAGTGGCCATCCCTCCATGCTCTGACCACATCCGCTTCCCCACCACTGCTCGGCCGACAACCACCAAACAGCAACAAAGCTCACCTCATAACGCAACACAGCCAATATCCCACAGCCATCAACACTTCAAAGCAGCCCGCCACCTATCCACCAACCTTCCTCCCCTAACAGCCGTTCATCGCCACTCCAACCCGGGTCGCATGCAGCAGCAATCCGTGTCTTCCTCTGGCTGCCACTTGTTTCCCATCCACCCTCGCCTCATCAAAAAGATCCACCATCCAACCTCCTCTCCTTCTTTTGCCGATAGCTTCCACACCCCCGATAGCTCCACCACCTTCCAAGCGCCATAACAGCCTTTGACCGCCCTACCCCACGCCCGACCACATCTCCCTCATGTAACCGGAAACCTCTGCCTTGCCACCTTTTCCTCCAAACGCCACTGTGCTGCCATCCGCCACCACCGGTTTTGTTTCCCCACAACATCACACCAGCCTTCATCTCCTCGTCAACTCCGCATCCCCACCAGAAAACCCGTCGCCAAACAAGTCCTTACCCAAAGCTCCGCTCTCCACTTGTCCTTGGCCGAACAAGCAGCATTATGTCCCTTCTCCTCCTTGCTTCCGATCTGCAGCCACCCCATCAGCCTTAGTCCACTAGAGTTGAAGAATATGAAAAATATGATATTTGATTTTATTTCAAAACATATTTACTTGCAATACAATGTAGCAATGTATACAATGACTGTATGATTGTATTTATCAGCAAAAACAGAATTGGGCCGCGGGTTGGCCCAGTAACAATATAACCCGCATTTGCATCGAGTAACTAAACATATACATTGTATTACCCGTATCTCCAGAATGTTATATCGCTTATTTGCCCCCTCAAACCCGAGCTAGGGTTAGGGTTTGCGAGCGATAAACATATCTTCAGTTGAAATCAAAAGATAGATAAGAACGAGATGGAATTTCGAATTAAACTTGGCTGTGGCCAGCGTCAGAGACTCGGACGAAGACAGATTCCTGAGAAATCTCAACTTTGAGCTCAAATAGGAGTAGATCCATGAGTAATCACAATTTCGGGCTCAAATCGCGGTGAAACCAGAGTAAAGTCACAGATTAGCGGAAGCGCCGCTGATATAGAGCTTATACCTAAGATGACTGAGAATTATTCATTCCCGAACTGTCACGTGCTTCAATTTCTGATTGAGGTGCCCTGGGAATATAGATCTGAGCTTTAGATCTCAGATTGATGTTATCTTCATCAGCATTAAGCTCGTGTCTGAAGTGAGTGAAGTTAGGTCTTGAAAGGGGTTTGGTAAAAATGTCAGCTTTCTGGTAAGTAGAAGGTATGAAACCAACTTTAAGCTCTCCTTTAATAACTTGCTCTCGTACAAAGTATAAATCTAATTCCATATGTTTTATGCGAGAGAGTAAAATCGGATTGACAGTGAGTGCAATTGCACTCTGATTATCACATCATATCGTGGCTTTAGCATTGTGTGCAATACGTAGTTCACTTAACAGAGATTTTATCCACATAATCTCAGCAGTAGTGCTAGCTAAACTATGATATTCAGCTTCAGTACTTGATCTAGACATTGTTGGCTGTTTTTTTGCGCACCAAGATATACGGTTGTTACCTAAGAATATACAATAACCAGTAGTGGATCTCCTATCATCAGTGTCTGTTGCCCAATCTGAATCAGCATAACCATTGATATGTAGGGATGAGCATGATTGTAATATTAGTCCTTGATTGATTGATCCATTCGGATACCTTAAAATTTGTTTTACTGCTTTCCAATGATTGTCTAATGGCCTTTGCATAAACTGGCTCACTTTATTGGCACTATAAGATATATCAGGCCTGGTAATTGTGACATACCGAGGTGCTCCTACCATGCTTCTGTATTGTTTGTCATTTAGAATTGGTTCTCCTTTGTTCTTTGATAACTGTAAATTGCTGGTCATTGGAGTAGGAAGTGGATTTGCTTTATCCATTTTGGCTTTCACTAGAATTTCACTGATGTATTTTTCTGACATAGAAGTATCTCTGAATTTGACATTTTTCTGACTTCAATGCCAAGAAAATAATTTAGCTCTCCTAAATCTTTAATAGAGAACTCCTTCTTTAGACATTGTGTTATATGACTGATTTCAACCTTGTTGTCTCCTGTAATAATAAAATCATCTACATAGATTAGTACATAAGTTATTGCATGATCAGAAAATTTAGTAAATAGGGAATTTTCAGATTTTGTTTGATTGTAGCCTTGGCTGGATAAAATAGTTTTGAGCTTGTCAAACCAGACTCTTGGTGCCTGCTTGAGTCCATAGAGTGCTTTATTAAGTTTTCACACTAGTTGCTCACTGCCTTTTTGTATAAATCCATGTGGTTGCTCCATGTATACTTCTTCCTGCAAATCACCATTAAGAAAGGCATTATTAACATCTAACTATTGAATAGCCCAATTCTTATGCAAAGCAATTGTTAATATTATCCTGATTGATGTGGGTTTCACAACTGGAGAGAAAGTTTCATTAAAATCAAACCCATTCTGTTGTGAGTACCCTTTTGCCACCAATCTTGCTTTGTGCCTAAGATTTGAGCCATCAGGGTTTTTTTTCAATTTATATGTCCATTTGCATCCTATGACATTTTTATTTTTGGGTAATTGAACAAGGTCCCAAGTTTTTTTTAATTAGTGCATCATATTCTTCTATCATTGCACTTTTCCAATTGTCATTAGTAATTGCTTGCTGATAAGTGGTTGGCTCACTTGTATCAAGTTCAGTACTATATACTTTTGGTTTAAAAATACCACTCTTTGCCCTAGTTATCATATGATGACCAGTGCTTGCAGGAACAGTGGGTTGACTTCTATCTTCGTTGGTGATCTCTTGTTGAGTATTGATTGACTGTTGGTCATTCAATGCTGGGCATGAATCATCTGAGTAGTTGTTGTCAGAATCGGTATTGCCAGTCTTTGGTGATTCTCCAGTTTGCTCATGACCTAATTCACCGTTGAGCATTGTGTGTTGTGAGCAAGAATCCTTTTTATCATCATCACCTTCACTTTGGATTGGTATGATTATCGTAGGTGAGAATGATATTGGAGGTATGGAATTCTTTGCATTGTATATCTTCTGAGATGTTTTAATGCCTGTGTTGCTAAAAGGAAATTCATTCTCATTAAATACTACATGCCTGGATATATACACTCTACCATTGTTGTCAAGGCATTTATAGCCTTTTTGATTTATAGGATAGCCTATAAATGTACATGGTTTTGATCTATAATCTAGTTTATGTGAGTTGTATGGTCTTAAACAGGGAAAACGCTGACATCCAAATATTTTCAAATTTTTATAATCTTGTTTAACTTTAGCTAGCACTTCCAGAGGACTCTTATATTTAAGAATCTTTGTAGGCAGTCTATTAATTAAATAAACTGTTGTAGAGAAGGCATCTGGCCAGAATTTAAGTGGCATAGATGCTTGTGCTAGCAAAGTTAAACCTGTTTCAACAATGTGTCGGTGTTTTCTCTCTATAAGACCATTTTGCTCTGATGTGTAGGGGCATGTGATTCTATGTGTGATCCCCTTGTTTTCAAAAAAATTCCTTAGTGGCACAAACTCCTTACCTCCATCTGTCTGAAATTTTTTTACCTGATTACTTGTCTGTCTTTCAACATTTGTAATAAATTGCATCACTGCATTGTTAGTCTCAGATTTTGATTTCAAGAAATAGATCCAAACAAATCTAGAATAAGCATCAATAAATGAAATATAATACTTATAACCATAATCAGTACTAATTGGGGCAGGTCCCCACAGATCTGCTGCAATTAATTCAAGAGTATTGTTGTACACAGTCTCAGAGTTTGGAAATGCAAGTTTATAACTTTTGCCCAATTGACAATATGTACATACATAAGTGGTAGGAATTTTGTGACGACCCGAACTCGATATCCGATAAATGACATCAAATTCGTATCGCCAGAGCTTATAACAAACATCAAATGAATATAAACCAGCGGAACAAAATGAATATCATGCATACATCACAGGTACATCATCATAATATCCAATAATACATCAGAGTATAAATACATACACCACAACTCCACATAACATCATAATGATACATCGATGATCATCTATCCAAAAGTCTTCATAAGAATGAAATGATAACAACCTTCCAAAACAACACTAACTACCCGAGATCCAAAAGCTTCTAGAATATCTCCAAAGCTCCAAAATACAGCTAACTCCAAAATATAATTACCTGCTACTAGGCTGCCCGTGTAGAAATTATGGGCACCCAGAGTTTAGGAAAGAAACAATAAACTCCGGGTCAGTCATAGGACTGGTATGAGTAAACAAAAATAGTTGCTTTTAAATAAAATAGACTTATAAAGAAAATTCGTTATGCTTTTGGAAAATGAAACTAACATAAGACCTCCCGCCACACACACAATGCAATCGCAGAATTGGAGGAGATTTCTTCTTATGATAGTCAAATATGCTTGATACGAGAAAATTTCTTTGATATTATTACTAGTGCATAGTGTAGAAAGCATTTTGAAAGTAGAATATTAATCTTAGCCAGCATAGACATTCCGAACTATGCCTACTATAGCTACCATCTAAACAGTGGGGCGCCACCATAAGTAAATGGCAGGTTTTACAACTAAAACCTTACAGGGCTTCGTATTGGGAATTGGATTTTCCAACAAATGGTCAGGCTAAGGAACTTCCTACTGCCACATGGGTACGCCTCTGGCGGGACGTCCCGAGAACCTGCCCGGCTCTCTGCCAACACAAGGCCGGGTTACCTCTGTAACTAGGTAACTACTACTCGAGTATGCCACTCCCCGGTCCTTTGGGACCTTTATCCGAGGGCCCTCTGTCACAAAGCAACAACCACACAGTAAATGAGATTGGAGCTACCACACAGGTAAATATCTGGGCTCCATACCATGACATTACCTTTTTCCAGAAGGAAATGACATACCCTAAAGGGCGCGACCCTCATAACCTTGCCGCATCTTTCCTGTTTTGACCATTTCCGGGTTATGAGGTCCGATGAGGTCTCGTCCACAAAGCTATGCTTTACACGAAAGCTTTGCTTTGATCACAAATGATCAACTAATGATCATCAACACACAGCAGCTCTTGGCATGTCACACTACCAGTTTGGGAATATACCGCTGATAACCTTCAATTACATAACCTCTGAGCTCGTACGTCTCAGAGAAGGGTGTTAAGCTAAGAGAATAAATTCTCCGCCACCAACAGATATGTATTTGAAAGAAATCGGCTCTATATCTCAAAGTGTAGTGTCAGGCACACGACCATACAAGTCTGTTCCGGGTTCGAACAGAACCGAAGGCACTTCGTCCAATAAAGGAAGAAGCCCTTGCAATTTCCGGGTATCCACAATCCCGATCGGATTTCCCATCACTTAGGGAATCTCTATACCGGAGCAACTCAGTGCAGAGACAATCGATAGGTTATCCTGTCGTTTTCGAAGACACCCGGTCTTCACCACCGGTCTTCAAATGCTATCCATTTCGACGTATCACTATTCGGAATGGGTTATATGACACGAAGGTCCTCTCCCGGCTAAACCGAATAGTGAGCGTTCAATTTTTAAAACACGTGAATATATCCATCACAAAGATTCACATTCAGAATTCGATGTGGGTTTCGGATAACAAACTGAAATCCGACTCCCTGTCGCATCGAAATTTAAATTGCCGTTTTACGGCAGACAGGGTTTTCACATCACTACAGAACAAATCACAGTCATAGTACAACATACAGTACCACAATCACAACAGAAATCAATATAGTGCATAGCAATGGTTAATTATTTACAAGTCACAGTGAATATGATTTAATAGATTAACCAAATAATCATCTTTATTGATTAGTTTAAATCAATGTTTAAAATTTCACTTAATTAAAAATTTGTTAAACTTTACATTGGCTTTATTAATCACTTAATCTCTAATTAACAATCTTAATTTGTTTATTCTTAATGATTAATTACTTTTATTTGCTGATTTTTCTTTACAATAATCGACCTTCAATTTCAAAGCAATTAATTATTAATTATTTAATCATTACTTAACTATTATAATTTATTTGTTTTAAGTTAACAAATTTGAATATATTTCTTAAATATACTGTTAAGTAAAATAAACACTTTACACTGTCTTAACCAACTATCATCATTTATGAAGAATAGATCAGAAAAATCATTTAAAACCTAAATTGCAAACTGGAAAGTTGCTGCCTGCAGGTCCAACCCGAGGGGTTCTTCGGGTCATCCCCGAGAAAATTTGGCTTCTGCTTCGGGTTTTAACAAAAACTTACCCGAGTACTATATTTTTTTTTATTTTTTTTTTCAAAATTTTCTTAAGTCCCAAAGTTAACCACGTTGCAACCAAACACAACTCGAGTCTTCCTTCGAGTCTCCACCCCACTTCCCCGAGAGTGACTTCGGGTCATACTTCTCCCCTTTCCCAGACTTCACCACTGACACACACCACTGCACGTATACGTGCACGGCCAACTCCACCGACGTGGGACGGTGCTGCGGCCTCCCACACGTTGCTCTCCACCTCCCAAAACCGTACGAGCACCCAGAGTCTCGAATTAAACTCAAAGGCAAATTCGAGACGTTTCGACCAACAAACCCAAAAACACGTTGCCAGGAAATGAGCCCACGCCCTCCTCCTCTGACCGTCATAGGCCATGGCAACTTGACCGGAGCTCCGCCTATCTCCACTGCCTCGATCGCCACCGGTGCGATCAGCTCCGGTGCTATGTCGACGTGGCAGCTATTTGATTTATCAACACCGTTCAAATGTGGGTTTAAACCCTAGTCTCGATTCGTTCTCCTCGTTCATACATTAGAAAAATTTTCCAAAATTTTTCCTGGAATCGTGAGTGTTCAACCCAGCTTCCCACCAATTTCTAGCATCTAAAAATTTGTTAGATGATCAGAAATCGATCAAAACACTATTTTCGTTCAACAATGAACTGCGCACGACATAGGCAACTAAAAATTGCCAATTTCGTCTTAAAAATCATAATTTGCAATGAAGATTCAAGTTATAAACTTGAATTAGCATTTCATGATATTCGAGTTTGATCAAAATATGGCATATTACTGTAAAAACATTGTTTTTCAACTGTGTAACATATCCTTATGAATTTTTTTATTTTTCTTTCATAGTTCATTCTTAAATACGCAAGTTTTATCTTGAGATCGAAGTCTAAAAATGATCACATAATTAAAGATGGGGTTTTGAATAAGTGTGATACTCTGAAAACAAAGACAGAAGTGATTTCTGACTTGAACAGGCATTTATATTTCCAAATGTCTATGCACAGAGAAGAACTACCTATGCATATGCAAACTAAAACAATTTTATATCCCAGGCACATAATTAGCTTATTCATAGGTTAAGATTCTCAACATTTACCCAGGCATGCATACAGTATTATAACATACTGTGAAACTGCAAAGAAAAAATTGCAGGCCTTGATTTAGGTAACAACTTACATTAGCTTTAAATATTCAGGATTCAAACATTTATATAAAGAAAACTTTACAATTTCTTTACTTTTATATGTTCAGAAACTTGGAAAAACATTGAAGACAGCCATATCCAAATTTCCCAGAGCAACAATAGCATATGCAGATTCATATTCAACTTGAAACCATATCTAACTATATTGGTTAAAGAATCATAACGTTATAATTGACTTAAACTTTAAAACAAAAACTTTGTTTACTCACATGACAATTGTTTGAAACAGAAGCTATAACGATTTTTTTCTTTGAACTGCAGTTGAATTTTTTTCTTTCCTGTTTTTTTTCTTTTTTTTTCCTTTGTTCTGCGGTGCTTTGCTTTTGAATAACTTAATGTATATAGGGGTGTGTGAAGATATATATAAAAGGTTTGTACAGGGTAGGGAAAATACTAACTGGGACAAAGTCTTGTTTTAATCAAATTATCTTGGTTTGCTTTATTGACCAAGAAAAATATTTCGGCTGATATGATTTATTTGTGTGCTAACTAAGATTTTATTTGTGTTTGAATAGATGGCATTAAATGCCTTTGTTCCCATTCTTACTTACATAAACATGCTGCAGAATTTTTTTCTTCCTGTAAGTACACAAGTTTTGTTTTATTCTTGAAGATATTTATCTATGTTAATCTTCTTGCACAAGCTTTGTATATACAATTGTTTTGTTTAAAATACTTCTCTTCATTTTATTACTTCTTGGTTTACAATTTATATGCAAGTTATATCTTAATTTACACTCTTATGTCTTATGTCTTGAATACTACAGCATGGTTATGTTCCACTTGATTATTATAAGTACATTTCTTACTTAAATACTTACATACTTTGTTCATTTTATTTTCTATTTGAAGTTTTACAATCAACATTTAATTTATCATTCATTTAAAAATTTAAACTATCAAACTTTTATTTACTTCCATATAATTTTATAATATTAATATTAACAATATTTTATTCTTCTTGAAATTTCACAATTTAAATTTAAAAGTTCAAATAAGTCGCTATATTTAATTTAACAAAATTCTGGGATGTTACAAATTTTCTCAACAAAAATTCCATCACTTTTATTCATGACATATTTTACAATGTCTACACTAGGATGTCCAAGTTTGTAGTGTCAAATATCAAATTTCTCATTGTACTTTTCAGTATTTCTTATTTCAGAAACATTACACCATTTACTTTCATACTAAGATTTTCTTGTGATTGCAACATCAAATTTGTATAACCCCTTATGTTCCTTACCCTGCAAAAGAACTTCATCAGTCAGATTATCTTTTACCAGACAGTGTGTTGAGTGAAATTCAAAATACACATTATTATCTTTGGCAAATTGTGATACACTCATCAATTTTTTTTTAATTAATGGTACCCTCAGCAAGTTTCTGAGATATAGTTGTCTAGTACCATTAAAACTTGCATTTCCAATATGAGATATGTGTGTAGTTTTACCATTACCCATATAAAGTAATTGTTTACCTTTGTATTCTCTATTGCCAAGATTTAGCTGACTCAAGTTATTTGTCACATGATTCGTTGCACCAGAGTCAGGGTACCAACTGTCATCATGTATATCCTCTATTCTAGCAGTGCTGGTATCTGTACTCTCTGGTTTTGGTTCTTGATGCATGTTCACCATGTTAGCACTTGGATTTTGTGATCTTGCATTGTTGTTATTCTGTTGTGCTAGAGTGAAGTTTGCATTAAACCTGAAGTAACACTTGTTTGCAGTATGACCATATCTTTCACATATTTGGCATCTAGGCTTGTTATTACTGTAATTCCATCTACCATCCCTTGCTCTGCCTCTGTTGGATTGACTGCCTCTGTAATTGTTTGGCTGATTCATGTTACTTTAACCTTTTTCTTGATTTCTGTTCTTGCTAACTAAGACTTGATTAATGTTGTACTCCAAGTTCATTGATTTCTTTTGCTCCAGTCTCCCTTCATGAGCAAGAAGCATTGACCGAACATTGTTAAGTGATGGCAGTTTTTGGTTAGAGGATATTATAGCAACCACTGCTTCATACTCCTCATCCAAACCACTTAATATACATAGTATTTGTTCAGTGTCTGCCACTTTGTGGCCAGCACAGGCTAATTGATCGCAAAATTTTGATAGATAGTCTCTCATACAAGCACTGTCTTTCCTTAAGTTCTGCAACTGTCTCTTATACTGCATTATTCTTGCTGCAGATTGAGAACTGGATATTTTCTCAATTGTGTGTCAAATCTCATGTGCAGTTTTGCACCCAACCAATTGTGGCATGAGATTTGCACTTATAGAGGACAGTAGCCAAGAACTAATTAGACTATCTTTTCTTTCATGAGTAATGTAATCTTTATTGCTGACAAGTTTTCCTTCATTGTCTGCAGAGAATCTTGGTGGGGTAATTAAAGTGCCATAAACATACTCCTACAAGCCATAGCCCCTTATAGTTGTTTCAACCTGAAATTTCCATAACAGATAATTGGATTCATCCAATTGAATGGTGATGATCTGACTCTGTGGCTTGATGATAGTCTTGATCAAATCTTGAGTGTCATTTGACTGATCTTGAGAAGTTCTTGAAACTGAACTAGAAGGTGTTGCTGCATTGCTGTTCTCATCAGCCGTTTTTGAGGAAATCAAGAAATGTGACCAGTGCGACCAGAAACGGAGTGATGCAACCAGAATTAGGCAAGTGATGGTCTCTGATGCCTATTCTTTGGTATGGCACAAACGGTAAGATAATCAGAATCTTGAACTTTCTGATGAGTCAAGTGCAGCCGATGGGGTGATCTATGATGAGATTTCTCTGAGATGCACTCCATCATGGCACGGCACAAGATTCGAGTGATGAAAGATGCTCTCAAATGATGATTTTAATTTCTGATGAGAGCAATCTGCTGTTAAGCAGTTTTATTTTGCTCTGATACCAAGTTGAAGAATATGAAAAATATGATATTTGATTTTATTTCAAAACAGATTTACTTGCAATACAATGTAGCAATGTATACAATGACTCTATGATTGTATTTATAAGCAAAAACAAAATTGGGCTGCGGGTTGGCCCAATAACAATACAACCCGCATTTACATTGAGTAACTAAACGTATACATTGTATCACCCATATCTCCAGATGTTATATCGCTTATTACTAGCATGCACCCTTAGCCATCTCCATATCTTAAAACCCCTCCACGTTCATCTCATACACTTGGCCTCTATACATGTCTTCATATATTAGCTTGTACTTATATATATTTGGTTATATTATATATTTGTCTGCATATCTACTAGCCTTCACACATATATGTTTAGACGTATATTAGATACACGTCTCCACATATTAGCCTATACATATATACATACATACATATATACATATATATATATATATATTGTTTCCCTATATATATAGTGTTCTGCATAGGTTTGTTTGAAGAAGCCCACATATGTTTGTTTATATATATAGTTTGTATATGATTTTGTGTAGCTTTTATATATATACATATATATATATATATATGCATCGAAAGAATACTGATTTTTAAGAAATATTAATATTAAATATATATTATAGATAAAGAGATTTTATTTTGATATGTGGTTTAAATTGAATATTGATTTTTGAAAAAGGATATAATATATATATATACATATTGTATTTTCATCAAATCTAAGTTCATCCACTTTTCTTTGCTTGTTTCCATTGCTGTCCAAGATTAATTCCACAACTCTATTTATTCATGCGTATCCATGTCCGTTGCTTCTCATTCCCGTTGTTTTCTCTAGCCTTGAAAGGTGAGCAATCACTCACGATTAACATTCTTATATTTAGTAAATTGATTTCACATGAAATGATAATTGAAATATGCTGTTAAATTTGATTTGTAGGTTATTTAGTTATTAAATATGACATGCTATTATTTGCAACTGTTTGCCTATGACATATGACACCATAACCTGTTGTATATATTATATTAAAATTTCTTGCTGATGATATACGTCTATTGTTGATATATTATTCTTATCATATTTGTTCTCACTCTGCAAGTTCCATGTTAATTTAGAATTCCTATGCGTTGAAATGACACATATCCAAACGATCTTGTAGATTAGTGGAAAATTGTTATGGTTGAAATGATAAACCCAAGCGATTTTCATTGAGTTTGAATTTTTGGGATTGCGGGTTGAAATGATACATACCCGTATTAAATTTAAATTGCGGATTGAAATGATAAATATCCATATTACTTGACCATGGAATAGAAAATTATATACGAACACCGTTGGTCTATTTTGGAAAATGAATTCAAAAGTTTGAAGGGAAATATATATGGATTTTAATAAATCTTGATTTTTAAATATAATATAAAGATTTTAATTTTAATATATGTATAAAATTTGGATTTTTAAAAATTATATATTGGAAATCAAAATTTATAAGTTAGTTTTGAAATTATCAATTTTAAGATTTTATTTAATTTACTTTTCTTACTTTTCTTACTTTTTCTTTGCTTACTATAGTATATGATATGGTTATATATTACTAGAATACAATTCTAGTCTAGTGGCAAAAAAATTTTTAATATCATATTCTCCTTCTCTTTTTTTATAAAAAAATATTTTTCTACTTCAAAAATGAAAAATGAATATTTTACAACCTCGGATCGTTGGCGAGGAACATTATGAAACTGCTCAAAGAGTTAAGGAAACTTTACAACGTTACAAAGAACTTCAGGACATTATAGCTATCCTGGGGTTGGACGAATTATCCGAAGAAGATCGTTTAACAGTTGTTATTCCAGCACCTAGAAGTTTTGCTTCCATATCCCCGAAAATAATTCATCCACCAATATATTTCCGAAAAGTCGAAAACTCAGAGATAAAGGTTTTGTGAAATCTTCTAGGATGTTAATTGGTAAAAGGATTGGAGTTGGTTGAATGTATTTTCCAAAATAAGCCAATCCTTTTTTGGTAAGACCTTTTATAAAAAAGGGGGGTGGTCTTTAAATGTAAATTATTACATTTTTTTTATCTGTCTTTAATTTAATCCAATCTACTTTGCTATTTTGTTTAATGTTTATAATAGTTTGGATCGCCCTTTGAAGTGATTCGGAAGAAGACATAATTGTTGATATTTCAGTAGGTAATGGTCGCCTGATCAACCAAAGATTTTTTATTTCTTATTCTGCCGATCTAATTCGATGAATTATTGCTCCGCAAGAAGTGGAGGCGCAACAAAATATTTTCTTTGTGCGTCGGTAAAAAAAAACATACAGAATTGGTAAAAAGAGGCATATTTATATAAAATAAAATTTAATATAAAATAAAATTTAATAATAAGATTTAATTTAACGAATTTTAATTTAATTAGTTTATATATTTATAATATGTTTTAAATATTTATTTAAATTTTATATTAATATTTTAAATAGATTTATAACTACTTTAAATAAATAGAGGTTGGAAAGATAAATTGAATAAGAATTAATTTGTAATTTAAACTGTTAAGAATTGAACTTAAACATGAATTGATTTATATTTAAATTACTCTAGAATTGAATTTAAATAGCTTATTGATTTTGAGATTTTGAATGATATGATTTTGTAACTTGATTTGATGAAAACCGATTAAATGAATAATTTCAACTTTAAATTAATTTGAGATTTAATATTTAATATTAACTTAAATTTGTAATATGAGATTTTATGGAAATGTTATTAATGGTTAACAGAATATTTTGAAAATTTAATAGGACTAAAGCTGAATTTTTAAATACAAATGAAATTTAATAAATTTGGTTATTGTAAGTGTATGAATAATTAAACTTTGAAACCTATTGAATTTGAAGTGGTTAAAATTTGAAGTGAAAATTTGGATTTGAAATCGATAAATTAAAAATGGTTTTATTGAGAATTAGAATTTAATTTAAAATTATTGAATTGAGATTGGTTTTAATTAAATTTTGGGCTAAAGTGATTTGAGTTGATCTATGGAATCTGAAGAAATAATTTTATATATACAAAATGTTTTAATATATAAACTATTTCAAATAAATAAAATATTTTAAATCTATAACCTATTTTAATATATATGTATACTCTTTAAACTGTTTAAGTTGGAACTGTTATGATTTAGATTAAATGGATTTAAATTCGAATACTTTGATATGATAATTTAACCTATTTTGTGGTTATGACTTGAAGTAAATATGATTTCGAATGTGAATAATGTTTTCGAAAGCGATATGATTTTGAAATGGATATGACATTTTGATATGGAGTGTGAACTGTTTGAAATTATAAAACGACCACGGCGTGAAATAAGTATTTGGTTGTTAAAGAGACCAAAATCGAATATTTTCATACTCTCTACCAATACCGAAAACCACTTTTAACAGCTGTGTACATGGTGGAGATTCCAGAACGAAGTAGGATGGTTTGACGATGACTCTATATGAGGTATTAACGCAGCCCTGACTCCCGTGAGTCATCTTGACGTGGCTAAACAGGAGCCATGCCGGGCCAAGTGAGGTCGCACCTCCGATCGGGTGCATTTCTTTGATATCATTCTATTACTTTGTGATTTAATTGAGTGCACCTTTGATTTGGTAGTGTGCCTCGAGTGAGAAATAATAGCTGTTACGCGTTACCACCAGTCCGGATCCACAAAACGGTAGTATCTTACCCTGGGCATTGCCTCGCGTGCCTTGTCGCGTGCCTTATCGTGCCTTCTACGAGTTTTCTTATACCATATCTATGGAGTGCCCTCTGGGTAAACCATCGGTTTGGTAGAGCTTACGATACTGTATAAACTAGGGAATATATAAAATGTGTTAACGGGGATATGGATAACGCCTTAACGCTATTTTAATACTTTACTTTACTTATAAACATATTATAATAGCGTATATTACTACATAGTAGATAGTTCCACGGATCCTTAGAGGATGGAAATCCCAAACATCCTTTAAATTACATTGTATTTCACTTGACATTTCACTTGAGTTGATTTACTGATATAAGAATGTTAATCCTGACTCGAGTGTTTTACTTTATGCTTGGGTCAGACTGAGTGTCACAGCATTTGAGACTCCCCTTCGGAGCTTGGAGTTTGCTTGAAGTTCTATCTTTCAGCTTTTCAATTATTTCCAGTTGTTTGTGTAGACTTGTTATTTTTTTATTTTGTGTACTTCTATATACTTGGGATTTTCTGTTGTATTTGTTCAAACTCTGATGTTTATATGGTAGCTTCATGAACTACTATTTATATATTTCCGTTGCTTATTTTTGTATAATTCTGTGTCTGTGATTGATTTTGTTCACCGTATATTTTAAGTTCTACCAAGTATAAATTAATAATCTGTTGTTTTGAGCAATTCAAGTCTTACATGAGTGGATGATTGTCGATTTGAACGGTTCGAAATACCAGGTCGTTACAATGTGTATTTGATACATTTATAAACAAAGGTGTTTTTTTCTATTATATACTTGATATAATCTGTAATATCAATAAATGAATCTAACTAAAAGCATGCTTAATAGAAAATATTAAATGGTATGTTTTGTGATAGTATTTACAATGTGTTATAGTCGTGAGCAATTTATCCTAGTAAAATAAACATATTGTTTTAGACATTCATAGTTAAGATGTATCGGGACCGGATATCAATACATCTGTTGAGACTAAAGCACATAATGCTCTCCAAATGTTGGACAGTGCATCACTCATAGCCGATGAGGCACTAAGGGGTTACGTACTGATAGTTATTAGATAACTATAGAATGACACACTCGATAGTTTTCTAGTTAGTCAATATAACTAAGGTCAAATAGAAAACATCGATGTAAAATTGTTACATAATTCCCAGGACTTGAGAATACTATCGAGCTTCAATGTGAAAACTCCACTTTGATTATAGTTAAATCATAACACAATGTCCATCGAACGACTGTAGTTGGGTCGTGTGGACGCATTGGAAGTTAGATACTATTCAAGATAATTCGTCTCTTCAGTTATATGAGGTTAGTACCACGATCACTAAATTAAACTAAAAGTCAAAGTCTTTGGCCAGAGCATTTCAATTTATTATTGTTGTTGTTGAACCAAGAACTTTGTATTTGGACTATAAAATTGAATATGGACTATATTGGAATTTTGATCATTACCAAATTTCATAATTCCTAATTTGATATATTTTTGATGAAGAGAATTGGTGTAAATAATTATTACTAACGGGTAACACTTAAATAAAGTATGATTGGATTTTAGTAAGGCAATGTAAGTGATAAATTTGGTCCTAATTTTACATCATATGCTTAATGACATGCGAACGTTAATATCTACATTATTTAATATTAATCATTGGTCGAATTTACACCTAAGAGTTACACTCAAAATGTTGAATACTTATGTTACCACGTGATCTAATTAATTATAAATTATTTAATATTTATGAAATAGTAATTATAAAATTTTATTCAATTTGTGTTGATAAAAATTAAATAGTGTGTATATAATAGTTATAAATACAGTTATGAATTTACGATATCGACACGCATTTAAATTGAATTTCAACGTGTCATTTATTTATTGAGCTTGAAGTAGCTTTGAAGCCTATACTGGACCATGAGGAGACCTACCAAAGCAAGAGAAGGAGGATGGAATTTTGAATTTAAAAGGATGAGATTTGGTAAGAGGAAAAGAAGGATCTAGATCCTCTTCTTACTCCTTGACTCTTTTTATTTATTTGCCTTCAACCCTCATTATATTATCCTTTTTTTCTCCACTCTAGACCAGCCAAGGGCGACCTCTAGTCCTCCTTTACACTTCAAAATTCAAGCTCCTAAACGCTAAATTAAATCAAATTCATACACTTTGGTAGCTACATTTAGACCGGTAGCGCTTTCTGGATTCAGTACATGATTCAAAGGAGTGATTTGATTCGACGTATCAAGGTGTTTTAACAAGGCTTTGCATAAGGTAAAATCCTTCACTACATATTCATTTATGTGTGTATAAATATTTGTCATGTTGTATGTAAAGTACATATAGTAAATTGATATCACGAATCCTTATATGTTATTGCCGTCGACATCGAATGTATATTGTTTTTCATATGTGTAAAAGAATTATCCTGTACACATTTATATCCTCTTGACATTAGGCAGCAAATAAACTTTTTTATTTATTTTGATTGTTGAATTCAATAGTCTAATAAATTTTAAAACTAGTTTATTTTAAACATATACACAATATATATATAATATACATATAAAATTTTATCCATATATGTGTACCTCGTATTTTCGGATTTAAATAAAAAAAGTGTTCATATTATTTATAACCATTAATATATATGTATATGTGTGTGTGTGTGTATTATATGATTTATTTAAATACAAAACCTATGTTCGCAATATTTGCATATTTACAAAGTACATAAAAATATAAAAAGAGTATTTTGCAAAATTTTATACATCATTAATATTGCTTTCAATTTTTTTAATATTTTAAATGATTTTTGTTTAAAAATCGTAATTTTAAAAAATTATTTACAATGTTAAAAATGAAAGGAAAATAAAAAAATTATTTTACTTGATGGTCGAATCTATGTAAATTATTATATATATTTTAATTACTTATTTATATCAAAATACATCTACATATATATGTATATAATATGTGTACAGATAAAGAATTCTTAATATTAATTTAATGTGCATGTGTATATATGATTATAAAATAATAATTATTTTAGTTTCGAAAGATATATATGTATGTTATATATTTATCTAAAATTAATATATTAATTTAATTTTTAGTTTATCAGGTTTTAATTACATCCTATTATCATTTTAATTATATTTATTTATTTACATTTATATGTTTTACAAAATTTGATTTTATAATATATTTCATATATAATAATCTAAACGTTTATATGCTTCATATTACATGACACATATGTATATGGAGTGGCTAATATGCCCGTTACGATGTAAATCTCAACGCTATGTACGGGCGTGTGAAACCATATATTTCATTTTATGTTGCACGTGAACATACAGACCTATGTCCATATGTTACACATATCATATTGTATAATACAAACTTAACCATAAATAAAACTTTATTTATAAATTAATAAAATATTTATTTTTTAATGAAAATAAAATGTTGATTTTTTTTAAAACATTTAGATAGGATTTAAGTAAATTTAGACTTCATAGGCCTAATAAGATCCAAATGAAATATTTTTTTGGAAATTTAGCCATTTACCTTGCTGTGTGCTAGCCCAGTTCCAACACATTGAACCTTTACTAACTCCACTGTTTCCTCTTAAATTATTTCATACCACGTCTAACAATATGAATTGGCCTACGAGGTCTTGAAGCTTTAGTTCAACCTCGATATCATTAAGCCGATATGGTTCATGTATCAGGCTAAATCGTGCACAAACTTCCGCAAATGAGATACACGAAATACATTGTGCACACCCACCATCTTATAGGGTAAGTCGACTCTGTAGGCTATGTTCCTAATCGTCTGAGTATCGAAAAAATACCCGCAAATCTCGATGCCAGCTACCCCTTATTACTGAATTGAATCGCACTCTTCGGTGGAGATGTAACATCCCCTTTTTGGAGGCCAAAACGCTAAGCGCTACAGATGCTGCAGTCATCCACAGTATTAATTCTGGAGAACAAATACGGTAATGTTAATGGTATCCATAATATCAGAAGTACATGATTATGAAATAAAATCACAGATTTCAAAAAACAACATTTCTGATTACATTTCAGAACACAATTCATATCCAAGTTGCATAATCCCAAACGTTTCCCAGCTTTAGATCAAATATAATTATTATAAAATATGCCAAGAGTGACATATGAAGATGCCTCCTTGGTTAGCCAGAGTACTATATAGTCATAACTGACTAAATACAACACAGCAGAATAAACAGAATAAAACAGCAACTCCTAAATAGTTATCCGTCTGCCCTTTGCTCGTCTTTAGAAGCTTTATTCACCAACCTACTAAAACCTGAAAATCCTCAACCTTCAGCCTACTCAAATCAATTTTGAGCACTCGAGAGTTTAAGGGGAAAAACATAAACTTCCGGTCAGACATAAAGCCTGGTGTGAATAATACTATATATCTCAGTTATATGATATTAAGTGAGACCATGCCGCTTAGCGGAATAGGTTTTTCCTCACTAATACCTTTTTAGAACATATCTTTTGCAAATCCATTTCCTGCAACCAAAACTGTTTAAAATTGTAAAGAAATATCATGTGAACGTGTATGTTATGTAAAAAATGAACTACCTATCTGAACAATATAGTTTTTTTGGCTAAGTACTAACCTTTGGCTGACTTGGGCCTATCCGATAATATATACAAACAAATAATCTAACACATATTATACACTCTTCTTTTGGATGGTCTGTCCCTAACTTATCTGTTAGATACTCTTCTTCTAGACAGTTTATCCCTAACTTATCTTCTCCCAAGGTCGCCTGATCCTAATGGTTTTGTAGGGTCAACAATAACAAATCTGTATACAAATGTTTGTTCCCATCTGTGTGCAATCATCATTTTAGTCTTACCTATGACAAAGCCCTACACATTGGAATTTTAAACTAAATTAGCTAGGACTAATAATTAATGCATATGGCGTGACCCTATACCAGTCCCATATGGTATTCTAATATCTGAGTCATTTTACTTAGGGTAATCTTACCTTAAATTTTCCTTGAAAACATTTTCTTCTCAAAATGATTTAAACCATTGAGTCAAACTTAAACAAGGAAAATATATAATCTATGCTTTACTCAAATTATCTTGCCATGTTATATATATAATTTACTCATATATTTGTTGATGAAACCATTTAAACCTTTGAAAGTACACCTTTCAAAACCATTGAAATTACCCCTTTCGAAACCTAGGCTGAAAGGCTAAAACATTCCATCCGAAACCATTCATAATCACCTCTTGAAAACATTAAAAAACCTTACTTTTGAAAGCTTTAAAACCTTAGACATCCTATCTTTAAAACACTTGAACATTGCCTTTCGAAAACATTGGAAAACCTTTCCTTTTAAACCTTTCATAGGTATTGGAGAACCCCTCCTTCGAAACCTTTTGAAAGCATCAAAACCTTTATAAATGGCAAACCTTTCAAAAGCATTTGTGTTCAATTAAAACATATGAAAACCATTTGAAGCCATTTAAAACTAACTCTTTCAAATCCTTTGGGTTTTACCTTTAACAGAAAAAAAAGGGTTATAAAACATATAAGTCGAAAGCACTCTTTTGAAAGCATTCCGAAATAAAGAAGTGATGGTGTCGAAACCAAACTTCCGAAAGCAATGAAGAAGTGGCTTAGTTTTTAAAAGCAAAATATTCCCTTCGAAACCTTTATTTCAAAAGATAAGAAAAGCAACAACTAGGGGTTTCGACCCCGACGAAAGCATTTACTAAAAATAAAAGGAGCTATCTCTACTAAACCATTCCTTTAAATTAAATTGACCTAGTTGGAAGCCAACCAAGTCGAAAGCAAAGCAGGAGCATTTTTAATTAAATGCAAGGCAACATTTCGACCCCTTCGGAACCTATAGCTTCGTCCCAGTACCTTTCGCCTTAGTCCAATTCACTACTTACCAATTACTTGATACTATGTGCATTGGTTTCGATGGTAATGAAGGTGAAGTACTTGGTCGGTACCCCTGCTGCTGAAAGTAGTGAAACATGCCAAAAACATGTAAAAACTAATTTTTACTCTAAAAAGAATTTCTTTTCAACTAAGCTACCTTGTTTGTCGAGATATTACTAGTTGCAAATTTTCTTTTAAAAAGTGCTGCCAAAATTTCAGATTTTAATAATTTAAATCATTTACAAAATGTCGCTTCTTCTTTTATAAATATATAAAACAGTTAAGTCCTATACCTTAAATAATTTTATATATATGTATATTAAAAAACATAGGAAAATTCTACAAAAATTCAATAAAATCATTTTAATATGTTTTCTAACATATATTAATTTCAGACCCAAAACATATATTAGTTAACCGTAAATAATTTTAAACCCAAATAATCATTTTCCTCACTAGAAAATTAATATAAAATCCACATTAATTTATAAAATTGTGAAAATTGGAACCTATGTCTAAAATATAATTTCTGATCTAAATTTAAATTTGTAAGGCATTTGGATGTCATTTAATAGGGTTTTTACCTTAGAACTATCATAAAACCTATATGATTAAGCATAAATAATCAACAGGCATATATAAACATTTAATCATTTAAATACATGGCATAACCTTGCAAAACAAATCGGGTTTAATCTTAAAACCGAGAAAAATAGAAAATATGAGATGTAGTCATTATTCACCTTAGCTTTAAGACTAAGGAGTTTGAGATTTGAATGGATTTAAGTTGATTAATCCCCTACCTTTAGCTTTTTCTTTCTCTTGCTCTTGCTAATGGTAACCGGACTCTATTTGTTTTTAATTTTGCAAATGGACGTGTAGAACATACACGGCTAAGGGTTTAGTGTATATGAATGATCTCTTTCCTATTTTAGCCCTTCTCTATTTCATTTTAACTCTTCTTTAGTTCATTGGTTACATGGCACGGCTACCCCTTAGTTTAATCACAAATCTCAATCCCTTAATCATCACATTATTTTATTTAATTTAGCTAATTAAATTTTCTAAATAATGTTACTAAAATTAGAGTCAATACAGACTCCTCTTCTTAAAAAATTTCATCCTCGAAATTACGATAAAGTACACAACAAGTTGATCATAAAGGTAAAACATACCATCATATAAATCAGGATAAGAGCCTTTAATCCCGTTCTTAGTCTCCTAAGTACAGTCTCTCCCATCGTCGCTCAATTAGACTTTTATTAATCTGACTGTCTTGTTCCTTAGTCTCTTCTCATCTCTCACAACTACCCGATCTAGCTTTCTAACAATAGTCAAATCTAGTTCTGCTACCAAGTCATCTAACACAATTGGTGCTATAGTAGACTTTGGGTCTCTAACACACTTCCTTAGATGAGAAACATGGAAAACAACATGGACTCTCACCAAACTATTCGGTAACTCTACTCTATATGCGAGTTTTCCGATCCTCTCTACAATAGGAAATGTTTCTACGAATCTCGGTGCCAACTTTCCTAATTTCCCAAATCGGGTCACACCCTTCATAAGTACACCTTAATTAACACATGATCTCCAACAGAGAACTCCAAGTCTTTCCTTTTTCTATCTTCTTTTCTGCCTAGACTGAACCTCCTTCATTCTAGCTTGAATCAACTTAATCTTCTTTGCAGCTTCTCTAACGAAATCTGAATCAAGAACTAACTTATTCTCGGTCTCTAACTAACAAACGGGAGATTTGCATGGCCTTTCATACAAAGCTTCAAATGGTGTCATCCCTATACTGGTCAGATAACTGTTGTTATATGAATACTTGACTAAGTGAGGATGTCTTCCCATGATCCCAAAAAAATAACACATAAGCTTATAACAAATCCTTCAAGACTTAGTTAACTCTTTTCGTTTTTCCATCAGTCTGTGGATGGTAAGCAGTACTCATCTTGAACTTAGTTCATAAAATCTCCTACAAGCTCTTCCAGAACTCACCAGTAAACAAGGAATCTCTATCACTTACTATGCTACTAGGAATACCATGCAGCCAAACTACATTCTTTATAAATAACTTAGCTAGAACAGGTGCCATCCTAGTGGATTTAACTAGAATGAAATGGGCACTCTTGGTCAGTCTATCCACTATGACCCATATACTTTCATTTCCACTACTAGATCTTGACAACCCGTTAATAAAATCCATAGAAATAGAATCCCACTTCCTAGAATATCTAATGATCGTAGCAACCTACTTGGCTTCTGATGTTCGGCTTTTACTTATTGACAGTTCAAATACTGCTTTACCATAATCCTACATCCCTCTTCGTACCTTCCCAGAAGAAACTTCTCTTCATGTCCTAATACATCTTAGTTCCTCCTAGATGAATAGTGAACTTCGAACGATGGAATTCCTCCAAAACTTTCTTCCTAATGTCTCCCATATTCAGAACACATAATCTTCCTTTCTTTCTCAACCACCCATCTGATCAAGACAAAAATCCTTTAAGTCATCACTCTCAGTTCCATCCCTTTACTTCTTGATCCGTTTAGCCAACTTTGGATCCCCCTCCTGTTTTGAACCAATCCTTTCGATCATTGCTGGTCGAACTTCTAAACAAAATAACACAACAGTTCCTTCACTGGATCTTGCCTTAGATCTCCACTGATATCTATATGCTTCAATGTTTCCAAATCCTTCCACTCTACTATCATAGCTAATACTGCATTCTAATGCTTCCTACTAAGCATATTTACAACCTTATTACTTTTCCCTGGCATGTAGTCAATTCCTAAATCATAAGCAGCAATAAACTCTAACGATCTTTGTTATCTTATGTTCAACCCTTCTAAGAGAACTAGTACTTCAACGACTTGTGATCCATATACAACTCAAATCTTTCTCCTAAAAGATAATTTCTCCACACCTTTAATGCAAATATCACTGCTGCTAACTCCAAATAATGCGTCGGATATCTAACTTCATGCGGCCTAAGCTATCGAGAAGCATAGGCAGTCACTTTACCTCTCTGCATAACACAGTTCCTAATTAAGTTCCACATGCATCTGTTTAAAATTAAGTTCCACATGCATCTGTTTAAACTACCAAATCTTGATTCCCTTCTGGAACAATAATACAGGTGCATGGGTCAAAAAGTGTTTCAAGCTCTGGAATGCTTCCTTACACTTATCGGCCCCAAAAAACTTCACATCCTTTTGCGTTAGCTTATTCATCGGTGCTGCTATTCGTGAAAAATCCTTAATGAACCTCCTATAGTATCAAGCCAATCCAAGAAAATTCTTTATCTCGATCACTGTCTCGGGTCTCTTCCAATTATTCACCGCTCAAATGTTAGTTGGATCTACAGACAATCCTTTCTCTCAGACAACATAACCAAGGAACTTCACTTCCTTCTTTCGGAAATGACACTTCGAAAACTTCGCCTTCAGCTAATGCTGCCACAGCGTCTCTAGCACAACTCTAAGATAAACTTCATGCTCGTTCACATCTCTAAAGTATATTAAAATATCATCTGTCAAAACCAACATGAACCTATCAAAATGTTCTCGAAAAGCTCGATTCATCAAACCCACAAAGAATGTCGGTGCATTAGTTAGTCCGAACGGTGTTACTAACCATTCATATGATCCCTATCTGGTCCTAAATGTCATCAAAGGAATAATATCCTCCACTACTCTAAGCTGATGGAAACCTATGGTCAAATCCAACTGAAAAAATACCTCGGCTCCACTCAACTGATCTAAGAAATCGTCAATTCTAGGCAACGAATATTGATTCTTTTCGTCTTCTTATTCAACTTATGATAATCAATTCATAACCTTAACAACATGTCCAGCTACTTGGAAAAAACTGCGGTTGCTCCCCAAGGTGAACTACTCGGCCAAATAAAATTCTTGCCTTCCAAATCCACCAAGTGCACCTTCAGTTCTCTCATCTCTGTAGGTGTCATCCTGCTTGGCGGCCTACTCACTGGTTCTGCTCCAAACACCAAATCTATCTGAAATTCTATGGCTCGTTTCGGTGGCAATCCTACTACCGGTTTAAAATCATCTACGAATTCTCTAACCAAGAAAACTTGATTCAACTCGTCTTCTACCTTAACAACACCCAACAAAGCATTCACTTCACAACTAGCGCTTTCTATGATATATACAATCCGATCACTACAATCAGGGTGTCTAAGTGATATTTTCCTATCAAGGCAAAATATCCTAGCATCATACTTATTTAACCAATCCATACCCAAAATAATTCCGAACCCTACAAAGTCAAACACCTGCAAAATGCAAACAAAGGTACGACCTAAAAAATCTAACTCTAGGCGGTAGCACTAAATCCTAAGTGTCGCATACCCTCCTATTGAATTTGCAACTTTTAAGGAAGTAACTAAGTATATGGGTTCTAGGTTAATCTTATCTACCAAACAATGAGATACAAAAGAATGTGATGCTCCAATATCAAACAGAATGGTAACAGACATACCATGAATCTAAAGTGTACCTCTTAACCCTGCATTTCCTTTCCCATGCGTTGTTGGTCCTGATGCAGTAGGCTCCAATGCAAATACTTTGCCCCTTCCATCCTTAGCAGGTTCTTTGCACTAATTCTTATAATGACCAATCTGATCGCATTTGAAGCATCTGATGTTCTTCTCCCGATCACTTCCTTTTCCTTTCTAGCACGACACTCATTAGCAAAATGCACCTTCTTACTGCACTTGAAGCAAACAACCTCAGACTTTCCTTTCTGCACGGCTCCACCCTTCTAAGCACCCATCTTATGAAAGAACTTTCTCTTTTGACCATGTCCCACCTGGACCTCCTTTGCCTTATTCTTCTCCAGAGAAACAAGCATTTCTTTTTGTCTTAATGCCATTTCCGTTACAACATCACAAGGATCCCTAATATGAGATAATGTAGCCCTGGCCAACTCAGGCTTTAACCTCCTGATATTCTCATTTCTCTTCGTAACGATATCCACTATGGAATACCCATACCTAGCCGACTCCTCAAACATTCTAGCATATTCCAACACAAGTCATCTCTCCCTGCTCCGATTTAGCATACTTTCTGAGCAAAGTAGACTACCTCATCACAAACATGAACCTCTCTTGAAACCTCCTCCTAAACTCAGCACATGTCATCGTCTCTTCATCCACTCTACTCATCACACTATTCCACCAGAATAAAGCTGCTCCCTAAAGCTGTCTCAAAGCAAGCCTCCACTTCTGCTCATCATTGAGCCCCAAGTCCACAAAGATTCGCTCATAACGTAACAACTAGCTCTCCACCTCAATAGCATCCTCAGTTCCTAGAAATGGCTTCCCTCCAAGCCTAACATAGTCTCTACTCAATATAGCATAATTGTTGAACCATAGGAGCTGCCTGAACTCATACTCTAGCATTTCCTCCAACCATACCAACAACAATTCCAGCTTGCGTCATATTCATGAAAAACTATTACATTTCCAGCTTGTGCCTGACCTTGGTTCCTTCTAGTGTTTAGTCTGGTATTTCCATTTGTCGTAATGTTTCCTCCAAGATTCACCCTTCGACTTCTAGCATCCATATCTGTATTCAAGCCTCGTGAGATAACGAAGAATAGCCTAAGAGAGATAGGAGAATAGAAAGATATAACGTATACTACTACATAGCGAATAAAAGTACGTTATTATAGCGTTATCCCATGCCCCGATCTTATCTCTAATTCCTTAGGATTATGTTTTCAAAAATCATTTTAGTTTAAAGTTTCTTCATAAATCTATGCTCTGATACCAAGTTGTAGCATCCCCTATCTGGAGGTCCGAAGCTAAGCACTACATAAGCTACAGTCATCCATAGTATTAACTTCCAGTGACCAAATATGGTAATGTTAATGGTATCAATAATATTAGAAGCACTTGAATACTAATAAAATCATGGATTTAAAAGAAAACAACATTTCTGATTACATTTCAAAACACAATTCATATCCAAGCTACATAATCCCAAACGTTTCCAAGTTTTAGATAAAATAAAATTATTACAAAATACCCTAAGAGCGACATATGGAGATGCCCCCTGGTTGACCAAAGTACTATATAGTCATACTGACTTAATACAACACGGCGGAATAAAATAAAAATGCAACTCTTAAATAGCTATCCATCAGCCACCTGCTCGTCATCAGAAGTTTTATTTGCCAACCTACTAAAACCAAAAAATCCTCAACCCTTAGCCTACTCAAATGAATTTTGAGCACCCAAGAGTTTAAGGGAAAAAACATAAATTTCCAGTCGAACATAAAGCCTGGTGCTAATAATACTATACATCTCAGTTATATGATATTAAGTGAGATCACGCCGCTTAGCGGAACGGGTTTCCCCTCACTAATATCCTTTAAAACGTATCTTTTGCAAATCCATTTCCTACAACCAAAACTGGTTAAAAATAACCTTTGGTTGACTTGGGCCTACCAGACAATATATATAAACAAGTAATCTAATACCTGTTAGACACTCTTCTGCTAGACGGTCTGTCCTTAACTTATCTGTTAGATACTCTTCTTCTGGACGATCTGTCCCTAACTTATCTTCACCCAGGGTCAACTGATCCTAATAGTTTTGCTGGCTCACCAATAATCTATCTATATACAAATATATATTCCATTCTGTGTGTAATCATCATTTTAGTCTTACCTCTGACAAAGCCCTATACACTGGAATTTTGGTCTAAATTATCTGGGGCTAATAGCTAATGTATGAGGCGCGATCCTATACTAGTCCCATCTGGTATTCTAATATCTGGTTCATTTTATTTAGGATAATTTTCCATGAAAACCTTTTCTTCTCAAATGATTTAAACCTTTAAATCAAACTTAAACCAGAAAAATGTAAACTCTATGCTTTATTCGAATCACCTTGCCATGTTATATAAATACTTTACTCAAATCTTTGTTGATGAAAGCATTTAAACCTTTGAAAGTACCCATTTCGGAACCATTTAAAGTACCCCTTTTAGAATTAAGTAAACCTTCTTTATAACTAGGCCGAAAGGACAAAACATTCCTTTTGAAACCATTTATAATCACCTTTCAAAAACAGTGAAAAGCCTTCCCTTCGAAAGATTTAAAATTTTAGACATCCTGTCTTTAAAACACTTAAACATTACCTTTCGAAAACATTGGAAAAACCTTTCCTTTCAAAGCTTTAAAAAACATTAGGGAACCACTCCTTCGAAACTTTTCTTTTAAAAAACCTTTCGAAAGCATCAAAACCTTTATAAATAGAAAACCTTTCAGAAGCATTTGGGTTCAATTAAAACATGTGGAAACCTTTCGAAACCATTTAAAGCTAACTCTTTCGAAACCTTTAGGTTCTACATTCAACAAAGAAAAAAGGGTCATAAAACATTTAATTAGAAAGCACTCTTTCGAATGCATACCTAAGTAATGAATTGATAGTGTCGAAACCAACCTTTCGAAAGCAGCTTAGTTTTTAAAAGCAAAGCATTCCCTTCGAAACCTTTGTTTCGAAAGATAAGAGAAGCGATAGCTAGGGGTTTTGATCTCAACGAACGCATTTACTTAAACAGAAGTGCGACCTCTTTGAAACCATTCCTTTAAATCAATTTGACCCATTCGGAACCAAACAAGTCGAAAGCATACCCTTTGAAAGCAAAGAAGATGCATTTTCAATTAAAAGCAAGGCAACGTATTGACCTCTTCGTAACCCATAGCTTCAACCCAATACCTTTCACTTTTGTCCAATTCACTACATACTAATTACTCAATACCAGGTGCATTGGATTCGATGGTAATGAAGGAGGAAGTACATGGTCGGAAGCCCTAGTGCCGAAAGCAGTGAAATATGCCAAAATCATGTAAAAACTAATTTTTACTTTAAAAAGAATTTCTTTTCAACTAACCTGCTTTGTTTGTCAAAATATTATTGTAGAAAAATTTCTTTTCTAAAAGTGCTGGCAAAACTTTAGATTTTAACGATTTAAATCATTTACAAAATACCCCTTCTCCTTTATAAATATATAAAATAGTTAAGTCCCATACCTTAAATAATTATCTATATATATACATATTAAAACACTTAGGAAAATTCTACAAAAATTCCAGAAAATCATTTTTCATATGTTTTCTAACACATGTTACTTTCAAACCCAAAACATATATTATTTGAACGTAAATATTTCTAAACCCAAATAATCATTTTCCACTATAAAATTAATATAAAATCCACATTAACTCAAAAAATTATGCAAATTGAAACCCATATCTAAAATATCGTTTCTGAGCTAAATTTAAATTCGCAAGGCATTTGGATGTCATTTAATAGGGTTCTTACCTTAAAACATATCATGAAACCTATGTGATTAAGCATAAATCATCAATAAGCATATATAAACATTTAATCATTCAAAAACATGGCATAACCTTGCAAAACAAATCAGGTTTAACCTTAAAACCGAGAACAATATAAAATATGAGATGTATTCATTATTCATCTTAGCTTTAAGACTAAGGAGTTTGGGATTTGAATGGGTTAAAGTTGATTGATCTCCTACCTTTAGCTTTTTTTTTCTTTGCTCTTGCTAATGGTGGCCAGCCTCAATTAGTTTTTAATTTTGCAAATGAACATGTAGAACATACACAGCTAAGGGTTTAGGGTATTAGAATGATCTCTTTCCTATTTTACCCCTCCTTTATTTCATTTTAGCTCTTCTTTAGTTCATTGGTTACATAGCGCGGTAACCCCTTAGTTTAATAATAAATTTCAATCCTCTAATCATCACATTATTTTATTTAATTTAGCTAATTAAATTTTCTAAATAATGTTACTAAAAATTAGGGTCATTATAGGATAGATCTTAACAAACACCATATCGTCGATAAAGAACTCCAAATCTCTACGACCTTATCAGCATGGCTCTTCCGTCGATTCTAAGCAACTTTCATTCGTTATCGAATGATCTCAATCTTCTCTGATGTCCCCCTAATCACATCTAGCCCAATATAGTTTCTTGTCTGCTTCCAACCAGCATAAAGGACCATTGCATGATTGGCTAACCAATGCATCGAATGGTGCCATGCTGATCCTAGACCGATAACTATTGCTGTATATGAACTCTACTACATACAAGGGATCATCCCATACTTCCATAGTTGATAATGCAAGCTTGTAAGATATCCACTAAGATATGATTCACCATCTCGGTCTACCCATTAGTTTGCCGGTGATAAGTAGTACTGAGATGCAACTCTACCCCAATGCCTCTTATAACTCTTTCAAAACACACTTGTGAATAATAGATCTCGCTCACTCATAATGCTCTTTGGCACACTATGATATCGCATAATCCATTTCACGTACAACTTGGCCAATTTGGATGTTGTCCCACTGAACTTAATGGGTATGAATCGAGCACTCTTCGTCACTTTATCGATTATGACCCAGATTCTATCGTACCCTCCTCTGGTCCTCCACGATACATCGATACCTATTCCTACTTCCATTTGGATATCGCAAGTGGTTGCGGCAAACCACTTGACTTCTTCTTTTTAGCATTCACCAGTTGTTAATTCATACATATCGAGATGATATCCTAACGTCCTTCATCGTCCCCTCCCAACAAAATGTCTGCCTTATATCATGGTATATTTTATCACCTCTAAGATGTATACTCAATCTCGAATGGTGACATTCTCATAGCACCTTATCCCTTAACCCATCAACATCAAGTACAAATAACCATCCATCCTTACGAAGCCAACCATCTCAGTGAAGTCTGTACTGCCTTATACCCTCAAATTCCACTCCACTATCAAACTTAGCAATAATCTCAGCTAGTCCAGCATCAACCTTTAACTAGCACTAATCTGCTCAATTGTGATAGGTCTGATAGTCAAACTAGCCAACATCTCTAACTCTAGCTCACATGGAGGTCTAAAGTCATAACCATAAATAAAATTAAGTTGCATCCACTCTAGGAACATTGCTTCCAAACTAGCATGCCTTCCACTCAGAGCGTTGGCACTTGCATTTCCCTACCAACGCATAGGAGATGTCAAAGTCGAAGGACGCCGAGAATTCCAAGCGTAGCCACCGATGAAGGTTGAGAACCTTTCGCAAGAAGAAACACTTCAATGATTTATGAGTTAGATACTTCCTTTCATGCGTTTCCATATATCAACTAGCATATGCTACAACCTTACCCCTCTGCATTAATATTGCACCTAATCTACTGCCGTAGGCATTTTTGCATAATGTGAACACCACATTCCCACTCGGAATGACCAACATAGCTACACTCATCAACCTTTCTTTCAGACCTACAAATCCGTGCTCTCATCTCACATCCTAAGCAAAGGTATGACTTTTCTCCATCAAGTTGGTTAGCAGTCCCACTATCTTAGAGAAATTCTTGATAAAACGTCTATAATGTTAAGCTAGTCCAAGATACTTCTTTCATCTGTAGCATTCTTGGGTTAATTCCAATCTTGAAACATCATTATCATTGTAGGTTCTATGGCAATTCCCTGCTCGAAAAGGACATGATCCAAGAATCACACTTCTCTCCTCCAGAAGTGACACTTCGAAAAATTCACATTCAATTTGTACTTCCTCGATACCTCAAGCACAATCCCTAAACATGTCTTATGTTCCTCTTTCATCTAGAAAACAATAGAATATCATCAACAAACAAAAGCACAAACTAATTTAACTGGTCCCTGGGATCACGGTTCATGAGATCAAAAAGAATGTCAACGCATTAGTTAGCCCAAATGGCATAACCAGGCACCCATAAAACCTAGACGGTGTATGAAATGATGTAGTCTACATATTCTCTTTAGCCACTCTCGGTTGATGAAGCCCTATCGCAAGGTCCACCAAGAGAAAACCCTCGCACTACCGAGCTAATCGAACAAGTCATCAGCACACGGGAGTGGATACTTGTTCTTCTTTATCACCTTATTTAGCTCATGTAATCGACACATGATTTCAGGGAGCCATTCATCCTCATGGAGAATACTATGAGCGCTCCCCACTTAGTTATATTTCATCGAATGAACCCTCGCCACAGTCTTCACTTACATCTTAAGCTCTTGTTACTCATTATGTGCATATTCCTCAAGGGCATAACCACTGGTCTCGCATTCTTAACCAAATCTATACAGAACTCTATCTTACGACGTAATGGTAATCTGGTTACCTCCTCAATACATCCAGACACTTCCTAGCTACAGGCATCGATAACAACTTATCAAGTGGGTCCGTTATCAAATACAAAAAGCTAACCATTACCTTATTGTATGGTAGGCAGCTTATTTCCAATCTCTTCCACTGGTTGGTCCATCTCATCACCAACGACCTCTTATAATCTACTAATATTTTGTACTTCATAATCTAGTCCATCCCCAAAATAATACTAAACCCAATAAAACCTAAAAAAAAGTTACCACAAATAAAAGAGCATCCATGACTCGATACAACTAGGTCTAGACAAATAACGCATACCATGGCTGAACCCCCAACGGGGTTTGTCATGATTAAAGGTTGGTCTACTATATTGGGTCTCAATTCTAGTCTATCTGCCGAATCACTAGATATAAAGGAACGTGAAGCCCGGATATTAGATAAAACATATACTGGAACATTATAATTGGAAAGAGTATCTTGGTGTTAACGCTCTTTCCCTTCTTCTTCGCCGATCAAATACTCAATGAAGTCAAACAACAATCACTACAACAAAACAGTCTTTTTACAACGGGCAATGCCCGTTGTAATATGGTTTTCGCAATGGGCATGTGCCTATTGTAATAGGCCTCGTTGTAATAGATCCACCACATTTTACACCGGACAAAGCACGTTGTAAAAACAGTTGCAGTATACCTTTTTACAACTGGTTATGACCGTTGTAATATACTATAATACAACGGCCATAACCCGTTGCAATAGACTAACCATACTAGTTGCATAGCCTGTTTCACAACATGCATTGACCGTTGTAAAAAGCTCATATAACAACGCACTTTGCCCATTGCAAATAAAATGCAAATTTAAAAAAAATTACAGTAGCATCCATGGAATACATCCACACTAATATTAAATATTATCGTAAAATAATTAAAATCACATATGAAAAGACTAAAAGTTAGAGTCATAGAATTATAACACTCCAAAAAATTAGATAAGTTTACATGCCAAATACATAAAGCATTAACACATAACAGTCCGCTACAAATGTCATGTTCTAAGTACAATCATACTATCCACAGAGATGAAGTCTTTATGTCATGCGACGGTTGATTCAACGGCCTCTTTGATAGTAATTTGGCCTAAATAAAAATAGTTATGCCTTCTTCGACTTGGAAAGTGCTTTCTTCCTCTGTCCGAGTATGTAGGTATACATATGCGGGCTACCTGTGATGCAAATATTAGCAGCAGAAAAAAAAAATCTATGATCAATAAACACATACTTCTATACGATATCATAATCTATTATGAATCATGACATAACTTTGCTTTTAAGACTCTTTTAACTTCCAATGGTAACTTACTAGGCTAAAAGCGATCTGTTGTATATTCTACGGGATATCATGAATTGCAGTTTTTGGTAAAAGGTGAGCTGAAACAATAAGAAACAACTTCATAATAATCAAAAGAAACTGGTTAGATACATGCCTGGCACATATATCCCAAGAGCAAGAATTGCAGCATAGTAGTAATCAAAAGAGAAGTTCCACTTGTTTGGCATCCTTATGCAGTATTTTTTAGAGGCATGTTCAAACCACAAATCATAAACAAAAGCATGAACTCATCACCTAATTGAGAAATGAAATAAAAACTTCTATGTGGCTACGTGAGATTATTTATTTACCTTAATGTAAGGCAAAGCTAAATAAATTAGTCCAACTTCACTAGTGATGCGACAAGGGTACAGTAATAAAAAAGTGAAATACCTGAATTCATAAACAATATTTGAATCAAATGCATCATTTTTCCAGAATAGTTCACATGATAAACGAACTGAGTAACACGAACCTTAGCCATAATAGCGAAGAAAAGGTGCAAATCCTAGTGCCTCTTTCATGCCAAAGAATGAGTATCTAATTATCTGCAAATGTATGTGAAACAATTGCAATCCTAGTATAAGGTTGTGCATTTACCCATGGCAATATGGCATGGTGGTGATGTATTAAAAACAGTTGCAGGCTTATAGGTTTAATTCTGTATTATACTCCACTTCACACTAAGCCTTAGTTATGGTTGATGTAATTGACTGGCTAATATTCCTATAGGACCATAACTCTTCCTTATATTGTAAAGTCATAAATTTTAAACAATCACAAGGATGGAGAATCTTATGTTGATCCTAAACCAAGTGAGGGATCTTCCCTAGTTATTTTCAAAAATAGTTTATATGGCACAAACCATAAAGAGATTTTGTTGGATTCATGAATACTTAATAAAACTGAACAATTTTTCGAAAGAGAAAATCATTACCTCGGTAATTGACCAGCTAATAACCAAGGAGCTGACAAGAAAATGCGATCTGACCTAAAAAATGAACCCTAATATTCATATGTATGAAACATGAATATGCTTATTTGAATTCACATTGCACTAAAATAAATAAAAAAATACTTGCGTACCTCTGGGAAACTCCACAGAATCCCCCATGTTACATACAACCTGGAAGAAATATGTGGTAGTGTTGCTGAAACCGGAGATCTCACCAAACCTTCCATTTTAACAAATCAAAATACATCCAACAGAAGTAAAAAAATAGTCATGAACTTGAAATTTTGACAAATTCTCACCAACAAGCCCATGTAGAATCTGTTAAATATTTAAAATTTCAATCATTAGCACAGGCCAGAAAAATTCACACAAAGAGGGTACAAATTTCAGTTTTAAACCTCCAAAACTGCTGCAGTCTGGGCAAGCTGAAGAGGTTTATCGATAGCATCATAAACATTTGCTTAGCTAAGCCATAATAAGTTAGGAGGATCGAATGTAAACATTTTCTAAAACCAGATGAGATAAAGATATAGATAATTTTGACCACTTACCCAAAAAAACAATGAAAGAATCACAAAAACACGTACGCAATTCCAGTTGCGATATAGAACATGCACATAATTATGTTGTTGTTATGTAACTTAAATTATGAGAATCTTATTACCGAGATGGAATATAGTATAAACTTAATGAATTACAAAAACCATGTAGTTGTTCAACATTTTGTGTGCAAACCGGTAGTAAAAAAAATCATGAAGCTAATTTACATATAGAACCACACACTCATTGTAAGAAATCGGATTTACTTTATTAATAAGTAGAAAAAGTCATGAAGGAGCATACCTGTTGACAGGGGTAGTCATTGAGAAATCACTTATTGCAAACATATTGTTCATATTCCTTTCGAGCAGTTGACTTGTAAAGAGGACATGTAAGTAGCTCCTAGGAGTCATAATTCTCAGCTTCATGATTGTAGCGGTTATAACGTACTTCTTACCCTACGGATAAAGGAAATAATGTATGATAAAGTCATTGATGATAAAGTGTATATTAACGAAAAGAGACATAATTTTGCATACACAATAATGTGTCATAAAAAATATATTTGATGCTGAATTACCCGATTGTCTGCTGTGTCTAGTTCACTCATCAAGTGTGCAATGGTTGACTAAACTGTTTCAGCCATTTCAGTTGTACTTCCTGATAATTTATTCTTTGTTAACACAATGTTTGATGTACTGCCTCATTCTGATATGTTATTGTCAAGTAAAGAAGATGGTCAGATATTGTAATCCAATTCTTATCAGCATTGAAAAAGAAGTTATTATTACCTTTGCATAATGCATTCGATCTCTGAAATCTTAATATTGACATACACCTTAGTTGCCATCTCTTTCACGTTTACATAACGAATTGATCAAGGAATTATTAGAACTTTCTAGCTGGAAAATTTTCAAAGCTTTTAAACATATAATTTTGGATGCTTCTGAAATCTTTTAATTGTAGCATCGCGTCACATTTTATTGTTGAAAGTACACTTGAAAATAGTTTTTCTTCTTGAAATACTCAGAGGACCGTCAAATTATTGAAAGAGTGTCTCGAGATACCTACATCAGCACTTGTATTCTACAAACATAAGCTGAAAATATGGTGCCTGGCTATTAAGTTCGGGAAATTTGAAGTTTCATATTAATACTTGAGAAACATATTTTGATGCATCAAGATTCACAAAGATATTAAGTATTTCTTTTGCTTAATGAACAAATCAATTAAGGAGCAACATAAATCAAATCTCCAACAAAAAGGAATCAAGGATGTGGATTGATGAAACTGAAAGTACCTTATGAAGCAGATATACACTGTTCTGAACTTTGATTTTTATGTCAGTGGCAACTTCTGAACAAACTGATCTGAAATCGTATAAAACATTACACAACATCAATCATCAAAAAGCAATTAATTTTTTTTTAACTTCAGAGAAAAGTGATAAAAATTTCATACCTGACATCTTCAGGAGCAAAGAAAGTATCTGGTCTTGTTCCAAGTTTCATGAACTTCATCATAGCACGACGCTTATAGAATATCAACCAATTAATATGTTATGCAAACGTGAAAGTTCCCTGTTTTTTACATACAACACACATTTACCTAACGAATTCAATACGAATCTCTCTTTTAACTGTTTGGTTACCGTCTCTTTTAGCTAGGGCTTGGATTCAGGTATCAAAAATAATAGTTGCTTGATTTATAAGGAGTCGAGTAAGTTATAGAATATATTAAATTGTGTGTATAGTAGTAGAATGTTGTGGGTAGCAGATTGTCCGTTTTGTAAATGGAGTTGTGACATCACATTAAAAAAGCCAGCAGTGTTAAAAAAAATTCAATTGGACCTGAGGTTGAGTACTGGTTTTGCAGGTGAAAATGCATATAACATATACATTACACCACAAGTTATCAGCAACACGCCCAAAATATGAATTGTGAACCAAAACTATTACTCTGACTTTTTCTTTAACATACAAACAACAAAATCCAAAGAAAAATAATAACAGTATATAGTCATTGGTACAAAATCATCACATCTGGATGTCAATAGTACTTAGGGTTGAAAAAAATTGTATTAAAATGTTGGCAGAGTTAGCTGCCTATTTTAGAACATTAGAATTTTCAAACTAAATGTATGGTAACTATATTAGATTAGTGAGCTTGGGAGATTAGAAACCAAACTCTGTAATCATATAATAGATTAGTGAGCTGTCATTCTTCGCTCAGCATTCGTGTATTATATATTTACATTTAGATTTTCGTGTACAACTATATTTATGCTAAAGCATGCTAGTATAAATACACACACTGACGTAAATGCACACGAACTTACACTTTTGTACTTGACTCTCGTGCATATGTTATTTAATCTTCTAACTGAAGATATTGTGAAAGAAATGAAAGTATATATTGACGCCGAGGCAACCAACATCTAGTAGGTCCTTGTAAAATAAACATCTAAGTCAATAAAACTATTAATTGGGAAAATGAACTTGCAATGTTTGGCCTTAAGCAACACTGTAAAACTGAATGAAATGATTCTATTAACAATTGGTTGACATGATGCTTTATAATTTAAAAAACAAGGAAGAATATATGAGCTTCAGTACCTAGTAATGATAACAATTGCCTAAAACATATGGACCACGAGAATCACATACCTGGGTAACAAAAGTGCATTCTTTACCATTTGGTGAACATAACTTACTTACTGTAAGCTAAATTCTAGATTAGAGACTTTACCATTTGCAATGACTGCTTGAGCCATGTTGATGAGTTGTTAGTGCAGTTAGGCCAAAGATTATTACACAGATGTACGTGTGTACTCTGATACCAACAGTGCACTGTATAATTAAATATGCACACATATCTTTTCAATTCAAGTAAATTACCAAGTAAACACACATGCCTAGACAGTAATACACACCCATACAACTCTGTTTTAAACTCAGTAGCTTATACACTCATAGAATCACTTGGGATGCACGAATATACACACAAATAATTGCACAGCACAAAACATAACATCAGTAACCCAAACACAACCGACGTCAAGTATTTGTACCTTCGTTATGTCACACAAAAACTTCTCCGACCACACACACAAGTCCAATCAGCAGCACTGTCTTTACCATGTCTAATGCTGCATTGCTTCACGCTGCTATTTACCTTGCTTCAGCAGTTCATCCGTGATTGAGGACTAAAGGATGGCACCAGCGAATGACTTCAGAGAATGTTATGTGAATCAGAGTATTGGACCTCAGCTGAACAATTGAGGCTGGATAGGTGTATTTCTGGGGAAAACAGAGCTAACATGTTAGTTTTTGGACCGAGTAGCCAGAGACAATAATTACGTCAATGCTACAGGCGATGGAAATGCCGCGTCCCTAACCTCAACCGTACACTCCCAAATTCCCACCGATGATGCTCCTCTCGACCACAAATCCAACGCCACCTCCACCATCACCTAACGCTGCCGAAATCGTCGTCAAAATCCAATCCTATTTCGGCACAAATCCAATCTTTCTTCTGAGAATTGAATTGCAAAAATGAACTGGGTATCGATTTGAACATTTCGCGACTCAATTCCTAAAAAACCAGTTTTCGCAAAGAGGACAAACACCATTTTTGACGAGCAAATATACGGCCAAACAAAGGGGACAGTGTTTTATTATTTGATAATAGTTGCTGGCTAAAATTTTATTACAACGGGCATGTTTTACAACGGGCATTTTGTGACCATTGTAAAGTTGGCATCTATTACAACGGGCCTAAATAGACTGTTGTAATAGCCTTCTATTACAACGGGCAACCAATGCCCGTTGTAAAAAGGACGTTGTAATAGTGTATTTTTGTTGTAGTGAATCATTGCATATTCCTGAATCATCCACCTTTGCTTCATTAGCATGGGACATTCCTTTTGAATTTTCCCGAAATTATGGTAGTTGTAGCACTTCTTGCCTTCATCTTTGCAGTTTGTCTTCAAATGACCCTTCTCACCGCATTTGTGACAAGCAGACTCCCACTTTCCCTTCTTTTGGCCATCCTTTTGAAATTTCTTCTTCTTATTGTTCCATTTTCTCTTACTTCCACCACTAGCATGCAGCTTTAGCTCTTCTTTGGAAACAACATCGTTCTTAGACTTAGGATATAGACTCTCGTTTTAGAGAGCCTTCTTAACCATCTTCTCAAAAGACTCATCGATATGTCTTACCCTCTTCTCTCCTAGGTAATCGTCCAAGCCCATGATGAACTTCTCATTCTTTTTCAATAAAGTATCAACAAAAGATTGATCGTGCTTCGACAATATATCGAAGTCGGCTACATACTTCAAGATAGACATATCGCCCTACCTTAACTTAGCAAATTTATGGAATAATGCAGACTTCTGAGTAGAAGGAAAGAATTTCTCCTCAAACTTTATTCTGAACTACTCCCAGGTGATTTGATTTTTAGGAGTAGTGATCTTGATGACATTCCACCACCTATCACTCTCCATTGAAGCCATCTAGAGGATGGCTTCCTCTTCACTACATCCTTTATCTCTACATCCTCAAAAATCCTTTCACAAGTGCTGAGCTAATCTTGAACTTCCATGGTTGACTCCATTCCAAGGAACGATTTTCTCTAACCTAGAACGATATCTTGTTAACTTAGTAAAGTCGACTCTGGGTGCTTGCAATTAAGCACTATTAGTGTTAGGAAAAACAAAGGCATTTTGAACCATATTTCACACCATCTCAGCACACATGTGTTATATGTCGAGGTTTGCTACCCGTTGATCCTCCCTCCTCCTCAAATATAAAGATGAAGTTCCTAGCAATGTTTCATGTATGGTGGCTCATTCTTATATGTAATAAGAATGATTGGTCTCTTAGAAAGAAAAGTTGCATCAACGGAGCTTATGTGTGCAGTGTGGCTTATATACTACGTACGCTGCTATATAGTTTTGAAATCAAAATATATAACAAGTATTCTCACTCAAATACTCTCGATCCATTCTAGAGCGATAACTCGTATTCCATTTCTAATGGATTCTGGCATCCATTAGGTTAACTATGCATCTTATACTCTGATACCAAATGTGATGACCACTCTACATTTCCAGTACCCAATAAACCTATATAGCGAGCTATAATGGTACTTGACCGATGTAGCATGTAAGTGGTAAAGTAAATAAAATAGTGACATAATCTCTCATATATCTCATAGCGCTTGGATAAAATATAATATCAATCATATATGACAGCCAAGATAGAAATATAATTATCTGAACTGTCACAGATTAAAGCATAGGTTCAATAAATTTATATAGAATAGTAGTAGAGTTTATATAATCGATAACGAATTTAAAATAAGTCTCTGATAAAAGTCAATCACCGTTTAAGCTCCATAGCCTTGCACAGCGAAAATAATAAAAGCTCCAGAATATAGCATACATGAAAGCGTAGCCTCCTACTGGTCTATCCATATTACATTGCACGCTATCACACCCCTGCTATCTAGTTTACTCATTCAAGAGTACTCGAGATAATAAGAAGCAAAGCATAAAATCTTGAATCAAACAATAGTCTAGTGCGAAGCTATCTCAAAATACTATGAAAGTCGGTATAATATAAGATATAGGGTACAGAGAACCATACTTGATGTCCTTGCATCCAAAGAGTTAGCACATAACATTTTATGCTAATCTACTATCATCATCATCATATAAGTGTACAATGGTTCTAAGTACAATATCGGGTGTCGGGTTTCAAGTAACAATACCTAAGTCATGTGACATCCCTAAAGTGATAAAGTAACCATGGAAATCATAGAAATCATCAAACAATCCTCACATCACTCGAGTGCATTGGACATAAGATAACTCGTATGACACCATCATAGGCCAGTGAATAATGAATAAGTCTCGGTTTCTTAGTGCTCAAATCCACGCCACTTCATATGGCCAGAAACTAGACCCACAATCATAAGGTCTAGGGTAATCTATGATCATAAGATCTAAATACCATCATAATCTTGGTTGGAATCCCTACATACCCCTTCTATACATGACTCTAAAATCCTTCGAGTATCAACGATCCCTTTGCACACATTACCATAGCCGAAACCATCATTGTTCCATCTCATTCCATTTATCTCCATAATAGAACATGTCATCGTTCTACACATGAGCTCCCCTCATCGAACTCGTCCCTTTGGACCATCATTACAATTCCCGTCCTCGAGTCATTGTCATTGGAAAACCTCTATACATCCCTCATAAGTCATAAAATTCTCATATCAAAGTTTCGAAGCCATCCCATCGACGTTCCCCGTTATTACTTCACCATCAACCATCATTCTTCCTCGTGCCACAACATTGAAATCGAACGTCCAACAAATGAAAAAAAGTGCCAAGCATGCCCCCTAAGGCACCACTATCGCCTCTACAAAGTTTTTCCTCGATTGACCAATCTTGAGTCATGTCAGTACTGACATGATTCATTATATCGGTGCTGACATGATTACTTTGTCAATTTTGACTATATTTTCCTATGTCCAAACATAAGCCCAAAGCCACTCTCTTTTCATCCTGACATTTCTTCACCTTGTGCCCGAAGACATCATGCGGTGCCAACATGTCCTCTTGGCCGAATTTTTATTTAGTCCAAAAATAAGAACCTCTCATCCAAATTACTTTGCCTCAGATCCTTTTTAGTATTTAACCGAAATCTTGCATTCCCTAGATGGAAACAAATAACCCCGACTTGACATGACTTCCACAGTAGATATGATTTTATTTCTACCACCGACATGATTTTCTTGCCTCAAAATTCCTCCACATCTCATGCAACTTGGTTTTTGCTCCTCCATACCTCTAATAGCAACATACTTTAACTGCATCATATTTTGAACACTTTTGTCATCTATTTGCACAAAATGACGTCATTCTCTATGTACATTAAAATGACTTAAAAATACATCAAACAACTATTACGAAAAGAGTTTTTATATTTTAATGATGAAAATGATAAAATAATGCCACTAATGATTTTCTCATGTATCCGTGTCATTCAATAAGAAAATACATATGCACAATCAAATATGATAATATACATATGCATAAGTATAAGATATGAATGGTACAAATAAATTGTGGTGTATAGAAAGCTATTACAAGAAGAGTTGGACTCAAGAGCTATAAAAGATGTATGTCATAAGTTGAGCTATATCGAATCATTATAGTCTAGAATTGTCAATACCCCATAAATAAACTCCAAGACGTTTCAAAATTCTATCATACCTTTAGTATATCTTATAATATATCTAAGATTGTTCCTAGTTTTCTTTGAAATTTTTAAGTGAAAGAAAATTGATACTAGATGTCAAAAATTGCAAATATATATAACAGTTTTTTTCACAGTAGTAAAGTGTAGCATTTCAGCTAAAAATGCAAATGACAACATTCTAAGTAGACTTTTGGTAGCATATTTTGCAGGAAACTGCTGTTGCACAGTGCTGTCTAAAACCTTATTTTCAAAATTCCTGCAACGGCTATATTTTTAAAGCTGTGTTTCATACCTATTTGGGAAATTCTCTTTGCTAAACAAATTTCTAAAGGATTGCTCCAATTTAATGACTTCTTTTCACTCTTATATAAACCTACCATCATCTCAAAACAATTACTCAATCGTATGCAATCAAACTCTCTTTATCTCAATTGAAATTGCTTTTTATGTTTTCAGCTTAGAAACCCCAATTGTTGTTTATTATGCATTCAGTTACAAATCATTTAGAATAGCAAAATAAAGCACTATAGGCCTCACATTGCCATCTAATTTATCCAATAAAGGCAGTATCACTTCCTATACACCTTGTTCATCCATCTCCACATTGTTTGTGGTGGTTATAGGCAATTTATACCGAATGTGTGACCAATCCATGTATTTTTTACATTACTCAATTCAAGTTGAATTTATATTTTGTCTAAGTCTGAAAAGTTAGGAAGGTTGAAGTCATGTTCGGTTGGTCAAGTAGTGTATGCAAATTTGTTCCTCCAAGTGAAGTAAGGTTATTGCTAGTGAAATTCCTAAGAGGTTCTTAGGGACCGCACATAGGAGAGACGCTCTTAGTTAGTACAAAATCAACCTGTGATCAACTTTATTATTTTTGTTTCATTTACATTATCTACTACTTTGATCCTGTGCATAGCGACTTAACAGCAGTGCCTTTAACATCCCTAATTTTAAACTAAATATTTAATTATTATAGGATAATTAATAAATGAAAAATTGTAAATGTGGAATTTGCTACATTAGTTAACTTAAGCGACCTTAATAAATAAAACTAAAGAAAATGGTTAAGGAAACAAGCTTTAAAAAGAATTATATAGAATGGGCAAAAGAGAAGGAGAAAATTTACACTACAATCTCCCCTCCCCGACTTTTATTTTCATTTTCATTCTCAAAATGATGAATGGAAACCAAGGTCGGCCACCATTATTAAGGAAGAAGAAAAAGGAAAACTAAAGAGAAGCTAAATAAGGAAAATTTCATCATTTGAACAAGGATTAAAAGGTGAATAATACTACCACCTCATTTGTTTGATGTATGTTTATTTGGGCTAAGTGTAAATCCGAATTTTATTGAATGTTTATCATGCATGTTGAATGTATAATTATGTATATGATTGAATGGTTGTTATTTAGAAATTTTAGAAATTTTCCTAAAGGGTTTTTATGTGAAAAACCAAAATTTTGATCTCCAAATGAGCTAAGTTTTGATATGATGTTCGAACTGTTGTTTTGGAGATGAAATTTTATAACTTTTAGAACTTGCGTAAATTTATTTTGAATTTTCTAAGGAAGAAAATAGTTAATTTCATACTTTAATTATTTAAAACATAAAGAATAATTATTTTGGTCCGTAATTTTAATATGATGTTTAGGAAATAAATATTGATTTTTGGAAATGTTTGTGGATTTTTCCCAGGTGTTTACAATTTAATATAAATTGTTTTGTGCAAATTTGACTTGTTTGCCAAATATGATAATAATGTAAATTTGAGTAAGAAATTTACTTATGGGAAAATGAAAGTAAATTTTCCACTTTGGTTTCTGAAAAGATGAATACCAGTCAATGAGATTTTGATAACTAATACGGGTTTAATGGAAAGTTTTAGTTTTTTTAAGTAAAATTTTAGGTTTTGGAAAATATTACACAAATGCCATTATAAGCGCACGAAAGCCCTAATTTTATGCATGGGAGCCATTGTCCGATGAGATTTTTACCCATGATGCATTGACCAAGGGATTTATAACATATGATGGCTTTGGGATTTTATAAGGCGTGATATCCTATAGTTTTGTCCACGATGGCTTTGGTTTGTAAGGACACGATGGCTACGTTTTATAGAAAAGGGCACGAAAGGTTTATTTTATAAAATAAAACGAAGGCTATAATTCAAAGGCCTGAAGGCCAAATTTTCACAGGGCATGATGGCACTTGTTTTGAAAGAAAGGATGGCTATACTTATAACCAAACATTCCCAAAATCTCATTTCCTTAACCATTCAAATCCTTACATCCTTAACGGGATATTTTAAAACTGTATTAACACTTCAAAATATTTCCATATAAACTTCCTATGGTCAAAACATTCCCAAATCATTTATTTCAACACTTAAAAAATATTTATAAATATATTTCCAAATCACTTTTTTCTCAACACTTGGGAATATTTATATCTTATTGATTTTTTTGTATATCCACAAATGAGGAAATCTCCCTTCATTTCAAGCTTCATAAAACATTTACAACCCTTTTGTAAAGTCACAACTCATTATAATTCATTTCATAAAACTCTAGAATTTTCGTAATCCCTTCTACAATTTTCATAGTCGATTTTACTTATTTAAAATCTCATACACCAATTTATAACTTCTTTTATGAATTATATTCATTTTTCAAAGTTCACTTATCTAAGAATTTTGAAAATTCCTTAAGTTCCAAAATTTCATTATAAGATTTCTCATATAAAATCCTATACATTAAATAAACTCCGTTTACAAATCTCGAGAGAATTTATAATCAAATTCCAATTACTTCCAAAACTCCATATAAATAATAAGTATTTTTAAATAATTGTTATCCCACCTTTTAGCAAGGCTATGATATCAAGGAATTGACAAAAAACCAAATACAGTTCATCTCGAAGATCGATTATACGCATGTTCATTATGGATGTTGGAAAATTTTGTCCGAGTCCGGATTGAGCTACAATTGACAATACATGACAAGCAAAGCTGTGAAAGCCAACATTCCAATTTTCGAGTTAATTCGAGTTTGTATGCTCAAGATATGAACGATACAAATCATGCAATCCTCTTGTTCGCATCCATTAGGCAACCAGAGAAGGTCCTTCTTTGTATTATTCTAGTTTGAATCCATCAGATGCACTCATCTTCGTATCGAACAGGAGAACTGCACTCTTCATATCCATCGGTTGAAAGGCGTTGTTTGCATCCGTCACGCTTCGGCTATTCATATCCAGCGGCTATATTGGTTCGAGTCCATCAAGTGGTCATCATTTCGTATCCATTAGGTGACTACTGATCTACATCCCTGAAAAAGCATCGCACTTCGTATCTATTGATTGGACCATCCATGTCCATTTCGTATCGATCAAGTACCAAACACACTTCGTATCGATCGACCATGGATCGATACGAAACCAACTCCTCGCAGCGATACGAAGTGGCATACAAAAGATCGATATGAAGCAAAATGCAATCGATCGATACGAACAACGCAATAATGATCGATACGAACAGGATAGTTCTGATCAATACGAACAAGGCGCATGCATAGGGAAGACTCGATCGTTCGGTATAAAAAGTGATCGATTCGAAGAGTTAGCGCCACATCAACTTGCAGGCACATGCCTGAACCGATTCGAACAGACCGATACGAACAGCATCGATACCAAGAGAACAGCGGCCGAAAAGCCCAAACGTGCATCGATCATAATTCACAATCTATAAGTTTAAATACCACCAAATTTTCACAGGAGCTTACGTACAACCTAAAGAATGTTCATGGCCAATTTCAAATCGATTGGAGCAAATCTTGATTGATGCAAAATTCGTTTGTATCAATCGCGGACTGAGTGCAAATCACATGGGATCGATCGCGTGGGCCCGCATACGTGCCAGAAGAGGTATCCTGAGATCCGAGTAAGATATTTGCAACCCACGCCTATAAATAGCATCGCAGAGCCTACAGAAAAAGGATATTTTTGGTTCTCCTACGTCCAGACTCTGTCGAAACCATTTTTGCACTCCAAGATCATTGTTGTACTCGAAATTACTTCTGTACTTCGCTATAATCAATTGTAATCAATAAGAAAACATCAATAAAATCATCAATCTCATAGTGAACGTAGGACATATGCTGGACCACTCAAAATCTGTATATTTCTGTGTGTTTTTCTTATTTTTTTGACATGTTTGTTATATAATCCTCCTTTTACATTTATTTTCTTCATTTTATCTCTTCAAATACTTACGAAGAGTGTTGTGTCCAATTTTGATACAAACACTTTGGCGCTTTCACCGGAAAAATATGGTTTTTCTCCTGCTCATTGGATCTACTATCGATACCGGATTGCACAAATCTAAGAAGAAAATCTAGGTCTCAAGTTCAAAGTTCTTCTATGCTGTTCATATATGCATTAAATCTAGGAAAGAACTTCACCATCCACCATGGTTAGCACAAGGACCACTTCTATAGCTGCAGATCCAGAATGATGGGATTGACAAAATCCTGTGCAACTCCCTCCAACTAATCAGAATGCTTCCGGACCATCAGATCTGTCAGGCCCTGCCACCACGGAAGAGTTTCAGATGCTACTGTGTGACGGCCCGCAAATCCATACCCTTTGAATTGACAATAATCCACACATGTACGACACAAAAAAGCACAAACTGATGGAAAGTTAAGAGAAAGAAAAGAAGAGAGAAGAAGAGAAGAGAAGAAAGAGAGAAGATAGAACCAAACATAACAATACAGAATCTCACATCGCAGCGGATAATATATAATATCATATCAATGATCTTTACAAAACAGAAACAGTATATATACACACATCAATCAGAGTTCAACAATCAATCAATAGTTATTAGCTTGAACAGTTATAATAACATGTCCTCACAAATGCCGATAATAAATAACAACTAAGCACAGCGGATAATCAATAATCAAAACAGATACGTGTATACGACATGAAGATCTCCAGCTCTCCTACTGAAGCTCCAAAAGCACCAAAGCAAAACCTGTAGATATACTCGGTCTGACCCAAGCATTGAAAGGGAAGAACGCCCTGATTAGTCTGGTAAACCAGCGTGAGAAACACATTCAACTGAATTTATTAAATTACCAAAACCTTTTCTTTATCAACATAAAAGTATCTCGTAAGACAAGTCCACATATAAACAAAGACATGTTTTTACCTTACGATAACTAAATCATTTCATATCAAATCCTCTTATATTACAGTAGTGTCTACTATATACAAACAATATTAATCATAGCCAAAATTGTTACATCGATTAAATTCCAGCATGTAGCCCAACTGGGTAATACAATCAAAATGGCAGGCACGTAGTGGAGTTTGGATTTCCACACAAATGACCAGGTGAAGGGACTACCTTCCGGAAGTACATCTCTAGAAGAATGCATCGAGAAACCATCACAAAGTTTCTCTACCAACACAAGACCGGTCCACCTCTATAACTAGATGGTACCAAATATGTCATCCTCCGATCGTTACCGACCTTTACCGAGGGCCCTTTAGCATACAAACCACAAAAATCAGATACACGGCGTCATAGCGTGTAAAGATATATCTAGAAGAGGATGATCATATCCTACTTGGGAATGAGCCACTTAGCCTTGCTGCATCTAACCCTGTTTTGGTCATTTTCGGTTGATGAGGCTAGAGGTAACGATTACTTTCACAAATTATAATCACATCACTTTGAATGCCACACGGCTATTTCCGTTGACTACTAATTGCCTTCCACAAAAATACAACCCTTAAGCTCATATGTCTCAAGGAGGGTGTTAAGATAAGAGAAGTTGCCTTCTCCGCCACCACTGATGTACATTTGTAAACCAACGTACATAATCTATAGAAATGCAATGTTAGACGAACTTCCATACAAGTTATCAAGGAACTGGACAAACCGAAGGTACTTTCCTACCACATCCTGTCAGGAAATCCGTAGGATTAGTAGCGAATAGTCCTTGCATTGGATATTTCATAATGAAGAGACCACTGCTACTGGATGTATATTGGGATTTCAACCCCAAACGATCAATAAGCAGTCCCCCACTATGAAACTCCAAAAATCAATATCATCACAAGCAACCTGCACAATCGTCGCATATACGTTGGTCCGTAGTGGTTTTCAGATAAATCCATTCCCGGTCTCTTCGCACCAACAACGCAAAAGTGTTTCTCAACGTCACACAGAAACTAAGTCTCATAGACTTATCACGTCTCCAACTTTCAACTCGCTGTCCTTCGGGCCAAGCAGGAAGCTCGATAGATAGGAGTAATACACCGCACTATACGAATCAAAATCCTCAACACAAGCGATAATCAAGCCTACATAGAAGGCAACGTACTAAGTGTACGACTAAATAGTTACCACATCAAGTCGAGGAACTAAAATTTGGCCAAGTGTGATGGTCGGTTATTTAACTATCAAAGTAAACAAACAAATATTTAGCACCATAGCAATCACTAGGCCCTTTTAATTAATCTTTTATTAATTAAATCATTGCCAATATTCACTTCAATTTATCTTTAAAAAGATATAATCTCAAAACACTTCAACTTCCTATATTGGAAAAACATTTCCATATACTTGTTTAATGATAAGTAATCCACAATTCACTTAATTTTCAACACTTAGAAAATATTTCATATACTTAAATCAGAATTAAGTATATTTTATTCTTTAAGGAAAACGTTCTCTTTAAACACATTTATTGGGTCAAAACGAATGTTGCGTAAAACATCGTTACGACAACCCAAAATCACTAGTATAGAAATTTGAGAATAAGATAGATATATAAATCCCATATACTATACAAACATTTCCTTTCGAAAATCATTTACTATAACAACAGTGTTATAGTCCATCATTTCCTTATTTCTCGAAAACATCTATTTCAACAATGAATGTTGAAATCTACGTATTCGTTATTTAACACATTTTAAAACAATTTTAAACCTTTCAATTCCATTTTAAAATATCACTTTCCAAAACATTTATTTAATATATTATTCACTGTCCAAAATCGTGAATATAATTCGTTTACCAAAATTAATATTATTTTAACATTTAATTTAAAGGATAATTCACTATCAAAAATCGTGAATATAAATCTCTAACCAAATTCAACACTTCTACATATTTAATTAAAGGATTATCTACTGTCCAAAATCATGGATATAATTCCTTTAATATACCTCTATATTTAACTTATCAAATTCAATCAATTTTGAATTTATAAATCAATGTTTATAAATTCCACTTATATATTATAAAAACTTTCATATACAAAAATCCTTTATAAATCAATTCCATTTAATAACTTAATTATATGCCAAAATTCCAATTACAAGTTAATTCACTTATAAATCATTTATTTACAAAACCCATTCATTTTATAACTTCACAATTATAAATCTTATTCATTTGTAAAATCCATTTATAACTTCATTTTAACACTTATAGAAAAACTCCTTTATAATTCCATTATTTCGATCTATAAAAATTTAATTTTATAAATCTTATTTATAAACCCATTTATAATAATTCAAAAATCTCAATTTAAACTATTTTAAAAATCATTAACTCCATATTTCAAAAATCTCATTTCAATTATATTTCTCAAATATCATAACTTTTATAACATAAAAATTATAACATTAATTTATTTCAATAAATTCATTTCCTTAACCATTCAAAATTCATACAACATCTATTTCCAAAATCACTTTAAAACCCTTTTAAATTCGAAATCGTACCTTTAACATTTTTAAAACTCCAAAATAGGCCCAGTGCTGCAACAACACCAAATACAAAAATCACGGCATCTAAACATCATATATCAATACGATAACAGAATATATCGCAAATATCTGTAAATAAATCAATACTGTTGAGGAATCCAGTTGGATCCCTCCGACCTGTCACCTGCAACAAATATACAAATTAGAATACATGTACAACGTCCGCTTCAAGGCAGACGCGCGTACAAAGGGTCATCCGCTCATACACAGGAACGTATAGGGTCATCTGCTCCACTAGGCAGTTATATATCCAAATACCAATCAATATATCATATATCATCCAAACAATCATCAATCATCATATAATAAATTATTTCTCACTTATATAAAAATATCAGTGAGTCAGAAAGAGTGAGTTGTATTCACATTGCTTGTAGTCGTCGCGTTAACGATTTATTCCGATTAAAATTAAACAAGCATTTAATTTCACCAAAAATTCAAAATAGCTCCAATCAATCCCAATCCAGTGCCATCACGTAGTGCTCGTCAATACGAACCCAACACAATTCGTTTCGTGCGAAACAGACCTTGTATGAAAAAGATATAGCGTTTTAAAGTTTGTACGATTTTATAATATAATAATTTCAACTTTTATTTTAATTTTTGAAAACCCTACATTGCATCGGCCGTTGATTTTTCTTTGAAGAAATCTGGACCGTGCGCCTTTCTTTCTTCTTCCTCAACGTAAAAATAACGCACGCCTTAACCCATTTCCCTTGATTACCCTTGAATTTACGCTCCCTCCTCATCGAGTTCAACGACGATCGGCCACCTTCCCCAAGTGCGCCTACTCGAGACTCACCCATGGCCAAGGAGCGGTCAAGCTCGGTCGAGCTGATGCCTAAATAAACGTGCGTGAACATTAGACATTCAAACCCAATTTTACGTCGATCAACTCAATAAAAATCGATCGTGACCGTTGGATATCTAGATCTCACTTAGCTCTGCAAGTTTTCTTTAGAATGTTTTCAATAATATCGAATGGATTGGAAGATAATTGAGGAGAAGAAGATGAAATTCTGGCCATTAATTGCAAACAACGGCTAGGGCTTTGAAACCCCAATTTGTGAAAATAGTGAAAAAAAGATAGGCATTTATAGAAAATTTGACGACAATATTCACCCGAAATTTTTCCGAACTCGAAACGAAGCGTGTCGCCTGGCGTTTATAAGGTTTTACCCATATCTCGAACGCAATGGAATATATATCGGAAGCCAATTCGATCGTATTTGGAAGATAGGTTTTCAAATCGACTATTTTAAATTTAAAATTCACTTAAACAGATTTCTACGCATTTTAGCTTGCCCCGGACAAACCGTAGATTCGATTGACACAAAATTTGAAATCTTACAATAATTTAACATTACGGATCCAATGAAACTGGTTTCGTCGAAATCCGAGACTGTTTGAAAAATGGCTATTTTTACTCGTCAATTAAATGTTAAAATATTCAATTTCTGCAAATTAACTTTTAATTCGATCTTAAAAGTTCTATAATATCATTCTAATTCAAATATAATTTAAAACAACTTTATAAATCATTTTTATTCACATTTAATTCAATTTTAAATTATTTACGCAATTTCAAATATTAAATTAACAATTTGATTATCCAGTTAAATCGCTATATTTCAAATACAAGTTATTCAGCTTATAAATTTACTTTCGAATATTTAAAATCAATTAAATATACGAATTTCAAATGACTGAAATTTTGGGTTGTTATAGTCTCCCCTACTTAAAAGAATTTCGCCCTCGAAATTACTAAGTAAGAAAAAGTCACAAAATCCATTAACTTTTCAAAACAATTCGTTCAATTTAGATTTACCAAAATGACTTAAATGTTTAACTTTCCCAGAATCATTTAGTTAAACTTCTTACAAAAACTTTTCTAAGTTTTCAAGTCCATTCTTAGTTATCTTCAAAACTAACTAATATCATTTCACTTTCAACTTAAAATCAAAATTTAGTTTTCACAAATTTTTCCAATTTTCCCAAAAAATTTATAACGCCTTAAATTTCAAAAAAATTCGCCAGCGTCTCCTTTGCACGGTTCGATCCGGTAAAAAAATAACAATATATATATATATATATCAAAGAAATACATCTCATCTACGAGGATGAGGCATCCCGAAGGGAAAAAGGTGTAAAAGTACGATATATAATCCGAGATATGTACCTTATATATTATTAGCGAGCATATACGACTAATATAGCGCGAAAGCAAGCTCCAAAAACGAAGCAAGCACCATCTGCATCTACTATACACTCAACAAACAATGAGAAACATGTATATGTGAAAGTAATATCAATATACAAATAATATATCAATACAACAACTATATACGCCAATATAGAAAATGCAACAAAAGCAACAAATCCAATCATCAAACAACCATCATCCAACTAACATCCAACAAACCATATCTATCAGTCAATTCATAATCAAATCAATATACCTTCACTTCTTATTAATATTCATTGAATTGGCTTTTCAATTAATCACATTTGATTCATTAACATTGGATTCCTCTAATATTCATTTATTCATATTCAGTTAGTTTACATTCACTAATTCACATTCAAGTTAGTCCACTTTCTCATTAAATCAAATTCAATTCTATTTAGATTTACTTACTACCACTTTGGATTCAATTATTTTACTTTTAATTTTATTAATTCAACTTCATATGGATTTTCTATACAATCAATTAACATCCATCTAACAATCAATGCATATCCAACAATACGAAATTAATTTACTTTACATTCATTCAATTTGGTTCAACACTTTTAATTTCAAATTGGTTTAACATTCAATTGACTTTCATTCAATTATTCAATTCACAACTTCTTAACTTAAGTTTTATTCAATTCTTAACAACAACATTTTCTAATCCATGTTTATTCCTTAATTCACTTTTACAATTAAAGTTGAACTTCATAATATAACTCAAGTTCACATTCATCACTTCATTTTATTAATTCACGTTATTAATTTACTTCGATACCAAAAATCAACTTCACTCATATTTACTTAAGTTATCTTTCATTTCAACTTCATTTACATTCACTTTCACTTTTACAACTTAAGTTCATTTCTAATTCATTTTACTTATATTTATCAATTACAACTTGGATTTTAAATTCAAATTTTTTTATCACAACAAAACTTCAATTTTAATTTACTATTGGTCGCAAATCAATCACACAGAAACTCGAAAATGATACTGATACTGCTGCAGTCATCACCCTTATTATTTCTCAGTAACTGTAGTGAATTCAGTGCTTTATATTCTTTCAAAAATTTCTTTTTATTTATAAATCACATTTATAAATCTATACTTATCTAATTTCACTTATTTTCTATTTATAATAATATAACCTCTTTACTTTTGAAAAATAACTTTCAAAATAAACGGGATTTTAATTTCACAAATTCTTAGTTAAATTCATTTTCATTTACAACTCAAATAGTTTCATTTCTTATATATAAGATTATTTCACAATTATAAATCATTTTAATTATAATTCCATATTTATAATTCTTTTGCTTATATAATTTATTCTCTTACAATTGTTGCTTCTATTTAGATTATTCAAACATCTTTCATTTAACTTATATATATATTTACATTTTCAAACAACCAAACAATCAATTTATATACACTTTAATAATTTCTGAAAAACTATTATTCCTTTATATATAAAATATAATCGAGGTAAAATTATTTCATTTACCCAATTTAAAATGATACAATGTCGACTTGCCTCGTTTAAGTGTTTGGAAATCCCTATCGATAATATGGCATCCCACATACCGACCAGAATTCACAAACAGCTCAACGGATAAGCAAACACAATATAAAATATTTTATACTCACTAACAAATACGCGCTCACATATATAATACACTTAAACTCAATCCAGGATGCTATTGTCCCTATCTATACTGAGTACACATCAAAGCTTAGGAATATACAAAATCTAGATCTCAAGTTCAAAGTTCTTCTATCCTGTTCAGATTTGCATTAAATCTAGGAAAGAACTTCACCATCCACCATGGTTAGCACAAGAACCACTTCTATAGCTGCAGATCCAGAATGATGGGATTGACAAAATCCTGTGCAACCCCTTCCAACTAATCAGAATGCTTCCGGACCATCAGATCTGTCAGGCCCTGCCACCACGGAAGAGTTTCAATGCTACTGCGTGACGGCCCGCAAATCCATACCCTTTGAATTGACAATAATCCACACATGTACGACCCAAAAAGCACAAACTGACGGAAAGTCAAGAGAAAGAAAAGAAGAGAGAAGAAGAGAAGAGAAGAAAGAGAGAAGATAGAACCAAACAGAACAATACATAATCTCACATCGCAGCGGATAATATATAATATCGTATCAATGATCTTTACAAAACAGAAACTGTATATATATACACACATCAATCAGAGTTCAACAATCAATCAATAGTTATCATCTTGAACAGTTATAATAACATGTCCTCACAAATGTCGATAGTAAACAACAACTAAGCACAACGGATAATCAATAATCAAAACAGATACGTGTATACGAAATGAAGATCTCCATCTCTCCTGCTGAAGCTCCAAAAGCACCAAAGCATAACCTGTAGATATACTCGGTCCGACACGAGCATTGAAAGGGAAGAACGTCCGGATCAATCTGGTAATCCAACTTGAGAAACACACTCAATTGAATTTATTAAATTACCAAAACTTTTCCTTTATCAAAAAAACGTATCTCGTAAGACAAGTCCACACATAAACACGGAAATGTTTTTACCTTACGATAACTAAATCATTTCATATCAAATCCTCTTATATTACAGTAGGGTCTACTATATACAAATAATATTAATCATAGCCGAAATTGTTACATTGATTAAATTCCAGCATATAGCCCAATTGGGTAATACAATCAAAATGGCAGGCCCGTAGTGGAGTTTGGATTTCCATTCGAATGACCAGGTGATGGGACTACCATTCGGCAGTACATCTCTAGAAGAATGCACCAAGAAACCATCACATAGTTTCTCTACCAACACAAGGCCGGCCCACCTATATAACTAGATGGTACCGAATATGTCATCCTCCGGTCGTTATCAACCTTTACCTAGGGCCTTCTAGCTTACAAACCACAAAAATCATGTAACGACCCAGAATTTCTGTCATTTGAAATTCAGATATTTAATTGATTTTAAATATCAACAAGTAAAATTTATAAGTCGAATAATTTATTTTTTGAATATCTAGATTTAATTGGATAATTAAATCGCCAATTTAATATTTGAAATTACACAGAAAATTTGGAATTTGGGTTAATGTGATTAAAAATGATTTATAAAGTTATATTAAATCATATTGGAGTTAGAACAATGTTTGTGAACTTTTAAAACTGAATTAAAAGTAAAATTGTGAAATTAAATATTTTAATATTTAATTGACAAGTTAAAATAGCATTTTTCAAACAGTCTTGGATTTCGACGAAACCATTTTTTCGGATCCGTAATGTTATACTATTGTATGGTTTCAAATTTCGTGTCAATTGGATTTACGGTTTGTCCGGGGCAAGCCAAAACGCATAGAAATTGGTTTAATCGATTTAATTTAAATTTGATCGTTTATTTTTGTAACTCGCACATATGATCGAATTGGCTTTCAATACTTATTCCATTGTGTCCAAAACGTGGGATAAACCCTAGAAACATCGGTCACCGCATGAGATTTGGAGTTCGGAAAAGTCGGATGAATAGTATTTTGTGAAAATTTCTATAAAAGAATCGGGTTCTTACAAATCAGATACACGACGTCATAGCTTGCAAAGATATATCTAAAAGGGGATGATCACATCCTACTTGGAAATGACCCACTTAGCCTTGCTGCATCTAACCATGTTTTGGTCCTTTTCGGTTGATGAGGTTAGAGGTAATGATTACCTTTCACAAATCACAATCACATCACTTTGAATGCCACATGGCCATTTCCGTTGACTACTAATCTCCTTCCACAAAATTACAACCCTTAAGCTCATACGTCTTAAAGAGGGTGTTAAGCTAAGAGAAGTTGCCTTCTCCCCACCACTGATGTACGTTTGTAAAAACCAATGTACGTAATCTATAGAAATGCAATGTCAGACAAACTTCCATACAAGTTATCAAGGAACATGACAAACCGAAGGTACTTTCCTACCACATTCTATCGAGAAATCCCTAGGATTAGTAGTGAATAGTCCTTGCATTTGATATATCATAATGAAGAGATCACTGCTACTGGATGTATATTGGGATTTCAACCCCAAACGATCAATAAGCAGTCCCCCACTATGAAACTCCAAAAATCAATATCATCACAAGCAACCTGCACAATTGTCGCATATACGTTGGTCCGAAGTGGTTTTCAGATAAATCTGATCCCGGTCTCTTCGCACCAACAACGCAAAAGCGTTTCTCAACCTCCAAATATTCAGCACATCAAGTCGAGGAACTAAAATTTGGCCAAGTTTGATAGTCGGTTATTTAACTATCAAAGTAAACCGACAAATATTTAGCACCATAAAAATCACTAGGCCCTTTTAATTAATCTTTTATTAATTAAATCATTGCCAAATATTCACTTCAATTTATCTTTAAAAAGATAATCTCAAAACACTTCAACTTCCAATATTGGAAAACATTTCCATATACTTATTTAATGATAAGTAATTCACAATTCACTTAATTTTCAACACTTAGAAAATATTGCATATATTTAAATCAGAATTAAGTGTATTTTATTCTTTAAGGAAAACGTTTTCTTTAAACACAATTATTGGGTCACAACGAATGTTGCGTAAAACATCCTTACGACAACCCAAAATCACAAGTATAGGGATTCAAAAATAAGATAGATATATAAATCCCATATACTATAAAAACATTTCCTTTCGAAAATCATTTACTATGACAACAGTGTTATAGCCCACCATTTCCTTATTTTTCGAAAACGTCTATTTCAACAATGAATGTTGAATACGTATTTGATATTTAACACATTTTAAAACAATTTTAAACCATTTAATTCCATTTTAAAATATCACTTTCCAAAACACTTATTTAATATATTATTCACTGTCCAAAATCGTGAATATAATTCGTTTACCAAAATTAATATTATTTTAACATTTAATTTAAAGGATAATTCACTATCAAAAGTCGTGAATATAAATCTCTAACCAAATTCAACACTTCTACATATTTAATTAAAGGATTATCCACTGTCCAAAATTATGGATATAATTCCTTTAATATACCTCTGTATTTAACTTATCAAATTCAATCAATTTTGAATTTATAAAGCAATGTTTATAAATTCTACTTATATATTATAAAAACTTTCATATACAAAATTCCTTTATAAATCAATTCCATTTAATAACTTAATTATATGCCAAAAATCCAATTACAAGTTAATTCACTTATAAATCATTTATTTACAAAACCCATTCATTTTATAACTTCACAATTATAAATCTTACTCATTTGTAAAATCCATTTATAACTTCATTTTAACACTTATAGAAAAACTCCTTTATAATTCCATTATTTCGAGCTATAAAAATTTAATTTTATAAATCTTATTTATAAACCCATTTATAATAATTCAAAAATCTCAATTTAAACTATTTTAAAAATCATTAACTCCATATTTCAAAAATCTCATTTCAATTATATTTCTCAAATATCATAATTTTTATAACATAAAAATTATAACATTAATTTATTTAAATAAACTCATTTCCTTAGCCATTCAAAATTAATAAAACATCTGTTTCCAAAATCACTTTAAAATCCTTTTAAATTCGAAATCGTTCCTTTAACATTTTTAAAACTCCAAAATAGGGCCAATGCTGCAACCACACCAAATACAACAATCACGGCATCCAAACATCATATATCAATACGATAATAGAATATATCGCAAATATCAGTAAATAAATCAATACTGTTGAGGAATTCAGTTGGATCCCTTCAATCTGTCACCTACAACAAATATACATATTAGAATACGTGTACAATGTCCACTTCAAGGCAGACGCACGTACAAAGGGTCATCCGCTCATACACAGGAATGTATAGGGTCATCTGCTCCACTAGGCAGGTATATATCCAAATACCAATCAATATATCATATATCATCCAAACAATCATCATATAATAAATTATTTCTCACTTATATAAAAATATCAGTGGGTCGGAAAGAGTGAGTTGTACTCACATTGCTTGTAGTCGTCGTGTTAGCGATTTATCCAGATTAAAATTAAACAAGCGTTTAATTTCATCCAAAATTTAAACTAGCTCCAATCAATCCCAATCCAGCTCTGCTACGTAGTGCTCATCAATACGAACCAAACACAATTCGTTTCGTGCGAAACGGACCTCGTATGAAAAAGATATAGCGTTTTAAAGTTTGTACGATTTTATAATATAATAATTTCAACTTTTATTTTAATTTTTTAAAACCCTACATTGCATTGACCGTTGATATTGCTTTGAGGAAGTCTGGACCATGCGCCTTTCTTTCTTCTTCCTCAACGTGAAAATAACGCACGCCTTAACCTATTGCCGCCGATTACCTTTGAATTTACGCTCCCTCCTCGTCGACTTCAACGACGATCAGCCTCCTTCCCCACGTACGCCTGGGTCGAGCCGGGTCGAGCCTATGCCTAGATAAACGTGCGTGAACATTAGACGTTCAAACCCAATTTTACGTCGACCCACTCAATAAAAATCGATCGTAACCATTGGATAGCTAGATCTCACTTAGCTCTACAAGTTTTCTTTAGAAAGTTTTCAATAATATCGAATGGATTGGAAGATAATTGAGGAGAAAGAAGATGAAATTCTGGCCATTAATTGCAAACGGCGGCTAGGGCTTTGAAACCCTAATTTGTGAAAAAAGTGAAAAAAAGGGGCTTTTATAGAAAATTTGACGACACTATTCACCCAAAATTTTTCCGAACTCGAAACGAAGCGTGCCGCCTAGCGTTTATAAGGTTTTACCCATCTTCCGAACGCAATGGAATATATATTGGGAGCCAATTCGATCGTATTTGGAAGGTAGGCTTTCAAATCGACTATTTAAAATTTAAAATTCACTTAAGCAGATTTCTACGCGTTTTAGTTTGCCCTAGACAAACCGTAGATCCGATTGATATGAAATTTGAAATTTTACAATAATTTAATATTATGGATCCAATGAAACTAGTTTCGTCAAAATCCGAGACTGTTTGAGAAACGGCTATTTTTAATTGTCAATTAAATATTAAAATATTCAATTTCTGCAAATTAACTTTTGATTTGATCTTAAAAGTTCTATAATATCATTCTAATTCAAATATGATAAAAAAAACTTTATAAATCATTTTTATTCACATTAAATTCAATTTCAAATTATTTACGCAATTTCAAATATTAAATTAACAATTTAATTATCCAATTAAATCGTTATATTTCAAATACAAGTTATTCAACTTATAAATTTACTTTTGAATATTTAAAATCAATTAAATATACGAATTTCAAATGACTGAAATTCTGGGTCGTTACATACTGCAAGTGTTGACATAGAGTCGACAGCGACTTACTGAACAACTGCGCGCCAACGCAAAATTGACCAACCGGCTGAATCGCCAAAGGTGTAGGAGATATAGGAGGGATCATGCTTCTTATTCCTCCACCGAGAGTTTAGCCTCTTCAGATTACCATCATAGATCTACGCGCCCACGGCTGGATGGGAGTTACACTCAAGCTACTGGAAATCAACATGCGCTGAACATTGGGCAACCGAGAGTTGGCCCGTCAACCATCTACCAGACTGGACCCTCCTCCCAAGGAGGCACAATTCCTCATTATGTCACAGACACCCGCGCTGCCACCACTGTTATTAAACCAGGAGTTGATGCCCGGAATCGACCAGATCCGAACCATCGTCAACGTACACTCTAGCCTTATATCCTTGAAGACTTAGAACCAAGAAGGCGAGACTTAGACCGTCGAACGCGTCCGGCCCGGCCTCGTATTGTAGAACTCGACCACACCTTTGCTCGGCATGCTCAAAATGTCCAGTATCGGATATACCGACGATGATCCGTCAGATGATACGAGAGAGTCAAGGCCTCACTAATGACCGACTGGGGAATCTCCCGTAGTCATACTCCTTTTACTGACGAGATACTCTATGCTGAACCACCTCAACAATTTAGGATGCCGACTTTGCCAGTTTATGAAGGGAGTTCTGATCCTAACCAACACATCCTGAAATATGAGTGGTTGATGAATGCTGCACGAGCTGACAATGGAGTTAAGTGCCGAATCTTCCCGATCTCCTTAGGGGGCATAGCTACCATGTGGTTTACCCATCTGCCACCTCGATTTATCTCGAGCTTTGACCAATTGGCAACAAAGTTTGTTAAGCAATTCTGCATGCATGTGGCGAGGCCAAAGGGTGTTAACACTTGTCTACTGTCACTCAAGCTCCTAGGGAGACACTCCAATGTTATTTAGAAATATTTCATGCTGCATGCACTGAGATCAGCAACCCTAATGATAACTCCACTCTTATGGCATGACTAAGGGAATTGACCCCGATTTTGAATTTGGCAACTGGTTGGCCGAAAAACCCTCCGCGTCATTGGACCGTTTCTATTCCAAGGCAGCCCAATTCTTGAGAAGGGAGGATATGAAGTAGTCTAGGAAACAGGATGACGCAGGCCCCAACATAGAAGAAATTCAAAGCAATGTTGCTGTGAAAAAAATCCGGGGAGAGCTCCAGGAAAGTGCAATTGAATATTCAAAATAAACTGACTCAGCAAAAAGGCAATGAAGATCAGAATAGAAAATGAGATCAGAATCATGGTCCATGACATAGAGCTCCTATGTTTGATAATTATACTCCTTTGAATACATTGCTGGGGAATGTATATCTACAAACCTGCAATACTATCTAGTACAAGAAGCCTGCTCTGAAGCAATAATCGGAGATACAGTTCCAAACAGGGAAATTTTTTAGATTCCATGAAAGTTATGGCCATAATACAAATGAGTGTGGTCATTTGCAAAATCTCATTGAACAGTTGATACGCGAAAGGAAGTTAGAATGCGGGCGCCGCAGTCTGGAGGTGTGGGCCCATCAAATCAAAATCATTTACCTAATCAGGCGAGACAAGAGGAACCCACTCGTACCGGCGGGAGGTTAGTGATAAATACTGTTAGTGGTGGTCCTCATCCAGTAGACCGAAGCTGGAATGAAATGAAGTCGTATGCCAGTTCTGCGAGGAATGCGAGCTTCAAATGTTGTAGCAATTTGGAAGATGGGGATCCAACGAAGCATAAAAGGACGATGACCGACGACATCATCTTTCAAGACAGAGATGCTGACAGGGTTGAGGCCCCAACCATTGATCCACTTGTCATATCAGCTCAAGTATGCTTGGATGAAGAAGATCTTGGTTAACAGTGGAAGATCTGTGAATATCTTGTTCAAGAGAGCCTATGACCAAATGAAGATGGAAGCTAAAAATTTGAAGCCTTGCCAGTCTCCAATTCATGGCTTTAATGGAAGTGCTACTATACCCATTGGAGTAGTGGAACAACTAGTGGAGTTGGGAGTTGGAGAATGCCGGAGTGTCTGAATACTGCATTTTGTTGTTTTGGACATAGATTCTCCATATTATGCTTTCTTAGGCGGCCTTAGCTGAATTCAGGGCCGCCATTGCCCCATGGTGTTTAACTCCAAAATTCCATACCAATCATGGAGTTGGAATCGTTCAAGGAGATTAGGCCGTTAGACGAGCTTATTATGTTGTTGAGTTGCGTGAGGTATAGTGGAAGGAGAAAGGAAAGGGCATAGAGGAATCTCTCTACATCCGTTTTGTTGATAATTGACAATTGGTGCATGGGCCCAGGCCCGGGCACCCCAGCCAATTCCAAAGAGATCTTGACCCAAGAGATAATGAAAGTGAAGATGAAAGTAGAGACGGTCAAGCTTCTCCGGCCGAACTGATGATTGATGTCCCGTTTGACGATAGCGATGATTCTAGAATGATATAGATTTGGTCTCAGTTAAGCCAACAAATGTAAGAGGAATTGGTTGAATTTCTCCGCACAAACCTCGACATGTTTTCCTGGACACATTCTGAAATGTGTGGGATCTCGCCGGACATCACGAGCCACACATTGAATATTGACCCGCAGTACATCCTGGTCAAACAAAAAAGGCATGATATGGATCCAGAGAGATCTGCCGCCCTTGAAGAAGAGGTCGATAAGTTAAAATTGAATGGATTTATTCGAGATGCCTTATACCCAGAGTATGTATCCAATCCTGTACTTGTCCGAAGGCCAAATGGAAAATGGAGAACGTGTGTTGACTACTCAAACTTGAACAAAGCTTGCCCAAAAAACAGTTTTCAACTTCCTCGAATTGATCATCTTGTAGATTCAATGGCTGGACGTAAAATATTATCCTTCATGGATGCATATTCTGGTTACAACCATATACCCATGCACTTACCCGACTAAGAATATACTAGCTTCGTAACTGATCTGGGACTCTATTACTACAAAGTCATGCCTTTTGTACTCAAGAACATCGGGGGAACTTACCAATGACTAGTCAATCGAATGTTCGTCGACCAAATTAGAAAGACCATGGAAGTATATGTAGACGATATGCTGGTGAAGTCACAGTTCTCCACTGATCATATTAAGGACCTGGAATCGATTTTTAATATCCTCCGAGAATACAGAATGAAGCTCAATCCGTTGAAATGTCACTTTGGGTCGCATCTGGATAATTCCTTGGGTTTATCGTCAACGCTCGAGGAATCGAAGAAAATCACAAAAAGATCTAGGCAATCAGAAATCTTGAGACTCCAAGAACCATACAGCAAGTCCAGAGCCTCAATGGAAAAGTAGCAACACTGAGCAAGTTCATTTCGAAGTCCACCGACAAATGCATTCCCTTCTTCGATTTGATTCGAATAGGGAAACAGAGTTTTTAATGGACCATGGAATGTGAGGGCGCATTCCAAGCACTAATTCAGCACCTCTCCACACTGCCTATTTTGTTAAAACCTATTGATCACGAGAAATCGTACCTTTACTTAGCGGTATTAGAAAACGCGATCAGTGCTGCCCTAATTTGGGAGGAAGACTGAGTGCAAAAACCGGTCTACCATATTAGTAAACGACTAACCAGAGCTGAGAGAAATTATCTGAAGCTAGAGAAATTGGCTTACTGTCTTGTTATTGCCTCCAGGAAGCTTCGTCCGTATTTCCAGGCTCATCCTATCGCCGTTTACACTGACCAGCAATTACGACAGGTCCTTACGCGGCTTGAGACGCACTACACCAAATAGCCTATTTCGTAACACTTTTCTGCTTTTAATTTGTAAATAACCGTTACAAATTTATAACAGATATTTCCGTTACAAAATCCGATAATTTTGTAAATAGTTAAAAGTATAATGGATATTATTGTAAATTTAGTTCTATTATTACCTAATCCATTTTTCACGGACAACATTTCACCGTTAGTTTTATTTCCTCTTTCATTCTAGTTATCGCGCCTCCAATTTATTTTACTACCACCTTCACCGTTCGGCCGCCGCCTCAACTGTTCTGCCATCGCCTTCTTCCATTGCCTCGATCATTCTACTGCCGCCTCCATTTGTTTATTTTCCATGGATTTGGCGAAGACAGCGAAAGATTAGGGCTTTCTATTTTGGCAATCGATTGCAACCAAAATTTCGATTTCAAATTAGGTAATTACTTCAACTTTAACTTATTTTTTGAAATTAGGTATTTTGTGCGAAAAATCGGTTCAGAACTTTTTTTTAATGATACAGTATTTTACTAGATCTGAAATTTCGTGGCTTGATTGATTTATCTATATCTTATGTGGATTTAACTAGGGACTTGAATTGTTAAAACTGAGTTGTTTGAAATAATCGAATCAGGAGCTCTTGAAAATTTGTGTTTTTTTGGTAGTTCTTTGAAATAGGGTTGTCGAGTACTGTAAGGTGAAGATGGTCTGAAACTTTGAAGTAAATGAAAACAATGGTCCTGTGAACATATAACAAACATAATTGAATGTCGAAAGGCGACTTGCTTGAATGTATCTACTACCCTAAAAAGACATTATACGTATATAATGGCTAGGCTATTTCCATGTAGGCCTTACTTAAATTCAATGTAAAGTTCGTATCATTTGTTTTTGCAAGTATATAAAATTAAGTAAATCAATAAATTTTATTATTGTTATATATATGTTGTTATATTGATTATTGAAACATGTTTTAAAACAACATTATAAGTTGGATTAATTAATAATTTAGTCCAGATCAAGGAAAAAACTCACGTTGTTGGTAAAAGATTGTTCAGTTTTGAACATGTACAGACAGAGGACTTGTTGCGTAAATGGAAAAGCACCACATCAATAGTGAAAGGCAGAAGACAAAACAATTGAGTATGAGAAAGCAGATATTAAATACATGTCTTGTCTCTAATATGTTTAGACTTACTACACAGCCATTTAAGGGCATCGAGCGCAACAGCGTGGGACAAACCAGCAGTCGTGGTTAGAAATTAATTGAATTCATGCTTCATATAGCGGGGTTCCTAATTGTAAGGCCTACGGATACGTATCAAGTATCATGTTGCAAAGCTAGTTCAATTTTGTTAAGTAAATCACACAGCGGTTAAAATTTTAAAATTCATTGTTATCTTTATTGCTGCTGTTAGTGCTTCATTTTCGAAACAAACGTTAACATTCAGCTTGTCTTTTATGTATGATGATCGTTTAAAAAACATTTAACATTTTCGCAACAAATGTTACCGCTCAGCTTGTCATTTTCGCAACAAAAGTTAACATTTTAACACAAGACTATTGAAATATAACTAACAGTTTGCAACTACTTTGGACTTTAAAGAATAAATTTGAATCAAAACTAACATTTTAACAATTTGCAACTAACATTTCTCATTTAGTACACATAACCCTTTTCCTATATATCATCATTCTCCCTCTTCGGCTTGTTTATTTCATGTTTTGTCACAAATGCACACACATGTCTATGCCTCCAAATATCACACAAACAACAAGTCAAGTATATATGCATGCAGGCAGACGATAGGAATGATAAGAATGTGAAATCCAGTGGCAATATAATGTCACACGTAAACATCGGCAAGTAAACAACATCAGCAAACTACAAAGTGAATACATAAACTGGTATATAATGTTTATAAGAGTGACAGCACACGACTTAGAAATGAAAAGCAAATCTTGTAACGCACATAAGTAAAGTAACAGTTTACTTGAATTAAAGTAATAGTTTGCATTAAAAATGGACACGTTACTAAGGCCATAAATGTTAGAGATTCACAGCACTAACTCACATTAAGGTTTACTTGAATTTGAGAGTATTTCTTTAACAGAACATCATGGATCTAAATGCATATTAACCAGTTCATGGATTCATATGTGAATTGTTTAATTGGGGTATGTACTACCTTAAAAGAAAGATTTGATTATGGACCGAGGACTGCTACTGCGTTACTTCAGAAAATCCCAACTTAAAGTTTTCAAGATGAGACATGTAAAACAAATTCCATGTTGTACAAACACTTCAACCAAATGAAACAGAGCAATGAAAGGCATGCATGAAGTCATTTTAATAAATTAATAAGTTTGTGTTGCCAGAGTAATATTCATGAAGATCTGGACAATGATAAAAAAAAAAGCATATATTTATTTTATATATTTTTAAACATCATTGAATTGGAATTAAACTGTATATGTTGATAGTTAATGCTATTGATTTACAATGTGTAGGTTGAAGTCACGGCTTTGCCTAGTTTTGAGGAAAACGAAGAACAGTTTAAAGAACAGATATAAAACAGCTATTGCAGATTTATACCATGTAAAATTTCCTGATTATGCTTATTGTGATATTATATGAAAATTATGTTATGCAGGTTGAGCATCTACGGCAACAATTTATTCAATCTATAGCCCCAGGAGGTTTAGCCGGGGATCGAAGAGGAGTGGTTCCTGCTTTAGGTTTTTCTTTTAGTGCACACGAAATTTGGAGAGTTATTCGAGAAAACAAAGATCTTGACCTTCCAGCTCACAAGGTATATACATACGCAAATAATTCGTTATTATTTTATTTTATTTTCTAACTCATCATTGACTTATACAATTTAATTTAGGTTATGGTTGCTACTGTGAGGTGCGAAGAAATTGCCAATGAAAAACTCACCCTTTTAACCTCAGACGAGGTACTTCTAAACTGTTTTAATTGCTATGGATTTTATGATATATTTCATCGTGAGAAGTATAAATGATCAATAATTTGATGTTGAATTTGTGAGAGAGGTGGCTTGAGTTGGAGGCAGCAGTTCAGTCTGGTCCTGTGTCTGAGTTTGGTAAAAGACTTGGTTCCATCCTTGATATGTATTTGTCTCAGTAAGTACGTAATGTACTGAATTTGTGCTATAATACAACATTGTATAAGTATCCAAAACTATGCGTGAACTGTTATATGAATTGGTAATTTTCTATGTTATAACTCTTAATGTTCAAATGCAAATCTTTCATTTATACAGTCATGACGTTTATAAAAATGAACTAATTTGAATAACATAGATTTTTCTTACAGGTATGATGCTGAAGCAGCGTACTTCGATGAAACTGTTAGGGCTTCAAAAAGACAGCAGTTAGAAACACGAGCATTGCAAGTAACTCTTCCAGCAACATGCATTCAGTTATTCATTGCTCGTAATTAAGAAGCTTGAATTTTTTGTTTGCTTTTGTACTTTTTACAGCTTGTGCATCCTGCATTCCAAGCAATGCTAGGACATATTCGTGCAAGATCATTAGACAAATTCAAAACTAATTTAGAAAATTCTTTAAAATGTGGGAAAGGTTTTGCAGAAGCTGCTAATACGTGTACACAGTCTGCAATGGTTGATTTTGATGAACAATGCACAGGTAAATTTTCAAGAAATTATTGAAGTATCTCTTAAGTCTTTTTCAAAATAAAATTTCTTGTTTTATACTTTGAAGTTTGAAAATTATTTGTTTATTTATTTATTTTTGTAGATATTATAATCAAGCAAACAGACTGGGACAGTTCCAAAGTTAGGGACAAGCTTCGTCGTGATATTGAAGAATACTCCATGTCTATTCGTACTGAGAAATTATCTGAGCTTACAGCTGCTTATGAGGTTCAATATTTTCAACCTTTCTTTATCTTTTTCCAATTTATTTAGTTAATGTTATTTAACCTAAAGAAATTGTGTTGTTAAACAGAAACAACTAACAGAATCATTATCTGAGCCTGTGGATTCATTATTTGATGCTACTGGAATTGATACATGGGCTTCTATAAGAAAAATTTACATACAAGAAGTTGCAAATGCAATTTGTACATTTACGACCGCACTTTCTGGATTCGAACTTGTTGGTGCACAATCTGAAACAATGATTTCAAATTTGAAAGATTACGCAAGGAGTACAATTGAAAAGAAATCTAGGGAAGAAGCCGGCAAAGTTTTGATGCACATGAAAGATAGGTACTTCTTTATTCATCCCCAAATTTCATTTGTTTATCATATACATACTAACAATCAACCTAATTCTATTTACAGGTTTTCTATAGTTATCATATACATACTAAAAAAGAAAAAAACGTCGAGATGCAGAGTCATCATCCCATTATGTTTTATAGCTAAATTTGTTAAAGCTGGTGGTCTGATACTGATAGAAGTGTGGTAATTGTCAGTAATAAGTTACAACAATGAATTTATGTTTTAAGGTGAACTGGTTAGGTATACTGTACTGTAACAAAGATACAGTTTTATACTTTAGGACCAAGTGTTTTTTATATCACTACTTTTCACAATATATGCTGACGGATAAGTGTTGGCTTATGGTTTTTCACAAAAAAGAGTTAAAATCCAATTAGGTCTTGTGACTAGCTGTTGTGTCTGGTGCCATTTTGTCATCTGGTGAGAAACTTTCTTTCTTGCCTACAAAATGGTATACGCAATTAAACAAAGTTCTTCAGTTAATTAAAAAAAGAAAAAAGAAAACAAAGTCATAATAGATCGTTACCTTATACGCTTACGTACGTTATTTTTTTAAAATAAGAAAAACTATACTAATTATACAAGCACTCCTCACATGTATTTTATGCCCTACTTTCAACTTGCCAAGTAACTGCAGTAAAATATATCATGTATGTGGTTTGTTAGTATATATGTATATGATATAAACAATTAGGTTTTTTACGTACGTTATTTTTTTAAAATAATAAATAATGTACTTATTATACAAGCACTCCTCACATGTATTTTATATCATATACATACTAACAATCAACCTAATTCTATTTACAGGTTTATATCATATACATACAAACAATCCACCTTTTATGTTGTTGCTTTTCAAAAGTGCATTAATGTAGCATTGTCCATAAAATTCCTTTCTATGATACATTAAATCTTAATTTCATACTGCAATTTCATGTCTTAAATCTTAAACGTTAATGTAGCATTTCAAGTTCAACTTTTATTTATAATTTATTTGGGTATTATGCAGACATTAATTGAAGCAGCGGAGGAAAGACAAAAGGAAAACTCTAGTGTCAATGGTAGCAATGGAAGTAGAAGTTTTGAAGATTTTGAGAATGATCCCATTGCCGAAGTGTTTGGAAAGGAGAAAAGAAAAAACTATTGTCGTGCAATTAGCTCTACATCGACTATGAAGCAAGTGAAGCTTACACAAGCATCAAAAGAAATAGCTAATTTCAAGGAAGATGAAGATAGAAAATGGAAAGCAAAGATGGAGAACAATCAAAATAGACTAACCGAAGAATTTAGATCGATGCATTCGACTATGATGAGTATGCAACAAAGTTTGTTACAATTTATGAATCAGTTTGGAGGGAATGCGGCACCAAAAAATGAAGTTGCTTCCAACAGTAAGCATGATAGTCCTAGAGCTAGCTTGGGTGTTCAATCCAATGGTGCTATTGGATCTTTCACAAGAGATAGACAATCTGTAGTCTTATTGTCAGAAGAGTTGAAAGAGGTTGCTAAGGGCCATCTTGGGACACAGAAAATATGCCACCATAGAGAGGTGATGAATGGGGAAAGAGTTGTATGGGTGGAGAAAGTGTTTGATCCAAAAACACCTATTTATGAAGCACCACAAAATGGTAATTACAAGCTATTTGATATATTTGATGGAGGTTTTGTTATTTGGCCTGAGTGTCGTGTTCGTTATTTGTAGGATCTAGAATTTATTTTGAAGTAATGTTAGAACTTGTAATATTTTGATTTCATACTCTTTAGTTCTGTATGATGAACTTGTGAAATTTCGAATCTTCCTTTAATTTGTTGCCAAATATTTATGCAATTTAAGTTGTATGTTCGGATGCGTAATTGCTTATTGTTATCGAAATTCTGTAATTTTTGATATATATGTACCTACTGTATTATAATAGACAATTCTGTAGTGTAAATGCTAGCAAAAATGCAGCTCTACATGGTTTGGTAGCTGTAACGAACATATTCGTTACTAAAGACGAAATTTATAACGAGCAAAGTCGTTACTATTGATGAAATTTATAACGAACAAGTGCGTTACTAATGATGAAATTTATAACGGACAAGGTCATGATAATTTAGAATGACAACCCCTTCTTCTACCATGAATGGGGAAACTAAGTAACGGAAAATACCCGTTACAAACTGATGCAACTAATAACAAACTTTTTCGTTACAAAAAATTAGATTTCTAACGACAAAGTCCGTTGGTAAGTGATATATCTAATAACGGGTAGAGGCCATTATAAATATTTGTAACGACATACCTCACGCCTGTACCGCTCACGACTATATCTGTTATAAATCTCATTTGTAACGACTATATTCATTACAAATACACCTTTTTGGTGTAGTGACCTCTTGTAGGTTACTCAAATGGAATATCGAACTAAGCCAGTTTGATATTATTTACACTCCGAGGCGAGCTATTCAAAGACAAGTCCTAGCAGATTTCATAGCTGAATTTACTACCCCAAAGGACTTGCCCGGAACCAGTGAATCTCTAGAGTACATCTGGAAGCTACACACTGATGGTGCGTTAAACGACCGGTGCGCGGGTGCTGGAGATATACTTGAAACCCTCGAAGGTCAATCTACATGTTATGCTCTAAAGTTTGATTTTCGTGCGACCAATAATGAAGCTGAATATGAAGCCCTGCTTGTAGGATTGAGACTCGACTGAGATTTGAGAATCATTACTGTGGAAATTTATTGTGATTCACAATTAGTTGTGTGTCAAGTTCAAGGGGAGTATCAGGCAAAAGAACGAAGACTGGCCGCTTACCTAGCTCAGGTCGAGATACTGAATCAATTTGATTATTATGCTATCTACTACATCCCCCGAGAGTGAAATCAGAAAACCGATTCATTAGCAAAGTTATCCCGTTCAGGCGTGGCACAACAAATGGGACTTGTTCCTGTAGAGACGTTATCCTTCTCGAGCATCGATCGAATGGAGATATATTAGGTGTTAGAAGTTGTGCCCGATAAGGAGTCATGCATGACTCCATTCCGAAACTATCTCAAGCATGGAACATTACCAGAGCATAGGAGTGAAAAGAGACGATTCTTTGAAAAGCTTCACGGTTCACTATTTAGAATGGAGTCATGTACAAAAGTGGGTACACGGTTCCTTTACTCCGTTGTATCGCTCACGATGAATTTAAACAAGTAATGCATGATGTACATCAAGGGGAAGGTGGCGATCACACCGGGGGGCAAGCTTTAGCTAAGAAAGTACTCCGATATGGATACTATTGGCCAATCTCGAATCGTGATGCGTCGGACTACGCTAGAAAATGTAGCAGATATCAAAAGCATGCTCAGATTCCTAGAGCCCCACCTACTAAGATAACTCAAATGGTCAGTCCATGGCCGTTTGTAGTATGGGGCATTGATATTATTGGCTCTCTATCTCTGGCCAAAGGTGGTGCGAAGTACGCCATCGTCGCAGTGAATTACTTTACCAAGTGGGCCAAAGCTGAACCCCTTGCTAAAATCACGACGAAGAAGGTGATCAACTTTGTAGCCCGTAACATTACCTGCCGATTTGGTCTCCCATATAGCAACATCACTGATAACGGAACCCAATTCGATAGTGTTGAGTTCAAGGATTTCTGCTAACGTTTCCATATTCAGAAGAAATTCTCTGCAGTTGCACACCCTCAAGTGAATGGACAAGTTAAAGCTATTAATAAAGTTATCAAGTCTATTCTAAAGAAACGACTGGAAAAGGCCGGGGGCAAGTGGGTTGATGAACTTCCTATGATCTATGGGCTTACCGAACAATCCACAAGTCCGTGAACTGACACACTCCATTCTCTCTCTCCTATGGTTCAGATGTCGTTATTCCAGTCGAGATGGAAGTACCTTCTCATCGTATGACTTATTATCCAAAGACAAATACCGTACTACTTGCTGAATCCTTGGATTTGTCGGATCAGAAGCGCGAAGAGGCTGATTTGAGGGCAGCCGCATACCAAAGTCGAGTCGCCTGATTATACAATGCCAAGGTCCGACCCCGAACCTTTGAACTCGACGATCTCATCCTCAAAAGAATCTACTCGGTTCCTTCGCACATGAAACCAACGTGAGAAGGGCCGTATGTGATTGAACGAAATCTCGAAGATGGAACATTTAAGTTGTCGACCGTTGATGGTCTAACTCTTCCAAGAGCCTGGAACAGTGAGAGTTTTCGTTGCTATTACACATGACAGGCTTTATTTATTTAGTCTATTTTTCATCTGCAATTTGTTTCTACATTTCAAAATTTGAATTTGTAATAAGGCAATTGACTTTGCCGTATTTTCTTATTTCGGCAATAATATGCCATCTCTTCGAGCTAGAGCTATGATTTACCGAGTGTGTCATACAACTATCACTATACGTGAAGAGCTAAGTTCCATCATACGGTGGGATTTATTCAAATAAGGAGTGACTATGATACGACCGGCTACTCACTAAGTGAAACCCGAGCTTGGGGACAAGTCACCACATGAAGGTAAAAAAGGATTGATGCACGACAATCCTTTAACTAACTCCAGTCTCCCAGAGTGTGAGCTGGAGTATAAACTTATAAATACGGTTTCGAAGAGGGTGGATCCGTCCACCTAGCGACTTCGCCCGTATCTTGACCAAGTTTGAGGAGGATGGACCTGTCCATTTAACGACCTCGCTTGTTAGGTTAGGGTGGATGTGAATCGACCGTCCACGATCCTGATAAATCCATCGTTTCCAGAGTGCGAACGAAATTCAAACGGCTAAACAGATGATATTGAACGTCTCTGGTCAACTCTAAATTCCTAGAGTGCGAATTGGAGTTATAACATCAACTTTAAGTTCCCAGAGTGTGAACTAGAGTATAAACATCAACTCCAAATTCTCAGAGTGAGAATTGGAGTATAAACATCAACTCCAAATTCCCAGAGTGTGAATTGAATATAAACACAAACTTCGAATTCTCGTAGTGCGAACCAAAGTTTCGACCACGATTAACTCTAAGTCCCCAGAGCACGGACTAGAGAATAAACATCGACTAACTCTAAATCCCTGAAGAGTGGATTAGAGTTTAAACACAAATCGGACACGAATTGATCATTCGTAACACAACTCTGAGTCCCCAGAGTGTGGTCAGAGTATAAACATAACTCGGCCGTGAATGACCACTCATAAACAAACTTAAGTCCCCTGAGCATGGACATATACTTAAAACTTAGATAGGCATGATCGACCGCCGACATACAAATGCAAATCCCCAGAGGACGGATGTGATCACTAAAAAGTGAGCGAGTGTGATTCGACCTTTCGACCCTTACTTGTTTCAGCATCAATTCAACGACGTTAAGCTTTACGAATTAAAGGCGAAATACAATCGCTAGCTGATCTTTACAACTCGTCCCTGAAACTGGGGGCAGAACTTTAGTGTAGATCACTGACTGAAGCAGTGTAGCATCAAAGTTAAGCTTAGTATCCAGTCATGACTCATAGCCGTGATTCTGGGACTTAACAAATAAACTCAAAACCCGATCCAAAGGTCGAAACTTCACAAGTTTGCTGAACAAGAATTGAAATGCTGGAACACTTAAGCAAATAAACGATAATTGAGTAGAAGGCAAAATAGAATTTCATTTCAACTATTTGCGGAAGGAATTTATGTACAAGCTGTTTTCAAAAATCCTACTAGCAGGGGGCCAAACCCGCACCTATACATGGCCTACAAAAGCTAAAAGAAATTCATATCTACTCAAAAATGGGTCGAGGAGAAGCACCTGTTCTTTTTTATTCTTTGGTTTCCCCTTCAGTGTGGACCCGCTGGATCTTTCACTTGTTTTTCTCTTCAAGCCCTTGCCTTTCGATGGACGAACTCCGTTCATGGGCATTATATCCACTTCTTCCTCCAAACTCACATGTATGGGTTCTCCCTGCTGGCAGAGTCGGAGGGATCAGATCAACTGTAGGAGATGAGGTAGGCATGCTGGTGTCAAAAACCATACCACCGGGAGATATCATCCTTAACAGAGCCGAGCCGGGTCCAGCCATTGCACCTCCAAAGCTGCTGGTTCGGGATGCTGCTTCCATTTCAGCATTAATCTTGGTTATAATCTCCTCCTCGTGAAGTGTCTGTGCATCGCCAGGAATGCCTGCAGTTAGACCTAAGGAACTAGTCGCTGGTGCGTTTCCGCTCATGACGAATGGCAGATCCGCAAATAGGTCACTGTGATGACCGAGAAGTTCCTCCATCATCTATTCATCAAAGGAAAGTGTGCACCCCTACTTTTCGTCAATAGGTGCGGTAGTTGTTGCAACAACTGCTTCAATTACGATAGCCTTTAGCACATGATGCGATTCTTGAGCGGTAGGAGGCGCGAATGATGTGGCTCGAGTCACTGGAAAGAAACAAAGGAAACTGTTATTAAATATTTCAAGTAAAGCTCTCAATCATAAACAAGCATATGAAATGTTCAGAGTACGTTCCTCGGTTTGACTTGTTGGTGGCTGAACGGCCTTAGAAATTTGCTCGCTAACTTAAGATATCTGCGGCTGATCAGGATTGTAAGCAGGAATAGATTGAGAATCAACCGTAGAAGTCGGTTCAGGCTGAGCTGGCACAAGAGTTTTGAGACTTGTATCACGATGCTGGACACCAGAACCTTCTCTGACCTTCGAGTACTGAGCGCCAAGCTTCTCCTTCTCGTATGAAGTCATAGCATCATGGAGAATTTTCCTTTCGTCTTCGTTCAGCACTCGGCTCTTAAGCTCAAATTCATCGACCGATTCACCCTAATGGGCAGCTTTCTCATCCTCTATTAATCGGCCTTAGGCATTGTATAAGTATGTCAGATAGTTATCGAGCCAGGCTAGGTTCCTATGCCTCATACGTTTGCATTATAGGTAATGAGGAGATCTTCAAGTCAGCCTCTAGCCTAGACTCTGCCATTTGGACCTTCTCCTCAACCTTAGTCTCCACCTCCTGAACCTTAGCCATTGCCGCATCCCGTTCACCCCAAAGCAGTATGGCCTGTTCACATGCCTCCTGAGCTGCGCTATTTGTGTCATCCCTTTCCTTGATGATTTCAAAATTTTTTGCTTTGAGATCATTAAGTTCTTTAAGAGCTGCATCCCGTTTGGTTGTGACAGTAGTGTTTTAGTGGCCTATCTCCTCCACTAAGGCAAAATGTGTCCGTCGCATCCTCTCTATTGTCAAGTTCGCCTCATCGGCCTTTTGAATAGCCTCTATTTATGATTTCCGAGAGGACTTGGCTTTGTCGTTAAGCACTTGAATGGTTCGGTCCTTTTGAGCGAGTTCAGCTTCTAATTTTTCTATGGTATTCGCCCGCTCAAAGGTCACATTCGATGCTTTCTCTGCACCTTTCCTCCACTCCTTGTACTGAGTGTAGATATCATGAATATAATCATGCATTGTGTGCTTTGCTTCTGATGGAATTCTCTTTAAGTGAGGGGGGAAAACGAAGCCGTCAAAACATTTTGGAAAATTTTTCTTTAATTAAGCAATTCTAATATCCCTTTCCCCATTGGGCTCAGTAATAGCCTGTTCAGCGACAATGGGGGTTTCGGCCTCATGTCTGCGGCGTTGTGATTCAGACCTAGAGGTTTAAGAAGATGATTTTTGACGAGGAGGCTCTAGGGGATGTTTTCATGAGTAGAAGGTTGTGTAGGGATTCGAGGAGGCGGAGAACACGATCGGGATCGATACCTTTGTTCTCTGTCCCTATCTCTATCCCTATCTCTCTCATGATATTCTTGGCTAGAATACCTGCGATCACGGTCTCTTTCTGTATCCCTCTTACGAGACTCATAGTATGAAGAAGATCGGCGAGCTGAACGATGGCTTCCCAGCATCAAACCTCGTCCGAACATTGTATCTGCAAAGTAAAAGAAGAACATAGTTAGTAATCTCCCAAAGTAAATAACTTGTAATCAGAAATCGTGTAGTGCCGTGAAGTGAATATGTATGTGCAACCCTCCGACCAAATGGAAATGTTGGCCACACTTGTAGGAAGAGACTCGCTTAAGTCTAAAGCACTCTAAAGCTTCTCCAATCCGACATCATGTCGAAGTGACACATAATCCGGGATTGGGATATGGGCAAGCCCTTCGAAAAGGTTCTCCACTTGCAAGGGAGGAGCCTCTAAAATTATAATACCAGGAGTAGGCAACGGCATGATTATAGAATTCCATCTCAAAGATTTGTGGCGCTTATGCGCTGTAGCTTTGCCTTTTCTCCTTCCCTTAGAATCTTGAAAGGCGTCAGAAGGCCCGGCTATGGGTTCATCATCGGTGGGTGTATTACCTTCCTTACCCTCTTCTGTTATTATGATCCTCGGCGCTCTACGTTTAGCATGTTTCACCGGAACCTCCCTCAGTGCTCCTTCAAATCTTTTACTTTGTCTCTCTCGATTAGCCCGACGGTTCTTAAATTTCTGTCTGTTAGAACCGAATCGATGTCCCTTATTTCACTTGAAACTTTTTGAAGGACCCATACTATTTCATTAAAGTGTGTGCCTTCAGGTCGTGGAATTACGGTTGTAAAAAAAGAAGATAATAGTTTTAACATCAACTACGATTATCTTGGCAACTACTGGAAAAGATTGCAGCACCTATGTCTCACTAACCACCGACTAGCAAGTCTTAGAGGGCATCAGACATAGAACCATTCCATTTTAACGTAACTCAGCCTGGTCCAGGATCTCGTTACCACTTGACAATTCTTGACCGACTCCAGGATTGTAAAAGAAGGGCTATCTCCCCGACTCTTGACATTAAATAAATATCTGATTTCGATCGGAGTCGGTGGTCGGAAAAGACGCTCCATGAATACAATGAACAAACTGTTGAGCAATGCAATCCATTCGGGTGTAGTTGTGACAGGATAATCCCGAAGAAGGCTAGTACTTATCTAATGTATTGATTGAAGGGAGGAAGCATTCTGGCTGTACATAAGTGCCTGTTGAAAGCAGTAAACCCCTCAGGGGGAGCATGCGGTCTGTCATTCGCTCCCGGTAATAGGACGTCATCAAATGAAAAACCATGCCTTAGGACATCCGTCCCAACATGTCTTAAGACATCGGATGGCATAGAGTCCCGTGGATTCACAATAAAAGTAGCTTCGGCCAGCTCATCCGGAGCTAGGCTAATTACTTCCGCTGTGATGATCGGCACCTCAATTATTGGAGTAGATGGATTATGAGACTCTTGTTGTTGAGAACATGTGGATTCCATAGCTAATCAACTTATCAAACGCCATCATTAGACGATAATAAGCCCGTGTGTTCTCTAGTGTGAAGTGAGTGTGAATGTGTCATGCACTGCAGTGCTAAGTAGTACTCAAAAGAATTCTATAGAGCTTGAGAAAATATTCAAATGACGAGACTTGAGAATTCAATCATAATGACCGTCATCGTAGACCGTCACAACGTGCCATTCAGCTTTAGAGATCGATCTGAATTAAAATTCTTTAAAATTATGTTAGGTTACAGTTCCATTGACGGGCTTCAAAGGGTAGTCAAATATGCAGCGAAAAGGTCAAAGTCCAGTTATGCAAGATTGAAGTCTGTCGGAATCAGGTGTTCAAATGTGCAAGAGTTTTTCCGAATTCGTCAAGGTTCAACTTGTAATCGATCACCAAAGTTCAAGTTCGTATCGGTCATGGAAGCTATGTGTATCCATTAAGATACAAATTCGTATCGATTACCTAAGCGCCATCATATCGATCCCCTGGCACATAGTTCGCATCGATCGGGAACATTGGGTTTCGTATCAATCAAATGCAACCTCTTCGCATCGGTCAACAAGCCTGAAGCCTTTGTATCGGTCGTCTCGAGTCGATACGAAACTCCATCATTAGTTGATACGAAGTCCTCCACTTGACCATTTCGAAGTCCTATTATCCAAAACGATTCGAAACAAACCACCATCTCTCCATCATCAATACAAAAGCAGGACTTAGCCATTCCCACACCGATTCCTTCGTATCCCTCCTTACTCCTTCTTACCCAACTAGTTAATACGCCATCGCTCCTTCTCGACTCCACTCCAACCAAATTCTGGCATCAACGATGCCGGGATCGGCAATGACTTTGGATGAGCCAGCATTAAAACTCAAGTCTCATCATTTAAAGTGGTTTTGATTGGTTAATTACCTAGCTTAAACAATCAGGTCGAAGGATTAATGAGCTATTCGAGTTGGAGACGAAAACACTTCTTCTTTCTCGTGTTGTCTATCGATACGAAGGCAGAAAGGGAAATAAGGGCAAATGAGATATTCGGCTAAGTACTAATGGTATATTTTTGTGGGTTTGTACGTAAGCAAAAAACGATTCGTATCCCAGTTGTTTGGACTGGTAAAAACCAGTTTCTCCTCTGATTGATACAAAATGAGCACTCATATTCATGAATCACCTATCTAAGGCGGCATCTATTTATAACCATCTAACTACCGATACGAAACACCAATTTCGTATCCTTCAACTTCGAGATCCAAAAACCCACATCCATCAATACGAAGTGCATGGAGACTCCAACCAAATTTTTTCCCATCAATGTAAAATATTCAAAAAAGGATAATGAATTCGTATCGATCACCATCTATACGAATGCAAATTTTCATCTCCTCGAATCAATCCCGGAGAGGATCGATACGAAGGAAAATTCCCAAACAACCACAAAATGTTGTTACAGATTGAACTTCACATTGATTCAGGAGAGGATTGATACGAAATTCGATCTGAAGTGGGGACTAAAAACTTGACAATGACTCGTGAACGTACGAACGTTAATGGGAGTTAAGCTAATGTACATTCATGTATAATAGACTAACATTCAATTTACAAATTTTACAGGAATTGAATGCTCACCTAATGGCAATTAGCGCAATCAACGACAATTTATTATCATACAACACTCAGTTGCAATAGTATACGGTATGACAATTGACAGTCAACAGTTTATGGTTTATGCTTCAATTAGTCAATCAAAGATTACAACTTTCGACGAGAAAACAACAACCGTTTGACAAGTCGAACAGAACTGTTCAAAATGAAAGATACAACTATTCAAAGTATGTCATGTTCTCACAATACGTACTTTGGGGGGAAAATGTTATCCCGTCTTTTGACAAGGCCGTGATATGAAGAATTGACTGGAAATCAAATATAGTTCATCATGAAGATCGATTATACGCAGGTTCATTATGGATGTCGGTAAATTTTGTCTGAGTCTGGATCGAGCTACAATTGACAAGACATGACAAACAAAGCTATGAAAGCTAACTTTCCAATTTTCAAGACAATCCGAGTTCGTATGCTCAAGATATAATCTGTACAAATCAAGCAATCCTCTTGTTCGCATCCATCAAGCAACCAGAGAAGGTCCTTCTTCATATCATTCTGGTTCGAATCCATCAGATGCGCTCGTCTTTGTATCGATCAGGAGAACTTCACTCTTCGTATCCATTAGCTGAAAGGCATTGTTCGCATCGATCAAGCTTCGGCTGTTCGTATCAAACGGCTATATTGGTTCGTATCCATCAAGTGATCGTCATTTCATATCCATTAGGTGACTACTGAACTACATCCTTGAAAAAGCATCGCACTTTGTATCCATTGATTGGAACTTCGGTGTCCATTTCGTATCAATCAAGTACCAAACATACTTCGTATCGATCGACCAACGATCGATCGAAACCAACTCCTCACTTTGATGCGAAGTGGCATACAAAAGATCGATACGAAGTAAAATGCAATCGATCGATACGAACAACGCAGTAACGATTGATATGAACAAGGTAGTTTTGATCAATACGAAAAAGGCGCATGCATAGGGAAGACTCGATCGTTCGGCACAAAAAGTGGATAGATCCGAAGAGTTAGTGCCACGTCAACTTGCAGGCACATGCCTGAATCGATTCGAACGGATCGATACGAACAACATCGATACGAAGAGAACAGTGGTTGAAAGGCCCGAACTTGCATCGATCATTACTCACAATCTACCAGTCCAAATATCACCAAATTTTCACATGAGCTTACGTACAACCTAAAGAGTGTTCATGCCTAATTTCGACTCGATTGGACTAAATCTTGATCGACATGAAATTCGTTCGTATCGATCGTGGACCGAGTGCAAATCACATGGGATCGATCGCGTGGGGCTGCACACGTGCCAGAAGAGGTCTCCTAAGATCTGAGCGAGATATGTGCAACCTACGCCTATAAATAGCATCATAAAGCTAAAAAAATGACGTTTTTGGCTCCCCTACGTCCAGACTCTGTCGAAACCAATTTTGCACTCCAAGATCATCGTTGTACTCGAAATTTACCGTTGTAATCCACTGTAATCAGTTGTAATCAACAAGAAAACATCAATAAAATCATCAATTTCATAGTGGACATAGGCCATACGCCGAATCACTCTAAATCTTTGTGTTTCCACGTGTTTTTTATCTGTTTTTGAAGTGTTTGTTAAATAATCTTCTTTTTACATTTATTTTCTTCATTTTATCTCTTCAAATACTTACAAAGAGTGTTGTGCCCAATTTTGGTACAAACAATAATAGTGTTTTATTTTTAAAACATGTTTAAGTAGTTATTTAAAATATCCAAAAAACTTAAAATAAACATCGATAACCCATTTCCAATTCATTTTTAAATAAAGCCAATAGATTTACAAAGCTTATTATAAAAATTAGAATTTTATTTCAATTAAATTAGATATTTAAAAAATTCACTTTCGAAGTATTTCAATACGAACTAGATTAAAATAATATAGTTTAATAAAAATTTCTTTTTAAAATAAAACTTAACTTCTTAATAAAAATATATTTTTAAATTTCCAATAACCAATTTCAATTTATAAATTCCTCTCGATTCACAACACATCGATTTCATTCTGATTCCCTAATCATTCTCACTTTTCAAAATAGAATCCACTATTTTTCCCAAAAATCTATTTCCATATCTCGATATAAATTCACACTATGAAATTATATTTCCAATTTATCAACTAATATCATTTCCTTATTTAAACATCATTTATGTATTTACAAACTCATTTGGGTTTTACTTGTTTATAAAAATAATCTCATTTAATAAAATTCCATTCTATAAATCCATTTCTTCATAAATTCCATTTATTTTCCAAATATTTTTAAATATCGATTTCAATTTCTTTTCCATACTTCAAAAATATCACTTAAAAATCCTTTATTAAATTTTTAGTACCTAAAACATTTTATGAATAATTGAGTACAAATCCCAAAAATTATATCCTTGTTTACCCAAATCAACTCCCTTTTAATAATCCAAAATTTAATCTAAATATTTTCATTCTCAAAATCGCCTTTTAATTTCTTTCCAAATTCAAAGATAATATTTATGGTATTTAAAATACCAAAATTAAGGCCAATGCTACTATAGCCTTCAAATAATCAAATCACACAACAATCAATAACAGATTATTCAATTCATCATATATCACTTTATACGAAAAACAGTCAGTATATTTGAGGAATCCAGTTGGATCTCTTCAATCTGTTTCCCTGCATCCACAGATGTTAGATAACATAAAATACCATCCCACTTCGAGATGAGATATTGCGATAATATAAGGCCATCCACTATTATGTGGGGTGCATAGGCTCTCATCCGCTCCAATCGGCGAGAAATATAACGAACTACTATCATATATATATATATATATATATATAGCATTCGAAGCTGAAGATGGATGAAGCGAAAGTGCGCACAGTGGCAGCCGAAGAATTGGCCGTTTTCACGGTTTAGCCAGCCAATGCTAATCTTTGCAGGAAGTTTCTAAAAGGAGTAATATTTACCTCTAAATGCCCTACCCATGAATAAGGCTTAGAACCAGTTCACAATGGAATGGGGAATTGTCGGTAAGAAAGCAAGCGCGCTAGTATATTAATCCTTCGCCCAACTTAGCCGGTGCCACGATGTTGAAACAAAGCACACCTCATGAATAGCTTATCTTGACGAATGTGAAAGTTCGTTTGCTACTTCTTCCTCACGTCCAACATCTATCTGTTCTCCCCTAGGTTTCCTTCCTTCGGGCGCCTTGTCAGTTGTCACCTTGATCGGTCCCCTATTTGATCGGGGGTATCCTCCATAATCAGTATTCTAGGTGTTGGAATAACAATTATAGCCCTAGCAGGTGCTTCAATTGGAATTGATAGGTCCGCTCTTTTCCAATTAGTTCAGTCGCATCCATCAATGGCAACTAAGTTGTTTGAATAGGCAACCTTAGATATCAAACCTATTGAGAGAATAAACTGGGTAACCCGGGTGCCGAGGGCGAGAGAGAATAGAGAATTCCATTTGCTTAGAAGCAGTTGAAAACGAATTGTGATTTCAGATTGAAAACGAATATATATATATATATATATATATATATATATATATATATATATATATAACGACCTGCCTTTTTAGACGTTTAAAGAAAACACACATGTTAGACTCAAACCATTCAAAATGGCAGATTGTTATCAGGTAAATAAGAAAAAGAGAAAGAAATAAAACAAATGCAGAATCTCACAGCGGAATGGCAAATATAATAATCAAATAACAGTTCATGAAGCTATTTTATAAATACATTTGATTATTCTCTTATAACTCAAAATCAAACTTACATAAAACATGATATAAATAAATAAATGCAGCAGAATAAATAAAATAAATAATAGTAGTACTATATCTTCATCATCGTCCTTCAGAAGGCAGTCTTTTATAGACTAAAAAGCTCAAACTGACCCGAGCGAATTGAAAAGACAAACACCCGATTTAGAACTAAAAGATCTTACGTAAGTTAAATCAACGGTATAAAAATATGAGTGAAACAGCGTTAGAGACATTTATGGGGTTTGACAACTCCTATCCAGTGTCTAACGTGAGTGCAATAACTTAAAAGACGTTCGAGATTTCCATCTCCTAAGCATTCGTTAAACTATCTATTATGTTGTACAATATGCTATTATAATATGTCTATAGTAAAAGTATTAAAATAGCATTAAGGCATTACCCATATCCCGCTTAACACATTTTATATATATTCCCATAGTCTATACAGCACCCTACGCTCCTCCGTGATGTTTACCCAGGGGCACTCCATAGGTATGATACAAAAAAAACCCGTTGAAGGCGCTCTAGGGTATGTAAACATGGCACTCGAGGCAATGCCAGGGTAGATTTACCAATTGCAGAACCAGGCTGGTGGTAACGCATAACAGCTACTACCGCCCACCTCGGAACACACTTCCAAAGCAAAAATTAAGGGGTGGCCACTAAATCATCACAAAGTCATAATATGGTATCGAAGATGCATGTCAGGTAGGAGGAATGACCTCTCTTGGCCCTAGTATAGCTCTTGTTTTAGTCACATCTAAGCTGACTCACGGAAGTCGGGGTCACGTCATACCTTATACAAAAATCGTTCGCCAAACCATCCTACATCATTTTTGGAATCTCCACCACGTACATAGTCGTTAAAGTGATTTTCGATATTGGCAGAGAGTATGACAATATCCGATCCCGGTCTCTTTGACAACCAAACGCTTATTTCACACCGGATGGTTCTTTTATATTTTAGAAAGTCAATTCACAATTTATATCAAAATATCATATTCAATTTCAAATCATATCTGTTTTGAAATCATTCTCACTTCCAAACTATATTCACTTTAAAATTATATTCACTTTCAAATCATATTCACTTTTGAAATCATATTCACTTGGAAATTATTGATAAGTTATGTTAATTAATTCTCCATTTCAAAATCATCTTATTCACTCAAATATGTCATTTCACAAAAAGGTATCAATTTCAAATTCTAACTTAGGTTATATCAAAATTAAGGATTTAGAAATACTTCAACTTTACATAGTCTGAAATTTAGAAAATAATTTAGATAATTATAAATATTCTATATAGTTTAAAATTGTTTAAATAGATTTCAAATAGTTATAATAGTTTAAATAGATTTAAATTTTATTTAATTAGTTTTAAAATGATTTAAATATATTAAATATAGATTAAGTAGATTTAAATCATATTAAGTAGATTTTTAAATAGATTAAATAAATTTTAAAATAGATTAAATAGATTTAAATAATATTAAATAGATTTAAAATAGATTAAATAAATTTAATTTGTTAAAAATAGGTAAAATAGATTAAATTGGATAAAATAGGTTATAATAGATTAAAATAAGTGAAAATCGTTTAAATTGATTAAAATAGATTTCAAAGTTATATCCAAACAATTTCAATAACTCAATTCCAAGAAATTCATTTATCTTTGACACTTCAGCTTTGAAATTCCAATTTAAATCCTTTGAACAATTCGTTAAATCAATTCCAATTTCAACATTTACATTTGGATGATCGAAAATAATTCAGTTTTATTTAAATCAATTTCTATTTCAAATACCAGTTAACTGAATTCAAAATTTAAGGACTTAAAATCATTTAATTTAACTAATCCGGTGTCCGTATATAATTTTCTACCCTAGGGTCAAGTGATACAGATATTTATCATTTCATTCTGCAATTTAAAATTTTACAGTTATATATCATTTCATACCGCAATACTGAATTAAAAAATCCATAAAATCGCTTGAGTCTATCATTTCAACCCATAATGATTTTTCAGTAATTTATAGATCGTTTGGGTATGAATCATTTCAACCCATAGGGAACTTGCAGTGTTATAACAATATAAAATACAACATCCAGTCGTCCAATATCAACCATCAAACATACATCAGAATCATCATTCAAATCAATCAATAAACATCAATAGATAACTGATGATAAATAACAGGTATTAAATTGAAGGTTTAAATTCAATATTAAAATTAAACGATAATTAAATGCAATAAAAGTCAAATTTAACTAGAATGAAACTTTAAACACAGCAAACATCAACAAATTAATTTCTAGTCACATCATAAATTAAATTTAACTAACATAAGATAGTTTAGTAATTATGAGTGGTTAAAACACTCACCTTCAATTTTAAATCGCATTAAAATCCAATTATAGGCCCAAAATTCAACAATCTCAGAATTCGCACAAATCAGAATCAAAATGTGCGAAATTTCAATACGAGCGTAGCAGAATGAACCGTGCCCAAATTCGAGCATGTATGTGAAAGTTATGTATGTTAGAACGATTACAAAAATAATTTCAAATAAATAAAAAAGGGCATAACCTAACTTGGCCACGCCACCGTTCCACTCAAACAACCCTAACCTACTAACCGTTCATCGCGACCATTATATTCCGCCGCCATGAGAATGATCACCACGCAGCCCACACGGTCGTCGCGACCACCGATCACCACCGACGACGCTGCCCCATGGCCCAAGACCTTCCCCTAGGCACCATGACCACGATCGGCGATGAAATTCCCCCAGCTGCAGCCTACAACATGATGACCTAATCGAATTTTCCACCCCAATCTAGCCGTTAAAGCGATGTGCGACACACTTAGATGAACTCCCCTCAACACTCTCCACAACATGGTACCCGCGATTCGACGATCGGTCGAAGTTGATCGATGCACGATGAACGACCAAGAATTGATCACCCAATTCCGACCACACAGCAACCCAGGTTGAAAAAAAACTACGCATTGCACTTACGCTCATTGAGAGCTTTGAATTGATATATAATTCGATATATTTTGAGGAGTTTAAATTTTGGAATTGAATTTACAATTTGGGATTTATGGTTTTGTACTTGGATTTGGTTCTGCCATTGAGAAGGAGAAGTAGACAGATGAAATGTACTTATTGAGAAAAATGGAATAAGAAAATAGTAAGGGTATATAACAGGTTATATGTAGGCAGACCAGAAATAGAAATGAATAGACTAGATTGATATGAAAATTGAACGATAAACGACCCAAAAAGTCAGTTTGCTTCCCGAAATGAAAATGGGTCATCCCATATATCAAAATAGATGTTTTCGATATTTTTAAAGTCAATGGAACAGGTTCCAGGTCCAAATTAAACAATATGAAAAAGTTGCTTTAAAATTAACTCATTTCAAATTGATTTCAATTAAATTGATTTCTACGCATTTTGAGTTCGTACGATTAAATTACAAGTCCGATCGCTACGAAACTTGAAACCTTACAATAATTCACCGTTACGGATCCGATGAAACCGATTTCGTCGAAATCCGAGGCAGTGGCCAAAATGGCTATATTTCACGTTAATTAAATAAATTAATATTAAATTAATTAATCACATTTTTAATTCAATATTTATAAACTAACAAATTTCATCCTTTTTCATTACACAAACATTTATGATAACTTAAAGCAAATTTACATATCAAATTCAGTGTTAAATATTTCATAAATTATAGTGTTCAATTTCAACTGTAATTAAATCCAATTGATTAAAAATTTATTTCAACTAAATTGATTATACTTTGATTTTAACCTTTATATTCAATCAATTATTACTCTAATAACATAGTCAATATTTGTTGATATCTTATTTCACTAATATGCTACAGTTTCCATCTTTTATTTGTATAACTACTATATTCGAACTATATTGGATTTTTTCAATTTTATTATAACTTAAAATCTAAAAAAATACATTTATCTTAGTCCCACTCTTTTAATTACGTCCATTATTTCCTTTTAAATATAATTAACATCTCTATACATTTTATTACATTGGCAATTTGTTGTTATTGTCTTAACTTGTCATAATGTAACGTTTATTTACGTTTATTTGTAATTGATTAATTACATTGGTAACAAATGATAATTGTCACCATTTCTACATTTAATAATATTCGTAAGTTTATTATTTACAAACAATTTCTATAACAACTTACACTATACCAATTTTAATCAATTACAATTTATTACACATTATCTTATTAATTAATCAACATTTAAATTATCAATTGCTCTTTTATCCAATTATCCATCAATATATTCATTGCTATCATTTAATTACAATCTATCAATTATAACTTAAATTAATACTATTACATTTTATTCCAATTATATTCTTATTATTTAAATAAAAATTTTTATTTCTTCCAACATTAAATCACAAAACTTTATTAAATTAACCATTTTTAATTATCAAAAATTACGAGTCGTTACAATATATATATATATATATATATATATATATATATATAACATGGCTTTCACAGATAATAAAATTAAATCCATTCATCCAATCAGCCAATCAGTAATTTTAATTACTGTAAATTTAAACAGTTAACCAAATTAAATGAGATTTACTCACCTTGATTTTTAATTCGCCAAATGCTCATTTTAGATTAAATCGAGCCGATGTTCGATTTAACAAAAAATTCAAGTTATCTCTAATCGATTTTGAATTAATTCCAGGTTGTAGTTCATATCATTACGAATCATTGTCACTGCTTCGTTCGACTATGACCTCGAAATAAAAGGTTAAAATATTTATGAGATTTTGAAATTTCCTTTTCTTTTCTTCCTTAAAAATAAAATTAACCTCCTAATTACGGTAATTAATGAAAACAGTTGCCTAAATTTGCGCAAATCATCCCACATCAATTTCCAGTCGCGGCATCATAGTCGTTCACGCTGATCTGACGACCACGCACCTCCCTCCATTGACCATCAACAAACAACCAACGCCGGTCACTTCCACCTTCCGAGAGCTCCACCTTTATCCCAGAAATTGTACACCCGAGCTCGTTTGGAAATTGCGACTTCAACCAATAGCAGGTCGACGAGGCTCCAGTTCTGATCTCCAAATGAGCATTGTCGCCCCCAAAATCTCCACCACAACCTCACCTCTACATTCTCCAACTTCCAGGCACTGCCGTGCCCAGACCTCGCCAATCCTCTACGCCGTTGCAAACACACACGCGCGCCTACCAATTGTCGCGGCACACTTCCATTCACGTGCATGCAGTCGCGTATCCAACCACCACCATGAACTATCGCTTCACTTTAGGACGTACAAGAGTTTCACTCCAACCTTAATCGTGCCCTGCCTCAGCCACTTCAACCGCCACCACTAGCCCGCGTCCGCCGTCTATGAACGCATCTCCCCCATGTCGGCGTTGATCTCAATTTCGTGATTTTATTTGTTTCTTTTTATTTATTTCGTAATTGTGAGGAGAAAGAGGGAAATATTTTTTAAAACGAAGGAAGCAGATATGCATATAGGTTGGCGTTTGACAGGGTTAAGGTGTGGCTAAAAGTTGACAAGGGTTGACTTTACAAATATATATTATTTTATTTCCAAAATATCTCGTATAATATACAGGGAAATCTCGAACTCCTATTAAGGCATGTCAGTAGATGTTTCTAGTGTTATACCCCTATTCCGAACGAAATGGAATAAGTCTCGAATCTCAATTCGATCGTATGGAGAAGATAGCTTCTAAAATCGACTATTTAAATTAAATTCAATTAAATTATTTCTCTGCATTTTCAGATCACATGACCGAATGATAAATCCAAATGTTATGAAATTTAAAAGCTAATAATAATACGCTATTACAGATCCAATGGAACAGGTTTCGTCGAATTTCAAGACTGTGCCCCGAATCGCTATTTTAACGCGTCGATTAAATCGACGATTTTCAAAATTAATGAAATCACTTGAAATCCCAGTTTTAAAAATTTACTAACTCAATTCTCATTCAAATATAATTTATATCAACATTAGAAATCATTCGATTCATATTCAACTCAAATTCCAATTATTCACCATTTCCTATAACGATAAATCACAATATTTGAAATTTAATTTCATTCTACAATTACAACCAGAATCTTCATATTCAAAAATCAAATTATATTCCAAATCAATATCTAAACTATTTAAATATTAGAAATCAAACAACTAAAAATCTGGGTCGTTACATCCCTCCCCTTAAAAGAATTTCGTCCTTGAAATTGCCAAGGTAGGACGAATGATCCAAACTCATTAACTTATTAAAATCCACTTAGTTAACTTGCTATTTCACTTTCATAATCCCTTTAGTGCCATATAAAACATTTAGTTTCCATTTCTACACAAAAGTCCCTTATTTCAATTACAATTCAAAATCAAATTTTGGTTAACAAAAATTTTTCAAAATATTCTAACACCCTAAATTTTCGAAAATTTTTGGGGGAGTCCCCTTGTACGGAGAGCTTTTTGCAATATGACAAAAGTGATAAAAAGATGTACTTCGACCCACACTTTCGGAAACACAATATCTATCAGTATTTATTTAATTTTTTCTTTCAATACGTAAGCTTACCTTATATTAGCGTTATTAAGCGTGTTCGCTCAATTTATATGAAATTACGCAACCCAAATCTAGCACAATAGCCCCCTTGTACCTATACTTACTCAATTAAAACACGTAAGTTCCAAAAATACGAAATTCAATAACATTTCATTGAATTTAACCAAGTGAACACATGAATTTCATTACCAATCATGTTATAGCATGAATTTATCAATAACCACCAGGTTCCAACATTCGATTATTAATTTCAATCGATTTATATATCATTTCATTCAATTCGAATGATTCACAACCAAATTTATTAGCATTCAATTCATATCTATACATAATATATTCATATCCACTACAAACTGGTTCTATACCAATTTATACACTTCCCATGAGTTCACAAAATTTTGTTTACTTTTATTTAATTCAATCCATGCTATTTGCTTATGAATTATTTCAAATTCATTCGGGCCAAGTTTCCATCCAAATAATTAACTTAAGTCAATTCATTTATTTCCAATCATTTCAACTATACAACTTAAGTTCATTTCCATTGCAATCAAATTTCATTTCATTTATATTGATTCTTATTCAATTTATTCAATTCCATTTAACTCAAATCTCATTCCAATATCCAGTTCACTAGTTAATTCATCTAATTAGGTTACTTTCATTTTATGCTTTACAATTAGATTTTCATTTCAAAAATCACTCCATTTGGTTGGCTTGAGTTCAAATTCATTTTATAATCCAAATTTGGATTTCCATTTCTTCACTAAAGTTGAATTCATTTTATTTTACAGTTCAGACCATTTCCATTAACTCCAATTTTATAGCTATACAAACTCATTTATTTACATTTCCTTAATTTTCCACTTAAATTTTATTCCATTCAAGATTTATAACCTATAGTTATATAGTCAATTTTCAATTCAAACTTAATTCAATTCAATTTGATCTAGGTTCAAATCCAGTCCAATTTCCATTTGACGTATATCAAGTAAAATCTAACCCATACAATTTTTCTTTTACAAATTCAATTTATTTAACTAGCATAAGTTAAATTTTAGCCTCATATTGAAATTCACATTTCATACGTTTTAGTTCACAAACTTATTCTCTTTTGGTTTTACTTCTTATTTAATTGGAAATTCCAGAATTCAATCACCCGGTTCTATTTCAAATCATTTTGAAATCCCATATATAAATATATATTCTCTTCTTCATACCAAATCTTGCTTTTGGAATTTTCAAAACAAAACCTGATTTTACGAAAACAATTCTGAAGCCGAATAATCACAGCAGCAATCTGTCACTTAGAAACTCGAAAATGAATACTCATGATGCTGCGTTGTCATCACCAGGATTATTTCCCAGCAAATGTAGTGAATTCGGTGCTTTATCACCTTTGAATCCATTTTTAAATCCAATTTAAGACAATTTGTAACATCCCTGAATTTTAGCCAAGATAATTTGATAATTAATTTAATTTTTGGAAATTAAATTGTGAATTTATTTGTGAATTAAATAGAAATTTCTAAAACAAAAATAAATTTTAGATTTTAAAATAGAAATTTTGATTTGAAATTTAAGGATAAGTATTTTATAAATAATATTGGATTTGAAATAAATGTGTTTTATAAGTAGATTGAAAATAGATTTGAATTGGGAATTTAAGAATAAAATTTTAGAATGAAGAAATGCATATATATGATTAATTATTAAAGTGTAATTTAGTTTCAAACCATTTTTCTTTAAGAATGTATAAGTATAGATAGTTGAACAATGTATGTATAATATATGAATGATGTGAAACAAGAATAAATATAAGTTTTAAAGTTGAATATGAATTTTGATAAAAGAATTTAAAACACCTTTCTTTTAAAATGAATAAATATAGTTTTTACATTTTGAATTTAAAATGTGAAACATTTACATATGTTACAATATAAAATATAAATAACTAAGGATTTAAACACAATTTTATCTTGTATGACAAATGTAAACCAAATGAGATCATGTAATAACATGTGTTAACAAACAATACAAGTGGCAAGCAAGTTTTTTTTCTCTTTTAATCTAAAATTACAAAATATGAATAAGAACAAAATTTCATAAATACATATGTAAGAGAAGGAAACTAATTCTCAGTTCATAATTTTTAAAACCTGAGAAACCAATTCGAAAAAAAAAACACATCCTCGCAAAGAAATCTTCAACTTGATAAAATATCCAACCTGATTCAAAAGCAAGTTTAAGCAAATAAATGGATTCAAGAAACAAATCTGGAAACACAAAATCAAAACCAAGTTCAAGTGTTCAAAAGTGCAACCTGGAAATGAATTCAAACCTGAAAATCAAATGCAACTTTAAAGCTTCAAGATCAACCTGGCAATCAATACAAAATAAAGATCTGAAACTGAAAGTAGAAATCATCTCAAAATTTTACAAAGCCTGTCCTCCGTCTTCATTCCTGTGAGTAAACCTTTACTCAAACCCAAAAATCTGTTCACATCTGAATTGTTTGTGCTTGATCTCTGAAGTTGTTGTGAAAGATGATTGTGTTGATGTTAAAAAATGCCTGCTTGTCTATATACAAATGTATATAACCAGTGTATGTCTACATGCATATATCTCTGTTATATACAGGAACAAGACCCAAATTTAATTCAATTTTTCCTTCTATGATCGATTATAGGTTATAATTCCCAAATGAAAGATGATTAGCAGAGTATAATCTCATTTTTAAAAATGATTTCAATATTTTATATCACGTAATCATTTGCAAAATATTAAATTTACAGTAAAAAACATTTGAAAACAAAAAAACCCATGATTTTAAAACCATGTTTTGATTACATATTCGAATTTGAAAATAAGGATTTTAGAAAAAATTCTAGATTTTTAGTTTAGTAAATCATTAGGAATGGCCATTTGGACGAAAAATGCATTTTGATTAAAATCCGATAAACAACAAAGATTCGGGGGACGTGGCCGACGTAGAGGGTAGCTTGGAGTTTGGGGAACGGAGGAAATAGTGGGAGGTTTTCTGGGTGGTCATAGAGATGGGTAGACGTCGAAGTAGGGTTTAGTGAGCATTTTGAACATTGTGAAGTCGACGGCAAATTCCTCGGTCATGGGTCAACTCGAGTTGATCGCGGAGGGGGGAAAGGAAAGGGAAGGCAAGGTGAAGGCCTGGACGAAGCGGCGCGTTCTCCGGTTATCGAAACTAAGGGCGATCGATGAATTTTTGATCGAGTTTGGTTAAGGTGGACCTGATCTTCAGTTCGATTTCGTTTTGAGGGATGGTTTGATGTTTTGGTTGTCGGAATTGTGGAAGGATGTCATCGTCGATTTGTGGAAGTTGGCGGGGTCGACTGGAGGTGGTCGGAGTGTCTAGACACATGCACGGTGTCTATTTGTATCAACAGTTTTAATTTGTGTTGAAAGATCGAGGAAGAAGAAGGATGACTCGAAGGAATACTCATGATTTTGGGTTTTTGGCTCGAGTGGGTTTTACAACAGGTTTGAAAATCTAAAATCAAAACAAAGTTTAAAAGAAAAAAAGGATTGACTTGGGATTGTACTCGGGGTTTTTCAAATTTGGCCCGAGGAAAATTTAGATTGGGGCTCGTGTTTTTGTAAGTTGCCAGGTTTTAATAAATTTAAAAGAAGATTTGTTCCAGGGTTTAAAATTAAAAAAAAAAATTGTTACCAGGTTTCAATTATAAAGCACGAATAAGTTTTAAAGTTATTTTAAAATGATTAAGTTTTTCTTAGTAATCTATTTAGAACAAAACTTTAAAGTCTATTTAAAATAAATGAGTTTACAAAGAAATACAAATACAGGTTTCCAAAGTATATTTGATTTAACAAGGTTCAAGTTTTAATTTTTAAAAGTCAAATGTTTTAAAATTATTGTGGTTTATAAAACTTTGTATTAGACAAATTATCTTATTTAATCTCTAATGGTTTCAAAATAAAATGATTTCAAGCATTTGATTTAAATGATGATTAAGTGATTAAGAAAGATAAATGGTTTATCTTTGATCTATTAAAGTTTTAAGTAACTAATGTACAATTACTTAATGTAGTTGATAAAGTAAAATCAATTAAGATAATTAAAAGGATAATTTATTACTTAGAGGATGATTTATTAATGTGATTAGTTAAGAATAAATTAGTGATTAAAGGATTAGTTAAAGACTAATTAATTTGTTAAGAGTTAAGTGATTAATGTAAGTAATTAAGTGTAATTACTTACTTAAAATTTATTACTTAATGAAAGTAATTGAGGATAATGACTTGATGATTAATGATGGATTAATCAAGTAATAATTATTCAATGAAATTAATTAGTAAGTATTAAGGATAATTACTTATTGATTAAAGGATAATTAATTGGAAATTAATTAAGGATGAATTAATTTATAAATTAAGGATAATTAAATAATTAAAGCTTAATTATTTAATGATTAAAAATTAATTATTTAATAATTTAAGGAAAATTAATTTATTAATAAAGGTTAATTAATAAAGGATTAAAGGATAATTAATCAAAATGGTTTGTAAATAACTTATATTGATTAACCAGGATTAGTAATTTATTCAAAGTAATTAAACTGATTTAAATAAATCAGATAATAAAACTGATCTTACTTATGAATGTTGGGATTCTATTGGATGTTGAATTGTTTGATGTCCCTGATATGTGATGCTCTGTTTTGATTTGAGCTGTGATTAATGTAATTTGTTCATCTGTGATGTAATTTATTTATTTGGGATGAATGTAATTTATTATCTATGATGAATTTATATTATATATGTGATCTGTGAATGAAAGATAAGCGCTATAGGATTATAACGCTCTGTGTTTGAATTCTGTGATGGTTGTTGATGTTGCACTATTGTGTGTAAAACCCCTGGACCACACTATACACACACAAATATGGATTTCACAAGGAATTCGGTTAATTCACAGATTTTTGAAATGGTTTTAAAAGTTGGATTTTGAATACAAACGGTTTTGGAAATCGAATTGGGTTAAAAGTGAAAAGCTTTTGAAAGGGATTTTTCAAAGATAAAAGTTATTTTGAATAAATGGATTAAGTTTTGAAATTTAAACAGTTTGATTTGAATTTAAATTCAAGATTTGAAATTGAATCCTATTGGTTTGAAAATTTGAATTTAACCCAAGTTTTTTATATTTGAAGGGCTTTAGCTTGTATAAATGTAATCGGATTTTCCGAAATGAAAATATTTGTTTTCAATTAATAATAGCTTTTATATAAGGAAAGGGTTTTCAATTTGTGTTGAAAGTTTTCGAATCAAAATAGTTTTGAAAACTGTTAACTAATTTTTGTGAAAGATAGTCAAACCTTGATTTGAAAATGAAGAACATTTTAAATGGTGTATCTTTTATATAAAAGATTTGGAATGGAATTATTTTGTGGAAAAGATTTTTGAAAGCTATGAATTGAATCTTTGATATAAAGATTGGATAAGTTAATCCAATTTGAAAGGGAAATCGTTTTGAAAGGCTATGAATGATCTTTGTAAAAGATTAGTGAAGTTTGTTTTGAAATTGAAAAGGGATCTGAAAAGCGTATCTTTTGTATAAAGGATTTGAAATGGAATGATATTAATGAATCTTTGTGAAAGATTGGTAAACTTTGTGAACTCTGTGAAGTGAATCTTTTGTTCAAAAAGATTCGTAAATGGTAATTTGTTTAATCATTTGAAAGAAAAGTTCTGGGTTTTAAATTGTGACTTGACTGAAATCCCATATCCGTATGTTTTTAAATATTGCGCTTATTATTTGGTGGGAGAGGACCTTGTGTCGTATAACTCATTCTGAATAATGATACGACGTTATGGATGGCAATTGAAGACCGGTGGTGAAGACTGGATATTTTCGAAAACGAAAGGATTTCTTGTCGAATGTCTCTGCATTGGCTGATCCCCGGTATAGAGATTTGAGCATCCTTTGTGATGGGGAGTCCGGATGTGATTAGGAATTATTCGGATTTGCAAGGGCTTCTTCGAAAGTGCATTCGGTTCCGTTCGAACCCGGAACAGACTTGTATGGAAGTGTGTCTGACATTACACTTTGAGATGTAAAACCGGTTTCTATCAAATACATTTCTATTTGGTGGCGGAGATTTATTCTCTTAGCTTAACACCATTCTCTGAGACGTACGAGCTCAAAGGTTATGTAGTTGATGGTTACTAGTGATACATTCCTAATTTGGTATTGTGGCATACGAAGTGCTGCTGATCATTTGTTGATCAAGGCATGACTTTTCTGAAAAGCGTAGCTTTGTGGACGAGACTTCGTCGAGCCTTACACACCGAAATGGTCGAAACAGGAAGAATGCAGCAAGGTTTCAGGTGTAGCTCCCCTAGGGTATGACCATTCCCTTTGGAAAAGGGCAGTATCATGGTATGGAGCCCAGATATTTACTCATGTGGACACTGTAGTATATTTATTACTGTGTGATGTTGTTGGAGGGCCCTTGGATAAAGGTCCCAAAGGACCGGGGGTGGCATATCTTAGGTTTTATTCCCCAGGAAGGGGATAGCCGGCCTTGTGTTAGCAGAGAGCCGGGTAGGTTCTCTGGGCGTCCCTCCAGAGGCGTTCCCATGTGGCAATAGGAAGTTCCTTAACCTGACCATTTGTTGGAATTCCATTCATCCAATACGCGCCTTGTATGGTTTTAGTTGTATTACCTGCCATCTACTTATAGTGGCGCCCCACTGTTTGGATGGTAGCTATAGTAGGCATAGTTCGAAATGTCTATGCTTGCTAAGATTAATATTATACTTTCGAAATGTTTTCTACACTTTGCACTTATAATAATAATATCAAAATGGTTTTCGCGTATCAAGCATTTTTAACTATGATAAGGAGAAATCTCCTCCAATTTTGTGTTTGCATGGTGTGTGTGGCGGGAGGCCTTATGGTAGTTTCATTTTCCAAAAAGCATTGCGGATTTCAAATTTAAATTCTTTTGTTTATTTAAAAGATAAAACTGTTTTCGTTTGCTCATGCCAGTCTCATGACTGACCCGGAGTTTATTGTTCCCTTCCTAAACTCTGGGTGCCCACAATTTTTCCACACGGACAGACTAGAGTTAGGTTTTTCAAATATAGATATCAATTGGGTAGCTTTTAGCTTTCTCTTTGGTATTCTTTGGAGATCTTGGATATTGGAGTCTTTGGATTCACGGACGAGACTTGCTCAGCTTGGTGCAAGTTGACAGTGGTTCGAGCTATCTATGGAGATTGCTGATATTGGTGTTTCTTCTGGAGTTTCAAGTTCTAGTTATTTACGCTGCTAGTTCATTGGGTTTTCTGCTGTAGCATTGTATCTTATCTCTGATATTTGTTGGGTTGTGTATTATTGTATATCATTCTGGATATTGTATCATTGGAGTTGTATATGATATACATTTCCTTTCTTCCTCTGTGTTGTACTTAATTGTGTTATAAGCTCCGGCGAACCCGATTCGACGTTTGGATCTGCGGCATTGGAATACGAGTGTCGTATTCGGTGCCGATTTTTGAAGGTCGAGTCAGGGTCGCTACAATTGGTATCAGAGCTGAAGGTTGAAACTTTAGCTCAGGAGTATAACACATTAAGTAACTCATTAGAGATAGGGTGAAGTATACCCTAGAATGAGTAATCCCTAAGATATCCGTTCGTGTGCCTCAGTAAATTCTCTTACTCTCCACTGATAGTAAGTATAAGTGAAAGAAGAGAACGAGATAGGGGACAGGGAAGTACCACTTCATATGGTCAATGCCCTGTAACAACAATGGAAATAATCTTTTCTCTATCAATCTCCTTTGATTCGTCTTTTCAATTCTTTGATGATTCCTGGCAGCCTCAGGAAGAAGCTTTGATATATTTGCATGGGACACAAACTCCAGATGGGTCAGAATTGTTTGTTTGGATGAATTGTTTGCTTTGGTTGCTATAGTTGATAGGTATATTTTGGTTGTTTAAACTAAAAGTTTTGGGATTGTATCCATATATCTGTCTATTCTTTTGGGGTCCAGATATATTCTACGAATGGTTAAGTTATCCCTTCGAACTAACCAATCACCTACATATTCGTAAACCGAATGACCTGAGTATTTCGTGAAATGTTAAATGAGTTTGTTCTCATATCTATTGTTGATATTCTGATTTGGTAAGCCAAATGCAGAATAGATACCCAGTTTGATTTGAAAACTATTTCTCTATCTTTGTGTATCCATCCTTTGTTGTCTCCCTTGCAAATTTCGGGGACGAAATTTTCTTAAAAGGGGGAATCTGTAACATCCCTGAATTTTAGCCAAGATAATTTGATAATTAATTTAATTTTTGGAAATTAAATTATGAATTATTTATGAATTAATTAGAAATTTCTAAAACAAAAATAATTTTTAGATTTTAAATACAAATTTTGATTTGAAATTTAAGGATAAGTATTTTATAAATAATATTGGATTTGAAAATAAATGTGTTTATAAGTAGATTGAAAATAGATTTGAATTTGGAATTTAAGAATAAAATTTTAGAATTAATAAATGCATATATATGATTAATTATTAAAGTGTAATTTAGTTTCAAAACATTTTTCTTTAAGGATGTATAAGTATAGATAGTTGAACAATGTATGTATAATGTATGAATGATGTGAAAAAAGAATTAATAAAAGTTTTAAAGTTGAATATGAATTTGATAAAAGAATTTAAAACACCTTTCTTTTAAAATGAATAAATATAGTTTTTATATTTTTGAATTTAAAATGTGAAACATTTACATATGTTAAGACATAAAATATTAGTAACTAAGGATTTAAACACAATTTTATCTTGTATGACAAATGTAAACCAAATGAGATCATGTAATAACATGTGTTAACAAACAATACAAGTGGCAAGCAATTTTTTTTCTCTTTTAATCTAAAATTACAAAATATGAATAAGAACTAAATTTCATAAACACATATGTAAGAGAAGGAAACTAATTCTCAGTTCATAATTTTTAAAACCTGAGAAACCAATTCAAAAAAAACACATCCTCACAAAGAAATCTTCAACCTGAGATAAAATATCCAACCTGATTCAAAAGCAAGTTTAGGCAAATGAAAATGGATTCAAGAAACAAATCTGGAAACACAAAATCAAAACCAAATTCAAGTGTTCAAAAGTGCAACCTGGAAATGAATTCAAACCTGAAATCAAATGCAATTTTAAAGCTTCAAGATCAACCTGGCAATCAATACAAAACAAAGATCTGAAACCTGAAAGCAGAAATCATCTCAAAATTTTACAAAGCCTGTCCTCTGTCTTCATTCCTATGAGTAAACCTTTACTCAAACCCAAAAATATGTTCATATCTGAATTGTTTGTGCTTGTTCTCTGAAGTTGTTGTGAAAGATGTTTGTGTTGATGTTAAAAAATGCCTGCTTGTCTATATGTAAATGTATATAACCAGTGTATGTCTACATGCATATATCTCTGTTATATACTGGAAAAAGACCCAAATTTAATTCAATTGTTCCTTCTATGATCGATTATAGGTTATGATTCCCAAATGAAAGATGATTAGCATAGTATAATCTCATTTTTCAAAATGATTTCAAGATTTTATATCAAGTAATCATTTCAAAAATATAAAATTTACAGTAAAAACATTTGAAAACAAAAAAGTCCATGATTTTAAAACCATGTTTTGATTACATAACTAGATTCGAATTTGAAAATAAGGATTTTAGAAAAAAATTCCAGACTTTTAGTTCAGTAAATCATTAGGAATGGCCATTTGGATGGAAAATGCATTTTGCTTAAAATCCGACGAACAACAAAGAATCGGGGGATGTGGCCAACGTAGAGGGTAGCTTGGAGTTTGGGGAACGGAGGAAAAATAGTGGGAGGTTTTCTGGGTGGTCATAGAGATGGGTAGACATTGAAGTAGGGTTTAGTGAGCATTTTGAACGTTGTGAAGTCCAGGGCAAATTCCTCGGTCATGGGTCAACTCGAGTTGATTGCAGGGGGGAAAAGGAAAGGGGAGGCAAGGCAAAGGCCTGGACGGAGCGGCGCGTTCTTTGGTTATCGAAGCTGAGGGTGCTCGACGAATTTTTGATCGAGTTTGGTTAAGGTGGACCTGGTCTTCTGTTCGATTTCATTTTGTGGGATGGTTCGATGTTTTGGTGGTCGGAATTATGGAAGGATGTCGTCGTCGATTTGTGGAAGGTGGCGGGGTCGATTGGAGGTGGTCGGAGTGTCTGGACACGGGCACGGTGTCTATTAGTATCAGCAGTTTTAATTTATGTTGAAAGATCGAGGAAGAAGAAGGATGACTCGAAGGAATACTCAGGATTTTGGGTTTTTGGCTCGAGTGGGTTTTACAACAGGTTTGAAAATCTAAAACCAAAACAAAGTTTAAAAAAAAGGATTGACTCGGGATTGTACTCGGGGTTTTTCAAATTTGGCCCAGGGAAAATTTAGATTGGGGCTCGTGTTGTTGTAAGTTGCCAGGTTTAATAAATTTAAAAGAAGATTTTGTTCCAGGGTTTAAAATTAAAAAAATAAAATTGTTACCAGGTTTCAATTATAAAGCACGAATAAGTTTTAAAGTTATTTTAAAATGATTAAGTTTTTCTTAGTAATATATTTAAATCAAAACTTTAAAGTCTATTTAAAATAAATGAGTTTTCAAAGAAATACAAATACAAGTTTCCAAAGTAGATTTGATTTAACAAGGTTCAAGTTTTAATTTTTAAAAGTCAAATGTTTTAAAATTGTTTTGGTTTATAAAACTTTGTATTAGACAAATTATCTCATTTAATCTCTAATGGTTTCAAAATAAAATGATTTCAAGCATTTGATTTAAATGATGATTAAGTGATTAAGAAAGATAAATGGTTTATCTTTGAAATATTAAAGTTTTAAGTAACTAAAGTACAATTACTTAATGTAGTTGATAAAGTAAAATCAATTAAGATAATTAAAAGGATAATTTATTACTTAGAGGATGATTTATTAATGTGATTAATTAAGAATAAGTTATTGATTAAAGGATTAGTTAAAGACTAACTAATTTGTTAAGAGTTAAGTGATTAATGTAAGTAATTAAGTGTAATTACTTACTTAAAATTTATTACTTAACGAAAGTAATTGAGGATAATGACTTGATGATTAATGATGGATTAATCAAGTAATAATTATTCAATGAAATTAATTAGTAATTATTAAGGATAATCACTTATTGATTAAAGGATAATTAATTGGAAATTAATTAAGGATTAATTAATTTATAAATTAAGGATAATTAAATAATTAAAGCTTAATTATTTAATGATTAAAAATTAATTATTTAATAATTTAAGGATAATTAATTTATTAATAAAGGTTAATTAATAAAGGATTAAAGGATAATTAATCAAAATGGTTTGTAAATAACTTATATTGATTAACCATGATTAGTAATTTATTCAAAGTAATTAAACTGATTTAAATAAATCAGATAATAAAACTGATCTTACTTATGAATGTTTGGATTCTATTGGATGTTGAATTGTTTGATATCCCTGATATGTGATGCTCTGTTTTGATTTGAGCTGTAATTAACGTAATTTGTTCATCTGTGATGTAATTTATTTATTTGGGACGAATGTAATTTATTATCTGTGATGAATTTATATTATATCTATGATCTGTGAATGAAAGATAAGCCCTATAGGATTATACCACTTATCAATATTTATGTGTTTGAATTCTGTGATGGTTGTTGATGTTGCACTATTGTGTGTAAAACCCCTGAACCACACTATACACACACAAATATGGATTTCACGAGGAAATCGGTTAAGTCATAGATTTTCGAAATGGTTTTAAAAGTTGGATTTTGAATTCAAATGGTTTTGGAAATGGAATTGGGTTAAAAGTGAAAAGCTTTAGAAAGGGAGTTTTCAAAGATAAAAGTTATTTTGAATAAATGGATTAAGTTTTAAAATTTAAACAGTTTGATTTGAATTTAAATTCAAGATTTGAAATTGAATCCTATTGGTTTGGGAATTTGAATTTAACCCAAGTTTTTTATATTTGAAGGACTTTAGCTTGTATAAATGTAATCGGATTTTCCGAAACAAAAACTATTTGTTTTCAATTAATAATAGCTTTTATATAAGGAAAGGGTTTCCAATTTGTGTTGAAAGATTTCAAATCAAAATAGTTTTGGAAACTGTTAACTAATCTTTGTGAAAGATAGTCAAACCTTGATTTGAAGTTGAAGAACATTTTAAATGGTGTATCTTTTATATAAAAGATTTAGAATGGAATTGTTTTGTGGAAATGATTTCTGAAAGCTATGAATTAATCTTTGATTTAAAGATTGGATGAGCTAATCCAATTTGAAAGGGAAATCGTTTTGAAAGGCTATGAATGGATCTTTGTTAAAGATTGGTGAAGTTTGTTTTCAAATTGAAAAGGGATCTGAAAAGCGTATCTTTTGTATAAAGGATTTGAATTGGAATGATATTAATGAATCTTTGTGAAAGATTGGTAAACTTTGTGAACTCTGTGAAGTGAATCTTTTGTTCAAAAAGATTTGTAAATGGTAATTTGTTTAACCATTTGAAAGAAAAGTTTTGGGATTTAAATTGTGACTTGATTGAAATCCAATATCCATATGTTTTTAAATATTGCGCTTATTATTCGGTTTAGCCGGGAGAGGACCTTGTGTCGTATAACACATTCCGAATAATGATACGACATTATGGATCGCAATTTAAGACCGGTGGTGAAGACCGGATATTTTCGAAAACGAAAGGATTTCTTGTCGAATGTCTCTACATCGGCTGATCCCCGGTATAGAGAATTGACCACCCTTTGTGATGGGGAGTCCGGACATGATTGGGAATTATCCGGATTTGCAAGGGCTTCTTCGGAAGTGCCTTCGGTTCCGTTCGAACCCGGAACAGACTTGTATGGAAGTGTGTCTGACATTACACTTTGAGATGTAAAACTGCTTTCTATCAAATACATTTCTATTTGGTGGCGGAGATTTATTCTCTTAGCTTAACACCCTTCTCTGAGACGTACGAGCTCAGAGGTTATGTAGTTGATGGTTACTAGTGATACATTCCCAATTTGATAATGTGGCATACAAAGTGCTGCTGATCATTTGTTGATCAAAGTATGGCTTTTGTGAAAAGCGTAGCTTTGTGGACGAGACTTAGTCGAGCCTCACACCCCGGAATGGTCGAAACAGAAAGAATGCGACAAGGTTTCAGGGGTAGCTCCCCTAGGGTATGACCATTCCTTCTGGAAAAGGGTAGTATCATGGTATGGAGCCCAGATATTTACTCATGTGGATACTGTAGTATATTTATTACTGTGTTATGTTGTTGGAGGGCCCTCGGATAAAGGTCCCAAAAGACCGGGGGTGGCATATCTTAGGTTTTATTCCCCAGGAAGGGATAGCCGGCCTTGTATTAGCAGAGACCCGGGTAGGTTCTCGGGGCGTCCCTCTAGAGGCGTTCCCATGTGGCAATAGGAAGTTCCTTAGCCTGACCATTTGTTGGAAATCCATTCATCCAATACGCGCCTTATACGGTTTTAGTTGTATTACCTGCCATCTACTTATAGTGGCGCCCCACTGTTTGGATGGTAGTTATAGTAGGGATAGTTCGAAATGTCTGTGTTGGCTAAGATTAATATTATACTTTTGAAATGTTTTCTACACTTTGCACTTATAATAATAATATCAAAATGGTTTTCGCGTATCAAGCATTTTTAACTATCATAAGGAGAAATCTCCTCCAATTTTGCGTTTGCATGGTGTATGTGGCGGGTGGCCTTATGGTAGTTTCATTTTCGAAAAAGCTTTAAGGATTTCAAATTTAAATTCTTTTGTTTGTTTAAAATATAAAACTGTTTTCGTTAGCTCATACCAGTCCCATGACTGACCCGGAGTTTATTGTTCCCTTCCTAAAATCTGGGTTCCCACAATTTTTCCACACGGGCACTCTAGAGTTGGATTTTTCGGATATACATATCGATTGGGTAGCTTTTAGCTTTCTCTTTGGTATTCTTTGGAGATCTTGATATTGGAGTCTTTGGATTCACGGACGAGACTTGCTTAGCTTGGTGCAACTTAATGGTGGATCGAGCTATCTACGGAGATTGCTGATGTTGGTGTTTCTTCTGGAGTTTCAAGTTCTAGTTATTTCCGCTGCTAGTTCATTAGGTTTTCTGCTGTAGCATTGTATCTTATCTCTGATATTTGTTGGGTTGTGTATCATTGTTGTATATCATTCTTGATATTGCATCATTGGAGTTGTATATGATATTCATTTCTTTTCTTCCGCTGTGTTGTACTTAATTGTGTTATAAGCTTCGGTGAACCAGATTTGACGTTTGGATCTGCGGCATTGAAATGCGAGTGTCGTATTCGGTGCCAATTTTCGATAGTCGAGTCAGGATCCTACACAATTTTTTCAAAAATAATGCTATTTTATTTTTGCAACACTTCAGAAAATATTTTCGAACTTCCGAGGTTTCAAATCCTAAATACTTCGTTCAAATCCTTTAAAAACATTTCCTAAAATTTCTAAGATCTAAATTTCCAAATTCTTGTTTGAATCCATTTGTAGTTTAACTCTGTATAAATCATATTTATTCAATTTCTATTCGGTTTTGTAAACCCTTCAAATTTTATAATCTTGTTTTGATTATAATAATATCATCAAAACCCTCCAAATATACTATAATAATCTCAAAAAATTATATCTTTTCTATCAAAATAGAACTTTGGGTAAAATTATTTCATTTACCCTCTTTTCAAAAAAATACCGTGTCAATTTAGCTTGTTTAAGGGTTTAGAAACCCTTGTCGATACAGTTGTACTTCCCTTACTGATAGAATTCATATATACTCAACTGATAAGTCAACGCAATATAAAAGAATTTATATTCACTAACAAATACACGCTCATATCTATTAATACACTCAAATTCATTCTAGAATACTACTGGCCCTATCTCTAATGAGTAATCCACACTAAAGCCAAGGTTCTTGCTTAACCTTCAGCTTTGATACCAAGTGCAACGATCGAAAATCGACATCAATACGTTCACTGTATAACATGCCAAGCAATCAAGTGCCGAAAATTCCAAATCATTAGGCGTGAAGAAGAGGAGATAAAAGAGAAGAGGAACAACAAAACATAGAATTTCACAATCATAGCAGAACAAAATATAATATTTAATAACATATTATTTTTATACAATGAAACTATAACTATAATATACATGCAACCATCAGAGTACAACCGTCATTAATAAATCTGGACCCTTATAATAACTTGTCCTCACATACATAACACACACAACAGAAATAACCAAGTATGTGTAATACGCCTGAAATCCTCCAGCTCATCTCCTAAGCTCCATGGCATCCTAACCTGAATCAATAATACTCGGTCTGACCCGATCATTATAATAAAATAACATCCAAGTCAGTCTGGAAAACCAACATGAGAAAACACACTCAAATTGAATTATTACCATTTCAAAATTCTTTGAAAAGCAAAGGTATCTCGTAAGACCACGTCATACATAAACATGATGAGTTTTTACCATATGATAACTAAAACACTTTTATGGAAAATCCAATGATATTATAATAGCATACAAATACTAGTTAAAATAGCCGAAATTGTTACATTAATTAAATTCCAGTTTATTAGGCTTTACAATCAAAACCGTAAAGGCTCCTAGTGGATATTGGATTTCATACAATGACTGGGCTACTGGGGTGCCACCCATCATAGTACATCTCAAGAAAAATGTACCGAGGACCTCGTCTGGATCCCCTGCCAACACAAGACCGGCCTACCCCTAACCTGGATAGTACCGGATATGTTATCACCCCTGGGTGTTCCCACCCTATTCGAGTGCTCTCCTTTTCATGCACACCCATTACCATAAATATAATATATCTAAGGGTATCTAGAAAAGTGATAACATACCCTAATTGAGTGTGACCCACTTAGCCTTGTTTCATCTTCCCTGTTTTAGTCATTCCCAATTAATGAGGCTTGAGGCTATGTTTTACCTTTAGAATAGCATTCGTACTTGGAATGCTAACACTACCTTCCAAACCACGATGCAAATGATAGCATTCGTCTATACAAGTTGTTCTAGGTTTGAACAATCCGAATCTGCAAAATGACCATCCTCGTTATTTTCACGATATCACAGTTTGCAACGCATAAATCAGATCGAAGTGGTTTTCGGATAATTAAATCTGATCCTGGTCTCTTCGAAACGATCAACGAATTTGGCAAGATTTGATAGTCGGTTATTTAGCTATCAAATTTTCACACATAAGCAGTCACTAGCCCCAATTTCTTTAATCTTCTCAAAACATTCATTTCATAAATCTTTACACACACACACACACACACACACATATATTCAAATCTCTTTATTGTTCCAATGTTTGAAAATAATTTCAAATCCTTGTATCCTTAACGGGATATTTTCAAACTGTATTAACACTTAGATATATTTTTTTATAACCTTCCTATAGTCAAAACATTCCCAAATCATTTATTTTAATACTTATAAAAATATTTATAAATATATTTCCAAAATTGATTACTTCTCAACACTTAGGAATATTTATGTCTTATAGATTTTTTTGGTATATTCACAAACAAAGACATCTCCCCTTTATTTCCAACTTCAAAAAACATTTACAACTCTTTTGTAAAGTCACAGCTCATTATAATTCATTTCATAAATCTCCAAAATTTTCGTAATCCCTTCTATAATTTTCAAAATCAATTTTACTTGTATAAAATCTCATACACCAATTTATAACTATTTATGAATTCATATTCATTTTTCAAAGTTCACTTATCTAAGAATTTCAAAAATTCCTTAAGTTCCAAATTTCATCATAAGATTTCTCTTATAAAAAACCTATCCGTTAAATAAACTCCGTTTGCAAATCTCGATAGAATTTATAATTAAATTCCAATTACTTCCAAAACTCCATATATATATATAATAAGTATTTTAAAACAATATTATTTTATTTTTAAAACACATTTAAGTAGTTATTTAAAATATTCAAAAAAAACTTCAAATAAACATCGATAACTCATTTCCAATTAATTTTTAAATAAAACCAATCAATTTACAAAACTTATTATAAAAATTATAATTTTATTTCAACTAATATTAGATATTTGAAAAATTCACTTTCGAAGTATTTCGATACTAACTAGCTTTAAATTACATAGTTTAATAAATAAATTTTCTTTTTAAAACAAAACTTAACTTGTTAATAAAAATATTTTTCGAAAATCCCAATAACCAATTTCAATTTATAAATTCCTCTCGATTCACAACACATCGATTTCATTCCGATTTCCTAACTATTCTCATTTTTAAAAATAGAACCTACTATTGTTCCCAAAATTCTATTTTCATATCTCGATATAAATTCACACTCTGAAATTATATTCTCAATTTATCAACTGATCTCTTTTTTCGTATTTATAAACATCGTTTATAAATTTACAAACTCATTTGGGTTTTACTTCTTTATAAAATAATCTCATCTAATAAAACTCCATTCTACAAATCCATTTCTTTTCCCAATCTTTTTAAATGTCGATTTCAATTTCTTTTCTATACTTCAATTATCTCACTTAAAAATTCATTTAATTTTTTTGATATGAGTTATTTTAAATCTCTATCTAAAACATTTTATGAATAATTGAGTACAAATCCCAAAAGTTAAACCCTTGTTTACCCAAATCAATTCCCTTTTAATAGTCCAAATTTAATATAAATATTTTCATTCTCAAAATCGCCTTTTAATTTCTTTCTAAATTAAAAATAATATTTATGGTATTTAAAATACCAAAATTATGGACAGTGCTACTATACCATTCAAACAATTAAATAACATAACAATCTATAACAGATTATTCAATTTCATCATACATCAATATATACGAAAAACAGGCAGTTTATTTAAGGAATCCAATTGGAACGCTCCATCCTGTTTCCCTGCATCCATAGATCTTAGATAACATAAAATATCAATCCCGCTTCGAGATGGAATATCGCGGTAATATAGAGTTATTCACTATTATGCATGGCACATAGGGTCTCATCCGCTCCAATCGGTGGGAAATATAACTAATTACTAACACACACACACACATATATATATATGGCATTCAATGATAATAATAATGAATCCATTCATACAATCAGCAAATTCATAATCTTAATTACTATAAATTTAAACTATTAATCAAATTGTGTGAGATTTACCCATCTTGATATCTAATTTGCCAAATACTCATTTTAGATTAAATCGAACTAACGTTTGATTTAACCAAAAATTCCAGGTAACGACTCTAAATTAATTCCAGGTTGTAGTTCATATCATTACGAATCATTGTCGCTGCTTCGATCGACGATGGCCTTGAAATAAAAGGTTAAAATATTTATGAGATTTAATTTTTTTTCTTTTCTTCCTTAAAAGTACAATTAACCTCCTAATTATGGTAATTAGTTAAACTAGTTACCTAAATTTATGCAAACCATCCTGCATCGATTTCTAGTCGAGACATCGTTGACGTACATGTTGATATATGACCATGCCGTACCTCTCTGCACTGACCATCAACAACCAACCAATGCCGATCACTTCCTTCTTTTGAGAGCTCCACCTTTATCCCAAAAATTGTACGCCCGAGCTCGTTTGAAAATCGCGACTTCAACAAACAGCAGGTCGATGAGGCTCGAGTCGCAATCCCAAATGAGCATTGCCGCCCTTAAAATCTCCACCACAACCTCGCCACGACATCTTCCAACCTCCAGGCGCGGCCGTGCCTCGACCTCGCCAATCCTCTGCGTCACTGTAAACCTACGTGCACGCCTACCAAATATCGCGACACCCTTCCGCTCACGTGCGCGCATTCGCGCATCCAGCCACCACCACGAACTAACGCTTCTCTCCAGGTTGCATGCGTACGACAGTTTCACCCCAACCCTAATCGTGCCCCGCCTCAGCCACTTCGACCGCCACCACTAGCCTACATCAACCATCCATGAACGCATCGCCCCCATGTCAGCATTTATCCTAATTTTGCAATTTTTTATTTTTTTTATTTTGTTACTGTGAGGAGAAAGAGGGAAGTGCTTTTTAAAACGAAGAAATTAGGTATGCACATAGGGTGGCGTTAAACAGGGTTAGGATGCGGCTAAAAGTTGACAAGGGTTGACTTTTACAAATGTATATTATTTTATATCCAAAATATCTCGTATAATATACAGGGAAATCTCGAACTCCTATTAAGGCGTGCCACCAGACATTCGTTAAGTTATACCCCTATTTCGAGTGAAATTGAACAAGTCTCGAATCTTGATTCGATCGTATGGAGATGATAGCTTTTTAAATCGACTATTTAGATTCTATGTGTTTTCAAATCGCACAACCAAATGGTAAATCCAAACACTATAAAATTTGAAATTCGATATTGATACACTATTATGGATCCAATGGAACTAGTTTTGTCAAATTCTGAGTTTGTGTCCCGGATTGCTATTTTAACACGTCGATTAAATCGACGATTTTCAAAATTGACGAAATCGCTTGAAATCTTAGTTTTAAAAACTTACTAGCTCAATTCTAATTCGAATATAATTTATATCAACATTAGAAATCATTTTGATTCATATTCAACTCAAATTCCAGTTATTCACCATTTTCGTATTACGATAAATCACAATATTTGAATTTAAATACATTCTATGATTTCAACCAAAATCTTCATATTCAAAAATCAAATTATATTCCAAATTAATATTCAAAACTATTTAAATATTTGAAATCAAACGACTAAAAATCTGGGTCGTTACCAGAAACCTGTGTCGTTCTATGGCGTGGTCTCGCTAAGTTCCTAAATTTTAGGTTGGAGATGGTATAATCTTATTCACACTAGAATTTATGTCTGACCTGTATTTTTTGATTTCTTCCTAAAATCTTGAGTGCTCAATTTGGAATTGAGTAGGTTGAGGGTAGGGTAGTTCAGATTTTGATGAATATGCTTCTGGAGACGTATAGGAAGCAAGCTATTATTTAAAGTTTATTTTTGATGTTCATTAGTTAACTTCTTTTATTGTTGTTGGATGTGTGTAATGATGGGCACCGTAAACGTATAAGTATTTAAGACTCTGATCATCCAAAGGGGCATCTTCATATGTCACTCTTGGATTATATTTGTAAATATTATGTTTTATTCGAATGATGTAATCATGGGGTTATGATACTAAATTGTAATGAACTTGCAAATTAATGAATGGAATATTTTGTTAAAATTTCTAAATTCTAGTGCTCTTAATGTTAATAATATAATAATTGTTCTCATTTTATCACTAGAAGATAATGCTATGGATGACTACGACATCACTAGTATCTATTTTTGAGCCTTGGAATGAGGGTTGTTACAGTATCAGAGTCTAGTATTCTGTCAATCATAACAACATCCTATAACTTGGCCAGTGAGAAAAGAAGATCTACTTGATGCATTCCTTACAAAAAGGAATGACACTTTTGCAATGCATCTACTACAAAAGAAACTACAAGCGACAGTAAGTTACTCATTGATTCTGATCTTTCTAATAATGATTTAATGGAAATGGTCTGAGTTAGATGATAAATTTAAAGCCCTTAGAAAAAATACATAAAGTCACCATAGGAAAATTAATTAGGGTCAAATTAGAAATCACTATGCCTAAGGATGAAAAAGTAATTCTCGAGGACGAATTACAAAAATCATAAATTTCTTGTGATAACTTAAGTTCTCAAATCCATGGGTTCAACGTGAAATCAAAAGTTTAAGAAATGAGAATGTTAAGTTAGCAAAAGAAAGTTGTGAATTACATTATTGTATAAAATCACACTAAAATCAAATAAGCGAATTTACAACAGAACTTAACGTATTGCAAAATGATTATAAATTTCTTTAAATAATTCAAATTCTCAACTTTTGGTTCTTAAAAAATAAAATTGTACTTTAATGAATAAGAAATTATGTTAATTAAAGAAATCAGTATTTTCGAAAATAAGAATGAAATATTACAAAAGGAAGATTATGATTATAATTAAAACTTTGAAAAAATAATAATGAAGAATTACAAATTTCTACAAAGCTAAGGAAAATCTACCTTTGACTATTTCAAAATCAAGAGCTCAAAATGATAAGAGAGGATTAGGCTGTACCAATAACAATGTAAAAATAGTACTGCATATGCTTACATAAATACACAAATTTCTAAGATGGTTCTTACATTCAAAGACCTTGAATCACTTATAGTACTTATACAAGGAATAACTTTGCATCCAGAAATAATATTAAGCATATTGGCTTATAGGTTCCGAGGGAATATGTTGATAAAAATTCATATATACATAATTATATGCATAACATGGTTTACAATGAGAATTATTCTTTAAAGGCTATTATACCAAATGCACTTGGGTATGTTTGCTAAAATTTTAACACTTGGACTGTAACATAGGAAGTGGGACTAAAATATATTTTCTATTTTTTGCAGGTATGCCATATACCGAGGAGGAGATAGGATCCTGAATTTATAGACGCATGTGGAAATGACTACAAAAATGGAGAAAATCAGCAAAATTTGGTAATCTTACTTTAAGTTGGTAACATGATTTTATGCAAAAATATTATTTTTTAACAATTCATTACTTACTTTTAACAAAAATTTGGAGATGATATAAATAATTATATGGGTACTTTGACAAAATTAAGATATTTTAGATTATTTAGTACACATAAACACTTGTCAAAATAAAATATTTATTTAATAAGAGATTATGTTTGTGTGTATAAGTGCTTTAAAAAGATTATTTTATGTATACATAATAGATGTTTTGATGAAAAATATATAAACGAATTTTTTTTATAGTTTTTAACATTCATATTTAAATGACAATGTGTTTATACTTTGAAAAATATTGTTATGGGGACTTTTATGAATGAGCATTCATATTTATATAAACCTAATCTTACCAATATATATATATATATATATATATATATATATATAGGTCAATATAAGGTTTTCATTATAATAACTATTGACTAAACGCCATGCATTTCCTAAGGGATTTTTGTTTTCAAGATACATAAACTTTTAAATGAAAAAAATACGTAGAAATAATATTTTATAAAGACAATATAACACTTTTTCTTCAACGATTTACAATAAAAATTGTCTTACTTTGAAAAATTAAGGGAAGAACATCATATATTACAAAATTAAGGCGAAGATATAATTTATCTATATATTCCCTAAGTTTTATCTCTTTCTGTCGATGATAAAGGCAGAGAAAACTAGAGATAAAAAATACAGTTAAGGGAGTATATAGATAGATATATAATATATATTCAAAGGGAGTGATTAAATATTTTATTTTATTAGTTATAAGCTTCTTATCATCAAAAGAGGGAGAATGAGGAAAATGGTTTTAGTATTTTGATGATAAAAATGTCACCACAACGTTATTAATGATTTTATCAAGTATTCAGGTCATTCAATAAGAAAATACCTGTGCACAATCCAACACAATAACATACATATGTGCAAGTATAAGATATGAAGGATACAAATCAATTATGGAGTACTCAAGCATTCTAAGATATGGTGGTGTACAAGCAGAGTCGGACTTAAGAGTTTCAAAAGAATGTATGTCATAAGTTGAATGTATATTGAGTCATTAAAGTCTGGAATTGTTAGAACCACACAAACAACTCTAAACCATTTCAAATTTCTATCAAACCTTTAATATGTCCTAAAATATGTTTAAGATTTTTCTAGAATTTTCTAGAATTTTTAAATGCAAGAACAATGATAAAAACCCAAAAATTGCAAATATATCTGTTTTTTTTTCACAGTAGCATTTTGGCCATAAAACTGCTGAAGGCTCCAAATGACAACATTCCAAGTAGAATTTTAGTAGAGTTTTCGAAAGCAATCTGCTATTGTACAATGCTAAAATACAGTGTTTAAAATTCCCGTAATTGCTATATTTTTGAAAAAGTGTTCTATGTCTATTTGGTAACTTCTCTTTGCCAAACAAATCTCAAGGGTTGCACCTATTTAATGGCTTCCTTTTGGTTCTAAATCATATAGAACAACAAATTAAGACCTTTTAGGCATCATAGTCACTCCACTTTATCCAATAAAGGCCATATAACTTCCTATACACCTTGTTCATTCATCTCTATATTGTTTATGGTGGTTGTAGGTGATTTGTACTTAAAGTGTGATTAATCAATATATTGTTGACACAAGTCATGTCAAGTTGAATATATCTTTTGTCAAAGTCCGACGAGACGACAAGGTTGAAGTCTTATTCGATTTTTCACGCAATATATGTATACCCGTTCTTTTAGGTGAAGTGAATGTATTGCTAGTGAAATTCCTAAGAGGTGCTTAGAGATTGGATGTCAGAAAGGTGCTCTGAACTAGTATAAAATCACAATGTGATCTACTTTACTATTTCTACTACATTTACATTATCCGTTACTAATGGCCATCTTCGATTCTGTGCATAGCAACTTAACGACTATAACATACAATCTTCACATAGCATCCAAACATCATATATAAAAAATTCAAACGCAATTCAAACTAACATATTCTCCAAGATCTAACCATACACAAAATGGCTACTTGATTTGCAAAAGGTGGAAAATAGTCAAATTACATTTTTATGCTTTTAAACTCAGTTTAAAGATGTTACTGAAGTTAGATCAAAGTTTAAAACATTTTAACATCAAAATTCATCTTAAAACCCATTGTTCACTATATTAACATGCTTAAAATAGTGTGGGATATAACATCACTCACCTTAACAAGAAAGTGCATAAAAATCAATGCAAACCTGATATAGACAGCCAGCTTCATGAATTTCAAGGTGTCAAAACAGTAGATCTCTGATTTACCTTGTTAACTACCCCTAAATAATGTGATTCAGCTAATTAAAGTAGGGGAAATGGTGCTTTCTGCCCGATAAATGATTAATGATTCAATTTTGAGAAATGGGAAAAGCAATTAGAAACTATCTCATCTCCTCAATTAGATACAAATCCCAAAATGGTTTAGGGGACCTAAATCGGGCCTAATTAATTACGTACTAATTTGACGAAAAATTATCCAAACTTTAAACGGTCATATCTCCTAAACGGTATGTTATGACCTATATTTTTGGCCTTCGAATTTGAATATTTAATTTGTTTAAATATTTAGATTTGAATTTAAATTATAATACAATATATGTTTTAAATTTTGACTTGATTTATTTGACGTATTTTTTAATTTAATTTGTAGAATGTTTTTCATAATTTTTAATTTAGAAAATAATTAAGTTTTCATTTGACGCTTTCACGGCAAACGCAATATTTTTGAAACTTTACAGAACAAGTTAACATGTCTATTTTATTGTTGAATTATGATCATCTCACGTTGTTGAGTATGATCGTATTTTTATTTTTGTCGTTTGCGGCTCACACGCGAACGTGATTTTGTGTAGCTTGATATCCTAAAACTTTTAAAATGTCTACACACTAAATGTTTGTACGTGCGCCTACTCTGCTCGTGATGTTGGTTTTAGCATTTAATGTTTTGTCCTTGCAGTTGACTTTATTTTCTTACTTCTTAAGTTTACTTAGCTATAAAGTATCTGTGTCTATGTATATGCATTCATACACCAAGGGAGGAACAAAAGCATTTTCATTTTTGCAAAAAAATACAATCACACGAACACAAATAGAAAAATAAGCTCTTACACTTTTCTTTTCCTTTTTCCCTACAAAATAAACACACGGAGGTGATAGAAAGGAGGAGGGTCACAGATGTAATTATACTTTCACTTTTCTCATTTTCTTCATTTCACATGAAATGAAACAAAGCAACTATTCTTTTCTATTTAATTTACCAGATAGCTTATAATAAGATACTATACAATAAATATATTAGTGAGTATGTGTGCGTGTATACATATGTGTGCGTGCATGATCGTGAGGTGAAGAAGTGTTCGGACGCATGAAGAAGGACGTGCACTTTCACTTTTCTTTTATACTTTCATGCAAAATAAAATGCACCCATAAAATATAAGAGATACATTTACACTCATGAATGGAAATAACAGGCTGCCAGGCGCATGAGGAAGAAATTGGAAACATGAAGAGGAAGGGAAGAAATTGGGTTGTGCATGCATGTGTTTGTGGGCTTTCAGGTTTGAGTAAGGTACTTAGGTGCGGGCATGGGAGTTTTGGGAGAAAGGGGAAGGTTGGATACATGAGAAATGTAAGATGGATAGGAGCAGCGGTATATGGTAGTGAGGAGGAGAGGTTGATTGGAGCGTGAGTTTTAAAATATATATGCACTTGGAAATGTGATGGTGCGGAGGACGTGGATGTGTACATGGGGTAGCAGGCATGTAAATTTGAAGGAATAAGGGTAGGCCGCCTAGATTGTGAGTGTGGTGGTGGGTTGTGGGCCTTGCTTTGAAGTAGGGTGAGGTTTAGGTTTTATTTTATTAATCTAGTAAGTTTTTAACTAAGTTAAATAATTTAATTAGTTGAAGAATGAGCTCTCGGGTTTAGGGAATCATGAGTGGACTATTGGGACTGGGCTGTAACATGAGTAAAATTTAATGGTTTACTTAATTAGTTTTTAAATAGTTAAGTCTAAAATGCTTAAATTTTAAAAATCTAGAATCCCCGTACGAAGTCTGTTTAATCCACAATCTTCAATATTAGATTCATATTAACGAATAGAACACACTAGTTTGAAGTATTGATGCATTTGACAAGTATAAATTGATATGGTTGAATTTAATTACAAATAACGTAATTAAATTGAATAAACTATTTTGACATCTATTGAGCAGAATAAATCCTTATTCCATGCTTGCAAAATAAGTTCATTGTTTTCAAATTAATTAATATGTTGGTTAATTATTATTGAATAAATAGACGTGTTCACTATTTATTATTGTTGTTAATTGCTTATGTGATTTACGCTCGACTAGTTTATGAGTTGTTACACTTTTATATTTGACATAGGTTGGGTTGAGAACATTTGCAGGCTAAAACCTTGTGATTTATTTCACGATTTGAGTAAAAGGTGTTTAGAGAAAATACTGGTTAAGCGGATAATAAAATAAAAAAAAGTTTATTATGATTTTGGAAATAAAAGATATTTTATCTTTTTAATTAAAATGATTTCTTTTGTAAAGTAATAGAAATATTATAAGAATAAACATTTTTGAAGTTATATTACATATAGAAGTGATTTACACAAAGATATTTATAAAATGTGTTTTATAAATAAAGAATTTCGAGGACTTAAAACCCGGTGGTCTTAAAATGGCTTTCGAAAAGTTTTGAGAAAATAAACAATACCGTGTTTGGAAATATTTGTGATTATTAATGCAACATGATTTGTCACTTCGGGAAAAAAAATGATTTGTTATGTTACCTATGATTCGGGTAACCCATGACTAAAAAGATGGGCAAAGAAGGTGTAGATGTTTTGTAGCCTCGGTATATTCCACTCGACGAACAGAGAGATATACATATGTAATTTTTTGGGAAAGCCGGGACCCAGATGCCTTGCTATGGGGAGAAACCTCCCGATCTAGTTGCATATATTTTGATACGCTTTTGTAGTTGTATTTTGAGATATTCAAATAAATATTTCAAAAGTTACTGGTTTTAAGATCCCGAAGGAAAGTATGATATGATATAAAGGATATATATTATTATTTCAAAATGACTTGAAATAAATTTGGGAATTTAGTTCAAAGGGATTATTTTCGAAAATGATTATATTTTGAAAATAATAAAGTTAATTAGATTTGAGAAATCTAAATGTGAAGATTAATCCTAAGTGTCTAGTTTTGGGAATTGCATATTATTTGTTGCATCGTAGGCTCCAAGTTTCATATTTGTGGTAGGAGAACTATGTTGTCTTGATCCTATATCTAATTGGATACCCAATTAGATAGGGATACGTAAGCAGTCACAAGTGGTAGTGATGCAACCTTAATAATAATATAACCATTTCCTATTAATCTGTTTATAGGCTGTTATTTATCTTGTATTATTGTATCTTTCATGTTTACTATTTTATTCCGTATTTGACATGTTTATTGAGTTTGCAGAAATAGGATATTGTTGTTTCTCTCATCAGAGTTGTGCAGCAGTACAGTTTTCTTGTATTTCAGTTTTCTCTGTACTAAAGCACACGTTGTAGAGTAAATGAATACCTGATTAAAGTTGTATTGTTGAATTTTTATTCTATACATTTAGCATTATTATATATTTATCAAATAATATTGTGTTAAGTTGGTAGTTTTCATTAATAGTTTTAGAATGGATGGATTTTTCGACAATTTTTGATTGGGTCGAAAATCCGAATCGTTATAGATGGTATTAGAATTTAGGTTAGGTGTCTAAGTAAAATTTGTCTAGGTTAGTTAATCAACTTAGGATCAAATTTTAAAATGAAACTACATTAATTTGCTAATTAAAATGGATAGGATAAGACACCATACCTCCAACCGGGGTTGTGGGTGATATTATTTTGGGTGTGCTCAATTTTTGTTGATTATTTGTTTTTCGTTATATTTTTCCGTCCTTGGAATTTCAGGGATGGAATTCTATTAAGAGAGGAAGAATATAAAGACCCGTATTTTTAGGTCTTCGAATTAATATTTAATTATTTAAATATTCAGATTTGAATTTAAATTGTAATAAAATCCATCTTTCCAATTTTGACTTGATTTTTTTAAAGTATTTTTAATTTAATTTATAGGATTTTTTTTATAATTTTTAAATTAGAAAACGATTAAATTTTCGTTTGACGCTTTTTACGACAAACATCGATACTTTTGAAACTTTACTGAACAAGTTAACTTGTCTATATTATTGTTGTTTTATGATTGTCTCACGTTGCTGAGCATGATCATATTTTTAATTTTATCATTCGAGCCTCAAATGTGATTTTATGTAGCTTGATACCCTAAAACTTATAAAATATCTACACAATAAATGTTTGTACCTACGCACGTCCTCTTTGCTCATGATGTTGGTTTTTGCATTTAATGTATTGTCCTTTCACTTGACATTATTTGCCTAGTTCTTAAGTTTACTTAGCTATAAAGTATTTGTATCTATGTATATGCATTCACACACCAGAGAAGGAACAGAAGAATTTTCATTTTTGCAGAAAAGTACAATCACACAGACACGAATAGAAAAAAAGCTCTTTCAATTTTCTTTTCTTTTACTACTTATCTACAAAATAAACACATGTAGGTAATAGAGAGGAGGAGAGACACGGATACAATTATACTTTCACTTTTCTCATTTTCTTCATTTCGCATGAAATGAAACAAAGCAACTATTCTTTTCTATTTCATTTACCAGATAGCTTCTAACAAGACACTTTTACAATTAATATATTAGTGTGTATGTGAGCATGTATATATATGTGCGTGTGCATGGCCATGAGGTGAAGTAGTGTTCGGGCGCATGAAGGTGGGGGCGCTTTCACTTTTCTTTTCTACTCTCATGCAAAATAAAATGCACATATGAAATATAAAAGATACATTCACATGCATGGAGGGAAGTAGCAGGCTGCCAGGTGCATGAGGAAGAAAGTGGAAACTTGAAAAGAAAGGGAAGAAGTTGGGCCGTGCATGCATGTGTATGTAGGCTTTCAAGTTTGGGTAAGGTACTTAGGTGCGAGCATGGGAATTTCGGGAGAAAGGGGAAGGTTGGATACATGAGAAATATAAGATGGATAGGAGTAGCGGTGTATGGCAGTGAGGAGGGGAAGGAGATTGAAGCATGAGTTTAAAAATATAAAGGCTCATGGGAATGTGATGGTGGGGAGGAAGTGGATATGTGCATGGGGTAGAAGGCATGTAATTTGAAGGACCGATGGTCGGTCTTGGTTGTGAGTGTGGTGGTGGGCTGTGGGCTTTGCTTGAAAGTAGGGTGGGGTTTAAGTTTTATGTTATTAATTTAGTAACTTTTAATTCAAGTTAAATAATTTAATTAGTTGAAGAATGAGCTCTCAGATTTAGGGTATTATAAATGGACTATTGAGCCTGGGCTGTAATATGTGTAAAATTTAATGGTTTACTCAATTAGTTTTTAAATAGTTAAGTCTAACATGTTTGAACTTTAAAAATCTAGAACCCCCTATGCGAAGTCTGTTTAACACACGGTCTTTGACGTTAGATTCGTAATAACGAATAGAACACGGTAGTTTAAAGTATAGACGCATTTGATCAAATATAAATTGATAAAATATTAATGGTTGAATTTAATTACAAATAACATAATTAAATCAAATATACTTATCGAGCAAAATAAATCCATGTTCTGTGCTTGCAAAGTAAATTGATTGTGCCAAATTAATTAATATGTCGATTAATCATTATTTTATACATAGACGTGTTCACTATTTATTATTGTTGCCGATTGATTATGTGACTTACGTTCGACCAGTTTATGAGCTATTACCCTTTTATATTTGACATGGGTTGGGTACAAAACATTTGCAGGCTATCACATTGTGATTTATTTCACGATTTTGCTGAAAGGTGTTTAGCGAAAATATTGGTTAAGTGAATATTATAATAAAAGATGTTTATTATGATTTTGGAAATAAAAGATATTTTATCTTCAAATTAAAATGATTTCTTTTGTAAAGTAATAGAAATATTTTAAGAGTAAATATTATTGACGTTATATTATATAAAAGTGATTTATATAAAGATATTTATAAAATGTGCTTTATACATAAAGAATTTTAAGAACTTAAAACCCATTAGTTTTAAAATAGCTTACGAAAAGTTTTGAAAAAATAAATAATACTGTATTTGGAAGTATTTGTGATTATTAATGCAAAATGATTTGTCTCTTCGGGAAACAAATTGATTTGTTACGCTACCTATGACTCAGGTAAGCCAGGATTAAAAATGTGGGCAAGGGAGGTGCAAATGTTTTGTAGCCTCGGTATAGTCCCTCGAGAAAAAGAGGGATATATACATATATCTATTTTTTTGAAAGATTGGGACCCAGTTGCCTTGTTATAAGGAGAAACCTCCCGATCTGAGTGCATATATTTTGATATTCTTTTATAGTAGTATTCTGAGATTTTCAAAAAATATTTCAAAAGTGATTTGTTTTAAGATCTCGGAGGAAAGTATGATATGATATAAAGGATACATGTTATTATTTCAAAATGACTTGAAGAAGAACGTTGAATTTAGTTTGAAGCGATTATTATCGAAAATGGTTATATTTTGAAAATAATAGAGTTAATTATATTTGAGAAATCTAAATGTGAAGATTTAGCCTAAGTGGGTAGTTTTGAGAATTGCATATTATTTATTACATCGTAGACTCCATAAGTCCTATTTGCGATAGATAACTACATTGGCTATATCCGTTTCTAATTGGGTACCCAGTTAGATAGGAGTACGTAGGCAGTTACAAGTGGTAGTGATGCAGCCCAATAATAATATAACCCTTTCCAGTTAATCTTTTTATTGGTTGGTATTTATCTTGTATTGTTGTATCTTTCCTACTTACTATTTTATTCCGTATTTGAAATGTTTATTGAGTTTGCAGGAATAGGATATTGTTGTCTCTCTCATTAGAGTTGTGCAGCGGTAGAGTTTTCTTGTATTTGAGTTTTCTTTATATTAAAGCACACCCTGTAGAATAAATGATTACTTTGATTAAAGTTGTATAATTGAACTTGTATCATATACTTTTAGCATTGTTATATATTTATTAAATAATAATATGAATTAAGTTGGTAGTTCTAAAACGGGCAGATTTTTCGATGGTATTGACTAGTCCGAAAATGTGGGTCATTACAAATGGTATTGGAGCTTAGGTTTGTTAAATTTTTCTAGGTTATTTAATCAACCAAGGAATTTTAAAATGAAACTACCTTAATTTGATAAATGAAACTGATAGGACAAGGCATCGTACCTATGACTGGGGTTACAGGTGATATTATTTTTGGTGTGCTTAATTTTTGTTGGTTGTTTGTTTTTCATTATATTTTTCCGTCCTTGGAATTTTGAGGATGAAATTCTTTTAAGAGGGGAAGAATGTAACGACCTATATTTTGGGATCTTCGAATTTGAATATTTAATTTATTTAAATGTTCGAAATTGAATTTAAATTACAACAAAATCTATGTTTCAAATTTTGACTTGATTTTTTTGACATATTTTTAATTTAATTTATAGGATTTTTTTCATAATTTTTAATTTAGAAAATAATTAAATTTTCGCTCGACACTTTTTGCGATAAACGTCAGTACTTTTGAAACTTAACAAAATAAGTTAACTTGTCTAATTTATTATTGTTTTATGATCGTCTCATATAGTTGGGCGTGATCATATTTTTATTTTTATCGTTCGTAGCTGGTACACGAATGTGATTTTATGTAGTTTGATACCCTAAAACTTTTAAAACATCTACATATTAAATGTTTGTACAAGCGCACGTCCTCTTTGCTCATGAGGTTATTTTTACCATTTAATGTTATGTCCTTACACTCGACTTTATTTGCTTAATTCTTCAGTTTACTTAGCTATAAAATATTTGTGTCTACATATATGCATTCACACACCAAGGGATGAACAGAAGCATTTTCATTTTTGCAAAAAAATACAATCACACAGACATGAATAGAAAACAAGCTCTTCCAACTTTGTTTTCTTTTCCTTTTTCTCTACAAAATAAATACACGCAGGTGACAGGGAGAGGAGAGACATAGATGCAATTATACTTTCACTTTTCTTGTTGTCTTTATTTTGCATGAAATGAAACAAAGCAACTCTTCTTTTCCATTTCATTTACCAGATAGCTTCTAACAAGATATTATACAATATATATTAGTGAGTATGTGAGTGTGTGTGTCAATATTCAATAGTAGCTTTAGAACGGACTAATTTTTCGGCAATTTTGGACTGTTCTGGAAATCTGTATCGTTACACGGTAAGTCCAAAACTATTATAACCACTTTACAAAAAGAGAAACCATCATATCTTTCCAATGAAATTGGCCTAAACCCATAAGTAAATTCTTATCAAAAATTATAGGCCTTATATGTTTTCTAGTTCAAAATCGTCCAATAAAATTTCTAAGGATAAAAATATTACTATGCAACATCACTCAATGTTATAGCGTCATATGACCCAATATGGATTTAAAAAATAATAACTTCGATACATAAATTACAAGTCATGTGACAACCACCGTACACCTCTAGCGTCTAATATACTGTGTTTCTATGGTGCTCGACCGATGTAGGACGTTTATCAAGGGTGAAAAGTAGAGAAAACAATCATAAACCAATCGTATCACAGTGCATCAAATAAAATATAGTAATCATCATAGATATAAAATAGGTGAGAGAGTAAGAGCTAAGTGAACCACAAATATCAAAGTGCATAGGTTCACAAAGTTATAAAACATAGTAGTAGAGTTTATATAGTTGGAAATAAACTCAAAGATAACTATCTCTAGATAAAATAGCTACACTGTCCAGGTTACATGGTGTCGCATAATGGAATAAGCAATAGTAAGGCACATATAAATATGAGAAAGCATCATCTCCTACTCATCCATCTAAACATAACCGTGTATCACCCAAACATGCTTTTAGTCTATTCATTTAAGTGTTCCATAGATAATAAGAAACAAAGCATAAAACCTCGAGTCAGACAACAATCTGGTGCTAGCGACAAACAATCTCAAAATAATATATAAATCGATATAGTAAGAAATAAAGGAAAAAAGAATCATACCTAACATGTCTGTATATCCAAGGAGTTAGCACATAACAACAATAATATGCTAATCTACTATCATCATACACAAACATCCTGGTATATTATCTGGAGTGTAGGCATCGATCTCCTGGATAACTATGTCATGTGACATCTGTAGAGCTACAAACAACAACACAGAAATCATAGAAAACATAGCATCCATCAAAAAATCCTCACTACCACTTAATGTGATTTCGATATATGATAACTTGTATGACCATCAACTACTAGGGATTAATGGAATCCATGTTTTCTATGTAACCAAACACCAGCCCATAATAGCCAACGCTAGTTCCGTTCAACGATCAAGGGTATAGGATTCCTTCAAGAGGTAACCATCAAAGTACCCAATGAGCATCCTCTGAATGCCTTGCTTATGAGTACAGCAATAAACAATCCAAGTATCAACAATCACTTCGCATGTGTATTCAAGCCCCTCATCGCTCCATCTATTTTCATTCATCATAAAGTGAATCCTTTAACTTTCCAAGTTTTACAAGATAGAACCCTTTACCATTCTGTCCACGAGTTCCCTTCAATGAACTGCCCTAGTGGATCATCATCATTATGACTCCATCGATTGAGTCACCACCATCGAAACACTTCTAGATGTCTACAATGGTTGTAGAATCTACACATCAAAGTTTTGAGGCCATTCCATCGAAGCATAGGCTTACACCTCAGTCTTCATTGCATTGCAATCATCAAAAATGAACATAAAAGAATCGAACAAAAATATGTGCACGAATACTGAGACATCACATACATGTCCCCAAAGCCATAGTTATGCCAACCATGGGTATGATCGGTACCAACTGTGTATAGTCGATACCGACCATGTTTGATTAACTCGAAGATGGCCGTAGTTGACCAAGTATTACAACACTTCATCCTACCTAGCTTCCACACCAACTCGAATCTAAATAACCTAGAACCCGAAGTGATTACTCCCATTCCTTAAAGCTTATGTGATCGGTACCGATCTCTTTTTCCCCTTTAAAATTTAGCTAAGTCCAAATGCACGTCCTCTTATTTCCCTTGACTCGAAGCATCATCTGATTATTGTTTTGATCTTTGCATGTGCAAAAGAACTCAATCCCAATCAAATTTTGCGATGCATAACTCGGAAATTTTGGCTACAAAACCCGAAATAATCTCCCCTTGACACAATGCACTTTATCCTGACAACATTTTGGTTCCTACCGATCTGATTTGATTTCAACCAATTTGATTGTATGATTAAATATTGGGCCATCAAATCTACCCCAAATCACTTGAAATTTGTTGTGTAGACTCTCCAAGGCCTTAAGCACATCATACCCAAATTACATTGCACTTTGAGCATTTTGGTGTCATTTGCACCAAACGATGTATCACATTCCCAACTATACAAAACAACAAGCAAACACATCAAATAATTCATTCAAAAATCAAATATCATTCCATATTGTCCAAAAAACATATTTAAACCATCCAAACATAATTTACGAGCATAAATCTCCCTAGTTCTAATATTTTAGAAAATAATAATTATGATGGGTAAATTGTGTAAATCATGTCAAAATCTGAATCTGTCTTTTTGTGACGACCCTGAATTTTGGACATTTGAAAATGAAAATTTAATTGATTTTAAATATTTGAATGATGGTTTAGCTTGACATTCAAATATAACTATGGATTTGGCAATTAAAATATTGAATTTAATTTATCGAAGTTGGGTAAAAATTTGAATCTTTAGTTTTAAGATGATTAAAAATATTTCAAAGGCTTAGAAAACTCATATTGATAATAATGGAAATAATGGAAGCTTCAGAATTGAATTTGAAACTGTTTTGTTCTGTTTTGAATTTATATCGTTTAAATCGATATTTAAAAATAGCCTTCCGAGGCACATGCTCGGATTTCGACGAAACCAATTCCATTGGATCCATAATATTGTATTATTATCGGATTTCAATTTTCGTAGTGTTTGGAGTGATCCTTTGGCCATATGATAAGCAAACACGCTGAAATTTAAATTGAAAATTTGATGTTTTAACTGATCCAGAAAGCTATCTTCTCTATACGATTGAATTTCGACTCGGAACCATTTCCATTGCGTCCGGGATAGGCGTATAACATTACAAACGCCTGGCGGTACGCCTTGATTGGAGATCGAGATTTTGAGTCGTGTTTATTGGAGCAATTTGAATTTAAATTTAAAATCCAAATTTGAATAATATTGTTGCATTAAAAATTCTTACTCAGACCTCCATAACACATGTTGAAATTTTTAACACTTGTCCTTGTATTTTTACACGCATTAGTTTCAAAGATAATAAAACAAAAACAATTATTCTCGTTCAAAGAAAAAATCAAGACGAAGAGAATTTTTTTAAACATATCGTCTCTGAGCTTCTCTTCAAATCAGACGAAATCGAAACAAAAATATAATGGCCGAGGCCCTCTCGTTTAGAAGAAAATCGAAATTTTCTTCTCAAAGCAAAAATGAAAGAAAAATGGTAGAGCAATTTAAATTCAAAACCAGGGCCGATCATATGGCCTCGTTGTCTCCCAAACCAAATCGAAATCCCAATTCATGCAGCTCGATCGCATCGAAGTTATTCTCGTTGGGGGGACGTCGCAGTTTTGGGGCTGCAGTGGCACGTGTGTGAGGCTAGGTTTTCGATTTGAGCAACTTGGCAGCGACGTCAGGATGGAAGCAATATTGGCGCGCGGCACTCGCTAGGAGGAGGCGCGATCGCCATGGTTAGGGCGACGCCTCGAGATGGTCGCGAATGATGAGGCATGGAGAATCGAGAAGTCTGGAGCTTGCCAGGCAATGTGGCGCAGTTGAATCTCGATGGAGAACTCGACATCGTGATCGAAGGGCAATGCTGAAGACTAGGCAAATCTGAGCGAGAGCAAATTGGGTTTTCTGTTTTTTGGCTTGCCGTAGCAAGGTTCAATATCTGAATGGAAAAAAGCTAGAAAGGAAATGAATTGCATGCATAGGAAAATGTGAGAACTTCTTACTCAATTAGATACTCAATTTAATTTAAATAGTTAATTTAAATTATTGGATGTTTCTTGGATGATGGTTGTTATTTGTTGGACTGAAATAGACCCTACGCGCCGCATAATAGTGGATGATATTATATGTAAACCCATATACCACGATATTCAACCTAGAAGTGGAATTGGTATTATATATATTTGGATCGATTGATTTCCCACATTATATAGCGGACGAGACCCTATGTGCCGCATAATAGCGTATAATATTTTATAAATCTCATATACCGCGATATTCCACCTCGAAGTGGAATGGGTATTTAATTGTTGTGCTAACATCTGTGGATACAGAAAAATAGGTTGGAGGGATCCAACTGGATTCCTCAAACATTTAAATTTGTTTCATATGTTGTGTGTTGATTTATTTATAATCTGTGTGTGATTATATTTGTGATTGAAATAATTAAAGGCTATAGTTTAGCCGAATATATTTTTGGTATCGTAGGATACCAGAAATAAATAAAGTTTGATTTTTGAAATTAAAGTAGAAGCTTTAAGCAAATTCATTTAAAGAATTAGGTGAATTTAAAAGAGGAAATTTAAATATATAAAGTTTTATTTTTGAAAACTAACTAAATAAATTCCAAAATATGAGAAAAGTTTTTAATAAACGGGTTTTGAATAATATTGTTTAATAGTTGAAAAAATTATTTAAAATACGGATTTTAAATGAATTGGAAGAGGTAAAGGAATTTATTTTAAAATAAATTTATTTTAAAAGGAAATAAATTTAGAAATCAAATTTGGAAATTGATTTTGGTGATTGAAAATAAATCTTTCGAAGATTCATTTGGAAATTGATTTGGGTGTTTGAAATAAATTTAGGAAATCAATATGGAATTTGATTTGGTGTTTTGAAAATGAATTTGGGAAATCGATTTGAAATTGATTTGGTGTTTGAAAATAAATTTTAAAATCAATTGAAATTTGATTTGGTGTTGAAAGTGAATATTTGAAAATCGATTTGAAAATCGTATATCAATGGATATTCGGAAAATTAAATTCACAATGGGAATTTATAAAGGAAAGGGAATTTTTTTTAAAAATAAACATTGGTTTATTTTTAAAAGTTAGGAATTTACGAATTTGGAATGTAATTTGAAATAAATCAAGTAGGATTTATTAATTGGTTTAAATGGACCATTTTGAAATGGAAATGTATTTCGTTTGGAAAGCCGAATTTATTTTCAAAGTAGCTTTTAAGGTATAAATTAAAAGTTCTAAAGATGGTTTTAAAAAGAATATTTTGCAGAAATTATTTTCTTAAGTTATTTTGAAAATCTTTAGAGTAAAGATTTATTTAATTAATTATAGAAGTGATTATTTAAAGATTTAATTGATACTTTCTTTAGGAAAAGGTTATTTGAATAATTGTACTCCATCTACTAATTTTATTTTTAAAGTTAGTTTGGACTTAAAGTTATATGAGATATTAGTATAATGTTTTCATAACTAATATTTAAGTGTTTAAAAATAGTTTTATTTTAAATGTTTTCTAAGTGAATTTGAATAAGTGATTTAAATTATTTTAAAGTATTCGGACTTGGCAGATTTTTAGTGGAAATAAATAATATCGGGAATTTTATTCCGCGGGTGAAAAGTGATTTGAAATTTGTTTTCAAAGTGATGAAGTGTTAAAATTATATCTTGTGAAGATATTTTGAAATGTTATTTGAAATTTGTTTTCAAATGTTGAAGTGTGAAAATATATCTTGCAAAGATGTTTTGAAAATAAATAACTGGGGAAAGTTATTTGTAATCCAGTGATTGTTGTGAATGTTGATTGGTAGTTAAACAACCGACTATCTGTATTAGCCTTTGAATGGCATTCGAATTTCGATGCGACCGGGGGTCGGATTCCCAATAGATATTCGAAAACCACATCGAACCTTTGTGATGGTGATGGATATTTTGTTTAAAAGGTCGAAGTGGAAATTTGTTGTGATTTTTTTTGAGATCTGAATGTAACACTTATTTTTAAAATAAGCGCTCATTATTCGGTTTAGATGGGAGAGGACTTTGTGTCATAAAACCCATTCTGAATAATGATACGATGAAATGTGATTGCATTTGAAGACCGGGTATTTTCGAAAGCGAAAGGATTGCCTATCGAATGTCTCTACACCGAGTTGCTTCGGTATAGAGATTTGATCACCATTTGTGATGGGATTCCGGACGTGATTAGTGAATATCCGGATTTGCAAGGCTTCTTTGAAGTGCCTTCGGTTTCGTTCGATCCCAGAACGGTCTTGTATGGATGTGTGTCCGACGTCACACTTTTGAGATGTAAAGCTTGTTTCTATAAAATACATTTCTGTTGGTGACGGAGATTTTATTCTCTTAGCTTAACACCCTTCTCTGAGACGTACGAGTCAGATGTTATGTAGTTGATGGTTACTAGTGATACATTTCCAATTTGATAATGTGGCATACAAAATGCGGCTGATCATTTGTTGATCGAAGCATGGCTTTTTGTAAAAAGCATAGCTTTGTGGACGATATTTCGTCGAGCCTCGCACACGGAATGGTCGAAACAGGAATGTTGCGACAAGGTTTTTAAGGGTCGCGCCCCTAGGGTATATCCATTTTCTTCTGGATAAGAGATGGTATCATGGTATGGAACCCAGATATTTTACCTATGTTGATGCTTTTATTATACTTTGTGGTTGTTGCTTTGTGGTTGAGGATCCTCGAATAAAGGTCGGTAACGACCGGAGGATGGCATACTTGTGTGGTAGTTACCTATGTTATAGCTTGGTTAAAGTGTGAGGTAACGTCGGCCTTGTTAGTAGAAATCCGGTTAGGTTCTCGAGGCGTCCTTCTAAAGGCTACCCATTTCCGTAAGGAAGTTCCTTAGCCTGATCATTGTTGAAAATCCAAAGAAACAATACGAGTCCTGTACGGTTTTAGTTGTATAACCTGCCATGGAATGTGGCAGTAACCTGCTATTGAACATAGTAGCTATAGTAGGCATACGACGAAATGTTGTATGATGGCTAAGATTAATATTATACTTTCGAAATGTTTTTTGCACTATGTACTAAAAATAATATCCAAAGGTTTTCGCGTATCAAGCATTTTTGACTGTCATTAAGAGAAATCTCCTCCACGTGTGCATTTGCATTGTGTTTGTGGCGGGAGGCCTTATGCCAGTTTCATTTTTCAAAAGCATAGCGGATTTCTTTTTATTTTCTTTGTGAAAATAACTGTTTTTAAGATCTCACACCAGTCCCATGACAGACCTGGAGTTTATTGTTCCCTTTCTAAACTCTAGGTACCCATAATTTTCCACACGGACAACCTCGACTCAGGTTATCAATTATTCTGAAGCGAAGTCAGAAAGAGATGCTGTGGAAATTTGGAGTTCAAGCTGGATGGAGAGGCGTATCATCTATACTATATATTATCCGTTGCGTTTGGGTTGGTGCAAAGTCAGTTCCTTGTAGTCAGGTTATAATGACTTTTAGTGTAGTATTGTGTGTCGTTGTAAACCCTGATGACGTATGTAAAACTGATATAGTGCTTTTCTTTTTAAAGATATTCATTTGTCTAGTATATTTGTTCCGCTGCGAATTTGAGATTTTGTTATTGTTTCTGTTCTTCTTCTATATTCTTCTTCTTTAACCCTAACGGTTCGGTTTTCCGACATTTGACTGTGCAGCATTTGATATAGTGGATGTATTAATGTCGACTTTCGGACATCGAAAAAATTGGGTCGTAACATGTGGTATCAGAGCATTTGGTTAAGCGACAACCTTGGCACTGGTGGGAATTACTCATTAGAGATAGAGTCGGTAGTACTCTAGAATAAGTGTGAGTGTATTAATAGATATGAGCGCGTATTTGTTAGTGAATATAAAATTGTTTTATATTGCGTTGACTTATCGGTTGATTGTTTATAGATTATGGTCGATGCAGTCTAGCTAACTATGTGGATAGGAGTTTCTAAACTCTTAAACAAGATAAACCGACACAGTATTGTTTTAAAATTAGGGTAAACAAAATAATTTTATCCAAAACTATTTTCGTATATAAAGGGAATAATCTTCGTATATTATTATAGTAAATGGTTGCTTGGATGTTAGAAAGTGATAGTATTAAATTATTATCATTGATTATTGAATAGGAAATTGAAATCGTAACTAGAAGGTTAAGAAATAAATTCCTATGCAAATAGGATTTGTAAATATAAATTGTAAATGTGATTTATAATTTGAAATAGAATTCTAGAGAAATATTTGGAAATGTTTGTTTGAAAAGATTTGAAATTTGGGAAATTTGGGAAATTTGGAAAAGTTTAAATTCCCTTGAGTTTGAAAATTGTTTTCAAAGGTTTGGAAAGATAATATGGTGAAATTAATTAGGAAATAATTTTTGAATTAAATTTGAAATTTGATGGAGTTTGGAATTTATAAATATTTGGAAATTTTTTTTGAGGGATACAAGCTCTAAACTCTTTTCGATCGCTGGAAAATAATTCCAATGATGATCGCGACATCATCGGTGTTCATTTTCGGGTTTCTAAGAGAGGAATTGCTGCCGAGTTGTTTTAAAGGGAAATTGTTTGCAAACTGGGTTTGGTTTTGGGAATTCAAAAGGATAATTTGAATTGATTTCAAAAATGATTTGAAATGTTGGAAAGAATCTGGAATTGAATTTGATTTGTGATAAACGAAGTGAAGTATTGAAACAAAATTAGTAAGTGAAACCAATTAAAGAGATGACAGATTTAATATTATTGGAAAAGAATTGAATTCACATGGAATTTGAAATCTAGTTTAAATTAAAATATAGATAAAACCAAAGTTATGAATTGAAAATAAATATAAGAAGTATATAGAATATTTATGTGAAAATTAAGAAATGAATAATGAAATTCTTAAGTAAAAATTTGGAGTTGAGAAAATATTCTAAATTGATAAGTGAATAAAGGATGAACTGGAAATTGGGAAATAATGATTGTGAATAAGTGTATTGAAATGAAAATCGATGTGAATAATAGAAAAGGAAAATGATATAGCTAATAATCAATTTGGAATAAATACGTATAATGTGCGTGTATTATTTTTTCGCATAACGATTTGATCCAGAATTCGAGCACAGAATTTCTAGATAATTATATCTATCCGAGTTGGGATTTTTCACTCGATTTTTGACGACGAACCTGAATACTGATTTTTGGTTGATTCTGGAAATTCTCTATCATATTTTAGAACTATGCAAGGAGAATGATAGTTTCTGATCAAGAAACCAGATTCGAGTCCGCACTAGGAAGTCGGGTGGACAATACTAGTTCGGAAGTGAAATTGTGTGATCGAATGTGCGATCGAATTTGATAATTGCATACGAATGATTTAAGTATATTGTATGGATTTGAATGAGATAAAACGTTTGTAAAGAAAAGTGCAAAATGATTTTTGAATGTAGAAATTGGATATGATTGTTAAATAGCACACAAGTATTATAAAGGAAAAGGAATTGGGATTTGATTTTCGAAGATAAATCTTGAATTGCTCGAAAAAGATATGTATTTTAAATTTCAGTATGAAATTTGATGATTTTCTTGTCTAGCCGCTTGGCTTTTCATTTTCTTTCGAAATCCGGGGGCCCATTGTGGCATTTTGTAGTCGTACCGAGCTAGCCACCCAAAGGAGACGCTGGCGAAATTTTTCAAAAATTTAGGGAGCTAGAAATTTTTTGAGAAAATTTTGAAAATTTAAAATTGAATTTAAATTTAAATTTGAATTGTTAAAGAAAATGAGGTTTTTTGGAAATTATGGGAGACTTGGAGAGTTAATTGAAATGATGGTCTTTAATAAAAAAAATTTGGTAAGTTGATAAAACTATTTGGTTGTGGAAAGATAGCGATTGGGTTAAGGATCGTTCTTCTTAACTTGTAATTTCGAGACGAAATTCTTTTAAAGGGGGAAGTCTGTGACAATCCTGAATTTTAGACAATTGAAAATGAAAATTTTAATTGATTTTAAATATTTGAATGATGGTTTAGCTTGAATTTCAAATATAACTATGGATTTGGCAATTAAAATATTGAATTTAATTTATCAAAATTGGATAAAAATTTGAATCTTCGGTTTTAAGCTGATTAAAAAATATTTCAATTGCTTAGAAAATTCATATTGATAATATTGGAAATAATGGAGCTTCAGAATTGAATTTGAAACTGTTTTATTCAGTTTTGAATTTATATCGTTTAAATCAATATTTAGAAATAGCCTTCCGAGGCACATGCTCGGATTTCGACGAAACTAGTTCCATTGGATCTGTAATATTGTATTGTTATCGAATTTCAATTTTCGTAGTGTTTGGAGTGATTATTTGGTCATACGATAAGCAAACGGTGCTGAAATTTAAACTGAAAATTTAATGTTTGAACTGATCTAAAAAGCTACCTTCTCCATACAATCGAATTTGGACTCAGAACCTTTTCCATTCCGTTCGGGATAGGCGTATAACATTATAAACGCCTGGCGGTACGTCTTGATTGGAGATCGATATTCTGAGTCGTGTATATTGGAGCAATTTGAATTTAAATTTAAAATCTAAATTTTAATAATATTGTTGCATTAAAAATTCTAACTTAGACCTCCATAACTCGTGTTGAAATTTTTAACACTTGTCCTTCTATTTTTACACACATTTGTTTCAAAGATAATAAAACAAAAACAATTATTCTTGTTCAAATAAAAAATCAAGGCGAAGAGAATTTTTTTTTAAATGTATCGCCTCTGAGCTTCTCTTCAAATCAGACGAAATCAAAACAAAAATATAATGGCCGAGGCCCTCTCGTTTAGAAGAAAATCGAAATTTTCTTCTCAAAGAAAAAATAAAAAAAAATGGTAGAGCAATTTAAATTTCAAACCAGGGCCGATCATATGGCCTCGTTCGTCACCCAAACTAAATTGAAATCCCAATTCATGCAGCTTGATCGCATCGATGCTAATCTCTGTGGTGGGACGTCGTAGTTTTGGGGCTGCAATGGCACGCGCGCAAGGCTAGGGTTTCGATTTGAGCAACTTGGCTGCGTCATCGGGATGGAAGCAATGTTGGCGCACGACACTCGCTAGGAGGAGGCGCGATCACCGTGGTCCGGGCGACGCCTCGAGATGGTCGCGAACGATGAGGCATGGAGAATCGAGAAATCTGGAGCTTGCGAGGTAATGTGGTGCAGCTGAATCACGATGGAGAACCCGACGTCGTGATTGAAGGGCCGTGCTGAAGAATAGGCAAATCTATGCGAGAGCAAATTGGGTTTTCTGTATTTTGGCTTGCCGTAGCAAGGTTCAATATTTGAAAGGAAACAAGCTAGAAAGGAAATGGATTGCATGCATAGGCAAAGGTGAGAACTTCTCATTCAGTTAGATGCTCAATTTAATTTAAATAGTTTATTTAAATTATTGGATGTTTCTTGGATGATGATTGTTATTTGTTGGATTGAAATAGACCATATGCACCGCATAATAGCGGATGATATTATATGTAAACCCATATACCATGATATTCCACCTCGAAGTGGAATTGGTATTATATATGTATTTGGATTGATTGATTTCCCGCAGTATATAGCGGATGAGACCCTACATGCAGCATAATAGCGGATGATATTTTATAAATCTCATATACCGTGATATTCCACCTCTAAGTGGAATGGATATTTAATTGTTGTGCTAACATCTGTGAATGCAGGAAAACAGGTTGGAGGTATCCAACTAGATTCCTCAAACATTTGAATTTGTTTCATATGTTGTGTGTTGATTTATTTATAATCTGAGTGTTATTATATCTGTGATTGAAATCGTTAAAGGCTATAGTTTTGCCAAATATATTTTTGGTATCGTAGGATACCAGAAATAAATAAAGTTTGATTTATGAAATTAAAGTAGAAGCTTTAAGCAAATTCATTTAAAGAATTGGGTGAATTTAAAAGAGGAAATTTAAACAGATAAAGTTTTATTTTTGAAAACTTATTAAATAAATTCCAAAATATGGGAAAAGATTTTAATAAATGGGTTTTGAGTAATATTGTTTAATAGTTGAAGAAAATTATTTAAAATTCGGATTTTAAATGAATTGGAAGAGATAGAGGAATTTATTTTAAAAGAAATTTATTTTAAAAGGAAATAAATTTAGAAATCAAATTTGGAAATTAATTTTGGTGGTCGAAAATAAATCTTTGGAAAATCAAATTTGGAAATTGATTTTTGTAATTGAAAATAAATCTTTGGAAAATCCATTTGGAAATTGATTTGGGTTTTTGAAATAAATTTGTTTTAAAATAAATTCCTTTATCTCTTTCAATTCATTTAAAATCTGAATTTCAAATAATTTCTTCAACTATTAAACAATATTATTCAAAACCCATTTATTAAAATCTTTTCCTATATTTTGGAATTTATTTAATAAGTTTTCAAAAATAAAACTTTATCTATTTAAATTTCCTCTTTTAAATTCGCCCAATTCTTTAAATGAATTTGCTTAAAGCTTCTACTTTAATATCAAAAATCAAACTTTATTTGTTTTTGGAGTATCCTACGATTCCAAAAATATAGTCGGATAAACTATAGCCTTTAACGATCTCAATCACTGGGAAATCAGTGTGGAATTTGATTTGGTGTTTTGAAAATGAATTTGGGAAATCAATTTGAAATTGATTTGGTGTTTGGAAACAAATTTGGCAATCAATTGAAATTTGATTTGGTGTTGAAAGTGAATATTTGAAAATCGATTTGAAAATCGTACATCAGTGGATATTTGGAAAATTAAATTCACACTGAGAATTTATAAAGGAAAGGGAAATTTGTTTTAAATATAAATATTGGTTTATTTTTAAAAGTAACGAATTTACGAATTTGGAATGTAAGTTGAAATAAATCAAGAAGGATTTATTAATTGGTTTAAATGGACCATTTTGAAATGAAAATGTATTTCCTTTGGAAAGCCAAGTATATCTTCAAAGTAGCTTTTAGGGTATAAATTAAAAGTTCTAAAGATGGTTTTAAAAAGAATATTTTGGAGAAATTATTTTCTTAAGTTATTTTGAAAATATTTAGAGTAAAGATTTATTTAATTAATTATAGAAGTGATTATTTAAAGATTTAATTGATAATTGTTTTAGGAAAATTTTATTTGAAAAATTGTACTCTATCTACTAATTTTATTTTTAAAATTAGTTTGGACTTAAAGTTATATGTGATATTAATATAATGTTTTCATAACGAATATTTAAGTAAGTGTTTAAAAATAGTTTTATTTTAAATGTTTTGCAAGTGTATTTGGATAAGGGATTTAAATTATTTTAAAGTATTCGGACTTGGCAGATTTTCAATGGAAATAAATAATATCAGGAATTTTATTCCACGAGTGAAAAGTGATTTGAATTTTTTTTCAAAGTGATGAAGTGTTAAAATCATATCTTGTGAAGATATTTTGAAAATGTGATTTGAAATTTGTTTTTAAATGGTTGAAGTGTGAAAATATATCTTACAAAGATAATTTGAAAATAAATAACCAGGGAAAATTAGTTGAAATCCAGTGATTGTTGTGAATGTTGATTGGTAGTTAAACAACCGACTATCAATATTGGCCTTTAAATGGCATTTGAATTTCGATGCGAATGGGGGTCGGATTCTAAATGGATAATCGAAAACCACATCGAACCTTTGTGATGGTGATGGATCTTTTGTTTAAAAGGTCGAAGTGGAATTTTTTTGTGATTTGTTTGAAATCTGAATGTAAAACTTATTTTAAAATAAGCGCTCACTATTCGATTTAGCCGGGAGATGACTTTGTGTCATAAAACCCATTCTGAATAATGATACGACGAAATGGGATTGCATTTGAAGATAGTGTTGAAGACCGGGTATTTTCGAAAGCAAAAAGAGTACTTGTTGAATGTCTCTGCACCGAGTTGCTCCGGTATAGAGATTTGATCACCCTTTGTGATGGGGATTCCGGACGTGATTAGTGAATATCCGGATTTGCAAGGGCTTCTTTGAAGTGCCTTCGGTTCTGTTCGATTCCGGAATGGACTTGTATGGATGTGTGTCTAACATTACACTTTGAGATGTAAAGCTGGTATCTATCAAATACATTTCTGTTGGTGGCTGAGGATTTATTCTCTTAGCTTAACACCCTTCTCTGAGACGTACGAGCTCAGAGGTTATATAGTTGATGGTTGCTAGTGATACATTCCCAATTTGGTAATGTGGCATATGAAGTGTTGCTGATCATTTGTTGATCGAAGCATGGCTTTGTGAAAAAAGCGTAGCTTTGTGGACGAGACTCCGTCGAGCCTCACAACCCGAAAATGGTTGAAACAGGAATGTTGCGGCAAGGTTTTTAGGGGTCTTGCCCCTAGGGTATGTCCATTTTCTTCTGGATAAGAGCTGGTGTCATGGTATGAAGCCTAGATATTTCACCTATGTTGATGCTGCAAATTTATTATACTTTGTGGTTGTTGCTTTGTGGTTGAGGATCCTCGGATAAAGGTCAGTAACGACCGGGGGATGGCATACTTGTGTGGTAGTTACCATGTTATAGCTTGGTTAAAGCGTGAGGTAACGTCGGCCTTGTTAGCAGAGCTCCGGTTAGGTTCTCGGGGGGCGTTCTTTGAGAGGCATACCCATTTCGGTTAGGAAGTTCCTTAGCCTGACCGTTGTTGGAAATCCAAAGAAACAATACGAGCCCTGTACGGCTTTAGTTGTATAACCTGCCATGGAATGTGGCGGTAACCTGCTATTGAATATGGTAGCTATAGTAGGCATACGACGAAATGTTGTATGCTGGCTAAGATTAATATTATACTTTCGAAATGTTTTATGCACTATGCACTAAAAATAATATCCAAAGGTTTTCGCATATCAAGCAATTTTGACTGTTATTAGGAGAAATCTCCTTCAAGTGTGCGTTTGCATTGTGTGTGTGGCGGGAGGCCTTATGGCAGTTTCATTTTTCAAAAGCATAGCGGATTTCTTTTTATTTTCTTTGTGAAAATAACTATTTTTAAGATTTCACACCAGTCCCATGACTGACCTGGAGTTTATTATTCCCTTTCTAAACTCTGGGTGTCCATAATTTTCCACACGGGAAGCCTAGACTCTGATGATGTATGTAAAACTGATATAGTGCTTTTGTTTTTAAGGATATTCATTTGTCTATTATATTTGTTCCGATGCGAATGTGAGATTCTATTATTGTTTCTATTCTTGTATCTTCTTCTTCTTTAACCCTAACGGTTCGGTTTTCTGGCATTCGACTGTGCGGCATTTGATACAGTGGACGTATTAATGTCGACTTTCGGACGGCGAAAAAATTGGGTCGTTACGCTTTTAAACATGGTTATTGGATGTCATTAAAATCAAAGCTTACTTCTAAAATGATTTAACTCTAAGAAATACGTTAAAAATCAAAATTTTTACTATACCCATATGCATAGTAAAGCAAGAGAGGTTATATCACTCACCAATCAAATTATTACCCAATAATCCCTTTCAATTTGAGATAAACAGCAGTAGCACGATTCCCTGTGCAACCAATTAGTAGACTGAGTTTACCTATGCTAATTACCTTCTAATAATGATTTTAGATTAACTAAAGTATGGAAAAGAGGATCATTTTGATGGAAAATGAATTAATGGAGGTTTAGACTTTTTTTTGGGAAGTGTGAAAAGTGATTAGATCTGTCACATCATCACCAATATGGCAAAAATCCTGAAATGGATTAGTGGGCTTAAGTATGAGATTCAATATTTACCCACTAATCTGGCTAGTAGCAGTCTTTACTTACAACTGCCATATCTCTTAAACGATAAGCCCATTTTCCAATTATGATCACTCTACGGAAAGAGAAAACATCATCCTGATCCAATGGAGGTGGTTTCAGACCCTAATTCTACACGTATCAAAAATTATAGGATTTATAAGATTTTTAGGATCAAAATTGTCTATTCTAAGGATGGAAAATGTCTATAGTGGTCATTTTTCAAAGTTATAGAGTCATATGGCCTAAAATGAAACTAAAATTAATATTTTAGGGTCCTCCAATATGTAAAATATGGGTCATTACACTGTAGCATGGTTGTTTATTTTTTTTTAATTTCCTTTGTACTGATTGGGAACTTGATATTGAGGAATCAAAGACTTTTGAAATATGTTTTAAAACTATTTGAATATCAATGAATTTTTGAAATTAAATTTGGAATATCTTCTAAAGAAAAATGGCAATTGTTTAAGCATATGTCGATATATAAATTCAATGATGAATATACAATGTTGTGTAAATATATGTGTTTAATACTTATTGCATATGAAATACCGAGGTAGAGATATAAAGTGTTAGGTGTGGATGTTATGAACATGAATGAATATTATGAATAATTCATCAAATACAGTGATGTTACTTATGTGGAGTATGAATTATTATGATGTTGTACTGTGAGTTAAAATATGTTGATATGCTACCTTCTTCTTTTGAAAACTGCTAATCGAAACAAGATCTAATCTTTAGAAGAAAATGGTAATATGATTCCACAAATATCTGTTTGGCATTATATTTATTAGATTTGAAGTATCACATAAATATTTATAAACTAAATCACCTTTAAACAATGTTACAATTAAGATTGTTCCAACAATTAAGAATTTTGTATTGATGTCCACATTTAATTTCAACTTTTGTCGCATATATACCCAACAATAAATACAACAAGGAATTAAATTTAAACATCAAATGTTTTAAATCTAAACATGTATATATAAATATATAACAATACTAATTATAGCATAACATAACAAGACATATTATATATATATATATATATATCTGTGTGTGTATAAAAAGAAATTTAATAATTTTTTATTTTAAACCGTTTTTAAATAAAATAAATTTAAATATAATCTTACATAAAAATAATGACCAAATTCAAACATTGTTAATAAGTGTGTGTGTATTTTTGTGCGCGCGTGTGTGTACTTTTTTCGTATGTAATTGCAATAATTTACAAATTAAAACAAATAAAATGGTTACAACCAAATTTCAATTTATTGAAAAATCAAATAAATATGTATTTGGCAATACAGATATATAAGGGATGGTAACATATTAAAATAAGATATGAATTTTACCTCAACAGATCTAACACTTCGTGACACCTTGATTTGTGGATTGCCTCCTAGATTGCTTGAATCACCACCTGTACTATTTTATCACATAAACCATACTGATTTATTTTTATGTAAATTTAGGTGGAAAATTTTTCATCCACGGGGAATAATGGATGTAGATGGCGGCAAAGGAAGGAGAAAGAATGCATAGGAATCAAAATTAACAATGGAAATGAATATCTAGAAGATTCCCTCTCCTATTTTTAGCCAACTATGCATGGTCCGTTTATGGATAAGAAAGTCATAAAATCAATTAGTTAATTATTGATATTTAAAGCTTGTATAGATATACAAATTCAATTAATTGAAATTTAAAGCCCGTATAAATATATTTCGGTATTATATCTCGTTTCATGTATATATAACTTTTATATATACAACCAAATACTTACTAATAGCACCTCGAACATTTATCGGAGCTACCTTATTTACTAACACCCAAAACATCTAATACAATAATTACTTACATTTCATAAATATTAATTAATTTATAACGCTTTATAAACTAATTAAATCATATGATTTTTTGGAGTATTAAAAAAGGTATTAAGACTCAGAATTGTGAATTTAGTCAGCGCCTAACATTGAACAATTTAAATATCAATATTCACACATTATCTTAGCAAATAGTGTGATTTTGACCAAATCCATCACTTACAGATCTTTTTGGAAAATCATATTTTACATTACTTTAAGTAGTATCAATAGTGATACTATATAACACATGTTCTATTTGCCAACACTATATCACTTCAGGATGTATGGAATTTGATAGTCGATAAAACTCCACTATTATCCACATTCAATTTGACAGCCCACCAACAAAGTCCTTGGTTCAATAATACATTTATTATTCACTGTTCCACTTTGACCATAAATTTTGACTTTGAGTTGAATATAACTGATCATGGTATTAACCTCATACAATTCATGAGATGAATCTCTATTGAATAGTATTTCATCCTAATGCTTTAAATCGACCCAACTACAGTCGTTCGATGGATGCCGTTCAACGATTTAACTATAATCAAAGTAGAGTACCCACGTTGAAGTTCCATAGTATTATCAAGTCAAAGAAACTATATAACATCATCACACTGAGATTTCCATTTTTTCCTAGTTGTTATCAACTAACAGGAAACTCTCGAATAAGTCATTCCTTAGCTTTTCAATAACTACAGGTACATTATCCCTTGGTACCCTCAACAGCCATGAGTAATATACTGTCCAAAATTTAGAGAACGTTATATACTTTGGTCTCAATGGATGTATTGATATTCTTTCTGGAAATGTCTTGACCAAGAATATTAAAACAAAAATGTTATTTAGTAGTATGATTAATTACTCACGATTGCAATTATTTGCAACTACAATCACATAACATTTTATTAAGGATTTTCTTTATTACATACCTTAAATTAATTACTTAATTAACTATATCACAATATAAGGAAGTGCATATTAGAAAATGAACACCTTTATTACAAAAAGATTGATTATAGAGTTAGATATATGGAAACAAAACTGAATGAAACCCTAACAGTTAAAGCTGCAAGACACATAAAACCATCTTGGTCCTTAACCATAATCTGAATCATGCATCTTATGGTCGTATCATGGTTATTCATGATCCAAATGTCTTGTCACTTTCCTCAGTACTTAGCACTGATCAAGTAATGCACTTCCAAGCTAAACTGAATGATTCTCTTTCTTCCTTCTACTTATCAATAATTTATGCTCACAATTCTTTGATCTCAAGACAATTTTTTTTTGATCTTCTTCCTGCTTTTAGACAAAATTCCCATCCCTGGCTTGTCTTTTGTGATTTCAACTGCTGCTACTCATTGCATGATAAACTTGGAGGCACCCCACTTTTACCCAAGGACTTCTACCCCCTCAATAAAGCCATTGAGGATTCAAGTTTGCTTCCAATTCCCACTGTTGAAGCTGAGTTCACATGGAATAACAGAAGTCGATCAGGAATTAGAACCTTTACCAACATTGATCACTCCTTTTCTAACCTCAAAGCCTTAACCACATGGCCAACAATGTCATCTTTTATCCCCCACCCTGTCTTATCTGATCAATCACCTACAATATTATCCTCGGGACAGAAGTTATTAAAAGGAAAAAAAAGCTTCAAATTTTATAATACTTGGGTCCATGATCCTGAGTATACTAATATAATAAGTAAAGCATGGTCTGAAATTTTTTATGGAAATCCTATGTTTATTTTTTGCAGGAAATTAAGAGCAACAAAATATGCATTAAGAGATTGGGCAAGGAATAAATTTTGTGATGGAACCTTAAAATCAACTATGCTAAGGCAGAAGCTCATTGAAGCTCAAGAAATAATGGTGAACAATCCAGATAATTTAGCTGCTGCTGATAATGAGAGAATTTTCTATGATTAGTTAAATGAAGCTTTGAAAATTGAAGGAAATATGAAGAGGCAACAGTTGAGACAAAAACAGGCAAAAGAGGGGGACAACAATACTGCATACTTTCATGCAGCCATAAAGGTTAAACAAGCTAAGGAGCAAATCATTAATATTTATGATGAGTTTGGGGTCCTACACTCTAATCCAGCAGATGTTGACAATGCTCTACTTAATTATTTCAAGACTATGCTAGGAAACAAGGATGGTTTCAATCCCCTGATTGAGGACCTAAACCAATTGCAATTACCAGAAGTGTAGCAAGAGGAAGCTGACAATCTAGTCAATAAGGTTACAGATATGGAAATAAAAGATACCCTATTTTCCATGAATAGAAATTCTAGTGGAGGGCCGGATGGTTTCGATATACAATTCTTTATTCGTAGTTGGGAAATAATCAAGGATGATTTTTTAAAGGCAGTTCATAACTTTTTCACTAAATTCAAACTTTCAAAGGAAGTAAATGCAACAAACTTGGTCCTTATACCTAAGGTCCATCCTCCATCATCTGTAGAATCTTTTAGACCAATCTCTTGTTGTAATGTGATGTATAAGTGTATATCCATAAATTTGGCCTCTAGACTTGTTGTTGTGCTTAGCAGAATTATATCCAGAAATCAATCTGCATTTTTACCCAAGAGGAATATCCTTGACAACATCTTACTTTCACATGAATTATTAAAAGGGTATGGTCGTGCTCAAGCTTCCAAAAATGCTATGTTGAAATTGACTTAATGAAAGCATATGTCAGCATTCACTGGATTTCTATTGTGAGAATAATGGCCCTCGTGATATTTCCTAAAGTATTTGTGGCTTGGATTTACAACCGTATCTCTACTCCTACCTTCTCAATAAAATATAATGGCTTCACTTCAGGATTTTTCAACAGTAATCAGGAGATCAGGCAAGGGGACCCTATATCTTCTTATTTATTTATTCTTGTTATGGAAGTTTTAACTGCTATGTTAACAAAAAATTATGAGCAGAAGGAAATTTTGTTTCATTCTAAATGTAAAACCCCGCAAATAACCTCCCTCTTATTTGCTGATGATATAATGTTATTTACAAAACCTGATCAGAGCTCTTTGGAGAATATTAAAGTTACTCTTCATAAATTCTATCTTATGACTGGATTGAAACTGAATGCTAATCAATCTCACATTCTTACTTCGGGTATAACTTCTGAACAAGCTAGTTGTTTAACTACTAATACTGGATTGCAATCTATGGAAAATAACATGTATTATTTGGGTCTTCCTCTATGCTCATCTAGAATCACACCTGCTAACTGCCTGCCTCTGTATGCTAAAATCTGTAGCTTATTGACTTGTTGGGCTAATAGATTTCTCTCACAAGCTGGTAGACTTGTGCTCATCAAGTCTATTATATCATCAATGATGGTGTACTGGTCTAGGGTTTAAATTCTTCCCATAAAGCTGGTGAAAATGGTTAGAAATGCCATGTTGAGGTTTTTCTGGACTGGTTCAATACATTCAAAGAAAATCATCCCCTGCTCTTTTGCAAAAATGGAGCTGCCTAAAAATAAAGGTGGTCTTGGAATATTTAACATGCAAACTTGGAACAAAGCAGCTACAAGTGCTCACTTAAATGCATTGCTAACTGATGTTGACTCCTTATGGGTTGATTGGACCAAAAAATATAACTTGGGTAGAATGAATTTGTGGACAATGACTGTCCCCCAAAATTGTAGTTGGACTTGGAGGAGTTTGCTGAGATTAAGAACTTCTTTCTCCCCATTTATTAAATTTGTTCTCTCTACCTCCAGTGCTGTCAAATTCTGGAATATTTACCCCCCACCAGATTGTTCAGTCAGGCATTAGTAGGGATGCTCATGCTATTGACTACTTGTATGATGGCAAGTTGTTGCTGCCATATACCAGTAATCAGGAAATTAGGGATGTCTGGAAAAAATATCAGGGTAATTACTACCACCCTACTCCAACTGATGAAATACATTGGAATGGTAAGTCTCACTCCATCTCTGCTGTTTATGATCTGCTTGTTAATGGCACTAGAAGCTCTGAATTTGAATGGCATAAGGTTCTATGGACAAGAAACTCTCATGCCAGAGACAACTTGATGATGTGGAAGGTTATCAATAAAGCCTTGTTGACCAAGGTTAAATTGATGAACTATGGTATGACTGTTGATCTACTTTGTGTTTTCTGCAAGTTGCAACATGAATCTGTGGAACACATATACTTTGAACGCAATGAATTAATGGGCCTATGGAGTAGATTGGTGAGAAGAATTAATTCTGATCATATGCATGGATTGTCTGATGTGGAGTGGGCTCTGATAATTAAATCAACAAGGTGGAGGAAGTATGACAGAAATGTGTATTTCTTCTGTGTTAAGAAGTACTTGAAAATGGTTTGGGAGGAAAGAAATCTAAGATGTTTTGAAAACAAGAGTAGGAGAATGCAACAGCTATGGGAAGCACTATAGATTGTTATAAAAATTGGAATGAAAGATAGTCAATTTGAGTTCAGTACTCATTTTACTGAAGGTTGGCCATAGTTCTTGTTTGTGTTTGTTAACTTCTTTTTTTCTTTCTTCTAGTCTTGTTTCCTTGTGTGTTGTTAGTCCTTAGTTTCTATCCTCTGTATGGTGCTTATGTTTTCAGTATTTTCTTTTTTAGTGATTGTGAGCATGTTCATAATCTCAAACCTTTAATTTCTTAATAAACTGGTAGGGGACCAGTTAACCATGCTTGCCTTGCAAAAAAAAAAATTACATAATTTTTCATAGGGCATACCACTAACTCTTTAAATCTGCTATTTGCACTTGGGATAAATTATGGAATCTTAATTTCATTCCTCTGATTACTTTTTGGAAAACTAATCGAACTAGTCCCTTAATGAACGAATTTGCTATATAGTTCTATTATCTAACATGTCAGCCAACATTTCTTCATCGTTGATAAACCACCTTTATGATATGGTACTTTTAGAGCACGAGTCTAGATATTTTGTGAGCCCTAGGTCCTTAAGAAATCTATTAATAAATTTGTGCATGTATATAGCTTTACCATGAGATTCTCGACATTTATAATCACCCTTAGCCAAGTTATAAATTTGTAATCACCCTTAGCCGCCACCCTCTTGTTTGGAACACTTTCAATTTAAAGCTCCTCAACTAAGGCTAAACATGAATTTAGGATTGACATAATATAATTGATATCACTTATGAAGTTGGAATCCGAACACTCCTTTATAAGGAGTTCATTGTTTCTGTAAATTATTCTCTAGTATTTCTTAAATATTCAAGAGTACTCTTAACTACCATTTAGAGATCTTAATCTCGATACTTGATCAATGCACCAATTATATAAGCGAACTGCGATATAGTAGATAACATAACATATATTATAATTCTTATTGCCAATGCATAAGGAATCCATCTTATATGCTCCATATTAAATATTTTAGTACGATGCCTGTACATATCGTTAGGAATAGCCCCAACATCATTTTATATTGATTGTAAACGGTGTTATTTTCAATTTCAATATTGGGGCTTGCATAAAAAAACTAAAATTGATTTAAACACTGGTAAATTGTTAATAGTTAGTAGTATGATGTTTACTCATAGCTTTAGAAAGTTTTAGTACCATGACTATTCTTTCTTATAAATAAAAACTTTATGCATTTTGACTAAAAACTCAAACTATTAGATTTCTCCATCCATATATTTTTTGAATTCCAATGCTTGTTGAACAATGCTGACATATTAGTTCTTGGATCATATCCTATATTTAGAAACTCTGTTATCACTCATACTGACTTCATGATATTTTGGTTCATATGTGAAAACAACCCACTCTAAATAATTATTCAGAACTTCTGTTTCAACATAGATATACCAAAACTCAAAGACATATTAGTCTATAATTTTGTGAGTAGAATCTAAATTAACTCAAGCACGTTGATTAACAAATCTGTCTTGCTAATTTTTACAATTGAAATTTATGAATTTATTATCATCAATGTTGCTAACTATATCCAACCATATATGTCTTTCTTGCAAAGACACACATGCACCTGATGGACCATATCCCTTTAAGTACAATTATCAAAATATGTATATGGAATCTAATTTGGATTTAAAGCATCATGCCGTATGGTAGAGTATACACTCCTCATGGCTTATTGATAATCGAGAAAATTGTTATTTGTGATAACCCGGATTTTGAATATCTGTTAATTGGTAAATTAACAAGATTTAATTTGTTAAACAATGATTTAAATAACAATGATTGTTTGTTTAAATACACACACACACACACACACACACACACACTTAAGATATAAATTTTGACATCTGTTAAATAGTAAAAATATGTTTTAGACACTTGTGATTTGTGTAACATGCAAACTTAACAAGTGGCATTTTCTTTTAATGAAAAGAAAAATGTGGATATCATGTGTTAGAAGAAAAACCAGGTTTCACTGTTACATTTCAAAAATCTGAGAAAAGCATTTACAAATCTAACAAATTCGAAAACCAAAGATCATCAGATCAGTTTCAACCTAGGAACTTGTAGCAAACTCAAGCAAAAATCATCTCAGATTTGCAACTTAAAAACATCAACTACAGATCATTCATCAAGCATATTCAATTCAACATCAAATTCCAGTTCAAAAGTAAATCCTGCCCTCTATTTATGATTATCATGTGAGTAAACAATTAAGCTTTGTTTGAATTGATGCACAGGTGATGTGATAATTATTTACATGTGAAAAACTTTGGCTTGCATGTTATAAATATGTTGAATAACAAGTGTGCATGTCTGTAAAACCTGGTATGACTCTGCTTTTACCAACATGCTAAATTTTGAAAAAAAAAAATAGTTCTCTTCATATAATCCCTTATAGGATGAAGTTTACAAACAAATTTTGTTTATTTAAACATAATAAAGGTTTTAAAAATATTTTTATATGAACTAAGTTTGGAAATTCTTTGGAAAGAAAAAGAAACAGTGGAGAATGTAAGAAGGATTAAAATAAATCACAACAATTCATTAATTCAAGTATATAGCCTGAATCTACTTCAAAAATTAGGATTTTTAAAATAAAAATCACAATTTTTAGCTGAGTTTTTGAATGTGCATTTTGTTGATGATCATAAAATGAGTTTTTAGCTATTTCAGGTGGCCGGAGGTCTCGAGGAGGTTAGGATCTTGTTTGGAGGTAGGAGGAAGCTCGACGATGTCGGCAAAAATGCCGGGTGATTTTATTTTTCACCGTGGTGACCGTGGTCATTCGAACTAGGGTTTTAAACCCAATTTGGGTCAAGGTTGGGAAATTCGTGCACGTGGCGATTCTGGTTGATCGAGCTTCACCATAACTTAGGAGATGGTAGCATGGAGGTAAGTGAGGGTGTGGCCGGAGTTTGGATGGGTCTGGTGATCTGTATCGGTGGCTCAAGGATGTTTCTTGCGAAGGCTTTGTTTCAGAATTGACCAGAGGAGCTCGTTTTCATCTTGGACTTTATGATGGTGAATCAATGATTTGAATCGGTTGCCGAGTTGATTTGCGATTTGCTGGAAGTGGTAGGATACGTTGGAGCGCTGGCCAATGGCTGTGCATGTGCACGACATAGTTCGTGTGTTTGGATGTTGCGTTCGTGAGCAGCTCGGAATGGTTTTCGAGCGAGTAGTCGTTTGACTCGGGGTGGAACTCGAGTTCGAGTGGAGTGTAATATCAGTTTTTAAGTTTAAAAAAAAATTGATGAAGAAGAAGGTAACTCGAAGTCAGATTCGAGTTAGAACCAGGTTTAACCCGAAGCAGGAGTGAGCAGAAATTAATCAAGATTTTAAACATGATTTAAAAAGGTTTCATAAAAAAATGTTTTGAAATTTTAAAATGAATTGTTTTAAAACTTTTCTTAAACAATTTCTTCCTATTTTAAATGTTACTTAACCTTTAATTAAGGAAATGATATGATTGTTTAACTTATGTTGTTAATTTAAACCTGAAGATAATTTAAGCTTAATTCATATAAATAAGTGTTAATTAAAGGATAAATGTTTTCTATTTATTTAGGTGAATGGATAATTAATAAAGATGATGATTCATCTTAAAAGTAATTAAGATTTGATAGAGTGATTAATTAATAGTTAAGAATTATCAATTAATTAGTTAATTAAGAGGTTAATTAGTTTGTAATTGAGAATTGTCAATTAGATAATTAGAGATAATTAATTAATAATTGGTGATTAATTAATTTAATAATTAATTAATGATTAGTGATAAATTAATTAAGTAATTAGGTTGTAATTAGTGACTAATTAACTAAGTAATTGGAGATTAATCAATTTGTAATTAAGGATTGATTAACTGATAATTAAAGATTAATTAATTTTTTTGTTTAAAGGGTAATTGAGAGTTACTCGATGGTAATTAATCAAATGAATGTGATTAATTTAAGTTAATTAATTGGTTGATTAATTACAGAAAATCTTAATGGTTGATTAAGTATAATTACCTAAATGAGATTGATAAGTAAAATTATTGTAAGTAATTTAATGTATAATTGCTGGATGTAATTAATTAAAGCAAAGTACTTAATGAGAAGTAATTAAAGAATAATTACTTAGTAGAAGTAATTAAGTATTAATTACTTGGTGTAATCAAGGATTAATTACTTGGTATAATTAATCAAAGAATTTTGGTAATTGATTAGGAATGATTACTTAATGAGATTGATAAGTGTAATTACTTAGTGAAGTAATTTAATGTATAAATTACTGGATGTAATTAATGTTGGATGCGTTTCCAAGCAATGCCGAACCATCCCCTCTCCAAGCATTGCCGGTCCAAGCTGCGCTTCCAAGCACTGTCGTACCATCTTTCCTCCAGGCACTGTCGGTCCAAGCTCCACTTCCAAGCAATGTCGAACCATCCGCTCTCCAAGCATTGCCGGTCCAAGCTCCACTTCCAAGCAATACCAAACCATCCCCTCTCCAAGCATTGCCGGTCCAAACTCCACTTCCATGCATAGCCGGACCAAAGTGCTACCGAACCAGCTACCTCCTTCCACTGCCGAAACAGAAGAAAGGTAGGCCACGACCAGATCACTCTCCACCGGACCAAGTGCTACCGGACCAAGGCGTTCCAGACCAACTTTGCCAGGCCAGATTGCATTAGCCCAGGCCCATCAACAACTATATATGTCCAAGACCCCTGCCTCCAGCCTCACTTTATAAATAGAGGGGCAGGGGTACAACAAAGGTGACAAGTTTGAGAGCTCAAGCACGGATAGAAATTTCAAACAACTTTCAGATACTTGTAATAAAAGCTTTGTATTTGTAACCTGAACAGAAAAGGAGAATAACATATAAAGTGGACGTAGGCACATTCTGGCCGAACCACTATAAATCCGTGTGTCTTTTACAGTTTAGTCCATCTATTTTATCCATTTGCAAAAATCACCTAAATCATCAAGAACAACACATAATCAACTAAATCATACGACTTGGAGGTGTTTGCCCATTTTTTGTGCAAACATTTTTGGTGCTTTCACTGAGAACAGGAGCTCGAAGCTTCAGCTTCTCCCACTTAACCCTTTTCCTATCAGCATCGTTCATTGCTTGGAAAACATGCCTCCCGGACGGAAGAAAGATGCTAACAAAGGAAAGAACATCACAACTAGCAGTATCCCAGATCCAGTGATCAGAGATCAAGACAATCGTCCGGTTCCAACAGCAAATGGAAATCAGGAAAATCCGACAGCCCCTGCTACGGAACAACCAATTACAAGGACGGATCTGGACAGGGTTGTGGCTGAAGTAACTAACCGCTTCGCATCTCAAAAAGAAGCCTTGGTGGACCAACTCATGTCACGCTTAAGGGATGCAGAAGAATCCAACCGCAACACTCAATCATGGGGTGAGTCCCGGTCTGGAGGATCTGGGAGACGACAAAGGTCTTTCTTCTTCAAAGAGGCTAACAAAAGAAACAGCAATGGTAGAAGCCGAGCCCGAACTCAGCCCGAATTCCGACCCGAGGAAACACTTGGAACCGAACCCAACGGGGGAGGTACCAGGAAGGGGTCGGATGTAGTTGAGCCTGCCATGCTACCTAACCATGGAAACGCCAATAGACGGGGCCGAGCTGGAGTCCAGCCCGAAGTTGGACCCAAGGAAGTGCTGAGAACAGAACCCAACAGGGGAAGATCAAGGCAAGGGCCAACTGTGGCTGACCCCAGCGTGCCCTCGGAAGACCAGAGGCAGCCATTGGAGAATGTTAGGAGTGATAGACGATACCATCCCTACAGACCATCTGGACGGAATCAATCCCGCAGAGAAGAACCAAACTTATTTCTATCTGCTCCAAATTCTGATGAAAGGATGGCGCGATTATTCAGAGAGTGCGTCCGACGGGATCAAAGAGATCGAGGGATAGGCGCTAGGGTAACCAGCCCCTTCACCCGCAATATCGAAATTGCCATCACCCCCCGAGAATGGAAAATGCCAACAATGGAACCTTATAAGGGAACCTCTGACCCCGTTGTACACTTGAAGAGATACACACAGCATATGCTCATGAGCGGAGCAACAGAGGGAGTGTTGTGTAAATGCTTCCCACTATTCTTGGCAGATCTAGCTACCTCCTGATTCTTCCATCTACCCCAAGGATCCATCAGCTCATGGGAAATGTTGAAAAAAAAGTTCATCAGCCAGTTCCGCATTCATGTGGAACAACCCAAGGACGCTTATTCCCAATCTAATATCAAACAGAAGCCCGGAGAGACAGTGCAACAATATCTAACCCGATTCAACGCCGCAACGGCCGCAGTCCAAGATGCCGATGAGAAACTTATCCTAATGGCCCTCTGCAGTGGTGTGCATCTGGATACTAAATTTGCTAGGAGATTAACGAAAGAAAAACCAGCTACCTTACCTGATTTCTTCCATGAAGCCGGGAAGTATATGAGGCTTGAAGATGCTGTCATTGAGAGGCAGTCAGGGCAATAGACTAAGGCAACTCCAGACAGGGTTCCCGTTGCAGCAAAGGATGTTCGAAGAAATGACTCTAAAGACAATGCTGGGGGCAGGAAGGGAGAAAAGCGTTTATATTGGCCAGGACCGAGGTTTGACTCTTACACTCCTTTGAATGAAACAATCGAAAAAATCTTCCTGGACACCCAAGACGAAGTTAGATACAAGCGCCCCCCGCACAAGAAGGAATCAGATAACGCAGTTAAGTCTGGAAAGTTCTGCCGCTTCCACGAATCTCATGGGCATGACACAAATGAATGCCATCATCTCCGGGACTTAATTGAAGAACACATCAGAAGGAAGAGGCTAGAGCGCTATGTAAAAGGTCAGAACAGGACTCCAACTCCTGCCAATGAGATCCCAGGGCTACCCCTCCCAGAAGTAGGCGGAGGAAATCGCGACACCAGCGGCTCTAGTTTAGAGAAGATAGTGGTCCATACCATATCAGGAGGACCACACATCGCCGACAGAAGCTGGGCATAGATGGAAAGATATGGAAGGTCGCTTAAAAACAATGAAGGCTGCATTAATTCTGTTACAGAAGAACGCCACCCGAAACAGAAAGAGAATGATGACATCACATTCAGTAGGCGTGATCTAGAGGAAAGGCAGTACCCTCACATGGATCCTATGGTCATCTCTGCCTGGTTTGGTCCAGCTAAAGTTTTCCGAATTCTAGTAGACACTGGAAGCTCAGTAAATATCATATTCAAGCATGCTTTCGACAAAATGAAGCTGTCAATGAAGGATGTGTCTCCCTGCAACAAACCACTACATGGTTTCACTGGAGATGCGAAGATGCCCCTCGGGCAACTGGACCTCTTTGTCGAAATAGGAAGTCATCCCCGCTCCGTTGTGCGAAAACAAACATTTGTGCTAATAGAGAACCACTCGGCCTATAATGCTTTTTGGGAAGACCAGCCTTGTCTGACTTCCAAGTTGTCCTAGCCCCGTGGTGCCTGAAGATGAAATTTCCAACAGATAACAGAATAGGAGAAATAGAGGGAGATCAAGACGCCGCTCGAGATTGCTATGTAACTGAACTTCGCAATAACCGTAGGAAGGATAAAGGGAAGGATGCAGAGACTTCTCTCTGCAAGAAAAACTTGGAAGCATAACAACTAAAGAAAGCCTCTCCTCTTTGATATACTAGTGATCTTTTCAATGAATTAGACCCCAGGGACAAAGAGGAGGAGGCCACCGCCGTGCTTGCAGAGGCTATGGAATTTTTATCTGTAGACAAACACGACCCAAGTAAACTGCTGAGAGTCGGGTCTCAGTTAAGAGATCAACTCGTCGATTTTCTTCGCCATAACTTGGATGTATTTGCATGGACGCACGCTGACATGACTGGAATCTCCCCAGACCTAGCATGACACGTACTGAACATCGATCCTACCAAGATGCCGGTAAAACAGAAAAAGAGAAGCGTGGGGGCAGAACGATCAGCAGCCCTCGATGAAGAAGTAAAGAACCTGCTTGCCAATAACTTCATCCGAGAGGCCATCTACCCAGAGTGGATCGCCAACCCGGTACTAGTAAAGAAGGCTAACGGGAAGTGGAGAACATGTATCGACTTCTCCAACTTAAATGATGCTTGCCAGAAGGATTGCTTCCCACTCCCCTGAATCGATCAACTTGTAGACAACACAGCCATGCACGAACTCTTGTCTTTTATGGGCGCATACTCAGGATATAACCAAATTCCTATTCACTCCCCCGATCAAGACCACACTAGTTTCATCACCGACCGGGGATTGTACTGCTATAGGGTAATGCCTTTTGGACTTAAAACGCCGGAGCCACTTATCAGCGCCTCGTCAACAAGATGTTTGCGGAACTAATAGGACGAACCATGGAAGTTTATGTGGACGACATGCTGGTAAAGTCAAGAATAGCCATCGACCACGTGAACCACCTGGACGAGATGTTTCAAGTACTCCGTTGATATGGAATGAAGCTAAACCCTCTAAAGTGCTCCTTCAGAGTATCATCGGGAAAGTTCTTAGGATTCATCGTCCATGCCAGAGGAATTGAAGCGAACCCTGAACAAGTCCGGGCGCTGAAGGAAATCAAGATACCTTCCACTCGAAGAGAAATGCAAAGCCTAAATGGGAAAGTGGCCGCCCTGAGCAGATTCATCTCTAAAGCGACCGACAAGTGTGTCCCTTTCTTTGAAGCTATAAAGAAAGACAAGGGAAAGTTTGAATGGACTGACAAATGCGTAACGGCCTTCCACAACCTAATCGAACACCTCCAGAAACCACCAGTACTCTCAACTCCAAATGAAGGCGAAGAGCTATACCTATACCTTGCTGTGTCATCTCATTCTCTAAGTGCCGCTTTGGTAAGAGAAGACAACCGCACACAGCGGCCAGTGTACTTTGTAAGCAAGAGGTTCACGGGGGCAGAAGCCAGATATCCTAAACTTGAGAAGTTAGCACATTGTTTACTAATCACATCACGGAAATTGCGACACTATTTCCAATCCCATTCCATCAGAGTTCTAACCGATCAACCGCTAAGGCCGGTACTCCATCGTCCCGACACCTTCGGGCGACTGCTTAAATGGTGCATTGAGCTAAGTCAATATGATCTCACCTACCATCCCCGCACTGCCATCAAAGGGTAAGCCCTGGCCGATTTCATTGCCGAATTCACTACCAACGAACGTAAGGAGCAATCTGAAAAATAGAAGATATCAAATGGAATCTCTTTGTAGATGGAGCATCGAACGAACAGGGCTCGGGGGCCGGTATTGTGTTAATCACCCCCAGGGGAAGTAAGCTGCACTATGCCCTAAGGTTGGAATTCGCCGCCACCAAACAACGACGCAGAATATGAAGCAGTAATAACAGGATTAGAACTTGCCTTAGAAATTGGAATCAGTTCTTTATGTCTTCATAGTGATTCTCAACTTATCGTGAACCAAGTACTAGGAGAGTTTCAGACTCGAGGAGAATGACTCACATCATATCTAAAGAAGACCAAGTTGCTGCTCGATCAATTGGATCACTATTCAATCAAACACATTCCTCGATAAGAGAATCAAGAGGCCGACGAACTGGCAAAGCAAGCTAGCATGAAGAACAACACCATTTACGAAACAGTAACCATATTGAAACAACTATCCCCAAGTTTCGAACAAGAAGATCTGATAGCTACAATCGAAGAAGAAACTTGGATGACTCCTATCCGGAAATACTTACAAGATGGCACACTGCCCCACGGGCGTAACGAAGTTAAGAAAATCTTGAGGAAAGCTTCCCGCTACACAATGCAAGAAGGCATCCTCTATCGGCGCGGCTTCTCTAACCCCTTATTGAGGTGTGTCACTGAAGGGAAGCCAGGGAAATCTTATCCAACATCCATCAAGGGAGTTAAGGAGATCACACTGGTGAGCAGACTCTGGCAAAGAAGACGCTCCGATATGGATACTACTGGCCCACTTTAAACAAAGACACCTTAGACTTCGTCAAAAGATGCGACATATGCCAGAAATTTACTAAGATTTCTCGACTACCAACAAATGAGATTACTCAGATGACCAGCCCTTGGCCCTTTGCAGTATGGGGTATTGACTTGATTGGCGAATTGCTGATGGGCCGAGGCGGAGCCAAATATGCTAAAGTGGCAGTCGACTATTTCACCAAATGGGTGGAAGCGGAACCTTTAAATAAAATATCTTCGGTAAAAGTTATTAACTTCTTGATCAAAAATGTTCTGTGTAGGTATGGGATTCCACTCAAAATCATATCGGACAATTGACTTCAGTTTGACAGCGAGGAGTTCGCCGACTGGTGCCAAGAGCACGGAATTCACAAATACTTCTCATCTGTGGCTTATCCCCAGGCAAATGGACAAGTCGAAACCGTCAACAAAATTCTTAAAGCTCTAATCAAGAAGAAGCTTGAAAAGTAAAAAGGCGCTTGGGTGGATGAACTTCCTACGGCACTTTGGGCCTACCGCACGTCTTTCAGAACATCAACAGGGCATACTCTTTTCTCTTTGGCATACGGATCGGAGGCCATGCTCCCAGTTGAAACTGTAGTGCCATCCCACCGTAGGATCCACTACAGCCCAGAAGAGAACGAAGAACTCCTCCACATGTCTTTGGATTTAATCGAAGAAAGAAGAAATGATGCAGCACTCAAAGCCGCAGCTCACAAGCAAAAAGTGGCAGCACAATACAACTCCCAAGTCAAACATCATAGCTTACAAGAAGGAGATCTTGTCCTTAAACGAATTTTCCCGCGCCCCGAAGCGCTAGATCCCATCTGGGATGGACCGTATGTAATTCATAAAGATCAACACAACGGAGCTTATATTTTGTCAATAGTGGACGGAGAGGTGTTCCAGAGGGCATGGAACATCCAACACCTTCGTCAATACTTTTCTTAACTTGTACTGCCCATATGAAGTGAATTAACAAAGAGAATCAGTGGACGTAGGCATTTTCGTGCCGAACCACTTTAAAAATCTTGTCTTTTTTTAACTTGTTCCTTTATATCTTGGCTGCTTGTTAAGCTTTATCCTTTTTCTGTTAAACAAAATCCTGTGTAACGGTATTTCCATTCTGGACACTTCACGGTACAACCTCACCTGGACAAGACCTAACAGGTACTATACGAATCTATGCCCTCGCCAATGAGACACTTTTGCTCCAGCATCCCTCTGCTGCGGGTTAACTCATTGTTCGCGACGGCCCTCAAAGCCAACTGTAATGAGCCGATTATAAGCCACCGAGAAGGCCAACTATAGCCGAGGCAGCTCATTACGGCATTCGGCTCGCCGACAACCGTGAACCGATTATAAGCCCCAACATAAGGTGTGGTCAGCCAGGGGCAGTTCACAGTTGACGATCAGCACCCGCGCTAGCCAGCCACGGTAAATCGAATGATACCCACGATTACGGGCCATAATGGCCCGGGTAGTTACTGTGAGCGATCTCGGCTCCGATGTGTCTTAAGTATGGCTGTGGTAAAAAAAGGAAACTCCCCGCGGAGGCGTAAGATGGGTGACAAATGTCTCCAAGACCCACAGCTAGGGAAAGTGACTACAAAACCCGTTTGCCACGAACTTAAGCACATCGAAGGCCTTCCATGATTGGAAGTTTTACTATTTCTTATATTTCCATTTTACTTATAAAATCTTTCCTCCTACCTCTATAACGATCACTAAAGTATAGGATACAAGATGCGAGGCACTCGCTAATGGGAATAAGAACTCACAGCTGAATGGCAAGTCACTCAGCTGCATTCCACATTCGAATAGAAAAGGCATTCAAAGCTACCATCTACAGTAAAAACTTGAAGGGCGGTACTTTCTTCTCTTGTATATAAATATATAACTATAATTTATTCACACATCACACTAACATTGCAAGACATGGAATTATATTTTAAGCAAGGACTTAACATCAAACACAATTGAATTACTAGCACATGCATAGCTATATTTTATGCAACACATCGAAATAACAACAGCATTCAAACATGACAAAATCAGCTTATGTTATAAAGTTACATGCCAAAAATCAAGTTGTTCGTTACATAATTACAGCCCGAAAATTACATTAATGTTTTAAGACTAACATAGACAGCAAACTCAAATAAAGCTGAAAAAATTATCCAGATCAAGCCAAGGAGCCGACTGCATCGGGGCCTCGCTTCTATCCTGCTGGCCCTCCGAGGTCTACTTAACCGTCGGATCAGAGCTTCCGGCATGCTGACCAGAGGTAGTTGGCGCTTCAGAGGTCCCGCCTGTCCAATTCAGGAGTAGAATTCATTAAATAAACAATAAGCAACCAAGCTATTAAAAGGCTAAAAGGGAAGACTTACCAACATCCGTTCCTTGATCGTCATCTCCCAACTGCACGCCTACCTCCTCGGCAGCAAGCAGCCGCATGCCCTCCTTCACCTCCACTTTCTCTTCCTTAGTAAACTGGGCCGTAACCACATCCATCATGAAGGCCATACCGCCCTCCTTATCCGCATCATCCTTGGCCTCTTCCAAAACCCGAAGATAAATCCTGGCCATGATCCGGGGATAGTCATCCATCCAGGATAAGTTGCCCTGCTTCCAATGGAAGTACATATCCTGTAGCATCTCATCCATCATCCCCTCGTTTTCCTCAAACTCCCTCATTCGGACTTCAGAAGCCAACAGCTTTGCAACGACAGCATCCCTCTCCAATCGGTATCGCAAGTGGTCAGCCTGCAGGTATTTCCTCATCGCCTCCATCTCCTCCTTTAGCTTGGATTGAGCAAGCTCCACGGCTTCAAGCTTTCAGGATAACTCCTCTACCCACTCGAGGTCCGCCTTCCGAACATCGTCTACTGTTGCAATGGCCATATCGATCCGTTCCTTGCAGATGGCCTCCATTTTTCGCAGCTCGGCTCTGCTAGCCTCTTCCATGGTTTTCTTTAGCCGTCTGGAGGCAGCCTCGTGCAGAGAGATCTGGATGGTCTGGTCGGCGAGTTGCTTAGCCTGGTCGGCAACCACTAGCCACAATCTTATGTTGGCACTCCCAATTTCTTCCCCGGCCTTGACTAGTCGGGCGTGATGCCCCATCAACTTCGTAGTCTCCTCAGCAACCCGATCGATATTTGCCTTGGCTTCATCCCCCATAGTTACAATCCGAGTAGTAAGCAAATCAAGATCCAGGGACTTGGCCTCATCAAGCACCCTTACCATAGGATTGCGAGGGAGAAGGTGCTCACCAGTAACCTCGTCAAAAGAAATATCATGAGAACTCGGGTCCAGATCTAGATGACCCGCAAATGGATTACGAGCCAAGCGGGGACGATCAATATAAGTAACGGTAGGATTCTCTGATGGATGCAGAGAGGGTATGAACTCAGTATCCTCCCCCGTGATATCAGGAATAGGCTGGGTTGGAGGCTGAGGACCAGGTGAAGGTTCGAATAAGGAGCGTCTCCTCCTTTTCTTTTGAATATCCTCTTCAATAACTCCGAGAAGAGGACGGTAGCCGACTACGTCCCCAGAATGATTGGTCGGAGGCTTTGGTTTAGCGGAAGCTTTGAGGAGTTTGAATTGTTCGAGGCAGTGCCGAATGTCTGATGTCTTGGCCGCCTTACCCGTTTCTGGAATCAAAACCAAGTGTTACAAGCATGCATGGGACTATGATCCAAGAAACATGTGAAGTTAAAAGAAGAGTCAAAAATTCACCTTGAACCGCCGGAGTTGCCCTAGCTGAAATGCTCTCAAAAGATGGACCGGCACCAGTCCCGGCCTTATCAGTTTTCTTTAGCTTCTCCACCAAGGCCGATCCTTCCTCCAACCCCTCGAAAGCCTGGCGGAAAGCATCATCTGTCCACTCTTGGATCTCCCTCGATTGCCCAGAAGACAAATCCCCGGCACCATCACCGCTCTGTCCTTCGCCACCATCACCTTCTCCATCACCTCCGCTCTCCTCCTCGCCTCTTTCCTCCTCTACACTTTCCTCCTCCGGAACATCGAGACATGTGCTAGGGGAGGGTCCATCGGATTTCTTGAGCTTCTTCCCCCCGACGACTGGAGGTATTGAGAAGGGTTTCCTCTTACTGCTCTTTGTCGTGGCCCCCCTTTTGGCTTTGGCAGCCCTTTCCTCGGTTGTGTCTCTCTGCTTGACCACAGACTGACGTGGTAAAATCAAGTTGTGCTGCAGAAGAGTGACATTCCTGATCAGGTAAGAAGCTGACCTCTCCCTTCCCGAAATGGCTTCTATCTCCGCAGCCATCTGAACCAGGCGATCGTTCTCCACGACCGCAAAGCCACCTGTCGCTAGCAAGAAATAATAACACATAAGAAGAAGCATTTCAGTCAGAATGGAAATTATAAAAAAGCTTCAACTTACAGCCGGAGGTGAAGCGACGGATAGAAACGGAGTCGTCCTTGACGAAAAACCATTCTTTCTTGAACGTGCTGAACTTCGAATATAAGTCCAGGACCGGCTTGAAGGACACACCGATTCCAAGCTGATGTATAGTGACCCTTTCTTGTAGCCCCTCAAGTTGTACAAATATCGTATCTCCCGGTTGGAAGGAGGGCGCCCGTATTTTCGCTGGAAAATGATAAATAGGCTCACCAAGATAGCGTAAGAGTTGGGCTGAAGCTGGAAAGGGGCCACCTTTAGGTAGGTGATGAAGCTGACTATCCAAACATTGATCGAAGGAATGGCCCCGCACATGCAATGGTACCTACTATAAGCGAAACATCCTTCAGGTGGGTCGTACGACATGACTCCATTCCCTGGCAACACCATGAGTGCTCTATCAATCCCGAAAGAATGGGATATAACATCAAACTGCTCCTCTTTGAGGGAGCTAGGAAAGCAGTCAGGAGGAGAGTTCAAGAGCTCCTGGGGGCCATATCCATCCACTAGTGATCTCGGGGTGGGTCCCTATCGTCCCGGTCCTGGCTAGGCTGGGGGCACAACGAGGGACTCTCTTCTGTCCATAGATTTCCTCTTATCTGATCGAGTTTCCACTTTATGAGACATTTATCTGCAACTCAAGAAAGTACATCGTTAAAACGAAAGGTATCAACATGCAAGTATATGTAGTCCGGAATTTCACTTGTAATTCAAAACATAAAAATTCAAGTATATAAGGTCCATTCGGCACTCGAATCCCCAAGTTTCATTCGGCAATTCAAAAACGAAAGTTCATTCGGTGTTCGAACCCCATGTCCCATTCGGTAGTCCAGCCATAAAAGTTCAGTCGGCAAAAGAAAACTCACCTGGTTCGGCAGTTAAGTATGATTCGGTGCTCGGTTGATTCGGCTGTTTGGAACAGTCAAGTTTGGTTCGCACTCAGTTGATTCGGCTATCCCACTCGGTAGGGAACAACGAAAGCATGACGCCCCTACATATAGGCAAATGGGAGCGACCAGACCACTTGTTCGGCACCCAGGGCCGGATGAGCATGCCGGATGAGAATGTCCAAGCTAAAACAAAGCGCGGCATATGCTGGCATATGCCCCACTTTGGGGGGCAAATGTTGGATGCGTTTCCAAGCAATGCCGAACCATCCCCTCTCGAAGCATTGCCGGTCCAAGCTGCGCTTCCAAGCACTGCCGAACCATCTTTCCTCTAGGCACTGCCGGTCCAAGCTCCACTTCCAAGCAATGCCGAACCATCCCCTCTCCAAGCATTGCCGGTCCAATCTCCACTTCCAAGCAATACCGAACCATCCCCTCTCCAAGCATTGCCGGTCCAAACTCCACTTCCATTCATAGCCGGACCAGAGTGCTACCGAACCATCTACCTCCTTCCACTGCCGAACCAGATGCAAGGTAGGCCACGACCGGATCACTCTCCACCGGACCAAGTGCTACAGGACCAAGGCGTTTCGGACCAACTTTGCCAGGCCAGATTGCATCATCCCAGGCCCATCAGCAACTATATACGTCCAAAACCCCTGCTCCTAGCCTCACTCTATAAATAGAGGGGTAGGGGTACAACAAAGGGGACAAGTTTGAGAGCTCAAGCACGGATAGAACTTTCAAACAACTTTCAGATACTTGTAATAAAAGCTTTGTATTTGTAACCTAAACAGAAAAGGAGAATAACATATAAAGTGGACGTAGGCACATTCTGGCCGAACCACTATAAATATGTGTGTCTTTTACAGTTTAGTCCATCTATTTTATCTATTTGCATAAATCACCTAAATCATCAAGAACAACACATAATCAACTAAATCATACGACTTGGAGGTGTTTGCCCATTTTTTGTGCAAATAATTAATATAAGATAAATTACTTAATGGGAAGTAATTAAAGGTTAATCACTTAGGAGAAGTAATTAAAGGTTAATTACTTAGGGTAATTAATTAAGGATTGATTGATTAAGATAACTAACCAAGGATTAGATAATTAATGAGTGTGATTAATTATAAGATAATTGATCAATGTTAGTGATTTTAGAATGATTAATTTGTGTAAGAGTTAATTACTTATTGTAATTAAAGAATAATTAATTGAAAATGATTAATTAAATGGGTAATTAAGAGATGATTAATTAATTGGTTTGTAATTATATAATGATTAAGTAAAGGTAATCTAAGTGATTAAAAGAATAGTAATTAATTTAATTAGAGATAAATTAAGTTTAATTAATTTTTGGAAATGATCCATCTTGCTTATGAATGATTAAATGATGATTTAATGCCATGAATTTATTTATATCTCTGATATGAAATGTTTTGTGATATGATATGTTGGATGGACAATGATAATGTATCGGTGATGAATTGCTATGTATGATGTGACATCCTGTATTTGAAGTTGAATTGTATTTCACTTGAATAACTTGGATTAAGATGACATTGGATTCGAAGAGACCAGAGTCGGGTATTATTTAATACCCGAAACCACTTCGATTCTTTATAGATTGATATGTGAAATCAATAGCCTGGTATGGAATGATTTAAGTGAATTGGACCATTTAATCTAAGTTTACGTACTTAGAAATTGATGTGTGTGGTATGTGATGTCTATAACAAATTGTGAATTTGTAAATTGATACGAGTTACCCGGGTTTCCTTTTAAATTTGAGTTTAGTATTTCAAATTATATGGGTTTACTCATGCTGGTTTCCAGCCTGACCCGGGTGTTACTTTGATATAATGCTCGGGGTCAGACCGAGTATTACAGATTTTCAGATAAGGTTGTTCTGGAGCTCAGGAGGCGAGCTGGAGGGCAGGAACGTAAGGAGTGTTTCCCGCTATGATATATTATTGTATAACTAGGACATGGTGTTTTAAACTGTCCAGTGATTGGTAATGGTTGTAACTCTGACGTATAAAAATATAAGTGTACAAATACAGTTTTCTTTTGTATAACTGTTATATTTGTTATTATATTTTATCCACCGCGAATGTGAGATGATGGTGTTTTCTTATATTCTTTTCTTCTTTCTCTTTCTACTTCCCCTAACTATCTGGAATTTTCAGGATTTAAAATTCTGGATCGTTACATTTGGTATCAGAGCAGAAGGTTAAGCGAGAACCTTGGCTCTGGTGGTGGGTTTGCTCATTAAAGATAGGGTCAATGGTACCCTAGAATGAGTTGAGAGTGTATATATATAGATATATATGTGTGTGTGTGTGAGAGCGTACTTGTTATTTGCTTATATAAAAGATTTTAAATGATTTTATATAAGAATATATTTTGATATATAAAGCAATATTTCTTCCTAACAAATATTAAGGTAATTGGTTGTTAAATTATTGGAATTAAATTAAGTGGTAATAGAAATATAACCAAATTGAAATTGAATAAAGATGAGTTTGAAATGGATTCAAACTGAAATTAAAATCTTGAATGTGGTATGGAGTTTCAGAATGAGATAATAATGAATTGGTTTCCAGATATGATAATCATGGTTGTTATCCTAAAATGATGAAATAATGATTAAGCAAAAATAAATGTTTTAAGGAAGTAACCATTGGTGAGAATAACTTGTAAATTAGAAAGGATGTAAATTAAAGTGGGTTTCAAATCGTGAAGTTTTGAATTCTTAATTTAAACATTTGAAATTGTTTCAAAATGTTAAAGGAAATAATATTATTCAAACTATTTTGAATGTAATCTAATTTTAGAATAAGAAGTTGCTTGTAAACTTTAAAAGAATTTGTTTGAATCAAAACTAAAGGTGGTTTAAAATTTTAAAATTTGGCTTGGTGGGCCAAGAAGTAAATATGTATATATGTATGGATATACATAATATCTAAGATGGTTTGAAATAAACTCTAAATATTGAATTTTAAATTTGGAATGAGATGTGATACCCAAAATGATAAGTTTTCAAACTTACAAGTGGGAAGATTATTAATGTGAAGTTTAAAATTGGAAATGGGAATTCAAATTGGGTAAGGTTGGCTGGATTAAGTAAATTGAATTTAACTTTAGGAAAGTTAAATAATTTAACAAGCAACCTAAATTGGAAATTTCAAGATGAAATTGAAATTTACTTAGAAAGTTAAATGGTTAATTCGAATTGGGAGTTTGTGTGATCTCAAAATGGGTTTGAGATCTAGAAATTGGAAATGGATGGATGTTTTAAGATAATTGGATAATATTACCCTATTGTTATTAATAATCTTTAAATTGAAATTGAATTTATTTAAATGAATGAAGAAATGGGGTGTGATAATATATCCATTATTATGATAAATGGAATTATTTTGAATTTAAGATTTAGTTGTTTAAAAGGGATTTGAATTATTATTTGAACTTTAAAACAAGTTAAAAATGGAATTTGAATTCTGAATTAAATGGTTTAAAGATATAAGTTGATTTGATTTAAAGTATTAAATCAACATTAAAAAAAATCAACTCGAATTTATATAATTCGAGATGGTTTAAATTAGGAATTTGAATTGAATTAGTTCAAATTGAATTTGATTTGAATCAATTGGAATTGCGAATGAAGATGGACAAGTTTAAAAATTCAAATGGAAAATTTGAATTGGATAATTTGAAATGAAATTGAAGTTGAATGAGTTCAAATTCAAACAGGAAATTGATTTGAATTTGGGATGAGAATGGAAGTTAACTTAATTCGAATTGAAATTGAAAGTTAATTGGAAATTGGCAATTGATTGGAATTGGGATCAATTCAAATTGGAATTGAATAAATTTAAATGGAAGTGGAAATTTAAATTGAATTGATGGGATTGGAGATTGGGAATTAAACAGTTTGGCTCTGGACTAATTTCAAAATAAATTGTTTTAAAATAAATCTATTTTTCCAAACTATTTATTATACAACTTTTCTTTTTAAATGTAAACTATCTAATACTTGTTTTACAATTATTTTTGGAACTATTAAACAATTTTTCAACTGTTTTATAAACTAATTACTTTTTTTCAAGCTATTTTCTAAATTTAAACTGGACAAAGTTCAAACCGATTTGATTAAATATCCATTTGAGATAAGAATTGAGGTGATAATCCAAATGAGGATTTAAGCAATTGTAAGTGAATGAAAATCAAAGTGAATGTGAATAGAAATGGAATTTATTTGGCTAATAACCAATAAAGATAAATACGTAGGGTGTATGTATGTTATTCTATTCGCATAGAGATTTGATCCAGATTCGAGGACAGAATTTCGAGATAGTATGTCGATCCGAGTTGGGATTTTTCACTCGATTTTCGACGGCAAACCTGGATATGGATTGTTGATTGGTTCTGGATGTTTTCTATCATAGTTATGGCTATGCAAGGAGAATGACGGTTTATGATCAAGAAACAAGATCTGAGTCCGCACTAGGAAGTCGGGTGGACGATAATAGTTCGGAAGTGAAATTGTGTGATCGAGTGAGTGATCAGATTGGTATAGCTGTAACGACCCGGAATTTTCGAGCCCGAAAATTCTAGATAATTAGGAAAAAAGAAAGAGATAGAAGAAAAGAAGAATAAAAATACCAACATCTCACAATCACAGTGGATAAATTATAATATCAAATAATAATAACAGTTATATAAAGGAAAACTGTATCTGTAACCCTATATTTTAATACATCAGAGTTACATCATTACACAAATACTGGACAGTTAAAACTAACTTGTCCCGGATAAACTACAATATCACAGCGAAAAAAAACACTTCATACGTTCCTGCCATCCAGCTTGTCTCCTGAGCTCCAGAACGTCCTTACCTGAAAATATGTATTACTCAGTCTGACCCGAGCATTACATCAAAGTAACACCCGGGTCAGGCAAGAAACCAGCGTGAGTAAACTCATCAAACATGAAATTCCAATGCCTAGAATTATTTAAAACCAGGGGTAACTCGTATCAATTTACAAATTCACAAGTTGTTATAGACATCACTTATTTCATACATCAATTTCTAAGTACCCAAACTTAGATTAAATGGTCCAAATTCACTTAAGTCAATCCATATCAACCTATTGATTCCACATATCAATTTATAAAGAATCAAAGTGGTTTCGGGTATTTACTAATACCCGACTCCGGTCTCTTTGAATGCAATACCGTCTTATCTCAAATTATGTAAGTGAAACAGAATTCAAACTTCAAATACAGGGTGTCACCTATATGCATTAATTCATCATCAATGAATGACCACATTATCTCAGTTAAATCCAATCATATCACATCACATAGCATCTCAAAACACATACCCAAGTATCAATCAATCTAAGGCATACAATATTATTCAATCATTCCTAAGAAAGATAAATTGGTCTTACCAATTCTAATTAATTCAAAAAAATTAAATTAATTACTTCAATCTCCCTTAATACTGTTTAACATTAATTAATTACAAACAACTTAATTGATCATCCTTTAATTATCCATTTTAATTAATCATCCTTGATTAATTATTTTCAATTACATAAAGTAATTATCCTTTAATTTATTTACACAAATTAATTATTCTCAACCATTTACGGCAATTAACCTTTAATTACTTTCATTAATTACTTTAATTAATTACATCAATTAATGATCCTAAATTAATTACCTCCATTAATCAACCTTAATCAATCATACACAGTAAATAACCATTCTGTAATTACTTACCTTAATTAATTAACTCCTTAATTAATTACCTTAATCCTCTAATTAATTACACCAAGTAATTGATCCTTAATTACTTCTCCTAAGTAATTAGCCTTTAATTACTTCCCATTAAGTAATTTTCCTTATATTAATTACATTTAGTAATTTATCCATCAATTACTTCACTAAGTAATTACACTTATCAATCTCCTTAAGTAATTATACTCAATCAATTATCAAGTGACTATTAACAAATTAATTAATCACATTCATTTCATTAATTACAACTGGTAATTCATCCCTTAATTACCCTATAAACCAATTAATTAATCTTAAATTATTAATTAATTAACCTTAATTATCAATTAATCTCTTTGAATACAAAGTAATCAATCCTTAAATACTTTTAAAATCAACTAATTAACCTTCAATTAACTGATTTATTATGCATTAACAATTGATCAATAACCCTAATTATTAATCAATATCTCCCAATAAAAACTAATAAATCCATAATTAATTAATCAGTCTTTAATTATAGATTAATTATTCTTTATCTGTAAATTAATAAACCTTAAATTAGTAATTTATTAATCTCAATTAATCCTTACATTAAGTGATCATTCTTTGATTTACTTCCGTCAAACAATTATTATTTAATTACTTCATTAAGTAATTCAACCTTTCATTAAATTATTCTTCAAAACCCTTTTATCTCCTTTAATTACCACTTACATAACCATGGTTTCCTTGCCAAAAGAAATATGGGTTCTGCTTATCTTTAACTTAAATATCCTATGCATGCTTATCTACTTACGATTCTGGGCATCAATACTTACCCGAGCTCATACATCAAAATCCCGAGAATCTCGCGAGTTTCTCTCGTCTTCAATTTCTTCGAGTCAAGGCATAAAAACACACGAGTACGCCCCGAGACAACGCCATCCTCCCAAACCCAGTTCCTCGTGTCACCATCGTGCACGTGTACACACGAGTGCCACCGATCCAATCACCTCTGACGATGTCCCTGAGACGCTAACGACCCCTACCCACGTTCCGACCACCCAGATCAGAAAATCACTACACCAATACAAATCGAGCAATTCTGAACAACCCAAACTCAAACTTCCTCGACCAAGAAGATGTTCGCCACGGCGATCACGGCGACTGGAATTCACTCCCCTCTAACATCAACCTTGTCATCGACCCACGCAGCTATTCCATCACTCACGATCGAACTCGACGCCTCGATTTAGACAAGATCACCTCGTCATTACACTCAGTAGAACACTCGTTCCAAAACCCTAGATCGTCACCATTTGACTCCTCTGATGATCAATAACATCAATCACTATCTTTCCCATGCAAAACAATCCCGTGGTCACCTTCGACCAAAACCCCGACCCCTAAAAGTTCTTCGATCAACAGAAAAAGGTCGAAATCCAGTTTTTGATTATCTTCGAAATTCTCATTCAAAACTCAACTAAAAATCTAAATTTTCATTTTAAAAATCCTAATTTTTATAGATACACCAGTTTATAGACTTGAATCTATAATTTAATCATGTTGAAATTTGGACAAAAACCAAGTTCTCACCGTTCTTCTTCCCTTATATTTCAACTACCATCAACTTCTTGCTGAAAGTATTTTTTAATTCCACCATCATGTGTTTATGAACATATTTTGCTTTTAAATCTAAGTCTAATAAGTAACAGAGAGAGAGAAGTATGATTATTTTTTATCAAGTTTGTATCCTGATATCAAAGCAACATCACCCTACGTACAATATATACATCCCTATGTTCAGATATTAAATTGCATGCATCAGATTTTTAAATAAATTAAAAACTTAAATGTGATTGTTTTACTCACAAATAGAAATTTCAAACATATTTAAGCATTTAACCAGAGAAGTAGATTACTCGCCTGCTTCTCAGAGACCAGCAAACCAGGTTTGAATATCTGGAAAAATTTTGATTTGCATCTAAAAAAAACTTGCTTAGCTTGTTGTTGAGATTTGAAAGCTGGAATGCACTTGAATTTGATTTTTTTTTCTGGAAATTCGAATTTTCTCTTTGGTCTTGAACTTTGAACTGCTGTTTTTTTTAATTTGAAGCTAAGTTGATTTTATTTTAACTTGTTTTCAGGTTGATTTCAATTTTAAGGTTTCTTTAGATTTTCTTTTCCTTTCATAATAAAGACAAAGAGGAAAAAAACGAGAAAGAGTGGAGATGTACATATCTTAATTATCTTTTATTTTCTTATTTTCTAAAAATAAGACACTTGTTGATTTAACAAACAAATGTCATTTGCATGAAACATTTGATTTACATTTGTTGAATCATGAATACATTTAGCTTACAAGTGTATTTTCCTAGAGTTAATAAATTTTATAAATGATTTTTTATAAACTCTCACATATATATTTATATTTAATTTCGTAATTTATACATACATTTCTTAATTTGTATATATATAGCCCTATAAAAGAAAATAATATAAAACAAACTCTTTTCTAAATAAAAGCATATATAATATATTTTAAAAGAAATCCAAATTTATTTAAGATATATATATATATATATATCTTTTGAATCCCAAATTTAAATTCAAATTCAAATATAATTTAAAATCCAATTTGAAATCAGTCTACACAAATATTTTCATTTACACAAACATAGATTCAATTTGTTTGGGTATAATAATATTTCTATTTAAATTCTTCTTATATCCATATATAAATATAAACAACCATTATTATTTATTTCAATAATAATAATTTTTTTATTTCTATTAAAATCTACTCATATATATATAAATATATATATATATATATATTCCATCTTTATTATTTGTTTTAAAAGAACAACTTGTAAAATTTTAGATAATTATCTTAGGAGGTTATTAAATGAATATTTATCCATATATTTATAATTTAGCATTTGTTATAATTTAAATTCATATATACATATATCAAAATTTCATTTGTTCAATTAGCAAATAAATATTTTAACAATTTTAATCATGTTAATTTCCAATTAACAGGTCTCAGAAATTCGGGTTATCACATCCCTCCTCCCTTAGAATCTTTTCGTCCTCGAAAAGGAACGAAGCCAGATTTATTAAAATGCTTGTAATCAGATAAATTTCCCTTTGATCATTTTAAAACACTTTTAAAATCTATATAGTATTATCAAAATAGCTTTATATATAAAAAATACTTTTTATAATTGATGTCTCAATAGTCCATCCTTGTGCTTACAGAAATTCAGTCATACGTTGATCAGGCGTAAGACTGAAAATCTATATGTGCTTAGCAGACCCGTCTCCAACACCAAATGAAAACACTTGGAAAATATTTTATAAAAAATATAGAAATTATTTTTGAAAATAGAGAGAATATCTTTTGGTGGGAATGCTCTGGAAATCATCACCCCCATCCATGGTCGCAGTTAACCCGATGGTTACGTTGCCATCTCGACAAAATCCATAGATAACTATAGGCCTCCGCGCCCCTCGATTGCACCATGGAACCCGCTACAGATCGCAGCTACAACTAGGGTTACGTTGCTATCACAGCAAAAACCCATATAACTTTAGGCCTCAGCGCCCTCGAATTTCGCTGCCAAAAGAATGAAACTTCTCCACTTCACTTGACCATAGATCGCAGTCTACCGATGTTACGTTGCCTTTCCGGCAAAATCAAGCGTAGACCGTTGACACTCACATCCACACGATTTCCGCTATGGTCTAAACAGTAGATCGCAGCGACATCGAGTTACACTGTCGTCATAACACAACCCAAATGCCTTTGTAGGCATCAGCGCCCTCGACTTTCGCTACCTAATAATCCTTAGGAACTAGTTTTGTCCGGACTCCTCACAGGATCAACTTTAGAACCTCCCCCTTAGAGGCTGAAGGCAGTACCAACCTATGGTGCTCCTGAGAAGTTCATCCCAAGGGAGCGCCTTTTCTCCAGAGCCATTTTCAAAACACTTTATACTATACACATATAGTATCTTCCAAATCACACACCTAGCATTAATCTCATATAAATCTCCTTTCTCAAAATCGATTATCCCAAAATCGATAATTCTCAAACTATGCTTTCCACATTCCAAAATTGGTTTTACCTAAAAATCAAAAAGCCTTTTCCAAATTCATAGGTTCCTAAAACCTTTTTCAAAATCATTCTCATAAGATACTTTATACGTGTATATATATATATATATATATATATATATATATATATATCTTCTTAAAACTTTGGATCTCTTCAAACTTGTATAAAACCCATTTTATACTTCAAAAACTTTCAAAAAACCCCTTTCTTATGGCTATAGATTCAACAAGGGGAGATTTATCTTATATATAACAAAGATACATAACTTTGTTTATCCCAAATCAAATATTAAAATTTGATTACTCTATAAAGCCATTAACTATATTACTTACTTCCATAAAGTAAATTTCTACCATAGAAATATCCAATTTCTGTTTTATTTCATCATATATTTCACAAAATATATTTTTCATTTTAAAAACCATATCACATTTCTTATTCATAAATTTCCAGTATTAATTTCATTCAAATTCGTACGATGTACACATAACATCTGTATGCTATAAAAATCTGATCGCTCACTCGACCACACAATTTCACTTCCGAACTAGTATCAACCACCCGACTTCCTAATGCGGACACAGATCTGGTTTCTTGATCAGAAACCGTCATTCTCCTTGCATATCCTAGCTATGATAGAGAATATGCAGAACCAATCAATAATCCATATCCAGGTTCGCCGTCGAAAATCGAGTGAAAAATCCCAACTCGGATCGATATAACTATCTCGAAATTTTATGCTCGAATCTGGATCAAATCACTATGCGAATAGAATAATATACGTACATCCTACTTATTTATCTCCATTGATTATTAGCTAAATCAATTCTCTTATCTATTCACATTCACTTTAATTCTATTACTTAATTCACCATTGCTTCAATCCCATTTGGATTATCACCTCAATTCTTATCTTAAATGGATATTTAATCATAAACAGTTTGAACTCTGTCTAATTTAAATTTAGAAAATAGCTTGATAAATTTTCAAATAGATAAGTTGTTGAAAAAAATAATTATTAATTTGTAAAACAGCTGTAAAACAGTTAAGTAATTGTAAAATAGTGGAAAAATAGTCAAATAGTTATAGAAATTTTTAAATAATTGCAAAATAGTTGTAAAATAGTAATTAGTTATAAAGGAGTTGAAAACAGTAATTAGTTTATAAAATAGTTATATTTAAATTCTTCTTATATCCATATATAAATATAAACAACCATTATTATTTGTTTCAAAAATAATTTTTTTTTTATTTCTATTAAAATCTACTCATTTATATATATATATATTCCATCTTTTTTTTAAAAAAAGAATAACTTGTTAAATTTTAAATAATCATCTTAGGAGGTTATTAAATGAATAGTTATCCATATATTTATAATTTAGCATTTGTTATAGTTTAAATTCATATATACATATTCAGATATCCGTATTATATCAGAATTTCATTTGTTCAATTAGCAAATAAATATTTGAACAATTTTAATCCTGTTAATTTCCAATTAACTAGTGCCCAGAAATTCGGGTTATCACAATAGCATACGAATGATATGTGTGCATCGTACGGGTTTGAATGAAATTGTTACTTGGAATTTGTGGAAAATAATTGTGAAATGGTTTTTGAAATGAGAGGTATATTTTGTGAAATATATGATGAAGTAAAATGGAAATTGGATATTTCTATAATAGAAATTTACTTTATGGAAGTAAGTGATATGATAAGTCGTTTTGTATAGAGTATTCAAATTTGAATATTTGATTTGGAATAAACAAAGTTATATATCTTTGTTATATAAGATAAATCTCCCCTTGTTGAATCTATTGTCGGAAGGAAAAGATTTTTGAAAGTGTTTGAAGTATTAAAAGGGTTTTATACAAGTTTGAAATGATCCTAAGATTTTTCAAGGTTATATATATATCTATATATATAAAGGATCTTGTGAGAATGATTTTAAAAAGGTTTTGGAAACCTTTGGATTTGGAAAGGCTTTTAATTATTGGGTAAAATCAATATTGGAATTTGGAAAAGCCTAATTTGAGAATTATCGATTTTGGGATAATCAATTTTGAGAAAGGAGATCTATTTGAGATTCATACTAGGTGTATGATTTGGAAGATACTATATGTGTATAGTATATAGTGTTTTGAAAATGGTTCTGGAGAAAAAGGCGCTCCCTTGGGATGAAATTCTCAGGAGTACCATAGGTTGGTACTGCCATGAGCCTCTAAGGGGGAGGTTCTAAAGTTGATCATGTGAGGAGTCCGGACAAACTAGTTCCTGAGGATTATTGGATAGCGAAAGTCAGGGGTGCTGATGCCTACAGAGGCATTTGTGTTATGCTGTGACGACAGTGTAACTCGATGTCGCTGCGATCTATTGTGTGGTCCATAGTGGAAATCATGTAGAGGTGAGTGTCAACAGTCTACGCTTGATTTTGCTAGGAAGGCACCGTAACATTGGTAGGCTGCGATCTATGATCAAGTGGAGTAGAGAAGTTTCATTGTTTTGGCAGCGAAATTCGAGGGCGCTGAGGCCTACAGTTATATGGGTTTTTGCTGTAATAGCAATGTAACCCCAGTTGTAGCTGCGATCTGTAGCGGGTTCCATGGTGTAATCGAGGGGCGCGGAGGCCTGCAGTTATCTATGGATTTTTTCGGGATGGCAACGTAACCATCGGGTTAACTACGACGATGGATGAGGGTGATGATTTCCATAGCATTCTCACCAAAGATATTTCCTCTATTTTCGAAAATGTTTTCCATATTTTCAATAAAATTATTTTCCAAGTATTTTAGCTGGACGTTGAAATTGTTTTGCTAAGTACTTATTGATTTTCAGTCCTACGCCTGATCAACGTATGACCGAATTTCTGTGAGAACAAGGATGGACTTGTTGAAACATCGAGTTATAAAATTATATTTTTATAAAATTATTTTGACAATATTATATAGATTTTAAAGTGTTTTAAAAATGTGCAAAGAGAAATTTTAACTGATATTAAGAATTTTAAAATTCTGGCTTCGTTCCTTTTCGAGGACGAAAAGATTCAAAGGGGGAAGGAATGTGATAACCCGGATTTTGAATATCTGTTAATTGGTAAATTAACAGGATTTAATTTGTTAAACATGATTTAAATAATAATTATTATTTGTTTAAATATATATATATATATATATATATACTTAAGATATAAATTTTGACATTTCTTAAATAGTAAAAATATGTTTTAGACATTTGTAATTTGTGTAACAAGCAGACTTAACAAGTGGCATTTTCTTTTAATGCAAAGAAAATTGTGGATATCGTGTGTTAGAAGAAAAACCAGGTTTCATTTTTACATTTCAAAAATCTAAGAAAAGCTTTTACAAATCTAAACAAATTTGAAAACCAAAGATCATCAGATCAGTTTCAACCTAGGAACTTGTAGCAAACTCAAGCAAAAATCATCTCAGATTTGCAACTTAAAAACATCAACTACAGATCAGTCATCAAGCAGATTCAGTTCAACATCAAATTCCAGTTCAACAGTAAATCCTGCCCTCTATTTATGATTATCAGGTGAGTAAATAATTAAGCATTGTTTGAATCGATGCATGTGTTGTTTTTAGTCACTAGGTGATGTGATAATTATTTGCATGTGAAAAACTTTGGCTTGCATGTTATAAATATGTTGAATAACAAGTGTGCATGTCTGTAAAACCTGGTATGACTCTGATTCTTACCAATAGGTTAAAAAAATTTTAAAAAAAATTAGTTCTCTTCATATAATCCCTTATAGGCTGAAGTTTACAAACAAATTTTGTTTATTTAAACATAATCAAGGTTTTAAAATTATGTTTATATGAACTAAGTTTGGAAATTCTCTGGAAAGAAAAAGAAACAGTGGAGAATGTAAGAATAGGTCAAAATAGATCACAACAATTCATTAATTCAAGTATATAGCCTGATTCTACTTCAAAAATTAGGATTTTTAAAATAAAAATCACAATTTTTAGTTGAGTTTTTGAATGTGCATTTTGTTGATGATCAGAAAATGAGTTTTAGCTATTTCTGGTGGCCGGAGGTCTCGAGGAGGTTAGGATCTCGTTTGGAGGTAGGAGGAAGCTCGACGATGTCGGCAAAAATGCCGGGTGATTTTATTTTTCAGCATGGTGACGGTGATCAGTCGAACTAGGGTTTCAAACCGAATTTGGATCAAGGTTGGGAAATTCGTGCACGTGGCGGTTCTGGTTGATCGAGCTTCACCAGAACTTGGGAGATGGTAGCATGGAGGTAAGTGAGGGTGTGACCGGAGTTTGGATGGGTCTGGTGATCTGTATCGACGGCTCAAGGATGTTTCAGGCGAAGGCTTTGTTTCAGAATTGACCAAAAGAGCTCGTTTTCGTCTTGGACTTTGTGATGGTGAATCAATGATTTGAATCAGTTGCCGAGTTGATTTGCGACTTGCCGGAAGTGGTAGGATAGTTGGAGCGTTGGCGAACGGCTGTGCATGTGCACGGCGGCGTTCGTGTGTTTAGATGTTGCGTTCGTGAGCAGCTCGGAATGGTTTTTGAGCGAGTAGTCATTTGACTCGGGGTGGAACTCGAGTTCGAGTGGAGTGTAACATTAGTTTTTAAGTTTAAAAAAATTAATGAAGAAGAAGGTAACTCGAAGTCAGATTCGAGTTAGAACCGGGTTTAACCCGAAGCAGGAGTGAGCAGAAATTAATCAAGATTTTAAACATGATTTAAAAAGGTTTCATTAAAAAAAATGTTTTGAAATTTTAAAGTGAATTGTTTTAAAACTTTTCTTAAACAATTTCTTCCTATTTTAAATGTTACTTAACCTTTAATTAAGGAAATGATATGATTGTTTAACTTATGTTGTTAAGTTAAACTTTAAGATAATTTAAACTTAATTCGTATAAACAAAATTAAGTGTTAATTAAAGGATAAATGTTTTTTTATTTAGGTGAATGGATAATTAATAAAGATGACGATTCATCTTAGAAGTAATTAAGATTTGATAGAGTGATTGATTGATTAATAGTTAATAATAATTAATTAATTAGTTAATCAAGAGGTTAATTAGTTTGTAATTGAGAATTGTCAATTAGATAATTAGAGATAATTAATTAGTAATTGGTGATTAATTAATTTAACAATTAATTAATGATTACTGATAAATTAATTAAGTAATTAGGTTGTAATTAGTGACTATTAACTAAGTAATCGGAGATTAATCAATTTGTAATTAAGGATCGATTAACTAATAGTTAAAGATTAATTAATTTGTTTGTTTAAAGGGTAATTGAGAATTACTCGATGGTAATTAATTAAATGAATGTGATCAATTTAAGTTAATTAATTGGTTGATTAATTACAGAAAATCTTAATGGTTGATTAAGTATAATTACCTAAATGAGATTGATAAGTAAAATTACTGTAAGTAATTTAATGTATAATTACTGGATGTAATTAAAGAGAAGTACTTAATGAGAAGTAATTAAAGAATAATTACTTAGTAGAAGTAATTAAGGATTAATTACTTGGTGTAATTAATCAAAGAATTTTGGTAATTGATTAGGAATGATTACTTAATGAGATTGATAAGTGTAATTACTTAGTGAAGTAATTTAATGTATAAATTACTGGATGTAATTAATATAAGAGAAATTACTTAATGAGAAGCAATAAAAGGTTAATCACTTAGGAGAAGTAATTAAAGGTTAATTACTTAGGGTAATTAATTAAGGATTGATTGATTAAGATAACTAACCAAGGGTTAGATAATTAATGAGTGTGATTAATTATAGGATAATTAATCAATGTAAGTGATTTTGGGATGTTTAATTTGTGTAAGAGTTAACTACTTATTGTAATTAAAGAATAATTAATCAAAAATGATTAATTAAGATGGGTAATTAAAGGATTATTAATTAATTGGTTTGTAATTAAATAATGATTAAGTAAAAGGTAATCTAAGTGATTAAAAGAATAGTAATTAATTTAATTAGAGATAAATTAAATTAATTTTTGGAAATGACCCATCTTACTTATGAATGATTGAATGATGATTTAATGCCTTGAATTTATTTATATCTCTGATATGAAATGTTTTGTGATATGATATGTTGGATGGACAATGATAATGTATCGGTGATGAATTGCTATGTATGATGTGACATCCTGTATTTGAAGTTGAATTGTATTTCACTTGAATAACTTGGATTAAGATGACATTGGATTCGAAGAGACTGGAGTCGGGTATTAGTTAATACCCGAAACCACTTCGATTCTTTATAGATCGATATGTGAAATCAATAGGCTGGTATGGAATGATTTAAGTGAATTGGACCATTTAATCTAAGTTTTCGTACTTAGAAATTGATGTGTGTGATAAGTGATGTATATAACAAATTTTGAATCTGTAAATTGATATGAGTTACCCGGGTTTCCTTTTAAATTTGAGTTTAGTATTTCAAATTATATGGGTTTACTCACGCTGGTTTCCAGCCTGACCCGGGTGTTACTTTGATGTAATGCTCGGGTCAGACCGAGTATTATAGATATTAAGGTAAGGTCGTTCAGGAGCTCAAGAGACGAGCTGGAGGGCAGGAATGTATGGAGTGTTTCCCCGCTATGATATATTATTGTATAACTAGGACATGGTGTTTAAACTGTCCAGTGATTGGTAATGGTTGTAAATCTGATGTATAAAAATATAAGTGTACAAATACAGTTTTCTTTTGTATAACTGTTATATTTGTTATTATATTTTATCCCCTACGAATGTGAGATGATGGTGTTTTCTTATCTTCTTTTCTTCTTTCTCTTTCTACTTTCTCCTAACTATCTAGAATTTTCGAGATTTAAAATTCTGGGTCGTTACATTATTACTATTATTCTTTCTGCCGACATTAGTAAGAAAATCATAGTTTCTCTTTAATGTTTGAGAATCCTAATTAAACACTCTAATGTGTTTAATCCGTTTTAGGCTTGGTTAATTTATTTCATCTTATGTAATAAGTTTCAATCATGGAGTCTTTGGATAGTATCCAAGTCCATTAAACTACCACTAATTTCTGAAAAAATTCCTTCGTCATGAAGGTGGTGCTTCTTAAAACAACAATTGTTTCTCTGTACATTAGAATAGACATTCAGAAACATTTTACGAACTACCTTTATACTTACATAAAATTGATTCAGCATAGAGTTTACGAAACATATGTTTATAACATAAACTACTCGACCACACATTTTAAACTATTTAAAATCTTGGTTCTTACCAATTGATATATTATATGATCTCGTAAACTACGCTTCAAATGATATTTAATTTAATAATATGTACTTAGTCTGAAGTACACATCCTTATAAAAAGGACTTAACTCAACCTCATTCATTATCAGTCGTATTTTATCCAACGAAGGTCGATTACTCCTTATCTATACATCATTATGTATCATAGGGAATAGTGGCTTTTGATATAGATCTTATTCGTTTTGGGTACATTTGGAACTCTTTTCCAATATACTTACCTACCTGATTGAATAAGACTTTTTATTTCCTTTGTACTTTATGTTTTCTACTTCCATTTTATTATCTATGACTGCTCATAGATGTATTACTTGTGTATCAAATGCACGTGTTCATGCCTATGATAATTCTTTGGAGAGTTTAACGAAGTAAGTGACATATTAATCTAAAGAGTTCAATGACACTTTTGTCACTCCTACTGAATGGGTCATTTGCCCTTAATTGTTTGAGATATGATTCAATGGTACCATATGATTCATAATAATATGGTTAAAGAATTATTTCTCAAAGATATGGCTAAGTATATAATTCCAAAATAATTGTAAATTTTTGGGTATTTCTTTATGTACTATAGCTAATGCATCATCATTATTATGTAGCCAAATACCATTATTGAAATAGATTTATTTTATGATGAATATTCATGATATTCATATTAAAACAAAACAATATCTATTTTCAATCAATACTGAAAAACAATTATTATTTCATAAATAATACTTGGTATTCTCTCGTAACTCGATGCACCCACTAGTAAGTGTCATATTTTATGCTTCCACTAATTCCGCTCTTAAAATAATAGTGTATGAAACCCTAAGCTCCATTATACCACTTGTAATGGACTAATTATTTCATTCACTATAACTATTTGACAGTCAAGAGTTTTAGATCAAATATCTTGAACTCAAAGAAATAACTCTTATAGAATACAATTTCCTATATGAAAATACATTTGGAATAGAAATCATATTTCCCATTCTATATTAAGTGTAACGATCCTCCATTTTAACCCCCGGAAGTCGACATTAATACAACCATGGTATTCGCGTGCCGAACAACCAAGTGCCGAAAAGATAGATGGTTAGTGGAAAGAAGCGAAAGAAGACAAGAAGAAACTAAACAACAAAGAATCTCACATCACAACGAATAATCTATATTATAGCAATGATCTTTACAAAAGAAACTTTTTATATACATACATCCATCAAAGTACTAGCCTATCATCCACTTGGATATTTACACTTTTACACACTTAATAAAGTACTCATTCTTTATATAAGTGTGTGTTTTAATATATTAAGGTGTTTTACAATCTTTTTAACAAATTCTTAATGTAAAAAATCAGGATTTTTGAAAAAGTTTTCCGACCACATTTTCTAATTTCTTTTTAACTGATTATTTTTTTAAACCAAATTGTAACATTCCCATTTTTAAACCAAATTGAAATTGGAATTAAATTTAATTTTTAGAATTAAATTATGGATTAATCTAGTATTTTTTCAAAATTTAATAGATATTTGTTTATTTATTAATATAAATGAATGTAAATATGATTTTTAAATAGGATTTCTAATTGGGAATTCTGAAATAAATATTTTGAATAATGTTTTAATTTACAAATTTAATTATGGATTAATTAGAAGATTTGAAAAGATTGTAAATAAAATTAATTGTTTTGAAATCCAATGGATCATAAATAGAATTTGATTTGGAATTTAAGAGAATAAATGATAAATAGAATATAAAAATATATTATAAAAAGGTATTTGATTATTTATTCATTTATAAGTACAAGTTGACTGTATATTAAATTTTGAATTTGGAAATTTAAAAATAAATTATTTTCAATTCATTTTCTTTTAAAAAGTTATATAAGTATGAATATTCTAATAACTTGAATTTAAGATGTAAAATTAGATTTGATAAAAAGATTTAAAAATATTGGAACATATAAACAATAGTTGTATATCCATGAATATAAAATGTAAAAACATTTACATATACATATATATGTAATTAATTAAAGAATTTAAAATACAAATTTCAAAATTTACGAAATAAGGGCTTAAAACAAATTTAGAAAATATTTATAAATTTATAAATGTATTTGTTTATTAGGAAAATTTATTTAAAAACTTTTAAAATCATTTAAAAAATAATAATAATATAAGAATAAATTATTACGAGTGTTAAAATTTTAAAACTCTTAAGTACATGTATTAACATAAATGTACAAGAGTAAGTTTATTTTAAACTAAATGAGACAAGTGTCACACATTTTACTTATATTTTCTTCAATTTTAAAAATACCATAAGTTAAGATTATACAATCATTTATCTCCCTTCCTATTTCTTTTCTAATTTCATTTCAAAAATATGAACTTTCTCAAACAAGAAATTAATGGCCAGATCTGAAAATCACTTCCTCTTCTTATCAAAATCTGTAATGTATTCCTCAAAAACAAGAATTACCTCAAATTTAAAAGAAAGAAATCAAGCCATTTTATTTCAAACATTGGAAAATATGAAAAGCTCTTAACCTCAAATTCTTCAACTTGAAATGATTCACTCAAGTATTCAAGCAGAGATTAAAGCCTGAAACAAAGTATGATCAAGCAGAAAAAAATCAAGTACAAATTTTCAGAAAAACAAAAGCAAGTTGAATAAAGCGTGAAACCTGAATACATTTCAAAAAAAAATGATCAAGGAAAACAACAAGTAGCAGATTCAAATCAATAACCATCTCAAGCATGCAAGTCTTGGCCATGTTCCTCTGTTCTTCCCAAACACTTAGGATCTAGTTTGCTTCTCTGTTTACAAGCATGACAGGTGAGCAAACCTCTAACTAATGTTGCTTATAAAAATGGACCTTTATTTGGAATTTGTTATATTCTGGTTGCATTATGAAGTTTGGTTGTGAAAATTATAAAATGATTACAGGTTATGGTTGTGCATATATATGAATGAACGGTGCTTACCTATTCTGTTCTCAGTAACAGGATTTAAAGCCATAAGTAAATAAATAAATTGCACTTTCTATGATCAATATTAGAGCAAGATTATTGAAGTTAAGATGATGTTATGGATGTAAACTTATTTTTGAAAATTTATTTATAAAGTGTAAGTTTAAAAAACTATCTGGAAAATAAAAAGAATAGGGGAGATTGAAGGATAAGTAAAAATCAACTCCAACAATTCGTAAATTCAAGTATATATCCTGAATCCTCTAAGCAAACCATGATTTTGAAAACAAAATTTGTGATTTTTAGTTTAGTATTTTGGTTCCAGTTCGTAGATGAACAGAGAACACTATTTGATCGATTTCTGACAATCGCGTAATTGTAAAATCTTGAAATTGTTTCTGGAGGTAGATGGAGGAGTATAGATCGTGGGGAAAATGTTAAAATATTTATTTATTGCAAAAAAATATGGGTCGACATAGAATTAGGGTTTAACGTGCAATATTTGGTCGGCTTGGTTCTCGTGCTCGTGAGGAGCCAGTGGTGGATCGAGTTCGATGATATTCATAGAGGTGTTGGCTTGGGTGTTGACGAAGACGTGGCCGGAGGTGGCGACGCTCTGGTGGTCGGGATTGCGCATGCGAGGCGGTTGTAGGAATTGGGTTTCATTTCCAAGAAATCGAGTATAGATCGATTTTGATTATGAGGTGATTTTGGTTTTTGGGTTGCTCGAACCAGTTTGGGTGGTCGTGGGTGACGTGCCGGTGGCCTCGATGTCGATTGAAAGTGGCTGTGGAGTTTGTGCACATATACGTGCAACTCATTGTATCAGTATGTTGAGTTGTTAGGGAAGAAGGTGGAAGGCTCGAAGCCAAGCTCGGGGAAGTGATTGATTTTCTCGAAGCAGGGTGAAGCGTGGATTTGCCCGGGTTCCAGTTCGAGTAGATGAGGGTTTTGCTCGGGCTCTTTGATGTTATACGAAAACAGTTTCAAAACCTCAAAGGAAATCATATTATTTAAAAACAAATTTTGTTAAAACAATTTCCTTTTTATATCAGATGTTATCTAAGTTTTTTTTAAAAAATAAAATTGGTTAATATACCTAAACTTTTATTTGAAAGTTTATATTAAATAAACTTAATAATATTTACAAAAGTTAATTAATATAAAGGACGTTCTAAATTGTTAATTAATAAATTTATTATTCGAAGTTAATTACTTAAATAAAGTAATTAAGATAAATTAAATAATGATTTAAATTGGCTAATCAAGTAATTTATGAAAAATAAATTTAAAATGATTACTAAATGAAAGTAATTGAAGGTGGATAATTAATGAATCAAGTAATTAAGAATAAATGATTAAAGATTAATTAAAGAAGTTAATTAAAGGCTAACTAATAAATTAATAATTAAAGTAGGATTAATTTCTGAATTGTTAAGGTAATTAATTAAGGTAAATTAATTGCTAGTTAATTTATGGTTAACGATGTCTAAGTGATTAAGAATGATCACTTATTATAATTAATTATGGGTAATTAATTAATGTGGTAAATTAATTTAAAGGTTAACTAATTTATGAAAAAAATTAACGAATGATAATTAATTAAGAATTAATTAAATAAATTTTTGTAATTAATTAAGGATGATTAATCAAAGGATTATTATTAATTAAAGGTTAATTAAGGATTAAAGTGTAATTAATCAAAATGGTTTGTAATTAATTAATGATTAATTAACTAAGATTAGAAATTATTCATAAGTAATTTATCTGATTTAAATAAATCAGATAATAAATTGATCTCACTCATGGATATTAGGATTCTATGGAGTGCTTTGAATTGATTGATGTCCTTGATTTGTGATAATGTGTGATACGAATTATTTTGTTACATGAACTGTGATGTAATTTATTCTGCGATGAAAGTAATTATCTGTGATGTAATTATTATCTACGATGAACTTATATTATTCATTCATGATCTGTAAATAATGATAAGCGTTATAGATTATATCGCTTATCGATATTTCTGTGTTTGAATCTGTAATGGTTAATGTTGTTGCACTATTGTGTGTAAAACCTCTGGACTACACCATACACACACAAATATGGATTTCACGAGGAAATCAGTTAAGTCACAAATATTTGAAATTAATATTTTGAAATGGTTTTAAAGTTTGAGTTTTGAATCCAAATGATTTTGGAAATGAAATTGGGTTAAATTTGAAAAGTACTTGAAAAGGAGTTTTTGAAGATAAAAGTTATTTAAATAATTTGATTTAGTTTGAAATTTGAAATATTTTGATTTGAGTTTGAATTCAATATTTGAAAATGGAATTCAATGAATTGGAAACGAGTTTGAAAACTACTAAACCTTTGGTTTAAAGATTGAATGAGTTAGCCCATGTTGATCACCGGCATGCTGGATTGAATCCGGTGATAGACTTGTCCTTGGACCAGACATGATTAAGGAAGCCACTGAAAAGGTTGATTTTATTCGAAAGAAGTTAATAACTGCTCAGAGTTGCCAGAAGAATTATTACGACCACAGAAGAAGAGCTTTGGAATTTCAAGTTGGAGATTCTGTTTTCTTGAAAGTATCTCCAATGCGGGGTGTGTTAAGATTTGGGAAGACTGGTAAGTTGGCACCACGATACATTAGTCCTTTTCCTATTTTGGAAAGGATTGGTCCTCAGAATATCGAGTGCAGCTACCTAACTGGTTATCCAGCGTACACGATATATTTCACGTTTCACATCTTCAAAAGTACGTGCCCGATCCAAACAGCATTATCGAACAGGCAACTCAGCAGGATATAGAGATCACAACAAATCTAACAGTTAAAAGAGAACCAATTAAGATTGTGGATCGGGACGAAATGCAATTAAGGAACAAAATTGTGAAACTGGTTAAAGTGCAGTGGAGCGGAGATCCAAAGGACTATACTTGGGAGACAGAAGACAGTGCAAAAGTCTTATCCCAAATGCATGGTGGATATCTCGACTTAAATTGGTAAGCCATTTCTCTATTCTTTTCTGAATTCGTATATTCTGTCTACTTTTCTCTCTCTTTCAAATTTCAAGGACGAAATTTTCTTGAGGGGGGAAATCTGTAACATACCAAAATTTTATCAATTTAAATTTGGTTAATGTTGAACTTTTATAATATAATTTAAAAAGTTACAAAATAAATAAATGATAAATGATAAATTTAATGAATAAAAATTTCAAATTTCTTTTGAATTTAAAAATTTGGAAATATTGAAAGTTTTTAAAATTTATTTTTGAATCTAAATTTTGATTCATATATGTGAATATATATGTATTAGTGCATATGTGGGTAGATTTGAAATTTATATATTGAATTTGATTTTAATTTGAATTTAAATTTTTACATAAATGTTTTGTAAAATAATTTGATTTATAAATGTATATCTATGCAATTTATATAATATGCATTTAAAAAAAATTCAAAACACTTTCTTTTGATAACATGCATTAATATAAAGTTAATATTATAAAGTTAGTATTTGTTAATGGGAAAATATAAGCCTAAATATAATTTATATAATATAAATTGTTATGTTAATAAAGAAATTTTTTTACAAGGGTTAAATTAATAATAAGTATGGTGACAAGTGTAATTCAAGGGAAGAAAGTTAAACAAGTGTCATATATCATCTTCATTTTCCTTAGAGAATCATAAAAAAGAAAAAATACATAGGTAATTCATCTTCTACACATTTTCTAAAGCCTTAAAAAAAAAGAAACAGATCTGAGAAAAAAAAAATCAAAAACAAACAACATTTCCTCAACATTTGAATCAGAAAACAGATTTCCAGGAAAAGAAAAAAAATCTGTAGCAAATTTCCCTTTTGTTTTACAAACTAGAGGAAGAATACAAGGATAATTCCAATCTTCAACAAACACTACAAAATCAAGCTGAAACTTCAAAGATTAAGGGATTCAGGAATTAAATAGAAGGAAAAAAAGAAAAAAACAACTGCAGACAAAAGCTTTTGAAGGTGCAGGCCAGAATTTTCACTTTTGTTTCAACTAAGATTAAAGTGTAAGTAACTTCATTTTTGTTATTTGTTGTTAAAAGATTAAGTAAGTAAAATTAAATCAAAGATTTAAACAAGTTTATACAAAATTTGCTGCAGATAACAATTCAAAAGAAATCAAGCTAAGAAGAAGAAAAAAGGAAAAGAGTTCCTGATTTTTAATTTTAAACAGGGGATTGTCTCTGCTAAAAAACACAGGTGAGTAAACCTCCCTAAGATCTGATGTTTGACATATTGTTTGAATGTAAAATTCAAACAAGTTTGAGGATGGGTTTGCATGCAACAAAAAAAAATTGAATGAGTTATGTATTTTTGCCTGTGCATGCTGATGTATAGGATTGTAAATCCTGTTCTAGCAACAGTTTTTGGGGAAAACTGTTTAAAACCCAAATTCATCAATTCTAGTTTGGTTAGATTAAAGTATCAAAAAAAACAAAAAGTGTTTAAATTCATTTAAGATTGAAGGTTAAAACATTTAAAATGTCAATACCCAGGATTTAGAACCTGGAACAAGGAAAACACAGTAAAAACTTAAACATGTAAAGAATTCAAGTGTCGTGTTTTGTTGGTTCACCTATATCACCTTGTTCGTGTTCATAAAATATGAATTTTAGAAGAAAAAAATAGATTTTTAGTGTGGTATTTATTGAGTTGTTCAGAGTTGAACAGAATTGATAAAATTGTCACCTGCTGATGATCAAAGTAAAATAAGGACTCGGGTTTGTTGTCAGGGAAGGGTGATGGATCTTAGATTGTTAGAAAAATAATACGAAATTTTTTAGATGATCATATGGGTTTGGGTTTGATGAAATAGGGTTTAAGAACCCATTTTTGATCATGTTGAAGTCGACGTTGCTGCACCTTCCACAGATGACCGGACTTCAAGACAACGGTGCTAAGCGAAGCGTGACACGATAGCGAGGCTTCGGACCAAGTTTGGTGGCTGATAATGGCCTGGGGAGGCGGCGCGAGGCGAATTTTCCAGATGAAGTTTTGATGGTTTGGGGACGAAGGACCTAAATTTCTCGTTTTCGAATTTTCTTCAAAATTCTGGTTACTGGAATGTTTTGGGGATGCACGGCGACTAGTGGGTGGCCGCAGCACCCACCAGCGACGGCGTAGGTGGCCGTACACGTGCACGTGGTTGATTGTTGTGACAGTGTGATGATTGGGGAAGAAAGGGAAGTTGCTCGAGGCAATACACGGGGAAATGGGTGGAAAACTCGAAGGGAAACTCGTGTTAAATTTTCATTGTATCAGATCGGTTTTTATACTTAACCAATTTTTTGGAAAAATGTGTCACTCGGGTCAAATTTTATAGAAGCTCGAAGCAAGTAGCAAAATCTTCCAGGGAAGACTCGAAGTGGCCTCGGATTTTATATACAAACAGTTTTGCATTAAATTGAAAACTCAACTTTTTGAACGATTTTAAATGCCTTTTATTAAATGATGATTTTTATTTTGAGCTTTAGCTAATTAAGGTTTAAAACAAGACAATTTAAAGTAATTAAACTCAATTTAAATTTTGTTACATTAATTCAAGGATTTATTTATATAAATTGAATAATGAAATTAAGGAAGGTAATTAAAATAAATGTTATTTAAGCAAAACTTAATCTTTTAACAAACCGATGTAATAGAGATAATTTATAAAACAAGCACTAAAAAAATCAAAGTAATTAAATTATCTTTTGATTTATTAAATAATTGAAGATTTGATAATATAATTACTTGAGAAGTAATTACTTAAATTTAAGGTTTAATTAATAAATAAAAGTAATTAGGGTTTCATTAATTAACAATTAAGGATTTATTAATTAGGGTAATTAATTAAGGAATGCTTAATTAATGAAGATAATTAAAGATTTAATTAATTTTTATTAAGGTTAACAATCATTGATTAAAATCATTAATGAATTAATTTTGTGATTAATTAGTTTAGTTCACACAATTTATTCATCGTAGTTGTATATGATAGATAACTATTGTATGATGGGTATTGATTGATATCTCTGATTGTAATTGTGATGCTATGTGATATGAATTGTTTGTGCTGAGCTGTGATCTTGTATTTTCCTATGTGAATGTGAAACCCCTTTGGCCCGTAAAACGACTTTTGAATTTCGATGCGACAGGGAGTCGGATTCCAGTTGGTTATCCGAAACCCACATCGAACCTGTGAATCTTTGTGAATGACGTATCCATATGTTTTTAAAATTGACGCTCACTATTCAGAATAGCCAAGAGAGGACCTTTGTGTCATATAACCCATTCTAAATAGTGATTCGACAAATGGAGAGCATTTGAAGACCGGTGGTGAAGATCGGGTGTCTTCGAAAATGATAGGATAAACTATCGATTGTCTCTGCACCGAGTTACTCCGGTATAGGGATTCCCTAAGTGATGGGAAGTCTGATCGGGATTGTGGACGCCCGGATTTGCAAGCACTTCTTCCTTTATTGGACGAAGTGCCTTCGGTTCTGTTCGAACCTGGAACAGACTTGTAGGTCGTGTGTCTGACACTACACTTTGAGATATAAAGCCGATTTCAAATACATATTCGTTGGTGGTGCAGAATTTATTCTCTTAGCTTAACACCCTTCTCTAAGACGTACGAGATCAGAGGTTATGTAGTTGAAGGTTATCAGCGATATACTCCCAATTTGATAGTATGGCATGCTAAGTGCTGCTGTGTATGGATGATCATTTGCTGATCATTTGTTTATCAAAGCATGGCTTTTGTGAAAAGCGTAGCTTTGCGGACGAGACTTCGTCGAACCTCACAACCCGTTAATGGTCGAAACTGGAAAGATGCAGCAAGGTTATTGGGTGTAGCGCCCCTTAGGGTATGTGCATTTCCTTCTGGATAGGAGTGGTATCATGGTATGGAGCCCAGATACTTAACTTATGTGCATATCGCAAATATATATATTACTTTGTGATTTTTTGTTGTTGGGGCTCCGGATAAAGGTTGGTTACAACCGGGGGATGGCATACTCGTGTCAGTAGTTACCTAGTTATAGAGGTAGCTCGGCCTTGTGTTGGCAGAGATCCTGTTAGGTTCTCGAGACATCCCTCCAGAAGCGTACCTATGTGGCCCAGGAAGTTACTTAGCCTGACCATTTGTTGGAAATCCAAATAAAAACAATACGAGCCCAATACGGTTTTAAATTGTATAACCTGCCACCTCAGGTGGTAGCTATAGTTGGCATAGTATAATGGTACTTATGCTGGATAAGATTAATATTATACTTTAGAAAATGTTTTCACACTATGCACTAATAATAATATTTAAAGTGTTTTCTCATATTAAGCATTTTTGACTGTCATAAGGAGAAATCTCCTCCAAGTCTGCGTTTGCATTGTGTGTGTGGTGGGAGGCCTTATGACAATTTCATTTTCAAATAGCATTGCGAATTTCTCTCAAATTCTTTTGTTTGCTTTTGATTTAAAATAAACTGCTTTTATTTCAAACAACTGTTTTGTTTACTCATACAAGGTCCCATGACTGACCCGTAGTTTATTGTTTCTTTCCTAAACTCTGGGTGCCCATAATTTCCACACGGGCAGCCTAGTAACATGTCTTCCATGTTTTGGTGCTAGCTGTATTTTGAAGTCGTATGGTTTGGAGGTTACTGGTTTTGAAGACTTTTTGACTTGGAGATATTGTGAAAACTTTTGGATCTCAAGGTTCTTAGTTGGATGTTCGCTATCATTTCATTTCATTTGAAGACTTTCTTGAGATGCAATCACTTGTGGTTATGTCGTGATGGTCTATTTTGAAGTTATGTTGTATATGTTTAAAAATACTCCGATGTTGGTGATGTTGTTGTAATGATACTGTGATGTTGTATCTGGGATATTGATGTTGGCAGTTTTATTTTCTGCTGTTTATATTCATCTAATATTGTTATAAGCTCCATCCGAACTGAAATTCGACGTTCGAATCTCTGGAAGTCGAATACAAGTGCGGTATTTGATGTCGATTTGTGAACGCTGAACTTCAAGTCGTGACAACTGGTATCAGAGCTAAAGGTTGAGTAAGAACTTTAGCTACGGAGTATAACACATTAGATGGTTCATTAGAGATAGGGTGAAGTATACCCTAGAATGAGTATAAACCAAGACTGAAACCTCAAATTTTCTTAGTCTATTTTCTTTAACTGCTGATATTCCTTAAGGTAACTCATCCGAATCTCTAAATCAAGTTTCTTACTAATTACAGATAGTAAGAATGAGTGGGCGAAGGGGCAGAGCTAGGGGTTAGGGAAATGCTACAACAGCTTGTCAAGTTTCTCCTTCAGTAGAAGCAGTTATGCCTACTCAACCTCAGCCAAATCTGGCTGATTTGTATAAGAGCTTCTCAAGACTTGGTGGTAGGCCGTTTATTGGCAAAGAGTCAATTATTGAGGCCCAGGCATGGATAAGATCATGCGAAAAGATCTTTAAAGGACTTAAGCTCCAAGATGATCAAATGCGTCTCATTGCTTCTTCGCAACTATAAGATGAAGCCTCAGTCTGGTGGGAAACAGTTACAATAGATGAACCGGAAGAAGAATTTACTTGGAGTCGATTTAAGGAGGTGTTTGAAAAGCGCTATATGCCGTCATCAAGAATTTCCCGAATGTATCAAGAACTTTTGGACTTAAAGCAAGGAGGCTTGTCGTTTGAGGAGTACTTAAACAGGTTAAATGAACTATCCCATTTCGGTCCAGAGTTGGTAAATACGCCTCTAAAGAAAAATGAAAGATTCATTCGTGGAATGAACAAGAAGTATCACGAAAGGATGACAACACACATCAAAGAATCTTTTCTGATCTTATTGATATGGGATATAGATATGCCACTCTGGATATGCAGGAGATTCCAAGGGAAAGCGAAAATTCAAGTAATCAGAATTGGAAGAAAAGAAAGTTTGGGGGCAAGAAGCCACATCAGGGCAAGGATAAGAGGAGTAGTCAAAGAAATTCGGCTAGAAATGTAACTTGTTACAATTGCCAAGAGAAGGGCCATTATTCAAACAACTGCAAGAACCTGAAGAAGCAAGTTAAGAAGGAACAACCTGCGAAGAATGATCAAGGAGATAGAGAATGCTATAATTGTCACAAGCCTGGACATGTTGTTAGGAATTGCCCGGTGATGAAACAAGCAAAGGTGGCACATGTTTATGCGATAAAGGAAAAGGTGTTCTGGAAGGTAACCCTACTATTTATGATAAAGTTCTTAGAGTTTTGTTTGATACGGGAGCTTCACATAGCTTTATCTCCCAACAAACCGTAAATGAATTAGAACTTAAAACTGAATTTTTTGACGACCCTATTTGCGTGAAAAATCCGGTCGGAGGTCCCGTAAATCTTTGTTTGTATTGTAGGAAAGTCCCTATTTCATATGCTTGTTATCAGTTTCCTGTCAACCTTTATATCCTCGAATTTAATGAATTTGAAATCTTACTTGGAATGAACTGGTTATCGAGATACGAAGCTAAATTGGATTGTAATAATCGGACAATTTAAGTCAAAACAAACCTGGGAAATTTTATTGAAATCTCTTGTGAGGATCCGAGTCCAAAGAGAGATAAATTGATGTATACTTTGGGATATCCTGAACCCAGTCAGGAGTCTATAGTTGTTGTTCGGGAATTTTCCGATGTATTTGAAGAAGTGAAATCCTTACCCGCACACAGAGAAATAGATTTCCGAATTGACTTAGTACCAATTGCCCATCCTGTCCACGCAAGTCGCAGTATGGCACTTAGGGAAAGAATTGAATTAGTCAATCAAACTTGAGATTTGCTAGAAAAAGGATTGATTCGCCCTAGTGTTTCCGAATGGGGTTCATCTGTCGTATTTGTGGCTAAATCAGACGGATCTTTGAGATTGTGTGTAGATTACCACGATCTCAATAAACAAACTCTCAAGAAAAAATTCCCTTTACCTAGAATCGACGATCTATTCGATCAACTTCATGGCGCTCGATTCTTTTCTAAGATGGATTTAGCTCAAGGATTCCATCAACTACGAATAGCCGAGGATTGTGTTCATTTAACCGCCTTCAGGGGTCCTAACATGTTCTACAAATGGTTAGTTATGCCCTTCGGACTAACCAACGCTCCTGCGTACTTTGTTGACTTAATGACCCGAATGTTTCGAGAAGTACTGAACAAGTTTGTCCTTGTATTAATTGATGATATCTTGATTTACTCCAAAACTGAAGAGGAGCATGCTGAACATATCAGAATTGTTTTGGAAATATTGAGGAGGAATATCCTATTCGCTAAATTCTCTAAATGTCACTTTTGGGTCAAAGAAGTCATATTTCTCGGTCATATTATTAATGAAGAAGGGATTTCTGTTGATTCAAGCAAGATTTCAGCAATTCTGGACTGGAAGCGACCCACTACTCCTAGAGAAGTTCGAAGTTTTCTGGGTTTAGCGGGATATTACAGAAAGTTTGTCCAGTATTTTTCTAAGTTGGCCAGTCCACTGATTAAGCTAACAATGAAGAATGCTAAATTCGATTGGACTCCAAGGTGTGATGAAGCTTTTCAGGAATTAAAAAGAAGATTAACTACCACTCCCGTTCTTGCTATCATTAACGGGAACCAAGGGTTATCCGTCTATACTGATGCTTGTGGAGATGGTTTGGGTGCGGTACTAATGCAAAATGGAAAAGTAATTGCCTATGCAAGTAGACACTTATGCCTGCATAAGAGGAATTACCCAACACATGATTTAGAGCTTTTAGCTGTTATTTTCGCTTTGAAAATCTGGCGACACTATCTTCTGGGTAAGAACTTTTCAACTTTCTTAACGATATAATAAATTTAAATTAACTAAATAAATATACTTAATGAACTCTCTCTGTTTTAGGTGAAAAAATTAAATTATTTACCGATCACAAATCTTTAAAGTATCTCTTCACCCAGAAAGATTTAAATCTACGGCAACAATGTTGCTTAGAATTTCTAGCATTATATGACCTAGCTATTCTGTATACAGCCGGTAAAGCCAATGTAGTTGCCGATGCTTTAAGTAGGAAGCACGCTATTCTTGCTCATCTGATCGTTACTCCTACTCTTCTTGAGAAAGGCCCCATCCAGCAAAAAGAAGATGAGTTCCTTCATCAAATTTATGATAAAATGCGTCATAGTGAAAATACCATTTTTGAAGTCGACGGCAATAAAATTATAAGATTGAAGGGAAGAATTTGTGTCCCAAACATTCCGGAGCTGAAACGTGAAGTTTTAGATGAATGTCATAAGTCAGAACTCAGTATCCATCCAGGAGTTAATAAAATGTATAGAGATATTAAAAGAACCTTCTGGTGGAAGACAATGAAAAGAGATATATCAATATATGTGAGTCGTTGTGCTACCTGTCAGCAAATTAAAAGCGACCAGAAGAAGATGGCGGGTTTACTCCAGCCTCTGGAGGTACCAAAATGGAAATGGGATCAGGTATCAATGGATTTTATCGACGGATTGTCACGAACCAAGAAGGGAAATGAAGCAATTTGGGTTATAGTGGACCGTCTAACCAAAACTGCTCACTTCATTCCAGTGAAATCCACTCGGACGGCAGCAAGTTTAGCTGAGCTATATATCAAAGAGATTGTCCGTCTCCATGGTATACCGAGCAATATAGTGAGTGATCGTGACTCGATCTTCACTAGTAGATTTTGGGAAGCGTTTCAGGCCATGTTGGGAACAAAGCTAAACTTCAGCACTGCTTATCACCCACAATCTGATGGGCAGACTGAAAGGATAAATCGAATATTAGAGGATCTTTTACGAGCTTGTATTATCGACTTTGGTGGTTCTTGGGAAGACTATTTATATTTGGTTGAATTTTCATATAATAACAACTATCAAGCCAGTATCGAAATGGCTCCTTTTGAGGCTCTATGTGGTCGACCATGTCGATTATTGGCATGCTGGATTGAATCCGGTGATAGACTTGTCCTTGGACCATACATGATTAAGGAAGCCACTAAAAAGGTTGATTTTATTCGAAAGAAGTTAATAACTTCTTAGAGTCGCCAGAAGAATTATTACGACCACAGAAGAAGACCTTTGGAATTTCAAGTTGGGAATTCCATTTTCTTGAAAGTATCTCCAATGCGGGGTGTGTTAAGATTTGGAAAGACTGGTAAGTTGGCACCACGATACATTGGTCCTTTTCCTATTTTGAAAAGGATTGGTCCTCTAGCATATCGAGTGCAGCTACCTAACTGGTTATCCGGCGTACACGATGTATTTCACATTTCACATCTTCAGAAGTACGTACCCGATCCAGATAGTATTATCGAAGAGGCAGCTCAGCAGGACCTAGAGATCACACCAAATCTAACAGTTAAAAGAGAACCAATTAATATTATGGATCGGGATGAAAAGCAATTAAGGAACAAAATTGTGAAACCGGTTAAAGTGCAGTGGAGCGGAGATCCAAAGGACTGTACGTGGGAGACAGAAGACAGTATGCAAAAGTCTTATCCCAAATGCAGGGTGGATATGTCGGCTTAAATTGGTAAGCCATTTCTCTACTCTTTTCTGAATTTGTATATTCTTTGTTTGCTTTTCTCTCTCTTTCAAATTTCGAGGACGAAATTTTCTTAAGGGGGGAAATCTGTAACATACCAAAATTTTATCAATTTAAATTTGGTTAATGTTGAACTTTTATAATATAATTTGAAAAGTTACAAAATAAGTAAATAATAAGTGATAAATTTAATGAATAAAAATTTCAAATTTCTTTTCAATTTAAAAATTTGGAAATATTGTAAGTTTTTAAAATTTATTTTTGAATCTAAATTTTGATTCATATATGTGAACATATATGTATTAGTGCATATGTGTGTAGATTTGAAATTTATATATTGAATTTGAATTTAAATTTTTAAATAAATGTTTTGTAAAATAATATGATTTATAAATGTATATCTATGCAATTTATATAATATGTACTTAAAAAAAATTCAAAACACTTTCTTTTGATAACATGCATTAATATAAAGTTAATATTATAAATTTAATATTTGTTAATGGGAAAATATAAGTTTAAATATAATTTATATAATATAAATTATTATGTTAATAAAGAATTTTTTTTACAAGTGTTAAATTAATAATAACTATGGTGACAAGTGTAATTCAAGGGAAGAACGTTAAACAAGTGTCATATATCATCTTCATTTTCTTAGAGATTCATAGAAAAGAAAAAATACATATGTAATTCATCTTCTACACATTTTCTAAAGCTAAAAAAATAAAAAGAAACAGATCTGAGAAAAAAATCATCAAAAACAAACAACATTTCCTCAACATTTGAAATATGAAAACAGATTTCGAGGAAAAGAAAAAAAAATCTGTAGCAAATTTCCCTTTTGTTTTTCAAGCTAGATGAAGAATGCAAGGATAATTCCAATCTTCAACAAACACTACAAAATCAAGCTGAAACTTCAAAGATTAAGAGATTCAGGAATTAAATAGAAGGAAAAAGAAAAGAAAAAAACAACTGCAGACACAAGCTTTTGAAGGTGCAGGCCATAATTTTCACTTCTGTTTCAACTAAGATTAAAGTGTAAGTAATTTCATTTTTGTTATTTGTTGTTAACAGATTAAGTAAGTAAAATTAAATCAAAGATTTAAAAAGGTTTATACAAAATTTGCTGTAGATAACAATTCAAAAGAAATCAAGCTAAGAAGAAAAAAAGGAAAAGAGTTCCAGATTTTTAATTTTAAACAGGGGATTGTCTCTGCTAAAAAGCACAAGTGAGTAAACATCCCTAAGATCTGATGTTTGACATATTGTTTGAATGTAAAATTCAAACAAGTTTGAATATGGGTTTGCATGCAACAATTTTTTTTTAATGAGTTATGTATTTTTGCCTGTGCATGTTGATGTACAGGACTGTAAATCCTGTTCTAGTAACAATTTTTGGGGAAAACTGTTTAAAACCCAAATTCATCAATTCTAGTTTGGTTAGATTGAAGTATCAAAAAAACAAAAGTGTTTAAATTCATTTAAAATTGATGATTAAAACATTTAAAAGGTCAATACCCAAGATTTAGAACCTTGAACAAGGAAAACACAGTAAAAACTTAAACATGTAAAGAATTCAACTGTCGTGTTTTGTCGATTCACCTACATCAACTTGTTCGTGTTCATAAACTATGAATTTTAGAAAAAAATTAGATTTTTAGTGTGGTATTTATTGAGTTGTTCAGAGTTGAACAGAATTGATAAAGCTGTCACTTGCTGATGATCAAAGTAAAATCAAGCCTCGGGTTTGTTGTCAAGGAAGGGTGATGGATCTTAGATTGTTAGAAAAATAATACGAAATTTTTTAGATGAACATATGGGTTTGGATTTGATGAAATAGGGTTTAAGAACCCATTTTTGATCATGTCGAAGTCGACATTGCTACACCTTCCATGGACGACCGGACTTTAAGACAACGGTGCTAAGCAAAGCGTTACACGATGGCGAGGCTTCGGACCAGGTTTGGTGGCTGATAATGGCTGGGGGAGGCGGCGCGAGGCGAATTTTCCAGATGAAGTTCTGATGGTTTGGGGACGAAGGACCTAAATTTCTCGTTTTCGAACTTTCTTCAAAATTCTGGTTACTGGAATGTTTTGGGGATGCACGGCGACTCATAGGTGGCCGCAGCACCCACCAGCAACGGCGTAGTTGGCCGCACACGTGCACATGGTTGATTGTTGTGACAGTGTGATGATTGAGGAAGAAAGGGAAGTTGCACGAGGCAATACACGGGGAAATGGGTGGAAAACTCGAAGGGAAACTCGTGTTAAATTTTCATTGTATCAGGTCGGTTTTTATACTTAACCAATTTTTTGGAAAAATGTGTCACTCGGGTCGAATTTTATAGAAGCTCGAAGCAAGTAGCAAAATCTTCCAGGGAAGACTCGAAGTGGCCTCGGATTTTATATACAAATAGTTTTGCATTAAATTGAAAACTCAACTTTTTGAACGATTTTAAATGCCTTTTATTAAATGATGATTTTTATTTTGAGCTTTAGCTAATTAAGGTTTAAAACAAGACAATTTAAAGTAATTAAACTCAATTTAAATTTTGTTACATTAATTCAAGGATTTATTTATATAAATTGAATAATGAAATTAAGGAAGGTAATTAAAATAAATGTTATTTAAGCAAAACTTAATCTTTTAACAAACCGATGTAATAGAGATAATTTATAAAACAAGCACTAAAAAAATCAAAGTAATTAAATTATCTTTTTATTTATTAAATAATTGAAGATTTGATAATATAATTACTTGAGAAGTAATTACTTAAATTTAAGGTTTAATTAATAAATAAAAGTAATTAGGGTTTCATTAATTAACAATTAAGGATTTATTAATTAGGGTAATTAATTAAGGAATGCTTAATTAATGAAGATAATTAAAGATTTAATTAATTTTTATTAGGGTTAACAATCATTGATTAAAATCATTAATGAATTAATTTTGTGATTAATTAGTTTAATTCACACAATTTATTCATCGTAGTTGTATATGATAGATAACTATTGTATGATGGGTATTGATTGATATCTCTGATTGTAATTGTGATGCTATGTGATATGAATTGTTTGTGCTGAGCTGTGATCGTGTATTTTCCTATGTGAATGTGAAAACCCTTTGGCCCGTAAAACGGCTTTTGAATTTCGATGCGACAGGGAGTCGGATTCCAGTTGGTTATCCGAAACCCACATCGAACCTGTGAATCTTTGTGAATGACGTATCCATATGTTTTTAAAATTGACGCTCACTATTCAGAATAGCCAAGAGAGGACCTTTGTGTCATATAACCCATTCTAAATAGTGATTCGACGAATGGAGAGCATTTGAAGACCGGTGGTGAAGATCGGGTGTCTTCGAAAATGATAGGATAAACTATCGATTGTCTCTGCACCGAGTTACTCCGGTATAGGGATTCCCTAAGTGATGGGAAGTCTGATCGGGATTGTGGACGCCCGGATTTGCAAGCACTTCTTCCTTTATTGGACGAAGTGCCTTCGGTTCTGTTCGAACCTGGAACAGACTTGTAGGTCGTGTGTCTGACACTACACTTTGAGATATAAAGCCGATTTCAAATACATATTCGTTGGTGGTGGAGAATTTATTCTCTTAGCTTAACACCCTTCTCTAAGACGTACGAGATCAGAGGTTATGTAGTTGAAGGTTATCAGCGATATACTCCCAATTTGATAGTATGGCATGCTAAGTGCTGCTGTGTATGGATGATCATTTGCTGATCATTTGTTTATCAAAGCATGGCTTTTGTGAAAAGCGTAGCTTTGCGGACGAGACTTCGTCGAACCTCACAACCCGGTAATGGTCGAAACTGGAAAGATGCAGCAAGGTTATTGGGTGTAGCGCCCCTTAGGGTATGTGCATTTCCTTCTGGATAGGAATGGTATCATGGTATGGAGCCCAGATACTTAACTTATGTGCATATCGAAAATATATATATATTACTTTGTGATTTTTTGTTGTTGGGGCCCCGGATAAAGGTTGGTTACAACCGGGGGATGGCATACTCGTGTCAGTAGTTACCTAGTTATAGAGGTAGCTCGGCCTTGTGTTGGCAGAGATCCTGTTAGGTTCTCGAGACATCCCTCCAGAAGCGTACCTATGTGGCCCAGGAAGTTACTTAGCCTGATCATTTGTTGGAAATCCAAATAAAAACAATACGAGCCCAATACAGTTTTAAATTGTATAACCTGCCACCTCAGGTGGTAGCTATAGTAGGCATAGTATAATGGTACTTATGCTGGATAAGATTAATATTATACTTTAGAAAATGTTTTCACACTATGCACTAATAATAATATTTAAAGTGTTTTCTCATATTAAGCATTTTTGACTGTCATAAGGAGAAATCTCCTCCAAGTCTGCGTTTGCATTGTGTGTGTGGTGGGAGGCCTTATGACAATTTCATTTTCAAATAGCATTGCGAATTTCTCTCAAATTCTTTTGTTTGCTTTTGATTTAAAGTAAACTGCTTTTATTTCAAACAACTGTTTTGTTTACTCATACAAGGTCCCATGACTGACCCGTAGTTTATTGTTTCTTTCCTAAACTCTGGGTGCCCATAATTTCCACACGGGCAGCCTAGTAACATGTCTTCCATGTTTTGGTGCTAGCTGTATTTTGAAGTCGTATGGTTTGGAGGTTACTAGTTTTGAAGACTTTTTGACTTGGAGATATTGTGAAAACTTTTGGATCTCAAGGTTCTTAGTTGGATGTTCGCTATCATTTCATTTCATTTGAAGACTTTCTTGAGATGCAATCACTTGTGGTTATGTCGTGATGGTCTATTTTGAAGTTATGTTGTATATGTTTAAAAATACTCCGATGTTGGTGATGTTGTTGTAATGATACTGTGATGTTGTATCTGGGATATTGATGTTGGCAGTTTTATTTTCCGCTGTTTATATTCATCTAATATTGTTATAAGCTCCATCCGAACTGAAATTCGACGTTCGAATCTCTGGAAGTCGAATACAAGTGCGGTATTTGATGTCGATTTGTGAACGCTGAACTTCAAGTCGTGACAACTGGTATCAGAGCTAAAGGTTGAGTAAGAACTTTAGCTACGGAGTATAACACATTAGATGGTTCATTAGAGATAGGGTGAAGTATACCCTAGAATGAGTATAAACCGAGACTGAAACCTCAAATTTTCTTAATCTATTTTCTTTAACTGCTGATATTCCTTAAGGTAACTCATCCGAATCTCTAAATCAAGTTTCTTACTAATTACAGATAGTAAGAATGAGTGGGCGAAGGGGCAGAGCTAGGGGTTAGGGAAATGCTACAACAGCTTGTCAAGTTTCTCCTTCAGTAGAAGCAGTTATGCCTACTCAACCTCAGCCAAATCTGGCTGATTTGTATAAGAGCTTCTCAAGACTTGGTGGTAGGCCGTTTATTGGCAAAGAGTCAATTATTGAGGCCCAGGCATGGATAAGATCATGCGAAAAGATCTTTAAAGGACTTAAGCTCCAAGATGATCAAATGCGTCTCATTGCTTCTTCGCAACTATAAGATGAAGCCTCAGTCTGGTGGGAAACAGTTACAATAGATGAACCGGAAGAAGAATTTACTTGGAGTCGATTTAAGGAGGTGTTTGAAAAGCGCTATATGCCGTCATCAAGAATTTCCCGAATGTATCAAGAACTTTTGGACTTAAAGCAAGGAGGCTTGTCGTTTGAGGAGTACTTAAACAGGTTAAATGAACTATCCCATTTCGGTCCAGAGTTGGTAAATACGCCTCTAAAGAAAAATGAAAGATTCATTCGTGGAATGAACAAGAAGTATCACGAAAGGATGACAACACACATCAAAGAATCTTTTCTGATCTTATTGATATGGGATATAGATATGCCACTCTGGATATGCAGGAGATTCCAAGGGAAATCGAAAATTCAAGTAATCAGAATTGGAAGAAAAGAAAGTTTGGGGGCAAGAAGCCACATCAGGGCAAGGATAAGAGGAGTAGTCAAAGAAATTCGGCTAGAAATGTAACTTGTTACAATTGCCAAGAGAAGGGCCATTATTCAAACAACTGCAAGAACCTGAAGAAGCAAGTTAAGAAGGAACAACCTGCGAAGAATGATCAAGGAGATAGAGAATGCTATAATTGTCACAAGCCTGGACATGTTGTTAGGAATTGCCCGGTGATGAAACAAGCAAAGGTGGCACATGTTTATGCGATAAAGGAAAAGGTGTTCTGGAAGGTAACCCTACTATTTATGATAAAGTTCTTAGAGTTTTGTTTGATACGGGAGCTTCACATAGCTTTATCTCCCAACAAACCGTAAATGAATTAGAACTTAAAACTGAATTTTTTGACGACCCTATTTGCGTGAAAAATCCGGTCGGAGGTCCCGTAAATCTTTGTTTGTATTGTAGGAAAGTCCCTATTTCATATGCTTGTTATCAGTTTCCTGTCAACCTTTATATCCTCGAATTTAATGAATTTGAAATCTTACTTGGAATGAACTGGTTATCGAGATACGAAGCTAAATTGGATTGTAATAATCGGACAATTTAAGTCAAAACAAACCTGGGAAATTTTATTGAAATCTCTTGTGAGGATCCGAGTCCAAAGAGAGATAAATTGATGTATACTTTGGGATATCCTGAACCCAGTCAGGAGTCTATAGTTGTTGTTCGGGAATTTTCCGATGTATTTGAAGAAGTGAAATCCTTACCCGCACACAGAGAAATAGATTTCCGAATTGACTTAGTACCAATTGCCCATCCTGTCCACGCAAGTCGCAGTATGGCACTTAGGGAAAGAATTGAATTAGTCAATCAAACTTGAGATTTGCTAGAAAAAGGATTGATTCGCCCTAGTGTTTCCGAATGGGGTTCATCTGTCGTATTTGTGGCTAAATCAGACGGATCTTTGAGATTGTGTGTAGATTACCACGATCTCAATAAACAAACTCTCAAGAAAAAATTCCCTTTACCTAGAATCGACGATCTATTCGATCAACTTCATGGCGCTCGATTCTTTTCTAAGATGGATTTAGCTCAAGGATTCCATCAACTACGAATAGCCGAGGATTGTGTTCATTTAACCGCCTTCAGGGGTCCTAACATGTTCTACAAATGGTTAGTTATGCCCTTCGGACTAACCAACGCTCCTGCGTACTTTGTTGACTTAATGACCCGAATGTTTCGAGAAGTACTGAACAAATTTGTCCTTGTATTAATTGATGATATCTTGATTTACTCCAAAACTGAAGAGGAGCATGCTGAACATATCAGAATTGTTTTGGAAATATTGAGGAGGAATATCCTATTCGCTAAATTCTCTAAATGTCACTTTTGGGTCAAAGAAGTCATATTTCTCGGTCATATTATTAATGAAGAAGGGATTTCTGTTGATTCAAGCAAGATTTCAGCAATTCTGGAGTGGAAGCGACCCACTACTCCTAGAGAAGTTCGAAGTTTTCTGGGTTTAGCGGGATATTACAGAAAGTTTGTCCAGTATTTTTCTAAGTTGGCCAGTCCACTGATTAAGCTAACAATGAAGAATGCTAAATTCGATTGGACTCCAAGGTGTGATGAAGCTTTTCAGGAATTAAAAAGAAGATTAACTACCACTCCCGTTCTTGCTATCATTAACGGGAACCAAGGGTTATCCATCTATACTGATGCTTGTGGAGATGGTTTGGGTGCGGTACTAATGCAAAATGGAAAAGTAATTGCCTATGCAAGTAGACACTTATGCCTGCATAAGAGGAATTACCCAACACATGATTTAGAGCTTTTAGCTGTTATTTTCGCTTTGAAAATCTGGCGACACTATCTTCTGGGTAAGAACTTTTCAACTTTCTTAACGATATAATAAATTTAAATTAATAAATAAATATACTTAATGAACTCTCTCTGTTTTAGGTGAAAAAATTAAATTATTTACCGATCACAAATCTTTAAAGTATCTCTTCACCCAGAAAGATTTAAATCTACGGCAACAATGTTGCTTAGAATTTCTAGCATTATATGACCTAGCTATTCTGTATACAGCCGGTAAAGCCAATGTAGTTGCCGATGCTTTAAGTAGGAAGCACGCTATTCTTGCTCATCTGATCGTTACTCCTACTCTTCTTGAGAAAGGCCCCATCCAGCAAAAAGAAGATGAGTTCCTTCATCAAATTTATGATAAAATGCGTCATAGTGAAAATACCATTTTTGAAGTCGACGGCAATAAAATTATAAGATTGAAGGGAAGAATTTGTGTCCCAAACATTCCGGAGCTGAAACGTGAAGTTTTAGATGAATGTCATAAGTCAGAACTCAGTATCCATCCAAGAGTTAATAAAATGTATAGAGATATTAAAAGAACCTTCTGGTGGAAGACAATGAAAAGAGATATATCAATATATGTGAGTCGTTGTGCTACCTGTCAGCAAATTAAAAGCGACCAGAAGAAGATGGCGGGTTTACTCCAGCCTCTGGAGGTACCAAAATGGAAATGGGATCAGGTATCAATGGATTTTATCGATGGATTGTCACGAACCAAGAAGGGAAATGAAGCAATTTGGGTTATAGTGGACCGTCTAACCAAAACTGCTCACTTCATTCCAGTGAAATCCACTCGGACGGCAGCAAGTTTAGCTGAGCTATATATCAAAGAGATTGTCCGTCTCCATGGTATACCGAGCAATATAATGAGTGATCGTGACCTGATCTTCACTAGTAGATTTTGGGAAGCGTTTCAGGCCATGTTGGGAACAAAGCTAAACTTCAGCACTGCTTATCACCCACAATCTGATGGGCAGACTGAAAGGATAAATCGAATATTAGAGGATCTTTTACGAGCTTGTATTCTCGACTTTGGTGGTTCTTGGGAAGACTATTTATTTTTGGTGGTTCTCGTGTTTAATTTTCATTGTATCAGGTTTGTTTTTATACTTAACCAAATTTTTGAAAAAATGTGTCATCCGGGTCAAATTTTATAGAAGCTCGAAGCAAATAGCAAAATCTTCCGGGGAAGACTCGAAGTGGCCTCGGATTTTATATACAAACAGTTTTGCTTTAAATTGAAAACTCAACTTTTTGAACGATTTTAAATGCCTTTTATTAAATGATGATTTTTATTTTGAGCTTTAGCTAGTTAAGGTTTAAAACAAGACATTTTAAAGTAATTAAACTCAATTTAAATTTTGTTACATTAATTCAAGGATTTATTTATATAAACGGAATAATGAAATTAAGGAAGGTTGTTATTTAAGCAAATCTTAATCTTTTAACTAACCGATGTAGTAGAGATAATTTATAAAACAAGCTTTAAAAAAAATCAAAGTAATTAAATTATCTTTTGATTTATTAAATAATTGAAGATTTGATAATATAATTACTTGAGAAGTAATTACTTAAATTTCAGGTTTAATTAATAAATAAAAGTAATTAGGGTTTCATTAATTAACAATTAAGGTTTTATAATTAGGGTAATTAATTAAGGAATTCTTAATTAATGAAGATAATTAAAGATTTAATTAATTTTTATTAGGGATAACGAATCATTGATTAAAATCATTAATGAATTAATTTTGTGATTAATTAGTTTAATTCACACAATTTATTCATCGTAGTTGTATATGATTGATAACTATTGTATGATGGGTATTGATTGATATCTTTGATTGTAATTGTGATGCCATGTGATATGAATTGTTTGTGCTGAGCTGTGATCCAGTATTTTTCTATATGAATGTGAAACCCCTTTGGCCTGTAAAACGACTTTTGAATTTCGATGCGACAGGGAGTCGGATTCCAGTTGGTTATCCGAAACCCACATCGAACCTGTGAATCTTTGTGAATGACGTATCCACATGTTTTTAAAATTGACGCTCACTATTCGAATTAGCCGCGAGAGGACCTTTGTGTCATATAACCCATTCCGAATAGTGATTTGATAAATGGAGAGCATTTGAAGACCGGTGGTGAAGACCGTGTGTCTTCGAAAATGATAGGATAACCTATCGATTGTCTCTGCGCCGAGTTGCTCCGTTATAGGGATTCCCTAAGTGATGGGAAGTCCGATCGGGATTGTGGACGCCGGATTTGCAAGGGCTTCTTCCTTTATTGGACGAAGTGCCTTCGGTTCTGTTCGAACCCGGAATAGACTTGTATGGTCGTGTGTTTGACACTACACTTTGAGATATAAAGCCGATTTTTTTGAAATACATATCTGTTGGTGGCGGAGAATTTATTCTCTTAGCTTAACGCCCTTCTCTAAGACGTACGAGCTCAGAGGTTATGTAGTTGAAGGTTATCAGCGATATACTCCTAATTTGGTAGTGTGGCACGCTAAGTGCTGCTGTGTATTGATGATTGTTTGCTGATCATTTGTTGATCAAAGCATGTATTTTGTGAAAAGCGTAGCTTTGTGGACGAGACTTCGTCGAACCTCACAACCTGGTAATGGTGTAAACTGGAAAGATGCAACAAGGTTATTGGGGGTAGCACCCCTTAGGGTATGTACATTTCCTTCTGGATAGGAGTGGTATCATAGTATGGAGCCCAGATATTCAACTTATGTGGATATCGCAAATATATATATATATATATATATATATATATATATATATATATTACTTTGTGATTTTTTGTTGCTGGGCCCCCGGATAAAGGTTGGTTTCAACCGAGGGATGGCATACTCGTGTCAGTAGTTATCTAGTTATAGAGGTAACCCGGCCTTGTGTTGGCAGAGATCCGGTTAGGTTCTCGGGACGTCCCTCCAGAGGCTTACCCATGTGGCCCAGGAAGTTCCTTAGCCTGACCATTTGTTGGAAATCCAAATAAAACAATACGAGCCCAATACGATTTTAAATTGTATAACCTGCCATCTCAGGTGGTAGCTATAGTAGGCATAGTATAATGGTACCTATGCTGGCTAAGATTAATATTATACTTCAGAAAATGTTTTCACATTATGCACTAATAATAATATTTAATGTGTTTTCTCGTATTAAGCATTTTTGACTGTCATAAGGAGAAATCTCCTCCAAGTCTGCATTTGCATTGTGTATGTGACGGTAGGCCTTATGGCAGTTTCATTTTCAAAAAGCAATGCGAATTTCACTCAAATTCTTTTATTTGCTTTTGATTTAAAATAAACTGCTTTTATTTCAAACTACTATTTTGTTTACTCATACCAGTCCCATGACTGAACCGGAGTTTATTGTTTCTTTTCTAAACTCTGGGTGCCCATAATTTCCACACGGGCAGCCTAGTAACAGGTCTTCCGTGTTTTGGTGCTAGCTGTATTTTAAAGTCGTATGGTTTGGAGGCTACTGGTTTTGAAGACTTTTTGACTTGGAGATATTGTGAAAACTTTTGGATCTCAAGGTTCTTAGTTGGATGTTTGTTATCATTTCATTTCGTTTGAAGACTTTCTTGAGATGCAATCACTTGTGGTTATGTCGTGATGGTTTATTTTGAAGTTGTGTTGTATATGTTTAAAAATACTCCGATGTTGGTGATGTTGTTGTAATGATATTGTGATGTTGTATCTGGGATATTGATGTTGGTAGTTTTATTTTCTGTTGTTTATATTCATCCAATGTTGTTATAAGCTCTATCCGAACTGAAATTCGACGTTCGAATCTCCAGCAGTCGAATACAAGCGGGGTATTTAATGTCGATTTTTGAACGCTGAACTTCGGGTCGTGACACTTCGTCGAGCCTCACATCCCAGAAATGGTCGAAATAGGAAAGATGCAGCAAGGTTTCAGGGGTAGCGCCCCTAGGGTATGACCATTCCTTCTGGAAAAGGATAGTATCATCGTATGGAGCCTAAATACTTACTCATGTGGACACTGTAGTATATTTATTACCGTGTGATGTTATTGGAGGGCCCTTGGATAAAGGTCCCAAAGGACCGGGGGTGGCATATCTTAGGTTTTATTCCTTGGGAAGGGGATACCCGGCCTTGTGTTAGCAGAGAACTGAGGGATGGTTCTCGGGGCGTCCCTCCAGAGGCGTACCGATGTGGTAATGGGAAGTTCCTTGGCCTGACCATTTGTTGGAAAACCCAAAGAAATAATACGCGCCATGTACGGTTTTAGTTGTATAACCTGCCATGGAATGTGGCAGTAACCTGCTATTGAACATGGTAGCTATAGTAGGCATGCGACGACATGTTTTATGCTGGCTAAGATTTATACTTTCGAAATGTTTTCCACTATGCACTAATAATAATATCAGGTGGTTTTTTGTGTATCAAGCATGTTTGACTATCATAAGGAGAAATCTCCTCCAATTCTGTGTTTGCAAGGTGTGTGTGGCGGGAGGCCTTATGGTAGTTTCATTTTTTAAAAAGCATTGCGGATTTCAAATTTAAATTCTTTTTTTTTTTTTGGCAAGGCCGACGGGGTTGGATGGTCCCCGACCATTTTATTGCAACACCAGAGAACAACAAATACAATAGAGAGCAAAAAGCTCATAGAATACTGAGGAGACTAAGGTGTTACGAACCACAAGGAAAAACAAAAAGGAAAAAACATGAAAACAGACAAAACATAACAAAGTTAGCAAAGAGAGGCCACTGATATTCCTGGATCAAATGCAAAAAGCATCTTAACCACTGAATCTATCTCTTGCATAACACAAATCTTCAAACCATCATCAGATTTGGCATTAGTAGGATCAAAAACCCTATTATTACGTTCCCTCCACACCACAGCAACAAAGCACTTTAGAGCAACACCAAAGATTCTTTTTCTTTCTTGCTTGTTACCAGTTTCGGAATAAATTCTTTCCCATTCCTGCACGTTGACATTTAAAGGTCCTTTTCTACAATACTTGTTGATGACCTCAGACCATATATTCTTCGTAACCGTACATTCAAAATAAATATGATCGATAGTCTCAGGAAAATTACTGCAAAAGGTGCATGACGAGTTAACATTCATGCCGTACCTCACAAGTCTAGATTTAGTCAGAAGAGCTCCATTAAGGACCTTCCATAACAATAAATTGTGCCTGTTGCTACTGTCAGTATTCCAAGTTCTCTTCCACCATCTCCAGTTCTGGTTCAAGTTGTTTTGCATCAAGTATTCATATGTCAAACCAGTTTTATACTTCCCTTTCTTCTTACCCCAGACAAGATTATTGTATGAAGAAGGCAGAGCAGTAAATGACTTTATTTTATCCCATATAATTTGCACTCTTTGGTTCGAAGTGAAAATGTGCCTTGATTGAAAGTTATGTATCACATCTCTGACAAGCGTTCGTTCATGTATTCCAGTATGTAGAATCTCACTATAAGTGAGCTGTCTCCTAAGAATAAGGCCTTGTTCAAGCCATGGGTCATCCCAGAAATAAACATTGATCGCACTGTTAGTCTTCATCTGTATCATAGGGAGAAACAGCTCTTTAAACTTGTGGATATTACGCCAAGTCCAGCTAACATTTTGCTGGTTTGACATATTCCATAACCCTCTACAGTTCATATACTTCTTCATCGACCAAGCAGCCCATAGACTGTCAGGGCAATTGAACAAAGTATCAATATGTCTAGCAAAAGCAGCCTTGTTCCACTGTTTTAGATTAATCAAACCAAGGCCTCCTTTGTTTAGTGGCTTCTCGACAGTAGCATACTTTATAGGAGCAATGAATCTACCAGTAGTCTTGCCACTCCACAGATACTTCATCATAGCACATCTTATCATTTTAATAAGTTTTGTAGGGAGAACAAAAGATCTAGCCCAGTACACTTGCATAGAGAAGATAACGGACTTAATTAATGTGAGTCTACCAGCTTGACTTAACCTCCTCGCAGTCCAGCAGCTTAATCTAGCTGTGATTCTTTCATACATAGGTAAGCAGTGGTTAGTAGTAATTCTGGAGGTAGTCAGAGGAAGACCAAGGTAGGAGACCGTGGATAGATTCCTATTCAATCCAGTGACATGATAGATCATGTTGGCATGAGCAGGGCTTACACCAGCAAGAACAATATCAGATTTTTGGATATTGATTTTTAACCCAGTCATAGCGTGAAACTGCTCAAGAGTAAGCATAATGCTTTCAATAGTGACGAGATCAGGAGAACAAAACATGATTAAATCATCAGCGAACATTAGAGTGGTGATTTGAGGGTCTTTACAAGCAGGATGAAGCTTGATTTTCCCCATACAAGCAGATTTATTGATCATTCTTGTGAGCAATTCCATTACAAGAATGAAGATGTAGGCTGACATGGGGTCTCCCTGCCTTATTCCTTGCCTGCTATTGAAAAAACCAGTAGGAGAACCATTGACAACAATGGAGTAAGTAGGAGAGGAGATGCATTCATATATCCACGCAATAAAGTGAGGAGGAAAGTTCATATACCCCATAATTCGTACAATACTATCCCATTGTAGCATATCAAAAGCTTTCATAATATCAAGTTTAAGCATAGCTTTGGGGGGAGTATTACTTCTGTGGTTTCCTTTAATAATCTCATGCGCAAGAAGGATATGATCAAGAATATTTCTACCAGGCAGAAAGGCAGTTTGGTTGTTTGATACAAGAGAGGGAAGAACTTTCTTTAACCGAGTAGCAATTACTTTGGAAATACATTTGTAAATAGTGTTGCAGCATGATATGGGCCTAAAGTCTTTAACATGGTGTGCATTTTTGATTTTAGGGACAAGTGCTATGTTTGTGTAGTTGTAGGACCTGTAGAGCTTGCTTTTAGAGAAGAAGTATGAAATAGCTTTACAAACATCCGTAGACACAATATTCCAGCATTTAGTGTAAAAGTGAGTGTTCAGACCATCAGGGCCACTGCAAGAATTTGAGTTGAGAGAAAACATAGCATTGACAATTTCATCTTTGGTGACCTCTTCACAGAGCATTTTGTAGTTCTCATCATCCAGCATTGGCATTATGTCCATGGGAATATCATCAATAGCAGGGATGAAGTTGTTAGCATTGGAATATATAGAAGAAAAATATTGCTCAAAAGCTAAATTGATTTTACCAGCAGTATTTTGAACATCCTCATTCATGTCAATTATAGATGCAATGTTCTCTCTTCTATGTTTGTCTTTTAGACTATCATGAAAGAATGCACTATTCTTGTCTCCTTCTTTCCACCATTTCATTCTCGACTTTTGACGTATCATATCACATTCTTGAGCAAGGGCTTCAGAGTATTGTTGAGTTAAAACAGCTTCAGAGGCAGAAAAACTAGCATCATTATAATTATCCATCATAGCCTTCTGTACTTCAGCAAGTTTCCTCATAATATTGGAGCTCAACTTATCACCATTGCCATATTTGTTATGTGCCCAATTTTTAAGTTTGCTTTTGGTTTCTCTAATTTTCTCCTGCAAGACAAAGAGAGGGTTACCAAGTTTATTAGAATTCCACACATTTAAAACAGTAGGTTTAAAGTCAGCTTCAGTTGTCCAAGAATTAAAAAATTTAAAATTAGTTTTTCTTCTCATGTCCACTCCATGAAGATGAATGATCTGGGGAGAGTGGTCAGATAGTAGAGGGGGAGGAAGGTAGTTGAAAAGAAGTGGCCATTTAGAAAGAGCTGCATGATTGGAGAAGGAGTGATCAATTCTAGAGAATGTTCTGATGCCATGCTTTCTTTTATTGTTCCATGAGAATTGCATTCCAACTGATTTGATGTTAATTAGGTCTGCATCATATATCACATTATTGAGGGGAAGAATCTCATTAGAAGACAGAGGGTTACCACCCACTCTATCAGAGATAGCTTGGCAACAGTTGAAATCACCAAAAATGATCCATGGATGAGTGGATTGTCTCAGAGAAGGAATGACAGATAACAAAGATATTCTGGCAGCAGTAGAGTTGAAAGCATACATAAAAGATACGTAGAAAGAGGTTTGGTCAGCTATATCAATAGCATGACAGTGGATTAGTTGAGAGGTGGAGAGAATGGTAGACATTTCAACAACTTGGGGATTGAAAATTATCAAAATTCTACCATAAGGAGATTCATTAAGGTTATGAATAATTTTCCATCCCAATCTGATATACTCCGCAGCCTTAATAGTTAAATTAAGATTTAGTTTAGTCTCAAGAATCGCCAGCACAGATAAATTTTGAGAGGAGATAAGTTGTTTGCACTGATCTTGTTTTGTGATGTGGTGAGCCCCCCTGATGTTCCATGCTCCAAAGCGTAACATCATTGGGGAATTCTAGCATTAAGAAACTCTATCTTCATTTTCCTAGTTACTGCCTGAGTTGAAGACAAGTAGTTTGGAATAGTAGCTGATAATGGGGTCAGTTCATTATTTTCAGTAACAATAGGAATTTGTGTAGTGGATGACTGGTTATGAGCATGGACAGGAGATGGGAGATGTTTGAGGTTGGTTGAAAGAGGAGAAGCATTGGGATTAGATTTGAAAGCTATTGGAGGAAGAATTTTGGAGTAAATGTTAAGAGGAGATACTGCTGTGGAGTTTGGAATTTCAGTTGGACATGTTAATGTATCAGTGTTTTCTTTTTCATTCTTGTGCATGTCAGTGCTTTTCCATGCTTTCCTTTTATTCTTCGATTTCCCACTTTTACTTTGTTTGTTTTTACCTTCATCAGAACTCTTTCCTTTATCATTTATGTACTCACATTCTGTAGCATTCACAATTATGCCTACATTTCTTGTGGATATGTCTGAGGTGATGTTTTCAGGTAGTTGCATATGTGATAAGTGAGTTATTCCATCTTCATGTGTGGTTATTTTCATTTGTTCCTTTTGCAATGCAAACTCAACATTAGTGTTAACATCAGACACACTGTTTTCTAATTGTTTACCTCTGTCAAATCTTCTATCACTATCACTTACACTATTTACCATATCAGTAAAAACATCATTTTCCATACCCATTAAAACTTCAAACTTATTAGATATGATAAGTTCGGCAGATGTTTCCTTATCCTCATTACTATCATTCCCATACTTTCCCTTATCAGCACACACATCAATATCTTGGTTGTTGTCTTCATCAAGCAATGTAGTTTTATCACTAGACTTTATTAGCATACTACTTCTCTCACTTTCCTTATCATTTCTATTACTATCAGCATCATGTATTTCAACCACATCCATTCCACTGGTTTTGTCACAGTCTACCACTTCAATGCTTCCTTCTTTATTATCTTTGTTATTCTTAGTCACAGTCAATTCTTTTTTGTTTCTACTCACACGCTGCCATCTTCTCGCTACTTTCACCTGAAAGGGGATACCCTTCTTTATATCATGCACAGTCTCAATTTTATTGCCTTTACTGTTTCCTTTCACTCCATTATTTTGTTCTTCAGCTCCTCTAGTAACTGTTACCTCTTCTTTATACTCACATTGATCAGTTGAGTGACCAAATTTGTTGCAAATCACACAAACATCCGGCCTCCACTGATACTCAACATATATCTTCTGATAGCCACCTTCCACCAATTTCACTTTAAATTCATTAACTAACTCCTTATTTGGTTTCACTTCAATGAGACACTTAGCATAAGTTAACCTATTTTGTTGCTCAGTTAATTCGTCCATACATAGTAATCTACCCAAACGACTACACAACCAATTAATTCCTAATGGTGACCATGCAAACAGAGGAAGATTGTAGAGATGCACCCATACTGGAACAGAGGTTATAGATCCAGATATGTTACTAACAGACACATCGTATGGCTTAATTATGAACATCTTATTGTTCATAAAGATTGGGTCCTTCTGTAAGACATTTCTTCTATCATCAGCAGAAGAAAAATTAAATAAAAACACAATACCATCAGATTTAACTTTGACCATGCCTTTAAGTTTCCATATTCCTTTCAACTTCTGTACCACAGCAGTATACGACAGAGGCTTGTCTAAGAAAAAACCCACAACTGTGTCTGACCAATTCTTCGCACCAGCGTCAAGAACACTAGTTGGAGGCACCATCACATCATCTTCATACAAAGGGGTAAGATCAACGGGAATGTACTTCCCAGCATTACTTGGCTTATGCTTGAATAAAGAAGTCCATTTACGTTCATCATGGTATGGGGTAGATGGGTCAGAGAGAAGAGGCAAAGCAGAATCAGGAGGCTTTGAAAGATGAGGGTCAGGAAGAGGAAGAGGAGGGGGAACAGAACGAGTGGGTTCGGGATTGATGGCAGAGGAGGGCGGGAGGAGTTTGTCAGAAAGAGTGACTGGAAAGCTGGAGAGATTTGCGGGAGAAGAAGGTACATTATGGCAGGGAGGTACAGGTATGGTTGTGGACGTGATGGGTAGAACAGGAGAGGCATGGACATGGGAAGAAGCGGACATGGGAAGAATTATATTGTGGTTACATGTATTTAAACTTTGGGGCCAAGGAAACTATGTTTCTCCTGGCCTTTGGTTAGACTGGTTTTATAGTGCCCAGACCACTTATGTCTCATTATTGTGGCCGCTGGGAATCGATCCGGTGCCACTACAACACAATGTAGCAACATCCACTATGTTGAAACCACTGGACCACTAGAACTTGACAAATTTAAATTCTTTTGTTTATTTTTAAAGATAAACTGTTTTGTTTGCTCATACCAGTCCCACGACTGACCCGGAGTTTATTGTTCCTTTCCTAAACTTTGGGTGCCCACAATTTTCCACACGGGCAGTCTAGAGTTGGGTTTTTCAGATAGTAGATATAGATATCGATTTGGTATCTTTTAGCTTTCTCTTTGGTATTCTTTAGAGATCTTGGATATTGGAGTCTATGGATTCTTGGACGAGACTTGCTTATCTTGGTACAATTTGATGGTGGTTCGAGCTACTTGCTTGGAGTTTTTGCATTTATGCTTTGGAATTAAAGTCGCTGTTGCTGTTTGGAGTTTTTGGTTCCGCTGCTATATCATATTATTATTCCACTGTAGCATTATTATCTTGTATCTCTAATATTGAATCATATTGTATCATTGTTGTATCGAATGTTGTATATCAATGATATTCATTTCTTTTCTTCCGCCGTGTTGTTATACTTGATGTGTTATAAGCTCCGGCACGACTCAAATTTCAACGTTGGGATCTGCGGCATTCAAGTACAAGTGGAGTACGGATGTCGATTTTCGAACGTGGAAATTTGGACCGTGACATTTGGTATTAGAGCTGAAGGTTGAAACTTTATCTCAGGAGTATAATACATTAGGCAACTCATTTTAGATAGGGTGAAGTATACCCTAGAATGAGTATATCCCTAAGATATCCGTTCGTATGCCTCGGTAAATTCTCTTACTCTCCACTGATAGTGAGTATGAGTGCAAGAAGAGGACGAGATAGGGGACATGGGAGTACCACTATAAATGGTCAGTACCCTACAATAGCGGAAGCAACTTTCTCTATCAATCTCCTTTGATTCATCTTTTCAATTCTTTGATGATTCCTGGCAGCTCCAGGAAGAAGCATTGATATATTTGCATGGGACACAAACTCCAGATGGGTCAGAATTGTTTATTTGGATGAATTATTTGCTTTGGTTGCTATGGTTGATAAGTATATTTTGGTTGTTTAAAATAAAGGTTTTGGATTGTATCCATATATCTGTCTATTCTGTTGGGTCCAAGTACATTCTATGAATGGTTAAGTTATCCCTTCGAACTAACCAATGCCCTTGCATACTTCGTAGATCTGGATAACCTAAGTAATTTGTAAAGTGTTAAATAGATTCGTTCTTGTATCTATTGTTGGTATTCAGATTTGGTAAGCCAAATGCAAAATAGATATTCAATCTGATCTAGAGATTCATCTCTCTATCCCTATATTCTTTTGTTGTCTCCCTTACAAATTTCGAGGACGAAATTTTCTAATGGGGGAATCTGTAACATTCCCATTTTTAAATCAAATTGAAATTAGAATTAAATTTAATTTTTAGAATTAAATTATGGATTAATTTGGTATTTTTTCAAAATTTAATAGATATTTGTTTGTTTATTAATATAAATGAATGTAAATATGATTTTTCAATAGAATTTCTAATTGGGAATTCTGAAATAAATATTTTGAATAGTGTTTTAATTTAAAATTTTAATTGTGGATTAATTAGAAGATTTGAAAAGATTGTAAATAAAATTAATTGATTTGAAATCCAATGGATTATAAATAGAATTTGATTTGGAATTTAAGAGAAATAAATGATAAATAGAATATAAAAATATAATATAAAAAGGTATTTGATTATTTGTTCATTCATAAGTACAAGTTGACTGTATATTAAAATTTGAAATTGGAAATTTAAAACTAAATTATTTTCAATTCATTTTCTTTTAGAAAGTTATATGAGTATGAATATTCCTAATAACTTGAAATTTAAGATGTAAAATTAGATTTGATAAAAAGATTTAAAAACATTGGAACATATAAAAAATAGTTGTATATCCATGAATATAAAATGTAAAAACATTTACACACACACACATATATATATGTGTGTAATTAATTAAAGAATTTAAAATACAAATTTCGAAATTTATTATATAAGGGCTTAAAAAAAATTAGAAAATATTTATAAATTTATAAATGTATTTTTTATTAGGAAAATCGATTTAAAAACTTTTAAAATCATTTAAATAATAATAATAATAATATAAGAATAAATTTTTACAAGTGTTAAAATTTTAAAACTCTTAAGTACATGTGTTAACATAATTGTACAAGTGAAAGTTTATTTTAAACTAAATGAGACAAGTGTCACACATTTTACTTATATTTTCTTCAATTTTAAAAATACCATAAGTTAGGCTTATACAACATTTATCTCCCTTCCTATTTCTTTTCTAATTTCATTTAAAAAAATCTAAACTTTCTCAAACAAGAAATTAATGGCCAGATCTGAAAATCACTTCCTCTTCTTATCAAAATCTGTAATTTATTCCTCAAAAACAAGAATTACCTCAAATTTAAAAGAAAGAAATCATGCCATTTGATTTCAAACATTGGAAAATCTGAAAAGCTCTTAACCTCAAATTCTTCAACTTGAAATGATTCAATCAAGTATTCAAGCAGAGATTAAAGCCTGAAACAAAGTATGATCAAGAAGAAAAAAATCAAGTACAAAGTTTCAGAAAAACAAAAGCAAGTTGAAAAAAGCCTGAAACCTGAATACATTTAAAAAAAATTGATCAAGGCAAACAACAAGTAGTAGATTCAAATCAATAATCATCTCAAGCATGCAAGTCCTGGCCTTGTTCTTCTGTTCTTCCCAAACAATTAGGATCTAGTTTGCTTCTCTGTTTACAAGCATGACAGGTGAGCAAACCTCTAACCAATGTTGCTTATAAAATGGACCTTTATTTGGAATTTTTTATATTCTGGTTGCATGATGAAGTTTGGTTGTGAAAATTATCAAATAATTACAGGTTATAGTTGTGCATATATATGAATGAAGAGTGCTCACCTATTCTGTTCTTAGTAACAGGATTTAAAGCCATAAATAAATAAATAAATTGCAATTTCTATGATCAATATTAGAGCAAGATTATTGAAGTTAAGATGATGATATGGATGTAAACTTATTTTTGAAAATTTATTTATAAAGTATAAGTTTGATAAACTATCTGGAAAATAAAAAGAACAGGGGAGATTGAAGCATAAGTAAAAATCAACTCCAACAATTCGTAAATTCAAGTATATATCCCAAATCCTCTAAGAAAACCATGATTTTTAAAACAAAATTTGTGATTTTTAGTTTAGTATTTTGGTTGCAGTTCGTAGATGAACAGAGAACTCTATTTGATTGATTTCTGACAATCGCGTAATAAAATCTTGAAATTGTTTCTGGAGGTAGATGGAGGAGTATAGATTATGGGAAAAATGTTAAAAAAATTATTTATTGCAAAAAAATTTAGGTCGACATGGAATTAGGGTTTAACGTGCAGTATTTGGTCGGCTTGGTTCTTGTGCTCGTGAGGAGCCAGTGGTGGATCGAGTTCGATGATATTCAGGGAGGTGTTGGCTTTGGGGTTGACGAAGACGTGGCCGGAGGTGGCGACGCTCTGGTGGTCGGGATTGCGCATGCAAGGCGGTTGTAGGAATTGGGTTTCGTTTCCAGGAAATCGAGTATAGCTCGATTTTGATTAGGAGGTGATTTTGGTTTTTGGGTTGCTCGAACCAGTTTTGGGTGGTCGTGGGTGACGTGCCGGTGGCCTCGATGTCGATCGAAAGTGGCTGTGGAGTTTGTGCACGTACATGCGCAACTCATTGTATCAGTATGTTGAGTTGTTAGGGAAGAAGGTGGAAGGCTCGAAGCCAAGCTCTGGGAAGTGATTGATTTTCTCGAAGCAGGGTGAACCGTGGGTTTGCCCGGGTTCCAGTTCGAGTAGATGAGGGATTTTCTCGGGCTCTTTGATGTTATACGAAAACAGTTTCAAAATCTCAAAGGAAATCATATTACTTAAAAACAAATTTTGTTAAAAAAAATTCCTTTTTATATCAGATGTTATCTAAGTTTTTTTTAAAAAAATCTGGTTAATATACCTAAACTTTTATTTGAAAGTTTATATTAAATAAACTTAATAATATTTAAAGAAGTTAATTAATATAAAGGACGTTTTAAATTGTTAATTAACTTTCAAAATTTAAGTTACAATTTGTTAAAGGAAATTTATTATTTGAAGTTAATTACATAAATAGAGTAATTTAGATAAATTAATTAATGATTTAAATTGGTTAATCAAGTAATTTATGAAAAATAAATTTAAAATGATTACTAAATGAAGGTAATTGAAGGTGGATAATTAATGAATCAAGTAATTAGGAATAAATGATTAAAGATTAATTAAAGAAGTTAATTAAAGTCTAATTAATAAATTAATAATTAAAGGCTAATTAATAAATTAATAATTAAAGGTGGATTAATTTCTGAATTGTTAAGGTAATTAATTAAGGTAAATTAATTGCTAGTTAATTTATGGTTAGCGATGACTAAGTGATTAAGAATGACCACTCATTATAATTAATTATGGGTAATTAATTAATGTGATAAATTAATTTAAAGGTTAACTAATTTATGAAAAAAATTAAGGAATGATTATTAATTAAGAATTAATTAAATAAATCTTTGTAATTAATTAAGGATGATTAATCAAAGGATTATTATTAATTAAAGGTTAATTAAGGATTAAAGTGTAATTAATCAAAATGGTTTATAATTAATTAATGATTAATTAACCAAAATTAGAAATTATTCATAAGTAATTTATCTGATTTAAATAAATCAGATAATTAATTGATCTCACTCATGGATATTAGGATTCTATGGAGTGCTTTGAATTGATTGATGTCCTTGATTTGTGATAATGTGTGATACGAATTATTTTGTTTTATGAACTATGATGTAATTTATTCTGCGATGAAATTAATTATCTGTGATGTAATTATTATCTGCGATGAACTTATATTGTTCATTCATGATCTGTAAATAAAGATAAGCGTTATGATTATACCGCTTATCGATATTTCTATGTTTGAATCTGTAATAGTTAATGTTGTTGCACTATTGTGTGTAAAACCCCTGGACTACACCATACACACACAAATATGGATTTCACGAGGAAATCAGTTAAGTCACAAATATTTGAATTTAATATTTTGAAATGGTTTTAAAGTTTGAATTTTGAATCCAAATGATTTTGGAAATGAAATTGGGTTAAATTTGAAAAGTATTTGAAAATGAGTTTTTGAAGATAAATATTATTTTAAATAATTTGATTTAGTTTGAAATTTGAAATATTTTTATTTGAGTTCGAATTCAATATTTGAAAATGGATTCAATGAATTGGAAACGAGTTTGAAATCCACAAAACCTTTGGTTTAAAGATTTAATGAGTTAACCCATGTCGATCACCGGCATGTTGGATTGAATCCGATGATAGACTCGTCCTTGGACCAGACATGATTAAGGAAGCCACTGAAAAGGTTGATTTTATTCGAAAGAAGTTAATAACTGCTTAGAGTCGCCAGAAGAATTATTACGACCACATAAGAAGAGCTTTAGAATTTCAAGTTGGAGATTCCGTTTTCTTGAAAGTATCTCCAATGCGGGGTGTGTTAAGATTTAGGAAGACTGGTAAGTTGCCACCACGATACATTGGTCCTTTTCCTATTTCGGAAAGGATTGGTCCTCTAGCATATCGAGTGCAGCTACCTAACTGGTTATCCGGCGTACACGATGTATTTCACGTTTCACATCTTGGAAAGTATGTGCCCGATCCAGACAGTATTATCGAAGAGGCAGCTCAGCAGGATCTAGAGATCACACGAAATCTAACAGTTAAAAGAGAACGATTTTAAATGCCTTTTATTAAATGATGATTTTTATTTTGAGCTTTAGCTAATTAAGGTTTAAAACAAGACATTTTAAAGTAATTAAACTCAATTTAAATTTTGTTACATTAATTCAAGGATTTATTTATATAAATTGAATAATGAAATTAAGGAAGGTAATTAAAATAAATGTTATTTAAGCAAAACTTATCTTTTAACTAACCGATGTAATAGAGATAATTTATAAAAAGAGCTCTAAAAAAATCAAAGTAATTAAATTATCTTTTGATTTATTAAATAATTGAAGATTTGATAATATAATTTCTTGAGAAGTAATTACTTAAATTTAAGGTTTAATTAATAAATAAAAGTAATTAGGGTTTCATTAATTAACAATTAAGGATTTATTAATTAGGGTAATTAATTAAGGAATGCTTAATTAATGAAGATAATTAAAGATTAATTAATTTTTATTAGGGATAATGAATCATTGATTAAAATCACCAATGAATTAATTTTGTGATTAATTAGTTTAATTCACACAATTTACTCATCGTAGTTGTATATGATTGATAACTATTATATGATAGGTATTGATTCATATCTCTGATTGTAATTGTGATGCTATGTGATATGAATTGTTTGTGCTGAGCTATGATCCTGTATTTTTCTATGTGAATGTGAACCCCTTTGGCCCGTAAAACAGCTTTTGAATTTCGATGCGACAGGGAGTCGGATTCCAGTTGGTTATCCGAAACCCACATCGAACCTGTGAATCTTTGTGAATGACATATCCATATGTTTTTAAAATTGACACTCACTATTCGGATTAGTCGGGAGAGGATCTTTGTGTCATAACCATTATGAATAGTGATTCGACGAATGGAGAGCATTTGAAGACCGGTGGTGAAGACCGGGTTCTTCGAAAACAATAGGATAACCTATCGATTGTCTTTGCACCGAGTTGCTCCGGTATAGGGATTTCCTAAGTGATGGGAAGTCCGATCGGGATTGTGGACGCCCGGATTTGCAAGGGCTTCTTCTGTTATTGGACGAAGTACCTTCGGTTCTGTTCGAACCCGGAACAGACTTGTATGGTCGTGTGTCTGACACTACACTTTGAGATATAAAGTCGATTTTTTTCAAACACATATCTGTTGGTGCAGAGAATTTATTCTCTTAGCTTAACACCCTTCTCTAAGATGTACGAGCTTAGAGGTTATGTGGTTGAAGGTTATCAGCGATATACTCCCAATTTGGTAGTGTGGCACGCTAAGTGCTGTTGTGTATTGATGATCATTTGTTGATCATTTGTTGATCCAAGCATGGCTTTTGTGAAAAGCGTAGTTTGTGGACGAGACTTCGTCGAATCTCACAACCCGGTAATAGTTGAAACAGGAAAGATGAAGTAAGGTTATTGGGGGTAGCGTCCCATAGGGTATGTGAATTTCCTTCTGGATAGGAGTGGTATCATGGTATGGAGCCTAGATACTTAACTTATGTGGATATCGCAAATATATATATTACTTTGTGATTGTTTGTTGTTGGGGCCCCGGATAAAGGTTGGTTACAATCGGGGGATGGCATACTCATGTCAGTAGTTACCTAGTCATAGAGGTAACCTGGCCTTGTGTTGGCAGAGATCCGGTTAGGTTCTCGAGACATCCCTCCAGAGGCGTGTCCATGTGGCCCATGAAGTTCCTTAGCCTGACCATTTGTTGGAAATCTAAATAAAACAATACGAGCCCAATACAGTTTTAAATTGTATAACCTGCCACCTCAAGTGGTAGCTATAGTAGGCATAGTATAATGGTACCTATGCTGGCTAAGATTAATATTATACTTTAGAAAATGTTTTCACACTATGCACTAATAATAATATTTAAAGTGTTTTCTCGTATTATGCATTTTTGACTGTCATAAGGAGAAATCTCCTCCAAGTCTGCGTTTGCATTGTGTGTGTGGCAGAAGGCCTTATGACAGTTTCATTTTCAAAAAGCATTGCGAATTTCTCTCAAATTCTTTTGTTTGCTTTTGATTTAAAATAAATTGCTTTTATTTCAAACATCTGTTTTGTTTACTCATACCAGTCTCATGACTGGCCTGGAGTTTATTGTTTCTTTTCTAAACTATGGGTGCCCATAATTTCCACACGGGCAGCCTAGTAACAGGTCTTTCATGTTTTGGTGCTAGCTGTATTTTGACGTCGTATGGTTTGGAGGCTACTGGTTTTGAAGACTTTTTGACTTGGAGATATTGTGAAAACTTTTGGATCTCAAGGTTCTTAGTTGGATGTTCGCTATCATTTCATTTCATTTAAAGACTTTCTTGAGATGCAATTACTTGTGGTTATGTCGTGATGGTCTATTTTGAAGTTGTGTTGTATATGTTTAAAAATACTCCGATATTGGTGAAGTTGTCGTAATGATACTGTGATGTTGTATCTGGGATATTGATGTTGGCAGTTTTATTTCTGCTGTTTATATTCATCTAATGTTGTTATAAGCTCCATCCGAACTGAAATTCGACGTTCGAATCTCTGGCAGTCGATTACAAGTGAGGTATCTGATGTCGATTTTTGAATGCTGAACTTCGGGTCGTGACAAGTGGTATCAGAGCTAAAGGTTGAGTAAGAACTTTAGCTACGGAGTATAACACATTAGATGGCTCATTAGAGATAGGGTGAAGTATACCCTAGAATGAGTATAAAACGAGACTGAAACCTCAAATTTTCTTAGTCTATTTTCTTTATCTGCTAATATTCCTTAAGATATCTAGTCTGAATCTCTAAATCAAGTTTCTTACTAATTACAGATAGTAAGAATGAGCGGGCGAAGAGGTAGAGCTAGGGGTCAGGGAAATGCTACAACAGCTTGTCAAGTTTCTCCTTCAGTAGAAGCAATTATACCTACTCAACCTCAGCCAAATCTGGCTGATTTGTATAATAGCTTCTCAAGACATGGTGGTAGGCCGTTTACTGGCAAAGGGTCAATTATTGAGGCCCAGGCATGGATAAGATCACGCAAAAATATCTTTACAGGGCTTAAGCTCAAAGATGATCAAATGAGTCTCATTGCTTCTTGGCAACTACAAGATGAAGCCTCGGCCTGGTGGGAAACAGTTACAATAGATGAACCAGAAGAAGAATTTACTTGGATTTGATTTAAGGAGGTGTTTGAAAAGCGCTATATGTCGTCAGCAGGAATTTCCCGAATGCATCAAGAATTTCTGGACTTAAAGCAAGGAGGCTTGTCGTTTGAGGAGTACTTAAAAATGTTCAACGAACTATCCCGTTTCGGTCCAGAGTTGGTAAATACGCCTCTAAAGAAAAATGAAAGATTCATTCATGGAATGAACAAGGAGTATCACGAAAGGATGACAACACACATCAAAGAATCTTTTTCTGATCTTATTGATATGGGATATAGATATGCCACTCTAGATATGCAGGAGATTCCAAGGGAAAGCGAAAATTCAAGTAATCAGAATTGGAAGAAAAGAAAATTTGGGGGCAAGAAGCCACATCAGTGCAAGGATAAGAGGAGCAGTCAAGGAAATTCGGCTAGAAATGTAACTTGTTACAATTGCCAAGAGAAGGGCCATTATTCAAACAACTGCAAGAACCTGAAGAAGCATGTTAAGAAGGAACAACCTGCGAAGAATGATAAAGGAGATAGAGAATGCTATAATTGTCACAAGCCTGGACATGTTGTTAGGAATTGCCCGGTGATGAAACAAGCAAAGGTGGCAAATGTTTATGCGATAAAGGAAGACCCTTCAACTTCGAAAGCAGATAAAGGAAAAGGTGTTTTGGAAGGTAACCTTACTATTTATGATAAAGTTGTTAGAGTTTTGTTTGATACGAGAGCTTCACATAGCTTTATCTCCCAACAAACTGTAAATGAATTAGAACATAAAACTGAATTTGTTGACGACCCTATTTGCGTGAAAAATACGGTCGGAGGTCCCGCAAATCTTTGTTTGTATTGTAGGAAAGTCCCTATTTCATATGCTTGTTATCAATTTCCTGTCAACCTTTATATCCTCGAATTTAATGAATTTGAAATCTTACTTGGAATGAACTGGTTATCGAGATACGAAGCTAAATTGGATTGTAATAATCGGACAATTTTAGTCAAAACAAACCTGGGAAATTTTATTAAAATCTCTTGTGAGGATCCGAGTCCAAAAAGAGATAAATTGATGTATACTTTGGGATATCCTGAACCCAGTCAGGAGTCTATACTTATTGTTCGGGAATTTTCCGATGTATTTGAAAAAGTGAAATCCTTACCCTCACACAGAGAAATAGAATTCCGAATTGACTTAGTACCCAATGCCCGTCTTGTCGTCCACGCAAGTCGCAGGATGCCACCTAGGGAAAGAATTGAATTAGTCAATCAAACTCGAGATTTGCTAGAAAAAGGATTGATTCGCCCTAGTGTTTTCGAATGGGGTTCAGCTGTCGTATTTATGGCTAAATCAAAGGGATCTTTGAGATTGTATGTAGATTACCGCGATCTCAATAAACAAGCTCTCAAGAACAAATTCCCTTTACCTAGAATCGACGATCTATTCGATCAACTTCATGGCGCTCGATTCTTTTCTAAGATGGATTTATCTCAAAGATTCCATCAAGTGCGAATAGCCGAGGATTGTGTTCATTTAACAGCCTTCTGGGGTCCTAACATATTCTACGAATGGTTAGTCATGCCCTTTGGACTAACCAACGCTCCTGCGTACTTCGTAGAATTAATGACCCGAGTGTTTCGAGAAGTACTGAACAAGTTTGTCCTTGTATTTATTGATGATATCTTGATTTACTCCAAAACTGAAGAGGAGCATGCTGAATATCTCAGAATTGTTTTGGAAATATTGAGGAGGAATATCCTATTTGCTAAATTCTCTAAATGTCACTTTTGGGTCAAAGAAGTCAGATTTCTCGGTCATATTGTTAATGAAGAAGGGATTTCTGTTGATCCAAGCAAGATTTCAGCAATTCTGGACTGGAAGGGACCCACTACTCCTAGAGAAGTTCGAAGTTTTCTGGGTTTAGCGGGATATTATAGAAAGTTTGTCAAGGATTTTTCTAAGTTGGCCAGTCCACTGACTAAGGTAACAATGAAGAATGCTAAATTCGACTGGACTCCAAGGTGCGATGAAGCTTTTCAGGAATTAAAAAGAAGATTAACTACCGCTCCTGTTCTCGCTATCATTAACGGGAACCAAGGGTTAACCATCTATACTGATGCTTGTGGAGACGATTTGGGTGCGGTACTAATGCAAAATGGAAAAGTAATTGCCTACGCAAGTAGACAATTACGCCCGCATTAGAGGAATTACCCAACACACAATTTGGAGCTTTTAGCTGTTATTTTCGCTTTGAAAATCTGGCAACACTATCTTCTAGGTAAGAAATTTTCAGCTTTCTTAACGATATAAGAAATTTAACTTAACTAAATAATTATACTTAATGAACTCTCTCTGTTTTAGGTGAAATTTTGAATTATTCACCGATCACAAATCTTTAAAGTATCTCTTCACCCAGAAAGATTTAAATCTACGGCAACAATGATGGTTAGAATTTATTGCATCATATGAAAGTATTCAAGTAGAGATTAAAACCTAAAACAAACTATGATCAAGTAGAAAAAAATTAAGTACAAAGTTTCAGAAAAACAAAAGCATGTTGAATAAAGCCTGAAACCTGAATACATTTCAAAAGAAAAAAAAATGATCAAGGCAAACAACAAGTAGCAGATTCAAATCAATAATCATCTCAAGCATGCAAGTCCTGGCCTTGTTCTTCTGTTCTTCCCAAACACTTAGGATTTAGTTTGCTTCTCTGTTTACAAGCATAACAGGTGAGCAAACCTCTAACTAATGTTGCTTATAAAATGGACCTTTCTCTGGAATTTGTTATATTCTGGTTGCATGATGAAGTTTGGTTGTGAAAATTATCAAATGATTACAGGTTATAGTTGTGCATATATATGAATGAAGAGTGCTTACTATTCTGTTCTCAGTAACATAATTTTAAGCCATAAATAAAAAAAATTGCTATTTCTATGATCAATATTAGAGAAAGATTATTGAAGTTAAGATGATGATATGGATGTAAACTTATTTTTGAAAATTTATTTATAAAGTATAAGTTTAAAAAACTACCTGGAAAATAAAAAGAACAGGGGAGATTGAAGGATAAGTAAAAATCAACTCCAACAATTCGTAAATTCAAGTATATATCCCGAATCCTCTAAGCAAACCATGATTTTTTAAAAAAAAATTATGATTTTTAGTTTAGTATTTTGGTTGCAGTTCGTAGATGAACAGAGAACACTATTTGATCGATTTCTGACAATCGCGTAATTGTAAAATCCTGAAATTGTTTCTGGAGGTAGAAGGAGGAGTATAGATTATGGGAAAAATGTTAAAAAAATTATTTATTGCAAAATATTTTGGGTCGACATGGAATTAGGGTTTAACGTACAGCATATGGTCGGCTTGGTTCTCGTGCTCGTGAGGAGCCAGTGGTGGATCGAGTTCGATGGTATTCAGGGAGGTGTTGGCTTGGGGGTTGAGGAAGACGTGGCCGCAGGTGGCGACGCTCTGGTGGTCGGGATTGCGCAGGCGAGGCGGTTGTAGGAATTGGGTTTCATTTCCAGGAAATCGAGTATAGCTCGATTTTGATTATGGGGTGATTTTGGTTTTTGGGTTGCTCGAACCAGTTTGGGTGGTCGTGGGTGACGTGCCGGTGGCCTTGATGTCAATCGAAAGTGGCTGTGGAGTTTGTGCATGTATACGTGCAACTCATTGTATCAGTATGTTAAGTTGATAGGGAAGAAGGTGGAAGGCTCGAAGCCAAGCTCGGGGAAGTGATTGATTTTCTCGAGGCAGGGTGAAGCATGGGTATGCCCAGGTTCCAGTTCGAGTAGATGAGGGTTTTGCTCGGGCTCTTTGATGTTATATGAAAACAGTTTCAAAATCTCAAAGGAAATAATATTATTTAAAAACAAATTTTGTTAAAACAATTTCCATTTTATATCAGATGTTATCTAAGTTTTTCAAAAAAAAAAAAAAAAATTGGTTAATATACCTAAACTTTTATTTGAAAGTTTATATTAAATAAACTTAATAATGTTTAAAGAAGTTAATTAATATAAAGGACGTTTTAAATTGTTAATTAACTTTCGAAGTTTAAGTTACATATTTGTTAAAGGAAATTTATTATTTGAAGTTAACCACTTAATAGAGTAATTAAGATAAATTAATTAATGTTTTAAATTGGTTAATCAAGTAATTTATGAAAAATAAATTTAAAATGATTACTAAATGAAGTAATTGAAGGCGGATAATTAATGAATCAAGTAATTAAGAATAAATGATTAAAGATTAATTAAAGAAGTTAATTAAAGGCTAATTAATAAATTAATAATTAAAGGTGGATTAGTTTCTGAATTGTTAAGGTAATTAATTAAGGTAAATTAATTGCTAGTTAATTTATGGTTAACGATGACTAAGTGATTAAGAATGATCACTTATTATAATTAATTATGGGTAAATAATTAATGTGATAAATTAATTTAAAGGTTAATTAATTTATGAAAACAATTAAGGAATGATTATTAATTAAGAATTAATTAAATAAATCTTTGTAATTAATTAAGGATGATTAATCAAAGGATTATTATTAATTAAAGGTTAATTAAGTATTAAAGTGTAATTAATCAAAATGATTTGTAATTAATTAATGATTAATTAACTAGGATTAGAAATTATTCATAAGTAATTTATCTGATTTAAATAAATCAGATAATTAATTGATCTCACTCATGGATATTAGGATTCTATGGAGTGCTTTGAATTGATTGATGTCCTTGATTTGTGATAATGTGTGATACGAATTATTTTGTTTTATGAACTGTGATGTAATTTATTCTACGATGAAATTAATTATCTGTGATGTAATTATTATCTGCGATGAACTTATATTATTCATTTATGATCTGTAAATAAAGATTAGCGTTATAGATTATACCACTTATCGACATTTCTGTGTTCGAATCCGTAATAGTTAATGCTGTTGCACTATTGTGTGTAAAACCCCTGGACTACACCATACACACACAAATATGGATTTCACGTGGAAATCAGTTAAGTCACAAATATTTGAATTTAATATTTTGAAATGGTTTTAAAGCTTGAATTTTAAATCCAAATGATTTTGGAAATGAAATTGGGTTAATTTGAAAAGTAGTTGAAAAAGAGTTTTTGAAGATAAAAGTTTTTTTAAATAATTTGATTTAGTTTGAAATTTGAAATATTTTGATTTGAGTTTGAATTCATTATTTGAAAATGTAATTCAATGAATTGGAAACGAGTTTGAAAACTACTAAACCTTTGGTTTAAAGATTGAATAGCCCAAGCTGAAATGGAAATTGTTTTGAAAGCTATGAACGAACCTTTGTGAAAGATTGATATGCTTTGGTTTGGAATCGAAGAGGATTCTAAATGGTGTATCTTTTATATATAAAAGATTTGAAATGGGAATTGTTTTGAAAAGTTATGAATGAATCTTTGAAATTTGTTTTGAAAGCTGTGAACGAAACTTTGTGAAAGATTGATAAGCTTTGTTTAGGAATCGAAGAGGATTCTAAATGGTGTATCTTTTATATATAAAAGATTTGAAACGGGAACTATTTTGAAAAGTTATGAATGAATCTTTGAAATTTGTTTTGAAAGCTATGAACGAACCTATGTGAAAGATTGATAAGCTTTGTTTTGGAATCGAAGAGGATTCTAAATGGTGTATCTTTTATATATAAAAGATTTGAAACGGTAATTGTTTTGAAAAGTTATGAATGAATCTTTGAAATTTGTTTTGAAAGCTATGAAATGAGTCTTTGATTTAAAGACCGGATGAATTAATCCAACTTGAAATGGAATTGTTTTGAAAGGCTATGAATAAATCTTTGTTAAAGATTGGTGATCCTTGTTGTAAATTGAAAGGGGATTTTTAAGATAAATCTTTTGTTAAAAAAATTTAAGTATGGAAATTGTTTAAACCATTGAAAGGTTTCTGAAAGTAAATCTTTTTATTTAAAAGATTTGTAAATGGTAATTCGTTTAAACCATTTGGAAGAAAAGTTTTTGGTATTAAGTTGTGACTTAACTGAAATCCCATTATCCATATGTTTTCAAATATTGCGCTCATTATTCGGTTTAGCTAGGAGAGGACCTTGTGTCATATAACCCATTTCGATTAATGGTACGACGATATGGATAGTATTTGAAGACCGGTGGTGAAGACCAGATACTTTCAAAAGCGAAAGGATGACCTGACGAATATCTCTGCACCGAATGGCCCTTGTATAGAGATTTGAGCACCCATTGTAATGGGGAATCCGGACGTGATTAGGAATTATCCGGATTGCAAGGGCTTCTTCGGAAGTGCCTTCGGTTCTGTTCGGACCCGGAACAGACTTGTATGGATGTGTGTCTGACATTACACTTTGAGATGTAAAACCGGTTTCTATCAAGTACATTTCTATTTGGTGGCAGAGATTTATTCTCTTAGCTTAACACCCTTCTCTGAGACGTACGAGCTCAGAGATTATGTAGTTGATGGTTACTAGTGATACATTCCCAATTTGGTAATGTGGCATACGAAGTGCTGCTGATCATTTGTTGATCAAAGCATGGCTTTTGTGAAAAGCGTAGCTTTGTGGATGAGACTTCGTCGAGCCTCACACCCCGGAAATGGTCGAAACAGGAAAGATGCAGCAAGGTCCCCTGGGTAGCGCCCCTAGGGTATGACCATTCCTTCTGGAAAAGGATAATATCATGGTATGGAGCCCAGATACTTACTCAGGTGGACACTGTAGCATATTTATTACCGTGTAATGTTGTTGGAGGTCCCTTGGATAAAGGTCCCAAAGGACCGGGGGTGGCATATCTTAGGTTCTATTCCCCGGGAAGGGGGGTAGCCGGCCTTGTGTTAGCAGAGAACTGAGGGATGGTTCTCGGGGCGTCCCTCCAGAGGCGTACCCATATGGCAATGGGAAGTTTCTTGGCCTGACCATTTGTTGGAAAACCCAAAGAAACAATATGTGCCATTTACGGTTTTAGTTGTATAACCTGCCATGGAATGTGGCGGTAACCTGCTATTGAACATGGTAGCTATAGTGGGCATACGACGAAATGTTGTATGCTGGCTAAGACTAATATTATACTTTCGAAATGTTTTCCACTATGCACTAATAATAATATCAAGTGGTTTTTTACGTATCAAGCATGTTTGACTATCATAAGGAGAAATCTCCTCCAATTTTGCGTTTGCATGGTGTGTGTGGCGGGAGGCCTTATGGTAGTTTCATTTTTCAAAAAGCATTGTGGATTTCAAATTTAAATTCTTTTGTTTCTTTTTAAAGATAAACTGTTTTGTTTTCTCATACCAGTCCCACGACTGACCCGGAGTTTATTGTTCCTTTCCTAAACTTTGGGTGCCCACAATTTTCCACACGGGCAGTCTAGAGTTGGGTTTTTCAGATAGTAGATATAGATATCGATTTGGTAGCTTTTAGCTTTCTCTTTGGTATTCTTTGGAGATCTTGGATATTGGAATCTGTGGATTCATGGACGAGACTTGCTTATCTTGGTACAATTTGATGGTGGTTCGAGCTACTGGCTTGGAGTTTTTGCATTGGTGCTTTGGAATTAAAGTCGATGTTGCTGTCTGGAGTTTTTGGTTCCGCTGCTGTATCATATTGTTATTCCGCTGTAGCATTATTATCTTATATCTCTGATATTGAATCATATTTTATCATTGTTGTATCGAATGTTGTATATCAATGATATTCATTTCTTTTCTTCCGCTGTGTTGTTATACTTGATGTGTTATAAGCTGCGGCACGACTCGAATTTCAACGTTGGGATCTACGGCATTCAAGTACAAATGGAGTACAGATATCGATTTTCGAACGTGGAAATTTAGACCGTGACACAAATTCAAAAATGAACTTTCTATCATTAGTCATAAATTAAAAGAGGAATATTTTAGTTATTAAACCCACTAATTTAATATTTAATATTAATTAAATATTCACAAATCAAAGCGATAAAATGTTGGGTCGCTACATTCTCCCCTTTAAAAGAATTTCGTTCCTGAAATTTCACCACATGAATACCAAATGTTATTTATAAGTCTGCATAATGTTCATAGATCATCCATATGAAAAAGATGATTTGATCTCCATTTGAATACATAACTTCACTTCTAAGCTAGAATCGCTCACTCGATTCTCTTGTGCGGACCTTAATCAGGCTTCTTGACTAGAAACCTCCGTTCTCCTTACATCGCCATATATTATAATGGAAGACTTTGGTTCCGTATTAAGAACCCTCATCAAGTGCTCTCCATAAAAATCGAGTGATAAATTCTTATCTGAAATGGTGTAAAACACCTCAAGTCATGTACTTGGATCTAGAATTATATGAGAAAGGGAAATTATCTACGTACAACCGACATACTAATCTAACGGTTCTTATTTATCCATTTACCTTCTTGCCCTCCCATAAATATGTATGAAATCATTTCATAAAAATTCCCATTTAGGTTCAAACATTTTTAAATGACACAACTTATTTGTGAAACCTTTCATAAAAATCATCTAAATTTATTAACTTGGTTAACACCCTCCTATATATAAAAAAAAATTTACTTCTATTTAATTTTAACTATTAAGATGTAGGCACAATATAATTTTTGATCTTTAAGACTGAGTCGACCAATTCCACCTCTTTATCCATTAGGTATGGTAAGTGGTTAATAAGAGTAGGAGCTGGTATCCAAACTCCAACCCAGAGTCTACTTTTTCTTGGACACCTCTAAGGTAGAGGTGTTTATTAGCCGGTCCAATAACATTAAATGCTATTTAACCTCCTAAATGTTAAAATCCTAAAGAAACTGTTTAAAAAAACCAAGTTTATTAAGCATTCATATTAAATTAATTTAATTTTAAAACTTCATTTATTAACCATTTTAATCAAGATACCTTTACATCCTGAAAACATAGGAGCCAAATACTCAAGTTTTATTTCAAAAACCGTTTGACATAATACTATATATTTAATCCATAGAAAATACATATATAGCTCGAGTAACGACTACACCAGAAAATGTCTTTCGTAGCATTGAAAAAACGCTACCAAAACTTTTAGTAATATTTCGGTAAACGTTGCGATACGATATGCAACTAAATGTCTGAAACTTTTTATAGTGTTGTAGAAAACGCTACCAAAACTTGACCTATTATAGGGTTTTAGAAAAACTACAAAAAGTTTTAGATTTTTAGTAGCATGTCGTATCGTAATGTTTACTGAAACGCTACTAAAAGTTTTGGTAGCATTTTCAATGCTTCAAAAGTCATATCGCATCCATTTACATTTATTTTATAGCGTTTTCAAAATGCTACTAAAAGTTATTAATTGTTTTGTAGCATACTATACACGCTAGTATTTCATGTTAATGGCTTGTACCATTTCCAGCCATCACCCACTTAATAGTTTTATTACAACCAGCAATCAATCACATAATCGTCGTATCCAAACAATCGATTAACCAATCAATCACATAATCATCTATTCAAACAATTAAAAAATACGTTAATCACATAATCAAATATAATATCCATAACCATTTCGATAATAGTTTTTCGAAAAACCGAGCAAATTCACATAAAATCCATAACCATTCATAATCAAGTTTACAAAATAAGTACCAACAAAATATTATAGTATATATAACAATTAAAGACATGCTCATTACTTGATTACCCATAATTCTTTGCCGCAGCTAGTCTTTGTAAAGCTAATTAGCTATAGTCAAGTTTAACAATTAATAAATGATTATGAAACTATTTCATATCTAAAGTATATTAAACATCCTTAGTTGAACTTTTCTTAAATTTAAATAATTTTTATAAAATTAGTTCAATTTTTATAAAACTTGGTTAATTTTTATAATAAACTTATTTTATTTTTAAAAACTTATTTATGTTGTTAAATTCTAATAAAATTTAATTAATTTGTATAGATTTAATTAATTTCTATAAAATATAGTTAAATTATATAAATCTTAGTTAATTTTTAAAATTTAGGTTAATGTTTTTTAAAAATTAGTTAATTTCTTATAAAGCTCGGTTAACTTGTTTATAAATTTATTTATATTAACTCAATCTTATAAATTATCTCAATTAGTAAAACTTAAATGTCATGACTTATATTTTAGTTAAATTAAACTTATAAATTATCTTAAACTTAAATTTTTATTAACTTAGTCAATTTTTACAAATTATCCTAAATTCATAATTTTTCGTAAACCTAGTTAATTTATTATTATTATTATTGTAAACTTATTTAATTTATTACTATTATTATTGTTATAAACTTAGATAATTTTTGTCAAACAATAGTTGTTTATTAATATTACTGTTATTACTATTGTTATAAATTTAGCTAATTTTTTTATTAAGCTTAGTTTATTATTATAAAACATTGTTAAATTATATAAAACTTAGTTAGTTTTAAAATTTTGGTTAACTTTTATAAAAATTAGTTTAGTTTCTATAAAAATCGGTTAACTTGTTATCAAACTTAATTAATTTTATCAAACTTAGTTGTTGTTTATTATTATAAACTTGTTAATTTTTATAATACTTGGTTAATTATTACAAACGTATTTTTTTTACAAAACTTAGTTATATTCAAACTATTGTTTTCTTCTTCTTCTTATTATTATTATACAACATAGTTGACTTGGTTAATATTTTATTATTATTATTAACTTAGTAAATTTTTGTCAAATTATAGTTTGTTATTACTATAATTATTATAGATTTAGTTTATTATTATTAAAATCATTTGACTCTTTATCGTTTTTAGATTCAATGTTATTGTAATTATCTGGGCTAATATGTGACTGCAACTCATATTGATCATAATTATAAACCACATTTTCTCTCGAGAAAGGTGTGTAACATCACATAAAGCACAAGAGAGTAGACTGTGAAGCTCGGAATCGATTACAATACTTTTTGCCCCATTAGATTCAGAATATGAATCGCAATGAAGGATGTTTAATCCACTAAGGGTTTTCTAAGGTAAAAAACGAATTTTAATCACTCATGCACACATGGTTTAGTTAAAGATGATAAAAGAAGTAATGATAACAGAGATTACTATTGGTGCAGCTCTTTTGGTTCATATGAAGGGCAATTACAGCCATTTGAACTTGCATATTTATTTTGCCTCTGTTCTAGGTATCTACATATGCTGCCAACTAAATCGGTAGGCATTGCTGGTGTATATCCACAAATATCATTATCAGGAACCTACAAAAAAAGACATTTTTCAATCAAGCAATGGTCAATGTTTCATGCTCAAGTTCCATATGATTACATTTTAGATAAGAAACAAAGCTAATTGATCTTGTTTGGCTCACTATAAAGTTACATTACAATGGCTATGCCAACTTATAAGTTGAGAAAACTAAAAATTATGAATAATGAATCCCAACCTTGTTGGAAAACGACATTATTAAAGACGTAGACTTTTAATGATTAGATTCCATGTCTAGTTTGCTTTGATATCTATGAATATAGGTAAACATTATATTCATGTTATTTAGCACTCGCATTTAAGTTCATTGACAAGGCCTTCTTAGAAAAGGATTGTATGCACATGCATACTCAAAGAACGTCTCATTTTCTACAACATTAGTTTGTGTTACTAGATCAATGCCTTTCAACTCCATAATTTGACAAATCTGTCGAGAAAATATGATGAAAATTTCACTTAAGGGGTTAAAAATTTGCAGCAATATTGAAGTGAGAGTTTGTTGTTAGATTATGAAAACTGGAAAGGTATTGAAAATACCACAATAAGCTAGTGACAAAATCAAAAGCAGTATCAGTTATGTTCACGCGTTTACATAAATTCGAGTGTTTTAATGACTATTCAAGTCAAAAAAATTCACTAATCAATAGACTCATTTTACATATTTCTACTTTACATGGGAGAGTCTACATTTGGAACCATGAAACCCATATTATGATACATAATAATGTGTGGTAACAAGGGAGTCAGGGATATTATTAATGGTGCAGACAAACGATTGCAAAGATTAGACAAATTAGTGATGCACCAAGGAAGATGAACCATCTAGCTTACAATAGTAGAAAACAAGAGACTATAGAAATACTCATCAGACTTTAAAATGCATAAATTTCCTTCAAAAATGAATCAACCTCTGGATAAGGCATGTGTTAACAACAAAATTGGTCACTAACACCTTTTAGATAGATTTCGTAGAGAGATTAACGAAAAAAGTAAATTAAAACAGAGAACTGTATACTAAGTTAAATGCAGAAAACAAGAACACCGGATTTATAGTGGTTCAGCGTAATTGCATACTCCACTTTAAGTTTCGATCTTTATTGCTTTCACAAGTGACTGAATACAGATACAATCCGTACTATAAAGACTTGAATACAAATGCTAAATGAAGTAAAGCACGGTGAAATGGACCTACTCATAGGACATCTGTTGAATCTACTCAGAGTTTCGACCAACAACTCTACTATGGGAAGACCACGTACCCGATCAGCCTCTCACAATGCGGACGTCAACGAGACTGCTAGCGTGCAACAAGTTGTACCTAGCAATCAACAAGCAAATTTAGATGCGAGGACTACCGCCCAAAATCAAACGGAAGCCATCAACAGGTCGGAGTTCAATGACTTGATGAGGGAACTTAGGGAAAGTAGAAGGCAACTTGCTGAGCAGATTCAGGCCAACGCTAATCTTATGACTCAACTTACTCAGCAGCAGCATCAAAATGCTGGAGCTAGCCCTGCTCCTTATTCTTCATCTGATAGCTCGACTTCAGTCGATGAACCTCCCAGGCGTAGATGCCATAAGACTGAAACTGCACAAGCAGGTGCCACTGATCGATCAAGCAATTGAGGAGACCGGATGCCCGGCTCACCAAGATCCTAACAAAGCTGGCCTTTAGGATGCACGTTCGGCCGATCACCAGCAGAGAGGACATCAACCTGAGCGGTCCTGTAGAACAGAACCCAACCTTCCATCCTCCATACAAACTCCGAGCTTATCAGCTATGGTCAGACAGTTGATGAGAGAGAACCAAGGCTTGACCAATGAAGATTGGAGAGTATCCAAGAGTCATACTCCCTTCACAGATACTACCCTACAGGCCGAGTATCCCAGGAAGTTTTGTATGCCAACTATACCGGCCTACGAAGGGAAGACTAATCCCAGGAAGCACCTAATAAGGTATGAATGGATGATGGATTCTGCCAGAGCGAATGATGCGACCAAGTGTAAGTGCTTCCCAATCACTTTATCTGGAATCGCTACTATGTGGTTTACTCGACTTCCACCGTGGTCTATATTCAGCTTTGATAAATTGGCAATGAAATTTGTAGAACAATTCAGGATACATGCTACTCGTCCAAAGGATGTGATGTCCTTAACAAGCGTAATCCAGGCTCTAGGAGAGTCATTGAAAGCGTACATGCAATGATTTCACGTTGCGGCCATTGAAGTTAGCAATCCTAACGACCATGCAATTCTGATGGTGTTAGTGTGAGGAGTAGACCCGGGTTCAGAATTTGGAGATTGGTTGGTGGGAAAGCCCCCAACTACGTTGGAGCATTTCTATTCGAAAGCTCATCAATTCAAAAGGAGGGAGGAAGCTCGATAGACAAGGCAAGATAAGGCACCAGGGCCTGTTCAGGAGATTGTGAAAAGTAACATCGCCGTAAAGCAATCCGACGATAACTCAAGAAAGGTTCAAGTCAACGTCCAGAACAAGCCTAGGCAATGTAAAGGGTTCGGAGAAGGAAATCCTTGAAAGAAAAGAGAAGTAGGGAAATGGAAGCCAAGGATTCCAACCTATAACGAATACACCCCCTGAATGCGTCTCTTGAAAATATTTATCTGTCAGTCTGCAACACCTTTCAATACAGAAAGCCACATCCAAAGGAGTCCTCAGAGGAACAGAAGAGGATGGGGAAGTATTGTCGCTTCCATGAGACTTACGGGCATAATACAGAGGAGTGTAGACACCTCCATGACGCCATAGAAAAGTTGATCAGGTAGAAAAAGATATAGGAATTAGTTAAGAACCGACAAGAGGGTAGGCAAGGAACATCAGATCTTGGACGCGGGCCGGCTCCATACCATCCAGAGGAACCTGCCTGAACCGTGGGTAGATTGATCATAAACACTATAGTCAGAGGACCTCACCCTGTAGACAAGAATTGGCAGGAGATGGAACGATATGCTACCTCCTTAAGGCATGCGGATTATGAATGTTGTTCGAATGTGGAAGATGGAACACCTGCAAAACAACAACGCATGATGGCAAATAATATAGTGTTTAGGAGCCGAGATGCAGACAAGATGGAGGCTCCTACCATCAACTCGATGGTCATATCTATGACGATCGGGCCAGCATACATCAAAAGAATTTTAATTGATTGTGGAAGCTCTGCCAACATCATCTTCAAAAGGCATATGACCAAATGAAGATGGAGATAAAATATTTAAAGCCATCTAAAGCCCGTATCCATGGCTTTAATGGTGCGGCGACTGATGCAATGGGGTATGTTGAGTTGCCAGTTGAACTGGGAGAAGGTGAGTGTAGGAGGGTGCGAATCCTACCGTTCATAGTGTCGGATGTTGACTCTCCATACAATGTATTTCAGGGTCATCCGGCCCTGGCGGAGTTTAAGGCAGCTTTGGCCCCATAGTGTTTGACATTAAAATTACCAAGAGACAAAGGAGTCGGTGTAGTGCATGGCAATTAGGCGACTGGTCGCGCATGTTATGTGGTAGAGCCGAGAGAGGCTCGGCGGAGAGAGAAAGGAAAAGTTGCGAACAACTCCGTCCGCATCCAAAATACTGATAATTGACAAGTAGTGCCCAAGCCCTGGCTCGGGCGACATTCTCGGATCTATAGAGACATAGATCCAAGAGATGATGATGGGGAACCCATGGAAGCGAATGCAGCACCGGCTAAGCTGATAATTGACATTCCAGTTAGCTGGGATGACTCATCACGAGTTCTTAAGATTAGATCGCAAATCAACCCGTCATTGGCCGAGGATCTTATCGATTTCCTCTGAGCGAACCTAGACGTTTTTGCTTGGACAAATTGTGATATGTGCAGGATTTCTCCTGCTATTGCAAGTCATATATTAAACATAGACCCGAAATATGTCCCAGTAAAACAGAAACGGAGAGGCATGGACCCGAGAGGTCCGCCGCTCTCAGAGAGGAAGTGGACAAACTCAAAGCCAATGGGTTCGTCCGTGACGCCCTCTACCCTGAATGGGTATCTAACCCTGTGCTAGTGAGAAAAGCGAATGGGAAGTGGAGAACTTACATTGATTATTCTGATTTAAACAAAGCTTGCCCGAAGGATAGTTTTCCTTTACCTAGAATCAACCAGCTGGTTGATTCAACGGCCGAACACGAGCTACTGTCATTTATGGATGCGTACTCGGGATACAATCAAATCCCGGTGCACATTCCAGATCAAATACACACTAATTTTTTCACAAACGTTTGGTTATACTGCTATGTAGTGATGCCTTTCGGATTGAAAAATGTGGGAGCAACTTATCAACGTCTGGTGAACCGAATGTTTAACGATCAAATTGGTAGAACGATGGAAGTGTATGTGGATGACATGCTCGCGAAGTCACGATAGTCAAACGACCACATTCGAGACTTAGCAGAGATGTTCGATGTACTCAGGAATTATGGAATGAAAATCTATCCTTTGAAGTGTTCTTTTGGCATTGGGTCAGGGAAGTTTTTAGATTTCATTGTAAATGCGAGGGGAATCGAAGCTAACTCGGAGAAGATTCAAGCTATCCGGGACATAAAAGTGCCCAGAACTATAAAGCAAGTACAAAGCTTGAACGGAAAGGTGGCCGTGCTGAGTCGATTCATATCTAGAGCTACGGACAAGTGCATTCCCTTCTTCGGTGTGATAAAGAAAGGAAGGAGAAGTTTCGAGTGGACATCCGATTGTGAGGAAGCATTCCGGGCTCTGATCAGGCATTTAGAAAGTTCCCCAGTGCTGTCAAAACCAATTGACCATGAAATGATGTATGTGTACCTGGCTGTATCCCAACTTGCTATCAGTACGGCTTTGGTTCACGAGGAGGACCAATTCAAAAGCCAGTGTATTCTGTCAGTAAACGTTTGACGTGGGTAGAAAGAAATTATCTCAAGATTAAGAAACTAGCTTATTGCTTGGTGATTGCATCATGCAAGCTTCGTCCATACTTTCAAGCACACTTAATCAGTGTTTACAATGATTACCCCTTGCGGCAGGTACTCCAACGACCAGAAACCTCTGGAAGGATGTTAAAATGGAATATCGAGTTGAGTCAGTTCGATATTACCTACCTGCCATGAAGGGCCATACAGGGGCAAGTGCTAGCAGACTTCATTGCTGAATTCACCGTGTCAGACGAATTAAACAGTCATAATGTCATACCTCTCGTTCGATGGAGATGTACACCGATCGAGCATCTAACGACCATTGTTGGGGGCTGGCACATTTCTTATGACTCCTGAAAACCAATCAATTTGTTATGCTTTGAAGCTCGAATTCCCAGCAACTAATAACGAAGCCGAGTATGAAGCATTGATTGCTGGCTTGACACTTATCAAAGAATTGGGGGTAAGATTGGTTGAAATTTTTTGTGACTCACAACTGGTGGTGTATCAAGTTCGGTGGGACTATCAAGCAAAGGGACAGAGACTTTCCCCATACCTAGCGCGGGTTCAAGAGTCGCTAGCGAATCTAGAGTACTATGACATTTCACATGTCCCGCGTGAACGAAATAGAGCAGCCGATTCGTTGGCAAAATTTGCAAGCACTGGCGATGCGCAACAAATGCTATTGTTTCCCATTGAAACCTTACATGCTCCGAGTATAAATATGATGGAGGTAGGTTTCATGTTTGAAACAGAAATCGAGAAGGAATCATGGATGACCTCATTCAAGCAATACTTGTTACACGGGGTCGTACCCAAAAGAAGGAGCGAAAGACGACAAGTCATCCGTAAAGATTCACGATATGTAATGCAAGATGGGGTAATGTATCGGAGGGGATTCTCGACCCCTTTACTCCGGTGCATAGCCCATGATGAGATAAAATGAGTCCTGAAGGAAGTCCTCCGGTATGGATATTATTGGACGACTGGGAGGCAGACATTAGCAAAGAAAATCCTCCGCTATGGATACTATTGGCCGACTGTAAATCGAGATGCCGCAGACTATGTGAGAAGATGTGACAAATGTCAGAAATATGCAAAAATCCCGAGAGCTCCGCCGACGGAACTCACATAAATGGTTAGTCCCTGGCCGTTTTCAATGTAGGGGATCGACATAGTCGGTTCCTTACTCATATCCAAAGGTGGTGCGAAATGCACGATAGTTGCGGTTGATTACTTTACCAAGTAGGCAGAAGCAAAGCCTTTGGCTACTGTCACCACGAAAAAGGTCATTAATTTCATTGTACGAAATATTATACGCCGTTTTGGCCTTCTATGGACCATCATTACAGACAATGGAACTCAATTCAAAAGCAAAGTGTTCAAAGAGTTTTGCCAAAAAGTATGGTATTAAGAAAAAGTTTGCAGCGGTTTCTCATCAGAAAGCCAATGGACAAGTGGAAGCCGTGAATAAAATAATCAAATCCATATTGAAAAAGCGTTTGGAAAAGGCTAGAGGCAAGTGGGTGGATGAATTCCAACAGCACTTTGGGCTTATAGAACCACCCACAAGTCCATGACTGGCCACACACCATTCGCATTGGAATACGGCATGGAAGCTGTTATACCCGTAGAACTTGAAGTTCCATCATCGGGTAACTTATTATGACTCTGAGTCGAATCAGGATATTTTTCTGGAATCATTGGACTTCATTGATGAAAAATGCAAAGAAGCTAATTTAAGAGCGGCCGCACATAGACACCGAGTCGCTTGATATTATAATGAAAAGGTCCGACCGAGAATCTTTGATGTGGGTGACCTCGTTTTGAAATGATTTTTCCCAGTCCCATCACATATGAACCCCGCATGGGAAGGTCCATACGTCATTGAACGGAAGCTTGGAGAAGGAACTTTCAAGCTAGCGACCATTGATGGTGCGACACTCCCCTGAGCATGGAATAGCGAGCATTTGCGGCATTATTATACTTAGTTCATTTCTTTCATTTTTAAGTTGCAATTATTTCCAACATGTTTTTATTTTGTTGATTCTTAGTTTACAGCATGTAATAAGACAATTTAGCTTGTTTACATTAATAAAGGCTTGAAGCCATTTTTTCCATGAATTGTTGATGTTTCCATGTATGATAACTCTGTGGTAAAAAAACAAAGAGGTACATTACTCTGTCTGACGTACGAACGCACACGAGCACTCAAAATCTCTAAGTCCCCTAAGTGTGGACTGGAGTACTCTAAGTCCCCTGAGTGCGGACCAGAGTATAAACGACTAAAAATCTCTAAGTCCCCTCAATGCGGACTGGAGTAATTTGAGTCCCTTGAGTGCAGACCAGAGTGTAAACGACTAAAAATCTCTAAGTCCACCGAGTGCGGACTGGAGTACTCTGAGTCCCCTGGGTGCAGACCAGAGGATAAACGACTAAAAATATCTAAGTCCCCTGAGTGCGGACTGGAGTACTCTGGGTCCCCTGAGTGTGAATTAGAGTATAAACGACTAAAAAATCTAAGTCCCCTAAGTGCGGACTGGAGTACTCTGAGTCTTCTGAGTGCGGACCAGTGTATAAAGGACTAAAAATCTCTATGTCCTCTGAATGCGGACTGGAGTAATCTGAGTCCTCTGAGTGTGGACCAGAGTATAAATGACTAAAAATCTCCGAGTCCCCTGAGTGCGGACTGGAGTACTCTGAGTCCCTTGAGTGTGGATAGGAGTATAAACGACTAAAAATCTCTAAGTCCTCTGAGTGCGGACTGGAGCACTCTGAGTCTCCTAAGTGTGGATTAGAGTATAAACGACTAAAAATCTCTAAGTCCCCTGAGTTCGGACTGGAGTACTCCGAGTCCCCTGAGTGCAGACCAGAGTATAAACGACTCAAAATCTCTAAGCCCCCTGAATGCGGACTGGAGTTCTTTGAGTCCCCTGAGTGCGGACCAGAGTATAAACGACTCAAAATCTCTAAGTCCCCTGAATGCAGACTGGAGTACTCTGAGTCCCCTGAGTCTTGACTAGAGTATAAACGATTCAAAATCTCTAAGTCCATTGAGTGAGGATTGGAGTACTCTGAGTCCCCAGAAAGCGGACAGAGTATAAACGACTTAAAAATCTCTAAGTTCCCAGAGCGCGGACAGAAATCCTTTTAATCCCCAGAGTGCGGATTGGAGTATAAACAGTTTAAATTCTCTAAGTCCTCGAAGTGCGAACTAGGACACAAATGGCTTGAAGTCATCAAGTCTCCGGCATAAGGATTGAAAATTAATCTAAGTACCCAAAGCATGGAATAAAGGATGTACAATTCCAAAGATTTTTTGACTTCTATGAAGATAAATTGAGAAGCTTATTTAACTCACAATATCTTGGGTTTCGACCACAATCATACAGAAAGTTGAACGATAAAAGTCTTTTGAAAGACAAAAGAACTAAGCTTTATTTATTCAAAAATAAGTTTCTACTACAACTATGCCAAAACTAGGATTCAAAAGTCTATTTACGTGGACTACGAAAATAAATAAAAATAATTACATAATATAAACTAACTCTCGTTGAACGAGAGTAACAATTACTTCTTTGATTTCTTCGACTTCTTCCCCTCCTTCCTCTTCTCAGACGACTCCTCTCCCTTGCATTTTCCCTTGGTAATTTTCTTTGATGGGGAGGTAACAACCGAAGAAGTATGGAAACCTCCAATGGCCTGGACCCGCCAGGGAGGATGACCTTTAACGACTTATTCAGAGGATCATCTAGGTCTACGACTCAAGGCTCAACTTTAATCTCGGTCGTCCTTTTCTTTTCCTCCTTGAGCTGCTCCTTCATGCTCAATTTAGAAGTATGTTCAGAGGCTCTTGTGATCTCGATTTCATAACTTCCCTCGATGGGAGATGAAATCTCGGACTTATCCTCATCTAGCGCCCCGATCTCCTGAGCATTTGGACCGAGAGTCTCCCCTGCGTAAGTAGCCTCACTTGTTTTCCCTCTCACCTCCTTGGCCTCATCGCTCCTTGGAGTGGGCTCAGGATCAAAACGGCCTGCGCAAAATCACGAAAGCAAATATTAGAACACAATGACCTCTCGTCAAAAATAACGACTCTTGGAATTTTAAAATGAAAGGTTACATACCGGCTTCTGGCTGACTCTCAGCCGTCCAAGGGATCTCACCCTCTGGAATGGAAGATAGAATGTGAACGCCAATGCCAGGGTCCTCCGAGTCATAACCAACATGTTGCTCGAATGGATCAAGTATCGGCTGATCGGCCGACTGAGTAGGAGCATGAGCTGGAGACTCGGTCCTGGATGGACCGGCAATAACATCTTTTCCTTTAGATAAGGAGGAACCTTTGCAGTAAAGAGCTTTCACCGAAGATAGGTCTGAAGGCTCGTTCCCCTTAAGAAATTCCTTTATTAAAGCTCTTCATCGACCTCCTCGGTGCCAAGTTTGACCTTCCTGATTTTTATTACAGTCTCACACGCCTCAGCTAGGGATTCGAAGTAGCCCTTACCTAGAAAAGTTAAATCCTGAAGCATGAGGACACGGGCGTTGAATTTTGCAATTAGTGGTTCGAACATGCATTTGACCCCCTCCGTACCAGCCTCTTTAGCTGCCGCAAGGCCAGAGTCAATCTCCGCAGTTGCTATTTTCTTGCCCACTTCATGGGCTTCGTCCTTTAGCATCCTGACTTTAGAAAGCTCGTCATCAAGCTTCGCTTCAAAAGTCGTGTAGCAATGATCTCGTCGCATTATCATTGCGACTCTTCTTGGGCAGCCATTTTCTCCTCTCTTTCTTTACGGAGTTGATCCTCCAACTCTTTAACTCGGAGGGCAAATGCATCCCTTTCCTTCTGCACTAAATCCTTCTCTAAAGCCAGGGCCCCACGGCGTTGGACCGCCTCATCGATTTCTTTTTTATGAGTTGACTCCAGGCGCTTGACGGCTTCCGCTGTACCTTTAGCACTTTTTTGGGGGATTCAAGATGAGATTTGTAAGAAGCCAACTCTTCGTCCTGAGCTTTAATAATATCTTTATCATGGATAGCCTCGAGTCTCAAGCGATCAATTTCATGCTGATGCTCAATGGAAACTTCTGAAACCTTTTCAGCTAAGTGCACAAATGCATTATGCTGAACATAGACATCATTAGTGCAAGCAATAGCGCTTTTCTTGACATGTTCTGGAATCTGGTGAATCGCTGAAAAAAATTTAAGCCATCGAAGCATATCATTGGAAATGAGGCTTCAAGCTCATCAAGTCGGTCCGCTACCGATGAATCAGAGACAGGAGCAAGAGGAGTCTGCTTGGAGACCGCGGGAGTTCTATGGGGATCTCGAGATTGCCTGGTACTTGGTGAGCCGAAGTGTTGATTCCGGTGGGCCTCAGGCTAGGACCCCTTATGTGCAGGTTTCCCTTTGTTGTGCTTCGGTTGAGAAGGAGGATCACGAGGGTAGGAGGACTGACTATAAGTTTTTCTTCGGTAGGACGATTCTCGGCGGTGGTAGTCTCGATCGCCAGAGTCGTCTCTATCTCGACGCTTGCTGGAACCTAAATCCCGGCCGGATTGGTGAAAAATCGATGAACCGCGAAGGCGGTCAAGTCCATGTGTAAACCCCATGTCACCTACATAGAATTTAAATAACGACGAGTTAGCAAAGAATAGAGTGATGGAAGAAAGATAAGTGCAAGGTGAAGTGTGTATGTTTGTATGTGTCCAAGTGTTTCCCCCCGATGGACCAGCTTCTTTACTAATAGGAGTTTTTTCTCCTTGGTTTTGGGCTTGGATGCTTGTATCACCTCTTGCAGGCGAATGAAGCTTAAGGGCCTCTGGATCGTCGAAACCATAGTTGCGTAGATCATCAGGTTTTGGTAAGGTTCAACAGGCCTTTCAGAGAACTTTCTAAGTGCTGCGAGGAAGCTTCTTTCTCCACTAGAACAAGAGTAACTTTAGAAGTTCTGCCTACTGTTTTCTTCATTAGCCTATATGTCAGTTTCTTCTTCCCCTTCGAAGGGGAAGGCGTCGTTTCAATGTAATGAACTTCGACTATTGGGCACTGAGATGGAATAACATTTTCGCCCTGTACATTGGGAGTTTCAGCTTCTTTAATCTCCCCCTCCTCTAGTGTGTCAGGGACGTTGCGTGCAGAAGACTCGGCCTGCTTTTTTCCTTTTCCCAAAGCAGGCCTGGTTATGGTCACACCTTGGGGGAGGCTTATTCGACGACCTTCCGCCAACAGCCCAAATTTCGTGAGTGACTCATTTGAAATGAGAGATCTGATGTCCCGGTCTTCTACGGGGAGAGCTTGGATGGCTTCGACAGCTTCAGAATATCCGGGGCCCTCAGGACGTGGGTTCATACCTGTGAAAGTAGACGAAGAGTCAAAAAGGATGAAAATTTCGCCAAAGTCAAGTATTGATTCAGAAAAGGAACTTACTTCCTTCTACCCATCTCCTAGCAAAATCAAGAGGGCAACATGCGTAGAACCACTCTTGCTTGTACTGGGCAAATTTGCTCCATGCCATAGTCAGGATTTGGCATTTACTATGTGGCTCAAGGAATATAAAAGATGGACTATCTGACCATCTCTTGAAGTGATAAATATAGCGGATATCGCCTGGAGTCAAAAGCCTGAAGAGGACACTCATGAAGAGAATGCAAGTGTCGTATATAAATGCATGGCTGTTCGGATGCAGTTGCGATGGGGCAATCTCGATATACTGCAACATGTCTCAAAGAAAGGAGTTGAATGGCGGCATGCTGCCAACCCAGCATATGAATCTGTTATAGGCTATATATTCGACTGGGGGCAAGTGAGGACGATCATGCCCCGATGGAACTAACACATCGTCGAAGGGGATTCCGTGGACAGAGCATATCAAGACGGAGCGTACTTTCGTTAATCTTTGAGGCTTGGGAATTGATTGGATCGTCTAAGATGATCACTGCCTCCAGGGTGTCGGGAGCCAAGTCGACAGATGCGGTCGTAGGGCTCGGAAAGTCTTATGGGCGAGTAGTTGATGGATTTGAAGTTCCTACTACTTCTTGTCGAGAGGATGGCCCTGGTCCGTTCGAGACCGTAGCAGAGTTAGATTTCCCAGATATCTCTAATGAAGATTAATTTGACAAAACACCTGTTTGAACTATGCTTGAAAAACAATTGACGTTAAACTTAACAACATAAATATTCCCCATGTGTGGTGTGTGAACTAGTGCAATCATTCGAGTGTTATTGCCAAGAAATTAAAAGTCACTGGGTTGGTGAAATAAAGTTAGGATTCGAACTATCGTCTTCGAAGACCGTTATCTCAGACCATCTACGAGAGCTTATCGTAAGATAGTTAATGTTTTGAACTCGGCATCGACACTGCATATGAAAGATTATTGACAATTAAGCAAATTAAGTTCAAGTTTACAGTTGTACAAACACGAGAGTTACCAGTCCTGATTGTCCGATATGCTTAGTTATGTAAGTCTGTCATTGTCCATTATCATATATTCAGGCATGAGATGCGTTGAGTCAATTATGCATTAGGTTCGACTAGTGTTGCCGTTGTGTACAACTCTCTCGCCTATCCTCTCCACTGTTTGGCATTCGGCTAGTCATGCTGAACCGCAACCATGCCGAGCCGCCTCGCTCTGCACTTCACCCTCAACACCAACACTCTTCTAACTATCCACTTCATCATTCGGCATTCGTCTAGTCATGCCGAACAGCAATCACATCGAGCCGCTTCGCTCGGCATTTTCCCTAGCTCCTACTTTCTTCCAACACATCACCCTTACAGCTCGGCCTAGACAATTTGTCCATCAAGTTATGCCGAGCCGCCTCGTTCGACACTCTTCCTACCTCCCTTTTTCACCTGCACTCCCACTAAAATCATTCGGCATAAAAGGATCATGCCGAGCCATGATCGTGCCGAGCCACATCGCTCGACACGTTGAACCTAACTATGACTTCACTCCAGTGCTTCTTCTCCAACCTCGCTCGGCATGAGGAAGTCATGCCGAGCCACATCAACACGTCGCCCTCTTCCATCCTACACTCCAACTAATCCTAAGGCAAACGTTTTCTTCCATTTTCCTCTCCATTCTACACGACTTCACCTTCCTAATCTACACGACTTTCATCGTTCGTGCACTACAATAAAACAGTCCTTTTACAACGGGCAATGGCCGTTGTAATATGGTTTTCGCAACGGCATGTGTCCGTTGTAATAGGCCTCGTTGTAATAGATCCACCACATTTTACAACAGGCAAAGCGCGTTTTAAAAACTGTTGCAGTATACCTTTGTACAACGGGTTATGACCGTTGTAACAGACTATAATACAACGGCCATAACCCGTTGCAATAGACTAACCATACTAGGCATGCATTGACCGTTGTAAAAAGAATATTTAACAACTTGTTTTGCCCGTTGCAATATACTATAATACAATGGCCATAACCCGTTGCAATATACTATAATACAACGTTTTTTGACCCGTTGTAAAAATCATATATAACAACGTGCAGTGACCGTTGTAATAAGCTCATATAACGACGCACATTGCCCGTTGCAAAATAAATGCAAATTTAAAAAAAATTACAGCATCATCCATGCAATACATCCGTACTAATACTAAATATTGTCGTAAAATAATTAAAATTACATACAGAAAGACTAAAAGCTAAAGTCATAGAATTCTAACACTCCAAAAAGTTAGAGAAGTTTACATGCCAAATACATAAAGCATTAACACTCCAAAAAGTTGATTCGATTCACTTCACTTCACTGGTACTAAACTGGTCCAACAACAATACAAATACAAAACGCAGACTGTCATTTCTTCATACAACACATATCAATTGCCACTGCATTCCTCTAACACACCTTCATCCACCAGTTCACAACACCGTCACCAGTCATACAAACATTTTCATACTCATTGTGCACACACTTCACTGTGCAATCCTATACACCCTGCACGTACAATATATCCTCCTTTGTGCATACATAAACTCTGTGCACATTTCAACTGTTTACTTACTACAACACTTCTTTCAACAACTTCATCAAAACTCCCACACCATCACAGTGCAGTCCCATTGCCTTCATACCATCCCCACCATCAAACCATAACAATACAAAACCATACAACCTTACTGCTTACTGCTTCAAGTATCACTTGCAATACCTCCTCTGGCAATACCATTTCATCCACCTTACTGCTCCAGTCATCTCTTCATCTTACTGCCACTGTCGACTACCGCTCTTACATCACAACTACACAACTCCACAACCATACATCACTCTGTTATATCATACAAACTACACAACCATACAACTCCAAACTCCATACTACTCCACAGCAACAACATAGCAAACCCCTCTGCCATACATAACATTCATTCAATTTCCCTACATCTTACAAACTGCTGCTCCACCCCCCTACTGATACATTTCAACTGCCACACTCTCTTCATATACATCAACTTCACCTATCAATGACCATCCATACTTTTCTTCATTAGCAAAACTGACAGCAGCTCCTTGACATCAAACCACCCTGATCACTTCACCATAACCTCCAGACCCCCTTCAACGTCACACAGCACATAACACTTCATCCAACTGCTTGAAAACAACAGCCAGTCACTGCCTTCTTCCTCCACATATCAAAACTATCACTTTCCCTGTACAACTTCACAGTAAGCACTTCTGCCTATAACCTTCAATCAAACAAGCTCAAGACAATCACCACAGCTACCACCTCCATACTTCCTCTAGTTGCTCCATAAACTACCGTTTACATTACTGCCTTCAATCTCTGATTAACTCACATAGTGACCTACATCAATCTCTTTTCTGTCCCAATCACCGCTACTTCACTTACCACACATCAGCAAACAATAACATTTAATTCTCCTCTACCTGCTACCGTGAACACCCACTACAACCATCAGAATAACCGCTTGCAGCACTCGACCAAAGGTTGGAGTATCTAGGATTATTTATATATTCTAACCTGAGATGTATAAGCCTTAGGGATCTCCATATCCACCACATTTTTGGCAAAATCATTATGTTACCTGAGAAGATAAGCAACAATGTCTATGAATCATTAATATTTTCATACCAAAACTTATTGTGTATAACAATGTCTGAAAATAAGCAACCCCAGCTTCTTTCCTGAAAATATATATTTTAGTAAATAACATAAGTGACGGAACTGCTCAACATTAAATAGCTATGATAGTTATCATGATAGAAGACTGTTATTTAAAAAGAACAAGAAAACAATTACACTCATCACTGGTTGGAACATTCAGATCCAACCAAGACTTACCCTGCGATTCAAGTTGCCTGCATTTAAAACAATAAAGTCCATGAAGCATTAAGGTTTTCATATCAAAAATTATTGCATGTAACAATGTCTGTGAAAATAAGTCACCTCACCTTCTTTCCTGCAAATATATATGCATATGTAAATTATATAACCGACGAGTACTGCTTAATATTAAACAGATGTGATATTAACATGATAGGAAAATGCTATTCAGATCAACATCTAGTATACATGACATGAAACCATGAAAAGAACAAGATGACACTTACACTCATCATTGATCGAAACATTCAGATCCAACTGACCATGTGAATTCACGTTTGCCGCATTTGCTTCTATCTCAGAAATAACTCCAAAAATTGAAGTAATCTGACATAATGATTTAATTTAAAAAAGTAAAGGGATGAAAATGAAATCAAATACACTCAAGTAACATATACCAGCATTTGAAAGATTAGTATTGCTTGGAACATTTTGATCCAACTGACGAAGTGAATTCTTGTCAAAGACATGTGCTTCTGCCATAAAAATGTCACCAAAATATAAGTAATTTGATATAAGAATATAGTTTTACTGAAATGAAACAAATAGAATCCAAGTAACCTATACCAGCATTCAAGGGACGAGTAAAAGTACCCCCACTAGCTCCATTACCCTGTAAGCAAGCAAAAGATGACGTACTTGTTTTTCATTAGCAGAACAGTAATCATGATGATTCAACAACAGATTGGAAATCTAGAATCTAAAGCAACATTACAAGTAAAACCTAGCAAATAGGAATGCAGTTCGATGAGTGCAGGATTATTTCAAGAGATTATACTATGAAGCGGCAATGACAGTCAGCTTAACTTGTTTTATCCATTGACATACCAATATATCCATTGACACATACAATGTCGCAAGATGGAAATGACATTAAACGAATATATAATGAAACTAAATCACGTAATGTGAACTGTGCATCTTTTCTCAAGCTAATGTTATATTAACTTATAATAGTTTTCCCCTGCCACTAACCATGTGAATACCCTTGTTAATTGATATTTCTATAATTTTTTACCATTAGGTTTTACGAATATATAATTTTACAGCTAGAATGTATGTTTTAAATTTCGACACACACAATTCATAGTTGGACTATAATTGCCAAAAGGTCATAAATGAACAACATTAATAATTTAAATCCTAGACAGTTGTAAATTACCTCTTATATAGACATGTCACATTAACAATATGTTTGCATATATGTATGTATCAACATATGATTTACAAACACTCATATATAAATCTCTATACATGCATGCATTCATGTAACACCGTGATATAAATTTTGAAAGTTGACACATGTGTAGCAAAATTCAATAGCACCTAAAAATCAGTAAATCATTTGCACTCAAAAATTGACTGTCAATAAGCTATTTCAATAAAATGAGAACATCACTTGAAATACAATTACCAAAATGTCAATATCATTAATGAACGACATTGATAGTTTAAATCCCAGTTACAAAAATTAGATATGTCATAATAATTATTTAGCATGAACATTTGCGACAAATGTGTATTTAATAAGTTCTAATTTTAAACAAAATAAAAAAGTTTTAACTTCAAATGGTCTGTTCATCACATTAAAAATAGATTTGACCACATAGTATATCACATTTATCAGTGTAGACAAATGATTTAAAACCTATATTTAAAACAATAAGTAGTTTGGAAACCAATTTAGTTAGTAAATAAAATATGTATACGACCTGTTTGACCATGAAGATTGAAATAATACAGAGTTCCATATTTAACATGCAGAAATTAATACAAGAAATGATATATAAATATATAATATTTCAGAGAAAAAAACTACTTACCATAACTGGATCAGAAAAGATAGACTAAGGTGGTGTCTGTTTCCCACCAAATAAAGGATTTTGATCTTCCAGTACAAATTTCTCTAATTCCAAGCTCTTTGTTGGCACTTATGAAGCTCTTTCTTCAAATTTTCAACCTTGTTTTCCGAATCAATCACTATCCTTGTACAGCCATACACATGATCTTCTTTCCTCATCCACGCTTCAAACAATATACTCCTTATAAAATCATCCCCTTTTTCAGTTGGAACATCAGCTAACATCTTCTCTATGTTGCTGACTCCATAAATTCTATGCAATGAAAATGGTAATTGTGAAATAGCTAATGCAAGACTCTCTAGCTTCAAAAACATGCTAAACTCTCTTACGCAAGATGTAAAATGAAACTTCAGTTTGCATGATCCACCTTTTCCATTTGCAGTAACATTGCTCATCTTATGGCATCCCTTACCAAGAACATTCAAACTTGGTTACATAGCATTTTCTGCAAAAGTTCAAAAAGTCCCATATCAGATTTTATTAGCAATGAATGAATAATCAACAAGACAATTAATTATATTCATTTCATCATTGATTTAATGCACTTCTTAGTTTAGGAAATCCTGTAATAGCAATAATAATATAGGCATAAAACAATGTTTGGCAATAATAACAACAATGTATCAATTGGTAGATGGTTCATGCAATTCATGATAAACGTCCTCTGTTATAGCTTTCTTCATTTGTGCATGGGAATTAATTATCAAATATGGCTGGCCTAAATAAGATGATAAATATTTACCTATTCCAGTCTCCAAAATGCTAAGATTGAAAAAATCTAAAGGGCAATAAAGTAAAAATTATAAGAATACAGGCTTAAAGATTAATAAACAAATGAAGATCCACTTGTATTTCATAGTTGCTCTCCTGATAGTTTAGTCTTGCTGATACGTCATTTAAAGACATGCAAGACTGCCAGCATTCAATATTTCAATGTATATGCAAAAGTGCCAGAACTAAATGTGTCATTTAAGGACAATAAGGACACAGTTGCTCTCAAAGACCATAACAATATAAGTTACATGGATTTCTATGTCCCAAGTTGATTCAGTGACCTATCTAAACCTTGAATGCCATGGTTTTTAATTTTAATATATTACAAGTCTTGCACTTATATCATGCAACTTAGCAAAGGCCAACTTGACTCATAACCAAGCAATGGTTAAAGCGGCTAATAAACAGTAAAAGTTTTCCAGAAAATAGCAAAAAGGCACTGCAAGATTGCAAGAAACTCTATTATGACTTTGTTAATGAAGTTAGTAAAACCATTAAAACCTTAGAAAAAATGATAAATTAACTACGCATACAGTTTTGAGTGCCCCGCATATATGCATTGCTTTCAAATTAATAATTGACAATTTCCTCAATTTACTACACACAATAGTTTCCTCAACTTCCTCAATTTATTGCACACAATAGTTTCCTCAATTTACTGCACATATAATTGAAAACAAGTTAACAAATTTACTACCCACAGACCACATGCATATATACATTGCTTTTGAGCGATAAATTTAAGGCCTCCACTGATGCAATTTGTATTTCAGCACTGTTTTTGAACATTCATATTTTGACGGTAATAATGCTAGTTATGGCCATCTAACAAGGATTATTTCCACTAAACTAAACCTTTTAAATTACCTTTTTTGTTTTATCTTATATTTTATACGTACATACTAATAATAACATATTGTCAGAAAAATATAATCTGGTTTGGTAAATCATCTAAATATTAATAGAGATTCATGGGACAAGATTCAAATAGTGAATGAAGTTTTTATTTTTTTTGTTAATTTTTGTGTTGTGTATATCTTATGATTTTTTTTGTTAGGTCTGGAAAACCTTAAATCATATAATTTGAGTATTAAATTCAATTGTTATATTCTTGTATTTATATGCAAGTGTAATAAAGCAAAATACCTCTTGGGGTTATTTCATTGGCTATGAATACAATTTGATAGATTTAAAGTATAATTCTCTTTAGCAATTTCTTTTAACGAAATAACATTTTGGTAATATGCATCAGCAATTGGTCAAAACTCTCTCTTCCAGTCTTCCTACAGATACATAATACCTGTGCATTGTTATGGTAGTCCAGTGCATTATAACTATTTGTATTTTCATTTTAGTCCAGTCCTATTATGTCATCTCAGCGTGTAATTTAAGCATAGCGCATGCATTATAAACTTAATTTGGTTTGAAGCTTTTATTCGGTCATCAATCTGATGATCTTAATTCCTTATTATTTTATATCAATGTAAATAAGCTTAACAAATGAAACTGAAACAGCACTTAACCCTGTTATCGACATACTGAGTAAATTTTGTTTCAGAATAAATTCTGTTCAATATTAAACTTCAAAATAAAGGATCTTAAACTTCAATAAGTTAAAAAATAATCAAGCTATATACTAATAAACATCAAACTGAAAACTTACCTTAACTGATACCCCTCATCTCGATCTGAACGACAATGAAACATCAGCATTTCCCATAACATCATATACGAACCACTATGTTCGACCACAACAGTACATCACATCGCAGCACTTGAGCAGCACCGCAACACCATTGCAGTTCTTCCTTCATCCTCAACATCATCGCGAACAACCCAAAGACTAATCCATCCCCAACCGAACTCGAACTCGAACTCTTCACCAATCGTCGAATTGAACAGAGAATCACCTACAACTCGCATCCAAATCCTCATCGCCACCACCCGCACCCAAGCTTCAAATACCTAAGATCAGACAAATTGAATCTAGGAAATGCGAAACGAGTAAAAAAAATTCTAGAATTGAACGTGTGGAAGAGCAATAGAAGAGAAGAGGAACGAACGAAGCCGAGCCACAAAAATGAACGAAGAGGAGCGCTTTTAGTTTATTGAAGAGGGACGAACAAAACTAGGGTCGGCTCCTTTTATATTATAAACTGCGCTTTTAGTTTCATATATTACAACGGCCATAAGATGCGTTGTAAAACTGGTACCTCTTACTACGGGCATTTTGTGACCGTTGTAAAATTGGCGTCTATTACAACGTGCCTGAATGGACCGTTGTAATTTCCTTCTAATATAACGGACAACCAATGCCCGTTGTAGTAAGGGCATTGTATATGATATCTTTTACAACGGGCCTTAATGGACCGTTGTAATAGCCTTCTATTACAGCGGGCAACCAATGCCCGTTGTAAAAAAAGGGCATTGTAATAGGGTATTTTTGTTGAAGTGGTGGTTGAGAGATAGGGCATGGATTCAATTCTTGTCTTAAATCCCTAATCAGGGAGAGTCAAGCGAGTAAAGGGTTAATACCTAGAATAGGGGGCAAAGTCTAATGGAATGCTCGAATTGGAAGTAGTGAACTACTCGGGCTTACTCTTGAAGGCAATCGAGAAATATCCATGAAGACTCAGGGGCTAAAGGAGTTGTTGAAGTGTTGGAAAAGGTATGGAAAGAGGCAAGTTCATAAGTCCTGAAAAACAGAGGTAAAAGTAAAAGGGAAGGGAGGTAGAGATATCGCCTTATATAGAGAGAAGAGAAGCCGAAGGGGCAGCGACCGGTAGAACCGGTCAAAGCACCTCCCTCGTTCGGCATTAATGTCGTTCGACATTTGTACGTGGCTCGGCATCAGCTAAGCCGTTCGGCATTCGTATGTCGTTCGGCGTTAGCATGTCGTTCGGCATACAATGCCTCGATCGGCATTCAGGAGAAGACACTATCGAGAAGACAAAGCCAGGGCTTTAAGAGAAACACGGAGTGTTGATGGTTCAAAGCGCATCATGTTCATCCACATGATGCATTTTGGGAGGCAAGTGTTACCTAGTGGCTTGACCAGGTAACAAGAGGCTTGACGTAGGAGGCTCATTCGGCATAAAAGGCCGTTCGGCATGGCTATATCGTTCGGCACGAACCTCGTTCAGCAGAAAAGTCTCGACTGACATCTAGTATCGCTCGGCATTCATGCCTCGATCGGCATAGCAGGGTCGCTCGACATCTATCCTCGTTCGGTACGAACCTCGTTCGGTAGAAGCCTCGAATGGCACAAACCTCGTTCGGCATTCATGCCTCGATCGACATAACAGGGTCATTCGGCATCTATCCTCGTTCGGCATGAACCTCGTCCGGCATAGAGCCTCGATCGGCAGAGCAGGGTCGTTCGACATATATCCTCGTTCGGCATGAAACTCGTCCGGCAGAAGCCTCGATTGGCACGAACCTCATTCGGCATTCATGCCTCGATCAGCACGGCAGGGTCGTTCGGCATCTATCCTCGTTGGCATGAACCTCATTCGGTAGAAGCCTCGATCGGCATGAACCTCGTTCGGCATTCATGCCTCGATCGGCATAGCAGGGTCGTTCGACATCATTCCTCGTTCGACATGAACCTCGTTTGGCAGAAGCCTTGAACGGCATGAACCTCATTCGGCATTCATGCCTCGAGCGGCATAGCAGGGTCGTTCGGCATCCAGCCTCGTTCGGCATGAAGCCTCACTCGGCATTTCTCCTCGCAGAGGGTAGCAAGGTTTTTCGTCATTTGTGGCTCGGCACACAGAAGTCACTCGCCACGGGCCGAGGTATCTCACTCCTAGGCCTAAGTGAGAAGTTCAATCCATCTCCGTCTATAAATAGAAGGCCAGAGGAATAGTGAAATGGACCTTTTTTTCGAGAACACTGGGAGACTCTACCGTTTTCTAGACTCACTTTACTTCATTTAGCATTTGTATTCAAGTCTTTATTGTACGGATTGTATCTGTATTCAGTCACTTGTGAAAGCAATAAAGATCAAAAGTTAAAGTGGACGTAGGCAATTACGCTGAACCACTATAAATTCGGTGTTCTTGTTTTCTGCATTTAACTTAGTATACATTTCTCTGTTTTAATTTACTTTCTTCATTAATCTCTCTATTGACCAATTCTGGTGTTAATAGCATGTAACATCCATCAACCTTTCCAAAAGAAGTTCGATCGTATATATGCACATTTGAATGTTTTAGCACTACATTCTGTTTCAAAAGAAACTTCCATACTACTTTTGATACCTGGAAGCTATTAACATGAAAGAAACCCTTAAGTACATACGATGTAGGATATATGCCGTAGCTATAAACACATGTACAGACAATCGTTCAATGTATAATTTCAAGTGTATGGTGTATGTAATAAGAAATGAGAAATGCTGAAGGATAGATGGTATGCAGCAAATTCCCATCAGCTAGCAACATTTGTTTCTTCATCAAATCATATGTGCAATACTTCTCCAAGCCATAATTTTGTCTGGGTCTACCTAAAAATTAAAACTAGATCAACGACATGCTAAAAGTAGTGCGTAATATTAGCAAATAAAAAATTTGTGTTCTATGTTTAGAAGGTTTGGGCAGGAAACAGAAAGTTAGCGGTACATGACAAAGTTTAAGCTTCAAACTAGGAGCTAGAAAAAAGTAACCAAATTTGGTACCCATATATATATATATATATATATATATATATATATATATTCTTGATAATATGAATACAAATAACGTGGATGTGTTTCTTTATCAATCCAGAATGAAACTGAGCATCCATCACAGCCGTATGTCTAATCCAACGCTCCAGAGCCTTTCTCACTTTTATTTCAGATTACCACCTTATCTGGGCTGGTTTCATTCGGCCCAGTCCTTCTTTTGTTTATATATATCAAATTTTTTAAACAGTTGAACATTATTAGATGAGATAATAATATTTTCTGCATTTTATCAAACTATAGCATTCCTTTTTCACTATATCGGAGCTGTCATGAGCCTAACGGCGAAAAGTTCAAGAAGGGAGATTACTCCTTTCATTATCTCCTCAGCTAAATTTCATCATCGGAGATAAATACCTTTCTCGGTTCCAGCGCATCATCATAGATCCCACTGATCTTTTATTAAGAGGGGGATCATTATCTCCTCAGCTAAATTTCATCATCGGAGGTCCCACTGATCCTTTATTGTGCCACGCCTAGCAAGAATCTGAACGAAATCAAATTCTTGACTGGCTGCAACAATTTTCTCACCAATTCTTGAGCCTCGCCAACATTTTCTTGGCTGCATCAGATATTCAAGAAGCCAAATCAGTGATTTACAAAAATGGCTGATAAAGAAACAATTGATGAAAGATCATCAACCACTTCAAGGAATGAAAAAGGGGACACAGCTGTTTCTGAAACAGCGTTGATCAAACCCAAAAGCCAGATCATCACCATTCCACTTGATGAAGATAATTACATTATGTTGAAGTATCAGATTGAAATAGCCCTGAAGGGTTATGGTCTTCAAAATCACATTGAAGGGACGATAGCCATACCACCTGCAGTTATAGAAGGAGACAATGGAACCGCAGTTACTAATCTAGAATACACAAGATATCAGAGACAAGATAACTTACTGTCATCATGGTTGCTATCATCCATCAGCCCAAGTTTACTATCACAAATTGTCGGCTGCAACTCATCATATGAAATTTGGTCATCAATAGAAAGGATATTTAGCACACAATCAGCCGCAAGAATCATGCATTTTAAAAGACAATTGCAGAATTCAAGAAAGAATGACATGCAAATGAGAGAATATCTTGCAAAAATTAAAGGCTTATGTGATAGACTCAATGCAATTGGTCACAAAATTTCTGAAAGTGAGCAAATTCTCACTATTACAAATGGTCTTGATGATGAGTATGAATCAATAGTGACTTTCATTGCATCTCAACAAATTCTACCTGATCTTGAATCTGTCCGGTCTGCATTACTTGCCCATGAAGGCAGAATTGAACAAAGGAAAGTTATGCAAAATGATTATTCAATCAACTATGCTAGCAGTTCAAAAAACAAAGTTCAACAAACCAACACAGCAAATCAAGGAATCAAACAAGAAGGTCAAAGAAATACCTATAATCAGAGAGGAAGGGGAAGAGGAAGATATAATAACAACAATAGAGTAAAATGCCAAATATGTGAAAAATTTGGTCACATAGCTAGCAAATGCTATTTCAGATTCAACAAGGACTTCACTGTTACACAGCAGACTCAAAGAAATCCCAGTATTAACATGATGCAACTTGATCAACAGTAGAGGAACAACAATGAAGGTTCAAAAACACAGTCAATCAATGCAGATGAAGCCAGATTAGACAACACAAGCATGGATGATTGGTACCCAGACTCAGGTGCAACCAATCACGTAACTAGCAACCTTCAAAATCTCAATTTAGGCAACAAAAGCTACACAGGTACGCAAACCATACATCTGGGCAATGGTGAAACTACAAGTATATCACATGTTGGCACAGGAACCATTCAAGGAAAAAGAAAATTATATTTAAATAACCTATTGAGAGTTCCTGAGATTAAAAAGAATTTAATTAGTGTATCTCAATTTGCTAATGACAACAAAGTATACTTTGAGTTTCACCCAAACTTTTGCTTAGTTAGGGATTTACTAAGCAAAGATATATTGTTGCAGGGTAGTTTGAGTAAAGGGCTATACAAATTTAATGCTGTGAAGAAACCTGATTCTACAGTGGAGAACTATTCGTGCAATAATGTTCACACTAGTGTTCAAAATAAAACGAATGTGTTAGATCATTGGCATTGTAAACTAGGTCATCCTAGTATGAAAGTTGTAAAAAGATTTTTGATGGATAATAAAATTACTTTTCAAAATAATGATATTTCTGATATATGCACACATTGTCAATTAGGAAAAAGTCATAAACTTCCTTTTAGTAATTCTGAAACTGCATATAAAAATCCTTTGGAATTAATGGCTGCAGATTTATGGGGACCAGCCCCACTGGATTCTACACAGAGGCACAGGTACTACCTATCTTTTATTGATGCTTATAGTAGATATACATGGATATTTTTTCTCAAATCAAAGGCTGAAACTCATGATGCTTTAGTTCAATTTGTTACATTAGCTGAAAAACAGTTTAACCATAAAATAAAAATCATGCAAACTGATGGAGGAAGTGAAATTTTCCCACTTAAAAAATATTTCCAAAATAAAGGTATATTACATAGAACCATCTGTCCTCACACATCTGAGCAAAATGGGCTCATTGAAAGAAAGCATAGGCATATAGTAGATACTGGCCTAACACTGTTATCCCAAGGGTCACTAACTTTGAAATATTGGGAAGAGGCATTTACTACAGCTGTTTATCTTATAAATAGAATGCCAAGCAAAATTCTTGATTATAAAAGTCCTTATGAAAAATTATTTGGTATCAAACCTGACTATGATTTTTTGAAAACATTTGGTTGTTTATGTTTCCCTTGTCTTAGGCCATACAATAGAAACAAATTAAGTTTAAGATCAAGCCCATGCACTTTTCTAGGATACGCTGTAAATCAAAAAGGATACAAATGCCTAGACAAAAATGGCAGAATTTATATATCAAGACATGTCATGTTTAACGAAAACATTTTTCCCTTTGCAGATAAAAGACTGGAAGGCAGTAAAGACACAACAAATCAAAGTAATGCTCATATCAAAATATGCTTGCCTATCATACCAGAATTAACCACTCAGGAAGAACAGCAAAACAAAGAAACAATTGAAAGTTCACAATCCATTGCAGAGACTAAGTCTGATTACAGCACAAGTGATACACATGAATGGCCAGCACAACAAATTGAAGATAATACTGAAGTTCAATCACCTGATGAGTCAGCATCTAACAGTGATGGAGCAACTCTTTTAGATAATGACAACAACATACAAAGAATAGGGCATCACATGACAACAAGGTCAAAAGTGGCATTTTTAAGCCCAAAATATACAATACAAGTATAGACATCATGGAACCAGTCTCATATGAACAGGCAGTTAAAAGCACAGAATGGAGAAAAGCCATGAAAGATGAATATGAAGCATTATTAAAAAATCAGACATGGGATTTGGTGTCACCTCCAAAAGATAAAAACATCGTTGGATGCAAATGGACCTATAGGATCAAAAATGATGCAAATGGAAAAGTAGTAAAGTTCAAAGCAAGATTAGTTGCTAAAGGCTACTCACAACAGTTTGGTTTTGACTTTAATGAAGTCTTTTCTCCAGTAGTCAAGCCTACTTCCATCAAGATCATCCTTACCATAACATTAAACAATCAATGGAAAATTAAACAATTGGATGTACACAATGCCTTTCTTAATGGAGACTTACAAGAAGAAGTATACATGCATCAACCAAAGGGATACATCAAAAAAGGAAATGAAGACAAGGTCTGCAGATTACATAAAGCTATTTACGGTCTTAAACAAGCATCAAGAGCTTGGTACGAGAAGCTCAAAGCAACACTAACAAAACTAGGGTTCAGACCAACTAGAGCAGATAATTCATTATATACAAAAATCATTAATCATGCTGTCACATACATATTAGTGTACGTAGATGACATTCTCATCACTGGAAGCAATGAGAATGACATCAATAAAGTCGTACAAATGTTGGATCAAAACTTTACGATCAAAGACTTGGGAACAGTTGATTATTTCCTTGGAATCAAAATTAGCAGACCATCTCAAACAGAAATGTTTCTATCTCAAAAACAATATGCTTCAGAGATTTTGATTCGTGCCAACATGGATCAGGCTAAGCCTTTACCTACACCTATGGTAAGCAATTTGCAGTTATCCAAAACTAAAGGAGAGCCTATCGACAATGTCAAACAATATCGAAGTATTGTAGGAGCCCTACAATACTTGACTATCACCAGACCATATTTGTGCTACAGTGTCAATAAAGTTTGCCAATTTATGCAAAATCCTCTTGACAGCTACTGGAGGGCGGTTAAACGCATTTTAAGATATATAAAAGGTACTCAAAGCCATGGACTACTATTTACTCAAAATAAGGAAGTAAACATACAGGCTTACAGTGATACCGATTGGGCTAGTGATACTGATGATAGGGGATCCACTTCAGGCTACTGTATTTACATAGGCAGCAACTCGATCTCCTGGTGCACCAAAAAGCAATCGACTATATCTCGTTCGAGCACCGAAGCCGAGTATAGATCAGTAGCAAGTACGACAACTGAGATAATATGGATTGAAACCCTAATTCATGAATTAGGGCTTGAGCTAAGAGAAAAACCACTGATTTGGTGTGATAATCTCAGCACCATCTCCTTATCACTGAATCCAACCCAACACTCTCGCACCAAACACATTGAGATCGATTTATTTTTTGTTCGTGAAAGAACAACTGCTGGAAAGTTGGAGATCAGACACGTTCCCTCATTTTTTTCAACGAGCTGACATACTCACAAAGTCTCTGTCTCTCAGAAATTTTGCAAGATTAAGAGAGGAGATGGGAATTATCGATGGTAACGGGTTTCATGGCGGCGAAGAGAAGGAGATGGAAAACCCTAGCCTCAATTGAGGGAGGATAATATGAATACAAATAACGTGGATGTGTTTCTTTATCAATCCAGAATGAAACTGAGCATCCATCACAGCCGTACGTCTAATCCAACGCTCCAGAGCCTTTCTCACTTTTATTTCAGATTACCACCTTATCTGGGCTGGTTTCATTCGGCCCAGTCCTTCTTTTGTTTATATATATCAAATGTTGTAAACAGTTGAACATTATTTGATGAGATAATAATATTTTCTGCATTTTATCAAACTATAGCATTCCTTTTTCATTTTACTCGAACCTGGGTCTTTTTACAAGAACGCAGGCCTCCTTTCCACTGCGTCGCACACGCGGACTGGTACCCAGATATATACACACACACATGAATAACTACACCTAAATGATAACAATTTTGAATGTGTCAAGTATTTTTCATGTTGCTGCAATAGTACAATCACATGCCTTAGACGATAAATTTAGTAAGATAGCAAAAGATAATAGAAAGAAGCATTACTTTACAATGTTAGCAAATAAGCATTCTCGTATGCAAATAATCTATCAAATTTTTGTGTTTTTTATTCAATTTTTAACCAAACTTTCCCTCTCCAAGTTTACATGGTAAAATTTCACCATTTCTAACAAAAGTGAGAACAAGAACCCTTCTCTCTAAAATACTCCATTGTCCAATGTTTATATATGCATAATAATTAATATATGACATATTATCATTACTTGTGAGTGGTAAAAGCAAGAGAAATATAAGTATAATTTATCGACATCTCAACCATGACACTTAGTAACGAAATAGTGTCCTTTCATTTATTAAGTGGAATCAATACCTCTAGATTTGTATCATATTCCTCATGAAGTACTTGACTTCCATGCACGTACCCAATATCAAATAAATGATCACATATTAAGTATGTTCCCTATATCAAATAATTGAAAACATGTTGACCACATATTGGTTGAGTGCATTTTTAACACATTTTTTCTAAAGGAGAAAGAAAAACGCTGGAGCAATAATGAAGTAACATAGTGAATTCAACTATATTTTTTTTATTGATCTCGTGTACTTAGTAAAAGGATGTAGTAAAATAGTATGTGATTTGGTTGTCACACACGTGACACGTTATCCTTCACCATGCTTGGAGATTACAGTTTTATGCAATATTGTTTTTTTTTAATAGAAATACATCTTCTCATATATATACTCAACCAAAAGCCGTCAACAAGCCTGACAGGTAACCAAACCAAAACAGTAATACAATACCGAGAACCACCACAGAAGATCAACGAGACCACCAACAAAGGAAATCAATAGACATGAACGATAAGCTACAAAGCAAAGCCGATGAGCTTCTGGAAACCCTCCGCCCATCCAACGTTGTAATCGAGCTCCGGCAAGGCCACCGCCCGATGACAATGTTGGATGACGACCGGACAAAGAAATAATACGCCCAGCAAATGACCCATCAAGATAGAAGAAAAAAACGGCCACCACCCCACCAACTGTAAGACCGACAGTTGGGAAAGAGACACGGACTTCCAAGAAGCAAATCCAATCAGAAGAACCACTGAGAAACAAGGACCACCCCAGAAAAGCCTGAGCCTGAAAGCAATAGCCACACAGTAAGGAATCACAAAAGGGGGGAGGACGGTCAGGGAGGAGACTAGTATGCCAGATCCACCAGTCTCCAGATCGGCAATCATCCAATACCCGCTCTAAAAGACGACTGAGAACAGGAGATAGATAATAGGTTCACAAAACGGCCCGAACGAAGACTAACCGAACCTCGGAAAGATCGGCCACGAAACGCCAAGTAAACATCATCTCTAACCCGCCGGATAACGGAGAGGGGATTCATAGGAATATCGTCAAAGATTGCCTTGTTCCGCGCACACCAGATGTGCCAGCAAATCAGACAGGGAATCAAGCAGAAGATGATAGAGCGAAGAGATCTACCAGAACAATGAAGCCACCAAGAGGACAGAAAATCAATCGACGAGGAGATGGTGCCACGGACACCCAATAAATTGCCGAAATAATTCCAGCAGGATCTGGCACACCAGCCAACGAAAAGCAAAAGATCCACTGATTATGTTTCCCCGTTGCCGCAACATCTACAACAGGAAACAAATGGAATGCCAATCTGTTGCAGGTTCTCATCAACCGGTAACCCATTATGGAAGGATCGCCACATGAGGAGAGAGACTTTCGGTGGAATTCGAACGTCCCATATGTGTGAAAAAATAGGAAGGACTGGAGAGGGATTCCTAGCTGAGCTCCAGGCCTTAAGAATAGAGAACGGACCGCCATCCCAACCGGAATGGCCGTTATGAGAATCAACGAACAATTTGACCGATTGCATATGCTTTCAGGTCTCACTTGCGTAAGAAGGAGATCCGGCATAGCCAGAAGACGCCAGTCTCCGATACTTAGCATGAAGGAACTTCGCCCATAAGGAGTCGTTACTATCAAACCTGTAGCACAACTTGCAAGCGAAAGCCGAACAGATGTCCCTAGGATTACGCACTCCTAACCCACCCTCACACTTTGGCCGGCAGATAACATTCCAAGACACCCAGTGATGTCGACGATTGTCACCCTTCGTTCCCCAGAAGAAAGAGGATGCCAAAGATTGGAACGAGCGAAAAAAAGAGGAAGTAGGGGTCATAGCGGCGAAAATATGAGTACCCATAGAGCTCAGAACCGATTGGATAAGCACTAATCTTCCTGCTTGAGAAAGAAGAGACGCATTCCAACGGATAATCTTTCCCCTAACCTTGTCCGAAAGAGGATCGAATAGGGCGTTAAGTTTCCTACCCCTGTAGAGAACTATGCCTAAATAAGGAAGGGGAAGTGTAGCCGCCCTGAACCCGGTAAAAGAAGCGACCCAAGAAACTCTCGAGAGGTCCATATCCTTAGCATGGACGAAACAACTCTTCGCAGAGTTGACCAATTGGCCCGAACACCTCTCGTAAAGATGAATGAACCGAAAAAGGCGGCGAACAGAGGACCGATTTCCGTTGGAGAAAATGACAATGTCATCCGCGAAGGACAAAGATGAGACGAGCGGACATCCACTCGGATGTCCAAAATGCTGAATTTGGCCAAAAACCGTTAAAATGTGGATGCCACGAATGAAAGCCTCAGCTGCTATTACGAAAAGAGTGGGAGATAGGGGATCGCCTAGACGGATACCTCTACCCGCTTTAAAAAAACCATTGGCCGATCCGTTAATGAGAACAGATAACCAACAGTTGGAAATGAGCCTCCACACCAAATCAATAAGGGTTTCAGGAAAACCGAAGGCACGAAGCACCTTGATGATGAAAATCCATGACATACGATCGTAGGCCTTTTCCATGTCAAGTTTGAAAATAATGTTAGAACCCCTGACCTTTCGGTCTATCTGAGAAACAAGTTCTTGGGCTAAAAGGACGCTATCAGTGATCAAACGACCTCTTACAAAACCCGCCTGAGAGGAGGAGATAATGCGATCAAGGTACGGAGCCAACCGAGTGGCCAGAACCTTGGAAATCACTTTGTTGGTGAAATTACAAAGGCTCATAGGACCGAACTCCAAACACGCCCGTGGATTATCACACTTTGGAATTAGGACCAAGTTAGTGGATGACCAACTAATGGGGAGATCGCCTCCGGAGAAGAAATGTTGAATGGCCAGGCATAAGTCAGATTGTATAATATGCCAGGTAGAACGAAAGAAGGACCCATTAAAACCATCCGCTCCACAGGCACTATCCTTTCTAAGAGCAAAAACACAGGCACGAATCTCATCGGACGAAGGCGGAGAAGCCAAACCTTCACTACCTTCCGTAGGAACAATCTGTGGAATGAAGGACAAGATGTCCGAATCCGGATCAGACACAGATGGAGTGCCAAGGTAAGATTGGAAATGAGAAACTAAAACCTCTTTGACTTCAGACGGGGTCGAAGCCACAGATTGGTCCGAACTCAATATCTCACGAATAGAAAGCAAGTTAGCTTTCTTACGAATAGAAGAATGAAAGAATTTGGAATTCGTATCACCTTCGATCACCCACTTTATCCTCGCCTTTTGACTGAGGTAGGAGTTTTCAATACGAAGTTCCGAAGAAAAAGCCAATTGAGCGGAAGCCCATTTCTCCTTGTTTTCGGCAGAGGGACTCTCGTCGATCAAAGATTCAGCGATAATCAGGGACTCTTCAGCCGCTCGCACACGGTCGAAGATATTCCGGAAAACAAGGGAATTCCACGTCTTTAGGCAAGCCTTTAGACGCTTCAGTTTCCGAGAAAAAGCCCCCATGGGAGCAGCCACTAAGGGAGTGGACCACGATTCCTCAACCACCTGTAAAAATGTATGGTGAGAACTCCACATACTAAGGTAGCGGAACAAAGAGGGACCCGACAAGGATCGAGAAGCGCACCGTAAAACAAGCGGCGCATGATCAGAACATGAGCGATGAAGATGAGAAATAGAAAAAGTGAAAGGGAGGTTAAACCAATCAGCTGACCCAAAAATCCTATCCAACCTGGAAAGGATCCGATTCGGACCTTCCTGGTTGTTAGACCAAGTAAAAGTTGAGCCAACGAAAGGAATTTCCGATAACCCGGATCTCACAATGAAAGAGTTGAAATCAGATACAGAGAGGCGATTGACGGCCACCCCGCCTAATTTTTCAGCCTGGATAGCAACAACATTGAAATCACCACCCACCACTGAAGCCGAGCAACCGATGTCAGCAAGTGACAAAATGTCATCCCAAAGAGATAATCTATCTATCCGGTCACATTTGGCGTAAACCGCCGAAAGGAGGAATGGTTGGGGGAAAAAGGAAGAGGAGCACAAGATAGATAAAAGTTGCGACGAGTCAAAAATAGAACGAACAAAGCATTCTTTGGACCAAAGAATCCAGATCTTACCCGAAACATTCGAAATTGCTCCTCCAAAACCAAGCGACAGAACCGCCTTGGTTATCTCACCAGGACCCACAAACGGTTCTAATATAGCCACCAAGCCAATGGAATGCTTACGGACAATCCGCTTAAGCCTAGCAGCAGATGCTTCATTGCCAATACCACGAATATTCCAGAAGAGAAAGTTCGACATGACGACAACACCAACCAGAGATAAAGACCCAAGCCAAGAAAGACAACACAGGCGCAAATCAGATACGATACAAGGAGGATAGAGCAGATCTAACGAGCTGCTCAGTCGCCGCTATAGAGCGAGTACAAATAGTACGGGGAATGCCGGAAGCTCCTCGCGATCTACGTCGAAAGGATCTGCGCAAAGGCGGACGCAATGGATCAGACAACGAAGAAGCACCTAAACTCTCCTTCGACTCGGACAGAAAAGAAGAGGCTCTGGCAGGATAAGAATTCTTGGTCAGACGAGAGAGTCGCTCATTTATCAACGAGATTTCGTCGACACTAAGCATCGGAATGACGATCGATAAAGCACGAGAAGAAGAAGGAAGAGAGCAACGGGAAAAACAACAAATAGGCGAAGTATCAGAGGGAGAAGAGGCAGATGGAGTGTAACGCAAGTATGTAGGGGAGCTAAAAATATGCATCCCACGTGCTGTAGGAACCTTACCCATGCCGGACTGCCACTAGTGAGACAGCCCCGCGAGACAGGTGCGGTTCGCAAGGTGGTCCTATCAGAAAAATCACCCGATCGGGTCGCTACTGACTGGTAATATTCCAGGCTGCCTGCATAGTGGACCACCTCAGGATACACTATGCAATCAGAACTGGAACACCGCCTGAGCCAATCGACCCAAATAGGGTAATCTCTCCTAAGAGACCTAAGGGGACCAACTAGAAAAACAAGGGGGTAGTAAGCCATTAACGACACGAACCAGACCTCGCTATGGCTCACAACAAAAATCCCACAGAGGGAACCACACTGGCCGCTCCAAACGGAGAAGTCAATGCCTAAAGGGCCTGACACGCCACCAAACAGTATCTGGAAAGCAATATCAGGGAGCACACGCCTAATCGCGTCAAAGCTCAAAAACACAACGAGCAAGCCAACAGTCACAAACCGACAGTCTAACACTATCCCATCATCACACACCAAGAGAAAAAGCAAAACCGATAACCTCACCTGAACGGCTAGCAAAAGCCTTACCTGCTGCTGCTCGAAGAGTGAAAAGACACAACAACCCATCCACAAAACCTCGCATAACAAAACACCCCATAAACCAAAACGAAGGGATCGGCCAGAGTGAAAAAAGCCAGACACCCATTCAACGACATACACAATGGAACCCACCTCCTTGCCGACACTTCCATCCCAGCAGTCACGAAGCACCATCGAAGCAGCAGGATGAGGAATCATCGCAAGCAGTCTGGTAGGGTTGACAAAGTCCCCACTGGTGAAAACAATAAGACCACCGTTGCAACCAACACCACAAATACAAAAATCCGAACCCACTACCTTAGGATCTGCAGGAACCAAAGCCAAATCACCGCTGCCAACCCAATAATCACAGGCCGGCAGTTTAGAATCCAGAGAGGAAGGGGTGGTAAAATCCCCTTCGACCAACAATACCAACCCACAGCCAAAATCACAGCAAATCGAACCCTCCTCCAGCGTACCCTCCCCACGAGGCAATACCTCACAAGCAGGCGAATAACATACCGATGGAACGAAAAGGGTGGTGAAATCCCCTTCGTCCAACACAGTAGAATCAATGACCGATCCACAAAGCATCGAACCCACCACCATCGACTCCACCCCACTAGGAAAAATCTCACAACGATCAGAGAAGCTTAGCCGCGGTTCGAAAGGAGTGGTGAAGTCCCCCTTCGAAGCGAATGTGGAGTCATCAGAGATAGACGACACCATGCTAGATTCGACAAATTGAGGAATTTGCCTTCATGGGGGAGGACGGCTCACCAAACCACCATCAGAGATCGGCGACAGTTCCAAAAAACAATTCTCAACCCATAAAAAAGGGGATCTGGCAAGATCCCCGAAAGCGCCCAGGGAGTAAACCCTAATTTCAATAGAGCAAGCTCCAGTGACAACCAGAGACATAGGACCGTTGGTCACCGCACGAATGACATCGCCAATCGCCGCGAACGAGGGACAGTGGCGAATGAAGGAAATGGAGAGAACGAACTCTCCTTCGCCACCTAAATACGACAACATAACCCACCAACGAATAAAGCAAAACGCAGCGACGAAGAAAGAACACTCTGGGGAAATCAATAAAAGAAGAAGAAAAGAAGCCGATTAAGAAATTATCGCTATCGCTATTGAGAGGTGTGACATCCCAAATTTTTGGCCGTATTATTTTAACAAATATTTAATGTGATTAATTAAAATATAACCTATCTTTTAAAACAAATATATATATGTTGGTGTATTGGGAAGAAATATTGATGTGGAATCTATAATAAAGAGTTTCAAAATATTTTAAAAATAAAATCTATCTTGTTTACATATAAATGAAGTAAGTTCTGCTTATTAATATTTGCTTTAAATATACATATATTTGTTATAATCTGGATAATAATGGTTGAATAAGATAAATCTTATCAATATTGCATCTAAAATATAAAATGAATATATTGTTAAAAATAAATATAAATATATAGACTTAAGGGCATTTTTGTTATTAACATAAGTAAATGAAATAATAAATAAGAAAAATATATATGACAATACTTATTGTAGTTAAAATAAATATTTAAGTTAAACATAAGTATGTAAGTTAGAAATAGACATAAAACAAAATTTATAAAATATAAAGTAAAATACATAGCTGAAATCTAATAACATGTAAATATAAATTCATTCATATTTCAAACAATAAGATTAAAGAAAAGAAAATATACTTTAAAGTGTGTGCAAACAAGAATATAGATATCTGAACATAGAGGTTATAAAGGATAAGTGTAGATATAGGAAGAAACATAAAATATATATATAGGAATGCCTTGCGAAAGAAGACAGTAACATATATTCAAGTTGAACAAATACATATAGATAAGTGTAGACTAAAAAAAAAAGAAGACAACAACAATCAATGCAAGATATCTTAGTACACCATATATATCATATCAGCCTCCACCATATAAAAATCTCTGGTCATTTTTTTTAACAAAAATCAAATACAGTACAACAAATATCTTGTACTAGTATAACTCAAACCTATCCCTACTCAAGCCTGCATACTTTTTATATATCATCTTCATTCTGTTCTTCTACAAGAAGCCTGAGTATTACTTTAAATATATATAAATATATATTGCAACCTGGAAACAATCAACAACTGCATCATCAACAAGACAAGAGGAATTCAAATTCAAGAGTAAAATCAACATCAGCCTGGAACTAAATCTGTTCTTTATCTCTGATTCGAAAATCAGGTGAGTAAACAATTATTTAAGATTTAAGTACAATCTTTGTGTATGATTTAAGAAGAATATTGTGTTTTGCTTGAGTATCCTCTTTCAGTTTTAACTCTGTATATATACAAATATGTTTGTGTTGAATACCCTTTTGTTTTTTTTATATATATTCTGTTTTCTGGGTTACAGAGTGTTAAACAAACAAGTAAATTCAACTTCCTTCCATCTAATCATTATCAAACTTAAGATTTAAAACAAGTAAGTATATTTAAGCATAGATTATGTTCTAAAAATTTGTTTAAACTCGATAGTAGTGAACTGTCACTGTAAACTCAGTTTTAGAGAACAAATTTTTACTTTATGATAAATTCGAATGTCATGAAAAACGAATTCAGTTATATAACTTGAATTGTTATCAGAAAATAGGAATTTTATAACAAGAATGGTAATTTTTCTTTGAGTAAGCTGAGAGCGGTGGCTAAATGACCTATAAATGGGTTTTGAGCGATTCTAGATGGTCGAAGGATATTGGGATGTCAAGAATTTGTCCGGAGATGGAGGAGCGACTACTGATATCGGGAAAAATGTTCATAAAATTTTCTATTGTGGGAAATGGAGGATCGAGGCACAAGTAGGGTTTAGTTCACGTTTTTGGACAAGGTTGGAGATGAGGGAATTTCGCCACCTCGGGTTGATCGAGTGGCACGGCATGCAAGGGGATGATAGTGTGGAAGTAAGGGGTGTCATGGCCGGAGTTTCGAGGCTACTGGACGTTGGCGTCGCCGGCGTAGACATTCTCTCCGTTCGAAAGCTGGCCCCAGTATGGGCTTCGTGTTCATTTTTTTCGATTTCGAATTCCTGTTATGTTTCTGGGTGATGCGGTGCTTGGTGAAGAGCTTGGGTGATGTGTGGGTCGACTCGGTGACGGCCAGAGGTGATGGAGGTGGTCGTGCAGGTGCACGCGTGCACCAGTATGTCTGGAATTTAGGCGAGTTAGGTTAGGCGTTTATTCTTGTGAGATTTTTTTCGTGGGTTATTCGAAGTGGTTTGGGTCGATGATGTGCACGAGGGGTTTGCTCGGGGTAGGACTGGGTTTTAATTTGTTTGGTTCAAAAACTTTGTTTGGGCCAGGTTTTTTTTTTGGTGGGCTAGAGTAAATAAGTTTTTAAGGATATCAACGTGAATGTATTTCAAATGAATTAGTAGCCAGGTTTTAAACAAGATATGAGCATGTTAAACGAATATCCAAAGTTTAGAAATGTAATTCAAGTTGTTGTTTAAGATGAACTAAAGCATAACTGAATAATGGTACAAATTATTTAATGTGTAGGATGGTCAATTAATTAATTAAAGGGATTAGTGTATTTGTGAAATAAATTTTAAAGATTGATTTATTGATATGATTAATTAAGGATCAATCACTTGATATATTAATTAATGATAATTATTGAAGCTTAGAGATAATTGTTTAATGTTATAAAGAAAGGTGGGTGGTTAATGATTTATTTCTAAAGTAATTTATTAATGATGATTACTTAAAGAAATCAAAAGATTTATTGATTTAATTAGTTTATTTAGTATAATCACTGAATGATTTGTTAAAGCGTAATTACTTAATGTAATAAATGAAGTATAATTATTCAGTGAAGTAATTAATGGAAAATTATTGGATGTAACTAATTAGAAGGTGATGTATTTATCGAAGTAAGTTAAGTTTAATTACTCAGTGTAATTAATCAAAGGATTAATTAAAGATAATTAATTAATTAAGGAGAAATTAATTTATTTAATGAAGTAATTAAGAGTATTAAATTATTGGATGAGATAAATCAAGAGTGGTTAATAAATATGGGTTACTTATAGTTAATTAATTAATGAAATAATCAAAGGTTAATACTGTATTTGCTCAAGAATAGTAAATTAAAGGCTAATTTCTTGAATGTAATTAAAGGATAATAAATCAAGGATGATTAATTAATATGAATAATTGGATGTGATTAACTAATCGATTTGTAATAAATTAATGGTTATGTAAGCAAAAATATATATATGAATTAATTTATTTTAAATTAATTAAGAATGCAAGTAATTAATTTAATTTATTTTAAATTAATTAGAGATAGTATGATTAATTTATCCTTGCTTATTTATGGAGGATTGAATGATGTTCGAATAACTTGGATTATTCCTGGTATTTGATCGTGATGCTAGGTGATATGTTTTTTAGGTGGACAATGGAAATGTGGATTATCTTTCGATCTTGAATTGCTATCTTGTACTTAAAACTGAATTGCATTCACTTGAACAATTCGAGTTTAGATGACAATGAAGTCAAAGTGTCCGGAGTCAGGTATTTGTTAATTCCCGAAACCATTTCGATTTTTGATACGTGGAATCAATAGGCTGTAATGTAAAGATTTAAGTGAATTGGACCCGATAATCTAAGTTCTGGCACTTAGAAAATTGATGTATGAAATAAGTGATGTATATAACAACTTGTGAAGTGAAAATTGATTAAGTTACCCGGGTTTATATGAGTTGTATATTTTGTATTCCATGTTAGATGGGTTTACTCACGCTGGTTTCCAGCCTGACCCGGGTGTTACTTTGGTGCAATGCTCGGGTCAGACCGAGTGTTACAGATTTTCAGGTTATGACGTTCAGGAGCTCAGGAGGCGAGCTGGTGGCAATATCGCATGGAGTTTATCCGCTGTATTTATATTATTGTTTATCTGAGTCATGATAATTGTATATATATTCAGTAAGTATATATATGTAAAACTCTGATGTAAATTAAAATGTAAACGTCAGACATAGTATTCTTTTTGTAAACTGTTATTATTTATTTATTATATTTTATCCGCTACGAATGTGAGATGTTGTTGATTTTGTTCTTCTTCTTCTTCTTCTATCTCTTTCTTCTTTCCATAACTATCTGGGATTTTCGGGTTCGAAAATTTCGGGTTGTTACATTTGGTATCAGAGCTAAAAGGTTAAGCGAGAACCTTGGCTCTGGTGGGGAATACTCATTAAATAGAGTCTGTAGTACTCTAAAATGAGTTGAGTGTATATATATGAGCGCGTACTTGTTATTTTCTTATATAAAGTTTTTAAATGGTTTTATATAAAAGTATATTTTGATATATATAAAGCAATATTTCATTCTAAGGAATATCTAGATGATTGGTTGTTAAATTATTGGAATTAAGTTAAGAACTAATATAATACAATCAAATTAAATTTAGATTAAATAAAAAATGAAATTCTAGAATTAGAACTCAGAAATTAAAATTGTTTGAAACTTTAAATGAACAAAGCTAAATTTGGTTTAAAAAGGTTAAACCAATCTTTGAGAATTTAGCTCGAATTATATAGTTTGAGATGGTTTAAAATTTGAAGTTGGAATTGAACTCATTCAAATTGAATCTGACTCGAATTAATTGGATTTGGGGTTGAAGATGTATAAGATCAAAAATTTAAATGGAAGATTTGAATTGGATTGAATTGAAATGATTGAAATTGAAGTGGGTTCAATTGAATGGATATTAGTTTAAAGTAATTGGAATAATTTTGGAATTGTAATTAAAGTGGAATTGGTTTAAAATCAAAAAGGAATTTGAAATATAGATTGTAAATGTAATTTATAAATTGAAATAAACTTCATAAACAAATGAGATTATAATTTGAAATAGAATTCCAGAGAATATTTGGAAATAAAGTAAGATAAAAATTTCAGAGTAATGTTTAAATATGAATCGGATGGATTGGGAATTTGGAATTTTGGGAAAATTTAAAATTTCTTTGGATTTGAAAGTGGTTTCCAAAAGTTTTGGAGAAATAATAGCATTATTTCAAAAATATTTTTGTGTTGAATTTGAAATCTGGGAGATTTGAAATCAAAAATATTTGGAAGTGTTTTTAGAAAGATAAAAGCATTGAACTCTTTTGGTCACTGGAAAATAAAGTCGGTAATGACTGCAGCATCATCGATGTTCATTTTCGAGTTTCTAAAAGAGAAATTGCTACCAAATTGTTTTAAATTGGAATTGTTTGTGAACTGGGTTTGGTTTGAAAATTCAAAGGGATAATTGAATTTGCCATAGAATATTGAATATAGTTGAATTCTGGGGTGAAACCGGAATTTTGGAAATTGTTTAAACTCTGGAATCTTGTTTAAAATTTTTATGGAATAATAAAAATATATTGGCTAAATAAAATGTATAATTCCGAGTTAAAAGCAAATATGAATGTAATCGATTATAAATAGAAGTGTGAAATTTAAATTATAATTAAAGTTGAATAAAAAAAAATATAAATCAAATGGAATTTGATTTGGAATTGGGGCAAGTCAATTTCAAGGGAAATTGAAGTTATAATTGAATCAATTTAAATGAGAATTGATGAGAATGGAGATTGGGGATTTGAACAGTTTTGACTCTGGACCATTTTCAATATAAATTGTTTGATATAAACTTATTTTTCCAAGCTATTAAATATATACAACCTTTCTTTCTTAAATCCAGATTATTTTATACTTGTCACAATTATTTTGAAGCTATTTAATCAATTTTCAACTGTTTTCTAAACTAATTACTATTTTTCAACTGAGTTACAAATTTATTTCTATTTTACAACTATTTTGCAATTTTTGAAGCTATTTAACTATTTTCCAACTATTTTATAATTAGTTAACTATTATACAATTATTTTGCAACTAATAATTATTTTTCAATTACTTACCTATTTTTAAAATTTTCAAGCTATTTTCTACAAATAAACTGGTCGGAGTTCAAACTGTTATTGATTAAATTCCCAACTGAGATAAGTATTGAACTGAAAATACAAAAGGGGATTAAGGCAATTGTAAATAAGTGAATGGGAACTAAAGGAAATGTGAATAGAAAGGAAATTGATATTGGAAAGAGTAATCAAAAGTGAATATTTGATTTTGGGTAAACAAAGTTATATCTTTGTTATATATTCTTCCCTTGTTGAATCTATTGCTAGAAGAAAATGATTTTGTAGGTGTTTGTAGTATAAAAGGAATTTTATACGAGTTTAAAGTGATCCAAGGTTTTAAAACTTTTATATATCTGTATATATAAGGGATCTTATTGAGGATTTTGGGAAAGGCTTTTGATTTTTGGGTAAAATCAATATTGAATTTGGAAAGCCTAGTTTGAGAATTATCGATTTTGGAATAATCGATTTTGTGTAAAGGAGCTTTGATGAAATTCATACTAGGCGTATGATTTGAAAAATACTATATGCATAGTATAAAGTGTTTTGATGATAGCTCTGGGAAAAAAGGCGCTCCCTTGAAATGAACTTCTCAGGAGTGCCACTGGGTGGTGCTGCCTGGAGCCCGAGGGGGTTCTAAAGTTGATCCTGTGAGGAGTCCGGACAAAACTAGTTCCTGAGGATTATGGGTTGAGTTTACCATCGCGTAAGTCGTGTGTGCCGCGGAGAGCCAATAGTTACATGGACTTTTGTTGTGACTGCAACGTAACCCAGGATGTAACTGCGACCTATGGTAACATTGTGAAAGTCGTGTGTGCCGCTGAGAGCCAACAGTATGCGTTTGAGTTTATCTCGGTAGACTGTGACCTATGTAGGAGTGGAGAAGTTTCACTTTGATAGCGAGATCAGAGGCCGCGGAGAGCCAACAGTTACATGGACTTTTGTTGTGACTGCAACGTAACCCTGGATGTAACTGTGATATGTTGTGTGGGTTCCATGGCGTAATCGAGAGTGCCGCGGAGAGCCTGCAGTTACATGGATTTTGTTGTGACTGCAACGTAACCCTGGTATGTAACTGTGACCATGGAATGGGGTGATGATTTTCAGAGCATTGTCACCAAAGATATTTCCTCTATTTTCAAAAACTGATTTCTATATTTTCAATAAAATTATTTTCCAAGTATTTTCACTGGATGTTGAAAACGGGTTTACCAAGTACTTATAGATTTTCAGTCCTACGCCTGATCAACGTATGATTGAATTTCTGTGAGAACAAGGATGGACTCGTTGAGACATCGAGTTATGAGAAATATTTTATAAAAAGCTATTTTAATTGTATTATCTAAATTTAAAGGCATTTCTAAATTTTACAATAAAGGGGGAATCCAAACTGCAATTATAAAATAAAATTGGACTCGGGAAAAATTTAAATGATGCGATTCTTTATAATAAATCGAATCTCGATATAAAGCTAGAAGTAAGCTAATTAACAAAATAATTATTTGATTGAGTATGTTAATAAAATTTAACTCGGTTAACTAAAATGGATTATAAGTTGATAATGAAGTTTGGAAATGAATTCGAATTATAAATAGAATTCGACTTGGGTTTGATAATGGATTAAATAAGAAGAGATAGTGTAAAAATAAAATTGTGATGGATTGGAAAGTGATAGTTTGAATTGCAAATAAAATTCAAGTGATTTGAATAATATTTAACGTAATTTGCAAGTAAATTTGTTATAATGGAAGTTTTGGCTGTTGAGTCAGGCTCGTCTGTAGTCTACTATCTTGCGTAGTTCTGTAGGTCTTAATGAATAGGGGCTTTGTAACATAGTAGTATAGACTGTTTGAATTCTATAGATTGAGTATTCCAATATTATACCTGGAAAACTCCAGAAAGTTCTATCCAGAATTTTGTCTGGATAGTTAGATTTGTTTGATTAGGTGGATTAGTTGCTATGGTTGTTAGCATATGATTTGATAATATATATGCTTGTGATTTAAAATCAAACATTTAAATAGATTGTTAAATTATTTTTACTTTTAAATTTCGGGGACGAAATTATTTTAAGGGAGGAGGGATGTGACATCCCAAATTTTTGGCCGTATTATTTTAACAAATATTTAATGTGATTAATTAAAATATAACCTATCTTTTAAAACAAATATATATATGTTGGTGTATTGGGAAGAAATATTGATGTGGAATCTATAATAAAGAGTTTCAAAATATTTTAAAAATAAAATCTATCTTGTTTACATATAAATGAAGTAAGTTCTGCTTATTAATATTTGCTTTAAATATATATATATTTGTTATAATCTGGATAATAATGGTTGAATAAGATAAATCTTATCAATATTGCATCTAAAATATAAAATGAATATATTGTTAAAAATAAATATAAATATATAGACTTAAGGGCATTTTTGTTATTAACATAAGTAAATGAAATAATAAATAAGAAAAATATATATGACAATACTTATTGTAGTTAAAATAAATATTTAAGTTAAACATAAGTATGTAAGTTAGAAATAGACATAAAACAAAATTTATAAAATATAAAGTAAAATACATAGCTGAAATCTAATAACATGTAAATATAAATTCATTCATATTTCAAACAGTAAGATTAAAGAAAAGAAAATATACTTTAAAGTGTGTGCAAACAAGAATATAGATATCTGAACATAGAGGTTATAAAGGATAAGTGTAGATATAGGAAGAAACATAAAATATATATAGGAATGCCTTGCGAAAGAAGACAGTAACATATATTCAAGTTGAACAAATACATATAGATAAGTGTAGACTAAAAAAAAGAAGACAACAACAATCAATGCAAGATATCTTAGTACACCATATATATCATATCAGCCTCCACCATAAAAAAATCTCTGGTCATTTTTTTGAACAAAAATCAAATACAGTACAACAAATATCTTGTACTAGTATAACTCAAACCTATCCCTACTCAAGCCTGCATACTTTTTATATATCATCTTCATTCTTTTCTTCTACAAGAAGCCTGAGTATTACTTTAAATATATATAAATATATATTGCAACCTGGAAACAATCAACAACTACATCATCAACAAGACAAGAGGAATTCAAATTCAAGAGTAAAATCAACATCAGCCTGGAACTAAATCTGTTCTTTATCTCTGATTCGAAAATCAGGTGAGTAAACAATTATTTAAGATTTAAGTACAATCTTTGTGTATGATTTAAGAAGAATATTGTGTTTTGCTTGAGTATCCTCTTTCAGTTTTAACTCTGTATATATACAAATATGTTTGTGCTGAATACCCTTTTGTTTTTTTTATATATATTCTGTTTTCTGGGTTACAGAGTGTTAAACAAACAAGTAAATTCAACTTCCTTCCATCTAATCATTATCAAACTTAAGATTTAAAACAAGTAAGTATATTTAAGCATAGATTATGTTCTAAAAATTTGTTTAAACTCGATAGTAGTGAACTGTCACTGTAAACTCAGTTTTAGAGAACAATTTTTTACTTTATGATAAATTCGAATGTCATGAAAAACGAATTCAGTTATATAACTTGAATTGTTATCAGAAATAGGAATTTTATAACAAGAATGGTAATTTTTCTTTGAGTAAGCTGAGAGCGGTGGCTAAATGACCTATAAATGGGTTTTGAGCGATTCTAGATGGTCGAAGGATATTGGGATGTCAAGAATTTGTCCGGAGATGGAGGAGCGACTACTGATATCGGGAAAAATGTTCATAAAATTTTCTATTGTGGGAAATGGAGGATCGAGGCACAAGTAGGGTTTAGTTCGCGTTTTTGGACAAGGTTGGAGATGAGGGAATTTCGCCACCTCGGGTTGATCGAGTGGCACGGCATGCAAGGGGATGATAGTGTGGAAGTAAGGGGTGTCATGGCCGGAGTTTCGAGGCTACTGGACGTTGGCGTCGCCGGCGTAGACATTCTCTCCGTTCGAAAGCTGGCTCCAGTATGGGCTTCGTGTTCAATTTTTTCGATTTCGAATTCCTGTGATGTTTCTGGGTGATGCGGTGCTTGGTGAAGAGCTTGGGTGATGTGTGGGTCGACTCGGTGACGGCCAGAGGTGATGGAGGTGGTCGTGCAGGTGCACGCGTGCACCAGTATGTCTGGAATTTAGGCGAGTTAGGTTAGGCGTTTATTCTTGTGAGATTTTTTTCGTGGGTTATTCGAAGTGGTTTGGGTCGATGATGTGCACGAGGGGTTTGCTCGGGGTAGGACTGGGTTTTAATTTGTTTGGTTCAAAAACTTTGTTTGGGCCAGGTTTTTTTTTTGGTGGGCTAGAGTAAATAAGTTTTTAAGGATATCAACGTGAATGTATTTCAAATGAATTAGTAGCCAGGTTTTAAACAAGATATGAGCATGTTAAACGAATATCCAAAGTTTAGAAATGTAATTCAAGTTGTTGTTTAAGATGAACTAAAGCATAACTGAATAATGGTACAAATTATTTAATGTGTAGGATGGTCAATTAATTAATTAAAGGGATTAGTGTATTTGTGAAATAAATTTTAAAGATTGATTTATTGATATGATTAATTAAGGATCAATCACTTGATATATTAATTAATGATAATTATTGAAGCTTAGAGATAATTGTTTAATGTTATAAAGAAAGGTGGGTGGTTAATGATTTATTTCTAAAGTAATTTATTAATGATGATTACTTAAAGAAATCAAAAGATTTATTGATTTAATTAGTTTATTTAGTATAATCACTGAATGATTTGTTAAAGCGTAATTACTTAATGTAATAAATGAAGTATAATTATTCAGTGAAGTAATTAATGGAAAATTATTGGATGTAACTAATTAGAAGGTGATGTATTTATCGAAGTAAGTTAAGTTTAATTACTCAGTGTAATTAATCAAAGGATTAATTAAAGATAATTAATTAATTAAGGAGAAATTAATTTATTTAATGAAGTAATTAAGAGTATTAAATTATTGGATGAGATAAATCAAGAGTGGTTAATAAATATGGGTTACTTATAGTTAATTAATTAATGAAATAATCAAAGGTTAATACTGTATTTGCTCAAGAATAGTAAATTAAAGGCTAATTTCTTGAATGTAATTAAAGGATAATAAATCAAGGATGATTAATTAATATGAATAATTGGATGTGATTAACTAATCGATTTGTAATAAATTAATGGTTATGTAAGCAAAAATATATATATGAATTAATTTATTTTAAATTAATTAAGAATGCAAGTAATTAATTTAATTTATTTTAAATTAATTAGAGATAGTATGATTAATTTATCCTTGCTTATTTATGGAGGATTGAATGATGTTCGAATAACTTGGATTATTCCTGGTATTTGATCGTGATGCTAGGTGATATGATTTTTAGGTGGACAATGGAAATGTGGATTATCTTTCAATCTTGAATTGCTATCTTGTACTTAAAACTGAATTGCATTCACTTGAACAATTCGAGTTTAGATGACAATGAATTCAAAGTGTCCGGAGTCGGGTATTTGTTAATTCCCGAAACCATTTCGATTTTTGATACGTGGAATCAATAGGTTGTAATGTAAAGATTTAAGTGAATTGGACCCGATAATCTAAGTTCTGGCACTTAGAAAATTGATGTATGAAATAAGTGATGTATATAACAACTTGTGAAGTGAAAATTGATATAAGTTACCCGGGTTTATATGAGTTGTATATTTTGTATTCCATGTTAGATGGGTTTACTCACGCTGGTTTCCAGCCTGACCCAGGTGTTACTTTGGTGTAATGCTCGGGTCAGACCGAGTATTACAGATTTTCAGGTTATGACGTTCAGGAGCTCAGGAGGCGAGCTGGTGGCAATATCGCATGGAGTTTATCCGCTGTATTTATATTATTGTTTATCTGAGTCATGATAATTGTATATATATTCAGTAAGTATATATATGTAAAACTCTGATGTAAATTAAAATGTAAACGTCAGACATAGTATTCTTTTTGTAAACTGTTATTATTTGTTTATTATATTTTATCCGCTGCGAATGTGAGATGTTGTTGATTTTGTTCTTCTTCTTCTTCTTCTATCTCTTTCTTCTTTCCATAACTATCTGGGATTTTCGGGTTCGAAAATTTCGGGTTGTTACAAGAGGCGACCATTAAAATAACCGTTGTAACTTTATAAACTTATTATGGTATCAGCCATCCTTGTTACACCAAAAAAAGTACTGCATTTACAAGAAAATATAACAAGCTAGGTTTAATGCGTAAAAGTACAATGTCATCAGTAAAAGGAAAGTGTAGATGAACCAAGTCTCACAAGTACTGGCTTAGTAGTATGATAATTTTTCCCATTGTGAGGGTGAAGCCTATGGAGAGAGACTCACTGCCCCAGGAAAGGATAAATATAGCTAACTTTTTCTTTCTTTCTTTATGTTTAACTGTGATAAACACATTTTTCATTCGATTATATAAAAGTTATATTTTGAAAACCTCGGACAGCAAGTTTACACTTTCAAACTATGATAGAGCATATACAGAACCCTAACACATACTTTGAGTAAATCACATGTGAGTGCACATACACACATATATAACACTATTATTTTTATTTCTTTTTCTGTAAAAAAAAGGAAAAGGAAAAAGAACTTTCAAAGTAGTGAGATGTTAAATAGCAAGTGCAAAAATCAAATCCCAATGATGACCATGAATTGGTTACTTACAAATTTTATTCATCGTTAATGGTATTTACAAATTTTATCACTAATGTTCAAGTTATATATTAACTAATGTTTGTAGCAAAAACATCAATATACTATAAGTAAAAAAAAAGAGGCAAAAAATAGAAAACTTTCATAATATTCCTCCAATGCCATCTATCATTACACCCATCAAACTCTATATAAAGGGAACTAAAATAAACACTAAACATGTACCAAACTAAAAATTCATAGTAAACAATTCTAACAATGAAGTCAAGCAAACCTAGCAACATGAAGCTGTGGCTACTCACTTTTTTCTCTGTCTCATCCATATCAGTAAATGTATATTTCCACTACAGCAACAACTTAAGTCTGGCCAGTCCATTCCTCAGACTGTCATGCATTACCAATGCAGACATTAATGCTGAGATACATAATAGAACACTTGGAACATTTATCAAAACATATCCACATAATTAAACTTAGATTTTTTGTGATGTCAATTTAACCTTCAAGATTTTTAACACCTAATCAACTAAAGAGAAAATTTTACTGTGTGTTTAAAGTTTGAATTCTGGGGGATATTTCTGCTATAATACAATGCAATGGATGAACAATGAAGTGATATGAATATGAACATTCAATAAGCCCAACATATATTGTTGTTTTAACACCATCTGTCGGCATTGCAATCTTTATAGCCTGGCAAACTATAATATTTTACATAGGAATGAATCTAGTTTGTTTCTCCTATAAAGAACTAGAAGAAAGAGATAATAACCTTCATTCTTCTCTTGGCCTCGCCATCTGATATTCCCTCCAAACCAACTGGATCTTTACTTATTTTTGGTCCACAAGCATTGCCCTAACCAAAAAATATATGAAAATAGTAAAACACTAATAAGCTTACCATGCATAAAATATTTAAAAATCAAGATAGCAATCATATTTCTGTTATTAGATAATTGCCGACGTATGGAGCATAAGGAAGGTCTATGGTTTCATCTTCATAACATATATTGGAATAAAAACTTTTATATAAAATTATTATGTAACAGATCTAAAAATAAAAAAATGATATCTAATTGGAAGCATGCATCTAATTAGTGAGGTCCCTAAAAGGAATATGCAAAGAACGTACAATTTCTAGACAGTGACTACGTAGCATTTTCATATTAAATAATGCTTAGTGTGAATTTTAATTTTTCATGAACGATGCTACATGGTACGAAAAAGAGGTTGAAAGTATAGAAAAGGAGATGGAAGAGTGTAAAATGGTCAAAAGATCCAAACCATTTAAAAGAGATTTCGATGTAAAGATAAAGAGTAATTTTATTGATAGTATTTGAGATAGTATAGAGATTGATGAATAGAAAAAATGAATTAGCTCTAATTGATACAACTGCTGTTACATTATATACAACTTTCAGAAGTAATAAGGTGGGCTTGAAATGTTGAGGCCCGGGCCCGTATTGCAGTAACTAAATATGCTGATCCTTGGATTTATTATCAACGGCTTCAGTTGAGTTATGATATCTCCTTATACTTCACTTCACATATCAGAATATGCATTCTCATACGCCCCCTCAAACCCTAAGGGGATTAGGGTTTGCGGCGATTTTGAATCTGTGTGACCAAATACAAAAAAATCCGAGAGATCTTGAGATGATCTGGGATCAGACTAAAGAACTAGTCAATTGTTATTACAGAATGGCAATTGATTAGAAGTTTAGTGAAGTTTGCATTCGATTTTCACAACAATAGCCGAGGAAATTAGAGGATTTGAGTAAAAGTTGGCAACTTTGACGATCAATTGCTCTTAGAATCAGAAAAGAGGCAGAATAATCAGGAGTTTTCACATAACAGCGCTGCTTCTTCAACGACGTTAACTGAGGAGAGATCTTCAATGATGTTGACAAAGACGAAGCATGATTAGGAAGCTGCGATGATGTCTTCCATGCCCTTTACCTTCAGCCTTTCTCTGAAACGATTGAAGTTGCCTTTAGACAGTGGCTTGGTCAAGATATCGGCTGTCTGGTAAGTTGACGGCATGTGATTTACGTGTAATTTCCCTCTTGCTACTTGCTCACGAACAAAATAAATATCCAGTTCAACATGTTTTGTTCTCGAGTGTAATATTTGGTTGGCTGTAAGGTGCACTGCACTTTGATTGTCACACCAAATAGTCATCTTGTTCTCTGTTTTAACCTGTAACTCTCCAAGTAGTGACTCAATCCACATAACCTCTGCTGTAGCATTTGCTACACTTCTAAATTCTGCTTCTGTACTCGATCTTGAAACAGTTGGTTGTTTTTTTGAACACCATGATATAGGGTTGTTACCTAAATATATACAATACCCAGTTGTAGATTTTCTGTCATCTGGGTCATTGGCCCAGTCAGCATCTGCATATCCATTTATGTTGATTGAATTGCTTGCCTCAAGCATTAATCCAAAATTAAGTGTTCCTTTGAGATATCTTAATATCCTTTTAACAGCTTTCCAGTGAATATCAGTTGGATTTTGCATGAACTGACTTGCTTTATTTACACTGTATGTAATATCTGGTCTAGTAATTGTGACATATTGAAATGCTCCAACGGTACTTCTGTACTGTCTGTCATTAAGTAGTGCTTCTCCTTTATACTTTGATAGTTGCAAGTTGCTGACCATAGGTGTTGAGATTGAGTTGGCTTCATGCATCCTTGCTTTGTGTAGAATCTCTGTTATGTATTTCCTTTGGCTTAAATGAATTTTTGCATTTGTGAGTATTTTGACCTCTATTCCCAGAAAGTAAGTTAGGTTTCCAAGGTCTTTGATGTTGAACTCTATATTAAGATGCTTTATCAGATTGTTGATTTCCTGTTCACAGTTACCTGTAATAATAAAGTCATCAACATATATCAATACAAATACTGTTACGTCTTTGTCAAATTTTGTAAAGAGAGAGTTGTCAGACTTGGTTAGATGATAACCAAGTCTGATCATTGTCTCTTTTAGTTTATCAAAGCACACTCTTGGAGCTTGTTTCAAGCCATAAATTGCTTCGTGTAATTTGCACACATAATTCTCTTTTCCAGTATGCATAAAACCTTAGGGCTGCTCCATATATACTTGCTCCTGCAAAATACCATTTAAGAAAGCATTATTTACATCGAGTTGTCTGATGGTCCAATTTCTGTGTAAGTCTATGCTAATGACAATTCTTATAGTAGTAGGCTTCACTACAGGTGAAAATGTTTCTGTGAAATCAAAACCACACTGTTGTGAATAGCCCTTAGCTACTAATCTTGCCTTATACCTAGAAATTGTACCATCAGCATTTTTATTTAACTTGTAGGTCCATTTACACCCAATAATGTTTTTATCTTTTGGCCTGAGAACAAGATCCCATGTCCTGTTTCTCATTAGTGCTTGATACTCCTCATTCATAGCATTTTTCCAGTGATCATTTTGTATGGCCTGATCATATGTGGTTGGTTCCTCTGCATCTGAAGTAGTATGATAAATTTTTGGTTTAAAAATACCACTTTTGGATCTAGTTATCATGTGATGACTTGATCTCCCAACTTCTTGCTGTTGACCATCCCTTTCACTTTCAGCTTGCAAGTTTAATTCTGTGCCTTGCATATTACTTTGCATGTTATCTGAAGTTGGTTGCTCAGTAGTTGTTTGTTCAGAATTTTGATTTGAAGCACTGATTGAACTTGTTTGAACATTTGCTGAATCTGATTCATCATTAGCGTCTGTCCTTTGAAAATCTGACCAAACTTTTTCATGATTAGTGATTCCTTCACCTGACTTAGCCTGACCCTGAATTATCTCAACAGCTGGAATAGATATTGATGATATGTATTCTTTTGCATTATGTACTTTGTTATTTACCTTGATGTTTACATCTTTAAATGGAAATACTGCTTCATTAAATACCACATTTCTAGAAATGAATATTCTACCATTATTGTCTAGACACTTATATTCCTTTTTGTTGCTAGCATAACCTATAAAGGTGCAGGCAGATGATCTAAAGTCTAGACACTTATATTCCTTTTTGTTATAGGGTCTGGTGTAAGGAAAACATAGACAACCAAATACTTTAAGGCTATGATAATCTGGGCTAATATTTGTCAAAGTTTCTAAAGGACTTTTTAGTTTTAGAACCTTTGATGGCAGTCAGTTAATTAAGTAGACTGCTGTACTAAAAGCATCTGGCCAAAATTTCTTTGGCATGGATGCTTGAGCTAAAAGAGTAAGCCCAGTTTCAACGCTCTGTCTATGTCTTCTTTCTACCAGCCCATTTTGTTCTGAAGTGTATGGACATGTTCTGTGATTGATTCCTCTTTTTTGAAAGTACTCCTTTAGAGGCATAAACTCAGTTCCTCCATCTGTTTGTATGATTTTAACTCTGCAATTTGTTTGATTCTCTGCTTGTGCTATAAACTGCATGACTGCATTATGAGTTTCACTTTTAGATTTCAAAAAATATATCCATACATATCTAGAAAATGCATCAACAAAAGATATATAATATTTATACCCATAATCAGTATGAATTGGGGCAGGTCCCCACAGATTAGTAGCTACTAATTCAAGAGGGATATTATAACAGGTTTCAGAATCCAAAAAAGGCAGTTTATGGCTCTTGCCCATTTGACAGTAAGTACAGATGTATGGTAAAGATATGTCATTAAAAGGAATACTATTATTATTCATTACATGCTTCACAATATTGGCATTTGGATGCCCAAGTTTACAGTGCCATTTCTCAAATATCTCACTCATTTCTTACTGTTTGTATTCAGAATTATTACACCACTGTCTTTTAGTAACTGTGTTTCTTGAATTATCCACTTTCAACTTGTACAGACCTTTACATTGATTACCCTGCAAAAGTATTTCCCTAGTTAGAATGTTCTAACTGCACAGTTGTGTGGGTAAAATTCAAAATATACATTATTGTCTCTTGCAAAATTGTGACACACTTAGCAAGTTTTTTTTTGATGTGTGGGACCCTTAATAAATTGTTCAAGTATAATTGTTTTCTTCCCATAATATATGACTTACCAGTGTGCGTAATTGCAATAGATTTTTCATTGCCCATGTGAATAGAATTCATACCTTTGTATTCCTTGCTCCCAAGATTTAAGTTGTTCAAGTTATTTGTGATGTGATTAGTTGCACCTGAGTCAGGATACCAATCTTCATCCTGAATATGATCTGATCTTGTGCTTTCAGTATGTGAGTTCTTGGCTTCAGAATGGTTGACTGATTCAGGTTGCAGATGTGCCATGTTTGCACCGTGATTTACATTTCTTTGTGTGCTTTGTCCTGGAACATAGTTGAGATTTAACCTGAAATAACACTTTGTTGTTGTATGGCCAAGTTTCTCACATATCTGACATCTTGGCCTGTTGTTATTATTCCATCGACCACTTCCTCTTGATCTGTTAGAGTAACCACCTCTTTGAACAAATTGTTCACCGCTGTTATTGTTTTGAACTTTTCCCTTGTGGTTTACTGCAAGATTAATGGATAAGTCAGATTCTTGAGGTTTCTTGATGTCAATTCTTGCTTCATGTGACAATAGAATGGAATGAACATCTTCTATAGATGGCAAGTTTCTCTGAGATGTTAGGACAGCTACTACTGCCTCATATTCATCACTGAGACCATTAAGTATTGTCATAATTTTTCTGAGTCTGATACTTTTTGATTAGCAGCTTCTAATGCATCACATATTGATTTTATCTTGAACAGGTATTCTCTCATGTTGTTATTCTCCTTTTTGATATTGTGGAGTTGCCTTTTGTAGAACAGTACCTTTGCTGCAGATTGAGAATTGAACACTCTTTCTATAGTAGACCAAATCTCATATGCTGTTTTGCATCCTATAACATGAGTAAGAAGATTTGCATTAATAGATGACAATAGCCAAGAACATATTAACCTATCTTGCCTATGATGATTGATGTATTCTTCATTACTGATCATTTTGTTTTGTTGATCAGCAATGAACATTGGTGGTACTGATATGGTTTCTTGAATGTATTCTTCAAGACCATATCCCTGAAGAGCTGTTTCAATTTGCAGTCTCCATAGAAGATAGTTATCTTCACTGAGATGAACTGTAACCAACTGACTTTGTGGGCTAACTGTGGTTTTAACCAACTTCTCGACATTTGATGCAGTATGTTGTAGATCACTGCTGTTTGTGGGTGCTGCAAAGTTTGCTTCATCCCCCATGATGATGACTGCTCAGGACAGAAGTAGCAATAGAAAATAAAGGAAAAACAGAAGATTGTAAGTCAAATTCAAGATGCAGAATCAAGACTTGGATCAAGATCTGCCTCAGGTAAGTGCAACCAGAAAGGAGATTCAAATGATGACTGAGATCTGATGATTTCTTTTCTTGAAAGGCACTTTCCTTGATTTCTTGTGTTTGATGAATTTCTTCTTGATTCTGTTTTCTTCTTGAATTTTGATTTGTGATCTTTCTTGACTTAATGGCAATCCCTTATGCAGCCAGAAAATGTACTGGAGAGGCAGAGGTGGTTGTCTTGAGTCTTCCTCTCAAGTGATGATGATGTAATCTGATGAGAGGAACAATATAAGTCCCTTCTGGTGATTTTCAGATGAATTTTCCTCCTACTTTTGGATCTTTTAATGTTGTTAAGCACTTTTGCTCTGATACCAAAAAAGAGATTTCGATATAAAGATAAAGAGTAATTTTATTGATAGTATTTGAGATAGTACAGAGATTGATGAATAGAAAAAATGAATTAGCTCTAATTGATACAACTGTTGTTACATTATATACAACTTTTAGAAGTAATAAGGTGGGCTTGAAATATGGAGGCCCAGGCCCGTATTGCAGTAACTAAATATGCTGATCCTTGGATTTATTATCAACGGCTTCAGTTGAGTTATGATATCTCCTTATACTTCACTTCACATATCAGAATATGCATTCTCATATATTCCTATTCTCAAAATTCCACCGCAAGCAATTTAAGCTCTCTTGCATAGGAACTACTAGTGCTACTTAGCAGAAAGCCAACATTCCCATCAACTTCAACACAGTTCAAACTTGGGAATGCAAGTATATTTTAATGTAGAAAGGAGACAAAAAAGCAAGCATATATCCATCATAAAATAATCTAAGAAACCGGTATATAGGTATACAAATTAAGCCAAATTAATTATAAAAAGAAAATATTGTTCATAACAAGCGATTCAGCATGAAATAAGATGTTCAAGCACAAATAGACTAGAAACAAGCTTAAAACAGTCCTAGTACTTGAAATATAATAAAAGATACGATAATAAAAATAGTTAAACAGAGACGACAATAACCACGAAACAAATTTTCGTTAAATTCTCAGTAATAGATGACATAATATATAATATTTATGTAAGCATACTCAAAACTAACAAATCACGATCCATTTTTGATGGCATGATTACGATATTCCCACCGTGTGCTCTAATTAAATCTAACTAGCATCAAATTCTAAATTCATATCTCATTCAAACAAATCTAAAAATCAATGAGTCTACAAAAGCTCATCGATGGTATAAAAGGCTGAGGAGTGAAGCGATGTTGTGAAGGCCGAGGAGTGAATCGTTTGAGAGAATGTTTTTTGTTTCGTGTTCAGCTGTAAATGAAACGAATAATTTAGGAATGAAGCAATGTTGTAGAGGCTGAGGATTTCATTTTAGGATATGGATTGATTTTGAAAAAAGAGACGAGCTAACGAAAGTAATAAAGGAAAGCGGGCAAAGAAAATTAATTCACCCCTTCTAAAAATTAGGCCGGACTAGTTTAGTAGCGTTGAATTGTATTTTATTTTTAATTTTTGTATTAGCGGTTGCACTTAGTTGTTAAATGCTACTATTTGCTACAACCAATAATGGGTTTTCTTGTAAAGAACCCTAAAATGATATTAAGAAATTGGTTACTACCAAACAGCATCATATATTCTCTTACCAAGAAGAGTAATACCTAAGAGAAGTGTTTACCATCCGAATACATCCGTTCCTATTTTAAGTTAATTTCGGGCCACTCGAACTTAAAAATACTTCTCTTATTCTAAAACTCCCTTTTTGAAACAATACTTTACATATTTTGAACAAAAATTTTATTACCAACTTGCTTTTGGTTAGTATGGATTTGAACTCGTTTCGATCGTATAATAATAAAGAGAATAATTTACAAAGTGCACTACAACATTTGTCTAAGAAAACATTCGATCGTCACTTATAAAATTATTTAAATTGTCACAAAACAAATCGAGGCTCATTATTTGAACCAATCCAATTAAAATACTTTTTACTTAAAATTCCCATTCCTAAAAAATTTCTTTTCTTAACAAAATACTTCCATATAATACTATTATAACTTTTCAAAATCTTGAGACCATTTTTCAAAAGCATTGGGATTTAAGTACTTAGGTTTCCTACTTAAATGATTTTATTCTAAAGACCCATTCTTATAAATCCATTTTATATAATCATTTTTTTATAAAATCGTTTCTAATATTCTAACTTTCCTTTTAATAAGCTTCCATTTTTAAATAAAGTTTTAACGCAACATTAATACCGAACGCCTTATAATCAAATTGGAAAATCTAATTCACAAGGTGTTTGTTTCAATGTTTACCGATAGTCTATTTACCCAACCCATGTTTTTACAAAAGTAAGCTACTTATAACACTCAACAACTGTTAATGCTCAAACTGGATGAGCACGACTAAACCAAATCCTAAATGATAATTATATAATATTATCATTTCCTATTAAACAAGCATCTCAAAGATACTGTGTTATTTTTGAAAATAATGTTGTATATATATAAAATATATTCCTAGATAAAATTATTTCATTTACCAATTTTAAAATAATACTATGTCAGTTGGTCTTATTCAAGTGTTTATGAATCCCTATCGATAATGTTTGCTAGACACATGGATCAAAATTCATAAGCCACTTAACAGATCAATTAACATAATATAAACATTCTTATATCACTAAGAAATATGCGCTGTTATCTAATATACTCAAACTCATTCTAGGGTATCACTTACTTTATCTCTAATGAGATTACCCTACCAAAGCCAAGGTTCTTGCTTAACCTTCAGCTTTGATACCAAATGTAATGATCCGCCCTTTCGATCGTCAAAAGTCGACACTAATACATCAACGGCATTCATGTGCTGAACAATCAAGTGTCGAAAAGACAGATGGTTAGGGGAAAGAAGAACAAAGAAGACAAGAAGAAATTAAACAACGTAGAATCTCACATCGCAAAAAATAATCTATAATATAACAATGATCTTTGTAAAAGAAAACTTTTATATACATACGTCCATCAGAATACTAGCCTGTCATCTACATGGACAGTAAAAATGCATGTCCTTACAATTTTTGATAAATACAACAAACTATGCAGCAGAACATAAGATATACATAGATACGTCTTGGCCTCCAGCTTGTCTCCCGAGCTCCAATGGATCCAAAGCTAATCTAAAAAATATGCTTAGTCTGATCCGAGCATTATGGTAAAACAATGCCTGCGTTAGTTTGGTAAAACTAGCATTGGAAAATCAAATCATAAGGAATTTGATTTTTTATAACTTGTAAAATCCTTTAAAATCAAAGGTATCTCGTAAAATCACGCCACATATAAACATGAATGGGTTTTTATCTTACGATAACCAAAACATTTTTATTATGAAATCCAGTGATACTATCATAACATCTAAGGGTTCAAAGTAAATATATCAAGTAGTTGTGATGTGTATACATGAAAGCAATAATTTGTATACAATCAAAAATCAAAGGCGCTTATTGAAGAATAGATTTTCACAAATGGAAAGGTAAGGGACTACCTTCAGGAAATCTGTACACCTCTAGATAAAATGTTCAGTGAGATCGAAAACCTTTTGACATCGACATGATAAGACTGACCTACCCCTTACTAGATAGTGTCGAATATGATCACCTCTTGATTGTGATGAACAACCAAAAATGGGCCCCCTTAACATACATAGAGTTATCAACACTAGATCTTGGGATGATCATACCCTTATCGATGCGACCGACATAGCCTTGCGGCCAACCCTTTTTCTGCCATTCCCGAGGTATGAGGCTTTGAGAGGCCATGATTACCTTTCCTCATAGCAGACCATCTTGAGTGCTAACACGGTCCTCCAGGAAAAAATGCAATGCCAGCATTCATCCATATAAGTTGTTCTGGGATCGAACAAATATTCAACATTTACTACCTTCCGTGTTAGAGTCACTCTAAAGAAAAATAGTATAGCTCCATATTATACTTCATAACGATCCATCACTACATTATTAGTTTGGAGTGGTCCAGATAAATCATACCTATCCAAAACCGATGTCACCCAACTAAGCGGTAATTACCGGATAACTCAATTCTGGTTCTTTGAAAGTATGCAATAAGTATTCGAGTCCTTACTGGAAAACTTGAATATACACCACATACTTTCCGAGTTAAAAGAGGTCAAGATTTGATAGTCAGTTATTTAACTATCAAGTAAAAAAACAAGCAACAATTTAGAGATTTAATTACCCATAGAAACCAATAAGCCTCAAATTAGGTTTTCATTTATTTAAATTTCAATTCAAAACGTTTATCAAATCATTTGTATACTTATGTCACTGACATAAGTATATTTACAAAACATTGTTAAAGTTCCTTATTTCAAAATCATATTAAAAGGATCAAACAAACATTATTAAAACTAGAGATAAGAATAACCCTAAACATTATTCTTTCGATATTAAGCATGGAACGAAAGTTCTACACTACCATAATTAAGAAGGCCAACTAAGGGAGATCCCATCTCAAAAAAAATTATTTATAAAATTCTCCAATAAATATTGTTTATAAATGATTTCCGTTTATAAATCTCCTTTTCTTAAATTATAAATCCATTTATACAACTCTTTTACAAATATTCAAAATCATTAATAAAATTCTTTTATAAATATCTAAAATCATTTATAAAACTCTTTTATAAATCTCCATTTATAATTCCCTTTTCTTAAAAATATCATTTATAAATATCATATGTAAATCTACTTTAAATAAATCCTTTGTAAAATATTATATACAAAATATCATTTGTAAATACCTTTGTTAAAATAATTGAACAACTTATAAAATTATATAGAACACTTATCCTCAAATTGATGAAGAATTAAAGTCAATTTAAAAACCATAATTTTACAAATTTGAAAGGAGGCTTAGTTACCACAATGGTACTAAATCAAGTTATCATTTATTTAAATCTTGACTCCAACTGACATAACAGTTATTTACAAAAGCCAATATATATGTAAACACAATCCATAAAAAATCAGGAAATAACATGTCCATATAAACCAACTAGAAGATACATATCCAAATAACATAATAGCATGATGGTGATTTGTCCTACAAAATAAATGTCTAAACAATCTATTAAGTTTAATTATAGCAGAACGAAGATTTATTCGACTAACTGACGTCCACATAAATGAACAATTGAATCATAGCAGAATGAGGATTTATTCTGCTAAACAGATGTCAAAGTTTAGTATGGTAACTTAATAGTATTGACAATCGAATCCCTTGTGCTCAAACTATTCTTTGGAAAGAAAGTTGCGGTTAAACAAATTGATTATTGGAAAATAAAGTAAAAAAGAACTTAAACCCCTTTAAAAATCATTAATCACAAGTTAAACCCTTTATTAAGTCATAATTAAATCTTAATTAAGTCTTAACTTAATTATTAATTAAGAAATAATTAACCTATAATAAATGATTTATTTATAAATTAAACCATTAATTAATTTATAATTAGAATAATTTAACACTTAATAGTTAATTAATTAATAATTACCCTATACTTAGTTAATAATTAATAAAAAATAAATCATATATCTAATTCATAATTAATTAAAAATTAACCACACATAATCAAAGATTGATTAAAATTAATCTCACTTAATCAAATATTAGTTAAAATTAATCTCATTTTTAAAAGATAATTAACTAGAATTAATCTCTCCTTAATTATATTAACAAATCTTGCTTTGTACTTAATAATTATTAATTACCAAACTTAATTGATTAATTATTAAATAAATAAATACTTAATTAACTATTATAAAACTTATTATTATGTTTATAATATATTTCTTAAATTTTCTTAAATTTAAAACAATATGTTGTAAAAAGTTGAATTTTTACCGAAACTGCATCCACAGCAACTACCATTATGGATACCATAACTTGAAACTGTTTTTCTAAGTTTCCTTTTGAAATCGTACCCTTTGGAAAACTTCCTTACTTTTACAAACATAAAGTAGGTATTTTGAAAACTAAAACAAGGTTGAACTTGAAAAAAGATTTTGATTTTAAAACCAATAAACCTAAATTTTACGCAAACGATTTCATGTCGCTTAAACTAGTATGCTGCCTTTCTTAGCATGTCACCACATATTCATGTCTATAACATATACAAACATATCGCAACCAAAAACATAATAAAAGATCTAAACTTTACATCATTCACATCACTTTTAGACTTCCTTTTCAAGTCTAACTTAATATCACATACAAGCATACATACATATATCCAAACCACACAATAATTCATCAAATCAACCAATATTTCACACAATAATGTACAGCAAAATAAAGGTTAATATTTTCTAAAAAGATGTGAGTTTTTACTCAACAAAAGTTATGAAAACAAACCCATCTTCCACTAAAACTTGAATTGGCCTTAGGTCTTAGCTTTACATCGAAAAAACTTGAATTTTGGAGGCTAAAAGGAAATAATGGGCTCGACCATGGTGCGACATGGCTCGGCCATGGAGTTGTTGAGTATGGCCAAGGGTAGACAAGGGTGGATGTGGGCTTATTAGGTAAGAGGATGTAAAGGAAGAGGAATGTAGGTATCTTTAAGCTATTTTATGAGTTTAAAAGGAAAAGAAAAAGATTTTGAACTTAGAAAATTTTGGTGGAAGCCATTAAAGAGATTTAAGAAGCTTAGAAAGAGAGATGGAGTTGAAAATAAGAATCGGAAAAAATGAAACTGAGAGAGAGAGAAAATAAGGAATTGTTTTTATATAAATTTGAATTAGCAAATTACTATACTAACCTCTAATACACTACCCTCCACTCCTTACTTGCCACGCCATTACCTTTCATCTCCATCCTTCTTCTTACACATGAATCAAGGGTCTCCCCCATTTTACCCAACATGCAAATCCTTCTCCTATACTTTGGATGTATTGTGAAAGTGACATGTCATGATTTCGTTTTATTTAATGTAAATCTTATGAAAATTGTTACATGATTTCTTATCATAAGTAAACAAATCTTTACACTTTCACATACTTAATTATGTGCTCATTATTTATATCAGTGTGTGTTTTAAGTATATTAAGGTGTTTTACAACTTTTTAATAACTTTTTGATGATAAAAAATCAGGAATTTTGAAAAAGCTCTCCGGTCACATTTTCTAATTTCCTTTTCACAAATTACTTTTTAAACCAAATAAAAAATGAATTTTTTATCATTATTTATAAATAAAAAGATGTCTATTTTAATTATTAAACCCATTAATTTAATATTAAAATTAATTACATATTCACAAATCAAAGCGATGAAATTTCGAATCATTACGTTAAGTGTCTGCACGTATTTTATACAATTTCCATTTTCGCTGTTTCTTCCAAAAGCAAAGGTGAACATTCACTCTCTTCATCCCAACTATGCTTAAGTTACATTCACTATCATTCACTTTCCTTTCTAAATGTTTGGTCCATTCAAAAGGAAATCCTTACTATAAGACTCCACCAAATTCTTTACAAAACTATATTCACACACCCATAACATTTTAAGGATATCGAATGGGTTGCACTTAAGAAAACCGATTTAAACTGACATTTCAATAGTTTAATGGTAAGTATATTTTACATTTCTTTGTCAATCTTTTTTCATTTCATTAGTACATTCAATTGATAAACAATTTTACAATTAGATTAGTTGCCTAAATTCATTGAAGTGGATGAATCTAATTTTGTATAGCCTATGTTCTTATGATATTAAAAAGGTTAAATGTTGTTATTTCATTTTTCTAATAAGGTTCCCACTAAATTTATATTACTATAAACCTTAAGAGAAGTCTATAAATCATTTGATTTCTCTAGTGAGTGTTAGGACTCGGTTGCCTCATGATTCCAGCCTTAAGTTTGCTCAATAAATCGTAGGCTTGCAGAAACACCCAAAGAATTTAAATAATAAATTAAAATATCAATAAGGGTATAAATATAATTTATTATAAAACGAAGAAATGGTAAATTTTTATAAATGAAGAAATTTGGGGAATCTGACTTTGTCATTGTATCAAATAGATTTTTCTAGCAAAAATTCATATATAAATTGATAGACACGGATACCTTATGAAAAAGATATGGAATGTTAAACGTAGCGGACATTTTATGTTTTTTGCCTATTTTGAAAGATCAAGTTTAAGAATTAACGCAAGAATAAAGAAAAAATTAATTGTTAAGAAATAAGTTGAGCATGTATGAATTACTCTAAGAAAGGAATTTTTTTTAGATAAAACACTATTTTTAAACAGTGATCAGTCGACCCTCACCCCGAGCGGTCGGCCGCAAATGGTCGATCAGTTAGGGTTAGCGGTCGATCGATTGTCACCTAAAATATGCGAACTTAACCTCGGCCTAAGGCCCAAGTTAATAATAAAATTTATATAAATGATAATTTTTATGTGAACCGATTTAGGACTATTGGTAAGTATGTTAATAGTTGTAGGGAAGCTAGTTCTCTATGGAATGACACTAGATTGTTGCCATGTTGGATAAATGCTCTTTACCCAATGTGGGTTGATTATTATATTAAGGGCGATTTTATCACAAATGGCACTCAAAGAAGGTTCCACGGTGGATGTGCAACATTGACGAGGATGTTTGATGAAGTGTGGCCTAGCACAATGGTCATCTCAATATGCATGGATACTGACATGACCTGATACAATTCAAATGGAGGATCCCGATGTGTACGATATGAGGCATCTATGATCGAGAGGTGGATACAGACGATTCCTCCTCGATGTGTAGTTGGGTTGCTCGTAGTAGTAGTTAGGGGGAAAATCGGTTCCCCAGTAGCCTTGTAGCGATGATATTCGTGGGCAGTCGTTCCCATAGTAGCATTATCCGGTGATATTAGTGGAAATTAATTTCCACAATAGCCTAGTGGTGGTGATAGTAGTGGGAACGTATACACACAGTAAGCAAGTGGCAGTATTTCCGTGGTTAGTAGCCAAGGGGGTGGTGTTTTACATATTGAGTAGCTCTATGAGCGATGGCCGATCGTTAGCTATGAGGTTCAATCCGTAGTTCGATCCTTATAGTAGCCTACACAAGTTATAATGTACGTATGTATTAGACTAGAACCTTTAGGTTACTGGCCCTAGAACTACATGGACACTTGTAGTACACCCTACATCATCTAGAGTATAATTAAAGCCAATTGCACATGATCATCGCACATTAAACTTGTACTTTTTCACTGGACTATTGTTTGATCCACTCCCTCCTTTTCATTTTCCCCCACCATAGGATAACATGTTAGCAGATGATTGGGTATATTAGGGGGAGGAAGGAGCTCAACATTGGAGTTCTCATATCATTCATTTGTTCTCATGTAGTTACCTATTATATTAAATGTTTGCCAAGCTTATGTTGTACTTTGGAAACATTGTATATGTAAAACAAGTATTTTGGAGACTATTTTCTTAAATGTCTATTTTTTGTATTTATATTTTAATTCTTCACATCGTGGGATCTGAAAGTGTAGGATGTCTTCGAATTCACCCTTATAATTATACTTTGTAATGTTTTAAAAACCCAAAAGCTCTTATTTCTTGGCATGACATGGGTCCGAAAGTTAAATAGGCTTTGGATCGGTGTGTCAGGACGTGCGGGTTGTTAAACTCGCCAATGATGGATAATTCTTTATCAGATGCATTATACATAACTCGAAACTGTGGTTTTTGCCTTAATCTTGACCTTGAGTTTTCTTAACAATTACTGACTCCTACCTATCATTTCTCAACGGCCTATGTTAATGCATGTAACTTAAGTTTGCTTAGTAAATACAAGCATGTATCTTTCCTCGTCTAGGAAATATAGTAACAGTAGTGCACATAACAAATCTAGCTTGAGTTCACTCAACAACTAGTGTGTATGAAAGTAATCTATCAACATATAATGATAGAGAGCAACCATATTAAAGATTCATAATCTTTAATATATTTTGAATGTATAAATTAAAGGAATAATGTATTTATTATAAAAATACCCTTGTGATTCAAGTGTCAGACACAACTGAAATCATGGTATACGTACCACTTATGCATTTACTACAAAAATCTATACGGGTTTATTCGGTTCCAGTATTTTATTTATACACATATAATTATATTTGTTTAAATTTTTTTATAACTATTATAACTTAATTAACTCATTATTTATATATATCTTATCAACTAAATCCATCTAATTGATTTTAGTTCTTAATTTAATTGATTAAATTTTATTTTAAAATTTTAAAGTTTTATTTTATTTATCTTAAATCGTTTAAGAAGAATATTTTGACCATAACCTTAGTAATTTATTTGTATATTATATATGTGTGTGTGCGCATACCCATTAACAGTTTAATTAGTCAATTATTTAATTAAATATATAATAAATTTTGAAAAAAAAATTAGTTTAATTTCTAAAAACAATTTTGAGAAAATTAAAACATTTCAAGTTGTTAAACTATAATCTTTATAGTGTATATACATACATACATAAACACATATATTCATACATATACATACATACATACATACATACATATCAACTTTTGATTAATTACGTACTAAATTCTACAGTATAATATGAAAGCCAGTGGATTCACTGAAAGTCAATCTCCTGGGTTGATCTTATCTCGAAATCTGTCATGTCTACCATTTTAGTAAATGGGTTTGCGGGTAACAAAACCAACTCTAAAGAAGTCTTAGACATGGTAATCCCCTCTCTTTCCCTTATTTTTAACTTAGTAGCAGATGTATTTAATAAAATAATTAAACTAGCGCTACATAATAACATATTTCCTAGATTTTGGAGAGGCGTTACTTCTGACAGGTTTCCACTCTACAGTATGCATATGACACCGTTTTATTCTCCCACTTTCCCCATCATATTGAATCACTTAAACTTATTTTATATAACTTTTAATTTCTCTTTGGCTTACTATTAACTTCCATAAAAGCTTAGAGTTATTCACTAAGGACATTGCAAATGACGTTGACAAGATGGCTGATAGTTTAAACTATAAAACCATGGATTACCCTATTTATCACTTAGGCATACATATTAGGCAGACAAAAATGAAAAGAGAACACTAGAACACGGTTATTGATGAAGTTAGTAAAAGATTGCCATTTGGAAAGCCATCCGGCTTTCGAGTGCAGGTGAAGTTATTCTCATTGATGCGGGTTTGTCGGAAGTTCCAATTTATTGGCATCCAATTATCGCTTTTCTAACCGGGTGGTTAAAAAATTAATAACATCAAAAGGAATTTTTATGAAAAGGGAGCAATGAAGTCTCCAATGTTAAATGCTTCATGAACTAGGAACTAGTGTGCAAGCCCAAACCCAGTGTGGTATAGGCATTACAAATCTAAAAGCCCTAAATATTTCCCTTGTAAGTAAATGGCTTTGGAAATTTCTAGACAAAGAATCAACAAGATGGAAAGAAATAATTACTAACTATTATTACAATGGCTAAAAAAAATTTGTAAGCTCAACACATGACAGTTCTCTTTCTTCTGGAAAAAATATTTCTAGGCAATTCTGTATATTTAAACTTGATCTCCGGTTTAGTGCACACTCCGGAAACAAAACATCCTTCTGGAACGACCCTTAGGCTTCTCCGATCACCTTGAAACATGAATTTTCCAATCATTACTGCATCTAATAAAAAGAACGATCTTATCAGATTCATATTTAGACCACGTGATACATTTAATTGGAATATTTCTTTTAATCAAATTTTTTTTAGGAATGTGTTTAGGAAATTCCAAAGACTTATTAATAACATCAATATGAATTAATATCATGACCATCTGGTTTGGTATTGGGATAAATTTGAAAGTACACTTCTAAGTCCCTTCTACACATTTTCAACTTTTTTCGAAAGCTCAAACCTTTGGTATTTTAAACCTATATGGAAAATTAACACTTTGCCTAAGGAAGAAATTCATATGCGGATTGTATTGCACGATAAACTAAACACCAGTACTATGCTAAACACTATAAACACTAAACTAATAAATAATGCCAATAGTAACCCTTGCTATTTTTGCAAGATAGCATAAGAAATCATCACCCATCTGTTCTTCGAATAACACTTCACATAGCATATAGTAAATTATTTTCTTGATATTTTTGAACTTGATATAAATGCTACTATTCTATCCCCATATGGTATTAGATCTATTTTAGATTTAACTATAGCTATCCTCTTTGGAAATTTTTAGACATGATTTTCTCTATTACATATTAGAGTCTTTAGAATTAAAAAAACCAACCACTATTCAATAGTTCATATAGAAGTCCATTTGGTATTCTATACTTTATTGCCTAACATATTTCACCCTAGACAAGGTCCTGTAGAAGTCATATCCATTGGAGATTCGATCTAGATCAAATTACGACTGACACTCCATAACTGGTGGTAGTCCTCTCCTTCTTCTACAAAACCAACCGACAGATTGGTGGATTAGTCGCATGATACCACATCATAGAAGATTCTTCATTTATGGACCAACTACGCATCTCTCCTTCCTTTTTCCTCCTCCTTCTTACATACCCTACATACATGCTTCAACATCGTTTGTGGTTTCAACATCATTTGATGGTTCATTGCTTCCTCACATCCTCCTTCCATTAATATAATATATGGTTACCTCTCCGTTCAACTTATATTGTTTATTATGATTAATAGACTTATTCCACATATGTATAGGGATGATAGGTTTTTCATTTCATCATCTCATTGATGAGCTCTTGCTTTTCTTTTCTTAGCATTTATGTCAAATGGTTTATATAGTCACCTACCAGGCATGTTGATAGTTTTTGCTATTTTCTATTAAATAATGAATAATTATGAGTGCTCTCCTCTTATTAAGGATCACTCTTACATCAAAAATTTACTTATGAAATAAGTTATTTATTTAACTAAATAATTTAATTAAAAAATTAATAATTTTCGAAAATTTATTTAATTTACCTTGAACATTAAGATAAAATTTTAACTGTAACCTTTACAGTTATATACATGCATATCAATGTATATATATTTTATTAAATCAATTAACTTTTAATTATTATATATTTATTAAATAGATTAATTAAATATCTATAAGAATTCAAATTATTTAGTTAATTTCTCAAAATAATTTCTAAAAATTTTTAAATTTATTTTGTAACGTTTATAAACTTTCCTTTTATATTTTAAATTTAACATTAATATTTAAAATATACTTTAAATTTTTTAATCCGAACTTGAAACCTAGTGCCAAAAATACTCTAGGCCTTACATATGGACCAAACTTTTAGACTTACTACAGCTATCAAGCTAGGCCAGTAACAAGGGAGGAAAGAATGCTATTTATTCGACCCCAAGCGTAGACACTAGTATTCTAGACGTCCTTCACATAGAAAAATTCAACAATTGACCTGAAATGCTGACTACTTAGATTGCATAAACCATACGTGTACCACTATTTGGTCTAACCTACTTTAACAACAAATGAAAGGAATAAATTTAAAAATTCCATATTTGGTCTTAATAGGCCAATGTCATTTATTAATTAGGATTACATCCAATCTATTTATTAAAATAAAATAATATTTTATTTCAAAATATTATTATTTATTTAATTAGTCACATTAATTAAGTTTATTTAATGATTATTTTGAATATATAAAATACATTCATAACTAGCATGATAGCATAAAGATGTATATTTATAACCATATATCTATATGTACAGATATTAGGATTTATATCTATTGTATATACACAAATATTATACTTGCATTTACATATGATAAATTCATGTTTATATAAAGAATATAAATGCCTAAGTATATACACATGATGAAATATGCTATAATTCATGTATATGGTTTGTATATACATGTTAATAATGCCATATATATGTGTGTAGTTTAGACATATATATGCATATGTTATGCATTGCAATTTATTTATTTATGTATACAATTTTGAAAATAAATCTATATAACTAAATTTTATATGTGTGTGTATGTGTACACAAAGATTGGTATTGGAAAAGAAAATAGAAAATATTTACCACCTTTCTCTTTTACAAACTCCTAATCAAAACAAGATCTATTCTTTAAATGAAAATGGGAAATATTATTCCATAGATATCCATAAACAAAATTTATTTATGTTAAATTTCTTGTATTTGGATATTACATAAATATTTATAAGCTAAATCACCTTTAAACAATGTTACAATTAAGATTGTTCCAAAAATTAAGAATTTCATATTGATATCCACATTCAATTTCAACCTTTGTCACATTTGTATAATAGAAGAATTATAATGTAGAAAGGAATTTAATATATACATCAAATATTTTAAATCTACACGTGTATATAAAAATATTTATTAATATTAATTGTAACAAAACATAACAGGACATATCATACTGAATATATAATTAAATGCATGTATCTTAAATATATGTATATAAATAAATTTAAATAATTTTTTCTTTTAAACTATTAAATAAAATTAATTTGAATCTAATCTTACACAAAAATTATGACCAAATTCAAACCTTATTAATGTATATGTGTGTGTATGTGTGTCTATGTCTCTGTGTGCATGTGAACTTTGTTCATTTGTAATTATGGTAATTTACAATTTAGAAAAATAATCAAAAGGTTACTATCAAATTTCAATGATTGAAAATTCACACAAATATCATAGACAATGACATATTAAAAATAAGATATGAATATTTATGTTAATAGATCTAGCCCTTTGTGACACCTTTATTTATGTTTCCTCTTAAATTGCTTGAACCACCACTCGAGCTTGCTATTACGAATGAACTACCTTGACTTTATTTTGATGAAATTTTAGATGGAAATATTTTTAACCATCGGAATAATGAATGAAGATTGCAGCCATGAAATGATAAATAAGGAGAAACCAAAATTAACTATTGATTCATATGAAACTCATCACATTAAGATTTCTTGTTTGACCTAGTTGTTACCAACCAATAGGAAACTCTCATATGAGTCATTTCATAATTATTCAATAATCATGAGTACTATTACCCCTTGGTGTCCACAACAACCATGAGTAATACACTGCTCAACATTTGGAGAGTGTTACATACACTAATCTTAATGGATGTGCCGATATCCTTTCTCGAAACATTTTAACAAAAATATTTAAAGCAAAATGTTATTTAATAGAATGATTGATTACCGATGGCTACAATTGTTTGCAAACATGGTCACATAACATATTATTTAAGTTTGTTCTTAATTATGTACTTTAAATTAAATCTATCAAAATATAACGAAGTATATATAAGAGAAAAAACATCTTTATTACGAATAAAATTGATTACATGGTTAGATATATATAACAAATTGTATAATTACCCAAGGGGAATATCCTAACTCTTTAAACTTTGTGTGCTATTCGTATCATATTTAACATAATGACCCACAATTTACTTCTTTGGGGATTTAACCATCGATTAGACATAGATTTAGAAGGTTGCGAATGATAAGTTTTTGCATTTTGTATCAAAGCATAGGTTACCTGACTCTTATTGGTTAAGAATGCATTGAGAGAGCATATTTATGTCCATATATATATAGTAGAAAAGTAAGGTCAATGTACACGCCACTTTATTTTCAGTTATATCTACTATCTTATGGTGTTGTTATTGAATCTTGTTCATAAATAGTCGAGATGAGTAACAATACTAAAGCAGGTATAGGAGATGTAGACTTGGAGGCTCCTAGCATGAACATTCCATATTGGTTCTTCAAGTATCTTCAGGCTAGACAAGAAACCAATACCAATCTGAATGTGCCTGCACTATAGACACAAGGAGTAGTCCCCGTTAATCCACCTATCATGAAATTTGCTTAGTTAAGTAGAGAATTTCTTAGCATGGGAGGAAAACTATATGTAGGGACTAAGCTTTTGTGGATATAAAGGAATGGCTACGCACATGTGAGAGGATATTTGGTACGTTGGTTCCATATATGTTGTTTAGCGAGAGCTTGCTTCTTGTCATATACAAAGAGAAACTTTAAATTAGTGGGATTGTAGCAACTGAGACTAATGAAAAGGAAATAATTTAAGGTGATTTCAAGAGGCGTTTTTGAGCTAAGTTCTTGTCTATGGTCGAACAAGGAGTTTAGTTTGAGAAGCTTATGCATTTTCAACAGTGAGACATATCTGTGAAGGAGAATATGACTAACTCAATGAATTAGCTAATTCTAGGTTTGATATTGGGAATACTCCAGCTAAGAAGGCTTTAAAATGTTCCAAAGGGATGAAGCAACCACTTTAGGATTTGGCCCGTTAATCACATTCCTCAGAGAGTTACATTTGAGAGTCTAGTGGAGATGGTATTGCTAAACACCATTTCTAAGGATGCAAATAAGGAGGACAATGGTGAGAACCAATCAGAGAATCATAAAGAATTTTTTGTCAAAGGGGAACAAGTAAAATTGCATAGGTAAAATTTGATGTATAAGAAATGCAACAAAAAGGTCCACCTATAAAAAATTGTAAATTGGTTACAGGGAAGTTAAATCCTATAGTTCCAACCAATTAGCACATATGAAGCTCCATGCCTAGCTTTAGGCAGAAGTGGAGTGTTCATGTAATCTTATGCACTTAAAGCAATTCCAAGTTCTAGCAGACCATCACTGGCAGCTAATATAGGGAAGAAGGTCGTTTTGGAATATATACTGCTTATTTCTTATTTTCTCATTCATACATCATTCGATGCTATAGCATCTCATACCTTCATATCAAATAGTTTTGTAGATGATTTGGAATTGGAGAATCATAATATGCATGATTATATTATAGTGTCGAATATTGTTAGGAGATCGACCTACTTATCCATGATTTGTTGAAATATAAAATTATTTAAATGTAATGTTGAATTTATATGTGATGCTTATGAAGATGGATTTTCAGGGTATGGACTGACATTGGGAATTGGTTGGATGTCACAGCATGGGAGGAGTTAGATTGTGATAGCATAGTGATTAGGATGAGGAGTAGTTAAAGGCATGATTTAGACATCCATTATGAGTCCGGTAGCTCTATGATGTCGAGTTACCTATATTCACTAGGCCTATCATAGGTTGAGTTACATTCATTCCTTGTAGTTATGGAATTACCAGATGTTTTTTCGAAAATTTTAGGTTTCCACCCTAAAAAGAAATTGGATTTCATATTTATCTTAAGTAGAATGCCAAGATAGTAGATATGCCTCTTAGGCATATGGCCTAAAAGAAAGAAGGTAATTAAATATGAAAATTTCTGAATTGTTAAAGAAAACTTTTATTCATTAGAGTATTTTAGAGTGGGAAGCATCCATAGTATTCACCGCTAAGGGGGATGGTTCTTTGTGGCTATGTGTTAGTTATCGAGAGTCAAACACACTGACAAAGAAGAATTGCTAGCCAACGCCTCGCATAGATGATTTATTTAATCAGTTGGTGGTATTAAACATATTCTCTTAGCTTGACTTGGCAGCTGGTTCTCATTAGCCGACAGTGGGAAGTGATAATATTGCTGAAACTACTTTTCGGACACCAGATGGACTATCTGAGTGGTTATTCATGCCATTTGAACTGACCAATGTTCCAACTTACTTTGCTGATTTAATGAGTGGAGTTTTCAAGGAGCAGTTGAATAGGTTCGTGTTTGTTTTTGTCGATGGTATTCTTATTATTCAAAAAGCGAGGAAGAGCATAAGCAATATTTAATAATTATGCTTGATATATTGAGAAGAAATTAGTAAAAAGTGTCATTTCTAGAGAAGAGAAGTTTTCTTCCTAAGCTATGTCATTTTTGAGCCTGAATTTTCTGTTGTTATGAGAAAAGTGGCAATGGTATAGGATCGACAATAGAGGTGGATGGAGTTTCTAGCTTCTTATGATTTTAGTATTTCATACACTCCATTCATAGGGAATGTAATGGCAGATGCTTTTAGTAGGAAGCACGCGACATTGAGTTCCATGTTATTAGAGTGGAGCTAGTTGGAGTTAATTTTTGGATTCGATTTTGAAACATTGTCAGAGTTAGTTCCTGACTTGTTAGCATTATTAGGGTTAGACCAGCACTTATGGATCATATTAGTTCTAGTCAAAGGACCGATAGGGTATTACTGGTAATTTGGAACAATCGGAGAAAGGAGAGAAGTCTTCTCATTTAGATAGACACTTTACTGATTTGAATGGATATCTATGACGTGCTGGTCTACTGTGTGTAGCGGAAGTTAGGGAGATAATTGATAAGGTTTTATCAATGTGTCATTGTCCTTAGATGACTATTTATCTTGGTGAAGATGAGATGTATATGATATGAAAAGTGCATTTTATCGGCCGAAGATGAAGAGGCAAGTGGCAGAGTATGTTGTTAGATGCTTGACTTGTTAGAGAGTCAAGGCTGATCAAAAGAAGACGATTGGACTATTACTTCCTTTAGACATTCCAAAGTGGAAGTGGCATCACATATTGATGGACTTCGTAGAAGGATTACCTATGAGCATACGGGGAAATGAGAGTATTTTGGTCATAGTTGACAGTTTGACCAAATGCGCTCAATTCATTCTAGTACGGAGTAAGCGGACAGTGGCATCATTGGTGACACTATATGTAAGAGAGGTGATTAGGTTGCACGGAGTAAGTATATTCAGTAATAGGGATCCACTTTTTACTAGCGAGTTTCAAAGGAGCCTTCAAGTTGATTTGGGGACTAAGTCGAATCTTAACACTACATATCACTCGTAGATAGATGAATAAATCAAGAAGGTGAATAGGGTATCAAAAGATCTATTAAGAGCATGCATTCTTGATTATAGTAGAGTCGTGTGTAACGACTCGTATTTTACATATTAAAAGATCATTAAATATTATTTTGAATTCCAAACGGGATCATATGAGGCAATAACTTTGGGTAATGGTGAATAGTGATATTTTACACCTGTAGAATTTTATTAGATAGTGTTGGCCGTAAGAATCCTGGAAGAACTTTGCTTTTTCTAAGACCTGATTTAGGGTCTAAAATCACTGACGAATGAGAGATGACTTTTGATAAGAACCGAATTAGCTCTAAAATCACTATTGAATGAAAGAAATGATGATTTATCTTTCCATGGAGTGGTGCTAATAGATTTTTAGACTTACAATTTAAAAGATATGACTGTTTGAAGTTTGAATATTCTTTAGAATATTCAACTAGTAAGTAATTAACCCGAGCCCATCATTAGGCCTGCTAATGATTTTGGGATTAGGATTAATATCAGCCTCCACAGTAGGCACTAATCACATTTTTCCCTTTTCTCAACATCTCCTAACCTCCATTGACTAGGTCTACAAAAATTGCATTCACTTTAGTTAGCTTAATTGAGCGATTAAGGTGAGATTAGTGAAGGGAATATATTGGATCTTGGGATTTCTGCATTGGGAAGCTTGTACTTGTTGCTTGGGTTAGAAATAACAAGTTTTTGGGTCGATTCTTCATTTAGGTGAGCGGTGTGTATCCCTCACTTTACTATAATTGTTGGTTTAGTAGTAATTGATGGTTTAACTGGTTTTTACATGTTAAAACATGTATTATAATAGATTTAGTCCTAAAGTTTCTTTTAAAATGTAAGCAAATGATTGAATATGGGTTTTGATTCGGTTTTACTATTTCCTTGTACCGATCGTCGGTTTCCTTGTACAGTTCATCGGTTTCCATAAAGACTGATCTTGGTGATTGATTTCTTAGATTTTGAACCATATGACTGTTATAATGCTTTTTTGATTACTATATGTGTGAAATTTTATTTATTTTGAATGTATGCAATGGTTGTTTTCTTGTATTGAGTGAAAACTTCAATTGAAGGAGAATTAGAGTCTAGGGATTGATTTCTAGTAGATCTAGTGCATTGGGACGATCAAGATCTTAGATTGATAATGAGTGCACAAAACAATGGAGATTCATGTTGGTAGACGGATATTTAGAATCAATGTGCCAAAGATTAAAGATTTACGAATAACTGATGTACCTCTTCATGCACAAGAATCTTAACCTCCATCATCAGCGATGGCTAGAGTTCCCAACCTTTTATCTCTGACTAGCTCCACTCCACTATGGACTCGACCCATCAACATTAGGTACAGACTATGGACTCGACCGAGATGGTTGGCTTCATAAAGAGCAGAACTTGTTTGTACCTAATGTTGATGGGTTAAGGGATGAGGTTCTATAGGAGTCCCATCATTCGAGATGGGCTATACATCACAAAGGGAATAAAATGCATAGGGCTTTGAAGCAATCGTTTACTAGGAATGAAGAAGAAGGACTTTGGGACATTCATTTCAAAGAACATGAACTGCCATTTGGTAAAAGTTAAGCAAAAGAAGCCTGGTAGATTTGTATCATTCCATTCAAAAAGTTAACACTAAGATCCTTTAGCATAGTCGTCATTGCACGGTATTTCTTTCCGAGATTGTAGAGGTTAGGATCCCATGGTATTCATAATTGGCATTAGAGCTAGTATCTAGTCGGAATTGTGTGTTGTAACATTATGGATGGCAGTCGATGTAGTACTGATGCAGGTTACAAACACAATATCGGGGTCGTCTGTGACGATGAGCCAACGAGAACGTTAGTCTCTTTAAGAAGGACTATTTGAAACATCCCTTTCTTTAACAAAAAATCTTTTAGCACATTAGTTAGCGCATGATTTTTTTCTTAGGATGGTAGGGGTTTAATCCCATGGTTGTTACAAGTCTGCTGCAACCACTTTCCCAGTGGAAGTGAATTTGTATTGATGGATTTTATTAACAGAATTCTGAGGACTAGAGGAGGATTTGATAGCAATTAGGTCATAGTCGATTGATGAAGAATGATAGATTTATACCTGTAAAGTCTGGTAGAACTGTAGTGAAACCGACCGAGTTGCATGTGAAATGGGTTAAGTGACTCTATAGTCTGTAAAAGAGCGTTATAAGCGATAAAGATCCATTATTCACAAGCAGGGTTTGAAAGAACTTATGGGAGGCATTGGTGATAGAGCTGCATAATGTACTCGATAGAAGATAGCGGGTCTGGCACCAAGATTTGAAGGTCCATTTTTTATATTTGAGAGGATTATGAACCTAGCTTATAGGGTCTACTTACCTTAGAAGATGACGGGTTTGCATATTGTATTCCAAGTTTCAATTGTTGAAATTTATGCCTAACTTAGGGGTAGTAATGACACTGAATAAAACAGATGATATCAAGATTTAACCCGAAGCTTCGAGACCTTATACACCTATTTGTATAGTTCGGCATTATACTAAACAACTTGGGAGGAAGATGGTGAAGTTGGTGAAAGTTTAATAGGATGAAATTGAGAGCGATAATAGTTGGGAGACTGAGGAGAGCACGAAGACTGCTTATTTGGAGCTCTTTACTGGGTAACACTTTTCATTTGTTGCATATACTTTCACTTTAGATATCATATAGAATAGTTTAGTACCTTAAATGCTTGGATTGGCATAGGTTATCTTTACATGCTTGTGTTTGCAATTTTATGGATGTTGCGCTTATTTATGGTTATTAGGCATGCAGGATAACTATATTGTTTGACATTACCTTGTTTGATTGGATTTCAGGGGTGAGTTTATTAATGGGAGATGGAGCGTAAAGACTCGAAATTCAAGAAACCAGAGGATCATAAAATATAAATTTCCAATTCCAAATTAGGTCATACGAAGCTATAGATTTTGGTAATGATGATTAGCAACATTTTACACACTTAGAACTTTTATATGATGGTTTTGACCTTAAAAATCTTCTAAGACCTATAACTTTTCGTAGAAACCGAATTGGAGCCTGAAACCACTTCCAAATTAAAGATGTAATGGTTTCTTTTTTTATAGATTAGCCACAATAGATTTTCGGACTTACAGCTTATTAGATATGACTTTTTAATGTTTGGATAGTCTTTAGGATAATAAATTAGTAGGCATTAACCTAAGCCCATCATTGGGCCTACTAATGATTTCGGGATTAGGGTTAATAGCAACCTCCAGAACAATCGCTACTCACATTTTTCCCTTTTCTTAACATCTCTTAACCTCCTTTAACCTTAGATGTACCAATGCTCCATCATTTCCTTCATTTTAATTTACTTAATTAAGTGATTAATGTGAGACTAGCAAAGGGAATATATTCGATTTCAGGGTTGCTGCTTCTGGAAGCATGTACTTTCTGTTTGAATTAGATCTGACAGGTTTTTAGGTTGATTCATCATTTAAGTGAGTGATCTATGTCCTTATCTTTACTATAATTGTTGATTTAGTTGTAAACGATAATCTTAAATGTTTTCAAAATCTTAGAACATTTTTTTTGATAAATCTAGACCAAACATTGCTTTTAAAATGTAAATAAATGAGTTAATATGGATTTTGATTCGTTTTCCTACCATTTTCTTGTACCAAACATAGGTTTCCTTGTATTGTTCATCGATTTCCGTATGGGCTATTTTAGTTGACTGTTTCCTTTGAATTTGAACCATATGAATATTATAATGCTTGTTTGTTTGTATATGAGAAAATGTATGTTGTTTGAATGTGTGCAATGATTGTTTTCTTGCATTGACTTCGATCGAAGGCAGATTAGAGTTCAAGGATCATTGTATGATGGATCCAGTGCATTGTGATTACAAGATGTTAGATCGTTGATATTGGATGCACAAAATGATGGAGAATTATATTGGTGAAGGTATATCTAGAATCGATGCGCCAAAGATCAAAGAGTAACGAAATGTTTCAGGCATAGGTGTTTGCATGCAAAACGGAGCTAAAGGGAAATGGATGAACGATGTGGAGAAGTGGAGTAGAAAAACCATAGCCAAAAATGGATAAGTATTATGCTCGCTATCAATCACATCAAGTATGATCGGCGCCATCCATATTTATGTGAATTGAAGTGCACGTGAAGGCTCGGTTTGGGTTGAAGGCTGTTACTTAGGGCTAGAGAATGGAGAAATTTGGCCTTGGACTTCAAAAATGCGGAGATATTAGTGACCCCCCAACATTTTTAGACTCCCAAATGTTTGAGATGGTTGTGTTATGCTTCGTAGAGCAACGACAATTGCATCAGGATAAGATGGATATTTCTTTAGGGAAATGAGCTACAATAACCTGTATTGGCACAACTTGCCTAAGTTCCTAGCCAACATGGTCGATGTCAATCAATTTGGGAGTGACTGCAACCTATCACTTTTTAGGGGTGAGCTTTTGTATGTTTGGGGAGGGGGCAGTGATCGATCGATTAATGTTTCTGACGCCTATTTTGATGCTTATGGCCAACGATGGTCGATTCGATGAAGAAGAAAATAGAGTGAGTTTCAGAAGGAGAAGTCTATATCTACTTTGAGCAAACGTGGGAAAATAGAGAGACTACTTTGAGACTCATACATTGGGATTCTATGACATATAATGGTGGTCCGGTGAAGTTCTGAAACGATGACAGCTCGATGATGTGGCTTGTGATGATGGTCCATAGAGACAAGTTCGATGTTGTGAGCTTGTGGGGTAGGACGTAAAATGTTTTCTATTGAACGTATGCTAATGGATCGTTGACAACTTGGAGGTTTCAATGGGTTCTTATAAAGAAGGTGTTTGTGTGGATGCTCACTTAAGTTGTATGAAGCGAGCCTGATTATGATAGTGTTTCCCCTATACTCGTATGGCGTGATCTAATATCCTGGCCCGATGAAGTGGAGTGGATTCAAGCAAAATTAAAATCGAGATGTTGAGTAATCTTTGGCCATAGGACATGGTCATATAATTTATCATATATCCAAAGGCATAATGAGTGGTGTGAGATAGCTTGATAGTTGCTATGTTTGCTATGAATGTCATACGATGTAGGTATTATCAATATTAGTAACTTAGACACCCTATATTGTATTTTGGCTTGTAGTACAGCCAAGATGATAGAATAACATATGTCAATTCTATGTGCTAATTTGTTGGATGTAGGTACATGGTAGATACGATTCTTTATACACAGTTATCCTTTTACTATATTGACCTTATAGCGTATTGAGATATGTATATCGCTTACACCAGACTGATGTTTGACTCAAGGTTTTATATTCTGCCTTTTATTATATTGGGTACTCTTAAATGAGTAGACTAGATATTAGGTCTGAAGTTACCGCATGGAGCTATTCAAAGGAATAGCAGGAGGCCGACACTTACCTATACTTTTACTGGAGTTTACTGTTATTCTGTTGTGTAGCACCGTGGAGCTTTTATTTGTGCTTGGCTATTATTAGAGACAGATTTTCTCTGAGATTATTTTAATGATGTATAAACTCTATTCAATTTTCTTTGTATAATTATTGTAAACCTAATGCATCTTGATATTTTGTCTTTTCGTCATTTCGGTTATACATATCAATCCCACATGTTTTATATACATGTTGTTATTATACTTTTGTCCTATATTTTATGAGATGTATGAAAGGATTCGATTTATAATGGATACCTTACCCTTGACTACCGCTAAGAATCTACCTTACAAAGTCAGTGCATTATACATGTATATTAGGTAGCGGAGTAGGGTGGTCATCGCATTTGGCACCAGAGTCAAGGGTTAATGAATAAGCTAAGTTGATACTTGGATCCATTAGAGATCGATTATGCGTTATCAATCTAGAATGAATCGAGCAATATATGGAAGAACATACTAGTTATTTTGGTTTTCAAAACTGTTTATTAGTAGTATATAATATAAGTCGCACTGCATAATGGGTACCTCTTTTATCTTGTTATAAAAGACTGAAAATTCTCATTGCAAATTAGACGAATGATTCAACATAAGTATGGAAAAGAAAGGATTAGCAAGACACGAGGCAGCTATTAACCTCGAACTACAAACTATTTTCAATAATGAGATGAGGAATATGCTTCAGAATGCCCAAGGATTTGCTTCAGCTGTTGCGGGTGGTGGTTCTCAAGTGTAGGCACCAAATGTTGATTTTCCAAGCTTAATAAAGACTATTAGCCTGGGGGACAAGTTGTTCCTTATAACATGGTCTCCATTGAAGTGTAAGACTACTTGATACTTGCGAGTGGATCTTTAAGGATATGGAGTTGGAGGAGGTTATCAAAGGAAGTTGGCTTCTTGACAACTTTAAGGAAGGGCAATGAACTGGTGGAACATAGTAAAGGAGGCTACTCCAAAAGATCACTTTACTTGGGGCCAATTCAAAGCTAGATTCGAAGAGAAATTTATACCGATGCTTAAAGTCGACACTTTACGGGAGATTTAATGTTTGAAGTAAGGAAACTTATCCATCACAGAGTATGTGATCAAGTTTTATGTTCTTTCAAATATGGGTTATCTTTTATGGACACATCATTAAAGAAAAACAAGAAGTTTCATTACCATTTTAAATGACTATTTTGGTGAGAGAATGATCGACCATATAGATGAGACCTTCGAGAAGGCCATGGCTAGGGCTTCAAGACATGAAAGCCTCTACCTAAATCTAAAAGATTTAGTTGTTTCTCCTATGGAAGAAGCTAAACAACAAGTGGTGGCAATGGGAAGCAAAAGTGAAACAACATCAAGGGCACGAAGCAGATTCAAGTGAACGATGGTCAAAAAAGGGGAAATGGAAGCTGTGACTACTTCCCTACAACATCGGCACCCAATATAATTATATATTGCACTGCTGATGTACTCGGCCGATGTTGGACGATCATTGAGGGTTGAAAATGAAATGAAACAACATAGAAATTATAGTTTTTCTCACATTGCATGGAATAAAATATAATACACATCACTCATATAAAACAGGAGAGATAGTAATAACTAAATGAACCAAATATCAGAGTATAGATCCATAGAGTTATACAATAGAGTAATAGAGTTTATATAAAAACCGAAATAAACCCAAATAATTATTTCATAGAAATAATAATAAGCAGATACTGTTAACGCACCATAGTGTCGCACAACAAAATAAGCATAGAAATCCATATATATATAATTGGATAACTCTATCCAGCTCGTCCTCTAGATGGCTATTGCATCATACCTAGACTTGCTATCTAGTCTAATTACTTAAGAGTATCCAAGATAATAAGAAGAAAAGCGTAGAACCTTGGGTCTGGAAACAGTTTGGTATGAGTGTTAAATGAATCTTAAAATGCTAAAAAGGTCGATATAGTAAGGAACAAGAGTATACAAACCATACCTGATCTGTCCTCGCAACCAAAGAGTTAGCACATAATGAACATAATGTGCTACTCTACAAATATCATAAAGGTATACTGCAAACTAAATATAATGATGGGTGTCTAGGTATCTCTATCCTAATACCTATCTCCAGCAACGTACCTAGCGTGACTACAGAAGAAAACAATCAAAGCAACCATAACATCCATCAAGCAATCCTCATTATCTTTCAATGTGCTATAGCTACATAATAACTCATATAGACTTCCCTATGCCAAGGACTAATGATAATCCCAGTTTTTAGTGTACTCACCTCTAGTACGAAACTGATACTAGACCAAATCCATCGGTCTAAGGTATAAGGATCCCAACAGTAGACTCGAGGAAGCTAAACAAAGTACCCATGAGTGCCCTTACAATACCCCTTCTTTCAGTTACATCAAAAAACACTCAGAGTGTCAACAATCCCTTAGCACTCACATCCAAGCACTTTCCTTCCTCCATATAATTTATATTATCCTCAAGAAACCATTCCACATTCCTTTATTCCATGATAGAACCATTCAACATTCTATCTACGGGTCACCCTACATATAGCCCGCCTTTTGTGGACAACCATTCTCACAGCTTCTTTCAATGTCGAGTCACCATCTTCGGAACCTAACTCCATTCATCGTCGCGTTGTCATTGCAAAAATCTGAAGCTATAATTATGCAACTACATCGCCATCAAACCCCAAGTGAACTAACAAACATCTTTAGTATGACCTATAGAGCCCCAGCTTCCCCTCTTGGAAGTTACACCTCGATCCCAATAAAAATCATTCTCTCGGTACCGACCAGAGCTCTTGGCATCGAGTGGTGTAATTAGCCAAATCTTGCTAAGTTTCTTCCTTCTCTTCTAGCGCTCCATCTTTTAAGTGCTTAAACCCTGACTATTTCCCACAAAAGCTCTCAACATCAACACTAAGCCCGGAATGCTAACTCCAGAAGCTATCGGTATTGACTCCAGAAGCTCTCCATACTTGGTCTAATACTTAGCCAAATTCTAGTATGTAACTGCTACTCATCACCCATAGCCTTTACTTGAATAATCGACCTTCCACTGAGCGGTTCTCACAACCAAAGAGCTCTTGGTATAATACAAACAAGCTGTCATGCAACCAATTGTGTAGGTAACCCTATCCTAGCATGTGAGATACTAAACTTCTCTATGTGATATCAAAGGTGAAAGTAGATACGATAACAGTTCATCTTACCATGCGAAGAGCTCTGGGTATGTGGCCTTCATGTTCTCCTCGGTTTCCCATATGCAACCGCCTTCACTTTCGCCGCACCTTCACTAACTCCACCATCTTCCTCCTAAGCTTTTTCGTATCGCGTCCGATAATACAAACAAGCTTACGTGGTCTTGAAGCTTCTGGTTCAATCTCGATATCATCAATTTGATCAGTGTAATCATCACCGCTTGAGTTGCGCACTAACTTCCACTGATAAGAAACATAGAAGATGTTGTGCACACCCACCATCTTCAAAGGTAAGTTGGCCCTATATTTTAGGTTCCCAATCCTCTCTGCTATCGAAAAAGGACCTATAAATCTCGGCACCAACTTTCCCATTCTGCCAAATCGAATAACATTCTTCTAAGGAGAAATATTCACAAACACCATATCACCAACGAAGAACTACAAATCTCTATGTCACCAATCAACGTAGCTCTTCTGCCTATCCAGATTAGTTTTCATTTGCTGTCAATGATCTCAATCTTCTCTGAGGTTTCTCTAATCATATCTAGCTCAAATATCAGTTTCTTGCCCACTTCCCACCAACAAGAAACAGCGTTACGTGGTCGGTCATACGATGCTTCATATTCTATCATTCTGATACTAGCCTAATAGATATTGTTATGGCGAGCTCCACCAAATGCAAATAATCATCCCACAAGCCTCCAAAATTAAGTATGCAAGCCTACATGAGATCCTCTAGTATACGGTTCACTCTCTTGGTCTACCCATCAGTTTGTAGGTGATAAGTTGTACTGAGGTGCAGCTTGGTCCATAATGCCTCTTATGAGCTCCTTCAAAACCCACTATTGAACATTGGGTATTGGTTGCTAATAATGCTCTTCAGCATATCATGAAATCGTATAGACCATTTCATATACAACTCGACTAGTTTGGTTGCCGTTTTACTTGACTTGATGGATATAAATCTAGCGCTCTTGGTCATTTGATCGACTATGACCCAAACGTTGTCGTATCCTGCTTAAGTCCTCGATAGTCCATCAATGAAATCCATTGCTATTTTCTCCTACTTTCATTTGGGAATTTTAAGCGCTTGCAACATCCGAATAGACTTCTTTTGCTCTGCCTTCACCAACTGGAAGTTCATACTTCGAGATGAATGTCTCGACATCCTTCTTTATCCCCTCCCAATAATATGTCTGATTTATATCATGGTACATCTTATTGCCGTTGGGATGTATAGTCAAGCTAGAATGGTGGAACTTCCACAACACCTCTTTCGTAATCAATCGACATCGGGGACAGATAATCTCCCATCCTTATAAAGCAAACCTTCTTGGTTGACTCTGTACTGCTGCATGTCTCTAGACTCTACTTCTCTTTCTATTTTTGTCATGATCTCTACTAGTCTACCATCTTGTTCTAATTAGTACTGATCCGCTCAATCAATGTACATCTAATCGTCAAACTTTCCAACATCTCTGGCTGTAACTCGTAATGAGGTCTTAAGGCATAGCCATCAATATATTCCAACTGCTTCCACTCCATGAACATCGCTCCTAGACTGGCATGTCTTCTACTCAATGCATCGATGATTGTAATTCTCTTACCATGCATATAGGAAATGTTAAAGTCGTAGGAGGTCAAGAATTCTAACCATCACTGCTGACGAAGGTCAAGATCCATCTTAGAGAAAAGGTACTTCAAGGATTTATGGTCCATGAATATATCGAACATTTATCCTAATAAGTATTGTCTCTAAATCTTCAAAGTAAACACTATTGCCGCCAATCCAAATCATGAGTCGAACATCAAAGCAAACACCATCGCTCCCGGTACAAAGTCCTTAACTCTACTCTAAACTTGGTGTGAATTGAATCTTGGGCTCCTCCCATCCTCCAGAGCCTCTCCTTTAAGTTTCATCTAATTCCAACCATATTTTCCTTTACTTTGCCAATTCAACCACTCCTTTCCAAACTAGGTAAAAGCACTAGAAAACCTATCAAAGTATAATATACAAACATAGAATATCATACATATACATCCATTCATACATGCAATACATAAGAACGTGATAATCAAGAAAATCATAACCTAAAACTACTTCTACACTAGCATATAAATATGAACAAAAGGGTTTGCAAAACTACTTAAAATCATTTAAATTTTGACCATAAACGTATTCTAAAATATGACCAAGGTGTGAAAACAATTTAGGGTCAAACTCTTTTTTAAAAGTATCATTTTTAACTATATAAACATGCATAGTTGAGTAAGAGGTCAAGAAACACTAACCAAATACCTAAAATACCAATTTCTCCCCTGGACAGCAAAGGAGAGGAATGCAAATTAGCCAAAATGGTAATCTCTAGTTCCTCTATGCTAATTACACCTCTAATTATGATTTAGGCTAAGATTAGTAAGGAAAATGTAGGATTTTTGATGAAATTAGGGCTAATGGAGTTTAGAGCAACTTTGGAGAAGATGGTAATGACTTAGATTAGTTTCTACAGCCTTCTCTTAGCACAGTTTTCGAGATAGATTTGTGGACCTAAGTATGGCTTAGTTAATTACCCATTGATACAAGCCAACAATAGCCAAAACTAAAAACAGCTATAACTTTCGAACGATAAGTCCATTTTTCTGTAATAACCACTCTTCAGAACGAGAAACTATCATCCTGAAGCAATTGAAGTTGTTTAAGATCCTAACTTAGCTCCTATTAAAACTTATAGTCCAAATGATATTTTCAAAGACGAAAGTGTCACATAGAAATTCGAAAAAACACAGATGCGGAAAATATACCTAATAATCATTTACTAAAATTTTAGAGTCATATGACCTCATATGAATAAAATAAAAATATTTTACGATCATTCGATACATAAAATACATGTCATTATAGGAGCCCACTTGTTATTCCTGTTGTAAGAAATTTTATTTAAGTAAGAACTACAAAGTTGATGGCAAGAAGTTCTTCAACTACAGCAAATACAAGTATATTAAGTAAGATTGTCAGAAAGTTGAAAGGGAGAAGGAGGTTGTGAAACATATGCTTTTGACGATATTCCTACTACGCCGATTGCTCCATCAGTAAAGGAAAAGGGGAAGGGCATTGTGATTCAAGTTACTCTTTCTATTTATAATATTCTTTTTCGTGTTGTGTTTGATATTATAGTTTTAAACTTTTTTATGTCTAGTGACTTGGTAGATAGATTAAGATTGAAACCTAGATAGTTGATATACCTTTAATTATGATAGATCCTTTTGGAGGCTTGACTAACATATGTATGATTTGTCGTGGTTTCGTTTTACCGAGTTATGGATGCATGTTTGTTTATGATTGATTTATTTTGGGTTTTATGGAGTTTGATGTTATTCAAAGATGGACTAGCTTTAGAGATATGCTGTCATGGTGGATTATAAGAGGTTGTTGACGACAACTGGGATGGATAGAAGGTGAAAGGTAGAGTTGGGTTTCCTATTGGATAATAAGGTGATATTTAGCTTTCTATATTTATTGGGTAACCTGCATGAGAAGTCGTCATTAGTACGATAACAAAGGAGCATTTGGACATATTCGAGGAGGTGACCAGATTACCACAACAAAGGGAGATCGAGTTCATTTCGATTTGGTAAAGGATGCTAGATCAATTGTGACGCCATAATAATGTATAGTACCTAATGAGCAAAGAGAGTTAGAGGTGCAAGTGAACGACCTATTGCGACAAGAGTTCAATTGAAGGAGAATTTCTACGAGGGGTGCACTTGTAATGTTCACGACGAAGTTGTTTAGCTCTTTAAGATTGCATGTTGATTACTGTGAGCTAAATAAAGTGATGAAGGAGAACAAGGATCTACTCCCATGGATTGATGACATGTTCGATCAGCTCCATGGCATGAATATGTTCTCTCGGTCGGATCTTGAGACAGCGTTTCATCATTTGATAGTAGAAAACGATTGTGTTCTGGTTATTGTATTCCATACTCTATCAGGGCTTTAGGGTTCAGCTTTTGTATTTGTGTTCATGGACAACATCCATGTCTGTTCAAGGATGGAGGAAGAACATAAGAAGAACTTGAGAATTATGCTGGAGGTGTTGACAAAACACCAACCGAGGACTAAATTTTCGAAGTATCAAGGGAAGTGGTTATTAGGCCATCTTGTTTATGAGTAGGGCATTGTTGTAGATCCTATGAAAGTTACAATGATTTAGGATTGGGAGGGGCCTAAAAATTCTATGGATGTGAGGAGTTTCCTTGGACTAGCGAGATACCGTGGATGGTTTATCAAGGACTTCTATAAGGTAGCGGCGTCGTCGACCAATTTTACGAAGAAGAATCAGAATTTTATTTAGGATGCAAGGTGTGAGCACATGTTTGTGAGTCTAAATGAGAGGTTGATGAGTGCACCAGTGTTGATCATTCCAAATTGGATTAAGGAGATGATTGAATACACCTATGTTTGTGGATCATATTGGTTGCAGTATTGATGTATAAGAGTAAGGTTATCACTTGAGTGAGTAGATAACTGCAACCCGTTTCCAATATAATCCCGAACCTAATGAAATCCGTAATAAAGCAATCACAAACAAAAGAGCATCCATGACTCAATAAGGAAAACGATACCAAACCATACATGGGCTGATGGAGCCTCCAATAGGGTTCGTCACAATCAAAGGTCGGTCAACTATTTCGGGTTTCAATCTCAATCTATCTACTAGGTCACTAGATATAAAGGAATGTGATGCCTTGGTATGGAATAAAACTCACATGGGAACATCATAAATGGAAAGCATACCTTGAATAACAATGCTCTTCCCCTTCTATTTCGTCGAAGGAGCACTTGACGAAGTTAGGATGGCGTACAAAGCATATGCTTTCACAACAGACTACTGTTGTACTGGTTCTTGACAACTTTTCTGCGTACGTATGAACTTGTCGCATTCGTAACACTTCTTCCCATCAGTCTTATAGTCTCTGATCATTTGACCCTTATCTCCACATCCAAAACAAATGGGTTCCCATTTAGCCTTCTTCTGAGCATTTTTCCCATGAAACAACTTTCTCTTTCCATTCTATTTCTTCTTGCCTCCACTATCTTTTTTCGATTTTGGCTCTTCCTTCGCGATAATAGTGGGTTTGGACTTGGGGTATAAAGTCTCCTGGCGAAGAGCTTTCTCAACAAGTCTCTCGAATGTCTCATCGATAAGACTCACCAACTTCTTTACCGGATAGTCCTCTAATTACAAAATTTCTCGTTCTTTTTTAACAGCGTATCGACGAAATACATCACATACTCTAATAAAATGTCAAAATTAGTAATATACTTTGAGATAGACATATCTTCCAGCTTTAGATTAACGAATCTCCTAAACAACACAGACTTCTAAGCAGTCGGGACAAACTTCTCCATGAACCTAGCCTTGAACTGGTCCCAAGTGAACTGATCCTCGAGTGTAGAAATAGTAATAGCATTCCATCAGTTCATGAACCTGCCTTGAAGCTGTCTAGAGGCCATCTTTCTTTTTTTGGCACCATCAACTTCCATGTCACCAAAGAAAAGATACGCTCATATGTGTCCAACCAATCCTGCACTTTGATGTCTGACTCTATTCCAGGAAATGTTTGCCCCTAAGGTGGAGTAATCTTTGCATAGCTTGGAAAAGTCAACACTCGGCGCCTGAACTTGAGAACCACCATCCAAAACAACATTTGGATCGGCTACTTGGACATTCTGCAGCATGTTCGCTATCATCGCATTGAACATTACATTCGAGTTAGGGTTAGCATCCCTCGAACCCGCTCCTTCCTCAACTAAGGAGATGGAGTTTCTTATTGTGTTTCTTATTTGCCGACTAATTCTTGATATGTAATAAGAACGATCAGTCTCTCAAAATGAAACCTGTGTCAGTGGTACTCATGTGTGCATGCGACTTACATACTATATATACTACTATATAGTTTTGAAAACCAAAATATATAAAAAGTATGCACTCTCTTGTATATATATACTATCGATCCAGTCTAGGGTGACAACTCCTCCCCTATCTCTGCCAGGCCACAATCTTAACTCGGGGTAGTCGTGTAACCTAAGCTCTGATACCAAATGTGACGACCACCATATACCACCGGCACCCAATATTATATAGTGCACTGTTGACGTGTCCGGTCGATGTAGGATGATCATCAAGGGTTAAAACTGAAATAAAACATCGCATAACTTGTCATTTATCTCACAGTGCAAGAAATAGAATATAACATACATCATAGATATAAAATAGGAGACGGTAATAATTAAATGAGCAAAATATCAGAGTAAAGATCCACAGAGTTATAAACAAAATGATAGAGTTTATACAAATTGAAATAAACTCGAATAACTATCATATAGCAAAAATAACGAGCAAATGCTATTAAGGCTCCATAGTGTTACATAGTGGAGTAATCATAGAAATCCATACATATATACATATGTATATAATATGAGCACCATCTACCTCGTTCTCTGCACAGCTACTGCTTCGCATGTAAACCTGCTATCTAGTATACTCATTTAAGAGTACCCAAGATAATAAGAAGCAAAGCATAAAACCATATGTCAGAAAACAGTCTGGTGTGAATGGTAAATGAATCTCAAAGTACTATAAAAGTCGATATGGTAAGGACAACGACTGACCTATCCTTGGCTGCAAACTAAGTATGATAATGGGGGTCTAGGTATCCCTTTCTTCAGCGACATCCCTAAAGTGAAAGATTAGGAAAGAAAACAATCACACCAACCATAACATCCATCAAACCATCCTCACTATCATGTGAGTGTGCTCTAGATATATGATAACTCGTATAGCCTTTCTCATGCCACAGACTAATAGAAATGTCAGTTTTTAATGTACTCGCCTCTATCCCGAAGCTGATGCTAGAACTAAATCAATTAGTCTAGGGTATATGGATCCCAACATATAACCCAGGGTAGCCAAACAAAGTACCCATGAGCATCCAAACAATAGCTCTACTTTCGAGTACATTAGAAAACACTCCGAGTATAAACGATCCCTTCGCATGTGCATTCAAGCCCTTTCCTTGCTCCATCTAGTTTCCATTATCCTCAAGGAACCATTTTACATTCCTTCATTCCATAATAGAACCATTCAATAATCCACCCATAGGTAACCCTTCCTACAACCCGCCTTTTTTGGATAACCATTATCACGACTCCTTTCAACGTCGAGTCACCATCTTCGGGACCTAACTCCATTCATCGTCGAGTTATCATTACCAAAATCCAAAGTTAACATCATAAAACTACATTTCTATTAAAATCCAAGGGACCCAACAAACACCTTAAACATGACCTGCAGAGCCCTTGATTCCCCTTTTAGATGTTTCACCCCTATCCCAACAAAACTTGACCTTTCGGTACCGACTGGAGCTCTCAGCATCGAATGGTGTACTTAGCCAAAATCTAGGCCAAGTTTCATCCTTCTCTTCCAAAGCTTTATCTTCCAACTGCTTGGACCCTAACTACTTACCATAAAAGCTCTCAGCATCAACCCCAAGCCCCAAATGCTAACTCCACAACTTTTCAGTATTGACTACAGAAGCACCCGATGTTTGGTCCAATACTTAGCCAAATTTTAATATTTGACTTCTACTCCTCAACCTTCGCCGTTACTTGAAGAATTGACCTTCCGCCAAGCGGTTTCCATAACTAAAAAGCTCTCGGTACCGAGTCCTTTACTTAACTCCAAACTTGGTGTGAATTGAATCCTGGGCACCTCTCATCCTTCAGAGCCTCCTCTTAAATTTTCATTCAATTCTGACCATCTTTGCCTTCAATTTGCCAATTCGATCACTCCTTTCCTAACTACCTAAAAGCACTAGCAAACCATCTCAAAACACAACATATAAATGTGGAATATTATACACACACACACACATCCAATCATACATTAAGCACATAAAAAAATGATAATCAAACAAATCATAATCTAAATCAACTTTTACAATAGCATGCGAATATGAACAAAAGGGTTTGCAAAACAATTTAAAAACCATTTAAAATCAATTAAATTTCAACCATAATAATATGTTAAAATGCGACTAAGGTTAGAAAACAATTTAGGGTTAAAATCATGTTAAAAACATCATTTTTAACTATATAAACATGCATGATAGAGTGAGAGGTCAAGCATAACTAACCAAATACCTAAAATACCAATTTCTCCCCTTAGTCCGAAGTGCACAACAAAGGAGAGGAACGCAAATCGTCCAAAATGATAATCTCTAGTTTCTATATGCTAACTACCCCTCTAATTATGATTTAGGCTAAGATTAGTAAGAAAAAGGTTGGCTTTTTGATGAAATTAGGGCTAATGAAGATTTAGAGCTATTTTGGAGAACATGGAAATAATTTATATCAGTTCCTAAAGCCTTCCCCAGGTTTAATTTTTAAGAGAGATCAGTGGGCTTAAGTACGAGCTTAGTTAATTATCTATTAATACATGCCAACAATTGTCATAACTTTCAAACGATAGTCCATTTTTCTGTTATGACCACTTTACAGAATGAGAAACCATCATCCTAAGGCAATAGAAGTGGCTCGAGACCCTAACTCATCTCCTATCAAAAGTTATAATCCAAACAAAAAATTTAGGGTCAAAACTGTCATATAGAAATTCAGTAAAAATCACAAATGTGAAAAATATCCTTAAGAGTCATTTTCTAAAATTTTAGAGTCATACGACCTCATATAAATGAAATATAAAAATATTTTATCATCATCCGATGCGTAAAATATATGTCGCAACAGGAGCCCACTTGCTATTGCTATTGTGAGAAAATTCGTTTGAGTAAGAACTGCAAAGCTGATTGCAAGAAGTGCTTCGACTACAACAAATACAAGTATATTAAGTAATATTGTCCAAAATCCAAAAGGAGGAAGAAAGTTTTAAAAGCATATACTCGTAATGCTATTCCTACTACGTCGAGTGCTCCATCAGCAAAAGGAGAAGGAGAAAGGAATCGTGATTCAAGATATTCTTTTTATTTATGATGTTCTTATTCATGTTTTGTTAAAAAGTAACTTGGTAGATATATTAGGATTGAAATCGGGATATTTGATTGACCTTTAATTATGATAGACCCTATTGGAGGCTAGACTAACATACGTATGGTTTGGTCTTAACGAGTCATGTATGCATGTTTATTTATGATTGATTTATTTTGGATTTATGGGGTTCGATGTCATTCTAGGATCTAGGTTCAGAGATATGGAGTCATGGCGGATGGTGAAAGGTTGTTGATGGCAGTTGGGATGGATAAAGGTGGAAGGTAGAGGTTGGTTGACAATAAGGTGATGGTTAGCTTTCTATATTTGTCGGATATCCTGCATGATGAGTTTTCATTGGTATGATAATAAAGGAGCATCCATACATATTCAAGGAGCTAACCATATTACACCATAAAGAGAGATCGAGTTTATTTTGATTTGGTAAAGGATGCCAAACCAATCGTGATGCTATAAAGATGTGTGGTACCCAATGAGAAAAGAGAGTTAGGTGCAAGTGAATGACCTATTGAAATGAGAGTTCAATCGAAGGAGAATTTCTAAGGGGGTGCACTTGTAATGTTTGCAATGAAGGTGTATGGATCTTCAAAATTCTGTATTGATTATAATGAGCTGAATAAAGTGATGAAGGAGAACAAGTGTCTACTCACGTGGATTGATGACATTTTCAATCAGCTTCATGGCATGAAAGTGTTCTTTTAATTAGAACTTGAGATAAGGTTTCATCAATTGAGAGTAGAAAATGATAGTGTTCCATTTTTTCGTACTTCATCATGAATTTATGAGTAGTTGGTTAGGCTTTTCGAGATAGCAAACATGCTGGCATAGTTTACGGATCTCATAAACCATGTCCTCAAGGATCAACTTTTGTATTTGTGTTCGTGGATGATATCCTTGTCTATTCAAGGATGGAGGAAGAACTCAAGGCGCACTTTAGAATTGTGCTAGAAGTGTTGAGAAAACACTAATTGAGGGCTAAGTTTTTAAAGTATAACTTCTAGAGAAGCAAAGTGGTTATTAGGTAATGTTGTTTATGGGCAAGGCATTATTATAGATCCCTATGAAAGTTGCAATGATTTAAGGTTTGAGGGAGCTAAGAATTCTACAGATGTGAGGAGTTTCCTTAGACTAGAGGGTACAGTAGATGGTTTATAAGGACTTCTCTAAGGTAGCGGCACGTCAACCAATTTTATGAAGAATAATCATAATTTTACTTCGAATGCGAGGTACGAGCACACATTTGTGAGTCTAAAGGAGAGGTTGATGAGTGCACCGGTGTTGACCATTCCAAGTGGGATTGAGGAGACAACGGAATACACAGATGCATGTGGTAGTGGATTAGTTGCGGTATTAATATAGAAGAGTAAGGTTGTCATTCGAGTGAGTAGATAATTGAAGTCGCATGAGAGAAAATATCCCAATCCATGATTTGACGTTTGTTTCTTTCGTGTTTGCACTAAAGATTTGGAGGCACTATATTTTAAGAAAGATGTTCGAGCTATTCACCTACAATAAATCATTGAATTACCTCTTCTTGCAAAAGGATCTTAACATTTTCCAACAGTTATGGTTAGAGTTTCTGGGTTTCTATGACTTTGACATTTCCTATAAGCTTGTAAAAAATCATCCCAAAATGAACCTAATTTTGACCTAATAAAAGCGTATGAAATCTAAGGCCTATCTTAAGGCTAACTATTAGGTTGATAAAATTAAAACTATACATAGTACATAGAGTTATCTATCTATACTTTCAAAATCTCACATTGGTTAATCTATATTATCATAAAAAAGTACCATTTCACAAAGAAAACCATTTCAGAAACATAACATGTTAAATATTACAACATGTTTACATAAAGTCTTTACAGTACAATATCTCAAAATAACATAACTATCTGAACGGGGTACAATAAAAATACTTAAAAAGCATATATATATATATATATATATATATATATAACTGCCACAAGTCTTCATATCTACCTTCGCCTCCTAAAATCCGCCTCCTATAACCTATGTATTGTAATGAAGAGTCGGACAGAACAACAAATGTCTGGTGAAATGGAAATCTCAAGCTTTACAAAAATAGTACTTAGGCCATATTACTCAAACAAGAAATATGTCTTCAATATTCAATACTACACCAAATGTAACTGTCACCTTAAATGGTGGTGCTATAAATAATAATAACTTTAACTGTAAGCCCAAAAGCCTTTTCAGTCCAATTCCAAAATTCTAAAGCAACTAACGTAAATGATGCAAGAGAAAGCATCTAAACCAATAAATATCCTCTGTTGGTGATTAGACATGCACTAACCATTTAATACCTATAAAATAGGCAGGTCCTCGTTCTTTAATACCTAACCCATTTTCAAATTCTAACGCAACTATGGTTAACAACACGAGAGAGAACCTCCAAACCATTTAATACCCCTTTCATGGGACTTAGGCAGACTCTGACCATTTAAGACTTATAAAATAAGAAAATCCCATCATTTAAGAGCTAACCCAATGGGGTCCTTACATGGTTCTCACTAGTTGACATTGTATGCAATCCCATCAGGTCACTTAATACTTCTCCTAAGAAGAGGTGGGCCCTACCATTACCACTTAATTCCACAAACCTGAAGCAGACCCTTTCAAAGGATTTCACCTACCGCATCCAAAATGTAATTTATGACCCATAACCCACTCATAGCATTTCATATTAGTCCAAATGTTCATAGGTACTGTATCCAGATTAACTGGGTAGGTTTACCCTATATAATTAGAAATAACCTTGCATCCATTGTAGTTATTTATTATAGGCAATGCCCTGCATTAGTCCGCCAAGCCACACCAGTGGTAGCCAGATTTGAGTGGACCGACTTCCATGTAGCTTTGGACAAACCTTGCATTCTTATAACTTAATCATAACCTATATGTATATCCACTATATACATATATCATGCTACATGAATAACAATTGAGGCTGATAAAGTATTCCCTTATAACGCCGCTAATTAAGGATTAATTCCCTAATTTACTCTAACATCCTTCGTACATATTAATATTACTTACATATTCTAATAGTACTAAATATCATGATCAATACACTATAATCAATACGTTATATTATATTTATTTATTTACGTGCGTAATTTAGGTTTAATTATTTCGTTACAACAATTCGATAATAATCTTTAACAAGGTATTTTGAAATATTAATCTCCAACAAATCTATAATTCCAACAAGAAATGCTACTACTATAGCCAAATAAATAGATTTTTACAAGCATGGGATATCTACACTTATTCCATATTAATACACTAGAATCCTTTTTCTGTTTTAAAGAAACAGATCATCGTAAAATTAGATCACCTATATTATATTCAACCGTCGTATACAACATTTTGAAGTGAGAAAGGAATTCCTTATTTATTCGAGTGATAGAAATAGGCGGTGCAAACTACAGCAATTCAATTCATAACTTACACACAATTTCTAATTTATTTTCTTTTTGACCCCTTTAACACTTCAATTCAAAAGGGGGAAAATAGGTTAAACTAACCATTGATTATCTAATTCTAAAAGTTAATTAGGTTCTAATATGCCTATTGCAATGATAATTATAACTCCAACATATACAAAGATTGATATTTACTTAAGGAAATTCTGGGGGTTTTGGATGTTATATTTTCATTTACCAAAATTTTCCAAGGCATACATTAAATCCAAATATATATTGTTCAATTACAGAAATGTGAAAAACTTAATATTTCCACTCACAAAGAATATTTGGCTTCCTAATAGGATTTGATTCCACCACACTTAACTTTCTTTCAGATCTCCTTCTTTGTACAACAAAGTGAATTGTATATAGAGACTAGATTAATAATCAAAAACTAAAGGAATAGAATTAGGATTCAAAAGAATTAACATCTAAACCTTTACATGAAAATCCTAATTGATTCTATAATCTAAAGAAGAAGAAGAAAAAGAAGTGATCTGCTTTTTACTGCTCCTAGTTCACTATTAGATCTTCCTCTTTTTAATATACAACAAATAGATTGTGTATATCGTATGGATTTTTGAAACTAGAAGATAGGGAGAAGGAGGATTTCTTCAAATTATAGATTAGCAACTAGAATTTATTACTAGAAAAGTTTATTGTTTCTGTAACCCTATGGGGAGAACTTTTGATAGAGCTTCGCTAGCGTTTTCAAAATTTTATGAAGGAAAAGTGGGGGTCTATTTATAGAGCTAAGAAGGAACCAGAACCATTAGATTGAACTCTTCTTGTCCTTCAGCCTAATTTCTTTTCAAAATTTGTCCTTGTGCCTATTTTCCAATATTTTTTGATTACTTGATTTCTTATTAAATTATGGGGTGTTACACGCCTTGTAAGGGAAATAAAGTCGTTAATACTTTGAGTATGAGACATGCCATCTTAGTTGTGATGTTCTTTTAATGCAAATAGCTTGCGTATATTGTTGATTATGATTTCTGATAGAGATGTGAGTAGATCCAGAAATATTAGCGGGCTTGATGATTATACCTACTCTGATAGAGCAGATCGAAGCTAGTCAGGGACAACTGTTAGGCCAGTAAAGACCATTTCTAAGATCGAGGAGGGAGTAGAGTCTGAGGAGATGAGGTGCTACAGATTCGACTGAGATGGTTGGCCCCATAAAAATGGAAATTGATTATACCCAATGTTGATGGGTAAAGGGATGAGGTGTTATAAGAGTACTATCATTCAAAATTGATTATACATCTCGAAGGCAATAAAATGTATAGCGATATGAAGTAATCAGTTTACTAGGAAGGGATGAAGAAGAACGTCGGGACATTCATTTCGAACTATATAAACTTTCATTTGGTAAATGATAGTAAAAGAAGTCCAATGGTTTTATAACATCCCTTTTGAAAAGTTGACATAATGATCATTTAGCATTTTGGTTAGTACTTGGTGTTTCTTTCCAAGATGATGGGGGTTCGAATCTCACGGTCGTCGCATTTGGTATAAGAGTTAGTACCCAGTCGAAATTGTGTGGTGTAATACTATGGGTATCAATTAGTGTACTACTGATGTGGTTACAAACACAACGCTTAGGTGTGTGATGACGAGCTAACAAGAACGTTGGGAACTTTAAAAGGGATAGTTTGTAATATCCCTTTTGAAAAGTTAACAAAGGTCTTTCAGCACAATAGTTAGTGCATGGTGCCTCTTTCTGAGACGGTAAGGGTTCAAATCCAATGGTCGTCACAGGTTTGCGTCAACCACTTCTTCAATGGAAGTGGGAACAGGTCTCGATGAATTTTATATTGGACTGCCTAAAATAGAGGAGGATTTGATTGCTTTTAGGGCATAATCGATAGATTAACGAAGTGTGCTAGATTCATACCCATGCAACCCAGTAAAACATCAGCGAAACTGGTTGAGTTCTATATGAAATAGGTTGTTCGATTTCATGGTGTGTCGAAGAGCATTGTAAGCAATAGAGATCCATTATTCACAAGTAGATTTTAGAAGAGCTTAGAAGAGACATTAGGGACGAAGTGGCGTCTAAGTACAACTTTCCATCCTTAAACTAATGGGAAGACCGAGAGAGTGATTTTAGAGGATCTCTTGTGGGAATGCATTTTAAATTTTGATAGCTTGTGGGATGATCATTTATATTTTATGGAGTTTGCATACAAAATTAGTTACTAGTCAAACATTGGTATGACACCATTGGAGGCTTTATATGGCCAACAATGCAACACTCCTTCATGTTAGTGGGAAGGGAGCGAGGAACTGATACTAGGGCTATATTTAATTCAAGAGACGATGAAGAAGATAGAGATCATTCAGCAATGGGTGAAAGCTCCTCAAGACAGATAAAAGAGGTACACTGATAAGAGAAGGTGAGATTGTTAAGATTTCTTTATTGAAGAATGCGGTTAGATTAGATTTGGTAGAAATAGGAAGTTATCACCAATAATTACAGGTCCTTTTCTAATACTTAAGAGGATTGAGAACCTAGCTTACAAGGTCGACTTCCTCAGAAGGTGACGGTTGTGCCCAATGTGTCCTGCGGTTCTCATTTGTGGAAATATATGCATGACTCTGGGGTAGTAGTGACAACGAATCAACTAGGTGATATCTAGATTTAACCAAAAGCTTTGTGACGTCGTAAGCCTATTCGTATAGATGAGCATAATAATATGCAGCTTAATGGGAAGATGGTGAGGATTCAATAGGGTAAAAGCAAGAGCAATGGCACTTGGGAGACAAAGGAGAGTTTAAGGTTCACTTATCTGGAGCTCTTTACTTAGTAAGACTTTCTACTTATCGTGCATACTTTCACTTTCGGTACCATATATAATATTTTAGTACCTTACATGCTAGGAAAGACATAATTTTTATTTGCTTGCTCATGTGTGCATGTTTAACGGATTTTGTGATTGCCTATGGTTATTAGGCATGCCGTGTAATAATATTGTTTCAACTTACCTTGTTTGATGGGAATTTATGGGTGAATTTACTAAAGGGAGGGGAGTGTGCTTGTCTATGGTTGTTAGGCATACGAGGTAATAATATTATTTGACCTTACCTTGTTTGATGGGTTTTTGGGGGATGATTTACTTAAGGGAGGGGAAGTGAAACAACTCGAATTTTGAGGAATCAAAGGATCTTAAAATATTGTTTTAAAACCTAAATTGGGTCATACAAGGCTACAACTTTGAGTAATGATGAGTAGTGACATTTACACCCTTTGAATTTTTGTTAGACGGTATTGACCTTGAGAATATTTTAACACTTACAACTTTTGGTAGGAGCAAAATTAAGGTCAAAACCACTTGCAAATGAATGATATGATGGATTCTCTTTTTGTAGAGTCATTGTGATAGATTTTTGGACTTATGGTTTTGGATATATGATTGTTTCAAGGTTGGATAGTTTTTAGGATAATATATTGATGGATTATTAACCCAAGCCCATCATCAGGCATGCTAATGATTTCGGGATTAGGGTTAATAGCAGCCAGTAATTGCATTTTTCTCTTTCTAAAGATCTCGTTATTTTTATTAACCAAAATCAACCAAAACCCATTATTAGCTTCACTTTAATTAGCCGAGTTTAGTGATTAAAGTGAGATTAGTGAAGAAAATTTGGATCTTGGGATTACCACATTGGGAAAAATTAACTTCCTATTAAGATTGGATCTAACAAATTTTTGAGTTGATTTTTCATTGGAGTGACCTATATTCCTCACTTACTATAATTGTTGATTTAGTAATAAATAATGATTTTAAATGGTTTTCAAATGTTAAAACAAGTTTTATAATAGATTCAGGCCTAACATTTCTTTTGAAACATAAATAATGATTTAATATGCATTTTGATTAGTTCATTTTACCATTTTCTTGTATCAATCATTGGTTTTCTTGTACCATTCGTTGGTTTCCATTTCGCTAGTTTTTAGTGATTATTTTCTTTGATTTTGAACCATATAAACATTATAATACTTGTTTAATGGTTGTATGTGTGAAATATATGTTGATTGAATGTGTGGAATGTTTATTTGCTTGTATTGAATGAAAACTTCGATTGAAGGCGAATTAGAATCCAAGGATCGTTCTTCGATGGATCTAGCGCATTGTGATGGTCATGATGTTTGATCATTTATATTTCACAAAGTAATGGGGATTATGTTGGTAGAGGGATATCTAGAATCAATGTGCCAAAAGATAAAGCGGTGATGAATCGTTTCACATCTAATGTTTGCATACAAAATGGAGCTAAGGGGAAATGGTCAAAAGTTGAAGAGATTTGAAGTAGAAAACATAGGAAAAAAGGGATAAATAAAGCGATTGGTACTAGTTACATCAAGTGCGATCAGTCCCCATCCGTTTTGTGTGCACTCAAGTGCATGTGAAGTCTTGGCTTAGGTTAAAAGCGGTTACTTCGGGTAGGGGATGGAGAACTTTGGTCTTGGACTTTAAAAACCCAAAGAGATTGGTGACCAACGAAAGGTTCGGAACCCTGAATGATTTTGAGATGTGCGTGTTTAAGCTTCGAGGAGCGATGCCAGTTGCTTTTCGGATGTAATGGATATTTCTCATGGAAATATGCTACGACGAATGGCTTTGTTATTTTGGCGCTTAGCCAAATTTGATTAGGTACCTTTCCAACATGGTCAGTATCGATCACTTAAGAGTAATCGATGTCGATCACTATTTGGGAGCGCCTTTTTGTGTTTTTCGAAGAAGGAGGCAGTGATTGATTGACTAATGATTTGAACGCTTATTTCGATGCATATAGCCAATGATGATTGATTCAATGATGAAGAGAACATAGTGAGTTTCAGATAGAGAAGATCAAGATCTACTTTGCAAACGACACTTAAGAAGTGGAGAGATTACTTCGGGGCTGATATAATGGGATTGCTTGACTTTCGACGATGGTCTAGATAAGTTTCAAATGATGTGAGTTGTGATGATGATCCAAGGAGACAAGTTTGATGATATGATCTTACAGGGAACGACGTATGACATGTTCTACTTGATGTTGCTTAAGGATCATTAACTCAGAGGTCTTGATGTGTGCTTGTAAAGAAGGGTGTGCGAGGATGCTCTCTTGAGTCATATGACATGACTCTTGATCTTACGACAAAGATATGCATTATACTCATACAGTGTGAGTCTGGTATCCTGGCCTTACGAAGTGATGCAGATTCGACCATAAAAGAAACTAAGAGGTTGAGTAGCCTCTGGCCATACGATTTGGTTATACGAGTTACTATATGACTAGAGGAACGATAAGTGGTGTGAGATGGCTTGATGGTTTCTATGTTTACTACGGACGTCATACATTGTAGGTACTATCGATGTTAGTGATCTAGACATACTGTATTGTACTTTGGCCTGTATTACACCCCATAATGATAGTATAACATATATCGATGTAACGTGCTTACTTGTGGGATGTAGAGATAAGGCAGGTATGATTGTTTATAGTTAATCGTTCCTTTTACTTTATCGACTCCTATGGTATTTTGAGATAAATATGTCGCTCACACTAGACTAATATCTAACTCGAGGTTTTATGTTTTTCTCTTATTATCTCAAGTAATTTTAAATGAGATGACTAGATATTAGTTTGAGATTACCGCATAGGGTTGCTCAAAGAATGAGCAGTAATTTGGCGCTTACCTATACTTTTACTATGAGTATATTTTAATTTTTTTTTCTACAGGACTACAGAGATTTTATCATTGCTTGATAATTATTAGAGGCAGATTTCCTTTGAGTTTATTTTGACCATGTATAAACTCTTACATTTTCTTTTTATAACTACTATAAACCTAATGCACTCTGATATTCTGTCTTTGGTTCATTTTAGTTATACATATCCATCTTGCAAGTTTTATATCTTTATTGCTATTATATTTTACCTTTTGCACCATGAGATATACAATAGATTCTGATTTACACTGGTTACTTTACCATTGGTTGTCGTTCTACATCTGTCGGGTATCGAGGCAGCGCACTATATTGTATATTGGGCGTCAGAAGTTTAGGGTGGTCGTCACATTGGGAAGATCATTTACTATTAGTAGAGTTCACTTATATTAGTTATTATGGAACATAGACATGGCACTGTTTTAGGGATTGCCTAGACGATCATGCAAGTTCATGTGTAAGACCCAGCAAAAATTAACCGAAAATTTAATAAAAGAAAATAAATCAAATATAATAAGTCGTAAAGGCATAGTTTTCACAAAGGTCCAAATTCAGCTACGAAACTTGCACCATTGTATTTGTAGCGATTTTCTAGATAATTTTCATATATAAAGTATCATAATCGGAGATCGTACGAAAAGATATTAATGTTCAAAAGTTTGAAATCGAAAATAATTAAATAAGGATACGAATATTAAGCTCCACTAATGTGCACCCTACCTTGGACCAGTCGATCCTTAGTGGTCGAGCGTTCCAGGCTAGGGTTTAGGTCGACCGAACAGATTGGATTTTATATAAATCGATCAAACAACTGATGATGATCTGTGTAACGACCCGTAATCTCGCTACTTCGAAAATGAGAGATTTTGTTTGTTTTAAATTTAAAAAGGTTTAAAATTTAAATAAATAAGTTAAATATAATAGATAATAATGGAGAAATTATTTATTCCTATAGTTGATAATTTAAAAAGCATAAATTTAACAACAAAAGTTAAGTTTTGTTTAAATAAATAAATGCTTAAATAAATAGGTTTAAATATTAATTTAGAAAGATAAATCTTATTGAAAACATTTAATAAAGATAATAAAAGATTTAAAAGTATGTTGATAATCGTTTTACAAAAATAACCAAATTTTGTGGCGTTTTGTCAGTTTTGCATACACCGTAAAATTAGAGATTTTGATATTATTTAGATATGATTTTAAAATATAAAGAGACATGTTTTAATTTATTTAAATAAGTAAAAAGTTCATTTTTAAATTTGGTTTACATAAATAAATAACTAAAACGTCAAAATGTGACCGCAAAACATTTTATCGAAAATCAACGTTTTGTCGATTAAAAGTTGTCGCAACATCGTCGCACCTTTATTTTCTTATATAGGAACATATATTCACATAATGTAAATATTAATTAATTCACTAATCAAGTTTACTTTTACTAAACAAGGTTTGAAACTTCTAGAAACAATTAAGAAAAAGTGAGCACAGAAAGGCAAAAATGTCATTTCAAAGCAAAAGGTAAAACATCAAATCAAAGAAACATAATTATTACTTACTTTACTTAATATCTAAGTGAAATGACATAAAATAATTATTTGAATTCTGATGTTAAGTGTTGAAAAAAAATAAGATTATTTTAGAAGTAAGTAAGGTTATTTTTTTGGCAATTTGGTAAAGGGATATTTTGGTAACTTACCACTTCATTTCTTTTTCTATAAATACCAACCACTTTTGTACTTTTTTCATACTTTTCATTATTCTTCTTCTTCCTTTTTTAAGCTCTCTTCTTCTTCTTCTTTAGAGCTTTAATGGCTTCATCTTCTCTCCAAATGCTTATTAACTTTTTCAAAACCATATCAAATCAACTCCAAACACCGCCAAACCTTACCAAAGACCTTAGAATACCATTAGAATATGGTTTAGCATCTAAGAAGTGAAGAAATCATGTAGGATGGAGTGGAATAGGGCATGATCGAACCTATAGGGAAATAGGAGCAAGTTGTGAAGCTTTGGAGCAAGAAAAAGAAAAGGAAGTGCCGCCGATTTCATTCCAAGGAGCTAAGAGCAAATACTAGGTGCTACGGAAGTTCTGTCGGATTTTCGAGAGTTTGGAAGAAGAGGTCGATAGCATAAAGTAAAAGAAATGGTGTAGAAGTTGATTAGTTGAAATTTAAGTGAAGTGTTGTTACATATGAATGTTGGTAGAAAGAGTTGGTTTAGTTAAAGGTGAGTCCTCTTATTTACTAATAAATCCTTAAATTATTTCAAGTATAACGATTTAAAAGTTTAAAGATGTTGTATGATTAAATGTTTGATAACTTGATTACAAATTGATTGATTATGTGATTGTTTATTAGGTTGACGACTTGTTTGATAAATGATAAGAGAAATGATTAGTGATTAATCATAGTTAATTAAAAGAGAATTAAATCCATACAAATATGTGTATGGAAGTTATGTAGCTTCTTAATTATTTTAAATAAGTTAAAATAGTTTAAATATGATTCAAAATAAATTTGAAGTGTTTTGGACAAGTTCTGAAGTAATTCACAAAATTGGTCAAAATCGAGCTCGTCGCGTAGCGACAGTTCGTAAATTTCGACCCGTAACTTCAAATTGACATAGAGAATGATTTATATGTCGGATTTCTTCGACATGAAATTTTTTTGGTTCAAAATGACAATATTTTTTCAATGAAGAAAGAAAATCAAGATTTTATCAAGTAGAGTTTGAAATATATCAAAAACAATTTTCTAAAAGCATCGCGGTTTTGCAGTTCGGAATCCAAAAAGGGATTTCTTTATAAATGATATTTTTAAATGATTAAAAATATAAAATAAATTTGATGAATCTATTAAAATGGTTTAAAAGAGATTTTGAATGGAAAATATGAATTTTAAAATATTAGAAAGTTTTTTAAATCAAATAAGCTTATATAACACTTTCCACAGTACTTTTATGCTGCAAATTCTACAACATTTTGAAAATGAGTTATACTTAACAATTTTTTCTTAAATATTTTATGAATGACTTTCAAGGAATAATAAGTAATGTAAAGATGATTTGGATGTTTTAATAAGAGCTTGAATAAATGGTTAAGAGAAATTGCTTGTAACACTTAAACAAAAAGTGAAGAAGATTGAATATAATAACAAACTGAATATGCGAAAATGACTTGTACATTTGTCCCTCCTGTGAGATCTGGGATGATAAAACAAGTTGTTTAACTAAGGTTAGGGATGGAGCAACCACGCCCTGAACTTACCAGGTCTATGTTTTCTCTTCTTAGGCGAGGGATGGAATAGATCGAAAGGAATGCCCGGATGCTCTAAAAAGATCATACTTAAGTTTTTCTAAAATAAAAGAAATAAATTCTTTGAATGTTAGTTAACCACTTAACATCTTTTTATCAATGATTAGTACAAAGGAACAGAGATCGGATTTGGGCGATTCCTATCCGAAAAACCCCTTCAAACTAATTTTCGAAATGAAATCTATTGGAGACAATGACCATTGATGAGAAAGATCTTCATAATGTAGGATTACTTGCCATTAGTCCCTAGAGGTGAAACTTGCCATTAGTCCCTGGAGGTGAAACTTGCCATTAGTCCTTGGAGGTGAAATTTACCATATCTAAGATGGAAGTAGTGCACTATTATGAAAATCTTCGATTTGCAAGAATATGATTTGAAGTTAAGTAGAAAATCATTGATTTAGATTTAATGAATGATTTGGGAATATTTTCCCTAAGTAAAAAGTTATAAATTGAATATAAGAAATCATTAATTTAGATTAAAAGAATGATTTGGAAAAGTATTCCTAAGTAAAAGATAAAATGATTAGGATTTAAGAAAGGTTTAAATAAACCAAATGATTTGATAAATGAGGCTTAATGATTCCATGTACTCTTGAAAAGAAAATGGAATAACTTGAAAAGATAATATCTAAGAAAGATATTTGATTTAAATAAAAGATGAAGTAATTGATTGATGATTGATATCCACATATGAACTAAACATTTTAAAGCGGTGATTGGCTTCGAAGGAACCAGAGTCGGATTTGGGCGATTCCTATTCGAAAAACACTTCAAAGCAATGTATATGTTCGAAAGTGAAGACCTGTTGAAAATGATGATTATTGAAGACCGTGGATCTTTATAGTGTGAAGACTACATGTTGAACATGCTCTAGGTAGCTCCCAATATAGAGTTATTTATAGCAGTGGTCTCCCCGTTATGGAGATCTTTCGGATTGCAAGGACTACTCGCTACTAGTGGTAGTAGGAGAGTGTCTTCGGTTTCGTTCAATCCTAGAACGAACTTGTATGGACGAATTTTTGACATTGCATTTATGAGACACAACATTTGACTTTTACTATGTACATTTACTTGGTGGCGGAGAAGGCAACTTCTCTTAGCTTAACACCCTTCTCTAAGACATATGTGCTTAGAGGTTGTATGCTTATGGGAGTCAAACAGTGATCAAAGAAATGGAAGTGTGGCATTCAGAGATGTTATATGTGATACGTGAAAGGTAATCGTAGCCTCACGAACCTCGTACCCCGGTTATGATGGGATTCTATGTGATCAGATGTATGATCGCATTTCGGATAGTAGTGATTTATCAGATGTTGTGAGCCCTAGGTACTAGATACGTCTGGGCCTCATGGAAGGGATGCACGAAATCCGAGTGCTTGGATGTTATTCGTAGATTGTATCCACTTTTAGACATTTGTGTTGTTGTATAATGGCGTTCGAGTCATGGACGTAAGCCGTGGATACAGATTGATCTTTCCACTGGTTTCCTATCATGTTGGAAATCCAATCCCAATACGAGATTTACGGTTTTGATTGTATTCCCAAACATAGTTGTAATGACTTGCAAACATTTCAGCTACCCCCTTTCAAGTATCATATATTTCGTTCGGTATATTCCATTGACCCAGTCCGGATATAATACCTTTGACTTAGTCCAGACATTGATACCTTATTTGATTAAGTTTATTTGAAAAAAGTTTTCAAAAGAATGTCATTAAAAGTAATATCAAGTGTATTTTAGTATAAAAGTTTTTTGGTTATCATATGGTAAAAAACCCATCCGTGTTTATGTGTGGGCATGGTCTTATGACATACCCTTCTTTTCAATGTTTTGATAACATAGTCATTTTAAATTTTGAGTATCTCAAGCTAGTTTATCAAGCCTGATCCGGGTATTTTCAATACTCGAGTAAGATCCGAGTAGTTTTAGGTTGAGTTCAAGACGGTTGGAGTTTCTAGAGGAGAGCTGGAGATCTTCATCATCGTATGGATGTTTTTTATTATCCGCTACATCTATTATATTTATTTGTTGTTTGTCAGCATTTGTAAGGCAAGTGTTATAACTGTCCAAGCTGAATCTAGGTTAGACTCTGATATTGTATTTAAATTTTTCCGCTGTAAAGATTATTATTGAAATAATATATGTTATTCCATTCTTGTGAGATTTTGTTCTGTCTTTATTTTCTTTCTACCCTTAATGATCCGCTTATTCGTGTAATATGAGTTGGACATGTGTGGTTTATTATCGATTCAAAGGGTACGATATAACGGGCCTTTACCATATATACCCTCATAAATAGATCCCTAACCTACTACTGAGAAACCTAATTTCATACTGATCGTAACAAAAATCCATCTCCCCCAAAACCCAACCCTCTTTATCTCCAAATCAATTTCCTTCAAAAACAAAATCAAAAATAAATTTAAAAGATTAAAGAAGGAGGAATCAAATCAAGCAAAAAGGATAGATTAACAAGTCGAAGAGAAGGTGATTCAATATGAATTAAAAAGGGAAAAGCTAATACGAGGCGAGTGGATTTATTATAACTATGATGATTTATTTGTAATTAAGTTTGTTTATACCTTATTTGATCTAGAACCGCTTTAATTTAATTACAGACACTATTTATCTAATAACTGAGTAGATTGGGAATTTGGTAGTAATTTAACCATATGAATATGATTCCTATCTAATCTAAATTTGGTTAAAGTAAAACCGATTGGATAATAATTGATTTAGGTTGAACACACTCTTTTTGTTAAATTGAATATAGATTGATATATTATTACCCTGTTGATTCTAAACCTAAGTTCATTTGAATTGATAACAAATGCAGTTATGAAATATTGAAATGATTAGAAATTGAACTTGAGAACAGCAAGAATTGTAGATTAACATATTAGCGTTTATTGTAAAAATAAATCAATAAAGAAACGAGGAAAAATAAAAATTTGTAAAAATTAACTACGATCGGTCAATAAGCCCATTGGTGCCGGTCGATGGCAAGCGGTCGACTGCTCTAATAGCTGACGGTCGACCAATTAATGGTTTACAGATTTATATTGAACCTCAGCCTAAAGTCCAAGTTATAAGTTTATATATATATATATATTAGTATATTAGTAGGTAATTAGTTCCTTGAGTTTATATACGAGATTGGGTAGATGTGTAAGCAGGCAATTAGGCCTAGGCACTATTTATTCGGCAAAGTCTATATAGACAAGGGCGATTTGATTCTAAATTGCACTTATAGGAGGTTCTACGGTGTGCACACACATCGATGAGGGTTCCTGGAGAAGTGAATGGTCCAACACTAATGAGAGGTTCCCCGGTACATAGGACAATTAGGTGGTGTTGCTGTTGTTGGATGCCTAGAGGTGTGCAATAAATAGTGTTACGCTACTATCAAGATTGGACAAGGATGCAACTAAACCTAAGATGCCTTTGGCAAGAATCAGCATTGCAGGTTCTTTCTTAATACGTAAATACGAAACGTGTAGTCTTAATTTGGGAATGTAGTCCCAAGGTTAATACTATAAGTGATCCTATATTGAAATAGTTCCAGTAGTTAGTAGTCACAAGATGCTTGGCATAGGTGTATTTAGAACTATCCCTCTTAGGTTAATGAAACCTACCTTAGTAAGTAATTCACAAACATAAGTAGGACACCCTTGGTCACATAGATTATTAATGAAATCAATTGCATATGACCACCGTATATTAATGATGCAACTCATTGACCAAGCTTTTGTCTGACCCACTCCTTTCCTTTTTCCATCATTATAGGAGAACATGGCAATAGGTGATCGACCGGATCTAGTATGTGAAGATGCAAGCTTGTCACTGGCATTGCTTTTTTACCTCCCATTACTCTCCATGTAACTACTTATCATACTTAGTACTTATTAGTCTATATGTTGTATTTCTGTAAATTCTGGTTACGTATGTTTTGAGAGTGTGTTTTCTAGGTTATTTTCTAAGATGACTATTTCCTATATTTATATTTTACTTTCTTCCACTATGAGATCATAAAGTATAGAATGCCTTATATTTTTATCCTTATATCCTTATTCGCAATGATGTTTTAAAAACCTAATAGCTCGTATTTCTTGGCATGACGCGAGTCCGGAGTCGCCCTAGGTTTTGGATCGGTATGTTAAGAGGTGTGGGTTGTCACACACTATCTTATTGGTGGGAGGTGACTGATAGAATTATACTTGGACTGGACATGGCAAGGGTCGCATCTGAATAGGCAGATCTGGTATAAAAAAGAATGAAGACTGCATAGGATAGGTAGAAGTCATATGGAGATATGAGGCAGATAGAGTTGGAGTACACAGTAGGTGATATGGAGTTTGCGGAAGTATCACATTTGAAGCATGTTATGAGATTTGGTAGCTCCATAAAGCTAGCGGTTCATTTTATACGGCCTTTTCTGATATTGGAAAGCATATGGAAATTAGATTATAAAATGAAGATTCCTGAAAAGTTGGTGGGAGTTCACAATATTTTTCATGTGTCACATCCACAGAAGTATATTCATGATTCAGTGGTTATAGTCAAGCCGGAATAGTTAGAGGACGTGGAAGTGGATTTTGAGTCTATTGCACCCTACGGACCTATTCACATAGTAGAGCATGAAGTGAAAATATTTTGAAATAAAAGTTAAGTTTGTCTAGGTATAGAGGGGAAATGATCCAACAGAGAATATTTTAGAGCACGAAGAGAAGATTCTTGTTTCTCATCCAAATTCTTTACTGACATGCTCCATCCTTAGTATAGGTAAATTATTTTTGGATGATTGATTTCTGATATTATTATTTGGATTACATGGATTAGATGTTGATTGTGTACATGGTTGTTAGGGCTATGTAGTGATTAAAACTAGGCCTAGGTAATCTAGGAAAAATTTGTGCTATATTAATCATGACATGTTAATACCTTGCAGTATGATGGATGCTTTGATGAGATGTATGAATGCATTCATATAGAACTATAGGCTTATTAGTAGGATGTTTTACATACATTCCTATATGTCATACTATTATCATACTTGTAAGAGGCCATTAATTGCATTTTTGGCATATCGATATCATAACATACTCATCATTTATACTGATAACTATGGGTTGACTTCAAGCTTGTATATTTTTTTGTATCTTTGACGGACTTTATGTGTATATTTGTATGTTATATGGATGTATATTACATGTATACCTATGTAGTATGTGTTTATATGCTAAGATGTGAGATACATTTTCCATCCATACAAATTTCAGGAATGAAATTCTTTTTAAGGGAGAAAAATGTAACATCCCATAAAATTCAATAATAAAACAAATAATAAATAAAGGATAAAATGGTAATTAGGAAATGAATTTTTGTAAATAATGAATAGTCAACGAAACTTGCACAGATACGTAGAACATATTTTTTAGTCAAGTTTCACTCTAAGAACATTAAGTTCGGACGTATAGGTTGAAATTTATGAATAAAAGAATTATTTAATTTAGAATGATTTGGTTGGTTCTAACATCCCATTAGTACCAAATGAGGTTAGATATTCTTTCCTTACTCAAAAGAAAGGTATGTCCATTTCATTCTTCATCTTTCTCCTCTCCTCAAACAAAAGAAACCCTAAATCTAAAATAATAGATTTAAATTACTTCATTAGATCTCTATCAATTTCAATAAAATTAGGTTAAGGAGATTAGGATGAAGAGCGCAACAAGTGGATATTAAAATCAAAGTGTTTCATGCAATTTAGAGATTAGGGCAAATCCGAACAGTGGAGAATAGGAGGAATTCCATTGATTTTGGGGATAACTTGGTTAATTAGATGGGGGGCTTTGTTTACTTTGTTATATAATATCATATATGCTTTAATTTCATCTTTATAGCCTATGTTAGGTAAACAACATAGTTGATATGAATAAATCACAGATATATGTTAAAGCAAAATGTTGACATTGACGCTTGGGTATAGAAAGATACAAGGCTACTAATGTTAAAGTAAGTCCTTTATTTAAGAAGGAAGAAGAGATGATTAAAGTAATACATGTACATATGTAATAGAACCATAAGAAATCTAATCATATAATTTAGATGGATATTGTTAAAATTAGTAATATAAACATGTCAATAAAGTTATTAGATATGGTTTTCATGTAAATAAAAGAATTGTACCTAAAGGGATGAAGAACAAGAGATAAACCTATATTGATAATCAAATAATTGGATATGATGCTAAATAAGAAAGAATTAGAACATTATTGTGATAAATGGGACAAAATGACCAGTAAAACACTGCAAGACCTTCCCATAATGTACTTAGAAGATAAATGAAGTAAATAAGAGAATAGATAAGTTGTTAGGTGAAAACCCAATTAAAAAGGAGAAAATACGCATTTAACAATGATTTAGACATCTAAATTTATTTTTCAAACATTCAAAATTAAATGTTATAAACATAGAGGAACACATTCATTTATTATCTCATTCAAACGTCTAAAATTATGATATTGACATCTTAATTATAGAATTAGTCATCTGAATCCACGACGTCGAATGTTTGAAAACCTGATGAGTTTTTGGTTAGTAAGTCAGACATCTAAATTTTATTATTGGATGTTTGAAATGAATTCAGATGTCTATATTGTTTAGTCATACGTCTGAATGTCTACTAAAAGCGCATGTTGAACCTAGATCCTTAAGGGCCAAGATAATTGGTTAAGGATGCCTGACTTGATCATATAGGAATGCTAAGATGTTGAATAAGGTATATATGGATGTATAAAGTTGTATATATATTGAAGGCTACTTTGAATGTGTATCGATACTAGTAACTCAATAATTAAGCTATAAGGACATGTTAATATTATAAAGCATAACAGTAGGAACATGATACGTTAATAACTGCAAAGTGTATCAATATCAAAGTAAAGCTGTAGAGATATGTCAACATTGTAAAGCATATCACCAGGAACATGATATGCTAATAGTTTAAAAGCGTGTCAGTCTAATGAAAGTAAAGTTGTCAGGGTATGCTAATATTTTAAATCATATCAACAGAAATAGGGTACGTTAAATAGTTGCAAAGCATATCAATAGAAAGATAAGTACCACAAAGGTACATTAATATTATAAAGCATACTGGCAAGGAGATAAGGATACGTTAAATATTTGTAAAGCGTATTAATTCTGATGTTATATAATGGTTCTAGTTGTATGATATAGTCATGAAAAATGATACTATTAAAATGGTATGATTGATAGACTAATCTAGTAATGATGAATAACACACTAGATTATAATTGTAGAAATAGTCTATAAAAATGTTTATTTAGCATGTTGGTATCATGTACCTAGAGATACGTTCTCACTCACCAAGCTTATGCGTGACCTCTCTATATTACTATTTTTGTACCTATCTATAACAGGTTGACATGATCCTAGAATGTGCTTGAGGTGAGCAAATGAGGAGACTTTATGGACCAGTGTTATATATATTTCTAGTTATCTACTATTCAGTATTATGCAACTACGTTGACCACATACCATGAAGTGTTATTCTAGACTAATGTAATAGCAATAGCACTTAATTTTATTTTCAGTTGGTTCAAATAGTTCTCTTGTGTTATATTATAATTTATTTCCATCTGTTATGAGTTTTAAAAGTGTAGACAAAAGTAGACAGCTCTATTACTATTTATATCATTTTTATTGTCTTGAGATTTGAGCGTCGATTAGGAAGTAGAATTAGGTCATGAATGTGGGTTCTTAGAGTTGGCGGCGAAATGTTTCCATCAAATTAAGGCATTAATTATGATGAAATGTTTTCACCAGTCGTTATGCTTAAATTCATTCGCATACTACTTATTATCACCAGTTATTATGACTTATGGCAAATGGATGTGTTAAAATAGCGTTTCCAAATGGTGATAGGAAAGAGACCATTTATATGTCATAGACAAAGGGTCTGGAGATTAGTGGGAGTGGTGATATGGCATGTAGACCTTTAAGATCAATTTATAGTCTTAAGTAAGCATAAAGGAGTTGGAACAAATGTTTTGATAATGTAATCAAAGAGTTTGATTTCTATCAAAATATGAAAAACGTGTGCATATAAAATAAGGGGAAAATGGCACTATAACTTTTTTTAGTATTATACATTGACGATTGCTACTGACTGGTAACAACTTAGAGATGTTACAATCAACGAAAGATTAGCTGACAAATAATTTTTTGATTACGATTTAGGAGAGACATCTTATGTGCTTGATATAAAGATCTATAGTGATAGATGTAAGATGATATTAGGATTGTCTTAATCTATGTACACAGAAATAACACTAAGTTGGTTTAGCATGGGAAATTCCATGTGTAGAAATGTTTCGGTGAGGCATAGAATTGTCGTTTTTAAGAAGGACACCCTATCTAAGAATGACGAAAGGGGGCGCATGAATCAGATTCTATATGCTTTGGTAATAGGTGAAGTTAATAGATATCAAATTGATTTCAGGAGGGAATCATTGAACGGTAGTTAAGGTCATCCTTACATATTTAAGAAATACCAAGGATTTGTTTCTCATACATGAAAGCAATGAACTTCTTATAAAGGGGTATTTAGCCTTGAACTTTCAAAGAAATATTGTCAATAGTAGATTAGTCTCAAGTTTATTTTTTACTCTCAATGGTGATCTTTCGGTTGGAAAAGTTCTAAACAAGAAGTTGTGGCCGATCAATAACGGAGACTAAGTATAATGCCTTCAATGATGCCGTAAAAGAAGCAGCGTGGATGTGAAAATTCATTAAGAAGCTAGGAGTGATTCAAAGCATTGAAGATCTAATTCTTTTTTTTCGATATTATTACAACGGCTTACTGAGGAACCATGATCTTACAAGAAGTCGAAACACATCCTTCATAAGTTCCACATGATAAGGTAGTTTATCAAAGACGGAGATATCGTAATCGAGAGAGTAGATACCAAAGATGGCATAGCAAATCCATTTTCTAAGGCATTTTCTCAGTCTAATTTAGGAAGACTGGTCGAAGACATAGGGACGAGGCTCCGTAATTGTTCTCGAGTACCAATGAGAGATTGATAGAGTTAAGGGTGTTCCCTAGGTGCAATCATGTAAATAGTTATATAAATTTAATTTTATAAACAATCTTGTTCGAAATGAAGTGTGATTTTGGTTTTATTACCTTTTATATGTATTATTATATATAGATGTAAATAATTAATTAATTACATTAATCGTATATAAGTTGAAAATCCTTGGGTAAAGGGTTTTATCGGTTGTAGTTACGAATGTGTTCACAATGACGAATATTGAATTGATGTATAAACACTAGCTCCTTAATGTTCATAGTCAAGTTGTATAGAGAAACAACATCGATACATTTTTTGAAACTACTGTACATAATGCTCTTTATTCAGTAGATAGTGAATTACTCATGACCGTTGTAGGAATCAAAGGGTTACATATGTCTAGTTGTTTGGAATAATCATGGAACGACTCGATGAGAGTCTTTTATAGGTTAGTACAACAGAATCAAAATAGAAGATCTCATGGTAACAATGTACAGTAGTCTTCGGACTTCAAAAAGTAGAGTATATTTTGAGTACGGTCAATCACATGACATTGCGATCATGTTACGACCATGGTTAGGAATACAATGGAGTACTTGCAGTGAAACACTACCCAAGAGAGGATTCATCTCCTTCATTGTAAAAGGTTAGTATTACCGTAATTAGTAGTCAACTTAAAAGTCAAATTCTATGGCCAAAGTAAATTAATTGGTCGATAAATGTTATCAGATTAGACCAAAGACTTTAAATGGTTTACACGATAAAATACGGATATTAATAGAGCATTTTTATCTTCTACCAAACTCTACATATCCAAGTGATATAATGATGGCGAAAAGAAAATGTCATTACCAGGCAAGCTTATTAAAGATAGGTTTTTGCCTAAATGATATGTAAGTGTTGAACTCGTACCCAACACCCTACTTTGGCAAAGTTTGCATAGGATTCAATATTCAAAATGTTAAAATATTAACCAAGGACCAAGTTCATATTAGAGAGTCAATACAACCAAATTGTTAATTATTTTTAAATTTGATCATTGTAAAAATTAATTTATAAATATTATAAACTACTAATAAAATTAATAAAAATGTCGTATTAAAGATTATAGAATTTTAATTATTCATTTGGAGCTAAAAAATTAGTTAAAACGAAGTAGAAAAGTTGTAAGTAAATATAATTGAAGAAATGGATTAAGGATAATAGTTTACTAGTTGATTCAAATAGATATTTTGACTAAACAAAGGTCAAAAATGGGGTCGGCAATAACATACGAGAAAAGGGGGACTTAGTCTCCTAAGGTTTGAGGAAAAAAGGGTAGATATTTGATATCAGTTTGGCTATAAATAGTTTTCCCCCTTCTCATTATCTTGACACAGACATAACCCAACCTTAGCCTCGAACAGATAGTGGTGAAGACAAGGTATGACATTGCAACCCTAGCCAAAGAGATGGAATAAAAAACCTAAACAAATTAATCGACAATCAACAAGATTGTAAAGAGGAGACATCATCTATTTAAATTATATATTCAATTATGTATACATGTATTTATGATAATATATATGTTTGCTATTAAATGGTACACTCTACCATGATATAAAATCAAAAAAAAAATTATTTTTAATAATTAATTAATGGGAAAATATTTTAAATATATATATATATATATATATATCTTATATAAATTAGTTTCGACTTTTAAAAAATGATTTTTAATTTTAGATCTAAATTACACACACACACACACATATATATTAAAACAAACATGCTATACTTTTAAATTATTAAATACATTTTTGCTTTTAATACTTAAATAAATAATGTTACTGTTTCTATTTTGTTAATAAAAAAATTATTTTTATTTTTATATGTAAATATATAAATATTCCATTTAGTAAATTTATAAAAAATTATTTGGTTTTAATATTTTTCGATGCTGGTAAAAAATATTTTTTTATTTTTTTTAAAGGTCAAATAAGTTTTAAATTTCAAAATTTTGACAATTTCAAAAATAAAATATCTAACCGGATTTAAAAAATGAATATATATATATATATATATATACGATAACTAAATTGAAAATAATTTTTTTAATATATATATACACACACTATACTATTATAACTAAATTAGATTTCAAGAGCCCATAAGCCTCTTAAGTACTTTTTGAAATGAACAATCACATTTTTTATTTTATTTATTCTTTCTATTTGTGCCCAAATATACTCACGTTTAATTAAAAAAAGTAAGTTACTTCCTGCCCATTCCGTGAAACCCGAACTCACAAAATAATGAAGATGAATATCGACCAATGTGGAAATAAACTTTCCTTTCTCCTCCTTTGTCAGTATGAAAACTTCCACCTTAATTTTCCTGTTTCGTATTTCTCCTCAAATCCTCTAATTATTCAGGTAATTTTCAATTCTTTGGAACTATTATTTTCGATTTTCAAACCTAATTTAACTCCTTGATTTGTTCGATTTGTTTGTCTTTGTTGTTTGCTTTACCTTCTTAATCTTTGAAACAAACGTAGTTGCTTCATCGGTTTTCTTCGTTTATATTTCTGGTATCGTTATCCTTCCTTAATATTCTTTTAATTATTATGTTATCCATATTTACGATTTGAGGATAATTTGGTTGGTATAACATTTAGAGCATGATGATTTGAGATTTGGCTGGAACAGTCAGATCTGTTAGATGATTTGAGGTTGCTCTAATTAGGTTATTTCATTGTTTTTTCTACAAGTAACTATATAGATTATTAATATTTTATTCCTATGGTTAATTGAAAGACAAAGCGAATGATTCAGGACATATTCTTTGAATTTATTTTTAATTATTATTTCAACAAAAATAGAAAACCTTAACGATGAAATGGAAAACCTATAATGAAGTGCATTTTGAGCTCAGCCGTTACATAGCAAGTAAGGTTTATTTTAATGCCTTCTTACTTTGATCATAAGAGATAACTCTACGTAACGAATAAAGAAAAAAAGTAGCTATCTTGATATAAGTATGTTGAGTAACAATTGTGGAAGTTCTAAAGTTATAACTAATCTAAATACTATAAGAATCGACATAAAGATTTACATTTTCTTAAGAAAAAAGAATTTGTAACACATCAGGTGTTTCTGAGTGCATTCTTCTATGATTTGTTGATTTAACAATAAAAATATAGCAATTTTGTCCGTACTAATGTGTGATTTATTTTTTCTTTGTTTGGATTACGTTAAACGTCCAGATGAACAAAATTATTTGAATAAGTGCCACCAAGTGATATTATGAATGCGTACTATAATTATATGACATTATAATACGAGGCATTCAAAAGAAAGTACTATAATTTTGTTTCGAGTAGCACTATTTACCTTCAAATTCTTGACTACACCATTTTAAGATGGCTTTAGTTATTTAAAATTAATATGTATTTATTCATACTCACACAAATAACCTTTTTAGGCGCTTATTGTGTGACTGTGCTATATCAAGTAAAGCGGGTGCAATTGTAGTTGAAGTAAAAATAGGCTTTTTTATAGTATAAAGTGGAATTGTTCATTACCAACTCCCTATTTAAACATCATTCGAAATAACAATAAGAACTTTACAAATATGAGCTTATAAATCTGAAATTAAAATGAATATACAGAATTGTGTAGAGAATAAAACAATTGTAAGAAATATTGAAGGGAAGCAGTAACAATTTTCCCATAATTAGGAATTTTATTGATGTACTTTGAAGTTATTGTTACATGCCAAAGTTAAAGATTTATTTTATTAAGTCATGCATTATTAAAACTATTAAAGGCAACTTATTTAATATTGTCATTTTATTATAGTATATAATTATGACTAAGAATATTATCTATTAATTTAATTTCGGCATCTAACATTTTAGAACTAATTTTTACCTTATGTTTAATAGATGATCATATTAAAACTGATTTAAATTTGATGGATATGGCATAGTTTTCCAACATGTTACTATACATTTCCATGCATTCTTCCTTGCACTATATCATCTATCATATTTTTATAAGTAGAAGTACGGCCTATCATCAATTTTTATAATATTGTTTTTTGTTTTATTCAAAATTATCATTTATGCATTTTTTAACTGTTATGATCCAACGAATGCATTTTCAAAAAAAGAGTGCACACTACCAATATCGTACGTGGGATGTTTTAACAATTTTGTATTTATTTGCGCTCTCTATGTTAGTTGGACGATAATAAAATGATGAAAAATATGCGACAAATGTAATGATATTTCACTCTGTTTTTATAAATATACTATTAGACATCAATCTAAAGCTTGGTTCAACTCAAGTGTATCGATAGGAGAATGGGAAGAAGTAATCCATGTTTATTGTTGATACGTAATTGTTAGAGATTTATATATTCGCTATAATCTACTCTCTATATAGATAATAAGAAGAAAATTGATTAATCAAGCTTTATGATTTTTAAAGTATCAACTACCTTAGAAACCATATATTCATATAAGGATGTTTCTCTTTTTAGCCGAATTGGGAAGGAAAACTAAGTAGGTTTCTTCAGTGCTGTTTTATTTTCTCATAAAATAATTATAATTTTGTATATCTAATTTCAGTATTCATCTTGCAGCTTTGTAATTTAATATAATTATTTCATTCTTCGGTATTTGCATGCTTTCTAGTGTATATACTTACTGCTATCAGATTGAGCCTTTTTTCTTTACTACTACCAATTTTTAATTCATTTTCTATTTTTATTCCAACTTTTTTGGGTGAATATAACAGCCGTCTTCATTTCTGTTGACTTTGGTCTATAATTTTTTCCACTGTTTTAAAGAGTCATAGGAAGGATGCAAAACTCTTTTGAGTTAGAATATCATGATGATGATTTTTTTCAGGTCATTTTGTAATTCTGTATGCACATAAAATGGATAATAAATTAATGATAAGGTACGGTTTTATACGTAAATATTACGTTTATGATTTAGGCTATTTTTGATTTTTAGTTTCATGAGTCCTTTATATATCATATAATGTAATTTATTTGATTAGAAATGTTTGTGTATAGATTATTTTTATGATGTAAAAATTTAAGCTTACTTTATTAAATTCAATCAATGAGCTATTGTATTGCATGAAGAAAAGAAAGAAAACTGGGACATAATACATGATAACTTAAAACCAAAGCCATATTTTGTGGAAGCACTTGATTATTAGTTGGACGTTAATAAAATGATGCACAATATATGAAAATGTAATGATATTTCACTCTATTTCTATAAGTGTACTATTAGACATCAATCAAAAGCTTGGTTCAACTCAAGTGTAATGGTGGAAGAATGGGAAGAAGTAATCCATGTTTACTGCTGATACATAATTTTAGAGATTTATACATTTGCTATAATCTACACTCTATATAGATAATAAAAGGAACATTGATTGATCAAGCTTTATGATTTTTAAATATCAACTACCTTAGTAACCATATATTCATATAAGGACATTTCTCTTTTTAGCCGAACTGGGATGGGAAACTGAGTAGGTTTGTTCAGCGCTTTTTTATTTTCTCATAAAATAATTATTTTTTTACATCTAATTTCGGTATTCATCTTGTGGCTTTGGAATTTAACGTAAGTGTTCCATTCTTTCGTATTTGCATGCTTTATGGTGTATAAACTTACCACTATCAGGTTGAGCCTTTTTCCCTTACTACTACCAATTGTTTTCTTCGTTTTTTGTTTTTATTCTAGCTTTTTTGGAGGAATATAACAACCTTCTTCATTTTTGTTGGCTTTGGTTTATAATTCTTTCCACTGTTTCAAAGAGTCATAGGAAGGATGCAATACTCTTTTGATTTAGAATACACGATGATGATTTGTTTCAGGTCATTCTGTAATTCTGTATATGCATAGAAGGGAAAATAACTTAATGATAAGGTACGGTTTTATATGTAAATACTATGTTTATGTTTTGTCCTAGGCAATTTTTTTTATTTTTAGTTTCATGAGTCCTTCATATATCATATAATGTAATTTAGCCGATTAGAAATGTTTGTTTATATAGATTTTTTCTACGATGTTAAAATTTAAGCATTACTTTATTAAATTCAATCAACAAGATATTGTATTGCATGAAAAAAAGAAAATAAAACTGGGACATAATACATGATAACTTAAAACCAAAGCCATCTTTTGTGGAAGCACTTGATTGTCATTCTCATCTCCATTTTGCTCTAAACTCTCATGTTCACCTTTAGGAGAATTTATGTAATTATATTTAAGAAGGAATTCTAGAACAGTTCACATAGTAATGAGTAGGACTCCAGTCATTATATACAACTAGAAAAATGAATAATATACATGTTCTAAAATAACTGGTGCTTTTTTCTGATATGAGACTCTCAAGTTTTAACATTTTCACTACGCCGTACAGTAGTGTAAATAAAATAACCATGAATAACACTTCTCCTAAAACATGATTCAACGAGTAGAAATAAATATTACTATTTGCATTAGTCTCACTTTCAAGCTACTATTTAGTTTGGTTATACTTTATATAGAGATACCGGGTTCGCCTATTATTAGTTGAGTTTATTGTTTTTTTTCATCAAAAGATATTTGGTGTTCAAGAAACTGATAATAAATGTTATTTCATTAAGTAACATAATGAATGTTAAATAACATAAATGGACAGCGTCATTAACTGGTTTTTGTCTGTTGTAGTATTAGCTATTGACAAATGTATTATTACGTTGAATACACAATGGAATACTATTTGTAATGGACATGTTATCGGATCATTTGTGTTCAATTTACTTCCCTGCCATTAACTTACAATCGTCAGTGCACTCATTAAATGCCAATTTCATTTTTTCTAAACCTATTTTAAAGACTACTAAAAAAATATAATTTTCTAAAGGTTATTAGCATAACTTAAAGTTGCAATTATGTTTTGGTTGCTCCCGATGTGATAAAACTAGTGGTAGTAACATCTTAACGTATTATTAAGAAAGACTTGGAGATTTATTGATAATTAATATGAATTATTTCTTCTTTTTCAGATAATTTATATATGTTAAATATTAGTTAGTATGTTAGCTTTGCTATAAACTATTAAAAATATGTCGGTTCTTTCAATAAATATTATTACAATATGTTTTTCAATAAATAGCCTACTATGAAATTGTATAACAATTATAATTACATCGCAAGCACTGCTACAGAAACTGCATCTTTATAGAAATATGGCTATAATCATGTGAAATATTACTATTCCATACTCATATAACATAGACCACCATCATATTCAATTAACAATAATTTTTTCACTGATTATGTTATTTGTTTCGCCGCACCTCGAGACCGTATTAACAAAGAGAATTATTGGATAATTCTGTCTGTTAATGTGGAGAATATGGCTGGTTAAGGGTGACCATCATAATATTGCATTAGAAAAGAGCTAAATATGTCGACTTGGTAATCTTTTTTTTCATTTTGTCTTAAGTGTCGACATATTCAATTCCTATCTAATACACTACTATGGTGGTTACAGGATCGATTCAAAAACAAAACATAACAACATCAACAATCTCAAGTCACAGAACAGAAAATACAAGCAGATATACATATACACATACATCAAACGTAATACGACATGTCGTAAGTGGTATTCAACCACAGTATATATACATATATTCCCACAAAAGAATATACATATCTACGTTCCCAACAAGACAAGTACTATAAAAACTACACGAGAACATTGCTTCCTGTCCAAAAGGGTTGATAGAGAAGTCCAAAAGATACTGCTAAGCCAAAAGTCCGAAATATGTTGAGCTACAACTCGGTCTGAGCCAAGTAAAAAATTCACAGTTTAGGCTAACTAGAACATGACGATTAGCAAGAGATAAATGGATATACATTCATAAGGGAGACATTACTTTAAATAGAAAGGAATGATAAAAATGAAGTTCTATTCACAATTCCAAGGGTGGCAATGGTATAATGGCTCAACAATAACTCATGAATAGGTTTAACATACCATAAGTTATTCCTACACAAGTTTATTCAACATTAATGTAAGTAAGCAATATGATAGCCATAAGAGGAAACATCAAAATCTCCAACTCAATTATGCCTCATTTCATCGGCATATAAACATATAACTCAGAATCAAGGAATCATGCAAACTCTTAGCTCAAGGAACTCAATAAGAGTTCAAAGCCTCATAAAAATGAAATCACTATAGCTCTAGGCTATCGACGTACTAAAGATATCTCAAATGTTGAAACCATAATAAAACTCAAAAAACTCAAAAAACTCAGAAAACCCAGATTTGCCAAATCCTCGATTGCATGCCGAAGCAATGTTGCACGTGCCAAACTCAGACCAGTACTATATATATTTTAGGCACCTATCCTAAACAACCGAAGTCGTAGAACTCAGACGATCGAAGTTGTAAATCCCAGACGACTGAATTCGTAGACTCAGATGACTCGAAGGTCTATGGTATTGGTAAACCCAGAATGTGTCACAAACCCATAGAGAGGAACCCGAAGAGTGGTAACAGTGAGTTCCATACCACACGTTTTCACTTAATTGTCTCCTAACCGCTAGTCAATGCCACACTAAAAAATAAAATCATCAAAAATCTCAAACTCAGAAATCTCATGACTCGCCTCATCTCATCTGCAAGTAAAATAACATATCGGGTTCTCATAGATTTTAACTCCAAACTTTGGAGATCTCAAACCACAAATCTCGCCAAATATTGGCCATAATACCTAAAAATAAGAATTATAAATCTCGAAGCACGCCATAAAATGGAAAATCCCAGAAATTATCTCAAATCAATAACCCAGAATTGCTTCGATCGACAAGTCCGGAATAAACTGAAAAAGTAAACTCATGTATCTCATACCATGTGTTTTAATAATTCGTTTAATTCACTTTCTCATGTGCTCGAATAGTGCAAAAATGTATATTATATATATAAAATAATTTACTTATGAAAATGGGGTTTTAAAAAAAATTGAAATCATATTTGAAAATAATCATTGAAATTACCTTATTATAGAGAATATATAGATTTTATATTTAAAAATACTTTTAAAATACTTTATAATAATAATTTGAAATGCCCATTAATTTTTTAAAATTTATTTCAAACGGTTTGGAAAAATCCATGCTCGAATATGAAGAAAAACAAAGAAAATCACTCAAACCGATATTCGAATTCAAATTCGAATTTAATTCAAAACAATTGAAAATTTGAATTTCAATTCCACCAAAAATTAGCTAGCCTATTAATAGGCATCATAGCTCTCAAAACATCACAAAAACATCGTCAAAATCAAGCAAGATAGAGAGCAAAACAAGCTAGAATCAACCCAAAAAAAAGAACAACACAAGAGAATGTAGGCAAATAAATGCCCCCTTAGGTCGATCGCCAAGTCGACCTCTCAACTCCATAGGTTGACCGTATGGTCGACCTAAGGAAGGTCATGGTCGACCTAGAGGTCGATCATCATCATGCAAATTTTTCCACGTGGTTTGCAAGCTACGAACTGATTTTCTGCCAGCTTTTAACATAGCAAATGGATGAGTTTTGCAACCAAATTTTTGCAAGCATGAAATATAAAACATAATCTACAAACTGAAGAAAATCCGATAGCATTTCTTTGCCGGAATTGAGAGATACAGCTCAAAGTAGCAACCCGAAATATATTTTCACAGAGAGGAATAATCAACTGAAACTATTTACTGAAGCTATGATATTTCATAGATTTTGGCTCATTGAGCACTGCAACAGCTAGAGAATGTGAGTTATTAACTCACCTTGCTATTAGAGATGATCAAACCTTGATAACCAGATGAAAGGTTGGTGCTTGGGTGAATTTGAGCTTCAATATCCTGTATAAACTAGAAACAAGGACATGCAAGAAGAAACAAGTACTGTTAACAGAGAAATATTTTCAGAACTTGATTTTTGATGAATAAATGGTTTTAGATTTTGATTACCTATTTATTTAGCTACAATTTTGATTTTTAAAATACTAAATTTGAGTTTAGTTTGATGATTTTTGGCTAGGGTTTGAGAATGGGGAATAATTTCTCCAGTTTTCTGGAATTTACTAAAGCTTTCTACTATACGTGAATGAAAGTGGGAGTGAATAGAAACTTTCTCCTTACTTCCTTTACAGGCTAAACTACCTAAACGGGCTTGGACCCAAATTATAAAAGAAAATAGCCTAAGCTATCATTTTAACCCTTAATACATATGTACACTAACGAAATGAATTCAACCAACCAACATTTTCAAGTTTTCACGTAATAAAAGTATGAAAAAAAGTTTACATGTATATTAAAGAATTTTGTACTTAATAAAAAGATAAATTTGGTTACAGAAATATTTTTATTATTAAAATCCCTTATTTTTAAATAAATAGCCAATTACACTTATAATTACATAAATCACTATTTTTAACTCCAAAAATTACACAAAAATAACCTTCTTGTGTAATAAAATGTAACCACTCATTTTAAACTCAATTTTATGACCAAATCATATTTTTATACCCAATTTCACCTGTTTATTTCATATAACACTCTTTAAAAATCAAATACTCCTTTTAAAAATTATTAAAAGAATCAAATGACAATAATTAATAAAATTATTGCACTATCACCAAATAAAGATCATCTTCCACTTGTTACTAACTCAAACCACTACAATAAAGTTCCAAAACTTTATTTTCTCTTTTTATTCCCAAAATTCATTGTTTATTCCAAATAAAAAATTTAAATTCTCAAAATTATTATTAATTCTCAATATTAAATTATAACTACGGTTATAATTTAATACTTACAGGTAACCATCAAAACCAGGGTTGTTATATTATTTGAAAGCTAACCATATATGAAATCAATAATTGTAGTGACATTAACTATTAACACTACATACATTTTATTAATTTGTGGAGTGAAGAATCGTAAGTTCTATGCATCACTTTTTCCTAAATTTAGACTAAATGTAATTACTCCGTAATAGTGTAAAGGTGACCACCATTATGTGAGAAATGCGGATTAAGGATCTTAAGGCTAAGGATAAACACCAGAGGGGGGGTGAATAGTGTTTTACAGAACTGTTAAATCTTTTTGAGTTTTTTTTAATTTAAACACAAATGTATGCAATATTCGTACATAGATATGATCACAGAATCAAACACAAATGCAAATATAAAGTAAAAGCAGTAAAGGAAAGAACACGCCGGATTTTATACTGGTTTGGAGTTACCCTACATCCAGTCCCGCACACAAGTATGGATTTCCTTTCAAAAACAATCTTTACAATTACACCCTCAATTTCAAGGCTACGAGGTACACCCTCCAAAATCACAATCCTCTAGGTAGAGATACTTGATTTCACGGGCAACAAGTTCACCCAATTGATTTCCCAAGGCTACAATCACACCTTATCTCGCTTGATTGATTTTCAAGGCTACAATCACACCTTTTCTCGCTACATTGATTACAAAAAGCTTGTAACTCTGAATAGCACTGAGGATCTTGTTGAGATAGTGATAGAGAATCAAACCAGAGATAATCTAGTTAGATTCAATGTTGATTTCGGTAGAGTAATGTTAAGAATTTGTATATAGAAATGTGGAAGAAGAAGAGGAGTGAAAAATCAGAAAAACTGAACTAAAATTCATTGAAACTAGCCCCTATTTATAGAAGAACAATAGCCATGTCCATTCGTGAAGAGTTATGACGAATAGACACTTCTTTTGAAATTTAAATTTTGAACTCAACTGACACCATGTCGACATGGGGTACTTGAGTATGTCGACATCTCAAAGGGATTTTTGGTGTTTTGATTTTCTTTGAAAATAACCTTTATTTAATATTAAAACTATTTTAAACTTTATAAATATACTTGACTATATTTAAAATACATAAGTGAACATAAAGAATAATATATACAAAATTTTACTATAATTATATATCTAAAACCTAAGTATAAATATTAAAAGTTAAATATATTATATTGAAAAGATAGTTTAAAAACAAAAATAATTTGATTTCGAAATTAAAGATTATTTTGAGGCTAAAAGTATTTGAAATCAGGGTAGATGTTTTTTGATGCTTTTAAAAGGAAGGTTTTGAGATCATTTTGAAAATAAAATATAATTTTGAAAAATCAATTTTAATAAAAAGTTAGCGGATACAAAATAAAGTTCCACTAGATTTTTCGTAGTACTTAGGGTTTCTCCCTTTAACAGGCTCGAAGTGGATTCCATTCCACGAATAAATTGGATTTTAAGATGCCAATGCTTTCTATGAGTTTTAACAAAGTTTATAATTAAAAAGAAATAAATTACTTGAATTCTTGAACTCTTGATAATCTTGATACTCATGAGTCTTCAATCTTGATATCTTGAATCTCTATACTGTACAGTCTTCATTCTTGTTACGTGCATGGTCAAATTCTGCATATACATATATATCTAAACTTATACTGTTAGTATTTATATTTTATAATCTATTCTAAGGTTGTTGTCATCAAAATCATCATCTCACAGACTAACACATTATATTCCACTTGCTATAATTATTTTAATTGATTATGTAAATTAATAGCTAACCATATGAATATTTCATTATCATATCGGTATAAATTATTAATACTATATTTGTTTCATCAATTTACAAACTCAAAGACTTAATAAATCATTACATCACCTTTAATGATAAATTTGTGTACTATCATGATTTATTAAAAAATGAAGAAATGAATTCTGTTACTATTTTAATGCAAAATTTATATTTTTGAATTTTGATTTTTTTGATTACTTTGATGTCCTCATGTCATCTAACTATCTTGATATAAGATCTGATCAGACCAGATTAAATCATAATATCATGTATAAACTAGTTGCTTTGATTTCTAATATTTTACTGTTGCAAATGAATTCATAATCCAACAATCACATTCTGTATATCATTTTTTTAAGTATTCTTATTTCACGAGAGGTTTCAATTTTCAAATTCTCCACTAAAAAGTATAGAAATAACAGTAAAAAAATTTCTACAAAGACATATGCAACTTAATTTATTGTCATAGCATTCAAGGCTAATAATGATGTGGCAGTGGACAATGAATGTAAGGTAGTTAATTTGTAGAAATAGATTTCTTTTGCCTCTTTTCATGCATTATATTAATATTTAGCATGTCCTTAAGCATTGATCATATATGACATCAAATGAGGGTGTATCATAAACTACTATAACTTGAATAGTGAAAACATGTTTGTTATGATATATATATGTAGGGTGATTGGAGTAATGAATATCACGAAGGTGTGTTATCGTCTGAGGCAAGCATAAATGGAGCAGGTACAATATCTATTGGATATGTACCATCGAATATTGTCATGCAAATATGAATGGATTAGACTTTTTGTACTCATTTTATTTAGGATTAAGGTTTTATTTAGTCTATGACCTTCCAGTAATTTTAACTTTATTGGGATATAGTATTTACAATACGTAAACTTATAATTCATTTAATATTAAATTCGTAATTATATTAGATTCTTGAAACTAATGACATGGCCATTTAGGACTTGAGATCAAGATTATATTAGTTTCAAAAGTTGTATATTAGACTTAAATATAAATTAAATTGATATTCATTATATTTTACAAACTAAATTTCCATATGAAATCTCCATTTATATCGCATGTTTTATTTATAGCATTATTTTAGTACGCAATCGAGGCATCCCATTCTTTTTTATATATTTTTGGCACTGGTTAAAATTTTGGAATTAGGAGTTATTGAATTGCGTATGATTGAATGACATATATGTAATCTATATCTTGCGAATGACATAAACCCTAAGATCTAGAATTACATGATTATCACATATGTAAAGAATTAATAAAACATACCTCCAGACATATTGTATACGAATCAGCAATGGATGTTGTCGAATGCTGTTTCAATTGAGAAAGAAAATGGTTTCTCTCTCTTTTCCTATATATTTCATTATGTGTTTTCTGTATATCCTTTGTGATGGGCAAAGGTTAATATTTATAGGTAGAGAGAGGACCAAATTTCCAGATTTGTAGACTTAATCTTGATCGTCCATCAAGATCAAGATAAGAGAAATTAACGCTCTAGATTATAACTGTTTTATTTATTTAGCATATTAATAGGAAAAACCTTTTAGATTCTATTGACCACATAATGAGGAAGGAAACGTTTGAGAAAAGAAACGGTCCATTAATGTACCACATAATGAGGAAGGAAACGGTCCATTAATGTACTACATAAATTTCCTTACAAAACGATCAAATTTCCTTACAGTCTCCCACTTGGTCAATAGTAAAATCTATTAATGATTTTATATTAAGGTCATAAGGCGCGCATGATATGCTAAATTTTTCTTTAGTCGGTTATCATAAGTGTCTTGGCTAATCTAGTGGTCAATGGAAGTCATGACGTGTACACGTTATTTTGCAACATGCTTACTTCCATGTACTATGGCATTGACAACTTTCATAGCTAGACCGTAGATGAGCATAACTTAATGGTCACATAATGTCTTGAACCAAAAGACTATTTCTGTTATCATTTATCTAAATATAAATGTGTACACATTATAAAACAGAAATAAAAGATGTCCAAATTATTAAGAGCTCAATAATTGTTATGTCTTGATAAGTACAAGATAAATGACATAATAAGAAGATAATTAGGAACTAACTGCAAGACCCATGCTATCAGTATGTCTCTGAAAGGTCTTTGGAGGTAGTCCTTTCGTGAATATGTCTGCCACTTGTAAGCCTGTACTTATTGATTCAACAATAATTTTCTTTAGTTTAACATCTTGCTTCAGTAGTAGGTATTTAAGGTCCATGTGTTTGGAACCTTTAGTTATCCTATCATGCTTGGACAAAAAGGTTGCAGCTTCATTGTCGCAGTAAACAGTTAGTGGCTTAGAGATAAAACTTAAAGTGCCAAATTGTGAGACAAAATTACGCAGCCATGTTCCCTGAATTGAAGCCTCATAACATGCTACGTATTCAGCCATCATGGTGGATCCGAAAAGCATCTCAGATTTCTGGCTTCTCCATGATATTGCACCTCCACATAAGAGGTACACATAGCCAAGAGTGCAGATCCTAGTGTCAGGACATCCAGCAAGGTCTGAATCAGAATAACCAGTTACCTGTAGGTAACTTGATTTTCTATAGGTGAGCATGTAATTCCTTCAGATTCTATTAGATAAAGTATATAATCATCAGAAATAGCCGATCTTCTTTGTCTTTGAGATCTTCTTAATGCTAGTCCCTGTGGTACTTCATCAACATTATGATTGGTGATAATTTCATTATGGAGTTGTTGATCATTTATCGATTTTTTCTCATTGTGAACAGGTTCAACAATGGGATGATTCCCAATATCTTTCGAAATAGAGGGTAAGATAATGGGTACTCTTATTTCATTAATGACCACTTCTTGTTGTTTTGTACTCCCACTGATTTCACCATTCTCATAGAATTTGGCATTTCCGGTTTCAACAATATAATTCTTGTACTATGGTTAGAACAATAAAATCTATATCCTTTAGATTTTTCTGGGTAACCTATAAAGTAACCACTGACTGTCTTAAAATCCAATTTCTTTTCATTTGGATTGTACAATCTAGCTTCAGCTGGGCAAGCCCAAATTTGGAGATGTCTTAAACTAGATTTCCATCTTTTCCAAAGTTCAAAAGGAGTCTTTGAAACGACCTTACTTGGAACTCTATTTAAGATGTAGACAGCTGTTCGTAATGCATCCATCCATAATGATATAGGTAAATTTGCATGACTCATCATGGATCTAACCATTTCCATGTATGTACGATTTCGCCTTTCAGCTATACCATTCTGCCATGGAGATCCAGGCGTTGTGTATTGTGCAACAATTCCAAGTTTTTGAAGAAGTCTAGCAAAAGGTCCAGGATGTTGTCCCGTTTCATCATACCTTCCATAGAATTCACCACCCCTATCTGACCTAATGATTTTCACTTTTCTTTCTAATTGCCTTTCGACTTCAGTAATGAACACTTGTACAGCGTCCACTGACTGATATTTTTCATGCAACAGATAAAGAAAGCAATAACGTGAAAAATCATCGATAAAAGTGATGAAATATTTCTCTTCTCCAAAAGTTGGAACATCAAAAGGTTTGAGGGCATTGCAACTGCAGATATAAAGGAAACGTAGGCTTCTTTATTAGAATAAAACACATGTCATAATAAGAGGTTAGGTTTAGCGCCTCCTGTGGGTAGGCAGTAAAACCATGCTCATGAAAGAATGATAAACATTAATGTTTCATGCGTTATTGTGCAAGCAGCAGCCGCCTGTGGACGGGACTGCATGCAACAGACCAGAGGAAACAAGGAATTTAAGCACGGAAGCGTAAAATAAAACAAGAGATAAACATTAATGTTTTTTTTTGCATAAACATTTTTCATTCTTTCAAGTAATCCACAGCAAGGATAATTAATGTCTAGCAACTCCAAGTAAATTCCATACATGAATTTAACATATAAATAATTATTTTGCAAATCATATATAGACAATTATCTTGCAAGTTCCAGGTCATGAATTTAATGTCAAACTAGAAAACAATTGTTTTCAATATGTATGCTTTCTGAAAAGTATTCGCATACAATAAGTTGTTCCATATTATACAGTAGGTCAAATATTAAAGTGAAAAAAAATCAACTTTTGCGAAAATATAAACTTTCGAGATCCAGATTTAAGAATACAATAAATAGAACAATATTGATAATCATGATTACTGTAGCAACTTAAACTTGAATCATATTAACATTAATAATCATTATCATTATCATAGTAAAACTACAAACATCATATCAAAGATCTATGGTAGTTTCGTTTTATATATTGATGGATAATCATGAATTCTAAAATCTTGCTCCGATACCACATGTAATCTATATCTTGCAAATAACATAAACCCTAAAACCTAGAATTACATGATTATCACATATGTAAAGAATTAATAAAACATACCTCCAGACATATTGTATACGAATCAGCAATGGATGTTGTCGAATGCTGTTTCAATTGAGAAAGAAAATGGTTTCTCTCTCTTTTCCTATATATTTCATTATGTGTTTTCTGTATATCCTTTGTGATGGGCAAAGGTTAATATATATAGGTAGAGAGAGGACCAAATTTCCAGATTTGTTGACTTAATCTTGATCGTCCACCAAGATCAAGATAAGAGAATTAACGCTCTAGATTATAACCGTTTTATTTATTTAGCATATTAATAGGAAAAACCTTTTAGATTCTATTGACCACATAATGAGGAAGGAAACGTTTGAGAAAAGAAATGGTCCATTAATGTACCACATAATGAGGAAGGAAACGGTCCATTAATGTACCACATAAATTTCCTTACAAAACGATCAAATTTCCTTACAATATAATTGGTTGCAAATCAATTGACAAATTATGAATGAAATGGTGTTGTCAATACAGAATAAAGAATTTGGAACTCTTTAATTACATAGAGGTACATAAATAATACCTTTTATAATGTGGTTGTTGATTAAACTTCTTACTACTTCATTTACACCGATTCTAGGAAACTAGATCATTAATCTCTAAATTTATATAATCTTAGGTGATAATATAATCCTTTTGGTTCTATTTACTGTTAAATCTACCTTTTTCTTTAGTTACAATTACAAACTTAGAATAGTTGAAATTAATGTTTAAGGACTCTTAGCAAATTGGTTTTACTTTTTGTAATTTATCCAAACTCTTGAATTCAATGGTTAACATTTACCAACATACCAGGAGAAATAAATTTGTATATTAATATATTAATATGAAGTACCGTAACTAAATATTTGGTGAGACCATATCCACTACCTTCTTATGCAAATTGATAAACTAATCTTTAGAAAATGAGCAATCTAATTCTACTTTTTTATAGCATAAGTTGAACCCACAAAAAGTTTGGATGGAGGCTGTGAAACTTTTCCCATGGTTTATGAGCTTAGTACAATAAAATTTGATTTTATTAGTACTAATCTTCAACCATTTCTTTAAACGATTAAGTTTTCATTTAGTGAATGTTGTATCAGGTTGCAATAAATTTTTGTATGATCATAAACTTCTTCAGTATTACAGGTAGGTTGAGCTGACTGATGAAAAATGGGTTTGAAAACATTATTCTTAGTTTTGGCATCATCAGATTGAAGAAGTCCTAGATGTTTTAGTATTGAAAAATTTTATCCTTAGCAGTATATAGTCATACTGCAGATATCATCAGATAGAAGATGGTGCTGCCTCAAAAATTAGTTTATAAGTTTTGGTACATGCTCGGAAATGATATTACCGAATCATATTAATTTATGAGGTTAAGCTAATGATTTGATTGTATTGAATGCAATGTATCTTATGACATGGATAATAACCGTATTGAATGCAATAGTGACACTCATGTCAAAAGTTGCATTTATCTCTCTCGGTATCCTATTTCCCAAACATACAACTTCTGGTATAAGTAATCTCATACAAAATCAAAACTTACTTTCCCTTCTTTTACTTTGAACTCTTTATTGTATTACAAAGGAGGGGTTAAACTTATTATGGTGTGCTAATAGAACAATGATTTTATTAAATAATAGCGGTAATAGGTGGTGACTAATATTTTGGTTGTTTGATTCATAGATTTTGGAATTGGAACTCACTGACACTAATTAGTATATGTTCATAAAAATATAAACATATATGCATAGAGTACTGTGTCTATATTTATGAATTTATATTTAACATTAACATATATCTTACATATTGAAAAGTGGTAGCTTTGTTGTAATAACAGTCAGACTATATGGGCTTCATCAAATTAATAACGTATTAATTGTTGTACGGATAGATATTGGTTTACAATGATATGTACTTCTATTATATGATTTTGTAACGAAGAATGAAGCTTAGTTGTTCAAAAAGGTTGCTCATTATGTGTAATACATTATAGTGTAATGCATTACATTATTGTTTGTGATCCAGGTTTTTGCTTTTTTTATTCCATTTTAGTTAACAATTATCAATCAAATATTACCTTTTTTAGAGCTAGATGATGAAATTGGATATATATATATACACACACACATATATCAACGCGACTAAAATAGAATTTTATAAACAAAATATTTTACATTGGATTAGAAAATAGTACCGTAAATAATTATTTTCTTTATATGGGACTTAATATTGTAACTTGATTCATTGGTTTATTTACTTGATTTATTTGAAGGATCTTTATAAACAACATGCATGGTTATATCATTGCCTTCAAGCCACTTTCATGAGCATAAAAAATTGATACATTTACTTCATTGCATCGATTAGAACATAATTTAAAATTTCTACTACAACAATTGCTAAACAAAATCACCTTTTGGACAATATCTTAAGCATCTGTCAAGAAGTGAGAAATACTCAATTTAATTGTCGACAATCCTACAATAACACAAACGTTCAACAACAATTACAAAAATAAATATAGCTACCACACGTGTGCGAAGCACGGGTTCGCACTAGTATATATTAGATATTTACTTTTAATAGGTCAAACTTATTTAAATTTAAATTTTAAAAATTATTATATATATATTTGTGTATGTATGTATGTATGTATAAATTAGAAAATATTTATATATAATAGTAAATTTATGTTCAAAATAAAAATATACTATATATATTTAATATATTTATTCATATAACTAGTAGTTAAAATAAAATTGTCAAAAAACATTAGTTTATATTAGTAAAAACATTAATTTAATCATTTGATGTATATGTATATACGTTTGACATCATTATTAACATATGATCATCACTTATATATTTATTAACCATAAGCGACAATGATGAAATGCCCACGTGTCAACATATTACACCTAGGTTAAATATACATTTGTGAATACAAACATATTAAAATATTAAATAAAAATAAATAAATTAAACTAATTAAATTAATGAATTAAATTAGAATTAAATTAACGTATACTAAATTAATATATTAAATTAAAATTAAATAAAGAATTATTGTTAAACAATAACAAATAAATAAATATTTTGAATAAATTAAAAACATTTCCAAACTCTTATATGAATAAATACTAAATATGATTTGGTATAAAATTTATCATTCATATGAACACAAATACAATCTTATGCAAATTAATAAAAGAATTTTTCTTAAAATTCACTATTTTTACCCCGCTGCTGATGCAACTGATCCATCAAATATGTGTTCTTAAATTGTTCCCAGTTGAGATGTATCGATAAAAGGATATCGATACATCTATTGAGACTAGTGTCTGTAATTCTCTCCATACGATGGACGTGAATTACTCATGATCGTCGGGGATACCAAGTGATTACGTACTTATAGTTGTTTATAACAATCACTTAACAACTTAATAAGAGTCTTCTATTGGTTAATATGACTAAGTCAAAATAGAAAATGATGTGTAGTAATCTTCGGACTTGAGAGCATTATTGATCTTAAGTAAGACAGCCGTACTTTGATTAAGGTCGATCATATAACATCACGATCATGTTACAACTATAGTTGGGTACACATTAAACTACTTGAAATAAAATACGACTCAAGAGAAGATTCATCGCCTTCGTTGTAAAGATTAATATCACCGTGGCCAACAGGGTTGGCGTAGTTGGTTGATGGTCCGGACTGCGTGATCGAAGGTCACGAGTTCGAGCCCCGAAACTGACAACCCTGTAACAAGTACCCGAAGTATGTGTTTGGCAGGCACATACTTCCCTAGAGTTTACAAGCGAAGCTTGGTTCTCTAGGTAATTCAAAAAAAAAAGATTAATATCACCGTAGTTGGTAGTCAACTTAAAGCCAAAATCTCTGACCAGAGTAAATAGTTAATCGATAAATGCTTTTAGATTGAAATGAATATATCAGAGTTTTAACTATTGACTAAACTCTAGATATCTAAGTGATATTGTGACGACGAAAAGAAAATGTGCACAACATAATGTTACAAGGTGTATCTTAATAAAGATTAAAAATTGGATTTCTCTTAATTGATCTATGAGTTACTAAACCCTGTCAGATATTGTACTTCAGCAAAGTTCAGACAAGCATTGTATTTAAATTGTTTAAAATTAACTGAGAATCGAGTTTCAACAGGGAGTAAACCGAGTTACTAGCTAATTTCCCAATTCAAATAATTTAAATTAACTTATAAATGACATAAATTAATATAAAGAAATTAGTGCAAATGTTTTATTTGATTTTATGTCATTTTAGTTACCTATTTTAGTCCTTAAAATTAATCAAAATGATATATAATTGTTACACATTAGTTTAACTAAATATACAAGCTTGAATAATTAAATAATTACTATATGGTATATTAATTAAGCTCGACATCATCGATGCCAATATAAGGGCATGGTCGGCCATACAATAAGGGAAGAAGGAAGTTTTGACTTAGTCTATGGCTCTAGATTAAAGCCAGATTTAAAAAAAGGTGGAAGATATTATATCTTACGGTGGCAATAAATCGCCCACTTTCTCTTATTCAAAATACATAGAAACTCTACAATCGTAGCCTCCATTAGAAAGTTTATTGGAGTCTTAAAGCTGGGATTTGCACACCAAGTTCAAGGGAATGGAACAGTGATCTAAAAATGAACAATCAAGCAATTGAGCGTGTTGACAACCGGTAGATCTAAGATATGAACTTATTTTAAAATTATACATATATATATGTATGTATGTATGTATGTGTATGTGTGTATGTATGTGTTTATTTTCTACGCCTATTTTCGACCAAACTAAAAAAACATTTGTCAAAAAATAGCAAGTTATGTGTGTGTGTTTAATTAAAGATTTTTTTTTTGAAAATGAGTTCCTTTTTATTGCTATTAATATAAAATTACATAGCACAATCATAAAATATAGCCCAGCAATAATAGGCCTACATATTGTGTACAATAAAATAAAATAACATCTTTATACGAAAAATTTCCAAGCTTCTTGAAACACTATTCCTAGCATACTAGCCTCTTTTTTCCATTCATCAAATAAATTCCAGCCATAGCATTGCTAAAGTCACTTATGCAAATGACCTAAATAAACGTCGGGCTTATCAGTTAAGGATTGAGCCTACTAGAATTTTTCCATTCAATAATCAGGTCCATTTTAACTCCTCCAAACCATTGAACATCTAATTTCATTTGAGCAATTCAATTGATAGGTCCGGTACATCATATGTGTAAAACATAAACCACAGACCGCATTCTTGTGCCATTGTTCTCTAACAAACTGCTTGCACATGATGTCCAAAACGGTTGCCTTAATTATAGCAAAAACATTCTCTGACGGTTTTATTTCCTTTTTCCAATGCCATGCACTCCGCCTTGGTTGCCAAGTCTACTACCTCCGGCGACATCTCAAAAGATCCGCAGTTTGAGTCCCCTTACATCAATAGTCATATTATCAGACCGTTCCGTCCATCTACTACCTGAATCGCTACATACAGATTCTATTATGGTGGTCATTACATTTCTCACTTTAATGCCGTCGGAGTATCTAACCTCCATTTGCTTTGTTTCTCTCTATATGTAACTTAGACCTGTCAAAATATGACCCAACTCATTAACCCAACCCATTTGCCCTACTTGTAAATGCGTTGGGTCAACCCATTTATGAATTTTATTAAATGAGTTATGGGTTAGGCTGACCTATTTTTAGAAGGCTTATAAATGGATTACCCATTTACTCATTCATTAAAAACTTAAATTTTGAAAAATAAATTTTAAAAATAAGAATTTTGAACACACATTGTAGCTTTTCATGGAGACTGACAGATGTACTTAGAAAATAACAGGCTACCACATTCTTATATTTGAACTCCACCTAGTGTAGAAGTCGCTATTTTTTTGTTCAGACTACAATAACTTCTTCGTACTAACTCGGAATCAGGCGAAACTTTGACTAATGAACTCCTACCTAAATTACAAACAATATGGAACACTCGAATACTTCACATTGTTAACGCACACTGTAGTTCTCCATGGAGACTGACAATTGTACATGGAAAATAATAGGCTACCATGTCCCTATATTTGAATTTAGATGAAAATTAGAATTGAAATTTTAAAATTTTAAAATTTTATTTTTATTAAAATTCAAGACGTAAAAATTAGAATTAGAATTATTTTATATTTATTTGTTTTTTATTAGTCAAATCAAATTTTAAATCTTTAAATGGGTAACTCGCTTATTAAATGGGTTGGGTCATAAATGAGTTGGGTTATAAAGTCAAAAAGAATGGGTCATAAATGGGTTGGATCAAACTCGACCAAACCCATTTTGACCCAACCTAACCCGTTTGACAGGTAACTGATGTCAATTTGCGGATCTAAATTCTAGATCTAGATCGATTTTGTACTGTGAAAACCGGTATTCACGACTTTTACTTCACCTTTGGATTACAATCCTTGTCGTGCTTGTCAACTGTCACTGCAAAACATAATATGTCAGATACATTTCAATATCATGTTTTATTTCATCCAGATCTTATAAAATTGCCTTCGAGAATGAAACAGTGATTGCTTTCCTAGCTTAAGATAGAGTTGGTACTTTAAGGACAGGAGCATTACTTCGGTGATAGTGCAAGAATTCACTGGGAAACCCTTAAATCTTCTAGCAACCGTTTTGAGCATAAGATCCAAAAATTGAAAAGATTGTCCCATCTTTCTAATTATTTTTGTGGAATTCCTATCTTCATCAGAGTTCATCTCTATAAGAGAGTCCACACCATTAAATTTAATACATAATTACATACATACATATATGTGGACTAGGATCAATAGCCCCTTTTTATTTAGCACCATTTTGCAGTCCCCTAATATCAAGTAGAAGTTTATATTTAAATATTTGGTCCATGTGACAGAAGAGAGAAAGAACAAATATTTAAACAGAAATTTATGGTTGATATCAGACAACAATGAAATAGTGCTAAATAAAAGGGGATATTGATCATATATATATATATATATATATATATATATATATATGTTAAAGATTTTCAATATATATACGGAATTTTCTACTTATGGCTTAAATTCATATATATAACGCAAATTGTTTTCTGATATACTTTTTTTGTTTTTCTTTCTCGAGTTTGGAAAAATCGTTACCTTTGTTCATGGTTTTAAAAACATATTAATTTTTTATTTCTGGATTTTTAAAATACATACATATCTATACAATATACAGTTAAAAATAATATTTTAATATATGTATTAATTTTTAATTATTTAAAACTAATCTTAAATTTATAATTTAAATGTATATATATAAACAAATATATTAAATTTACACCAATATATATATATATATATATATATATATATATATATTAGACAATTTTATAATACATATATTTTAATTTTAAAATATACAGGTAAATTTTAACCTGAAAAAACATGCTTTTTTATTGTAGCCAAAAAAGTTAAATTATTCAATAATGGGCCAAAAATAAAAGTTCATAAATGTATTTGTATATATGTATGCATGTAAAATATTACCTATTATCAAGAGACTAATTAAATATATTCTTGATATTGTACTCCCTCTTTATAACCGTATGCCACAATGGTTATGCCACAATGGTTATTCACATGTACATTTATTTAATTAAATGACTAAGGATAGTCACATATATGAAGTTCACATTAAGAATGCAATTCCATAATAAATAAGTTATGATGAAAATACAGTATATGCATGTGCATCATGACATTAAATACAAACACACACACAGATATATATATATATATATATATATATATATATATATATATATATTGAAGTTCTAAAATAAATAAAACACAATCAAACTGAAATAACGAACACCTATTTACTAATGATTACTAAATACAATTAAGTGTGAATAAATTATTTATGTACGCTCAAAATAAGATCTAGTAAAAATTTAACAAAAAGATTTTTTTTAAATTTCCACATTTTATCCCGCTGCCAGTGCACCTAATCCAACATAAACCTGGTCAATCAGCTTTTTCAATCTTCGCATCAATTGTTGTTTTGGCTATAACTTTCAAGTCTTAGCTCTGATTTGCCTCTAGTATTTTTCATTATAAGGCTCTTGATCTCCTCTTTGATCTTACCTATAGACTGACATGCTTACCACAAATTGAATAATATTTATGGTTTAAAATCTCAACATTCCACCTGTACACAGATATCTCCATCTTAATTCAAAATACTCCATCTTCATCCAAAGCACTTAGATATGTATGTTTTGTGAATCAAACATGTACCCAATTTCCTTTCAAAAATGCTAGTAATACCCTAAAGGCCTATTTAGGCTCCGTGGATCTTTTTTTCTTAATCTAAGCAAACTTGTTTCTCTAACTCAAGTTCGAAAACTCATTATGTTGTAACAATCTACCTTTCTTACACCTAAAGACGACATTTAATACATCCTCGATACTCATTTGCTGATCGTTTAAGTGTTCGAAAGATAGATCCTTTAGGGTGTAGAAAGAATAAGACAAAACAGAATTTGAAAAAGACGTGATGAGTAATATATATTATATAAATCAAGTCTTTACAAAAGGAAGAACTTTATTATAAACAATCACCAGAGTATACTATCCTATAATCAATCTAGACAGTTATAATAACCTGTCCTTACACATGCTGATATATTCAACAATCAATACAATGGAAAAATAAAGAAATATGTAGATACGTCTAGGGCATCCAGTTCGTCTCATGAACTTTAAAGCATCCGAAGATAATTTGGAAAATATGCTTGGTCTGACCCGAGCGTTAAAACCTGGATCACTCTGGTAATACCAGCATGAGAAAACTCAAGTAATGATGTGAACAAATAATAATTCTGTAAGACCACGCCACTAATATGGAACGGGTTTTTACCTCAAAAGATCAACATCCATAGATGACGAAATGGAAAACAAATTAGATCAATAATCCAAATAAGAATAAATGAGCATAGATAAAGTAAAAATCAAAACTTAAAGAATGAACAAAAATAATTAAACATCGAGAAGAACTTTAGTCACTTCTCAATGCAATTAAGAAAGAAGTTAGTTTAAAAACTTGGAATCAAAGGAAAGAATATGGAAATTTTCCAATAAATGACTAAGAGGGTGCACCCCCTTTACCAAAGTATACCTCTAGAAATATTCTTGAGAACTCGGTTGGCTCTCGGACACGTCCAAGCCCGACCCCGCCAATGGTTACCGAGAATTCGAGTATTTCACATCTCAATATGCAAAACCGATTCCAATCTAGAGTGGATGGGAAAATACTATAATGGGAGCAACCCTATATAGCTTGACTTCCACTCGCTCTTCGGGCTTAGTCATTTCCGACAAAGGATAACAAAGCTCAAATGAGAAATATATCGTCTTAGAGTGATGAAATACAACATGAAGAAAGCTGAGCTGATAGTTAATAAATCAACTATCGAGGATAATTTTAAAATTATCATATGCAGAAATTAAATTTCATAATCTTACCACTATTCATTGATTCCAAACAAGTGTTATCCTTTGATTAAAAATGAAGTCGGGCAAGTTGAGGTAGTGTTACCTCTAGGCATTTCCTTGACAATATTTTTAACCTTCAAAATAGAAACGAATCCAGGCCTCGATGTTTAGTATTAAAAGTATGACTAAATCCTTTTCACATTAGCGATATTGGATTATGGAAATTTTTCTTCCATAGCCAAATAGAAACTTTTACTTTTAAAATCTAACTTGTGCTAGGGTTTCACATTAAAAGTATTAACTTTAAACAACTTTATCAAAATGATTGATTAATTTAAACCAAAAATCATACTTCAATATCATTATCTAAAATGATTAATTAACTTTTAAAACAGCGGTTAGTTATTTCATACAGCTTTACCTAAAATAATTAATTTGCTTTAATTTTAATTCATTGCTTCAAACCAACACTATTTGAAAAGATTAATTAACTTTAATCATCCTTGTTTAAATGAATAATTAACTTCAAAATTTTATTATTAAAATAATTAATTAACCTTTAAAACTCATTATTAAAATGTTTAATTAATCTTAATCTCATTATTATTTAAATAATTAATTATCTTTAATACATCATTGTTAAAATGATTGATCAGTTTTTAAAACATCATTATTAAAATAATTAGTTGATTTCAAATCATTATTATTAAAATAATCAATTACTTTTAAAATATTATTATTGAAATAATTAATATATTTTTAATCAACTTTATTTAAATAATCAATCATCTTTGTGAAACCCATGCATAAGATTTACCAAAATACTTCAAAGGGGATACTATTTCCATTCAAACATCACATAACTTAAGTATGGGGATATGTGTACAAAAGAAATAACAACTATGCACATATAGAAAACATCACTTATCAAATATAAATATACTGGCATACAATTCAATGTCCAAAAAATATAATAGTAGAACGGAGATTTATTTTACTAAACATATGTCATTTATATTTTATCTAACCAAATCTAGAACAGGGTTTTATTCTGCTAAACAGATATCCATAATAATCGATTCAATTAAGTTATAACAGAACGGGTTTTCTTCTGCTAAACAGATGTTAATTACAATTTAATTAGCAGAACGGTGTTTCATTCTACTAAACAGATGTCATTGGGCTTCATATTCAGTTGGGGTTACTTAAGGGTAATCGGCAAAGGAAATCTCTTGGATAAAATATTCTTTAAAAGAGAGTTTGCTTTCAAAACGAAATTGATCTTTAGAAATAAAGTAGATTTAAACTCTAAAACATTTATTTAATAACTAAATAACATTTAAACTCTTTATGTAATAATAATTAAACCTTATTAATAATTAAATAATAATCAATTATTAATTCGATAATTAAATAATAATTAAATATTGTTTATCTTTAAATAAATCATTATCTATTAATTAATCTTAATTAATTATTAAATAGTATTTAATTAAAAATTAAATAATAATTAAACCTTTATTAACATAATTAAATCTTAATTAATTTTTAATTAAACCTTAATTTAATTAGTAATTAATTAAACCTTTTATTTAATAAATAAATAATTAATCATTGATTAATAATTAAACATAAATTATCAATTAATAAACCATATTTAATTAATTAACTAATTATAATTAACTTAATTAATAATTAAGTACTAATTACCTTTATTAACAAATGATTAGGTTCTAATTACCTTAATTAATCAATCATTAATTTAATAATTAATTAATTAACAAAGAATAATTACTTTTAAAAACTTATATTAATTTTTGAAAATACTTTTCAAAAAGATACTTAATTTTAAATTCAAAACGAGTTCGTCTTTCACGAATTACATTTATAGCGATTATCGTTACAGGACCTGTAATTTTCAAAACTTGATTTATAATTCAAATCACTTTCCAAAACCTTTACTACTCATTTTGACTTACGTTTATAAACTTACATAAAACTTTTTTCAAAACAACAATCAAGTTTAAAACATTATAAATTTTCTCGAAAAATTCATAAGTAAACAAGTTAGTAACCCAAGAGATTTCGATGTTGTGGCTAACCACTTTATCACTAACTTTCTTAGCTTAGAACATCCTAAACAAAATTATAAACCTAGATTCATGAGCACAATATATGAATATATCACCGTTACATACAAAAAGTCAAGAATTCTAACTACAAAACCTTACTAACACTCGCTTACTAACTTTTTGTTACTAACTTTACTTCAAACTTCAGGTCATACAAATCTAAGCAATACACACGCACTCCAACATCCAACAAATCAAGCAACATATTTCATAACCAAGATCAACAATAGTTTAAAGTTTAGAAGTTTATATAAAAGCAAAAATTTTCTCACCTTAAGCTATCCAACCTATTCTAGAACTTCACCAACTTTTCCGACCACCTAGATCCTAGCCTTAGCTTATGGAAAGACAAGATTTTGGTGGCTAAATGCCATAGGTAGGTTTTCCATGGGACTATCTAGGTTTGGTCTTAAAAGGTAGAGGGATTTCAAATTATCATTGAATTCACAAAAATCAAACCTGAAAATGATTCATCTTCCAACCAATTATTGGAAAAGTTAATCGCATAATTTGAAAAAGTTGTCCAAGGGAAAATTCTTGGAAATTCTCTTTCCTACAATTTCCAAAAATGAATCACTCAAATTGGATCTGTTTTTAGGGATATATGGTAAAAATAAGAAGAAGTATTTTCGGACTTGAAAATCTGGGTCCGAAAATGAGTCTGAAAGAAATGAGATTTGGATATGATTAAGCTCAAAATTTGAAGACGTGATACATACAAAAGTTGCAGCCATTGGAATTTTCTATGGTTTGAAAAAAGAAAACCTCCATTTGGATAAAATATGAGAAAAATATGGTAAAAGGAAGAGGAGGTAAAATTGAAGAAATGAAAGGGGTATTTATAAGCAAGAAACAAAGTAAATTACCTTAATGCCCTTGGTCCTTTGCTCTCCACATCCTCTAGCCATCTCACCTTCATGTACCTCGGTCCATAAGCTTGTCCCCCCTTCCCTTTGCTTAGCCAACATGTTTAAACGCAATATTTACTTGTGCGTGCTAATGTCTTTTCCATGTTTAAACATGTTTCATTTCCCTTTTTACTGTTTGTCTTACATCCCTAAGAGCATCTCCAACTGTTGCAATATTCTCGGGTCTGCACCCTCCAAGCTCTCCAACAGGGTTCGAGAATATGCGATAGTGTAGAAAGGGGGCGAAGGGTGGGAAAGGAGGATCAGGCGAGGTGCCTGTTAAATAGGCGCCTGGATACCAGGCGCCTGTTGAATAGGCGCCTCACAATGAGGCGCCTTTTCAACATGCGCCTGTTTAACATGCGCCCAATTATTCTCCCTCCAACGGTCGCCCCAACGTCCATATTTCCCCTTCAAATAGAACTCTCCTCCTCTTCTTCCCTTCACAACCAATTTCCATCCTCCATTACAATTTTTTACTACCACTAATCTCAACTGAAAAATGTACTCCAATTTCGACGTCGATGCTGCAAGGTCCAGTTTTGAAGACTACGATTTACAAGATGTTACGGTTCTGATTGGGGGAGAAGTAACTTATGCAAGTTAGAGCACTGTGGAAGACTACAATCTTTGCTACATTTACTGTGCACTCTCGGTCGTTCCTATTCGAGGAACTGATCAAAGTGATGAGATTTTATGGGGCAAAATTACTAATTGCTACAATTGGAATAACATCGATCGAAAAAGAATGCTATCTTCAGTCAAAGGTCATTATGAAAAAATAAATCGTCAAACATAAATGTTTGATTCTCACATTTTCAAGCTAAAGCAAACGAATCCTAATGGATTTGGAAATGAAACGCATTTGGTAAGCTTTAATATAATTTCATTGTTCTACGTTTAATCGTAGTTCTCTAATTATACTAGTGTTTTTTTAACAGAGAATGGTCGCAAACAAGTTGTTCAAACAAATCTAAAAACCTGATAGTAAACAAGCACCATATTTTTATCAGTTAATGCTTGTTTATGACATGTTGGTCGAGCACGTTAAATGGAAATCACCGCTTTAGAAAACCATTCAACAAATTCAATCAAACAGTGGTTAGGATAAAACGCCTAGAGTTGGAGAAAACTCTAGTCCTAGGGAATCGCTAGGAAGCTATGGTTTAGGATCAGAAGAAGACCCAACCCCAATCGAAGATCGTTTTGTTAGGCCACAGGGAACCAAAGCGGCCAAAAAGAAGCAGACTGCTGGAGCGGATCAAGTAGAAATTAAAAACTCCTACTTGAATCTAAAGGTAGATTTAACCGGGCAATGGAAACTCGAGCAGTTCAACACCAAGAAAAGTTATCAAGAATGGATTATCTTCTCGCTGGAAACCAACAAAGAGATGAAGATGCAATAATATTCATGGATACGTCACACATGTCTGCAGAACAACTAGAGTATACAGAGCAAGAATGAGAGAAATTATGAGGCGTAGACTTGAAGAGGATCATTGAATGAATTACCATTTCTACAACCTTTGTATCTTTTAATTAACGTTAGTTATATTGTGTTCTGAATGCAAGCAATTATTAATATAAGTATTTTCATTGAAATTGCATTACATTGGAAAAATATTATAACAACATTAGGTTAATTAAACATAAATAGATTACAATAACAATAATAAGTCATAACAACATAAACAACAGTAGGAAAAGTAACAACAGAAATATAGTTTCACTGATTTCCAAAAAAGCTCCAAAGATGATCTATGAGATCATTTTGCAGTCTTTGATGCGGTTGAATACTACGGTAGGACATTTGGCTTTCTACATGAAAATCGAGTTCTAGTGCGCTTCCAATCATATCGTTGCGCCAAACAGGCAGTAGTGTTGGAGCACCCTCGTAAAAGTAATCTTTTTTCATGTCTCTTTCATCCTTTATAATCATATTATGTAAAATAATACAAGTGTATATTATTTTGGTCATTTTAATTGGTGACCAAGTCTGCATGGATTACTGACTATGGCAAACCTAGATTAAAGAATCCCAAATGCTCTTTCAACGCCTTCCTCTGGCTTTCTTGCATCGCTGCAAACTTTGATTGTTTATTGTTTTGTGGGTTAGGAATTGTCTTGACAATTCCTAACCGTTTAGGATATATACCATCGCCAAGATAATATCCATGATCGTACATGTTACCTCATAAAGTAAAGGTACAAGGAGTTGATCTACCGTTTTCTAAATCATTGAACAATGTAGATCGTTCGACTATGTTAAGATCATTGTTTGAACCCGGCATTCCAAAAAATGCATGTCATATCCATAAGTCATATGACACTACGGCTTCAAGAATAATAGAGGACCTACGAGACTTACCTTGATAAGCTCCAACATATACCTTTGGACAATTCTTCCACTCCCAATGCATGCAGTCTGTACTGCCTAACATTCAACGCCAACCTCTGCTACCATGCACACTTATTAACATTACTATATCTGCTTCGTTCAGTCTGTGTAAGTATTGATCACTGTAAATGTCCACGACAGCTTGACAGAAATGCTCCAAACACTCTAATACCGTGCTTTCCGCCACTTTCAAATTTTCATCAAGCGCGTCCACCGATCTTGCATATGCAAGCATTCTTAGTGCAGCTGTTATATTTTGAATTCCAGTCAACCCCATTGCACGAGATGCATTGGGTTTGAAGATAAAATATTTGTCATGCTGCTTGATACATTGTAGGATTCTAAGAAATAGAGGACGTCGCATGTGGAATCTTCTAAAATCAGCATCTGTGTAAGTAGGATTTGGAGAAAAGTAGTCTTTCATCAGTCTGTCATTGTGCCATGAATATCTACGATTTTATACCGACGACCAACAACTGATCCACCATGTTGCCTGCTCGATTGACCAACCTATAGTGCAGCCATACTTATTAGTTCCTTTTCGCGACGAAAATGATCGTCCATCATTTCATCAAATTCGTCGTCGCTATCATCAAAAAAAATATAATCTTCGACCGCCATTTGTTATATTTGAAATTGTATGAAATAAGAATGAGCAATAATACTTCTCAGCATCTAACAAGCTTTTTATAGCTTAAATCACATGCTGGCTTTCATAACGACACAAACAATCACATGTGGGTAGCATTAATTAAATTTAACAACCATCTATAAAGTAGATTCCATTTACACCACGCCTACAGTGTCTCATCCCATCTAAACACTATTGACTGTTGATGCAGTGTCTCGTTCCATCATACAACTGTAGCCATGTTCTTAACATACACTATTAAATTTTGATGTAGTGTCTTGTCTGTAGTGTCACGTCTGACTATCTTGTCCCCTCCATACACTATTGACTGTTGATGCAGTGTCTCGTCTCATCATACAACTAAAGCCATGTTCTTAACGCAATAATACAGAAAGAAACAAGACAATGTTATTGAAACACCCAAACATGAATACAGTCAATGACAATACATACACAAACAATAATACACCCCACAATAATACACTCCACAATAATACAACCAACAAAAATACCCCGACTAGGACCTAGAACTGACACTAAGAAACTACCGGTTATTGTAAAATTGTAAGTTGTGAACGATATCTCGAAGACGTCTGATTTCTCGTTTCAGCTCGTGGGCACATGTTATGGCCCTTGGGCATAGCCATTCATCAACCACTTCTGCATAATTGCACTCTTCAGGCCAGAAAGGACACAACTGGTGTAACGACCCGTATTTTTACGGATCGAAAGATTGTAAAACTGTCGACATTAAGTCGTTGATGTTGTTAAGTCGTTTAGAGTTTGAGTCGACCAAAGCTTAAGTCGTCCGGTGTTAGCTCGTGAGCGATGAGGTAGAACGACCTAGGGAGTTAGGTCGTGTTTGCGCAAAAAATGAGCAAACACCTCAAAGTCGTACGATTCCGTTGATTATATGTTGTTCTTAGCGATTTGGGTGATTTATGCAAATATGTAAAAAACAGGGACTAAACTGTAAAAGACACACAGATTTATAGTGGTTCGGCCAGAACGTGCCTACGTCCACTTTATATGTTATTCTCCTTTTCTCTTCAGATTACAAGTACAAAGCTTTGATTACAAGTCACTGAAAGTTGTTTGAAAGTTCTATCCGTGCTTGAGCTCTCAAACTTGTCCTCCATTGTTGTACCCCTGCCCCTTTATTTATAGAGTGAGGCTGGGGGTAGAGGTCTTGGATGTATATAGCTGCTGGTGGACCTGGCCTGATGCAATCTGGACTGGCAACTTTGGTTCAGCAAGGGCTTGGTTCGGTAGTTCATGGAAGTGGACTTGGTCCGGTGGGACGTTGGTTCGGTGAAGGTGTATCTGGTGGTGAGTGGATGGAGCTTGGTTCGGCTATGCAGGGAGTGGTGTTGGGCCGGTAGGGCTTTGGTCCGGTGGTAGGAGTATGGTGGTTCGGCAAGGGCTCGTGTACTTTGGTTCGGCAGTGGCTAAGGTCTGGTTCGGTGGAAGATGGAGAAGCTTTTGGACCGGTGGTGCCTTCCTCCTGGATCGGTGGTGTGTAGTAGGTGGAGTGCCGAATGAACTATGCCGAATGAGATATGTGATGTACTACCGAATGAATATTTAAGCCTTTGATACTGAATGGACTTTTATATTTGAGTCATGAGTGAAACCCCAGACTTATATACGCTTGCTGGCTGCTTCTTCTTGGTTCGGTCGTGGTGGAAACGCACACAACATTGATATTCCAGTTTTGACCAAAAATGGGATAACACTTTGCCCCCCAAAACATGCCTTGCGATAGGAAGGCGTGTTTTGTAATGCCATGAGCAGGATGTTCATATCATGTTGATGTCCTTGCGGTAGGAAGGCGTGTTTTGTAATGCCATGAGCTGGATGTTCATATCCTGTTGACAACCTGTAAAGAGCTTGATATTTTATATGGCCCCAAATGACGACCGTTCGGGATCGAGCTATTTGGGATGAAGCGCGGCCGTTCATGGTCAAGCGCCTAACTTCAAATGACGACCGTTCGCGATCGAGTCATTTGAGGTGAAGTGCGACCGTTCGCGGTCAAGCGTCTAAATCCATGTGACGATCGTTCGAGATCGAGTCATTTGCAGTGGAATGTGATCGTTCACGATCAAGCGCTTTACTTCAAATGATTACCGTTCGGGATCGAGCCATTCGAGGTAAAGTGCGACCGAGCTCGGTCAGAGGACGGATCTCAAATGGCGACCATTCGCGATCAAGCCACTTGGGGTGAAATGTGACCGTTCACGGCTGGTGCCGTTCGCGGCAAAAGATGAAATGGGTCCGTTCGCGGTCAAGCTCCTTATTTCGGATGACGATCGTTCGAGATCGAGCCATTCGTGGTAAGGTGCGACTGTTGGCGGTCAAGGGGTGGACCTCAAATGGCGACCTTTCGCGATCGAGCCATTTGTGGCGAGATGAGTTGTGTCGTTCGAGGCGAGTTTGTGACTGTTCGAAATCGGGTGCCGTTCGAGGCGAATTGTGACCGTTCGAGGTCGGGTGCCGTTCGAGGCGAGTTTGTGACTGTTCGTAGTCGGGTGCCGTTCGAGGCGAATTGTGACTGTTCGTAGTCGGGTGCCGTTCGAAGCGAGTTGTGACCGTTCGAGGTCGGGTGCCGTTCGAGGCAGATTGTGTGTGCCCGGGGGGGACTTAATATTATCAGTGTCCGAGTTATTGTTTGGGGGAGTTTCCAAATCAAAGACTTCGGCAGTTCACTGCCATGCAAGAGGTACTCGTGGACCGTTCGCGATCCACGGGCATACAAGTAATTTTTCCATAGAATTGTAAATGTTAAAGCAATAATCATATGAACCTTACAGCAGACATGTCCAAACAGGAAGAATTTAAATGTTCAAATCAAAATCAAAGCAAAGAGCAGAATGAAGATGTCAAAGCGTAAACTCTTACTACAACGCGGCTGGTAGTCATTCAGAGCATGCCTATGGATCGTGCGCGATCGCTCACATGTGTAAATGATTTAACCGTGTCAGCGAGAGGTTTACAACTTGTTCATCGTTATTTTAATCAAGCAATCAATGGATAATCAAACGGTGCCCCGATCCAGGGTCACCTCTAGCCGATGTAGACGGTGGTCGCTCTGGCTCCACAGCTGGAGTTCGCCTCCTCACATAATGAAGGAGCATACCGTTCCTGATATGCCCTTCCACCTCGTCCTTCAAATGCCTACAATCATTAGTGTTATGACCGTTTAATTCATGGAATACACAAAACTTATCTAATTTTCTTTCGTCAGAGGTTGGATCCCTTCTATTGGTCTACGATACGGAACATGCTCCTTGGTATCCTGATAAATTCGTTCCAGACTCTCATTCAGCTCAGTGTGAGTGGTGAATCGCGGCTCCCTCCGTTGCTGCTTTGTCCTGTCATCATTATCCTCATCCTTTCTCTTTCCTTTGTTAGTCTCCGCACCCTTTCCAGGTGGGTTTCCGCTCTTGATTGCGTAAACGTCATCTTCTTCCTCTCTTTCTGCACTAGCATCTTCCAAACGCAGAAACTTTTCAGCCTCATGATAGAACTCTCCCAGATTCATAGGCGGGTCCTTGGTTAATGAATTCTTGAACTCTGTACTAGCAGCTATTCCAGATACAGCCGCCATCATGACCATAGATGGATCTGGTCGATCCACAGATGTTGCCGCCGCATTAAATCGCGTTAGAAAGATCCTCAAAGTCTCTACGTTTTCTGCTTCAAGGTTGCCAAAGTCATCACATTCTTGGGTCTCGCAATATGAACCCTGAATTGCCTCATGAATCTCTCAGTTAAATCTGCCCACGTTCCTATGGAGCCGTTCTCCAGTTGCCTAAACCATAACGCTGCAATGTCCGTCAAATACAGTGGGAAGCACCGGGCCATGATCTCCTATGATGCCCCCAGCACTTCCATGTGCCTCATATACTTAGTAAGATGGACCGCAGGGTCTGTCCTCCCATCGTACATCTCTATTGATGGTAGCTTGAACTCTGGTGGGTTCCTAGCCATCCTAATCGCAGAAGAAAAAGGGACTCCTATTTACATCTTCCAAGTCTCTGTTTACTAAACCGCCTCTCATAGCTCTTCTAACCATCTCTGCTAATCTGTCATTGTCTCCAAGCTGTAGTCCTCGTTCACTGCCTTCGACCTGCCCCCCCGAGTCCGCGGGAGTTTTCATGTGCATGCCTCCCTGGCTGAACGTTCATTCCTCTATTGCTACCAGGTGGCTCAGATGCCCCCATCTCTCTTCCCGGGGTCGGATCAACATGCTCTGCGTGAGTACCCCCTAGCTCTGGTGCTACGCCAGATGGTCCTGCTCCATTCTGAACTCCAGTTGCTCCTTGGTTTTGTGCTCCAAGTTGCCCAATTTGCTGAAGTAAGTTCTGGATCATCTCTTCTTGTCTTCTCATCATAGCCTCCATCTCATCCCTGGTGATGAAGGCTGAAGCTTGGTTTGCTCCTGAGGAAGCCTCTTGACTCCCTTCCTGTTGACTCTGCTCTGGCCTTGGCCTTCTGCTTGATTGTCTCGCCATGACTCTTCCAATCTGAATCTTAAACCCTCAAATTCAACTTCCAAGCGGTAGGTCCTTGAGTTCAGTTCTCAGTGAAAGCACCAAAAATGTTTGCGCAAAAAATGGGCAAACACCTCAAAGTCGTACGATTCCATTGATTATATGTTGTTCTTAGCGATTTGGGTGATTTATGCAAATATGTAAAAAACAGGGACTAAACTGTAAAAGACACACAGATTTATAGTGGTTCGGCCAGAACGTGCCTATGTCCACTTTATATGTTATTCTCCTTTTCTCTTCATATTACAAGTACAAAGCTTTGATTACAAGTCACTGAAAGTTGTTTGAAAGTTCTATCCGTGCTTGAGCTCTCAAACTTGTCCGCCATTGTTGTACCCCTGCCCCTCTATTTATAGAGTGAGGCTGGGGGTAGAGGTCTTGGATGTATATAGCTGCTGGTGGACCTGGGCTGATGTAATCTGGACTGGCAACTTTGGTTCGGCAAGGGCTTGGTTCGGTAGTTCATGGAAGTGGACTTGGTCCGGTGGGACGTTGGTTCGGTGAAGGTGTATCCGGTGATGAGTGGATGGAGCTTGGTTCGGCTATGCAGGGAGTGGTGTTGGGCCGGTAGGGCTTTGGTCTGATGGTAGGAGTATGGTGGTTCGGCAAGGGCTCGTGTACTTTGGTTCGGCAGTGGCTAAGGTCTGGTTCGGTGGAAGATGGAGAAGCTTTTGGACCGGTGGTGCCTTCCTCCTGGATCGGTGGTGTGTAGTAGGTGGAGTGCCGAATGAACTATGCCGAATGAGATATGTGATGTACTACCGAATGAATCTTTAAGCCTTTGATACCGAATGGACTTTTATATTTGAGTCATGAGTGAAACCCCAGACTTATATACGCTTGCTGGCTGCTTATTCTTGGTTCGGTCGTGGTGGAAACGCACACAACATTGATATTCCAGTTTTGACCAAAAATGGGATAATAGGTCGTATGATAGTTAGGTTGGTGGAGTTTTGGAATGACCTAAGGAGGCTAGCGGGTTACGGGTTAAAAGGCCACGGGTTAACGAGTTATGGATTAGCGACTTAAGGGTTTAGACTGACCTAAGGTGATTAGCGACCTAAGAGAAGTCGGCGACTTACGAGTTAACGACCTAAGGAGATAGGTCGGTTAGGCAGGTTAGCGACCTAGGGGAGGAAGGTCGTTCGAGCGACTTAAGGAAGCTAGGTCGTTCGAGCGACTTAAGGAAGTAGAATAAGTTGTTGTACTTTAGGTCGTGAGCGACCTATGATGTAGTTAGGTCGTGAGCGACCTATATCAGGTTGCTATATGTTAGGTCGTCCAGAAGACTTTAGTGGTAGGTCGCTAAGCCGTGTATAGTTAGGTTGCGAAAGTGTGTTATGGCTTAGGTCGTATACCTGTTAGGTCGCGCGTATCTGTTAGATCGGCTAAGTGTTAGGTCGCAACCATAGTTGCATAGGCTAAGTCGTTAGGTCGTGGGTGCTTTAGGTCGTAGGTCAGCAATGTTATAGGTCGTGAGCGACCTAATATCGAGTAAGCGACTTAAGGAGGCCTGAGTGTTAGGACGTAAGTCGTAGGTCGGGATAGTTAGGTCGTGGACGACCTAAGGGGGGGCGGACGACCTAAGGTTTCAGCCTATAAATACATGTCTTTGGTTCACTTTTTGGCATCGGATTTTGAAGCGAAGAAGTGCTGCTATTTTGAGAGCTCGACTACAACACTTCTTTACTTCTTTTCTCCACTCTAATCTAGTGCTTACTTCCATCCAAGATTGAAGATCAAATCGAAGATCCAAGAGCCAAAGTTGAAGATCTCCATCCATTGAAGAAAGATTTCATCATTTGAAGGGAAACCTTGTCGGATCAAGCTAGATCCTTTGCTGTCCAGATCTGGAGTTTGTTGTTTTTGAGGTGTTTAGGTGATTCGGTGAGTGGTAGTTATCTCTCACATGGACCCAAAGGAGTATATTGGACCGATGGTTTGTTTGTGTGTTAAGGATAGTGTTTTCATGCATTTTCCTTAAGTCTGCATGTAGATCCAATGTCCATAAAGCTTTGATATCCATTTTACTATATGTTAACCTTTGCTTGTTCATTCATCAAGATGTTACTTAGAATTCATGATTGTTAGATTTAGATTCTTTATTTACGAAATTGCCATTATTGTTATAACTGTTTATTTAGATCTTATTTGAATGATTGATTACTTGGATGAATGACTGATTTGATTTATTAGTTGATTAGTGATTGAATTTGGACAAAGTTGGTCGAAGATGATTCAAAAGCTAAGTGGAAATGCTCTTGAATAAGGAAATCTGCTCGTAGCATATGAAGCGGATGATAAAGCTTATATGGATGGATTTGATCATGATGTTGAGATGGGACTTTGCTATGATGCGAGGAAGCAAAGCATGATATGAGAAAGCCTTGGTTTAATCCAGACGGGATCATTCCAAGCATGTTGATAACTCGGTGATGTGGTTCGAGTTTGTTGATAATGGTTGGCTCGAGAGGCGCTTGAGCTAGTATATGAATAGTCGTCGAGGAGGATGACTAGAAGGCTGAGATCTCATTGTTATTGAAGGTTCTAACATGCTCAAAGCAAGAGTACGTTGGAATGGGTCACGACGACGTTCCAGGCACGGGCTGCGACGACGTGCTAAGTACTCTGGGCAGATTCGATAGTCCTAGGCACGGGCTGCGACGACGTGCGGAGTTATGTCTAGAACCGGGGTTATCATTAGCCCTTGACGGACGGATGAAAGAATGAGCCGGTCATTCAATTAACGGTGATATCGAGGCAATGATAACGGTGATAGCCAGAGTCATGGATGTTTGGTTGTATCATCACTCGGTCTCAAGAGCGATGTTTTGTGGGTGCTTATCTGATCTTGGTTTAGGCCTTGGGGGTTTGTACTTGGGAAACGTCGACCTCGACTCGAGTGATAATTGCTTTACTTTAATTGTCTGCTTTGCTATGTTTGTTTCTGCTTAGTGTGTCTGGAGGCTATCACTGTAGAAAGAGGTGGAGTGGGATGGTTGGGTTCCTATTCTTTTTTTTAGCCTTTATGCTCTTTTGGTATGTTTGATAGTTGATTTACTGCTCACTAAGACTTTTGTCTGAATCAAGGTTTTATGTTTAACTCTTATTACCTTGGGCTGTTCATCCATGTTGGGATGGGCAGACTAGGTAGCAGGTGACAGGTGCTGTTCTTAGTGACCAACGCTGTTGATGACGAAGACGAGCTGGAGGCTTTTGCATATTGTTTTCTTACTATATGTACTGGATGTTCCACTGTTTGTATGATTCTATGAGTGTTATGTAGTGAGGCTTGATGTTTTGACTATTCATATGTTTGTATCAAATTGTTATGAGCTTCACTATGTATACTTTCTATTGTATTTTATCCATGCGCTGTGAGTAAAACGATAGGCTATTCTGTGTTTACTCTACCCTGACGATCATCCATGGCTGCCTGGCACACTTTACAGCGCACTATTTCCTTATTGGTGCTGGCGTCATAGGCGGTCGTCGCATTTGGTATCAGAGCTTTGGTTAATCGATTTTAGCCAACGCTCGCTGACGTAACTACGTACAAGAGACGTAATTGTAATTTTGATGGATGATTACTATATATAATATAGTAGCTTAGAAGGATTTGAACTTCTTATGCAGTTGTTTCTCAGGGTATATTAATCATTTCTTTTAGATATTAGGAATGAGTCGAAGAGGGAGACCAGCTGCTAGGGGAGGCCATGCTGTTGAGGGGGCTGCTGATTATGCTTCTATGTTCGAGGCTATGATGACTTCGATCATGAGAAGGATGCCAGCTCCGGGGCCATCGGTAGACGTTGGAGTTCAGGTTCAAGCCCCAATACAAGTGGATTTTGCTAAGTTGTGTAAGGACTATACTGCTCTTGGAGGAAAGGTTTTCTTGGGAACAGAATCAACCATAGAAGTTCAGAGATGGATAGATGCTTGTAGAAGGATCTTTGGTGATTTGGGAATTGAGGATGCAACTAAGAGGAAGCTTGCATCAAGACAGTTTCAGGGAAGAGCTTCTGATTGGTGGAACTCTATCACTATTGATACTCCGGAGGAAGAGATCACTTGGGAGCAATTCCAAGTCAGATTTGAAGCTAAGTTCATTTCTACAGCTCAGAAATCTGTTTTGTTTAAGAAGTTTGTGGAACTCAAGCAAGGTGGAAGACCAGTTCTTGAGTATGTTTCTGAGTTTGAAGCCTTGTCCAAGTATGCTCGGTCGTATATTGAATCTCCTTATCAGAGGAATGAGAAATTTGTGACAGGCTTGGACACTTATCTTGGGAGGCAGTTGGTGGATCATTTGTATGACTCATTTGAGAAGCTTGTGGAGAAAGCTCTCAGGCATGAGAATTTGTTTCCTAAGGAAGGATCTGTTGTTGCTATGACCAAGGAGGAGTCTAGACCACAGCAGGGTGGAAACAAGAAGAGGAAGCAGCAGCAACAGAAGGGTAAGGATGGCCAGAAGAAGCCGAAGGGTGAAATGACCTGCTACAATTGCCAGCAGAAGGGCCATCTCTCCAGGGATTGTAAGAATCAGAAGGCGCCGGCGAAGTGCCACAACTGTGATAAGCCGGGGCATTTCAGGAAGAATTGTCCAGAACCGAGGAAGGACAAGCAGATTGTGCAAGCTTATGCTTCGGGGGCTGTTCCATCATCTTCGAAAGCTCCTACTGCAGAAGAGAAGGGGAAGAGTGTGGTGGTTCAAGGTACTCTTTCCATTTGTGGTGTTCCAGTTAGAGTGTTGTTTGATACTGGGGCGTCGCATTCCTTTGTTTGTAGTGAACTTGTAGGCCGGTTGGGTTTGGAGCCGGATATTGTTGATAGACCATTGGTCGTGACTAATCCAGTTGGGGGTTCGTCTTGTTTGTGTATGGTATGCCGTGGTCTAGTTGTATCGAGTCATGATTGCTCTTTTGTTTGTGATTGTTTTGTTCTGAACTTTGCGGGGTTCGGAATTATTTTGGGAATGGACTGGCTTAGGAAGTATGCGGCAAGGGTTGATGGCAAGAGGCTGGAGGTGACAGTCGAGAATGTGGAGGGGCGAAAGGTTGTGATACGATGTAAGCATGAAGAAGGCGTCTTCATGAGCTCCATGTATTCGCTGGTTGTTCCACGAGATGGACTGTCATCGGTGCCTATTGTGAATGGGTTTGAGGATGTCTTTGACGAGGTCAAAGGGTTACCGCCGCATAGAAAAATCGAGTTTCATATTGATCTAGTTGAAGGAGCCAGACCTATTGTAATGCCGCTTAGGCGAATGGCGCCTAGGGAACAACAAGAGTTGAAGGTGCAAGTTGATGACCTTTTACGGAAAGGATTCATTCGGCGTAGTGTGTCCGAATGGGGTGCACCAGTTGTGTTTGCAACCAAAGCGGATGGATCATTGAGGTTGTGTGTGGATTATCGTGAGCTGAATAAAGTGACTAAGAAGAACAAGTATCCATTGCCGAGAATAGATGACTTGTTTGATCAGATTCACGAAGCTAAGGTGTTTTCTCAGATGGATTTGGCAATGGGATTTCACCAGTTGAGAGTGGCAAATGATAGTGTGCCGAAGACTGCTTTCAGGACACCATCCGGTTTTTATGAGTGGCTGGTAATGCCGTTTGGATTGACTAATGCACCAGCGTATTTTGTGGATCTTATGAATAGAGTATTCAGGGATCAGTTGAACAAGTTCGTACTTGTGTTCGTGGATGATATTATGATTTATTCCAGAACTGAAGAAGAGCACAAGATGCACTTACGTATTGTTTTGGAAATCTTGCGGAAACATCAGCTGAAGGCTAAGTTTTCGAAGTGTCACTTCTGGAAGAGTGAAGTGAGGTTCTTAGGCCATGTTATCTCTGGAAATGGAATAGCGGTTGATCCCGCCAAGGTGGAAGCAATCCAGGATTGGGTTAGACCTAAAAATGCATCTGATGTGAGAAGTTTTCTTGGATTAGCAGGATATTATCGTCGGTTTATCAAAGACTTTTCCAAGATAGCTGCACCATTAATAGGATTGACGAAAAAGAACCAAGAGTTCAGATGGGGTGTTAAGTGTGAGCAAGCTTTCGGAATCCTGAAAGAACGACTAACAAGTGCTCCTGCCTTGACTATTCCAAGTGGGAATGGTGAGATGGTGGTTTACACCGATGCATGTGGTACTGGACTTGGAGCAGTGCTGACGCAAAAGGATAAAGTTGTTGCGTATGCAAGTCGACAACTGAAGCTGCATGAAAAGAATTATCCGACTCATGATTTGGAGTTAGTGGCGATTTTATTTGCTCTGAAGATGTGGAGACATTATCTATTGGGAGTTCGATTCGAGTTGTTTACAGATCATAAGTCGTTGAAGTATCTGTTCTCCCAAAAGGATTTGAATCTTCGATAGCAACGATGGCTAGAGTTTTTAGCATCATATGATTTTGGTATAGCCTATACTCCGGGAAAAGGTAACGCAGTGGCAGATGCGTTAAGTCGAAGACATGCAGGTTTGGGAGCCATGTTTTCAGAATGGAGGAATCTCGAGTATTTAGCTGGATTTGACTTCAGGCCTAGATGTGGGTTGGAACCTGAGATGTTGGCAAACTTATCGATAAGACCTACTCTAGTGGAAAGAATTGGCGAGAGCAAAAAACGAGACGATAAGCTTGTCAAGATTATCCATGATGTGGAATCTGGAGTGGACCCAGAAAAGGATAAAGGATTTGAAGTCGATCGAGAGGGTTAGCTTCGGAAGCAAGGATGACTAGTTGTTCCCGATATAGATGAATTGAGAGATGAAGTTCTTAAGGAAAGTCATCACTCGAAGTTGACAATTCATCCAGGTGGAAATAAGATGTATCGGGATATGAAGAGAACCTATTACTGGGAAGGTATGAAGAAAGATGTTGGAAATTTTATTTCCAAATGCATGAACTGCCAGTTGGTTAAAGCCAAACAGAAGAAACCAAGTGGATTGCTTCAGCCATTAGAAGTTCCTACATGGAAGTGGGAACAAATATTGATGGATTTTATCGATGTTCTATCTAGAACCAGGGTAGGAAATGAAGGGATTTGGGTCATCGTAGATCGTTTGACTAAAAGTGCAAGATTCATCCCCGTTAGATCAACCAGGACTGCATCGAAATTGGCTGAGTTGTATGTTAAGTGGATAGTTTGATTCCATGGTATTCTGAAGAGTATAGTGAGCGATCGAGACTCATTGTTCACTAGTGAATTTTGGAAGAGCTTCCAGAGAGTTTTGGAAACCGAGCTGTGTTTGAGTACAGCTTATCACCCTCAAACAGATGGTCAGACAAAGAGAGTCAACCGAGTTTTGGAAGATCTTCTCAGAGCATGTGTTTTGGACTTCGGAGGATCATGAGAAGATCATCTTCATTTGGTGGAATTTTCATATAATAACAGTTACCAGTCAAATATTGGTATGGAACCATATGAGGCATTGTATGGAAGACCGTGTAACTCTCCGACATGTTGGTTGGAAACTGGAGAAAAGTTGATACTTGGGCCAGAAATGATTCGACAGACTTCGGATTGCATAGATATCATTCGGCGACGAATGAAGGCAGCCCAAGGTCGTTAGAAAAGTTATGCCGATAAGCGTCGTAAGGACTTGGAATTCGACGTAGGAGATATGGTTTTTGTGAAGATTTCTCCATTGAAGAATGTTATTCGATTCGGGAAGAAAGGAAAGTTGACTCCGAGATTTGTTGGACCATTCCCGATCATCGAGCGAATTGGAAAGCTCGCTTATAAGTTGGAATTACCAGAAAAGATGTCGGGTGTGTACAATGTTTTTCATATATCGTATCTACGGAAGTATGTGCACGACCCAAGTGCAGTGGTTTCGGTTGATAGTTATGAAGGTTTGGAGGCTGATCCAGTTATTACGAGACCTCATAAGCCGCTTCATGTTGTTGAAACCGACACGAAACAGCTTAGGAGGAAGACGATTACGTTGCTCAAGGTACAATGGAGTGATGATGTTAACGACTGTACATAGGAGGTGGAAGAGAGGATGAAAGCAGCTCATCTTGAACTCTTCGAGGTATGACCCTAAGGTGTCGTGGCATCTCATGAATTTGTAACTTGTTCTAATCTTAGAATTCTGCACGCTAGGTTAGTAATTGGATGCATGGTTTATTGATTGCTATGGATGGTAGGCATGCAGAATAGTTTTTGATTGCTCTTGTTTGTTTGGAATTTCGAGGACGAAATTCCTAAGGGGGAGAGAATGTAACAACCCGTATTTTTACGGATCGAAAGATTGTAAAACTGTCGACATTAAGTCGTTTAGAGTTTGAGTCGACCAAAGCTTAATTCGTCCGGTGTTAGCTTGTGAGCGACTTAGTGAGGTAGAACGACCTAGGGAGTTAGGTCGTATGATAGTTAGGTTGGTGGAGTTTTGGAACGACCTAAGGAGGCTAGCAGGTTACGGGTTAGAAGGCCACGGGTTAACGAGTTATGGATTAGCGACTTAAGGGTTTAGACTGACCTAAGGTGATTAGCGACCTAAGAGAAGTCAGCGACTTACGAGTTAACGACCTAAGGAGATAGGTCGGTTAGGCAGGTTAGCGACCTAGGGGAGGAAGGTCGTCCGAGCGACTTAAGGAAGCTAGGTCGTTCGAGCGACTTAAGGAAGTAGAATAAGTTGTTGTACTTTAGGTCGTGAGCGACCTATGATGTAGTTAGGTCGTGAGAGACCTATATCAGGTTGCTATATGTTAGGTCGTCTAGAAGACTTTAGTGGTAGGTCGCTAGGCCGTGTATAGTTAGGTTGTGAACGTGTGTTATGGCTTAGGTCGTATACCTGTTAGGTCGCGCGTATCTGTTAGATCGGCTAAGTGTTAGGTCGCGACCATAGTTGCATAGGCTAAGTCGTTAGGTCGTGGGTGCTTTAGGTCGTAGGTCGGCAATGTTATAGGTCGTGAGCGACCTAATATCGAGTAAGCGACTTAAGGAGGCCTGAGTGTTAGGACGTAAGTCGTAGGTCGGGATAGTTAGGTCGTGGACGACCTAAGGGGGGGCGGACAACCTAAGGTTTCAGCCTATAAATACATGTCTTTGGTTCACTTTTTGGCATCGGATTTTGAAGCGACGAAGTGCTGCTATTTTGAGAGCTCGACTACAACACTTCTTCACTTCTTTTCTCCACTCTAATCTAGTGCTTACTTCCATCCAAGATTGAAGATCAAATCGAAGATCCAAGAGCCAAAGTTGAAGATCTCCATCCATTGAAGAAAGATTTCATCATTTGAAGGGAAACCTTGTCGGATCAAGCTAGATCCTTTGCTGTCCAGATCTGGAGTTTGTTGTTTTTGAGGTGTTTAGGTGATTCGGTGAGTGGTAGTTATCTCTCAAATGGACCCAAAGGAGTATATTGGACCGGTGGTTTGTTTGTGTGTTAAAGATAGTGTTTTCATGCATTTTCCTTAAGTCTGCATGTAGATCCAATGTTCATAAACCTTTGATATCTATTTTACGATATGTTAATCTATGCTTGTTCATTCATCAAGATGTTACTTAGAATTCATGATTGTTAGATTTAGATTCTTTATTTACGAAATTGCCATTATTGTTATAACTGTTATTTAGATCTTATTTGAATGATTGATTACTTGGATGAATGACTGATTTGATTTATTAGTTGATTAGTGATTGAATTTGGACAAAGTTGGTCGAAGATGATTCAAAAGCTAAGTGGAAATGCTCTTGAATAAGGAAATCTGCTCGTAGCATATGAAGCGGATGAAAAAGCTCATATGGATGGATTTGATCATGATGTTGAGATGGGACTTTGCTATGATGTGAGGAAGCAAAGCATGATATGAGAAAGCCTTGGTTTAATCCAGACGGGATCATTCCAAGCATGTTGATAACTCGGTGATGTGGTTCGAGTTTGTTGATAATGGTTGGCTCGAGAGGCGCTTGAGCTAGTATATGAATAGTCGTCGAGGAGGATGACTAGAAGGCTGAGATCTCATCGTTATTGAAGGTTCTAGCATGCTCAAAACAAGCGTACGTTGGAACGGGTCACGACGACGTTCCAGGCACGGGCTGCGACGACGTGCTAAGTACTCTGGGCAGATTCAATAGTCCTAGGCACGGGCTGCGACGACGTGCGGAGTTATGTCTAGAACCGGGGTTACCATTAGCCCTTGACGGACGGATGAAAGAATGAGCCGGTCATTCAATTAATGGTGATATCGAGGCAATGAAAACAGTGATAGCCAAAGTCATGGATGTTTGGTTGTATCGTCACTCGGTCTCAAGAGCGATGTTTTGTGGGTGCTTATCTGATCTTGGTTTAGGCCTTGGGGGTTTGTACTTGGGAAACATCGACCTTGACTCGAGTGATGATTGCTTTACTTTAATTGTCTGCTTTGCTATGTTTGTTTCTGCTTAGTGTGTCTGGAGGCTATCACTGTAGAAAGAGGTGGAGTGGGATGGTTGGGTTCCTATTCTTTTTTTTTACCCTTTATGCTCTTTTGGTATGTTTGATAGTTGATTTACTGCTCACTAAGACTTTTGTCTGACTCAAGGTTTTATGTTTAACTCTTATTACCTTGGGCTGTTCATCCATGTTGGGATGGGCAGACTAGGTAGCAGGTGACAGGTGCTGTTCTTAGTGACCAACGTTGTTGATGACGAAGACGAGCTGGAGGCTTTTGCATATTGTTTTCTTACTATATGTACTAGATGTTCTGCTGTTTGTATGATTCTCTGAGTGTTATGTAGTGAGGCTTGATGTTTTGACTATTCAGATGTTTGTATCAAATTGTTATGAGCTTCACTATGTATACTTTCTATTGTATTTTATCCATGCGCTGTGAGTAATACGATAGGCTATTCTGTGTTTACTCTACCTTGACGATCATCCATGGCTGCCTGGCACACTTTACAGCGCACTATTTCCTTGTTGGTGCAGGAGTCATGGGCGGTCGTCACAACTGGATTCGACGACCAATATCTTCGCCATCATCTCTAACCACAACTTCAACCTTATAAGCATAGTGGCAAAATACTATGTAAGAGTCAACCTCTTGTTCAACCGAAGGTTGCAAATTTGGTACTTGTTCAACCTCCTGTTGTTGTTGATGAACCAACTGTTCGTGTACAAGTTGAACATCTTCTTGAAATGTGAGTTGGTCAAGATTTAGGAATTCACGAGCAACGTCCCCATAATGGTGGTCTTGGTGGTTGATATTCCAATCTTCATCGGTGTGTTCGCTTTCCGTTGGAACGTACCCGACATCAGAGTCAATAGATGATGACCAAAAAGGCATTGATATGTTATCCCGCTTTTTGGAAAAGCCGCGATACCAAAAGGTCGATCGAAAGCGAAGGACGGTTCGCCTCAGAGGTTGATCGTACTTCCTTTCGCCATGGATATCGCTGAATTTTATCCGAGTCCAGATTGAGCTACAACTGATAGGACACGGCAAGAAAGACCACAGGAGTCAGCACTTCAAATTTCAAGTCAATCCGAGTTCGCATGCTCAAGCTATGATCGGTTCAACTTGGAGGGGACATGCTGGTTTCGAACCCACCATGATGGGTGTATTCGAACCCATCATCGTGCACCATTCGAAACCATCACCTTCGAACCGAAGGACATCGAACCCATCGGTTTCGGAACCATCAAAGCGCCTCACCTTCGACTCCATTACCTTCGACTCCCTCGTGTTCGAATCCATATGCCTCGTATCCATGGAGGGGTTGCAGAGCTCATGTGCATCCAAGGAACTCAAGTTCGAACCCATCACAGAGGCCTTCTTCGAACCCATCATAGGAGATATGCTTCGAACCCATCACAGAAGCCTTCTTCGAACCCATCTGTGATACCATCTTCGAAACCATCCTAAGTAGCTTCGTTCGAACCCACTGGGTCAACCAGCCACGATGACGTGTCTTCCATCGGTTCGAACGCGCCGAGATACATGGAGTCGAAGCGGTCAACACGGAGTGAAGTACGGATCGATTTGAAGTTTGCGCTCCACGTCACCACGAAGCCGCGTACCATGATGGGTTCGAAACCATCGTTTCGAATACATGGGTTCGAACCAGACAGCTATGCCAAAAACCCAATTTCGAATCCAAGATATCTCCTAACCTATTGATCCAAATGCCACGAAATTTTCACTGAAGCTTGCGTACATGTTGAAGAATGTCCACGCCAAATTTCACCTTGATTGGATGAATTCTTGGTCGGTTCGAATGGAGTTCGAACCGATGCCAAAGTGGGCCCAAACTTTCTGAGACCGTGCGTGTGGGCCCCCTCACGTGCCAGACGTGGTCTCCCGAGTTTTCAGCGAGATATCAGCAGCCTACGCCTATAAATAGAGCCCCAGGGCCAACAGAAAAGGGATCTTTCGACTCTCAAGCGCCCAGACTCTGCCGGATCGAGATCTCCATCACCCTACATCATAATTTTACTGTTGATTTCGAATTTCCAGTTGTAACTTGCTATTGATTGCTGCAACAACTTGTAATCATTGAAAGAGAATCAATAAAACATCAAAACACTTCACAGTGGACGTAGACAACACGTCGAACCACTATAAATCGCTTGTCTATGCATTTATTTTACTGTTGATTGGAGTTTTTGTTAGATAATATCTGTTTTGAACTTGCATTCTTGACTATTATCTCTTCAACGACTCCCGAAGAGTGTTGTGCCCAATTTTGACACAAACACTTTGGTGCTTCCAATGAGAAAACCCAGATTTTCTCCTGCTCGTTGGATCTATCATCGATACCGGATTGAATAAATCTAAGAGAGAGATCCAGATCGTTAAATCCAACTTCTTTCCCTTCTATTCAGATTTGCATAAAGTCTAGGAAAGGAACTCAACTGTAAAGATGGTTAGCACAAGAACCACCTCGAACGCCGTCAATCAAGAAGGACAGGATAGACAGAATCCTGCCCCTCTACCTCCACCTAATCAAGATGCCGCTGGGCACTCAGAACCGTCGGGTCCGGTTACCCGACAAGAATTGCAGTTGTTACTTCAAGAGCTGACCCAGAGTCGGCGACAACTAGAAGAACAGCTACGCGCTAACGCTGAGCTAATCAACAAGCTGGATCGCCAAAAACGAAAAAGATCCATGAGAGATCGTGCTTCTCGCTCTTCCAGCGAAAGTTCTTCATCTTCTGATTATCATAACCGACCTCCACGACCCCAGTTAGATGAGGGTCGTATGCCACCCGCTGGAAACCAACCAACATTGACCGTTGGACAAATAAGAGTTGGTCCGTCGGCCAGCTTCCAAACCGGACCCTCCTCCCGAGGAGGCGCCGTCCCTCATCACGCCACAGAATACCGCACCACTAGCATTGCGGCTGAACCAGGGGTCGACGCTTGAGATCAGTCGGACCCGGACCGTCGTCATAGCGGCCGTACTCCTGAACCGTACGTCCCAGAGGACTATGAGCCGAGAAGGCAAGATGTGAACCGTCAACGATATCCGGTTCAAACCCAAAGTATGGAACGTGACCATACTCCGGCGCAAATGCCGGATCTTTCAACTATGATATGTCAGATGATCCGTGAGAGTCAGGGATTCACAAACGACGATTGGGGAGTTTCCCGAAGCCACACTCCCTTTACGGACGACATCCTTAATGCTGAACCCCCACGGCGGTTCTGAATGCCCACTCTGCCCATGTATGAGGGAAACTCCGATCCCAACCAACATATTCTAAAATATGAATGGTCGATGACTGCTGCCAGAGCCGACGATGCTGTGAAGTGTCGTAGTTTCCCCATATCCTTGGGGGGCATCGCCACCATGTGGTTCACCCGATTGCCTCCTCGATCCATCTCCTCATTCGACCAGCTGGCCACAAAATTCGTCGAGCAATTCCGCATGCACGTCGCAAGGCCGAAAGATGTCAACACTCTATCTAGTGTCACACAAGCTCCCGGAGAGACACTTAGACACTACTTAGAAAGATTCCATACTGCATGTGCAGAGATTAGTAATCCAAATGATAACTCCATCCTTATGGCGTTAACTAAGGGGATCGACCCCGATTCTGAATTTGGCAATTGGCTAGCTGGGAAACCACATGCGTCATTGGACCGTTTCCATGCCAAAGCAGCTCAATTCCTGAGACGGGAAGACGCGAAACAGTCTAGGAAGCAAATTGACGCAAGATCAAATGCGGAAGGAACCCAAAGCAATGTTGCAATAAAACAATCCAGTGAGAGCTCCGAAAAAGTTCAGTTGAACATTAAAAATAAACAAGCTCGGCGAAGAGAGAGCGTGAATCTACTTAAAAAACAAGATCAAAATCGCGGTCCGCAACGTAAAATCCAAAGTTCGACAGTTATACTCCTTTGAATATTTCATTAGAGGACTTGTATTTGCGGACCCGTAATGCGATTCAATATGAAAAACCTGCTCCAAGACCGTCGTCGGAGAGGCAAATCCAGACGGGAAAATTTTGCAGGTTCCATGAAGGCTACGGGCACGATACGAACGAGTGTCGTCACCTACAGGATCTTGTCGAAAAACTGGTCAGGGAAGGGAAACTGGAACAGTTTGTGCGGACACCGCAGCCCAGAGATGCGGGCCCATCCAATCCAATCAATGAACCCAATCGACCGAGGCAGGAGGACTCGACTTGTCCCCGTGGGAGATTGGTGATAAACGCCATTAGTGGCGGGCCTATTCATTTAGAAGCCTGGAACGACGAAGAACCTCGTCACTGTCACACATGACAGGCTCCTTCAATCCATGAATACTTTACAATTTCTTTTATGTTCTGAATTTTGAATTTGTAATAAGGCACTGACTTTGCCACATTTTCTCATTTCAGCAAATAAAATGCTATCTCTTCAAGCTAAAGCTGTGATTCACCGAATACAACATTCAACAATCACGACATACGAAGAGCTAAGTTCCATCGAACAATGGAATTTATTCAAATAGCGAGTGACTGCGTTACAACCGGCCACTCACTAAGTGAAACCCCAGCTCGGGGGAAAGCCAACACATCGAAGGCTGAACTGGACCAACACACGACAGTCCACTCAATAATTCGTTCCCGGAGTGCGAACGGACTCCAACTTCCCACAGCGCGAATTGGAGTATAAACATTTAACAATTCGTTCCCGGAGTGCGAACGGACTCCAACTTCCCACAGCGCGAATTGGAGTATAAACATCCAATAATTCGTTCCCGGAGTGCGAACGGACTCCAACTTCCCACAGCGCGAATTGGAGTATAAACATTCAATAATTCGTTCCCGGAGTGCGAACGGACTCCAACTTCCCACAGCGCGAATTGGAGTATAAACATTCAATAATTCGTTCCCGGAGTGCGAACGGACTCCAACTTCCCACAGCGCGAATTGGAGTATAAACATTTAACAATTCGTTCCCGGAGTGCGAACGGACTCCAACTTCACACAGCGCGAATTGGAGTATAAACATTCAATAATTCGTTCCCAGAGTGCGAACGGACTCCAACTTCCCACAGCGCGAATTGGAGTATAAAAATTCAATAATTCGTTCCCGGAGTGCGAACGGACTCCAACTTTCCACAGCGCGAATTGGAGTATAAACATTCAATAATTCGTTCCCAGAGTGCGAACGGACTCCAACTTCCCACAGCGCGAATTGGAGTATAAACATTCAATAATTCGTTCCCAGAGTGCGAACGGACTCCAAATTCCCGGAGCGCGAATTGGAGTATAAACACTTAACAATTCGTTCCCGGAGTGCGAACGGACTCCAACTTCCCACAACGCGAATTGGAGTATAAACACTTAACAATTCGTTCCCGGAGTGCGAACGGACTCCAAATTCCCAGAGCACGAATTGGAGTATAAACACTTAACAATTCGTTCCCAGAGCGCGAACGGGCTCCAAATTCCCACAGCGCGAATTGGAGTATAAACATTTAATAATTTGTTCGCACTGCGCGAACCAACCCATCAATGCGGACTCCAAATTCCCAGAGTGTGAATTGGAGTATAAACATCAATTCAAAGTTCCCGTAGTGCGAACTAAAGTGTTAATACTAACTCCGAGTTAGTAGAATGCAAGTTGGAATGTGAACGTCATTCCCAAGTTCCCAGAGCGCGAACCACGTTACAAGCATCAATAACACTCGAACTCCTGGAATGCAAACCAGGTTATCGATCTCAAATTGTTCTAAGTCCTCGGAAGGCGGACGTGTTCTCAAGACTTGCAACAAGTGCGATCAACCATCATAAATACAAGTGTTGTTCCCCAAAACTGGGGGGCACGAAAGCTAAATATTAATCGCTAACCGAAGTGATACAACGTCCGAAGTTCAACTCATTCATCAATCACAACGTGTGACCAAGATCTTCAGACTTGGAAAATGAGACGAACTCTACTTAAACGGTAAAAACACCACAAGTACACCGGACCGAAAACAAGGCATTGCAAGTACTTAAGCACAAATAAAACAAGAGTTGAAACAAAGAAATAAAATTTTATTTCAACTAACTTAAAACAAGGACTTACACGCAGATAAGTTCTTCCAAAAAAGAATGCCTACTAGCAGGGGCCGAACCTGCATCTATACACGACCTACTAACAAAAAACGAAGACAAGTACCTATCTACCAAAACGTCTGCTTGAGAAGCCGATTTATTTCTTCTTTTTCGTCCTTCTTACTAGTGATACATCATCAGTGTCACTAGGGACAGAAATTCTTCGTTTTGAATGTCTCCTCTCCGGCGGCGGCTCTTCGGCTGGAGGCATGATGTCAATATCCTCCTCGGAGCTTGAATCTGCATGGAGGCTACCTGCCGGAGGAGCAGGGGGGGCTGGATCCGTAACGGAAGTTGAGACCGTGCCACCCGATGGTGCTACCGTAGCAGGTGCTGGACTCTGCGCCGCCGTGCTGCCACCGACGGTACCGCTATGCCCCGCAGCCTCTATTTCGGCGTTAATCTCAGCCAAAATTTCCTCATCACGAGTCGCATGGGCTTGGCTGGGGGCATCTACGGCCTGCATCGAAGAACTTGAGGACGGCGGGAGGCTACTAACGATGATAAATGGCAAGTCAGAGAAAGAACCACCCTGTTCACCGAGCAGTTCGCTTACCATTTGTTCGTCAGCAGATAAGGATCCCCCCTGCGTCGTCTCAGCAGATACCGCGGTTACAACAGTAGTCTCGGTAGCGATGGCCTTACCTCCTCTACTTGATTCTTGAGCCACAACAGTCGGCGCAACTCCAGTCACTAGGCAAAAAATAAGAAGTTATTAAAAACTGCTACAAAACAAACACTCTATTCAGAAAACGCTTGAGATAACTTCGGAATACCTTCCCCAGTTTGGCTCGCAGACGGCTGAACGGCCTCGGAAGTACGCTCATGAATAGGAGATAAGCGCGGTTGTTCCGGGTCGTAAGCAGGAACAGGTTGCAAACTGACCACAGATACAGGCATCGACGAAGATGGTGTGGTGACTTCAGTGACAGCAGAATGGTGCTCAACGCCTGACCCCTCTCCGACTTCCAGGGAACGACCACCGATCATTTCCTTCTCATGAGCGATGATAGCGTCATGAAGAACCTTCTTCTCATCGTCTGTGAGCAGCCGATTCTCCAGTTCGAATCGATCGACCGCTTCACCTGGGTGTGCTTCCTCTTCCTCCTCAACCAATCGGTCCCAGGCGCTACGAAGGTGAACTGAGTAATCTTGAAGCTAGGCCAAGTTTCTGTGCTTCAACACATTGGCGTTGTAAGTTATGAGCAAATCTTCGATATCGGCCTCTAACCTGGCCTCTGCATGTTGAACCTTCTCCTCCACCTCTGCTTCGACCGCCTGAACTTTGTCCACGGCCGCATCTCTCTCAGTGCGAAGCACTACGGCTTGCTCGCAGGCCTCTTGCGCCGTGTTATGCACATCATCCGGCGACAGGCCGTGTCTCAAACATATTCTCCCCAACATGTCTTCAGAGATATTGGACGGAACGGAATCTGATGGATTGGCGATGAACGACGCATCGGGAAGTTCATCCGGAGCTGGACCAATAATCTCAGGATCAATATCCGGAATCTCTAGCCTCGGAGAGACGGTAACTTGAGTCTCCTGCTGCTGTGAACTTGACGATTCCATAACTAGCTAACTCACGAGAAACCATCGTTAGACGACAAAAACCCGTGCGTTCCCCAGTGTAACGTGTATGAGTGTGTGTTGTGCAGTGACATGCATTACTTGAATAAATGTTGCAGAGTTAAAGAAATATGCAAACGACAAGGCTACGGAGTCCAGCTATGATGACCGTCATCGCTGACCGTCATCACCAATCCGTTTCCATGATGGAAGTTGGTTCGGGTAGAAGTTGTTATAGTTCCATCGACGAGCTTCAAAAGGTAGTCATGTATGCAGTTTAATATTCAAGTCCAAATATGCAGGAATGAAGCTCGCCGGAGTTATGCTTGGAGAATTTCAAATTTTGGTATCCATCATGTAGGGTTCGAAACCATCACCAGGACTTCGTTCGAACCCAACCGAACATCCCATGCGTTCGAACCCATCCTAACGTCGCTTCGAACCCATGCGTTCGAAACCATCCTGACTTCGCTTCGAACCCATGCATTCGAACCCATCCTGACGCGCTTCGAACCGATAAACAGATGACAAGTTCGAACCGATGAGAAAACCTCAACTCCACATCATTCACATTCGGAACGATCCACTTCGTATCGATACGAAGTTGTGGACTTCGAAACGATAGCCTATGGGTTCGAACCCATCGGTTCGAATGGACCCCTCGAATCCCTCGATCGGTGCGAACTACACATCCCAACAAGGACATTCCAAGGATTGATTCGAAATCCAGTGAAAAGACGCCACCGTCATCGATTCGAACTCGAGCCCACGCATCGGTTCGAATCCCTCCCAAACCAAATCTGGTTTTGCCAATCTCGAAGCTACGCAATCGATAAAAAGAAACGGTTTCGAAATGACTTCGCCGTTTGAATCCGAGGCTAATTACCTAGTTTGGATGATGAGTTCAAGGAATTGAAGATTCGGATCTTGAATGGTTCGAAAGAGCGACACTGTGTTTTCTCTTTTGGAGCTCTGAAACGATGAAGAGCATAGTAAAAAGCAGGCAACAGTAAAAGTAAAAAGTGAAAAAATGCCGTGGTCTTTGCTATTTATATGGGGGGTTGGAGATGACTGGGTCGATTCGCGTGCCGGTGGACTTGACCGATTACAACAGGTCAGAATGCAGAATCGGTTCGAAATCCACTTTCGAACCCATACGCTTGAGGCTCCATCGTGTGAAGCACACGGACCACTGCCACGAACAAAAGTCTCGAAACCATCCCTTCACATCGGTTCGAATGTCAATTTCGAACCCATCACTACACGAGTGTACTCCATACTTTCAGACCGGTTCGAATGTCAATTTCGAATCCATCATAGCAGCAAGCGTACCGTGTCCATACAAACGTGGATTTCGAACCCATCAATGCTCGAATGCATCGGTTCGAAACATTACGCTCGCGCAATACAAATTCGATTCCTTTAACCTTCTACATCGGTTCAGGAGAGGATCGATACGAAGGAACCTTTCAAAACAACCACCTAGCGTTGTCTCAATTCAAATTTCAAAGTTGGTTCAGGAGAGAATCAATACGAAATTCTATAGCAAACCAAACTGACAACAACTCGTGGACGCACGACGTTAACAAGGGTCAAATTAACATATGCACATACATGTTGGACTAACGTTCGATTTTGAATATTCACAGGGATCAAACACTCATCCTGTTACAAATGCGACAGCCAACGGCTAAGCACTATTATACAGCAATCGGTCATATCAACGCAAGGTTACAGCAGTACAACATACGAGTTACGACAAAAAAGAGAGCAATGATTGTTCAGAGAGAGATTGCAGCTATTCAAAGCACGTCATGTTCCCACAAGACGTACTTTGAGGGGCAAAATGTTATCCCGCTTTTTGGCAAAGCCGCGATACCAAAAGGTCGATCGAAAGCGAAGGACAGTTCGCCTCAGAGGTTGATCGTACTTCCTTTCGCCATGGATATCGTTGAATTTTATCCGAGTCCAGATTGAGCTACAACTGATAGGACACGGCAAGAAAGACCACAGGAGTCAGCACTTCAAATTTCAAGTCAATCCGAGTTCGCATGCTCAAGCTATGATCGGTTCAACTTGGAGGGGACATGCTGGTTTCGAACCCACCATGATGGGTGTATTCGAACCCATCATCGTGCACCATTCGAAACCATCACCTTCGAACCGAAGGACATCGAACCCATCGGTTTCGGAACCATCAAAGCGCCTCACCTTCGACTCCATTACCTTCGACTCCCTCGTGTTCGAATCCATATGCCTCGTATCCATGGAGGGGTTGCAGAGCTCATGTGCATCCAAGGAACTCAAGTTCGAACCCATCACAGAGGCCTTCTTCGAACCTATCACAGGAGATATGCTTCGAACCCATCACAGAAGCCTTCTTCGAACCCATCTGTGATACCATCTTCGAAACCATCCTAAGTAGCTTCGTTCGAACCCACTGGGTCAACCAGCCACGATGACGTGTCTTCCATCGGTTCGAACGCGCTGAGATACATGGAGTCGAAGCGGTCAACACGGAGTGAAGTCCGGATCGATTCGAAGTTTGCGCTCCACGTCACCACGAAGCCGCGTGCCATGATGGGTTCGAAACCATCGTTTCGAATACATGGGTTCGAACCAGACAGCTATGCCAAAAACCCAATTTCGAATCCAAGATATCTCCTAACCTATTGATCCAAATGCCACGAAATTTTCACTGAAGCTTGCGTACATGTTGAAGAATGTCCACGCCAAATTTCACCTTGAATTGATGAATTCTTGGTCGGTTCGAATGGAGTTCGAACCGATGCCAAAGTGGGCCCAAACTTTCTGAGACCGTGCGTGTGGGCCCCCTCACGTGCCAGACGTGGTCTCCCGAGTTTTCAGCGAGATATCAGCAGCCTACGCCTATAAATAGAGCCCCAGGGCCAACAGAAAAGGGATCTTTCGACTCTCAAGCGCCCAGACTCTGCCGGATCGAGATCTCCATCACCCTACATCATAATTTTACTGTTGATTTCGAATTTCCAGTTGTAACTTGCTGTTGATTGCTGCAACAACTTGTAATCATTGAAAGAGAATCAATAAAACATCAAAACACTTCAAAGTGGACGTAGGCAACATGCCGAACCACTATAAATCGCTTGTCTATGCATTTATTTTACTGTTGATTGGAGTTTTTGTTAGATAATATCTGTTTTGAACTTGCATTCTTGACTATTATCTCTTCAACGACTCCCGAAGAGTGTTGTGCCCAATTTTGACACAAACAGATATGAGGATTAGAAGATTGAAGGAGCGGAGAACTGAATTGTGTGTTTGAGAAGAAAAGCTCTTACGTATACATTGAAGCATGTGAATGCTAAAAATTATCTATGTTTAAATATGAGCACTGTATTTTGATTTGACAATACAGTAGAAAGTTAAATTACTCATAAACAAGAGAACAATAAATGTGCATACACAGAAATAATAATACACTCAAATAATGGATATCCAAATCATTCTAGCCAATTTTGACGTATGATAAGCTTCATGTCCAATTAATGTGCTGTGATATTTGAGAAAGTAACGACCTTCAAATGTGGAATGGGTTGGTTCAAACAAATTTTCAAATATAACCTCATTGATAACCGTACTGTATCGCGTACAGGCGTCTCAGAAGTTCCCATAAGTATTCATCAACTATACCTTCGTACATCTACTTCTACACTCAACATTACTATTGTAAAGTTCAGCAATAGTGTCCCTAAACTGAGTTTCCATTATCTCTTCATCATCGCACATTGTATAGAAAAAATTACTAACAGTTTCAATTCTGTAGCCGAAAATATTATGTTACACACTGACTGAATTTACCGAACTTTTAAATGTTGTGACATTAGAATATAACACTTTGTCTTAAATAAAGAGGTTGTGATCCACACCAAAAAAATGAAGCATGAGATTAAATCCACGTGTCAAACATCCATAAAATTTTTGACAAACAAACACAACTGTGTTTGTTACTTCAACATTTTGACTTCATAGACGCTTAATAATAAACAAGCATAAATTATAATCAACACAATGCAATACTGAACATAAAATATAATCGAAACAATGTCATAACATATAGACAATCACATATAACAGTAGCTTCATCACCAACATAATATGCAACCAACTAATGTAAGGTGTGGAAAATAATAACACAGTCTAAAACATCTAAATGTAGCACATCAGTCTATGTGATCGGAACCGCTATCAATCTCCTTATCGTCTCCACTATCGTCGTCACTGTCATTGTTGACATCATCAAAGTCGTGAGGCTCAGGTCCGGTATGGAGTTTCTCCTGAAGCTGTTGAATCTGGGTCTGTAATCCCTGTATCTACGCATCATACTGAGTCTGCTGCTGCTGGACCGCAGTCTGGTAACTCTGATACATCATCTGTGTATAATCGAGCGTCATATGCTCAAACGCAGCAATCATCCTTCTATCATAATCCATGTACTAAGAATACTGATATGTGCATAAGAAAAATTATACATAGGAGGAGAACATAATGACAAGTAATTTAAAGAAAATTTGAAACTCATACAAACCTGATGAGGCTGATACAATCCGGCGGATGGTATACCCGTAATAGCGTCATCTGTAGGATACTACAAGGGATACTCCACCACCTAAACATGTACATCATACGCTATAAACGAATGAGGAGGGGGGTCGAAAGTAGGAGGCTGCGTGTAGTGAGATGATGTAGGCTCAAAGGTGGCAGGCGGTAGTGCAACTCTACCGAAAGAGGTACGCGGACCAATATGATCGAAGTTCAAACCCCGAATATAATCAGGCAACGCGTAAGCATGTGGGGCTACTCGAGCCCAATATGAATCAAAGTCTCCCAGAACTATAAAAGGCTCACCATCCGCCCATCCCGCACCCCTCATCACAAGAATATAAGCTGGTCCAACCCTAATATCACCATACATATCATCCCTTCGTAGCAGTTCTGATGGAATGCGAACTATACCATACAACTGTAGCCTCCCCTAAATACCATATAAATGGACATGTAGTAACTTGAAAGCAAATCCTGCGTCGTGATATGGAAATTGAAAAGTGAGTGGATGATCAGGACAGGGCTCTATGAACTGTAAGTACTGATCCCATGGACGAACGATAATATTACTATGCCGCCTCGTATCCATCTGCTGTCTAGCCTCTATCAGCTCATTATGCACCCCTTGTGCAACACGAGACAAATGCATATGAGGACCCCAACAACAGAATCTTGGAAAGTCAATATGAGGTATGGCATTCGCCTCTACAATAAGTCGAGGGTGCATATTGGCAGTATACTCATAGTACCAAAATGGAAGAATGTACCAAAATCCATACATCTGTCTAGACTGCTGAAGCGCATAAGTATCTAACGCTACGTACAAATAACTAATAATAGTAGTACCGTAATCATATATATATGTAGTCCACTCACATCTACTAATTCAGCCAAAAAACCAAGCCTAATAGTACCCTTATTGTTGCTGAAAAATATAGACCCAAAAAGGTATCATATGAAGGCATGGATAAGCGGAGTGTGCATATCCTCAACGGCCATGTACTCTACTATATACCACTTCAAACAAGAGAGAGTAACAGCTCCTCCTCTAAACTCCTCATCGGTCAAAGTCGGTAAATAAGCTGAATATGACTCGAACTCCTCAAATGAACTATCAAATGGAACAGGGAGACGGTCCAGTCGACCAACCTTTATGCCAGTGAGCATATAAAAATCTAAAGGAGTCAGTCCTAGCTCAAAATTAGGAAAATGAAATGTGTGAGTGGTAGGCCATCATCTCTCAGTGAGGACCTCTACCAGGCAATGATCTACATGTGCAAATCTAGGTAAATCTAGATATTCACCAAAAGTTGACGCATACAGCCTATCCAAAATCGGCTGTGGTAACTGATTAAAATAATCAAACATATACATATACCAACAACCTCTCATCGCTACGTGACGAACCTAAATATATGATTATTTAATGTTAAAATAAACAAACAATTATCATATATATACAGTTACACGGTTGTTCATCAAGTAATAAAGAAATAAACGTAAACCTGTGGCGTCGTTATAGGTGTAGTAAGTCGATGCGAAACAGTAGGGGGCAAGTCGTGTAAGGATCGAAGATCGTCTAGAGTCACGGTAGCATCAGGAGAGACATGAGCAGGTCCAATATTGGCATCGGTCACATATCGAACGGTGCATCTACCAGTTTTGACCGGACGAGGCGGCATTTGGACGTAAAGTAAAATAAAAAAATAACTGAAAAGAGGATGGAAGAGGTGGAAAAGAAGGGAAGGGGGAAGTGCTTGATATAGGCGCGATCATCAGGCGCCTGGGCTTCAGGGGCCTGTTCAATAGGCGCCCGGTTTTAAACTCGGGCGCCTGTTGAACAGGCGCCGGAAGCCTAGGCGCCTGTTCAACAGGCGTCAGCCCTCATTTGTGTTGCAGAAATGAGGGCTCCGACATTTCGGAGTGCGGAAAATCCAATTTCCGCACTCCGAATTATTGGAGATGCTCTAAGTATATATACTTATGTATATACCAATATATACATTATAACTCATTTATAAATGTGTATGTTAGATTATACAATAGATTTTCCAACTTTTCCGATAAACTTTTAGCCGACGAAAAGTCGAAAATTCTGAAACGTATCCCGGTCATATTTTCGATTTTTCTTCGAACTATATATTTTCGTTAATAAATTTGAAAAACTATTTCATCATTATTATATATTATTTAATAGATAAAATCTATTATTTGAATATTTGAAATTAATTAAATATTCCTGAGTTAAAGTGGTGAAATTCCAAATCGTTACATATGTCCTCTACCTATTATCTATCTATCGCCTTATAAAGCATTTCCTCCTCTTTATGCTCGTAAAATGTCCATATTACCATTCCAAACTCTAGCAACTCCGCCTCTTGTTAAGAAATTACAGCCATTTTCTTCCAATTAGCCCACTGAAAAAAGTTTGTTGTTACCATTATTCTTTTAAACATCTTCCACTTACCTTGATTAATGTCACTAATGCCCATCTTGTAATCATTAGTCGATGCTACTTTATCTGTTTGCTCCTTCTAATCGATGAGTGCCTTTTTACTCCATGCCCAAGAACAAACAGGCGGTTCCACGATCCGAGCAGGATATGAATGAAGAAGTACATATCGAGGGGTTTGAAGGATGTCCTGCTTTTTGATGGTGATTTAACATGGAATTTCAAATAGAAACCCTACCCGACTATGTAATAAAAATAAAACTTACAACACTTTTGAAGAACAGTAAGAAGTTTTTCGCATGGCTTCGAATCCAAAAGATGTACTTGCGAGGAAGAGGGGGTGATCGGTGGATAAAGGGCATTATATGTCTCTAAAAGAAAATTTAAGAAGTTGTTGGAGAATGGCTTTATAAAAGAATCTTATCATCCATTATGAATCTCGAATCCGGTCTTGGTAAAAAATTGAAAGGCAAATGTAGCACTTGTATTAACTTTTCTAATCTCAATGATGCATGTCTGAAGGGTCGTTCTCATTTATCATACAACGGTCACACTAGTACAAAAAGTGCATATTGCTTCACCTCATTTGCATCAGTTGAAGTAAAAACTGATGCAAATAGACTATTTGCATCAGTTCTATCTTAATAACCGATGTAATTGGTACGTGGAAAGCAATAAGTAATAAAAAAAATCAAATTTGCATCAGTTCTCACCAACAACCGATGCAAATAGTTTTAGTCGCATCGGTTTTAAAGTCAACCGATGCAACTACATGTTGAAAGCAATAAGAAATTTAGGTGGGAAACAATGAAAAATTGGCTCCAAAGTTTATTTGCCCTCCATCATGTGGGGCTCCTTCGGCCACACAATTCATTTTCATTCGCACCGTTTTTATTTCTCAATTTTTATTCAAAGAGAGCTAAATCCAAACTTTCCCCATCCAAATCCTGGCTTTCCCAACCAAAATCCTAACGTCCCTAATCTCAATTCCATCGTTTCGTAAAGAAGTCTTCAGGATCTGGAGATGTGTTTTTATCTATGTTCAAGGGTAAGAAAATCGGACCTTGCCTCCATAGCTTTCGTTCCGTAGAGGGATGATTAACTTAGCGTAGATCTCTCCTGATCCAAAAGGAAAAGCTTGATGCTCGACGAAGCCACCGGCTTCATGCTGCGATACTTTGAGAGAGGCAGTGAAGACCGAGCAACCTTGCTTGTGTTCTCTTTTCAATTCCCCTGATTTGATGAAGGCTTTCCAAATTAATGTTACTCAGGCGCTTGAACTTCCTAAGCATTGTGGGATTGCCCAGGATCCAAATGTTTGTTCCAAAACTGGAGGTATCAATTTTTTTGCCCCTGTTTTCTTTTTGAAATAAAGCTGTTTCTTACTTTTAGGTTTTTATGGTATGGTAATTAAATTATTTTCCGAATTTTTACTTCTGTTGATCTTGATTTACAAATTATTTGGGTCACTTGTGAAATTTACATGATTTAACTTCTAATATTTGTACCTAATGAGTAGACTAAGGCTGGATTAAATTTGGATCTCCTAATTTGGTTTGATATGTTACTGTCTGTACTAGGTTTTGCTGAGAAATTTGATTTTCCAGATAACTAGGTCTAGGTGCTGATTTTGTGAGATTGGCTGTATTGAGCTGAGAGTGATTTGAAGTGGAAATAACTGTACCAAAAAAAAATTCAATTTAATTTTTTCCGTCAATATAGCAATTTGAAACTCCTCCTGTTAAAAACAATCATTATTTTCACATTATTGCCGAGTATCATGAGTCATTCGTGATTTCTGTTCTTTCTTTATTTTCTGGTAACGAACTCAGTAGGATCATTTGTAGTGTGCATCCATTTGCAATAATTTATGAAGAGCTAATATCAAATGCTTCTGCACTGTGGATGCAGGTTCGGAGGAAAATGGTGGTTTAGCAACAAGGCTTTTTAAACTATTTCTGCTAGATCTAGTAAACCTTTTTTCTCCAGTAGTTTGTTTAAAGGTTGATTTCATTCAATGTATTCTATGTTGAACTATTTTAGTCTTGCGTTGTCCAACTATTTCCTTCGCAACCGTATGATTTTTATTTTTGTTTTCAGTTGGTAAAAATACTTTTAAAATAAAAACTTATTCGAAGCTGCTTGTTACTCTTCATATTTTGCCCTGTATTTTGAAATTTAGCTTTACTGTGATATAATCTTAGGCTGTTAAGGGTGCAATATTTTCTTTCCTATGACAGTGGTTGTGTTTCTCAGATTTTTTTTTTTTTTTGGTTAGGATCGAAATTGCTTTACACTGGAGCATTCGGTGAAGTTTTGAATGTGTTTTTTATTTCTTTTTTCAGCTGGTTATAAGCCAAATGTGCCCCCTAAATTCAAGTTATTTGATGTAATTAGAGCATTGGAATTTTCCGACCTCCAATCAGAATCTGGGTGGTTTAACTTTGAGTACTTAATTTTAGTCCCTTACTTGTGTATATTGTACAATATAGCATATAATTGAAAGTTTGTTACAAGAAAATCTGCGAACAAAAGCCAGGCTAGGCCAGCATAGGCCTGTCAACAATGGCCTAAGGCCTCAGAGCAAGATGAATTTCCAAAAAATAAAAAGAGTACTCATAATATAAAAAAAGATTCAGCGGATCCATTTGTTCGATTACTTTCCTTTATATCTAGGTCTTCATAGACAATCAATTATTGGCATTCAAAAGTTTTATTTTTACGCGATTATTTCCGATGTTAGTGGTGTTTCTGATACAATGCTATCATTGTCTGGATATGGGATTATTGGTGTAGCAACAGCATGTGTAGGAGGAAGCAACAATGGAGCTTCTGGTATTGTATTTTGGCCTGTCAGTGTTGTATTAAATTTAGGGTTTATGCTTAAGTGTGTTGTTCGCCATTTACTTGTTTAACTTTTAGTTACTGAAGAGCCTTTAGACTGCATGTCCTACTTGTTCCCATGTTTTCATTTTGCTTATCAACTGATGTTTTTTTGAAAGAGATTGATTTTATTGAATTGGCCACCGAAGAGCTGCTGGAATATTTCTTTAACTTGTGTAGTTCCCATTTACAGTAGAAGTGACCAAATATTAAATATTATTCTACTGTTCATAGATGATGAATTTGTCGTGGATGAATCTTCATATTTACGTTAGTTTGAATCTGCGTAGTTTGTTAATTGTCAGTCAAACGAAGATTGAAATGAAAATATACATGGCCCCTCGTTACATTTAGTTAGCGCTAACATTAAACAATGCTTTTCAGGTCAAAAGGAAAACTCAATGCAGAATATTTCAAGTACCGCTCAGCTGTTCCCTCTTCGAACACCATCCTCGGTTGTACATTCGCCTTCTATGCTCTCATCTGCAAGGAATAGCCAAACAATGTCTCAATACAACTTCACATCTCAAGGTATGATTAATAATAACTATACCAGCTATAATAATAGCTATTAAACTAATGAATCGTTAGTATGTCGTCATCCTGTGTTAGCTAACTTTTTCTTCTTCTACAGCAGATCGAGACCGACCTGTGATGTACACACTCAAGTGGGTTAATCCAGATTGAGTTTATGCGGAGCCAGTTGTGAGGTTTGGTATGTTATATTGCCAACTGTGGTAGTGATGCAGCTGTGATATTGTTATATTGTCAAATCGTATGTTATATTGTCAGATGGCTGGTGGTAGCGGTCGAGAAAATGAAGTTGTATGATGGTTTGTATTGCTGCAGCTCTGATAGTGTCAACTGTGATGTTGAAGTGCTCAGGTTGAGGCGACTATGATGATGTCAGAGCGGGAGATACGATAAATGTTATGGCTGTGCAGGCAAGTAGTGTGTGCGAGTATGGTCAGAGGTTGAATGTGTCTGTAGCAGGGAAGGTATGGAAAAGTCGTGAAGAGGAGCATGGTGTGACAGATGAAACAGTGAAGGTAGTGCACAATTATTTGATGTGCACGGAATCGAAGTGGGATGGCAGTGGTTGTGTTGACTGTAGAGCAGTTTGCAGCGGGGAGTATTATGTGCTGGGAAATTTGGTTAATAGGAAGATGGTAGTTGTTGGTGGCACGAAGTTGAAATGTGGTTGTGTGATTTAGTATACCTGAATGGTTGCTAGTAAAAATGTGATGATGTATGAAAATTGATGGACAGAGGTTGGTGAACAAATGGAAGGGTAGACAGCTTGTAATGTTGTATGAGGTTGGTAAACAAACGGAAGGGTGAACAAATGGAAGGTTTGGGATGTATGTGTTGTATTTTTGCGAGTGGTAGCAGAGTTTGGGATGGTCAGTAGAAGTATTGATGGGTGGTGATTTGTGAAGGCTGGTGGTGGAATAGGGTAGATGATTTGGGGTTGGTATGTAAATGTATGGGGATGTGGTTCTGGTGGTGCTTGTGGCTTTGGTGTTGATATAGATTATTAACACTTTAATTGATAACATTTTAATTGATATATGTTTATTTTGTATGGATTATTAACACTTTAATTGATATATGTTTATTTTGGTATTATGTTATTCAGTTTGTATTTGCCATCAAATTTAATTTTGAATGATTGTAATATTGCATGCAATAATTGTTTGTTATAATCAATAATATATATATATAATAATAATAATGGTTTTCGAGAATGGTTTTTTTGCATCAGGTATAAATAGCTGATGCAATAGAGAGATTAGTTTGCATCGGTTGTTATAAAAAACCCGATGCAACAAGTTACTTTGTTGCATCGGTTTTCATCACAACCGATGCAACATGGGGGATGTGTTCAAGCAACCAACCATGATATTTTGCATCAGTTGTTAGTAACAACCGATGGAAAAAGGACCTTTTTTCATCGGTTTCAGAACTGATGCAAAAGTGTTAAGCCTGTTGCATCGGTTGCATATGCATCGGTTATTGAACTGATGCAAAAGTGGGGTAAACAACCGATGCAAATGGCCTGTTTTGTAGTAGTGTCAATAGGTGGATGAAATATATGGACATGAGCTATCATCGTTCTTGAATGATTACTTAAGTTAAAATCATATTTTGTTGCACGGATCTAGGAGAACACAGCTTTTATTGCAGATTGTGGACTATATGTGTATAGGGTGATGTTTGTCGACACAAAAAACGCACGTGCACTGTGTTAGATATTAGTGAATATGATGTTTGGATGTCAAATATGGTGAACTATGGAGGTGTGCATTGATGGTATATTGGTGAAATTGATAAACAAAAATGAAGAAGATAAAGTCGAATTTAGCAAAATGTCTGTTTAGAGTATCATTCGAGTTTTTTAGGGTTTATCACTAATAAAAAACTGAAGAAAACCCATAAAGATTAATGCATTAAATAAAGTGATTGCACTGGAGACGATGTTACCTCTAAATAGGTTAAATGTTTTATAATGATGCATAAATGATTTTGTTAATAAATTAAAATCTAAAAAAAAAAATCATTACAGACGATTGATTTTTTGATCTTTTTTTTTTGCTACGCAAATTAATGAAGAGTGTATTAAAGTGGATAGATAAAAGAGGCCTTTCTCTCTACTGTTAATTATTTTTGTTGTATTTTCTTTTATTTATATAACTTTTGTTTTCATGTTGAAAATATTTTAATTTTTGTTCAAATTATCATTAATATATATTTAATATGAATTAATGAAAATTTACAACAAATGATTCTCTATCAACTTTTGAAATGGGGCTTTGCATCAAAGGTCCATGTTTTTTATGTTGTTGTAAGAAAAGTCCCTATGATAATGAGTATGTAAATTAAGCCCCTATTTTTTCTAAATCAAAAGGCCCAAATCATCTTGCACTTTTCTTATAAAAAATGCAAGTTAACTTGCGCTTTTTAAATTTTATTTTTTTAAAAACTTTTCAAAATTTCCAAAAGAATATTCAAAATGAAAAAGCGCAAACTAGCTTGCGATTTTCTGATAAAAATTGCAAGTTAACATGCGCTTTTCAAAAATTTCAAAATTTTCGAAAATTTTTAAAATTTTAAAATCAAAAGGCAAAAACTAGCTTGAACTTGCATTTTTCAAAAATTTCAAACATTTCAAAAAAATTCAAAATAAAAGCGCAAACTAGCTTGCGCTTTCCGTTAACTTGCGCTTTCAAAAATTTCAAAAATTTTAAAATTTTCAAAATTTTAAAAAAAAATTCAAAATCTGAAAGTTGCAAATTAGCTTGCATTTTCTATCAAAAAAGCAAAACACATTGCGTTTTCTATTTTTCAGAAAATAAAGACTAAATTTACATATTTATATCTACAGAGACTTTTCTTATAACAACATCAAAAATACGGACCTGTAGCTCGTTTCTTGATACACCTAATCTTTTTTTTGTTTCATTGGCAGTAATTCCTAATATTTGAAAGATCAGAAATTGAAGCGGAATCATCGTGACCGTATAAAATTTTATTTTTCCTTGATGTCCTCACTTAAATGTCAAAACTTTACTGTACGCTTGGGATATTCAAGCAGCGTCCTTTTACTAAACCATTTCAAGTCTTGTTGTTTTTTACAACAATACTGAGAACGCGAAAGTTTCCATAAAATCCGTGTAGGTACTAGAACGACAAAATCCAAGAAGAAACCGCTTCCAAAAACAATTCATGTGTTCGGCATGCAAACACAAACCCATGCCACGTACCCAATTCAATTGCAAGCATCCTGATCCAAGCTCTCTATAAAAGAAATCCAAAACAAACACAAATCCCTCAGTCACCTACCCCATGGATCCGACACCTGCAACCCGAACCCGCAACACAGTAAAATTCCTAACCGCAGCCGGCATAGGCACCACCCTTCTGGTTACAGCAGCTCTCATCCTCACCGCAACGGTCATCTCCCTCGTTCTCGCAACCCCGGTCCTCGTGATCTTCAGCCCGCTCCTCGTACCCGCTGCGATCGTCGCCGCGCTGGCCACGAGCGGCTTCGTGGTTTCGGGCGGGTTAGGCGTTGCGGCTCTGTCCGCCTTAGGCTGGATCTACAACTACGTGTCTGGGAAGCACCCGGTTGGATCCGATAAGGTGGATGCGGCGAGGATGAAGATGGCGCAGGCGGCTGGGTCTGTGAAGGATAAGGCCAAGGATTATGGGCATTATGTGCAGATCAAGGCCAGCGAGATTTCTTCCTAGGGTTTCCGGGGGAGTACTTGTGATGTTAATTTGCTGTTTTCAATAAATATAACGAGTGGGTTTGTTTGTTTGTTTTTTTTCCCTCCCTCTTGTTCTTGTTTATGAATCTTGTTTTAGACAAATTTTACATTTGATGTCTCAAATTTCTGTTTCATTTTTAACACTCATTGTTTACAATGATTTTGAAGTTTTTTAATATGAAAACTGACTTTGCAGTACATATTTGCTATTTGGATATGCCAAGTTTCCAAATATCCAAATATTGAAGGGAAACAAAATTGCCCCACCTAATCAAACTACCGATACAAAATTACATTAATCCGCCCCTATACGATAGTCAGAACGGTAATCATCCCTAAAAATGGAGTCCCTTGTAATAAATAGAAGCAATTTGTACACATTATTTGCCTAAATTATTCCACATGCCACATTGGATAGATAAGCTAAGAAACTAATAAAGACACTAACAAATGTCTCTACTGTTAAAAGTATTTATTAAGTAATCTATACTTGAGGCAGTTTCAATTGGCCTTGGCATATTCAAATCAAAATATAATATACAAGCATAGAAACAAAAATGTATTCCAGTAACAGAGACGATCTTCATTTTAATATTTCCGATGAGACAAAGATTAAATAACATTAGCAGGAAATAAATTGTACTAAATGAACATCTATTACAAATTTTACAAAAAATAAATAAACATTAACGACAAATTTTACAATTAATACATCACGTTTAGATACGTCTAAATTTTAAACGGAGGTACTTCACATACTAGACGAAAACCGAGCTCGATAACTTGTGAGAATGATATCATTAAAATCACAACCGCAGACCCTTAAATTAACATCAGATTATTTTCCAACCGTCCCTTCAAACCATAAAGCTGGAGAGCAAGACATTTTAATGATGAATGTGTCGAAAACTTACAGTTGTATAGAATTTTTTTATTTCATGTCTGATAAGCAAAATGGTAAACCGTTGATTGAATGAGTAAACTTAACACTAAAAATGCAAGTTACATGATAAATGTTTGTCACTAAAGATAGAAACTTCTGTAATGTATAGTACGCAAACATTATCCTAATCTCCTTGATCATCATTTTCCATTTTCTCATTAATTAACATGTTCTTGAATCAACAAGACGTAGTTTACTAACAGATCCTCACTTTTAGAACCTGTAATACATGATTAAAACTTATGCTACACTGATTTCCTAACAAACCAAAATGTGAGTCCTTCGTAAAAAAAAAAGATCACAAAAGTTTGTGGAGATTTTAAAATAAAAAAGTGTACACATTTGTTGCAACCAGTTGAGAAATTTCAGAATTCCAAACCCCAAACGTAAGAAAAAACATATTGAGAAAAACATATTGATCATTTATTAATCTAATTTAAAAAATGTAAAAGACTGTCAATGTAACGAACCCACCGCTATACTCATGTTATTAACAAACATAATAAATAATGTCGTCTAATAGCACGGAGAATACGACTTCTTAAGCCAATAAAATAAGTATATCTTTAAACTAACACTAACAATCATACTTACCGTTTTACTGAATATCTGAAATGAATTTTTGATGTGTACAGTTTTAGCCTAAAATAATAAATACACCGTTTTTTCAAAATCAGAACAGTATATCATATAAAACAATAGTCATAGATCGCAGCAGAATAATATACATCATATACCGCTACATACCATGAGTCTACAAAATATCATACTGGACCCACATAATGTACATCCAGTATAAGAACCGAGCATATTTGCAAATTGCTTTGGATGCATTGAAGCTCAGGGGACGAGTTGAAGGTTCAAGACGTATATACGTATTTCCTTGCATTCCGCTGTGTTGTTTGTTGGTTGTATTTATCAGCAATTGTAAAGACAGACTGTTATAACCGTCCAGACTGAAATGTAACGACCTAGATTTTTAATTATTTGATTTTGCAATATTTAATTAATCTTAAATATTGAGATTTTAGTTTTGTAAGTCAAAAAGATTAAATTTCAATAATACAGATTTATTTGAATAATGAATTCAAAATAATTAAATCTTGAATTTTATGTGAATAAAAATGATTTCGAAAGCTAATTTAAATTCTATTTAAATAAGAATGAAAATAGTAAACTTTTAGTTTGGATATAAAAGTGATTTACTTGGTTTTATAATAATTCATTTTAATTAACACGTAAAAATAGCCTTATGTGGCACTGTCCCGGATTTCGACGAAAATTTACTAAATAGAAGAATGTTAAGCAAGAGTTATTGCTGACCTTTCGAGGCTAGAGAAAACAACGAGAATGGAAAGCACAGACACGAATATGCACGAACAAGATAGAGTTGCGGAAATAATCTCCGAACAGCAACGGAAACAAGCAAAACAAGGTGGACGAACTTGGATTTGATGAAAATACTATATATATATATATATATATATATATATATATATATATATATATATATATATATATATTATATTTTAAAGTCAATATTAAATTTGAAAACGTATATTTAAAATAAACTCTATATATATAGACACACACACACTAAAAAAAAATCAATATCTAATTTGAACACATATAAAATAAAATACATATATTTGGATTGGGGGATGGAACTATATAGCTAGATATTTTTTAATTTTAAATAATATATTTTCTTTGTTTAACTTTACACTGCCTTGATCTGTCTATATCAGCCATTGATCACCACCTCCAACATCAGTACATACACAAGCCGTTGCCCCTCTGGCTCTTTCTCATTTTCTATTTCCTATTTAAACGCTACAGTTACGAAAAAAGAACGTCAATTCCTATTTAAACGCTACAGTGAGGCCATATGGCTATTGGCAACTCGGATTCGGTTTTATGGAGCATTGGGTCGTCAATTCGATGAACGAAGCACGGAATTGGATTCACGCTGACAAGGGGGGCCTCAGTCAAATTTTTAGGTGGTCCAATCACCATTAGGGGGGTCATGACTTTGCACAGTAACAGCTCCAGGGGCGATGTAGCGTTTCGCACGGTAGGTCGGATGTTTGGTGAATGGCTCGGGCATTAGGAGATTTCGAAGAGGGAACCAATGGCTCAGATGGATTGGAAAATAGTTGAGTAATTCTCCATATCAGCAATTCTGTGCATGCGCGTTTTGAATTGTGATAGCCTATGCCCCATTGTTTTCGGAAAGAAGAAGATATGAAGGTGGGGTAGGATTGTAATTTGTTAACGGTTTTTTGTTTTTCTCAATTAAAATTATCGTTAACTTTTAAAATTTATAACTCCTTGAGACAAAATTTATTACATTGCGCTTGCAACGACGAAAGCTTCGCGATGGAACTGGTTTGGACGAATTTGGAGGCTGTTGAATTTAGGCTAAAATCGAACGTCGTTCAATTAGTTCCAAACCGGAATGCCTCTGTGACGACAGACAATTTCGGTAAGTTAATCTCACCTTTTTGGATAATTAGTATGATATAGAGCGTATTAAAATTGTTGGATGATTGTTTGGATAAATTATTATATTTATTAGTTGGTTTGGATATATTCCCGCCACTTGGAGCGGATAAGATTCTATTACGTTCCAGTGTAAGAGCGGATGACCCTTTATATACGAATCCCATCTCGAAGCGGTTTATTATATTTCATGATTATATAATGTTTGTGATGTAGAGAGAAACAGGTTGGAGGGTTCCAACGGGATTCCTCACTATTATTGAATTGTATTTTTAAGTAATATTTTACTTTATATGGGTTATTGGAAATAAATATAATTGTGGATGATGTGGTTATAACATTGTTATATGTTTGAAAATAAATTTCAACAGTGATAGAAAATAAATATCGATATTGGTTAAGTGTTGGGTAGCTATTTGCCTCAAAATTATATTCTGAATATATTGTAAATAGTTGATTAAGTCGGAATTGGTTTTTGAGACAAGAAACGATTTTTATATCCAAAATTGGGTTTCAAAAATATTTTATTTAAGGATTACCTAATCATATATATTAATATTGCTTTAAAATTAATTAATTTTATCAATAATATTTTAAATTTATTTACTTATTTTAATAGTGATTAAAAGTTATTTGTTTATAGTTAATATGTTTTAAGAATTTATAAAAAGTTAATAAACTGAAGGATTAATTATTTAAGGATAATTATGGTTTTAAAATTAATAATAAGGTTTTAAATAAATTATTATTATAATTATGGTAAAGATTAATTAACTATTATTATTATTTCTTAAACAATATTTTGGATTGATTAATTATTATTCTAAGATATTTAAAGTTAATGATTTCCATTTATTTATAATGTTGTTGTTAATAATTGTTATTATATAATATTGTTTGAAGTAAATGATTTGAATTATTTATAAATGCTTCCGAGACTATAAATAGAGTCGAAAGACTTGCATTTTATAAAGAAATTTATAAAATGGATTGAAGACTTAAAGAAAGGTTATTTGCAATGAGGAAGAATTTATAAATAGTTAAAGATTTATAAATAAACTTTAGAAACATGTTTATAGATTTATAAAAAAAATCTTTTTTGTAAATGGTTAATGGATTCATAAGGGTTTATAAATGATTTTTAAATGTATGAGAAGCTTATAAGGGATTGAATTTTTATAAAGGATTATTAATGGTTTTTGGGAGGTTTATTAAATGATTTATAGATGGTTTGGAGAATTGTAAGGAAATTTATAAATGATTTGAGAGTCGAATGAAAAGAGAAACATCCTAATTTTGTGAATATGCTTATATTGTTGAGATAAGTATATAGATATTTTCTATGTATTGAAAATATAGGAATCGGTGGATATATCTTGTCAAAGTATTCTTATACAAGAAATTTGGAAGTGGTTTTTATTCTTAAAAGGTTTATAAAACGAGGCTAGTAGTCGCTTAAATGCTTAACCAATGTTGGTTTTCCTTATGAAATAAATTCCTGATTGAATGTTTGTTATTCGGTAGTTAAATTACTGGCTATCGAGATTGGACCCATACATAATTTTGGAAATATCTAAGAGAAACACGTGGATTATGTGGCACAGTCATCTCCGATGATGCTAGACTTTGCGTATAAATCTCGTTTCATTCTTCTAGAATAATGATAAGAAAATCTATCCACTAACGGTTAAGTGGTGATCTCCGATATTATTTTTGACTATTTATTTCCTAAAGAACCGGGGATAAGTTTACCGAAAATTATCAAACGTTGTTTTGAAGAGGCCAGGATCAGATATGTTATCCGAAAATCAATTTGATCCAAGAAAGCATTTCGAAGTGAAGGCATCGTGAGGTGCATGGAATTGAAGATAGAGTTGCGAAGTGCAAGGGTAAATCACTACTAATCCTGAGGGTGATTCCAAAATGGAAGTAGTAAGAATGGTTCCTTCAGTTTCGTTCAGACCCAGAATAGACTTGTGTGGATGAATGCTATCAGCACATTGTGGTTAGAGTGCAGCGAGCCTTCTAAGTGAAAGGATTCTTGAAAGGTAATCGTAGCTTCAGGCCTCATCAACTTGGAAATGACAAAAATAGGGCATGCAGCAGGGCCAAGTGGGTAGCTCCTAAATAGGGTATGGTCATTCTAACTCTAGATCTGTTATTATCTATTCTTATATGGTTCGAAGCCCAAGCAGGGTGACTATATTCGGTACTACTAGTCAAGTGGTAGGCCAGTCCTGTATGGCAGGGGTACAAGATATTCTTGTCAGCCACCGATGCATTTATCTAGAGATGTACCTATGGAAGGTAGTCCCTTACCTTGTCATAGTATGGAATCCATTCTCCAATATGAGCCTTACAGTTTTAATTGTATGCCAATATATTGGAGTGTGAGATGCAAGCATTTCAGCTATATTCATATTTTACTTTAACCTCTAGACATTATTACAATATAAATGGATTTACTATAAAATTGTTTTGGTTATTATAGGAAAAAAACCGTCTGTGTTTATGTGTGGCATGGTCTTACAGGATACCTTTGTTTTTCAAAGATTTTTATTTAACTTAGAAAATCTAGTTGGGTGTGTTTTTCTCACGTTGGTTTTCCAAGCTGACTCGGGTGTTATTTTATTACAATGCTCGGGTCATACCAAGCATATTACAGATTGGTTAGGATGCTTTGGAGCTTTAGGAGACGAGTTGGATGCCCAGAGAGGTATTCACGTAGATGGTTATTTTTCATTGTATTCATTTTTGCGTTTATCAGCAACTATGAGGACTTGGTATTATAACTGTCCAATTTGAAATAGGTTAGTATACTCTGATTGATGTTTGTATATACACAGATTACAGTTTGCTTTTGTGTAATGATTTGGGATATATTATAGATTATTCGTTCTGCTGTGAGATTTTGTGTTGTTGAGTTTTCCTTCTTATCTTCTTTCTTCTTTCTTTTTTCCCTAACAATCGGGTTTTCCAACATTTGATTTCTTGGCATGTAATACAGTGGACGTATTAGTGTCGATTTTCGAGGGTCGAAAAGCTATGGTCGTTACAAAACATTTCCATATATTTATATTGAAAATATAGGCATATTCACAAATCGTTTCATTTGCAACATTTAGAAAAATATTTCCACATACTTATATCACGATATAAGTATACTGAATAAAACTACTATTTGGAGACACGCCAAATAGATTTCTATAACCATACAACTCTAGAGTTCATACGCCTCCGAACGGGTGTTAAGTATAGGAAGCAATGATCCTACACCACCAAGTTTTTAGTATGGTCATACGAACTGATTCATGAATTTCATGATGGAAGGTCAAAATATAATTTCTTAGGTCAAAACTAATGTTGCATAAAACATCGTTATGACAACCCAAAAACATTAATATATGGATTCGATTAAATTAACATATATAAATATATATATTTATAAAGTCCCATACACTATATAAAACATTTTCTTTCAAAAATCATTTACTATAACAACAATGTTATAGTCCATGCCTTCCATTGTAACGACCCGTAATTTTCGATAATTAAAAATAGTTAATTTAACAAGGTTTTGTGATTTAATTTTGGAAGAGATAAAAATTTGTGATTTAATAGTAAGAATATATTTGGAATGAAATGTAAGAGTATTAATTTAAGGTAATTAATAACCGCTTGATTGTAATTCCAATCAATTAATTTGTAATCTTATTTTAATAATTTGTATATTGATTGATAATTTAATTAAAAGAGTAATTAATAATTTAAATATTGATTTATTAATGAAATAATGTGTAATAAATTATAATTGGATAGAATTGGTATTGTGTAAGTTGTCATAACATTTGTTTGTGAATAATAAACTTATAAATGTGATTAAAAGTAAAAGGCGACACTTATTATATGTTAGCGATTTATTTAGTTTGTTAAATTTAATTGGAAATCATTGCAATTAAATGTAATTAAATATTATATCAAAGGAAATTAAGATGAAATTGGAAAATATTAATGTAATAAGATGTAAACAAATGTTAACTATACCCATAGAGTAATGACTAATTGAACAAAGAAATTAAAACAAAATTAAATTAATTTATTGGAATTAATTGTAATTAATTGAATTTAATTGCAGTTGAAATTGAACATTGTAATTAATGTAGTATTAAACACTGGATTGATATGTAGATTTGTTTTATAATTTTGTAAATGTCCAAGCAATCAAAAATGATGAAAATTGTAAGTTATTAAATTTGAAATTAAAAAGTGATTTAGTCAATTTAATAATAATTTATTTAATTAACGTGAAAATAGCCATTTTGGCGACTGTCTCAAATTTCAATGAAACCAGTTTCATCATATCTGTAACGTTGAATTATTGTAGGATTTCAAGTTTCGTTGCGATCAGTTTGATCGTACGGGCTTGAAATGCATAGAAATCAATTTGAAATAAACTTATTTTAAAGCTAACTTCTTCATACGATGAAATTAGGACTTGAAACATGTTCTATTCAGTTTAAAAATATCGAAAGCATCTATTTTGATCTCTGGGATGACCCACTTTCGTTTCGGTGGCAGAACGGGCTTTTCGGGTCATTATTGTCGTTCGTACTGATTTGATATGCGTTTATTTTCTTATCAGGCTTGTTTGATATAAATTGTTCTATTCTAACCTAGCAGTCTCTTCTTTTTCTCATTTCTTTTCGTACATCAACTTCTGCATGTTCCTTCTTTAATGGCAGATGCAAAATCAAATTGCAAACCCTCAATCAAATTTCAAATCCAATTTCAAAACTCAAACTCTTCCAAACCATATCAAATTATATACTGATTCGAAGCTCTGGATGAGTGCAAGCTAGATCTACAATTTGTTTTTCGATTTGGGTCCTTGTTTGGCCAAAAATCTATGATCTATTTTCGATCGTTCATAGTGAGTCGATCAACTTCGACCGATCGTCGAATCGCAGGTATCGTGTTATGGATAGGGTTGAAGGGAGTTCATCTAGATGTGTCGCACGTCATTTCAATCATTTGATCACCGTGAAGAATTCAAGTAGGGTTTCAAAACCCTAGTTTGGGAGTGGCGGCAGCGGCCTCTAGTGGCCACGATGGCAGCAAATGTGGAGCCAGGCGAACGCGCCTCATCATGGGAAAGACGGTGGTAGTGGTCGATGATGGCCTGGTGGTCGGAGGCATGCGCTAGGCTTGGTCAAAACGTTGGTGATGTAGGTGGAATTTGGGTTCGAAGGACGCGTGAACAATTGTAGCAGTTGCTGACATGGATGGTACGCTATTTTATCGTTATGTTATTTTGTTTTAATTTAATTATTTTAATGTTCTAACGTTAATAACTTTCACATATGAGATCGGATTCATGCGCGATTTGTTTCGCTGCGATTTTATCGAAATTTCGGACATTTTGACGTTGATTTGGGCGAATTCTAAGACCGTCGAATTTTAGGCCATATTTTGGATTTCAAATTGATTTGAAAACAAAGGTGAGTGTTTTAACACACTCACAACTACTAAATTATCTTATGTTAGTTAAATTAAATTTATGATGTGATTAGAAATCAATTGGCTGATGTTTGGTATGTTTAAATTGTCATTCCAGTTAAATATGACCTTTGTTGCATTTAATCATCGTTTAATTCAATATTGAATTTAATTATCAATTTAATACCTATTAATGATAATCAGTTATCTGTTGATGTTTATTGGTTGATTTGGATGATGATTTGTGATATATGTTTGATTATTGATATTAGATGACTGGATGTTATATCTTATACTATTATAACACTGCAAGTTCCCTATGGGTTGAAATAATACATACCCGAACGATCAATAGATTAGGGAAAATCATTATGGGTTGAAATGATAGACTCAAGAGATTTTATGGATTTTTTTTAATTCGGGATTGCAGGTTGAAATGATATATACCCGTGAATTTAAATAATTGTGGATTGAAATGATATATATCCATATCACTTGACCATAGAGTAGAAAATTACATACGAACTTCGGATTAGTTAAATTAAATGATTTGAAAGTATTAAAATATAAATTCAATAAAATGACATTTTGTAATAAAATTTTATTTATATAAAATGGAATTATTTATGAAATTCATGCTTTAAATATTGGAATTGGAAATTGGTTTAACTTAAAATCTAAAGTTGAATTTTGAAGTATGAAAGGAACTTATCCAAATTTAGCCATTGAAATGTTTGAAATGTGTAACTTTGAAATCTATTGAAATTGGAATAGCTTAAAATTGATATTTCAAGATCTGAAATTGGATTTTGATTTGAAATCTGGATATGGTCCAGAATTGTTGGAATGGAAGAAATAATTTAATATGATGATAATTTCAATTTTATTATCTCAATATAAACTGTAAATGTTTTTTTAAATTCTAATTTTAAGATTTTTAACTATTAAAATAAGTTAATCTATTTTAAACCAACTTCATCAATTTAAACTATTTAAATTTATTTTAATCCATTTTAACCTACTTTAAACTAATTAACCTATTTAATTTATCTTAATTTGTTTTAATCTATTTTAATATGTTTTAAATCATTTAAAATTTATTAAAATATATTAAACTGTTTTTTATTTTAAACTATTTAATCTATTTTAATTCTATTTAACCTATTTTAAATTCATTTATTCTATTTTAAATCTAATTAATCCATAATAAACTTATTTAATCTAATTTAAACTATTTTAAATCCATTTAAAGTATTTTAATCTTTTTTGATCTATTTTAAATTTATTTAATCTATTTTAAATCTATTTAACCTAATTTATATTTATTGTAAACTATTGAACTACTTTAATCTATTTGAACCTATTGAAAATCCAGACTGTGCAAAGTGAGATTTATATTGAGCGAATATGGTTAAATAATGTCATAACCTACGTTGGGAACTAAATGACATATTTAATTAAATATGATGATTTTGAAATAAGAATTTAACCTATTTGGTCGATATGATTTCGAAAGTGATATGGTCTGAATTGAATATGATATTTTGATATCCATATGAAATGGTTTTGGAAATGTAAATGAACCATCCGGTGTGTAATAAGCATTTGGTTGTTAAAGAGACCAAGATTGGATATTGTCAAACTCTTTGCCAATATCGAAAACCACTTTAACAATTGTGTACGTGGTGGAGATTCCAGAAATGAAGTAGAATGGTTTGACTAATGATTTTGTATGAGGTATTTACGTGACCTTGATTCCTATGAATCAGCTTAGTTGTGACTAAAACATGAGCCATGCTGGGCCAAAGTGAGATATTCCTCCGATCGGACACATTTCTTCGATACCATATTATGACTTTGTGATGATTTGGTGGCCAACCCTCGATTTTGATTATGGGAGTGTGTTGCAAGGTGGGCGATAGTAGCTGTTATGCATTACCACCAGTCTGGATCCGCGATCGATATATGCACCCTGGCATTGCCTCAAGTGCCGTGTTCACATGCCCTAACACGCCTTCTACGAGTTTGGTTTGTACCATACCTATGGAGTGCCCTTTGATAGCCCTCCAGCTTATGAAGGAATTACGGTACTATATAGACTATGGGAATATATAAAATGTGTTAAGTAGAATATGGATAACGCCTTAACACTATTTTAATACTTTACTTTACTGTAGACACTACTATTATAGCGTATTGTACTACATAGTAGATAGTTTAATGGATCCTTAGGAGATGGAAATCCCGAACATCTCTTAAGTTATTATAGTCACGCTGACACTGGATAGGAGATGTCAAACCCCATAAACTTCTCTAACGCCATTACATTCATATTTATTTACCATTTAATTAACTTACATAAGATTTTTTAGTTTTAACTCGAGTGTTTTGTCTATTCAATTTGCTCGGGTCAGTCTGAGCTTTTCAGTTTATCAAAGACTGGTTTCTAGAGGACGAAGACGAAGATTTAACACTGTTGCTATATTATATTTATTCCACTGCATCATGTTGTTCCATTGCATTTATTCATTTGTTCCCATTAATGTAACTTTGATCTATGTAAAAGTATAATCAAATGTTATTTGTAAATAGCTTTATAAATGTTTATTTGATTACTATATTTTGTCATTCCGCTGCGAGATTCTATGTTTGTTTTTATTTTTTTCTTTGATTTTTCTTATTTACCCCATAGCAATCTGCCCTTTTGAATAGTTTGAGTTAGCATGTGTGTCTGCTTATGCACTTGGCGGGTGCGTCATGATAAGGGGTTCTCACATTTGGGTTTGGTAGCAAGCAGATGACTCTTACTCCTACATGTCCCGTGGAGTAGGTGCAGTCGAGAGGCTGGCCGCAAAAGAAGAACACAGGTATCATTGTATGCTACGGTGGGGGTTACCCTACTGGCATTGTCCCGTTACAATTGGTATCAAAGCTTTGGTTTAGCGACAACCTTAGCTTTGTGGGGTCTGACTCATTAGAGAATAGGATAATAATACCCTAGAATGAGTCGTTGAGTGTATATATGAGAGAGCGTATTTGTTCTGGCATTGTCCCGTTACAGTTGGTATCGGAGCTTTGGTTTAGCGATAACTTAGCTTTGTGGGGTCTGACTCATTAGGGAATAGGATATTAATACCCTAGAATGAGTCGTTGAGTGTATATATGAGAGAGCATATTTGTTAGTGTTATAAAAGGTTTTGTATTGTGTTAATTTGTTTCATTTTGCATTTATAAATTCTGGTCAATGCATAAAACGCTATGACACCGATATAAATTTCTAAACACTGAATAGGACAAACTAACACAATATTGTTTTGAAATATAGGTAAATAATAAAATTTTGTAAATGATATAGTTGGATGCAATATGTTGTTTTTTAGGTAGAAAATTTTAATGCTATTGATTGAAAAATAAGATTTACAAATAAAATGAATATAAATTGAATTTTGAGAACTCAAGTTCCGGGATTTTGGAAAATAAATTTCAAAAGATTTTGGAATATGATCTTAGCATTATTTTGGAATAAAATATTTGTTTTCTGGTATAAATATTTCAATATGATTTGAAAGAAATGTTTTAAAAGATTTTAAAGGAATAAGTTCTGCATTCCCCTATCCGTCGCTGGAAAATAATTTTGGTGATGAGTGCATGCATCATCGATGTTCATTTCGAGTTTCAAAGTGGAAAAACTGCTGTGGTAGTTTTACTGCACATCCATTTTGATAAACGAAGCTTAATTTTAATTTCTAAGGTTTGATTTGAGATATATATATATATATATATATATATATATATATATATATATATAAGTTATGGGTACATATATTATTTTAAAAGGATTGAAATGAAACCCGGTTGTTTAGTTCTTAAGTTACGGTAAATTAGAAATTGAAATTATTGTAATGAATGGAATCTTGACTATACTAATAATTGGAAACTTCAAAAATGAAAATAAGAAATTTGATGTTAAAATGATTAATGAAATATGTAAGAAATTGAAAATTTGTAAATTGTAAGCAAAAAGGAATTGAAAATAAGAAATGGTAACTATTGAACATTCTGTTAACTAAATATATAAGAGAAACTTGGTAATGTTCGATTGCGTTCTGAAAGACATATATGTATATATATAACTTACCAAATTATTAAAAGTTGAAATTTTAATAAGAATATCTAATAAAATATTATACAAGTAAAACTTGGAAAAATGAAAGTGTTCAATGGAATTATTTCTATAAATAAGAATTATAATGTTCTAAATTGTTATAAACTAAAGTTAATAGTTTGAAATGCTATGAATTAAATGTAATGAAAGTGAATAATGTAAGAAAATGATTATAAGCTTAAGTTAACATTTAAGCATCTATAATCAGATTGAATTGTAAAGGTGAATACTGTAAGTAAATAATTATAAACTTAAATTAATGTTGAAGCCATTTGTAATTAAAATGAGTAGTAATTAATTGAATGATTATAACTTTAGAAAACATTGAAATGGTCTAGAAATGGATTTAGTATCCAATAGTACTATATATTAAAGAATAAATGTGAAAAGGTAATAGTCTATTAATGGTGAATTAAATTTGTAAAGAGACTGACATAGTAATGAATACTCTAAATAATTGAAATGAAAATTAACTTTTGTAAGCAATGAATGTAAGGTAATGAAAAGAAAATGGTATTGTATAAATGAATGGAAAATGAATTTTATAAGTGATAAATGTTAAGTAATTAAACAAGCATTGTATGAACAAATGAAAATAAATAGCAAACAATGTGGAAAAAAAGAGTAATAAGAATAAAACTTAAATATTATTTGAAATTATTGTTTGTGTGGCTTATGGACTGGTTGGGAAGTGATATGTTAAATTGCTTAAAATGTAAATAATCTATGAGTTTTATCAAAGATTATGAGTGTATGGTATACTTAGTAGTTGATTTATCATTTTATACGATTAAAGGTTTCTGAACCCGAACAAAATATTATTTTGGTTGCTATAGAGGGATGGTTGATTTCTTTGACTGCATGTGATGATTGTATGATTTGTTTGTAAGTAAATTGTTATTACGTTGTGTTGATTTGTTGTTATTGATTGAAACAACGTAAATATTTCTCTTTGCATAATTCTAACTCTTTTGGATTATATAAGTGAAATATAGGTCTATAGAAGAAATTGCTACTGCTTTTGGTTTCATAAATAAGCGTAGTTTGCCCGACAAATAGGTACATTTTCGAATTATGGTTTTCTAATGACATTATATTATTTTTCCATGGCTTGGAATATATTATTTTGAAATATGATGTATATGTGATTATTATTGATACACTACAAGGGGAGGGGGGATTTCCGACGGCTGAAAACCGTCGGCGGCCGTCGGAAGCCGTCGGCGGCCGTCGGAAAAAGCCGTCGGAAATGAAGGCGTCGGGAAGCAGTATTTCCGACGGCTACCGACGGGTGATGCCGTATACATTATCGACGGTTTCCGGCGGTTTCCGGCGGTTTCCGACGGCTTCCGACGGCCGTCGGAAACCGTCGGAAACCGTCGGAAATCAGGCCAATAAGCCGTCGGAACCCGTCGGAAACCGCCGGAAAATTTCGACCAGTAAGCCGTCGGAAGCCGTCGGAAGCCGTCGGAAACCTGTTGTTTTTTTTTAAAATCTGCTGCAAATAGAGCCTTCCAACCACATTTCTCTTCCAAACACTACAATATCAATACTGCACAATCAAATAAACAATAATCCAACCAAACATGCAAACCAATACTCCAAAATATTCAATAGACACAGAAATAAACTAAATTAGAATAAAAATAAAATACAAAATATACATAACATTCCAACATTAACAATAATACTAACAATAACTGTTCTAATCATGCATATCCTGATACAGCTACAGAACCAAGTGTATTATACATAATTATACATATCAACAATTAATTGTTCCTTCTACCAAATCATTGTAAACTAAAACTAAACATACCTGCACGAACGAATTAGAAAGCAATGAATCAATCTGCCCCAGATCCAGAGCCAGCCGATGAAGGGAAGCGGCCACCAAACTGCTGCATGTACTCAAATAACTGTGCCGTCTGCATGGCCTGTTGGCGGTTCTGCTCCTCCAACTGCTGAACTCTAGTCTGTAATTCTTCTATACTTGCTAGCTCGCTCTGAGGTCTACTCCGCCGTCTCCTACTCTGACTACTGGACTGCAATAATTGAAAAATAAATAAAATCAAAGTTTATTGTTTTGAAAAGGTAAGAATATCATATTTTAAGTATTTTAAGAAAAATTAAATTATTTACCGCTAAATTGCCAAATCCGTATCGTCGACCATGCTCTGGTGGACTCATAACGGACTCAAAAATAATGTCCTCTTCATCGGTCGTCAGCTGCTCTCGACCCGTATCAGAAAGGAGTTTCTGTCGCTGCTCCATAAACATCTCCTGCATTGACAAATTAATAATATCATATCTTATTTCATAATAATTTGACAACTAAAACAATTACTAATACTGAATAAAATGAAATATGCTTACATGGCTTTTACTGGATTTATCGTCCTGCCATGTGTACGAAACAGTCCCGTCTGGATTAACATGCTCAACAGCATGCGTACGGGTGAACACGTCCATATAGCTGACAGGACCATGTGCCTCGGCTTCCTGAAGTTGATTGTTACATACAATTATTATACATTTAAAATCATATAGCATAAACTATTTACATTTATTATTCAGTAATTAAATTTACCAACTCCTGCCGATACTGCTGAAACGACTTCGATCCTCCGCGATGAGTAACGGGATTCTTATTTCTATTTGCAGAGTTTCTATCTGACTCTGCCTGTACATTCAAAATTTGATACATTATTTTTCAATCACGTTAAATTAATAATTGAAAAAAAATTAGTATACTTGCCTTCGCCTCGTCCGTCTCCCAGTAGCTCAACCAAGCTTGCCACACGCTCTCCCCCATCCACCGTGGTCTCTTCCCGGATTTCTTAACCTCAGATATCGTGTCTCTGTAGTTCTTTCGCATCTTCCTCATCCAGTATGCTCGTGCCAGCTGCATATCATCTGTCTGGATGTCTATCTCAGCCTGTGTTAAAAAAAGATTACACTTTAAACGATAAACGGTAGAAAAACGACAAAAACGAATTAAAAATGGAAAACATAAAAATTACACATACTAGGACATCCTGCCATATGCACTCTATGATGTGCGGAGGGATGGTATCCCACTTTGGCCAGCACGCACTCATCCTACTACGATATGCTGCTCTGGAGACGTCCAACACTACCTTAGTGGGTAGTAGCTCGAACCCCCTGTTTTTAAGTACGATACAGATAAGTACATACGTATAGTATAGAAAAAATAAGATGATGAATAAGATTTAATTTTTACCCATCTGCTTTGGGGGCTAACGTAACAACTGGACGGTGTGGCGCTTGCGATGGGCCACTGCCATCGCCTCCTGAAGAACGGGAAGAGCTCCTCCCTCTATGTGACATAATGATAAACCTGTGACGTTTACACATCATTATATAAGAGAATAAAAACATGATAATGAAATATATTTCATATGAACATGACATCAATGGTATAAATTGCTTAATTATAATGACTGAAATGTAAATAGACATGTAAGTTTGTTATACCTGATTCATGATGGGTGTACTCTTCCTACGATAAGCAGAGTTCATTGCATTTTTAATAAAAATTGCTAAATAAATGACAAATTGAAATAACATAAAACAATAGTAAACGGATTTAGTTTCATAGTTACATCAATTTCATAATACATCAAGAATTCAACATAGTTACATCAATTGCAAAAAAACAGATTCAAATTTATATCAGTCATCATCGTCTTCTGATTCAGATTCGGTCTCGTTTTCGACGATATTTTCCTCTGCACTGTCAAACGCTTCTACCAAAACATTTGATTCATCGATCAAAGGACCAAAATCTGTATGATCGTCTGTAATTATTATTTCGTTATTTTGCTCAAGATCTGCCTGATAAGCTTGTTCGTCCGGAATATTCTTCCCATCGAATGTGAATCTGGCCTTTGTTTTAAAAACTGCAGACCAATCTGCTTTATCTCTTTTTAGAGACGGATAAGGAGCGTAATAAACTTGCAATGCTTGTTTGGCTAGTACAAAAGGATCATACTTGTGATAGTGCGATGTATGCTTTATTTCGATAAGATTATAATCCTTATGCACATTAATTCCAGAACCTGGAACATTGCTAAACCAATTGCATCTAAATAGAAACACCTCCTCCGCGGGTCTTGAGAAATATGTCAGTTGCAAAATTTGTGTTAGAACGCCATAAAAATCATTTAAATGGTTTTCTGGATCGTCACTACCTTTAACAAATACACCAGTATTATTTGTTAATTTTTCTGCACCGTATTCTTTAGTGTTAAATTTGTATCCATTGACGAAATATATTGGATATGTCTTGACCACTCTTTTTGGTCCCATTGCAAGATGTTTCAACCCTTCGTCAACAACACAATTTTTCGGCTCATAAACGTAATTTGAAAACCAACGGGAAAATTCTTTACTGAGATCTCCGTTCGGATGTTCCCGTTCATAAACACTGTTTATATAAACAAATTATTACATTAGGTTATACACGCGCATGCATTACAGAAAAGAATAAAACAAAAATTATTATTTCAGAATACCTAACAAACGGTGCAACCTCGGCACAATTTAGAAGAATATAAGTGTGTGCTACACGAAGATCTCTATCGTCTAGCCATATTTCCACACATTTTCCAGAAGGCCGACCATGTTGTCTAAAAATAGATAACATTGCTTGAGAGGACTCTTGTTCGTCGCCTTCATCATTACGAGGAACACTTTGAAATGAAATATTCACATGGTCACTGAAATAGTGAGAGAAAAAGAACGAAGCTTCTTCTTCGATGTAAGATTTACATATCGAACCTTCAACTCGTGCTTTTTGTCTCACTTTTTTCTTCAGATGATTCAAATATCTATGCAACATTAATTTATATTAACTTCATCTTTCAAATGCAATTAAATTACGTTATAACATATTACATACCTCTCAAATGGATACATCCATCCGTATTGGACAGGACCTCGAAGTCGTGCTTCAGATGGAAGATGAACAGGTAAATGTTCCATCACATTAAAAAAACCTGGCGGAAATATTTTCTCTAATTTGCAAAGCAATATAGGAATGTCCACTTCAAGTTTACGTAAACGTTGCACTTTTAAAGTAGTCGAACAAAGCTCTTTGTAAAACATACTAAGCTCCGTTACTACCTTCCAAACTTTTAACGGCAGTAGTTCTTTAAACATAACGGGAAATAAATTTTCCATCATTATGTGACAGTCGTGAGTTTTCATTCCGCTCAATCTACTATTTTTAAAGTCAACACATCTACGAAGATTTGATGATATCCCATCAGGAAATCTTAACCCTTCCACCCATTTTAACACAGCTTTAACTTGATTATTATCTAATTCGTAACAAGCTTTTGGTTTTTTACTGTCATTTGGTTTCATATGAAGCTCGGGACGTTTGCATAATTCTTCTATATCACGTCTTGATTTCAAATCATCCTTCGTCTTCCCTTTCACATTCAAAATTGTGTTAAACACATTATCAAATACATTTTTCTCATTGTGCATCACATCTATGTTATGGCGAAGCAGAAGATGTTTCCAATACGGCAACTCCCAAAAAATAGTTTGTTTGCACCAGTTATGAACAACTGATTTGCCTTCAATTTCTGTTTGCTCCCCCGTTTCATATATCTTTGGATAGTCCTTAACAAGTTCATATATGTCTTCGCTTGACCATATCGTCGGTGGTTGTCTATTTTCTACTCTATTAGCTAAAAAGTTTTTCTTGTCTCCTCTGAAGGGATGATTTACATGGAGAAAATATCGATGACAGTCAAACCATGAAATTTTCTTACCATGAGGTAAAGAAAACGCTCGTGTTTCATCCATGCAATATGGACATGCTAGACGACCGGCAGTACTCCATCCCGAAAGCATTGCATAGGCAGGAAAATCACTTATAGTCCACAACAAAGAAGCAAACATACGAAAATTTTTCTTCTTTGACACATCGTATGTTTCTACTCCTTCGTTCCACAGTATTTTTAACTCCTCAATCAACGGTTGTAAATATACATCGATTCCTTGTGTCGGATCGTCGGGGCCAGGAACGACAACAGTAAGAAACATATATTGCGTTTTCATGCACATCCATGGAGGTAAATTATACGGTGTGACGATAATGGGCCAGGATGAATATTTAGAACCAAATTGAGAAAATGGAGAAAAACCGTCCGTACATAATCCTAATCTAACATTTCGACTCTCCGCTGCAAAATTTGGATACGTTTTATCGAAATGCTTCCATGCTTCTCCATCGGCCGGATGTGTCAACGTACCCTCTTCCTCCGTTCTCACGCTATGCCACCTCATATTAGACGCAGTTACAGAAGATGCGTATAATCTTTGAAGTCTTGGAGTTATGGGTAAGTAGTGCATACGCTTGTACGGAACTTCCTTACCCTTCTTTTTTCTTGGTTTGTATCTCTCCTGGTTACAAACTTTACAATTTCTAAGGTTTGCGTCTTCTTTCCAAAACAACATGCATCCTTTTAAACATGTATCTATTTTCTGATACGGTAAACCAAAAGCCGACATAAGTTTTTTAACTTCGTAGTGATTTTCACACATTAGATTATCGGGCGGCATATGTCTTTTTGCAGCTTGTACAACAGCCGTAAACCCAGCTTCAGTGATGTTGTATTTTGACTTCATCGCAATGTATTCTGCGATTACTGACAGCTGCGTGCCGCTTTTACAACCATCCCAAATAGGTTTTTTAGCTGCATCTAGTAAATCATAAATTTTCTTAGCTTCAATATTTGGTTCTTCAACATTTACATCATCGTCGTCAACTTCAACCATAGGAAACATTGATCGTGCTGCATCTTCGACCATATTTTCTATACGGGTCGTTGAAACTATTTCGTTAACGACACTTTCAGACTCTACAGAAGTATTTGCTACAACTTCTCCATGCCGATCCCAAACATAATATTCGGGTGTGAAACCGTGTTGGCACAAATGAACTTTCACAATATCTGGTAACAAAAACTTCAAATGTCTACACCTACTACACGGACAACGAATTTCTGGATCGTTTCCGTTATTACTTAAGGCGAATTCAACAAACACGTTTATACCGTTATAAAAATCTTCTTTTATTGAGCCCCTCATTCCTTTTCTTTGGTACATCCATCTCCTTCGATCAACAAAATAATCAATCATTTTTCCTATTTGACAAAATGAGAAGTTCAAAATTTAATATTTATTTTGAAGAATACACATTCGAAAAAGATTATTTTCATGTTCGTATAATATTTTGAATTTAAAGAACAACTTCACAAATTTAAAAATATTTTCAAATAGGGCACATTTCATTTTTTAACGTACGTAACGATTAAAAATATATAATTTTTTTTCATTGGTCAGACATCCTACCTCCCATTACAAACACAGTAAGCATTTACATTTCGTATATTACTTCGTCCCAAACGATTCAATAAAATTTCGGCAGCATTTCCCTTTTGTTCCCTGCATTGTACACAAATGCGTGTACGCAGGAAACAAAAAAGAAAAGTTAGGGCGAAATTTTATGAACCGTTTGAGACGAAGTAGTATACAAAATGTAAATTCTTACTGTGTTCATAACTTGTCCAATACAGGGACAAATCCGACAAACATTGTACCAGATGAATATAAATGGTCGTTTTTCGAAAAAAACGACTATTTATACAACGATCATGTACAACACTCGTCAGACGGGGCCAAAAACTCTCTAAGGGACATTTGTCGGTTAACATGCGCGCATTTTACTCAAAAATACAGTTTTACTCACTGTTCACATTTACAAAAATATATAAAAATTTAACACAGTTATTCGACGTATTACGCATCAAAAAGGCTGGTTTAACATTTTTGTCTTTTTTTTAATACGCACAATTATAATTTAGAGTAATGCATTTTTTTGTTTCATAAGTAAATACGTGCACAATATAATACTCCTAGTTCATTCAATCATTTTATCGTATGCCAAATAACGTATACAATCGTCGAATCAGGACATATACAACAATTTACATATACATGAACAACCACAAAGTATACGTATTTTTCACAATTTCACGATAAAAGATGAAATATGTATGTCATGTGATGCTATAAACCATTGTTACGCTAATGCAAACAATTTCAATCGCTAATTCGCCCTAATTTATCAATTTATGCAAATCTAAAATTAGGATAAAAACTGAAATTTTCAGAAAAATAAGAGATTATACCTGAGATTGAGAGAAAGAGGTGTTGAATCAGCAGTGTGGAAGGAGAAAAAATCACGAAATTGGCGAATGGAGGTGGAAAATGTGAATTTGGGGGTTTTTGGTGAGATTGGGGGAAGCTGGAAAATGAGGAAGAAAGGCTCGGCCGGCTGCAGGTATTCGCGAATTTCCGACGGCTTCCGACGGCCGCCGACGGCCCGTCGGAAGCCGTCGGAAATTCGCCGTCGGAAGCCGTCGCCCCCAGCCGTCGCTATTTCGCTTTTTTCTAGTAGTGATATTACTATTTCTCCCAGACCTCTTCGTACAAAGGAGACTCTACCAAAAAAATTTGTGAATTTTGACTTAGAAAATTTTATGAAATATTTTTCAAACTTTAATTAACTTGAATATGAAAGAAAATTAAGTATTTATAAATTGATATATTTTACTTAAATTATTTAATTATGTAAATTTAGTGTTTATAAATTGAATATTTTGAATAAGATATATTAAATCTTTTTTCCCTTTCTTTTCCCTTTTCGGGGACGAAAAGCTTTGAGTGGGGGAGAGTGTAACGACCCTTTAATTTTCGATAATTAAAAATAGTTAATTTAATAAGGTTTTGTGATTTGATGTTGGAAGAAATAAAATTTTATGATTTAATAATAAGAATATAACTGGAATGAAATGTAATAGTATTTTTAATGTAATTGATAATTGCTTTAATTGCAATTCCAGTTAAATAAAATGATTAAAAAGTTATAATTGGTTATAGATTGTAAATTTATTTTAATAATGTGTGTATTAATTGATAATTTTATTAAAAGAGCAATTGATAATTTAAATGTTAATTTATTAATGAAATAATATGTAATAAATTGTAATTGGATAGAATTGGTATTGTGTAAGTTGTTATAATATTTGTTTGTGAATAATAAACTTATAAATGTGATTAAAAGTAAAATGTGACAATTATTATAGTTGGCAAGATATTTAGTCTGTTAAATTTAATTGGAAATCATTACAATTAAATGTAATTAAATATTATGTTAATGGAAATTAAGATGAAATTGGAAAATATTAATGTAATAAGATGTAAACAAATGCTAACTATACCCATAGAGTAATGATTGATTGAACAAAGAGATTGAAACAAAATTAAATTAGTTTATTGGAATTAATTGATTTTAATTGCAGTTGAACTTGAAAATTGTAATTAGCGTACTATTAAACACTGGACTGATATGTAATTTTTTTTTTAAATTTCTGTAAATGTTCAATTAATAAAAAATGATTAAAATTGTTAGTTATTAAATTTGAATTTAAAAAGTGATTTAATCAATTTAATAATAATTTATTCGATTAACTTGAAAATAGCCATTTTGGCCACTATTTAGGATTTCGATGAAATCAGTTTCATTAGATCCGTAACGATGAATTATTATTGGATTTCAAGTTTGGTTGCGATTGGAATTGTCGTTTGATTGTACGAGCTTGAAACGTGTAGAAATCAATTTGAAATAAACTGATTTCAAAGCTAACTTCTTCCTACGATGGAATTAGGACTTAAAACCTATTTGATTGAATTTAAAAATATCGAAAGCATCTATTTTGATATATGGGATGAACCACTTTCGTTTCGGTGGTAGAACGGGGTTTTCGGGTCATTATTGTCGTTCGTACTGATTCGATATGCGTTTATTTTTTTATCGGGCTTAGTTCATATAAACTGTTCTGTTCTAATCCTAACAACCTCTTAATTTCTCATTTCTATGCGTACATCAACTTCTGTCTGTTCCTTCTTCAGTGGTAGAAGCAAAATCAAATTGCAAACCCTCAATCAAATTTCAAATCCAGTTTCAAATATCAAACTCTTCCAAACCATGTCAAATTATATACTAATTCGAAGCTCTCGACGAGCACAAGTTAGATCTAATTTTTTGATTTTGGTCCTTGTATGTCTAGAAATTGGTGATTTATTTTTGGTCGTTCATAGCACATCGATCAACTTCGACCGACCATCGAATCGCAGGTACCGTGTTGTGGATAGGGTTGACGGGTGTTCATCTAGGTGTGTCGCATGTCATTTCAATCGTTCGATCGCCGTGAAGAAATCAAGTAGGGTTTCCAAACCCTAGTTTAGGGGGTGGCGGCGGCCTTTAGCGGCCACAATAGCGGCACGTGTGGAGCCAAGCGAACGCTCCACATCATGGGCAAGACGGTGGTAGTGGTCGGGCCTAGTGGTCGAAGGCGTGCGCTAGGCTTGGTCAAACTGTTGTAGGCGGCATTTGGGTTCGAAGGACGCATGAACGATGGTAGTAGTTGCTGACGTGGATGGTACGCTATTTTGTTTTAATTAATTTTTTTTTATGTTTTAATGTTAATAACTTTCACATACGAGCTTGGATTCACACGCGATTTGTTTCGTTTTGATCGTATCAAAATTCCGTACATTTTGATGGTTGTTTGGATGAATTCTGAGACTGTTGAATTTTGGGTCTTATTTTGGATTCAGAATCAATTTGAAATCAAAGGTGAGTGTTTTAACTCATTCACAACTACTAAATTATCTTATGTTAGTTAAATTAAATTTATAATGTGATTTGAAATTAATTGGTTGATATTTGGTAAGTTTAAATTGTCATTCCAGTTAATTATGACCTTTGTTGCATTTAATCGTCATTTAATTTAATATTGAATTTAATTATCAATTTAATACATGTTAATGATAATCAATAATCTGTTGATGTTTATTGGTTGATTTGGATGATGATTTGTGATGTTTGTTTGATTGTTGATATTGGATGACTGGATGTTATATTTTATATTGTTATAACAGTGCATGTTCCCTATGGGTTAAAATGATACATACCCGAATTATATATAGATTAGGGAAAATCGTTATGGGTTGAAATGAAAGACTCGAGAGATTTTATGGATTTTATTTTAATTTGGGATTGCGGGTTGAAATAATATATACCCGTAAATTTAAATTATTGCAGATTGAAATGATAGATATCCATATCACTTGACCATAGGGTAGAAGATTATATACGGACACCAGATTGGTTAAATTAAATGATTTGAAAGCCCTAAAATTTGAATTCAATAAAATGACATTTTTTTAATAAAATTTTATTTATATAAAATGGAATTATTTGAGACAATTCAAGCTTCAAATGTTGGAATTGGAAATTGGTTTAAATTAAAATCTAAAGTTGAATTTTAAAGTATAAAAGAAACTTATCAAAATTGAGCCACTGAAATGTTTGAAATGTGTAACTCTGAAATCTAATGAAATTGTAATAGCTTAAAATTGATATTTCAAGATTTGAAATTGGATTTTGATTTGAAATCTGGATATGGTCCAGATTTGTTGGAATGTAAGAAATGGTTAAATATGATGATAATTTCAATTTTATTATCTCAATACAAACTGTAAATGTTCTTTTAAATTCTAATTTTAAGATTTTTAACTATTAAAATAAGTTAATATATTTTAAACCAGCTTCATCAATTTAAACCATTTAAATTTATTTTAATCCAATTTAACCTTTTTTAAAACTAATTAACTTCTTTAATATATCTTAATCTGTTTTAATCAATTTTAATATATTTTAATATATTTTAATTCGTTTAAGCTTTATTAAACTATATTTCACTATTTTAAATTTATTTTAAACTATTTAATCTATTTTAATTCTATTAAATCTATTTTAAATTCGTTTAATCTATTTTAAATCCAATTAATCCATAATAAACTTATTTAATCTAATTTAAACCATTTAAACTATTTTAAATTCATTTGAAGTATTTTAATCTGTTTTGATCTATTTTAAATTTATTTAATCTATTTTAAATAGATTTAATCTAAATTTATGTTTATTTTAATCTATTTTAAACTATTAAACTATTTTAATCTATTGGAACCAATTTAAAATTCAGACTGTGCAAAGTGGGATTTACATTGAGTGAATATGGTTAAATAATGTTATAACCTAGGTTGGGAGCTAAATGACATATTTAATTAAATATGATGATTCTGAAATAAGAATTTAACCTATTTGGTCGACATGATTTCGAAAATGATATGATTTGAATTGAATATGATATTTTGATAACAATATGAAATGGTTTTGGAAATATAAAGAACCATCAGTGTGTAATAAGCATTTAGTTGTTATAGAGACCGGGATCGGATATTGTCACACTCTCTGCCAATACCGAAAACCACTTTAACAATTATGTACGTAGTGGAGATTCCAAAAATAAAGTAGGATGGTTTGGCGAACGATTCTGTATGAGGTATTTGCATGACCTTAACTCCCGTGAGTTAGCTTAAATGTGACTAAAACAGGAGCCACGCCGGGCCAAGTGAGGTCATTCCTTCGATCGGACACATTTCTTCGATACCATATTATGACTTTTGATGATTTGGTGGCCAACCCTCGATTTTGATTATGGGAGTGTGTTACGAGGTGGGCAGTAGTAGCTGCTATGCGTTACCACTAGTCCGGATCCGCAATCGATATATCTACCATGGATTTGTCTCGAGTGCCATGTTCACAATGCCCTATCGCGCCTTCTACAAATTTGATTTGTACCATACCTATGGAGTGCCCTTTGATAGCCCTCCGGTTTAAGGAGGAATTACGGTACTGTATCGACTATGTGAATATATAAAATGTGTTAAGAGGGATGTGTGTAACGCCTTAATGCTATTTTAATAATTTACTTTACTGGAGACACTATTATAATAGCGTATTGTACTACATAGTAGATAGTTTAACGAATTCTTAGGAGATGGAAATCTCGAATATCTCTTAAGTTATTGCACTCACCCTGACACTAGATAGGAGATGTCAAATCCCATAAACATCTCTGATGCTGTTACACTCACATTTATTTACCATTGATTTAACTTACATAAGATCTTTTAGTTCTGACTCGAGTATTTTGCCTATTCAATTCGCTCGGGACAATCTGAGCTTTTCAGTTTGTTGAAGATTGCTTTCTGGAGGACGAAGACGAAGATTTAACACTATTACTATATTATATTAATTCCACTGCATCATGTCGTTCTACTGCATTTGTTTGTTTATTCCTATTTGTAACTTATATTCATCTACATTTCAAAAGTCTTCTCATTTAACTTAAGTTAGATTTCATTTTATTATTATATCTAATTCGTTTCAAATTCTGTTCACTTTCTTTTAACTTTCCTTAAGTTAAAATTCATTTCGTTAACTCAATTTATTTACTTTACCCAATTAAAATTTTTTATTTCATATCTCAAATTCAAATTTCCTTTTGTTTGCTTAACCAAAATTTTCAACCGTTCCAAAATTTTCCCTTTCAAATTCATAAATTGTAAACTTATTATATTATTTTTTCATAAATTTATCAAATTGTACTTGGAATTTTACAATCATAGCTTATTTTATCATAATGAAACTTCAATGGAAAATTATTAAGGTATGAATTTATCACTTAGAGACTCGAAAATGAATACGGATGATGCCATAGTCATCTCCCGAATTATTTCCCAACAACTATAGTGCCTTTTTATTTCTTTTAAATACCATTTTATTTTTAAATCACATTTATAAATTTATACTTATATAATTTCACTCATTTCATCTTGAATATATAAAAATATTTCATATTTTTTTTTATTTTTGCTTATACCATAATAACAACTTTTTATTAAAACTTAAACAAGAAATAATAAATGATAATGATAATAATCAAATATTACCGTTCACTAACATTCAACACTCCATATTTATTATAATAATTTCTGAAAAATTACTTCTTTATATATAAAATATAACTTAGATAAAATTATTTCATCTATCCAATTTAAAAACGATATTATGTTGGTTTGCCTTGTTCAAGCATTTAGAAACCCCGATCGATAACATGCCTTTCCACATATCGACTAGAATTCATAAACAACTTCAATAGATAAATTAACACAATATAAAACATTTTTATGTCACTAATAAATACGCGCTCATATATATACACTTAACTCATTCTAGGGCATTAGTAACCCTATCTATAATGAGTGCCCAACCAAAGCTTAATTGTATTGCTAGATCCTAAGTTCAGTACCACATGTGACAACCCAAAAATCCATCCCGATTCGAGCTAACAACAAACCACACATGTTTAATGCAAACCGAATCGAAAGATGGATAATCATGAGATCCTTTACCATTGATTTAACTTACATAAGATCTTTTAGTCCTGACTCGAGTATTTTATCTATTCAATTCCCTCGGGTAAGTCTGAGCTTTTCAGTTTGTCGAAGATTGTTTCTGGGGGACGAAGACGAAAATTTAACACTGTTACTATATTATATTTATCCCACTGCATCATGTCGTTCTGCTGCATTTATAAATTTATTCCTATTGATATAACTCTGATATGTATTGTAAAAGTATAATCAGATGTTATTTGTAAACAGCTTCATTAATTGTTTATTTGATTATTATATTTTGTCATTCCGCTACGAATTTCTGTGTTTGTTTTTCTTTCTTTCTCTGTTTTTTTCTTATTTACCCCATAGAAATTTTCCCCTTTGAATGGTTTGAGTTGGCATGTGTGTCGATTTAAATCGTTCAAAAATGCAGGTCGTCACATCCATACTTTCCCGAAAACGTCTATTTGAACAATAAATGTTGAAATCTATATTTCTGACACATATCACATTTTTAATCATTTTCAAACTATTAAATTCCATTTTAAAACAATTACTTCCCATAACATGACTTTTAAAAGGATAAATTTACTTTTAGTACCATACTTCATCAAAACATTCTTTTCAATAAATATCCATATTTAATCTCAACGTAAATCACTTCCATATTTATAAAACTATTTTTATAAATCTCCTTTCGATTTTATAAAACGTCTATTTTATAAAATTCCTTTATTTGTAAAATTCTGTTTATAAATCCATTCTTTTATAAAAACTAATTTTACTATCAAAATCCATTTATAAACAGCTTTAAATACATTTTAAAATAAAATATAAATTCTGACTATAAATCTATTTCTTTATTTATAAAGTATTACTCCTATAAATCCTTTTATTTATAAACTTATTCAAAAATCTCTATTCAAAGTATTTCTCAAAACTATACTTTCGAAACATCAAAAATCATAACTTTTTATTTCTTTAGAAACAAATCCAATCCTTTTAATAACTTAAAAATCATTGAAAAATACATATACTTCCAAAATTTCTTAAAAATCCTTTTTAAATAAAAATCATCATTTTTAGTATTCCAAAATACAAAAAATAAGGCCCGGTGCTACTAAATCACTAAATAAGTCAAATCATGTCATAATCAATAAAATGACATCCAATGCATCATATATCTGCATATATATAAAAAGTAAAATCAACAATGGTAAGGAATTCAGTTGGATCCCTCCAACCTGTCCTCCTACATTTTAGATAGCATATAATCATAAAAATATGAATCAACCGCTTCGAGGCGAGATTCGTATAAAAAGGGTCATCCGCTCTTACGCAAATACGTAATAGGGTCTCATCCGCTCTATTAGGTGGAGTATATATCCAATCCAACCAATAAATATAGTATATCATCCAAATAAGAAACTAACAAGATAAATAAAATTATTTCCACTTATATAAAAATATAAGCAGGCCAGAGATGTGAGTTACTCACAAAAATTCTAGAAATCATCGAAGCGCTCCAATTTGAATTAAAGTTGAACGGTCGTTCAATTTAACTCAAAATTCCTGATATCTCCAAATTCCTCTAATGCACCTCTATAGCGTAATGCACGATGATATGAACGCAACGCAAATTGACGTGCTCGGTTTGGACCTCGTACGAGAAAGTTACTGATTTTTGAACATTTGATATAATTAAAAATTAATTAACATAATAAATAAACTTAACATTTAAATTAACCTTTCTTCCACCAACTCCTCAAGTGCACAGCTACAGGCAACACGTGATTTTTTTGTTTTTGTTTTATATCTGATCGAATCGTGCTTCACATTTGACCGTCGCATGCACCCACCGTCGAGCCGCCATCACTCGCGCGCCACATCCACCTTGCCGCTACAGCGCGCGAGCGTGCCATGCGCACAAAGTCAAACCCAAAACCCACTATTACAGCTGCGAATGCGGGCCCACATCCGCTTTCTCGGCTCATCGATCGACGATCTAGCTATTGCGTGCTCTATGTTTTCCTAGTTGAAGTGGTGCAAATGTAGCAAATGCAATTAGAGAAACTATCAAATAATTAATATTCATCCAGTTAATTCATTAATATATCAATTTACATTTTCTAATATTAACATTCAATTTATTAAACCTCATGCTATGTACATATGTCATCCGTACCAAAACCATAACCGATCGCTCGCTCGATCACACAATTTCACTTCCGAATTAGTATTGTTCACACAACCACTATAGTGCGGACTTAGATCCGATTCTGTGATTTGAAAACCATCATTCTCCTTTCATAGCCATATACTATGATATAGAATATCAGAATCAATAAAAAATCTATGTCCATAATTCGCCGTCAAGAAATTGAGCGAAAAATCCAAACTCGGACCAGTGTAAATCACCTCGAAATCGTATATTGGAATCTGGATCAAATAGTTATGCAAATAAAATAATAAACATAAAACTTATGTATTTATTCCAGTTGATTTCTTATCATATCTCATTCTTTTAATTTCCTAATTCTTTTATTTACATTCGATTCTTTTTCATTCATTCGATCCGCATTCAGTTTAAATTAAATTAAATTTTTCATATTAATTTTACTTACATTCAATTTATTAATACTCACATATTAATCTTCACTATATATTCAATTTATGTTTAACAACATTTCATTCCATATTCAATTCATTTATTAATCATTTTCATAAGATTATTTACTTAAGTTTATTAACATTTTATACGACACTTTTATTTTTATTTTCACTTCAAAATTTAAGTTCATATTCAATTCTATCAAACAACATTCTAAAACATGTTCTATTCATTTTGCAACTCAAATTGAATTGCATTTTATAACTTATGTTCATCTACATTTCAAAAATCTTCTAATCTGACTTAGGTTAGATTTAATTTTATTATTTTATCTAATTTGTTTCAAATTCAGTTCGCTTTCATTTAACTTTTCTTAAGTTAAAATTCATTTCATTAACTCAATTATTTTACTTACCCAAGTTAAATTTATTATTTCATATCTCAAATTCAAATTTCCTTTTGTTTGCTTAATCAAAATGTTCAACCGTTCAAAATTTGGTTTTACTTTCCTGTTCAAATTCATAAGTTGTAAACTTATTATATTATTATTTTTTTCACAAAGTTATCAAATCGTACTTGGAATTTTACAATCAAAACTTATTTTATCAAAATGAAATTTCAACTGAAAATTATTAAGGTATTAATTTGTCACTTAAAGACTCGAAAGTGAGTATTGATGATGCTACAGTCATCTCTTGAATTATTTCCCAACAACTAAAGTGAGTTTAGTGCTTTTTTATTTCTTTTAAATTCCTTTTTATTTTTAAATCATATTTATAAATTTGAACTTATATAATTTCACTCATTTCACCTTGGTTATATAAAACTATTTTGTATTTGTTTATTTTTACTTATACCATAATAACAACTTTTTATTAAAACTTATACAAGAAAGAACAAATGATAATGATAATGATAATAATCAAATATTACCGTTCACTAACAATCAACACTCCATATTTATTATAATAATTTCTAAAAAATAATTCCTTTACATATAAAATATAACTTAGGTAAAATTATTTCATCTATCCAATTTCTAAAAAATATTATGTTGGTTTGCCTTGTTTAAGCATTTAGAAACCTCGATCAATAACATGGCTTCCCACATATCGACTAGAATTCATAAACAACTTTAATAGATATATTAATACAATATAAAACATTTTTATGTCACTAACAAATACGCTCTCATATATATACACTCAACTCATTCTAGGGAATTACTAACCCTATCTGTAATGAGTGTCCAGCCAAAGCCTCGGTGTATTGCTAAATCCTAAGTTCAGTACTATATATGACGACCCGAAAATCCATCCCGATTCGAGCTAACAACATATCACACATGTTCAACCCAAACTGAACGGAAAGATGGATAATCATGAGATCTTTTACCATTGATTTAACTTACATAAGGTCTTTTAGTTTTGACTCGAGTGTTTTGTCTATTCAATTCGCTCGGGCGAGTCTGAGCTTTTCAGTTTATCAAAGATTGCTTTCTGAAGGACGAAGAAGAAGATTTAACACAGTTACTATATTATATTTATTCCACCGCATCATGTCATTCTGCTGCATTTATTCATTTATTCCTATTAAAGTAACTCTGATCTGTACTGTAAAAGTATAATTAAATGTTATTTGTACATAGCTTCATTAATTGTTTATTTGATTATTATATTTTGTCATTCCGTAGTTAGTTTCTATGTTTGTTTTTCTTTGTTTCTATGTTTTTTCTTATTTACCCCATAGAAATTTGCCCATTTGAATGGTTTGAGTTGGCATGTTTGTCGATTTAAATCGTCCAAAAAGGCAGGTCATTACGTCCATACTTTCCCAAAAACGTCTATTTCAACAATTACTTCCCATAACATGAGTTTTAAAAAGATAAATTTACTCTTAATACCATACTTCATCAAAACATTCTTTTAAGTAAATATTCATATTTAAATCTCAACGTAAGTCACTTCCATATTTATAAAACTATTTTTATAAATCTCCTTTCGATTTTATAAAACGGCTATTTTATAAAATTCCTTTATTTATAAAATTATGTTTGTAAATACATTCTTTTATAAAAACTAATTTTACCATCATCATCCATTTATAAACAGCTTCAAATACATTTACTAAATATTTATAAATTTTGATTATAAATCTATTTCTTTATTTATAAAGTTTTACTCCTATAAATCCTTTTATTTATAAACTTATTTAAAAATCTCTATTCAAAGTATTACTCAAAACTTTACTTTTGAAACATCAAAAATCATAACTTTTGATTTCTCTAGAAACAAATCCAATCCTTTTAATAACTTAAAAATCATTGAAACGTACAAATACTTCCAGAATTTCTTCAAAATCCTTTTTAAGTCAAAATCATCATTTTTAGTATTCCAAAATACAAAAAATAAGGCCCAGTGCTACTAAATCACTAAATAAGTCAAATCATGTCATAGTAAATAACATGGCATCCAACACATCATATATCCGCATATATATAAAAAGTAAAATCAACAATGGTGAGGAATCCAGTTGGATCCCTCCAACCTGTCCTCCAACATTTTAGATAGCATATAATCGTAAAAATATAAATCAACCGCTTCGAGGCAGGATTCGTATACAAAGGGTTATCCGCTCTTACACGGAAACGTAATAGGGTCTCATCCGCTCTAATAGGTAGGAATATATATCCAGTCCAACCAATAAATATAGTATATCATCCAAACAAGCAATTAACAACATAAATAAAATTATTCCCACTTATATAAAAATATAAGCAGGCCAGAGATGTGAGTTTATTCACTAAAATTCCAGAAATTGCCTAAGCGCTCCAGTTTGAAGAACGGTCATTCAATTTAACTCAAAATTTCTACTATCTCCAAATTCATCTAACGCACCTCCATAGTTTAGTGCTTGCTGATACAAACGCAATGCAACTTGTCGCGCTCAGTTTGGACCTTATACTAGAAAATTACGGATTTATGAACATTTGATATAATTAAAAATTAATTAACATAATAAATTAACTTAACATTTAAATTAACCTTTCTTCCACCCGCTCTTCAAGCGCACAGTTACAAGAAACACGTGATTTTTTGTTTTATATCTGATCGAATCACGCTACACATTCGATCGTCGCATACACCCACCGCTGAGTCGCCATCGCTCGTGTGCCACCTCTACCACGCTGCTACATCGCGCGGGCGCGCCATGTGAACAAAATCAAACCCAAAACCTATGACTACAGCTGCAAACGCGGGCCTACAGCCGCTTCCTCTGCTCATCGTTCGATGATCTAGCTGTTGGTTAAGCTCGTATGGTCGTGCTCTACGTTTTCCTAGTTGAAGTGGTGCAAATGTAGCAAATGCAACAAATGCAATTAGAGAAACTATCAAACAATTCATATTCATCTATTTAATTCATAACCATATCAATTTACATTTTCTAATATCAACATTCAATTTATTAAACCTTATATGATGTACATATGTCATCCGTATGTAAAACCATACCCGATCGCTCGCTCGATCACATAATTTCACTTCCGAATTAGTATCATTCACATGACCGCTATAGTACGGACTCAGATCCGGTTCTTTGATTATAAATTCGCCAGTCTCCTTTCATATCCATATACTATGATAAATAATATCAGAATCAACCAAAAATCCATGTTCATGGTTCGCCGTTAAAAAATTGAGCGAAAAATTCAAATTCAGATCAGTGTAAATCACCTCAAAATCGTATATTCGAATCTGGATCAAATAGTTATGCAAATAAAATAATAAACATACAACTTACGTATTTATTCCAATTGTTTTCTTATCGTATCTCATTGTTTTTATTTCCTAATTCTTTTATTTACATTCGATTCCTTTACATTCATTTGATCCACATTCACTTAAAATTAAATCAAATTATTCATATTAATTTTACTTACATTCAATTTGTTAACACTCACATATTATTCTTCACTGTAGATTCAATTTATGTTTAACAACATTTCATTCGATATTCAATTCATTTATTAATCATTTTCATAAGATTATTTACTTAAGTTTATTAACATTTTATACAAACTCTTATTTTTGTCTTCACTTTAAAATTTAAGTTCGTATTCAATTCAATCAAACAACATTCTAAAACATATTCTATTCATTTTACAACTCAAATTTAATTGCATTTTATAACTTATGTTCATCTACATTTCAAAAGTCATCTCATTTAACTTAAGTTAGGTTTCATTTTATTATTTCATATAATACGTTTCAAATTCAGTTCACTTTCATTTAACTTTCCTTAAGTTAAAATTCATTTTGCTAACTCAATTTATTTTACTTTACCCAAGTTAAATTTTTTATTTTATATCTCAAATTCAAATTTTCTTTTGTTTGCTTAACCAAAATGTTCAACCATTTCAAAAATTGTTTTTTACTTTCCTGTTCAAATTCATAAATTATAAACTTATTATACTATTTTTTTCATAAATTTATCAAATCATACTTGGAATTTTACAATCAAACCTTATTTTATTAAAAGGAAACTTCAATGGAAAATTGTTAAGGTATCACTTTATCACTTAGAGACTCAATAATGAATACTGATGATACTACAGTCATCTCCCGAATTATTTCTTAACAACTAAAGTGAGTTTAGTGCTTTTTTATTTCTTTTATATTCCTTTTTATTTTTAAACCACATTTACAAATTTATACTTATATAATTTCACCCATTTCACCTTGGTTATATAAAACTATTTCATATTTGTTTATTTTTGCTTATACCATAATAACAACTTTTTATTAAAACTTAAACAAGAAACAACAAATGATAATGATAATAATCAAATATTACCGTTCACTAACAATCAACACTCCGTATTTATTATAAAAATTTCGAAAAAATTATTCCTTTATATATAAAATATAACTTAGGTAAAATTATTTCATCTATCCAATTTCAAAACAATATTATGTTGGTTTTCCTTGTTCAAGCGTTTAGAAACCCCGATCAATAACATGGCTTCCCACATATCGACTAGAATTCATAAACCACTTCAACAGATAAATTAACACAATATAAAACATTTTTATGTCACTAACAAATTCGCACTCATATATATACACTTAACTCATTCTAGGGCATTACTTACCCTATCTATAATGAATGCCCAACCAAAGCCTAGGTGTATTGCTAAATCCTAAGTTCAGATACTACATGTGACGACTCGAAATCCATCCCGATTCGAGCTAACAACATACCACACATGTTCAACCAAAACCGAATGTAAAGACGGATAATCATGAGAAAGAAGGAAAAGAGAGAAGAAAAGAAGAGAAGAAGATGAGTAGAAACTAGTGAAAGATGGAAATTAAGAGAGAAGAAGAAACTAAAACAATAGCAGAATCTCACAATCGCAGTGGAACAACATATAATATAATATCAATGAACTTTACAAAACAGAAACTATAATATACATACATCCATCAGAGTACAATAAATCAATCGCTAATCATCAGCCAGGACAATTATAACAATCTGTCCTTACAATTGCTAATAATTTAACAACAATGCAGTGGAAAAATAAACGTATACGTGAGTATGATAAGAAGACCTCCAGCTCGCCTCCTAAAACTCCAAAGCATCCAAATCTACATTTATAAATATACTCGATCTGACCCAAGCATTGAAAAGGAAGAACTCTCGGATCAATTTGGTTAATCAAACGTGAGAAAAACACATCTCAACTGAATTTTAAAGTTATAAAAACTTTCTTTTATCAAAACTAAGGTATCTCGTAAGACCGCGCTTACACATAAACACAGACAGGTTTTTACCTAATGATAACCAAAACAATTCATATCAAATCTTGTTATATTATAGTAGTGTCTAGTATACAATAATATCAATCATAGCCGAAATTGTTACTTTTATTAAATTCCAACATATTAGTGACAAAGTGGGTTCTACAAACAAATGGCAGGCACGTAGTGGGTAATGAATTTCCATACAAATGATCAGGTGAAGGGACTACCTTCCGGCAGTACATGTCTAGAGGAATGTACCGAGGCCCAACTGATGGTCCTCTACCAACACAAGACCGGCCTACCTCTTCCTAGAGAGTACCAAATATGTCATCACACCTGTGACGACCCCAAATTTCAACCTTCGAAAATCGACATCCAATACATCACCTGTATTTAAATGCCGGAGATTCAAACGTTGGAGTCCGGATCGCTGGAGTCATAACACATTAGTAACAACAACACAATGGAAACAAACTAACTTTCATTCATACACTCCATGGATTACAATATTCTTACAACAAGTGCGCAACATCACCAGAGTCCTATATATATTACACAATAGCGGAATATAACATAACAGCGAAAAAATAACATCAACATGGTCTTCCAAGAGAGTCCAACATACTGCATCTTCATTTCTAAAGCTCCAAAATCTAAACCAAAAAGCTCAAAACCAAAAGCTTCAAAGACTTCCAAATCCACATCTACCTCCCAACTTAGCTCCAGAACCTACCGATAACCTGACTCTAGGCTGCCCGTGTGAAAAATTAGGGGCACGCAGAGTTTACAAAGGGAACAATAAACTTCGAGTTATTCATGGGACTGGTGTGAGAACTTAAGACAGTTATTTGTGCAAAAATAAATCCGTTCATGCTTTTGGTAAATGAAACTACCATAAGGTCTCTCGGCACACACTCAAATGCAATCGGACAAATGGGGAAGGTTTCTCCTTATAGTAGTCAAACATGCTTGATACACGAAAATCCTTTGATATTATTTTTAGTGCATAATGTGGAAAAACATTTTGCAAGTATAATATTAATCTTAGCCAGCATACGTACCATTATAGTATGCCCACTATAGCTACCTTGTTAAATGGCAGGTTCTACAACTGAAATTGTAAAGGGCTCGTATTGTTTCGTTTGGATTTCCAACAAATGGATAAGGCTAAGGAACCTACTATATCCGAATGGGTATGCCTCTGGAGGGAAGTCCCGAGAACCTAACTGGATCTCTGCCAACACAAGGCTGGGCTACCTTTGTAACTAGGTAACCAACTGTCAGGAATATGCCATCCCCCGGTCGTAACCGACCTTTATTGAGGCGCCTCAAATTCCAACAACCACATAAGTAAAATATATGGGCTCCATACCATAATACCACTTTTTATCCAGAAGGAAATTCACATACCCTTAGGGTCGCGAATCCCATAACCTTGCTGCATTCTTCCTGTTTCGACCATTTCTCGGGGTGTGAGGTTCAATGAAGTCTCGTCCCATAAAGCTACCTTTACAAAAAAGCCATGCTTAGATCAACCAATGCTCAATACTTAGCATGTCACATTACCAAATTAGGAAAATATCACTAGTAACTATCAACTACATTACCTCTGAGCTTGTACGTCTCAAAGAAGGGTTTTAAGCTAAGGGAATAAATTCTCTGCCACCAACAGAAATGTATCTGATAGAAACCAGCTTTATATCTCAAATTGTAATGTCAGACATACATCCATACAAGTCCATCCTGGGTCTGAATGGAACCTAAGGCACTTCGTCCAACTAAGGAAAGAAGTCCTTGCAAATTCGAATATCCCGAATCTCATCTGGACTCCCCATCATATAGGGTAATCTCTATACCAGAGCAACTCGGTGCAGAAACAATCATCAGGAAATCCTTTCATTTTCGAAAATACCCGATCTTCAACCACCGTCTTCAAATGAAATTCCATTCTGTCGTATCATTATTAGGAATGGGTTTTCGACTTAATTCCCTTCCCCGACCTTTCCGAATATTAAGCGCTTTTTTTTAAAAACATGTGGATACATTCAGATCTTAGTTAAGTCACAACTTTTTAGCCCTTATTTCCCAAACCTTTTGAACGATTTAAACAAATTTCCATTTTTAATCTTTTAGACAAAAGATCCACCTTTTATAATACAATGCAGAACATTATATTCACACAACAATTCATCATAGATAAATGATTTAGATTTATTGCAGCTCAATCCAAAGCAATTCATATCATAGAATATTACAGATTAACATACTAGAGGTATTAATCAATCCAAGAATTCAATATAATTAATCATCCATAAGCAAGATTTATTAATCACATAATTTATAATTAATTTAATTTAAACAAAATAAATTAATTACATATGAATTATTTACCTAACCTTGGTTAATTAACATAAATTAATTATAAACCATTTGTTAGCATTTTAATTAATTAATGAAATTAATTAATCATCCTTAATTACTTTAATTAATTATCCTATAATCACTAATTAATTACTCTTTAATTATTAAGAAACTATCCTTTAGTCATTAATTAATTAACCTTTAATTATTAATTAATTAACCTTTAATTATTAATTAATTAACCTTTAATTATTAATTATTTAACTAATTAATTATTCTTTAACTACTTTGATTAATTAATTATTCCTTAATTACTTAAGACCCTAATTAATTAAAGGTAAACCACTTATCTTCATTAATTACCTAATTATCATTTAAATTTTATTTGATAAACCATGGAAATAATTTATCATTAACATATGAATTAACTTAAGATCCTTAAGTTAATTAATAATTAAAAACACTTCATCTTCTTAATTAACTACTTAATTACAATTTAAATTTAAAATAAACTTTAAAATAAAGGTTATATATATTAAAACACTTTAATCTTAATTAATTTAAAATAATTTATTTTAAAACCTTTAACTAATCCCAAACTTAAATAAAACAATTATTATTTAAAAGAATTAGTAAAGAAATTGTTTTAAACTTGTTTTTATTTAACTTTTTTTAAAAACTTGTTAATATACTTTTTAAAAACCCCAAGACTAACTCGTGAGCTACTCTTACACAAACCCGAGTCAAAATTTTCTTCTTCTTTTTTAAATTTTGTTTTGGTTTTAAATATGAAAACGTTTCTCTAGTAATCACTCACGAACACACCCAACAGCACACTCGAGCCAAAACATAACTCCCCCGAGATCCCACCCGAGTCAACTCCATCTCCTCAAAAGCATCAGTAAACAAATCAAAACCTAGATACAACTGACACGCGTGCGCATGCATGCCTGAACCCCGAAGCTCTGGTCATCGTTGCACCTCCAGCTCATCTACGACGACCTCCTCTGAGATTCCGACAACCCAAAACCTTCAATCGATGACAAAATCGAAACGAGCACAAGCGAACCCAACCTGGAGCGAACAGATCGCCAACAACCTCCTCGTGACGACGCCTCAGACCAACAGAAAACTCGACACTCCGACCAAAGCCTCATCGCAGTCCCATGCTTCGATTCCCTCCATACCGATCAAGTCTGATGCTTTGACGACGACGCAGCAGCCTGGAAACCCACGTCGACTAAAAACGGTCCTTAAACCCTACTATGACGTCGTGCCGCCACCACAGTGATCGATAAATGCTCCGATCGTTTTTGCCAAGGCCCCTGACTTCCGAGCATGCTCCAGCAACGACCTCGAGACCCATCACTTCGCCGATCGCCAGAAATCGAGGAAACGCTCGATTCTGTTCAACTCGAGATTTCTCACTCAAAACAATGTTAAAAATCTTGTTTTTATTTTTAAAAATCATTGTTTTCGAAAACGAATTAGATTATATAATCAAAAACCAAAATTTAAACAATAAATTTTCTGACTTGATTTGCCTTTTTACTGTTCTTCTCCTTTCCAGTTAATCTCCTTTTTAATTACACTTAAAAATATTTTAAAATTTAGATCTTGTTAATTTAAACACATCTTGTTTAAACATCATTAGCTAAAAGAGATTAGAGGAGGAGATATTGAATGTTTGAACCTAATCTAAGTCTGTAAATTAGAACAGGGGTATATATGCCTGTACGCAGACATGCACACGATCATTTACATATATATATAAACATGCAGGCATATTCAACATCTATAAAGCATTTTTCATAAAAAAATACAATTATTAATCACAAACATCAAGATATATAAACAAATTCAAGTTTTAATATGTTAGTCTACTCATTGTTTATCTGAGCAGAGAAGCCTGGAATTTGCTTTGATCTTGAAAACTGGAAAAATGGGTTTGACTTTCATCTGATCTTCGCTTAGTTGAGTTGAACTGAACTTGTTTTAATTGCTTCAGGTTTGAGATGCTTCAGGTTTTAAAATTGGAAGAGGTTGTTCGCTTTGAATTTTTTAATCTCTGTTTTTTAGTTTGTTTCAAGTTTTAGTTTTGCAATAAATTTGAAGATAGAAAAAGAAATGAAAGAGTAGAGATGTGTATATATACAGCCTTGATTTTATAATTTTTGTTATTTTTAAAAATGAAAAGAACTAATGACACTCGTTAAATTGCATGTTACTAAACTTACACTTGTTAATTTGCATGTATCCATGTTTTAATATATTTTTATATAATTTTATATTATATTTTCAATTTTTATTAAATACATTTCCTTTCATTTATATTTATATAACTTTAAAGAAAATGATTTAAAATCTAATTATACATTAATAAATAAACACACACACAGATATATATATATATATATATTAGTTTTTAAAATATAGAGTTTTTAAATCCAATTTATTTTTAAGATATCTATTTTTGAATTTCAAATTAGAATTCTATCTACAATCTATTTATATATATACATAAAACAAACACATATGTTATTTGTTTTGGAAAAATTCAAGTTAGTTCACAAGTTAATTCTAAAAATTATATTAATCACCAAATTAAATTTGGCTTAAAAACGGGATCGTTACAGCACCGGTCGTTACCGACCTATCCGAGGGCCCTCATTGCATTCATCCACAATAATTTAAAACCCGTACATCATAGCGGGAATAGATATATCTAGAAGGCGATAATCATATCCTAATAGTTGCGAACCATATAGCCTTGCCGCATCTACCATGTTTCAGTCATTTCCGGGTGTGAGGCCTAAGGTCACGTTTACCTTTCACATAGCCAACCATATTTCTCCTTTGAATGTTACATTGTCATTCTTTCATCACACAACTGATTTCTACAAATGTATAACTCCTAAGCTCATACGTCTCATGGGTGTTAAGCTAAGAGAAGTTGCCTTCTTCGCCACCAAACAGGTGATACATTCATAAAGATCAGTCAATGTATATAGAAATGCAACGTCAGACATTTTTCCATACAGGTTGTCCAAGAACAGGACAAATCGAAGGCACTTCTCCTACCACATCCTGTTTTGGGAATCACCCATAGGATCAGTAGCAATCAGTCCTTGCATTAGATATTTTATAACGAAGAGACCACCGCTACTATATGTATATTGGATGTTTATCCCCAAATGATCAAAAAGCAGTCCTTCATTACGAAAATCCTAAATATCAGTGTCTTCCAACACCTGCACATTCCAACGCATATACGTTGGTCCGAAGTGGCTTTCGAATAAACCGATTTCTGTCTCTCCGGGTCGACAAGGATAAAGAGGCCAAATTTGATAGTTGGTTATTTAACTGTAAAAGCAAACGAACAATATGTAGCACATAAGCAGTCATTAGGCTCACTTAATTAATATTTTATTAATTCAATCAATTCTCAAATATTTATTTCAAATTATCTTGAAAATGATATATCCTCAAAACCATTTCAAAATATCGATAATGGAAAACATTTCCATACACTTATATTAAAAATATAAGCATATTCACAAATCCTTTCATTTTCAACACTTGAAAAAATATTTCCATATACTTATATCAACGTTATAAGTATATTTAATAACACTGCCATTTAGAGACATGCAAAATAGATTTCTATAACCGTACAACTCCAGAGTTCATATGCCATCGGAGGGGTGTTAAATGTAGGAAGCAATGCTCCTACACCATGAAGCCTTTAGTATGATCATAAGAACCAATTCATGTATTTCACGAAGGACATTCAAAACACAATTTATGTGGTCAAAACAAACGTTGCGTAAAATATCGTACGACAACCTAAAAACATTAATATAGGTATTCGATTAAATTAATATACATATAACATCCCGTATACCATATAAAATATTTCTTTTTGGAAATCATTTACTATAACAACAGTGTTATAGTCCATGCCTCCATATTTTCTTGAAAACGCCTATTTCAACAATAAATGTTGAAATCTATGATTCTGACACATATCACATTTCCATTCATTTTCAAACTATTAAAATCCATTTTAAAACCATTACATCCCAAAACATGACTTTTGAAAAGATAAATTTAATTTTAATACCATACTTCATCAAAATATTTCTTCCAAACATTCTTTTAAATAAAAATCCATATTTAAATCTCAATATAAGTCACTTCCATATTTATAAAACTATTTTTATAAGTCTCCTTTCAATTTTATAAAACTTCTATTCTATAAAATTCCTTTATTTATAAATTTCGGTTTATAAATTCATTCTTTTATAAAAACTAATTTTTACCATCAAAATCCATGTATAAACAACTTTAAATCCATGTACTAAATATTTATAAATTTTGATTATAAATTTATTTCTTTGTTTATAACATATAACTTCTATAAATCCTTTCTTTTTATAAACTTATTCAAAAATCTCTATTCGAAGTATTTCTCAAAATTATACTTTCAAAACATCAAAAATCATAACTTTTTATTTCTTTAAAGATAAATATAATCCTTTTAATAATCTAAAAATCATTGAAACATATATGTACTTCCAAAATTTCTTCAAGCTTATTAAATCAAAATCATCATTTTAGTATACTAATATACAAAAAATAAGGCCCGGTGCTACTAAAAGTACTAAATAAGTCAAATCATGTCATAATCAATAACATGACATCCAAAACATCATATATCTGCATACATATAAAAAGTAAAATCAAAAGTGACGAGGAATCCTATTATATCCCTCCAACTTATCCCTTTGCATCACAGATAACATATAATCATAAAAATATAAATCAACCGTTTTGAGGCGGGATTCATACAAAATGGGTCATCCGCTCTTATACAGGAACGTAATAAGGTATTATGCGCTCCAATAGGCTAGAATGTATATATCCAATCCAACTAATAAATGTAGTACATCATCCAAATAAGCAACAAACAACATAGATAAAATTATTCCTACTTATATAAAAATATATGCAGGCCAGAGGGGTGAGTTTACTCACAAAAATTCCAGGAATTGCCTAAGCGCTCTGGTTTGAATTAAGATTGAACAATCATTCAATTTAACTCAAAATTCCTACTAGCACTGAATTCGTCTGATCCACCTCCATAGCATAGTGCTCACTAATACAAATGCAATGCAATTTTCCATTCTTGATTTGGACCTCGAGAAAGTTACGGATTTATGAGCATTTTATGTAATTAAAAATTAATTAGCATAATAAATTAACTTAACATTTAAATTAACCTTTCTTCCACCTGCTCCTCAAGCACACACTTACAGGCAATGCGCGATTTTTTTGTTTTTTTAAAGATCTGATCGAAGCGCTTCACGTTTGACCACCACTTGCACCCACCACCGAGCCGCCGTCGCTCGCGCTCCACCTTTGCCTCAAGGCTACGACACACGCGTGCTACGTGCACAAAATCGAACCCAAAAACCCATGACTATAGGTGCAAACGCGGGAACACAACCGTAGCCTCGGCTCGTCGATTAATGACTCAGCCGTTTTTAAGCTTATATGGTCGTGCTCTACGTTTCCCTAGTTGAAGTCATTGGCAAATTTTGCCCTTAGAGGCTCCGATCGACGTTGGTTGTTGGATGGTTTAGTTTAATGGTGGATGAGAAATGTTAGAAGCGAGCGTTTTAACAAATGAAGGAAGTTGAGGGCTATTTATAGAAAATCTTCCAAAATACTATTCATCCGCGAAAATTTCAAACTCCAAACGAAGCATGCCGCCTGACGTTCTGTGTGTTATCCCCTATTCCGAAAACAATGGAATATGCATCAAAAGCCAATTCCATCATATACAAAAGATAGCTTTCCAAAATCAAATTATATTATTTTAAATTTCTTTAATTAATTTCTACGCATTTCGAACTCGCACGACCAAACGATATGTCTGATCGCCACAAAATTCGATAGCATATTATAATTCATTATTACGGATCCAATGAAACTAGTTTCATCGAAATCTGAGATAGTGCCCCATAAAGCTATTTTTACACATTAGTTAAAACGGGTAATTTCCAAAATCATTTTAATTACTTTAATTCAAATTTAAAAGTTTATCATCACCATTCTAATTTAAATAGAATTTAAATCAACTTAAGAAATCATTTCCATCCATATTAAATTCAAAATTCCATTTATTTAAACAATTTTAATAATTCAATTAAACGATTTAGTTATCAAATAAACTGCTTAAAATATAAGTTATTTAACTTATAAAATTAACTTTTCAATATTTAAAATCAATTAAATATTTCAAATTCGAATGACTGCAATTCTAGGTCGTCACAGGAATGCCCGATAGTATAGGAAAGAGAGCATTCCCATATAAGGTGATGAAGAGAATTATGGCTAGAATTTCGTAATAATAGAATTGTGAATTCTAATAGATGAGAATGAAAGATGTAATAGAGTAAAATAGAAGTTATCTTTGTCTACTCCATCTATTTTTGCATCATATAAAGTTCTAAAAGGAATCTTTGACCATTGATTGGATTTAAATGATAATTGATAAATAAGTTAGATGTTCTTGTATAAGGCGAAGTATTTATATAAAATGAGAATTTTTATGTTTTTTCTAATTTGAATACAAAAGTTATTTGAATAATAATAGTATTGGATTGGATAAAGAAAAGTGTTTAAGGGATTTTAAGAGTTTTTGAGTAAAGTTACAAAATACGTTTCATCAAATAACACTATATTTTGAGTAATAAGGTAACAAATATTACTGTATACTTTAGAAGGAAATAACCGTTATTTTGAAATGATGATTGTGAAAATTTTACTATTTTGTAAACGATAATTTTTGTAGCTAGAAAACTCTTTGAAACAAAAATGGTCTAACATATTATTTTAGAAAGATAATTAGTTTCGAATCTTTTGTGTTAAAAATCCTATTTTCAAAACGGAGTCAATCCTTATTTTAGTAAGCTATTGAAAGGAATGTTTTTTATAAGTTCCTTTTTGAAAAACAAGAAAATTTTGAATGCCATAAATTAGAAAGGTTAACTTTTAAGGGAAAAGGTTTTAAAAAGGGATAATATTTTACCCTTATTTGGAAACAAAGGAATTTTGAATCTTTGATAAAGGTTTTTATTCAAGTTTAAACTTTCGAAGATGGAGATAATGAATTTAATGCTTCATGTTTTAAGTATTGCAAGAAATGAAGTAATAAATGCTTATTTTTAAATAAGTTTATTTGTATCAAGATATTTTATTTTGTGTGCAAAAGTTGTGATTTTATATAAATTTATGGAGTAGATATGATTCATGACCTTGGTAGGACAAACTAAGGATTTTTTTAAGGATATGAGTAAAACAGAAACAGAATGTACAACCTGATCTGGGAATTTGACACCAGTACCAAACCTCTATTTGAAGAAGTTGGTAAAGTGCAAAGATATTTCAGATCTAAGATTGGGTTGTGAATTAAGTTGCCCATAGCATATGACTTTATATATTTTAATTTTGGAGCAATTTCTGTGTAATTTCCATAGATTATCCTATTTCAAAATACATTTAAAAGTGCATTGTTTGAAGTAACAAGGAATATACTAAAAAGAAAGAGCTGTGTAAGGAATGTATATTCCTTCCATAGTTTACACTGTTTATTTGAATAATAAGAAAATAAATAATTCTTGTAATTTCAAACAGAGCAAAAATCCCAATTGTGGTTAATTTATGACGGTAATCTTTTTGGAAGGATTGTTTTGATAAATTAAAATATGGAAATGATTATTCTACTTGTAGAATAAGTAGTTAGATATAGATATCATACAGCTATGCTAAATGACTAGAATATATATAGGTAGCATAAATTATGATTATATGCGTATTAGTTAGTAATTGATAGATTTGGATTTATGGTAGTTAATTACAACTTTAATGGGCAATAAATTTGTAATTAATGAGAGGAAAAGTAATCTAATAGGGATTGATTATGGAAACTTGATATTGCATTTGTCGAAGAAAGAAATTTGAGTAATGAATGGATTTTGGAAACCCGAAGATGGTTAAAAAGATTGAAGAAGGATTAATTTTAGATGATCTAGTTGTAACAGTAACGATCAACTAATATGGATATTAATTAAAGCAATATATGGACCACATTTTTTAAAGACAGAAGAAAAATGGGAAATTAAGAAAATGGATAGCAATGGAATGAAATATTAAAGATAACCCATCTTAATTTAGAAAGAAATGTTAGGACCACAACACCATTTCTATTAAAAGATAATAAATGCCAACTTCCAATTAAATTTTCTTTTGGAGTTCTTGGATTATAGTCGCTAGTTGTCTTCCTTAGTTACTAGAAAAGTGGATGATGTGATATATGATATATGATATATTCCCATTTTATTCTTGTGTAGACTTTATGAATGGGATTAAAACAACTTGATATATGTTGGGAAGCAAAGCAAATAAGTAAATTTACGGGAACACTTAACTAGCGATAGACCATAGGTAAAATTGAAAGTAAACGACGAAATTAGGTTAGCAGCATAGGATGATTAAATGTTTTAGTCTTAAAAGTTTAGATTTTGGAAAACATAAGGGATTTAGCATTTAAAATTCCACCATGTAAGGAAAAGAGAAAATTTATAGGAATGAGAATGGAATTTCTTGTTGAATAAGGATTAAGAAGAATGGCAAAAATAATCCATTAGAAGCAGTGGAACCGCAGCACTCCAACACAATTTTATTGAGTTGCACTTGAATTGTTAGTGATATGTACCCTTAGTTTACTAGCAAATTTGGAGGGGTTTGCCAGTAGCTTTAGGAAGTTTATTGAATTGGAGCATCGCTTACCGATTGAAGACCAATGGAGAAACTGAGTGAATGGATAGGAACTTAGAGGATTTGTCGAGAGCTTGCATCTTGAACTTTAGAGGACCTTAGGAGTAGCGCTTACCCTTAATAAAGTTCGCGTAAGATTGTAGTTATCAATGGACGATTAGTATGACACTCTTAAAGCATTTTTTGGGAAGGCCGTGCGAATCGTCAAATTATGGGGGAGGAATCATCGACAAATTCTACTCGGACCAGATTTGTTTGGCGAGATTTTAAAAAGTCAGAATTGATTAGGAAATGTGTGAAGGTCATGCAATTTGAATAGTTGGAAAGTAGGCACGAAATTTATTGGGCCTTTTTCCCAATATGGGGAAAAACAAGAAAACTTTTATGTTGGTGCAGTCCATTCCATTTTTGAATTTGAGGAAATACCTTCATAGCATAACAACTATTGTAAAACCTAATCAATTAGGGGATTTTAAGTTGAAACCAATAGTGTCTCATGCCACTACGTGCATTGTAGAGCATGGAATTCGGATACTCGCAACAAATAATTAGATTTGTTCGAGTATAATGGTGAGAAAATCTAATAGGAGGCATGAGGTCTTTTGTCCTAAACCTTTCTCTAGAAAAAAATTTCTCTAAAATTAGGGTTTTGTTTGCATTATGGTTGCTATATTAGATGGTAGGAGATGGTTGCTACATTTTTTCACAAACCACTTTGCACTCATGTAGAAATTTTTATGCATGTTTAAGATATATTCATACATACTTTCATGACACGATAACACACTCACCCTAGGATTGAACAGGGTTGAGCACATTTTAGTATGTCTACAGTATATAATCACATTGCATAATTGGTTGAGTAGATGGTTGTGTAGAGAACTTGATTGTATACCATGGATGTTATTGCGCATTACACCATTCGCCCCTTGAAAGATTTTGGGACGAAATCCTTTTTAAAGGGGGAAAAATGTAACACCCCATAAAATGAACCAAAAATAAATGAAGTTGAATCAAATATGATAAGGCCTGGATATGGAAATTTTATAAAAGTTGGAATTTGACAATGAAAGTTATTCCTTTGCGTTCGAGGCAAAATTCTAATCTGTTTTCATACATAATATGCTGAAAACGGAGCTTAAACAAAGAAGTTATCAGCGTTTGAAGTTTTAAGATTTAAAATAATTTAGTGCAAATTCAAATTCAAACGACGAACTAAATTTAGGGTTTGAATTTCAAAAACTAACGTAGGATTTATTGGAGGTTAATGAAACGTTTAATAAATAATTAATGTTGGATTTAAATAGGAATAAAATTAAATAAAAAGCAATAAAATAAAACCATTCCCTAGAAGGACAAACCGGTCGACTGCTTTGATCAGGACTAGTCGACCCTAGCAATCGACCTGTAGATGGGGGACGTTTGATCGGTTGGTCGTGAAAACTAAGGCGGCGGCTAGGGTTTGTGTATACGAGATGTCTATATTTTTTCGTTCTAAAAGCTATTTTCGTCCTACGATTCTATTACATTTTAACCACTATAAATAAGACCCTGGACCCTCACTTTTTATTCATAAATATTTTGGGGAATTCAGCGAAACTCTTCCATTGTTATCTCTCCAAATTAGATTTAGAGACTCTACAGAGAATTCATATAAGAATCCAATCTATTTTCTATTTATTTCTTCTTCCTCCAACCTATTCTTATTCTATTCTCCTCTAAATATTCTGATTCTAATAAATATATATAACACTTCCCTATTAAGTGTGGTTATATCAAAAGAGAGAGATTTTGGAAGAGGTTGTGAGACATGCAAATCCAACGAAACCGAAGCTAAGGCTATTCTGTGAGTGGAAACCTTAGTATTTATTTTTAGAAATTGTTTAGTGTATTTCTTTTTTGATTTGAATGCCCGAGGGATTTTGATATTTCGAAAATATGATAGATAAAGTCCCCTAAAATTCCTTTTTAATTCGATATGTTAATTCTATGTTGAGACCACCAATTATTTATATTAATTTGATGGAATTTGTTCCGTTTATGCATTTTTTGATAATTGCATAGTCTATTCCACTTCTCCTTCTTCTTGCATTAAATTGTGATTCTTCAACAAAATAAGGAGTTTAGATTACAAATTCTATTCGTAGTTTACATCGCTTATTCTTATCTGTTTCTTTGTAAAAGAGGATTTCAATAGATTATGGGGTTTAGATTGCGATTCTTATTGTTTAAGTATTACATTGAATTAATGTAGTAAACCGGGTTTCTATTTTGTTACAAGTCTGTTATTGCAGTTTTGGTTATGAATAATTATTCCTTGTTTTGGACATTATAATCCCACGAAATCTTGGGAATTTGAGCAAAAAGGACTTGTAATAATATTTGGTTAGGGAATTGGCGATTAATGCTAGTTTAGAGCATAAAATCTATGCGTTTAGAACTTATTAGGCGCGTATATTTATTCATCTTTATTTATGTAATTAACATATAATTATTGCATATATGGCATAGTTAATTAGACATATATTCCCCCCATTAGGAAGGTAATTGATTGTGAAGCAAAAATAAGAGGAAACTCTTATATAGCCTAATTATTGTTTTATGGCGTAATAAGGAAGATTCCTTGTAAGTCCTTATTTATGAAGCAGTGAGATGAGTATATGTTTACATATTTGAAGAGTAATTGATCTATGGCAAAGTCATAGGGATGCGAGATCAATAGAGTTGCATGATGGAAGTCTGCCCTTCACTTTAAGACTACTAGAAATTGTGTATGCTTTATTGATGTGACATATTCTTATGATAAATATTTGTAATGATGCAAGGTTGGTCCTAAATTCTATAGGGGAAATCTGCCCAGCTAATTTGACTACCATTTCCTACGAATAACAGACTAATGTGAGATGTCATTATGAGAATGTACCATACAACAAAGTGCCTTCTTTGGAGTTTTGAGGTATTAATTGGTTGGACCGGCTTCTTTCCCCTTGATGAAGTATAAAATGGCCAAGGGGACACGTTAGGTGGTATCTCTATAAGGGTCCGCTTTTGGAAATAGGTCTTAATGATGAGGCCTGCCTTAGTTAAGGTCTTAAATGACCAAAGTCGACATGTGTTCCACTTGGAAGTATTAAGTGGCATATGAGATTTGATATGATGTCAGCTAGATAGTACCGCTTAAGAGAACGCTTTTGGAAATAGGTCTTAAATTATAGGGCCTGCCATAATTAAATCCTTAAATGAACAAAGTATGCCTATTTTCCACTTGGAAGTATTAAGTGTCTTGGGTACCATCTCTTACATTATTAGCTATCTATGACGTATGATTGGAATATGGGATTTTAGAAACTTGCTTCTGGAATAGGAGGTATTAAGTGATTGGACCCACCTTTCCTTGTAAAGAAGTATTAAATTATTTTAATGATTTTATGTTCGTAGACATATTCTTATTTTGAAATATACTATTATTTTAATGATTTTATGTTCGTAAATATATTCTTATTTTGAAATATACTATCCAAGTACTGAAAAAATTTGGCTCAAGGTTTTTATTCACCAGAACTTGTTGTTCTAACTCCCTGCTCATTACAACACAGGTTACAGAGTGATGGTGGTGACGATGATTAGAGATGGAGAAGCTTGGCTTGTGGCACTGTTTGTTGTTATTACTTTCCTTTATGTGTACACATGTAATGGATAGTATGTTACTGTTTTTATGGAATTTTGTATTATGACATTTTTATGGTTTTGAAATAAATGGTTCCACTTTGCTGTTACATTTTATTCCATACGTTGTGAGTTCTGATGGTTTAGTTATGGCTATATACTATTATTTTCTTAGTTCTACTAATAACTTACCATAGAAATGAGCTAAATTTCAATGGGCCATTTTTGGGTTGAAATTTAGGCATGTTCCACGGTGGGTCGTGAAAAACAAAATCTTAACCAATCTTAAGGATCCACTATGCCATAAAGTGAAACAGATAACAGTGATTACACAATAAATGGTAAATTTTCTTTTATCCCACTTTTTCACACAACATAAGAAAAATCATCCGTTGTGTGGCACAACGGTGATCAGACAGCATTTGTTTTCAGAAAATAATAATCGGTTGTTTAATTGAAGTTATCAAAAATGTAGTTTTGCCTCTATATCAATAGTTTGGTTTCCCCCCTCAATATTGTCTAAAATATTTTATGGTCATGTGTTCCTTTAATTATATCCCTCTCTCTTTCTTTCTTAGCTAATTAAAAAAATAGCGCAACCCAAAAAATCTTCTCCCTCCTTGCCGCTTTCTCATATGCCTTGTCCTAGCTATTGCCTATCCCTCCCCACCGTGTCTCCATCTTTTCAATTTGCAATATGAAATTAAGGTTTCCTAACTGAAAGCTACGCTTGAAATTATGATTCTGAATCACTCTCCTTCTTCTCTGATGCTTGCAATCATCGATTGGTGGCGATTGGATGTTGTAGTAGTTTACTTCATCGAGTGTATCTGAGTCTGATTATTCGCTATGATTTTAAGTATTCTCGACTTATGAAAATGTCGATGATGATTTTGGGAATTATTTATAGGGATTGAATCCCAATACTTCTATTTGAATACTTCAATTTGAATCTTTCAATTTCTTTTCTTGGCCATTCAATTTTTCTGATGGACGGTGGTTTTATTTCTGACTTGCTCTATTCTAATATTAATAGAGTTAGGAGTATGGCATAGGTGCAATTATGTAATTTGGTACATATATCTAACTCGTTGAACAATCTCATTCGAAATAAAAGGTATTTTCTTCCTATTATATACTTGATATAATGTGATTATATTAATTAATTAACTTAATCAAATTATATTTAATAGAAAAATTCATAAATGGTATATTTTGTGATAGTAGTTACAAAGTGTTGTAATCGTGAGTAATTTATCACAACGAGACAAAAATACCATTTTAAACGTTCCTAGTCAAGATGCATCGGGAATGGATATCGATTTATCCATTGAGACTGGAGTACATAACTCTCTCCAATTGTTGGGCAGTGTATTACTCATGACTGTTGGAGGCACCTAGGTGTTACGTACTAATAGTTATTGGATAACTATGCAACGATTCACTCTATAGTTTTCTGTTGGTTAATATAACTAAGGTCAAACAGAAAAAATCGATGTGACTAATTTACAAAGTTATCTCGACTTAAGAATACCGTGATCTTAAATATGAAAGCTCCGCTTTAATTATAGCCAAATAATGGCATGACGTCTATCGAGTGACTATAGTTGGATCGAGTGGAAGTATTGGAAGTTATGCACTATTCAAGAGAGGATTCATCTCCACGGTTATATGCAGTTTGTATCACGGTTAACTCAAGTCAACTCAAAGTCAAAGTCCCTGACCAGAGCATTTTGGTTAATAATAACTGATATTATTGAACTAAGGATTTTGTATTTGGACTATAAAGTTGAGCGTGGATAAGTTTGGAATTTTGACGATTACTAAATTCCATAAGTCCAAAGTGATATAGTTTTGATGAAGAGAATTGTGGTAAACAATTGTCACAACCAGGTAACCTTTATTAAACTAAAAGTGGATTTTATCGAAAATGAGTAAGCGATAAATTTGGCCATAATGTCACACCACTTGCTAAGTGACGTGTGAACATTAACATTAAAATACTTCAATGTTAACCGCTGACTAAATTTACACCCAAGAGTTACACAGCCGAAATGATGAATTCCTTTAAGACCAAACAATTTAATTAGTTTATAATTGTTATAAATTAATTAATATTTATGAAATATTAATTATAAAATATGAGTATGATTTGAGAAATAAATAATGTTATATATATATTAATAATAGTTATAAATATATCGATTGATATACAATATCGACAAATGATTAAATTAGATTTAATTGCATAGTACTTTGGCTTGGGCTTAGATGGGTTTAAGGCCCATCGTTAGATCTGCAAAATTTCAGTTTTGGGAAGGTCTAGGGCTGGCTAAAACAAAGGGCATTGGCTTGGAGATAATGGGTTGAGATCAAGTGAGAATGCGTAAACATGTTTTCCTTGTTTCTCTCTTAAACAACCCTATGTGTGTGACAAAATAATGAAAAAAAAACTTTTTTTGCCATTCTACATTGCTGATTAAAACATAGTTCTCAATCCACTTCAAAATTATCAAATATAATAATATTATTCGATAGTTAGAGGTCGGTGATTCCGGACTTACAATCTGACGAATCAAGAACAGTAAAAGGAAGAGAAGTCATTGCTTCAATGTGGATTTAGAGGCATCATTAAATTGGTAATTTTAATTCATATTACAATAATTAAATTATATTCTGTGATCCTATAATGAGCAATTTCATATCTGCTTAAATATATTGTTACTATACGTTTAATTAGGTGAGATTTTGTAAGTAGATGAGGTTGTCACAAATCAGTTTGGTTATGTGCATAATTTATTTGTTATACTATTTGATTTATGTATAGACAAATGTTGTTTACTGTACAAAATTGATTTTTGTGATTTTTTTAATATTTATTAATAAATTCATATATATATATATTAGTATATATTTCTCTCTAATAATAGCATATATGCATATATATGATTTAAAAAATTTAGTACACTTATTTATATATAATATAAATTTACAAATTCAAAAATTAATTATCATACATATATTCATATTTTTAAATTAACATTTATTGAATTTTTGATTATATATAAAATAATTAATACATTAAAAATTCAATTTTATATTTAAAAAAATATTATATCATTTTAGAAACATATAAAAAACTAGGAATTTTCAAATTTTTTATTATTTATTATTAATATTATTTTAGAAAAACTGTTTATGATTTATTAAAAATAATAATTTAACTGAAAAATTCTTCAAAATTTTTCATAACCTTTCAACCTTGATTCTAGAATTTCTAAAATTATAAAATTTGAATTTTTAATAATATATTATTTTATATTAAATAATTATTGCCAAAATCAATGTATTTGTTTTTAAAAATAATATTTCAACTTTTAAAAATCTCTAAATTTTCTTAAACTCTATTTTATGATCCTAAATTTAAAAATTGTAAAATTTGGATTCTCATCAATAGGTTATTTTATGTTAATTATTTATGGAAGAAAACATTTTTTTATTCGTAATATATACAAATTAAAGTACTAAAATTATTGTGTTTGCAAAAATAAGTTAATTTTGAATTATAAATAATTTTTAGTAATTGTTCTCTCTCTTTCTATATATACATATTGATATATATATATAAATTTTTATGTTTATATATTATATATAATATATTTATACATACATGTGTGTGTGTTTTGTAACACATATACATGCACATATTTGGACAACATACATGACATACAAAAAGAGCTAATATGACTGTTGCGATGTAATCCCAACATCTACAAATGGGCATATTATGCCTTTTACGGATTATTATGTTACACATGCACTCACACATATATGTATATGATACATTTATGTATAAACTAGATCAAATAAAGTTAATTTAATATTTTAATATATTTGAATTTAAATAAAATAAATGATTTTATTTAATGAAATTTAGAAATGTTCTAATTCAGTTAGATTTCATAGGCCCAATAAAAGTTCCAATAGGGTAAATTTTTTCAAATTCACTCATAACTTCAGTTGCATGCTAGTCTAATTCCAACAATGGTATCAGAGCCCAATAACATATGCGGTCGAAATTAGTCATATTAGGGCTAACTAATTAAGCTTGGCCACTTAGTACTGTGTCTAGAAAGGTAACGTCTAGGATTGGAATTGGGTAATCAAGTACCCCGTCCTACCTGGTTACATGCCTGGCCCGAAAGGTGAAGGGAGCCCAAATGTTGCTCCTAATAGAAAAGGCTCAACTTAATTTGGGCCTTGTGCTAATTTTCAAAATCGTTTTGAAAATTAACGTTAAAGATTTTAAATTTAATAGAACATGTTTGTTATAAAAATTATAATACAACATTAGTTTTCAAAATGTTTGAAAGGATAATGATATTTTCAAAATGTTTGAAAATGTTTATGTAATAATTTTAAATTTTAAATTTAGTAACAAGATTAATTAAATTAACTAATTAAATGTGTTAATTAATTAATAAATATATGCATGTATTATATATGTTGATATATGTTATATTACTTTAAAATGTTTAAGATAACCTAAGTATACATGTATGTATATAAGATAAATTTTGAAATTAATAAATTTTAATAAAAATTGTTTAATCGAATAAGTTAGTCAAAGGTTAATTAATTAAATAAAACACACATATATATGATATACATGTGTTATACTATAAAGGTTATAGTATACACTATAAATATTATAGTAGATATGTCCAATATAAAAGTTATATTGGAATACTAATTTGAAATTAATTAAGGAGTTAATTGATTAAAATTAATTAAATAAGATTCAATTAGTTATATATTATACATAAGACAATTATATAGGTAATATGAAATATAAAAGTTATACAACAATAAAACTTATATGATATGTGTACAAACTAAATGTGGAACATTAAAGAAACCCAGACTTGAGAAATAAATACATATGTAAATGTACATATACCGTGATTTCTGATATGTCTAACACTAGAATCGCTAGGGTATTTCATAAGAAATATATTATTCTGTAAGTCGATATCACTCATATATATTGAAGATTATGAATCTTCAATATAATGTTGTCCTCTACTATATATATATACATACATTATTTACATACTCCTTAGTTTGTTGAGCAAACTCAAGCTAGAGATGTTATGCGTAGTATTATTCATATATTGAACAGATGAGGTAAGATAACTATATGTATTTATTGAGAAAACTTAAGGTACATATACTATACTTAGGCCATCACGATATGGTAGGTATGAGTGAATAATCTCGTTTGATTTGTTAAGCAAACTCAATGTCGAAATGAGATTAGAACAAGGAAAAATGGGTTAGCAGTTGTATGTGATACAATCAATAAGGAGTTATCCATCATTTGTGGGGCTATGATTTGTTGAGAAAACTCAAGGTTAGAATACCAGAACAAACGAGCCATAACACCCACTATTGAAGTTGTAAGACTTCTATATTTCATCTTAGGGTTTGGAGAAACTTAAAATACTAGTGTGAGCCATATTAGAAAAATGAAATGGTAACTTTTAACCTTTCTAATATTTTAAGAACATATGCTATATAATGTTATAATTATCTACATTGATAAATTTGTGCATTTAATATGATTGGTATAACGTTTGTCAATTTACATGTATACACAAACTGAATTGAAAATTGACAAATAGAAATATAATACATACTTACTAATAACTCTAATTTCATGTTATATAATGTTTCTATACCCATGAAAGTGCCTAATTCAACTACATAATACATTCGTAAGTTGGTCACTTATATGTTTATTTGGTTTAGACCATGTATTGCATTTCATGAGCTGAACTCTAAATGCAATTCAAGACTATGGATACTTGATCCAGGTACTTTCATGAATAAATGTTATATGGTGAACAGTCAAAGTTTGTGGGCTACAATATTTCGATGAAGTTCATTCGAAGTAAGCCAATAAACTGTATTTAAACAACTTGAATGATTTCAAAAGGATCGAATTGTGTTAATGTAATACAAGACCATAAACTACGATATACGTCTAAAAATTCGATCGGTGAAATGTCATATTAATCGGTTTACATAAAGTGCAACATATTTGATGTCTTAAATGTTAAGAATAATCGAATGTGCTTTTGTAAAAGGTTTGTTATGATATTTTAGTAAGGTTTTCTTTTGAATAGTTTGACCATTTGAAAGAAAGAGGAATGTATAAGAAAAGATGTAAGTTAAGGTAAGGTTGGAATGAAGAGAATGAATAGTTACTTCTGCTTCATAGGAAAACATTGGAAACAAGAATTGTAATACTAATTGATACTTATATTGGGATATGAAATATGATTTTTATTCCGAAATGTATTTTCATGTAGAAAATTGTTTTTTATAATATTTATTTCTCCGAGTTCAAGATATTTGATCAAAGAACTCTCCACTATAAACTAGTTGCGGCATATGAAATAAGTTAACAATATTAACAATTTTAAGTGAATGGTGGACCTCTAAATTTAGTATGCTATTATAGTAGTGGCGGAAATAGTAGGAGCATGCCATATAACACCTAATGATTGCATCAAATTATGAAAATTGTTTTCGTAAAATGTACCGAGCATTATTTGTGAAATAATGTTTATTTTGGGTATTGACTGAAAAATAGATATAACTATATTTCAATATGAGTATTATGAATATTCATTATAGATCTATTTTATGGAATTTGTTTTCATAGTAAAAGTGATGCAACAAAAATACATATGTATCTAATATTATTTACAGTAGTTTTGGAATTATAGAAGCCGTATTTTTGAGAAATAATTTTACTATATGATTATGAATCATATGACACATGTTAATTATATCTCAAACAATTAATGGCTATGCACCCATTCAAACGTAGCATCATAAGAGTTGATGAACTCTTTGAATTAATACATATTGATGTATACAATCGCAAGTCTATTAATACCAAAAAGGGTTCCACATACTTTGTTATATTCATCGATGATTTATTACCAACATCTACATATGTATTGGATACACATGTAGTAAGTTTATGATAAAATCATAGAATATAAAAGACAAGTAAATAAAATAACATGAAATAGAATAAAATGATGTGATTTGGTCGAATAAGTGAGTATATTGGAAAGAGTTCCAAATGTATCTAAAATTAAATATAGATTCAATTCCAAAAGTCACTTCTCCATGTGATACATAATGATGCATCGATAAGGAGCAATCAGACATTGTTAGACAATTTACGATTAATTGTGTGTGAAGTTGAGTTAATTTATTTCTACAAAGTAATGTACATAAGAGTAACATACAAGGTTGATATTATTTCATCTAAACAACAGTTTACAAAATCATACAAGATAAAGGTTTGTAAGAAATCCTAACATATCCTAGGCCAAGGAGTTGGCAGGTTGTGCGAGTCGAAAGATTGCACGTAATAGTTGTTCATGAAGGACCTTGTATGAACCTCCAAAAGGTTTTTTGGAAAGGTCTATCACCAAATGACATATTTATGTTTTGAACATAATTTTTGTAAATTAAAATCAGCTTTATAAATAACAAGGTTCATAAAGCGTTTATAAATCCCTATTCTATTTGCATTAAGAAACAATTATTATTTCGAGATATATCAACTTCATTGTGAAGGAGTTTCTTTGAAAAAATTTTGGTAGTTAAATATAATTGGATCCAATCCATAGATAAAACTGATTATATGAGATGAAGTGAAATTAACTAACCTAAATGAACACATAGCATTAGAATGTGTAATAAGTATTCTAGTACATTAAAGAGAAACTATGAGTTTCTTATTAATGTCGAAAATATAAATTCCCCTCGGTTGTTCAATTAAACCATTAAGATTGTTGATTCTATATGGTATGATGTGCAAATCTAAAAAATTCCAAGTACACTGTCAAAATATGATTTTGGTGGTCATAACCAAAGATATGTGACCCATCGGCCGAGATTGTGTCTTTATTGGAAGACTAATGTGATTGGAATTGAATGGGCAATGTTGATAAGAATAATATCGCAAATTTCAATTGTTGAAATTAGCATAACAGCTTCGGTATTCAACGTGCTCTAGTTAATTCAAATTTAATCACAAATTTATTGCTTGATAAGACTTAGTGTTTGGTACTTATGTATTGAAACAAAAAATTCTAAATAATGATTTAGAGTAAGTCGTTTTTACATATTAACCAAAAATGCCTCGAAGTCGATGGGAGCGATGTTGGGTTTGTGAGTATTTGGATATGATCTAAGAAATGATACTAATGTATCATTTTATAAGCATCAAATTGAGTATGTATTTTGAAAGAAATATCAAATAATTTGATTTTCAATCGAAGTGTAGAGGAAGCGTGTGTTCATAAGAAAGTACGTTAAAAGGTACATTGATATTTCTAAACTACAAGTAAATAACACGTTGTTGATTTTAACAATATGCTTGTATTAAAATTAACATTAGTTGTTTTAATACTCAATTTTGGATTGTAAATGATGTCTTTTGTGGTGAACATAAAAGATATCGGGATTGTCCCAAAACGATATACAAGTGCACTCTATTAAAAAGAGAACATGTAAGTTGGATTCCTTATGCATTAGCGATAAGAATTATCATACAAGTTATGTATGATTTTGTGTTTTATGTATTTGATACATGGAGCAAATGTAAAATCCAAATTTATACAGCTAAATGGTTGTCTGAGGCTTTCTCGTAATACTAGAGAATTGTTTACAGAAACAATGAACTCGTTATGATGGAACATTTGGACACAAACATTTATAAGTGATATTGAGTATAACATGTCAATGATAAAATTCAAGTTAAAGTCTTTAATTTGAAAATGTTCCAAAATAAAAGTGACCATAGTCGATTCAACAAAATGTTGAGAACATTAACTTGAATAGTGATACAATAAACCAATGTATATAGATATAAATGCATAAATTTATAATTGAGCCAAATGTAATTCCAAATATAGAGAAACCCATAATATTGTTATAAGATAACAATGTCATGGAATTGGTCATGATAGAACTTGAAGCTCACTAGAATTCGAAAGACATACTTCGAATCGTTCCACATGATAAAGGCAGTTTATCAGTGTTAGAGAGAATTAATCGACAAAATAGATAATTAAAACATAATAGCATACCCATTCACTAAGGGACTAACCTAATTGGTTTTGAGATAACTGATTTGAGAAGCTGGAATTAGATTCCATAATTGACCCCAAGTGTAAGTGGGAGATTGATAGAGTTAGGGATATGCCCTAGGGGCAATTATGTAATTTGGTACATATATCTAACTCCTTGATTAATCTTTTTCGAAATAAAAGGTATTTTCTACCTATTATATACTTGATATAATGTGATTATATTAATTAATTAACTTAATTAAAAGAATATTCAATAGAAAATCCATAAATGACATATTTTGTGATAGTAGTTACAAAGTGTTGTAACCGTGTGTAATTCATCACAACGAAATAAATATATCATTTTAAATATTCCTAGTCAAGATGCATCGAGACTGGATATTGATGTATCCATTGAGACTAGAGTACGTAACGCTCTCCAAACGTTGGGAGTGTATTACTCATGACTGCTAGGGGCACCTAGGGGTTATGTTCTAATAGTTATTGGATAACCATGGAACGACTTACTTGATAGTTTTCTGTTGGTTAATATAAGTAAGGTCAAACAAAAAATATCGATGTGACTGATTTATATAGTTCTCTCGACTTGGGAATACTGTGGATCTTCAATATGAAAGCTCCGCTTTGATTATAACTAAATCATGGCATGACGTCCATCGAGTGACTATAGTTGGGTCAAGTGGAAGTATTGAAAGTGAAGCACAATTCAAGAGAGGATTCGTCTCATCAATTATATGCAGTTTGTATTACGGTTAACTTAAGTCAACTCAAAGTCAAAGTCTCTGGCCAAAGCATTTCGACTAATAATAACGGCTATTATTGAACCAAGGAATTTGTATTTGGACTATAAAGTTGAATTGGATGAGTTTGGAATTTTGACCGTTACCATATTCCATAAGTCCAAAGTGATATAGTTTTGACGAAGAGAATTGGTGTAAACAAATGTCACAACCGGGTAATGCTTATCAAACTAAAATTCGATTTTACCGAAAATGAGTAAGCGATAATTTTGGCCATAAGTCACACACCTGCTAAGTGACATGTGAACGTTAGCATTAAAATAGTTCGATATTAATCGCTGACCAAATTTACACCCAAGAGTTACACATCCGGAATGATGAATTCACTTAAGACCAGTTGATTTAATTAGTTTATAATTGTTATAAATTAATTAAATTAATTAATATTTATGAAATATTAATTATTAAATTTGAATATGATTTGAGAAATAAATAATGTTATATATAGTTATAACAGTTATAAATATATCGATCGATATACAATATCGACAAGCGATTAAATTAGATTTAATTGCATAGTATATTGGCTTGGGCATAGATGGATTTAAGGCCCATCATTAGGGCTGCAAAATTTTAGTTTCGGGAAGGTCTAGGGGTGGCTAAAAGATAAGGAATTGGCTTGGAGATAATGGATTGAGATCAAGTGAGAATGGGTAAAAAGGTTTTCCTGGTTTCTCTCTAATACAATCCTATGTATGTATGTATGTATATTTGTATGTATGTATGTATGTATGTATGTATGTATATGTGTGTGTGTGTGTGTATGTACATATGTATCTCTAAAATAATGGAAAAAAACATTTTTTCTTTCCGCCTTTACCTTCTACATTGCTGATTAAAACATAGCTATCAATCCAATTCAAAACTCTCAAATATTGTAACATTCCCGTTTTTAAATCAAATTGAAATAAGAAATAAATTTAATTTTTGGAATTAAATTATTTAAATAAATATTTGTTTGTTTATTAATATATATATATAATATGATTTTAAAATAGAATTTCTAATTCGAAGTATAGAAATAAGCATTCTGAATAATATATTAATTTTAAATTTAATTGTGGATTAGTTTGAAAATTTGAAAAAATATACAACAAAAGATTGTAAATAAACGAATTGATTTGAAAATTCAATAAATGGAGTTTTAGTAGAATTTTGGATTGGAATTCGATAATAAACACCTATAAAATAAAAATAAGTGAATTTGAAAACTTTAAAGTTAATAAAAGATAAAACAGGAATTGATAAGAGTTTTAAAATGTACATATCTTTGGAAATTAATAAGAAACCATATATATATGTAAATGGGTTGTATTCATATATATATGAATTTATAAGTGCATAACATTTAAACCCATAATTAGTATAAATTGGAATTAAACCATTTTAAAATAATATTCCTAATATAAGTTTGTAAATATAAAATAAATTATGGTTTAAAACATAACTTGTAAATATATTAGAAACAAGGTCTAAACATAAATTTATCACAAAATGACATTTGTAATCTTTGAAAATGAGTGTTTACAAGTGTTAATACAAAACAACAAGTGGCAATCTTATTCTTTAAAATTTTAATAATGTAAATAAATATTGAAAAAAAGGCCTATTTTCTTTCATGTGAAAAACTGAATCAAAATGCTTCAGATCAAATGAAAACCTGAAACAAACATTCAAAAGATCAAAACAAATATCAAAACAAAGCAAATTCGAAAATCTGAAGCAAGCAAACTAAAAAACAAAGCAATGGTTTTAATGTTTGATCAACTCAAATGTAATGCAAGGTCTCAGCTGAAATCAAGTATCAGAGCAGATTTAAATATAAGTTAAATGCAAATCAGATCATCTCCAGGTTCAAACTGCAACAAACAATCAAGCTTTGGGTTAAAATCCTGATTTACTTCTCAACAATTAAGCAAAACAAAATCTGGACAGAACAGACCAAAGAAAATGAAAACTAAAATTCAAAACAAAAGTATGATCAAGCAGCTTCATCCTGAATCAACATGCAATTCATTTCAAATCTGGAAACAAGAAACTTAAGCTAAACCAGGTCAAACAATGTAACGATCCTGAATTTTGAACAATTTAAAAATGAAGATATTTAATTAATTTTAAATATTCGAGATAATTTTAAATTGAATTCCAATAAAACTATGAAGTTGACGATTAAATTTTAGAATTTAATCTATTTTTAAAGTTGAATAGAAATTTGAATTTAACTTTGAAGTTTGAAATTGAATATTAGAAATTGTATTTTAAATTCAAACAAATGACTTAGAAAAAAAAAATAAGTTTGGATTTACGAATTATATTTATGTAAATTTATAAATAGATGTTGATAGTAGAACTTCAAAACGTTCTATGTTTATTTAAGAAAACAATTTACAAAACAAAATTGAATTCAAAATAAAAATAAAAATATAATTATATATATAATAAAATAATAAATAAATACACTTAGTTAAATTTTAACAACAAGATTAAACAAAAACAAAATAAAGAAAGAGAAAAAGATAAAAAAAGTAAATAAAATAAAAAAAATAAAATAAAAATAAAATAAGGTATACGTTACCTTACTTACATCAGCTAATCCACGCCTTCATTTACGCCTTAACTCGTACCTTCCTCCATACCTAAATTCACGTCGTCTTCTCCCATAAAACACGACACCCCTCCCTATCATTTCATTATCAAACAAAAAGAAAAAAAAGATAAAAAATGGCGGCCGTGTTCCTTAATTATCGTTCGCACAAGCTAGGGCTTGTGTAGGAATCGAAGTGGCCGACCTTCAACAATTGGGGCTTTCGTTCGATTTGTGTTGCTTCATCTTCATTCGCTCGGCATCAAATCTGCTCGCGGCCTCGTTCTAATTTGTGCGCTCCATTTCGATTCGGTGAAAGGTGAGTCTTTGGCTCACGATTAATTTTATTTCAAGTGTTTAAATTTGTGGAATTGAATGTTGGTTGCATGCTATGATTTGGGGCTATTTGCTGTCACTTGCTCGATTTGCTTGAATTTTAACCGATGAGGATCGATGCTACCCAATATTTGGTTTTTGTTTTGATAAGAACAGATACCACTTTGGGTCAAAACCCTGCTTCGAGTCTCATTCAAAAAAACACGAGTACAGGTAAAGGAATGAAATACAAACCAACTCAGTAAATGGTAAAATTACTGCAGACTCTAGACAAACAGAGACATACTAAACAAAATTAAGTGGTCCAACCCCTATACATCTCAGGTCAATGCAAACTTCAATGGGTGTTACCAGGTTGGAGTGGCAACTGGGACAGCTCAACCAATCATGTGAGATAACAAATACAACAAGATCAATGCTCAAACTACTACACAATGTAAATGAAGACCTCACACAAGTATACCCAGTCACAAATATATGATCAGTGGCTACACAGTGCACAGGCAATACATGAAATTAAACATTTGTATTAAGGAACTTGAACAGAGATCTTAAGCAATCATCAAACTGAAGTAACACTTCCAGTTTCAATATTCAGAGTATCATATATACATATATGTCCTATTCACAGAGATATAAATAAACAGCAAACTTATACTACTATTTTTTTTTATTTTTTTTTTATTTTTTTACTGGTAAGAACAGACACAAATTTGGAATTTATATTTTTTAAACTGTTAAGAACAGATGCTATTTAGTTTTGTTTTTAAAACTAATTAGAACAAATGCTACTGGATATTTGTTTTTAAAAACTGATAAGAATAGATGCTAGTTGATAATTTGTTTTAAATTTAAATTGATAAGAACAGATGCTATCAATTTTTTTCTTGTTTAAACTAATAAGAACAGATACTATTTAATATATTTGAATATTTGTTTTTAAATACATAAGAACAAATGCTAAGATGCTATCAAGTCGTGATTTGTTTTAATTGATAAGAGCAGATGCTACCCAATATTTGTTTTGTTTTGCTGCATGCTTTGTGATTTGAAACTGCTACCATCATTTGCAATTGTGACTGCACTTCATATATATATGCATTTATGTATGTATATATGAGATTGTTGTCATCGTGACACGATCTTCTGTCTACTGGACATTTTTGTTTTGCTTACTGTTCCATGGATGCATTTTGATTTCTTCTGTTGGTTCATGACATTTGTTTTGGGTGTTTGTTGTACATATGAAATTGATTCATATGTATGGTAGACATGGTTTAGTTTTGCTTTGACTGGGTTCACTGAGTTTCAATGTTGATCTTTGTAACTTGCTGTTACACTGGTATACGAGGAGGTTCAACATTTTATTGTTTGCTTTGGGGTTGAACTTGTCTCAGACCTTGACCTATAATATTTTGAAAACTTGATGATAACTGTTATGTATGTATGCATGTGAGTAAGTCTGTGTTTATTTGATAAATGCTTATTTATGGTTTCTAACTTCTCTGTTCTTAGTTCAGAAACATATGATTTTAGATCAAGTTTAAAAATCTTTGCACGTGAGTAAACTTTTTACTAAAGTTTAATTAAGTTATTAGCTGTTGCTATGAGATTGTGATGATGTTACATACATATACATATGCCACTGAAGTGTTTGCAGTTTCCCCGAGTTTTTGTGCTTCTGACCCGAAGCAGGGGATTGATTGACCCGAAGTGGTACTCGGGTGATTATGTTTTTGACTCGGAGCATAAGGTTTTAAAACCTGAGAATTTTGTGCAGGTTTTTGAGACTGTGATTTTACAGTTTTTAAAATCTTGAATGAAGCTCATATTTTAAAGATTGTAAATTGAATCAAGTGTAAGATTTAAACTGAATTCAAATGTAGTTTTGAAATTCAAAGTTTTTTTTTTAATGAAACTTTTAAATTTGAACAAGTTTTAAATTCTGTTTTAAATCAAGTTTTAAAACAAAACAGTTTCAGGTATAAAATCCTGTAGCTCTGCAATTTCTAACATTTGAATGAAATTTAAATTGTTCATCTTTGTTGCTTCACCACAGTTTGCATTTGCCACACTTGTGTTCCCTGTTATCAACTGGCCTTGATTATGTTTTGATTCAAACTTCTGTTCACCTGCATGTATTGTTGGTTCATTGTGATATTTGTTCACTTGTGCTTCACTGGTAGTACTTGGGTACTGATCGAGTTCATTTGTACATTTGTTCACCTGCACTCTTCGTTTGGTCTACTTGCATTGTTTCTGGTTTCACCTGTGTCATTGGTCATGTAGCAGTATTCATTGTTGTTGTTCCCATTCACTGCTGCATATTGTTCATCAGTCCATTTTTATCTGTTCCCTATGTTGTTTGCAACTGTGTTGCACTTGTATCACTGGAATTTCCATTTGCTATCTGCATACAGTGGCAGTTCCATATATATATATATATATATATATGTCCATGTCACTTTTTACTTGATGCTGCACACTTGTGTTTTGCCTTGATCACCTCTGCTTGTTGATTGCATTGTTTGTACCTGGGTTATCTCACTGATCATTTGTATACACACGGTTGTGTGCTTCTCGGTTGCACTGTAGTTTGGCATGCATCCCTTTGTTTGATCATCAGTTGCAGCTTGTTATATTGTATCTTGAAGTTATTGCCGTAAGCTCTGTTGCACTTCGATGTGATCTGGTCTTTGACCTTATATCTGCAGTGGCATTGTACTGTTTATCCATGACATGCTTAACTGTAGCTTGTATCACCTGTTCCCCTGTACTTGTTTGGCTCTGCGATTCATCGCTGTTGCCTCTGTGTTTGTTGTGTCTGCTGCTCCATGCACTTGTTTCACTGTAAATTATACAGGCTTCACTGCCCTGTACACGATCCGTGTTGCATGCCTGCTGCTGCATGTTTGTTTGCTTCATGTTTTTGTTCAAGTTGGCACTAGTCTTGCCTTGAGCATTTTCTTTGTAGTGATTTGTCCAATTTGCGCTTGCACATGTGTTGGCGAGGCAGTGCACATGTGTGTAATATACGTGTGTACTTCAGCCACACAGGATTGACAGATTTTAAAAAATTGAAGTTGTTAATATGAAAATCCATAATAGATTAAATTGATTCATGTGATTCATCATCTCCGTTACCATTTTATTTCAATTCATTGCAAATTTAATTACTTGAATTAAGATTAATCCTGACTCGAGTGTTATTTTGTGTTTGCAATAAACGCTCGGGTCAGACCGAGTATTTTTACAGCTTGAAGATTTTCAGGCCGCGAAGTTAGAGAGAGAGGGGAAAGCACTTCACTAAAGTTTTTCGAGAAAAATTTTCTTTGTACTCTAAAAGATATATATATATATATATATATATATAAATAACTGTTCCGCTGTATTAAAATCTGATTCATTGTATAAAACTCTGATGTATGTAAGAAAAATTCATTTATGAAAAATATTATGATTATTCTGTGATTCTGTGGCTGATTCTGTTTAAACTCTATAAACTGACTAACAATCCGTCATTTTGAACGTTTCTAGTTGGTTTAATTACCGACTAGAGGCGGTCAGAGCGGCGGGTCGTTACAAACAAAGATCAAAATCTGCTCCTCTGCCATCATACTTCCAGGTGAGCAAAAATCTTACACCCATATATTTACTCAGGTTTGCATATGATCAATATTTGAATGTGTGTGTGGAATATGTTTGTCTGGATGAAAAAAAAATGCCTGCATGAATGAATACTCTATGCACATGTCTAAAACACAGATACATTTACCTCTATTTTAGTTCCAGTTTTTTTAAAAACCTGTTAAAAAAATCAAAATCTTCCAATCTAATCAATATTAGACTTTGATATCTAAATGAAAGTTGCTTGTTATTGTATGATAATGGATTTAAAATAGTTCCATGGTTTCAAATTTAACAAATTATTTTTAAAATTTTAAATAACAGTGAAATTCTTATAAGGGTTAAAAATCAACTATTTTAATTTTTAAATTGGGTTACAGGAATGAATTCACAACTGGAAATCATGAATTTTAATATTATTCGTGATTTTTAGTTCAATAATTCTTGGGAATTTTTGTGTTGTTCTTTTTTGGCATTTAAGTTGATTGCCGACGAACGACGTGGTGGAGTTGTTCGATTTTTGGATTGGAGGAAGATAAGGTGTTGTGGATCATCATAAAAATAATCGAATTTTGTTTAATTGTTGTGGTGGCTTGAGGGGATCGAAATAGGGTTTAATAACCCAGTTGAGTCGACGAAGTTTTGGGGAAGTGTTCGTCGGCATTGGGCTCGAGATGGCGATCGCACCTGGGGCAGAGCAAGCAATGGTCTCTGGCGAATATTTGGGTGAGTCGGCAGCGATCTCTGATGGTTAGCGTTGGGAGTTCGAATGATTTCCAAGCAAGATCATGGTTCCAGGAACTGCTCAAGTAGCTGTTGAATTTGATTTTGGGTTCCAGGTGAATTCTGGGTGGTCGAAGTTGAATGGGTGGGTCATCGATGGTGTGACGGCGATGGTCTTGGAGGTCGGAGCTTCGTAGATGATCGGTGAACGTGCACGGTTCGTATTGGTGCACCTGGGTTTGAAGCAGTATTTGGGGGAAGACGAAGACGAAGGGGAACTCAGGGGGGCGACTAGGGGAAATCGTAAATTTGCTCGAAGCAAGTGAGAGAGTGGGGGAACTCGAAGTATGGCTCGAGTGAAATGGTGATGGGCTCGGGTTTCTTTAAGTCAAAAACAAAATAACGTATTGAAGTTTTAAAGGTAAAGTAAGTTTTTTAAAAATTAAACTTTTAAGTATATACAAATAAATAAGTTTTAAAGTAAAATAAACCAAGTTTTTGAATTTAAATTATAAACAAGTTTGAGTCAAGTTTTTCAAAGATTTGATTTTTAATTAGAAATATGTTTAAAATTGTTTTTGAGTTTTGATATTTTCTTAAGTATTTTCAAATAGAAATTGATGAAAGAAATTAAAGAAAATTAATCATCGTGATTGATTTCAGGTTAATTAAATAGATTAGTGTAATTAATTACTTAATGAAAATAATTAAAGGGTTGATTACTTAAAGATTAATTTTTTAAAATTAAATATTAATTAAGGAATTAATTAATAATTAAAATCTTAAGTAAATAAAAGCGAATTAATTAATTTAAGTGATTAAAGGGGAAATTAATTACTTAAAGATAATTACTTGATGAAAGTAATTGATAATAATTAAATAAATGACTAAGGGTTGATTAATCAAGTGATATAATTAATAATTAATTAAAGAATAATTAGTTTAAGTGATTAGTTAATTAAGGTAATTAATTTAAGAATAATTAATTAATTAAAGGTTAATTAATTAAAGAATTTAATTAAAGGCTAATTAATAAATTAATAATTAAAGGTGGATTAGTTTTTAATTTATTAAGATAATTAATTAAGATAAATTAATTGCTAGTTAATTTATGGTTAACGATGATTAATTGATTAAGAATAATCACTTATTATAATTATTTAAGGGTAATTAAATAATGTGATGAATTAATTAAAGATTAATTAATTAATGAAGGTGATTAAGGGATGATTATTGATTAAGGGTTAATTAATTATTATAACTAGTTAAGAATAATTAATTAAATAGTTTGTAATTAATTAACATTAATTAACCAAGATTAGGACTAATCTGATTTAAATTAATCAGATAATTAATTGATATTACTTATGGATGTATGGATTGTATGATTTAATTATTTGATATCCCTGATATATGATGCTTTGTGTTATGAATTATCTTGATTTGTGCCGTGATCTGTGATGTAATTTATTTATCTGTGATGTAATTTATTATCTATGATGAACTTATATTATTCATCCATGAATCTGTGAATGAAGATAAGCGTGATAGATTATACCGCTTATCAATATTTCTGTGTTTGAATCTGTAATGGTTGATGTTGTCGCACTATTGTGTGTAAACCCTTGGACCACACTATACACACAAAAATATGGATTTCACGAGGAAATCAACTAAGTCACAAATATTTGAATTTAATGTTTTGAAATGGTTTTAAAGATTGAATTTTGAATCCAAATGGTTTTAGAAATGAAATTGGGTTGAATTTCAAAAATATTTGAAAAGAAGTTTTGAAGATAAAAGTTATTTTAAATAACTTAATTTAGTTTGAAATCTGAAATATTTTGATTTGAGTTTGAATTCAATATTTGAAATTGAATTCAATGATTTGGAAATTTTGGCCTAAAAAGATTATACAAGTTATAAAAGTGTTTATATGGGTTTTTAACCATTGAAAAAGTATTGGTTTGGGAATTAAAATTTAAACCCAAGTTTATACTTGTATGGCTTTAACTTAGGTAAATGTAATCATTTTTTCCCAAAACGAAACTATTTGTTTTCAACTAATAATAGCTTTTATATAAGGAAAGGGTTTTCAATTTGTGCTGAAAGATTTCAAATCGAATGGAAATAGTTTTGAAAACTGTTAACTAATCATTGTGAAAGATAGTCAAACCTTGATTTGAAATTGAAGAGCATTTAAATGGTGTATCTTTTATATGAAAGTTTTGGAATGGAATTGTTTTATGGAAATGATTTTGAAAGCTATAAAATAAGTCTTTAATTTAAAGACCGGACGAGTTAATCCAACTTGAAATGGAATCGTTTTGAAAGGCTATAAATGAATCTTTGATAGAGTTTGATGAACCTTGTTTTAAATTGAAAGGGGGTTTTCAAGTGAACCTTTTGTCTAAAAGATTAAAGTATGGAAATTGTTTAAACCATTGGAAGGTTTCTAGAAGTAAATCTTTTTGTTTAAAAGATTGGAAATGGTAATTTGTTTAAACCATTTGAAAGAAAAAATTGGGCTTTAAGTTATGACTTAACTGAAATCCCATTATCCATATGCTTTTAAATATTGCGCTCATTATTCGTTTTAGCCGGGAGAGGACCTTGTGTCATATAACCCATTCCGAATAATGATACATCGATATGGATAGCATTTGAAGACCGGTGGTGAAGACTGGATATTTTCGAAAACGAATGGATAACCCGTCGAATGTCTCTGCACCGAATGGCCCCGGTATAGAGATTTGAGCACCCATTGTGATGGAAAGTCCGGACGTGATTAGAAATTATCTAAATTGCAAGGTCTTCTTTGGAAGTCCCTTCGTTTCTGCTCGAACCCGGAACAGACTTGCATGTATGTGTGTCTGACATTACACTTTGAAATGCAAAACCGGTTTCTATCAAATACATTTCTGTTTAGTGGCGGAGATTTATTCTCTTAGCTTAACACCCTTCTCTGAAACATACGAGCTCAGAGGTTATGTAGTTGATGGTTACTAGTGATACATTCCCAATTTGGTAATGTGGCATACGAGGTGCGACTGATCATTTGTTGATCGAAGCATGGCTTTTGCAAAAAGCGTACCTTTATGGACGAGACTTCGTCGGACCTCACAACCCGGAATGATCGAAACAGGAAGAATGCAGCAAGGTTATAGGGAGTAGCGCCCCTTAGGGTATGTGCATTTCCTTCTGGATAGTGGTGGTATCATGGTATGGAGCCCAGATACTTAACTTATGTGGATATCGCAAATATATATTACTTTGTGATTCTTATTGTTGAGGATCCTTGGATAAAGGTTGTTTACAACCAGGGGATGGCATACTCGTGTAGTAGTTACCTATTTTTGTAGAGGTAGCCTGGCCTTGTGTTGGCAGAGATCCAATTTGGTTCTCGGGGCGTCCCTCCAGAGGCGTACCCATGTGGCAATGGGAAGTTCCTTTGCTTGACCATTTGTTGGAAATCCAATCACCAATACGCGCCTTATACGGTTTTAGTTGTAGAACCTGCCATCTAACATGGTAGCTATAGTAGGCATACTATAATGGTACGTATGCTGGATAAGATTAATATTATAGTTTCGAAATGTTTTTCACTATGCACTAATAATAATATCAAATGGTTTTCGCGTATCCAGCATTTTAAACTATCATACGGAGAAATCTCCCCTAAGTGTGCGATTGCATGGTGTGTGCGCCGGGAGGCCTTATGGTAGTTTCATTTTCCAAAAAGCATTGCGGATTTCAAATTTAAATTCTTTTGTTTATTTTTAAAAATAAACTGTTTTTTTTTGCTCATACCAGTCCCATGACTGACCCGGAGTTTATTGTTCCCTTCCTAAACTCTAGGTGCCCATAATTTTCCATACGGGCTGTCTAGCGCTGGGTTTTTCAGATAGTCAGATAGTAGATATCGATTCAGTAGCTTTCAACTTTCTCTTTGTAATTCTTTGGAGATCTTGGATGTTGGAGTCTTTGGATTCACTAGACGAGACTTGCTTAGCTTTGTGCAACGTGATGGTGGTTCGGGCTAGTGGTTTAGAGTTTTGGCTTTGAGCATTGGATTGGAGTTGCAGTTTGATATTGGAGTTATCTCTTTTGCTATTCGTTTTTTGCTATTGTTTATTGTCTCTAATATTGATATCATTATTATATATCATTGGATATTGTATTCAATGGAGTTGTATATGATATTCATTTCTTTTCTTTCACTTTGTTGTTATACTTGATGTGTTATAAGCTCCGGCGAACCAGATTCGACGTTTGGATCTATGACATTTAAATATGAGTGTCGTATTCAATGCCAATTTTCGAAGGTCGAGTCAGGGTCATTTCATTTGGTATCATAGATGAAGGTTAAAATTTTAGCTCAGGAGTATAACACATTAGGTAACTCATTAGAGATAGGGTGAAGTATACCCTAGAATGAGTATATCCCTAAGATATCCATCCGTATGCCTCAATAAATTCTCTTACTATCCACTGAGAGTAAGTATGAGTGCAAGAAGAGGATGAGATAGGGGACAGAGGAGTACCACTACAAATGGTCGATGCCCTGCAATAGCGGAAACAACTTTTTCTATCAATTTCTTTGATCACCGTCTCTTTTCAATTCTTTGATGATTCCTGGCAGCTTCAGGAAGAAGCTTTGATATATTTACATGGGACATAAACTCCAAATGGGTCAGAATTGTTTGTTTGGATGAATTGTTTGTTTGGATGAATTGTTTGCTTTGGTTGCTATGGTTGATAGGTATATTTTGGTTGTTTAAACTAAAATTTTTGGGATTGTATCCATATATCTGTCTGTTCTTTTTGTTCTCGATATATCCTACGAGGGGTTAGTTATCCCTTCGAACTAATCAATATCCCTGTATATTCCATAGTTCTAGTGACCCGAGTATCTTGATTCGTTCTTGTATCCATTATCGATATTCTGATTTGGTAAGCTAAATGCAGAATAGATACCCAGTTTTATTTGGAAACGGTATCTCTATCTTTGTGTATCCATCCTTTGTTGTCTCCCTACTTACAAATTTCGAGGACGAAATTTTCTAAGGGGGGAATCTGTAACATTCCCGTTTTCAAATCAAATTGAAATTGGAAATAAATTTAATTTTTGGAATTAAATAATGAATTAATCTGGTATTTTCCAAATTTAAATAAATATTTGTTTGTTTATTAATATATATATATAATATGATTTTAAAATAGAATTTCTAATTTGAAGGACAGAAATAAGTATTTTGAATAATATATTAATTTTAAATTTAATTGTGGATTAGTTTTAAATTTGAATAAATATACATCAAAAGATTGTAAATAAAGGAATTGATTTTAAAATTCAATAAATGGACTTTTAGCAGAATTTTGGATTGGAATTCGATAATAAACACCTATAAAATAAAAATAAATGAATTTGAAAACTTTAAAGTTAATAAAAGATAAAACGGGAATTGATAAGAGTATTAAAATGTACACATCTTTGGAAATTAATAAGAAACCATATATATGTAAATGGGTTGTATTCATATATATATGAATTTATAAGTACATAACATTTAAACCCATAATTAGTACAAATTGGAATTAAACCATTTTAAAACATGATTCCTAATATAAGTTTGTAAATATAAAATAAATTAAGGTTTAAAACATAACTTGTAAATATATTAGAAACAAGATCTTAACATAAATTTATCGCAAAATGACATTTGTAATTTTTGAAAATGAGTATTTACAAGTGTTAATACAAAACAACAAGTAGCAATCTTATTCTTTAAAATTTTAATAATGTAAATAAATATTGAAAAAATAAACAGGCCTATTTTCTTTCATGTGAAAAAATGAATCAAAATGCTTCAGATCAAATGAAAACCTGAAAACAAACATTCAAAAGATCTAAACAAATATCAAAACAAAGCAAATTCGAAAATCTAAAGCAAGCAAACTCAAAAACAAAGCAATGGTTTCAATGTTTGATCAACTCAAATGTAATGCAAGGTCTCAGCTGAAATCAAGTATCATAGCAGATTTAAATATAAGTTAAAATGCAAATCAGATCATCCCCAGATTCAAACTGCAACAAACAATCAAGCTTTGGGTTTATATCTAGATTTACTTCTCAATAATTAAGCAAAACAAAATTTGGACAGAACAGATCAAAGAAAATGAAATCTGAAATTCAAAACAAAAGTATGATCAAGCAGCTTCATCCTGAATCAACACGCAATTCATTTCAAATCTGGAAACAAGAAACTTAAGCTAAACCAGGTCAAATAAAGATCAAAATCTGTCCTCTGCCTTCATACTTCCAGGTGAGCAAAAATCTTACACTCATATATTTACTCTGGTTTGCATATGATCAATATTTGAATGTGTGTGTGGAATATGTTTGTCTGGATGAAAAAAAAATGCCTGCATGAATGAATACTCTGTGCAAATGTATGAAACACAGATACATTTACCTCTATTTTAGTTCCAGTTTTTTTTAAAAAAAACTTGTTAGAAAAATCAAAATCTTCCAATCTAATCAATATTAGACTTTGATATCTAAATGAAAGTTGCTTGTTATTGTATGATAATGGATTTAAAATAGTTCCAGGGTTTTAAATTTAACAAATTATTTTTAAAATTTTAAATAACAGTGAAATTCTTATATGGGTTAAAAATAAACTATTTTAATTTTTAAATTGGGTTACAGGAATGAATTCGTGACTGGAAATCATGAATTTTAATATTCATTTCGTGATTTTTAGTTCAATAATTCTTAGGAATTCTTGTATTATTCATTTTTGGCATTTAAGTCGATTGCTGACGAACGGCATGGTGGAGTTGTTCGATTTTTGGACTGGAGAAAGATAGGGTGTTGCGGATCATCAGAAAAATAATCGAATTTTTTTTAATTGTTGTGGTGGCTTAAGGGGATCGAAATAGGGTTTAATAACCCATTTGAGTCGACGAAGTTTTAGGGAAGTGTTCATCGGCGTTAGGCTCGAGATGGCGATCGCACCTGGGGCAAACCAAGCAATGGTCTCTGGCGAATATTTGGGTGAGTCGGCAACGATCTCTGATGGTCAGCGTTGGGAGTTCGAATGATTTCCAAGCAAGATCATGGTTCCAGGAACTGCTCGAGTAGCTTCGAATTTGATTTTAGGTTCCAGGCGAATTCTGGGTTGTCGAAGTTGAATGGGTGGGTCATCGATGGTGTGCCGGCGATGGTCTTGGAGGTCAGAGCTTTGTAGATGATCGGTGCACGTGCACGGTTCGTATTGGTGCACTTGGGTTTGAAGCAGTATTTGGGGGGAGGACGAAGACGAAGGGGAACTCAAGGGGGCGACTCAGGGAAATCGGAAATTTGCTCGTAGCAAGTGAGAGAGTGAGGGAACTTGAAGTATGGCTCGAGTGAAATGGTGATGGGCTCGGGTTTCTTTAAGGTTTCAAAAACAAAATAACGTATTGAAGTTTTAAAGGTAAAGTAAGTTTTTTAAAAATTAAACTTTTAAGTATATACAAATAAATAAGTTTTAAAGTAAAATAAACCAAGTTTTTGAATTTAAATTATAAACAAGTTTGAGTCAAGTTTTTCAAAGATTTGATTTTTAATTAAAAACATGTTTAAAATTGTTTTTGAGTTTTGAATAATTACTTTCTTAAGTATTTTCAAACAGAAATTGATGAAAGAAATTAAAGAAAATTAATCATCGTGATTGATTTCAGGTTAATTAAATAGATTAATGTAATTAATTACTTAATGAAAATAATTAAAGGGTTAATTACTTAGAGATTAATTTTTTTAAATTAAAGATTAATTAAGGAATTAATTAATAATTAAAATCTTAAGGAAATAAAAGCGAATTAATTAATTTAAGTGATTAAAGGGGAAATTAATTACTTAAAGATAATAACTTGATGAAAGTAATTGATGATAATTAAATAAATGACTAAGGGTTGATTAATCAAGTGATAAAAATAATAATTAATTAAAGAATAATTAGTTTATGTGATTAGTTAATTAAGGTAATTAATTTGAGAATAATTAATTAATTAAAGGTTAATTAATTAAAGAATTTAATTAAAGGCTAATTAATAATTAAAGGTGGATTAGTTTTTAATTTATTAAGATAATTAATTAAGGTAAACTAATTGCTAGTTAGTTTATGGTTAATGATGACTAAGTGATTAAGAATAATCACTTATTATAATTAATTAAGGGTAATTAAATAATGTGATGAATTAATTAAAGGTTAATTAATTAATGAAGGTGATTAAGGGATGATTATTGATTAAGGGTTAATTAATTATTGTAATTAATTAAGAATAATTAATTAAATAGTTTGTAATTAATTAACATTAATTAACCAAGATTAGTGACTAATGTGATTTAAACTAATCGGATGATTAATTGATATTACTTATGGATGTTTGGATTGGATGATTTAATTGTTTGATATCCCTGATATATGATGCTTTGCGCTATGAATTATCTTGATTTGTGCCGTGATCTGTGATGTAATTTATTTATCTGTGATGTAATTTATTATCAACGATGAACTTATATTATTCGTCCATGAATATGTGAATGAAGATAAGCGTTATAGATTATACCGCTTATCGATATTTCTGTGTTTGAATCTATAGTGGTTGATGTTGTTGCACTATTGTGTGTAAACCCTTGGACCACACTATACACACACAAATATGGATTTCACGAGAAAATCAGCTAAGTCACAGATATTTGAATTTAATATTTTGAAATGGTTTTAAAGATTGAATTTTGAATCGAACTGGTTTTAGAAATGAAATTGGGTTGAATTTCAAAAATATTTGAAAAGGAGTTTTGAAGATAAAAGTTATTTTAAATAACTTGATTTAGTTTGAAATCTGAAATATTTTGATTTGAGTTTGAATTCAATATTTGAAATTGAATTCAATGATTTGGAAATTTTGGCTTAAAAAGATTATACAAGTTATAAAAGTGTTTATATGGGTTTTAACCATTGAAAAAGTATTGGTTTGGGAATTAAAATTAAAACCCAAGTTTATACTTGTATGGCTTTAACTTAGGTAAATGTAATCAGTTTTTCCCAAAACGAAACTATTTATTTTCAATTAATAATAGCTTTCATATAAGGAAAGGGTTTTCAATTTGTGTTGAAAGATTTCAAATCGAATGGAAATAGTTTTGAAAACTGTTAACTAATCATTGTGAAAGATAGTCAAACCTTGATTTGAAATTGAAGAGCATTTAAATGGTGTATCTTTTATATAAAAGTTTTGGAATGGAATTGTTTTGTGGAAATGATTTTGAAAGCTATAAAATGAGTCTTTAGTTTAAAGACCGGATGAGTTAATCCAACTTGAAATGGAATCGTTTTGAAAGGCTATAAATGAATCTTTGTTAGAGTTTGGTGATCCTTGTTTTAAATTAAAAGGGGTAAAGTGAATCTTTTGTTTAAAAGATTAAAGTGTGGAAATTGTTTAAACCATTGGAAGGTTTCTAGAAGTAAATATTTTTGTTTAAAAGATTGGAAATGGTAATTTGTTTAAACCATTCGAAAGAAAAATTTGGGCTTTAAGTTATGGCTTAACTGAAATCCCATTATCAATATGTTTTTAAATATTGCACTCATTATTCGGTTTAGCCGGAAGAGGACCTTGTGTCATATAACCCATTCCGAATAATGATACAACGATATGGATAGCATTTGAAGACCGGTGGTGAAGACCAGATATTTTCGAAAACGAAAGGATAACCCGTCGAATGCCTCTGCACCGGATGTCCCCAGTATAGAGATTTGAGCACCCATTGTGATGGGAAGTCCGGACGTGATTAGAAATTATCCGGATTGCAGGGGCTTCTTTGGAAGTGCATTTGATTCTGTTCGAACCCGGAACAGACTTGTATGTATGTGTATCTGACATTACACTTTGAGATGTAAAACCGGTTTCTATCAAATAAATTTCTGTTTGGTGGCGGAGATTTATTCTCTTAGCTTAACACCCTTCTCTGAGACATACGAGCTTAGAGGTTATGTAGTTGATGGTTACTAGTGGTACATTCCCAATTTGGTAATGTGGCATACAAAGTGCTGCTGATTATTTGTTGATCGAAACATGGCTTCTGCAAAAAGCGTAGCTTTGTGGATGAGACTTCGTCGGACCTCACAACCCGGAATGGTCGAAACAGGAAGAATGCAGCAAGGTTATAAGGAGTAGCGCCCCTTAGGGTATGTGCATTTCCTTCTGGATAAAAGTAGTATCATGGTATGGAGCCCAGATTCTTAACTTATGTGGATATCACAAACATATATTACTTTGTGATTTTTGTTGTTGAGGATCCTCGGATAAAGGTTGTTTACAACCGGAGGATGGCATACTCGTGTAATAATTACCTATTTTTGCAGAGGTAACCGGGCCTTGTGTTGGCAGAGATTCGGTTAGGTTCTCGGGGCATCCCTCCAGAGGCGTACCCATGTGGCAATAGCAAGTTCCTTAGCCTGACCATTTATTGGAAATCCAATCACCAATATGCGCCTTGTACGATTTTAGTTGTAGAACCTGCCATCTAACATGGTAGCTATAGTAGGCATACTATAATGGTACATATGCTGGCCAAAATTAATATTATACTTTCGAAATGTTTTCCACTATGCACTAATAATAATATCAAATGGTTTTCGCGTATCAAGCATTTTTGACTATCATAAAGAGAAATCTCCCACAAGTGTGCGATTGAATGGTGTGTGTACCGGGAGGCCATATGGTAGTTTCATTTCCCAAAAAGCATTGCGGATTTCAAATTTAAATTATTTTGTTTGTTTTTAAAAATAAACTGTTTTTGTTTTCTCATACCAGTCCCATGACTGACCCGGAGTTTATTGTTTCCTTCCTATACTCTGGGTGCCCATAATTTTCCACACGGGCAGTCTAGAGTTGGGTTTTTCAGATAGTCAGATAGTAGATATCGATTCAGTAGCTTTCAACTTTCTCTTTGTAATTCTTTGGAGATCTTGGATATTGGAGTCTTTGGATTCACTGGACAAGACTTGCTTAGCTTTGTGCAACGTGATGGTGGTTCGAGCTAGTGGTTTGGAGTTTTGGCTTTGAGCATTGGATTGGAGTTGCAGTTTGATATTGGAGTTATCTCTTTTGCTATTCGTTTTCTGTTGTTGTTTATTGTCTCTGATATTGATATCATTGTTGTATATCATTGGAGTTGTATATGATATTCATTTCTTTTCTTCCACTGTGTTGTTATACTTGATGTGTTATAAGCTCCGGCGAACCAGATTCGATGTTTGGATCTGCGACATTTGAATATGAGTATCGTATTTGGTGTCGATTTTCGAAGGTCGAGTCAGAGTCGTTTCAATTATATTTAAATTAAAATAATACTATTCGATAGTTAGAGGTTGGTGATTCCGGACTTGCAATCTGACGAATCAAGAACAGTAAAAGAAAGGGAAGCCATTGCTTTAACATGGAGTCAAAGGCATCATTAAATTGGTAACTTTAATTTATATTACAGTAATTAAATTATATTCTATGATCCTATAATGAGAAATTACATATCTACTTAAATATATTTAGTTATGTGAGATTTTGCAAGTAGATGCGGTTGTCACAAATTAGTTTGGTTTTGTGCCTAATTGGTGTAATGACCCACTATTCTGGACCATTCAAATCAACAATAAAATAACCATAGTAGTTCATGAAGCTACTACAACACAGAGTCACAAAGCAAGTACAAAATACAGAGTCTGAAAAGTAAATACAACAGAAATCCCAATACATAAATGTTCACCAATACATAAGCTAAAGAAATACTGAATGGAAATAGATAACAACTATATAGATAAATAGTCTCCTACAATCCTAGCTCCAGAAAGTGAAATCCAAAGCTGATACTCAGGCTGACCCAAGCGTAATGCAAAACACAAACACTCGAATCAGGACATACATACTTACACAATGTAAACCAACTCAAGTGAACTGTAATAAAATGCACAAGTAACTTAAAGGATGCTTGGGAACGCCCACCCTTTAAGGATCGTTTAAACTATTTACTATGTAGTAATATATGCTATTATAACAATGTCTAAAGTAAAGTATAATATATTTAAAAATAGCGTTAAGGAGCTACTTAATATCCCCCTTAACACATTTTATAGTACCAGTAGTCTATACAGTACCGTAGACCCTCTTGATCGGGAAGCCACCAGAGGATACTCCAGAGGTATGGCACAAAACTAAAATTGTACAAGACGCGCTAGGGTAGGTGACATGGCACAACGAGGCAATGCCAGGATAGATATACCAATTACGCATCCGGACTGGTGGTAACGCGTAGCAGCCACTACCACCCACCTCCAGCCACACTCCCAAAATCAAAGGTTCGCACCATACAAAGTAATAGAATGACATACGAAGAAGTGTGTCCGATAAGAGGAGCTACCTCATTGGCCCAGAATCGTCCTATCGTAGCCACCTTATGCCAACTCATGGGAGTCAGGTCCATGTATATACCTTAAAAGAACGTCACCATCATCCTACTTCATTCTGGAATCTCCACCACATACACGGTTGTTAAAGTGGTTTTCGAAGTTGGCAAAGAGTATGACAACTTCCGATCCCAGTCTCTTTAACAACCAAACGTTATTATCACCCGTGGTTATTAACTTCAAAATGGTTTATATTTCAAATTAAAACATATTCATTTAAAACCATTTAAATTCATTGTCAATATCTTTCAAAAATAATATTCTTTTCCAAAGTTGTAGCATTTCTAAGTTCATTCATTCAATTATAACGATTTCGAAATCACATTGTATCATAGCATTCGTAGTACTTAGAAAACATTCCTGTAAATATAGTGGTATTTCAGAAATATTGTCTTTTCAGAAACAGCAGCACTTAGAAAAAATTACTGTAAATATACTAATACTTCAGAAATATTGTCTTTTTAGAACAGCAGCACTTGGAAAACGCTACTATAAGTATACTAGTATTTCAGAAATATTGTGTTTTCGGAACAGCAGCACTATGAAAACGTTACTGTAAATGTACTAGTATTTCAGAAATATTGTCTTTTCAGAAACAACAATACTTGGAAAACATTACTGTAAGTATACTAGTATTTCAGAAATATAGTACATTTTCAGAAATGGTAGCACTTAGAAAACGCTACCTTAAAACCATAGCATTTTGGAAATGCTGCCAATACAAAACAAAGATTTATTATAACATTTTAGAAACATTATAATTTCAGTTTTTTCCATTTTTAACATATAAAACATATCTCACATTTCAGAAATATTTATTTGGATATCATTTAACTTATGATTAAATAAAAAAACATTTTATAAATAAAATATCCAAATTAATCTATAATTCATTTATTAAGTCAAAAGTACATTATTTTACATAACTTTTATCTTAACAAATAACTTAATGCTTTATTTTAAAATACCCATTTCATAAATAAATTATTCTTATTACTAAGTTAAGCTTAAAATTTCCATTTGAAATCTAAATTTTCAATTATCAAGTTAAGTCATATTTTAAGTTACATTTTAAACCATTTATTTACTTATACATTTTTAACTTATAGAAAATCACCATAACATTTATTTAAATCATTTAAATCCAATTTAAGTTAAAATTTCATATTTTAAATTTTAAAAATACTTAATAATTTTCATTAAATATTTAAAATTAACCACGGATCTGTATATAATTTTCTAACCTAGGTCAAGTTATACAGATATTTATCATTTCAATCCGTAATTTAAAAATAAAAATCCGGGTTCTATCATTTCAAACCCGCAATCCCAAGTCAAATAAAATAAAATAAAAATCGCTTGAGACTATCATTTCAGCTCATGGCAATTTTTCCTTATTCTAATGTCCGTTCGGGTATGTATCATTTCAACCCATAGTGATTCTATACTAACAGGGAATTTGCAGTGTGAGAAGCAGAAATAAATAAATAGTATAACATGGCATATCATATTAGGTAATGTAACAATTATATATCAGATTATAACATCATGAAATATCATATCATAGGCATATATAAATTAATATTATATCATCATCTACAATTCACATGCCATTGTTTCAAAATTATATATGTAACTCACCTTCTAAAGCTGGAGATAACAATTGAAAACATACGACTGGACTCCAAAAAGCACGACAAAGCACGAATTAGATTCGAGTGGATGGAGAGCCAAGATTCAGATCTTGTAGACAAATAAATATGAACATACATAAACATATAATTCAACATATGAAAACTAAATAAAACACAAACAATTAGGCTAGACAAGCCACAAATAGGCTCAGCCACATAGGAGATAGGCTTGACCACTTTGGTTTGTGCTCGGCATGATGGCTTTGGGCTAGGTAAGTGTGGCCCTAGGTCAGATCTGATGTGCTACAAAGCTCGGCTATGCATTGGAATGGATGTGAACGGCTAACGAATGTGAAGAGAAGGCATAGCAAAGGTTAAGTGAAGGCAAAAGGTCAAGACATGTGAGTTTGGGTTCGGCCGTTGGGTTACATGGCTTGGCCCTCTTGGGAAAAAGGGGTAAAATCACTTTGAGCTCTTCTTTCGGAGAAATAAGTTTCGCCGGGAACAAAAGGATCAAAACCTTCCGCGCCCCACGCTGGACTTACAGATTGTACTTTTCCAGTACTGAAAATGAGTCTGCCAATGAAGGTTACAGATTCGGGGTTCGCTTGAGGAGAATTTTTTCTATGATCATGTCCGAATTATGTCATGCATGAACAGGCTCCGTAAGATCTCGAAATGGTTTAAAAAATAATAGTTGGTAATGACTGACTTTTTCAATCTTTCGACCTTGGTTCCGTAGGAGCACAAGTCAGAAAGATTGAGAAATAGAACCAGGTTACTTCGTAAACGGTGAGGTCCTCTTTATACACCGGATCCTTTTCTTTCATTTAACCAAATGTTATTGTGAACTTGTATAGTTCACACTCCGCACCTAGTCTCGGTTCAAAGACAGTGGAAGGATCCATCCAATGGAAGCAACAATTTACAGGAACATTTGGAACATTTCGTTTCTGAATAGAAGAACCGTTTTCAAGTAGTGCGTCTTTTTATCGTAAGACTTCATTGAGGGCTAAACCCAAAAGGTAACGGAGGCTTGGTTATGTATGCTGCCTACTCTTGGGTGGAAGAAAGGCTCCTGTCATTATGAAACCTGTGATGTATTGGTGATGCCTCAATGTGGTAGCATTTTCCTTTGCAACGATCAAGACTGGTAAGTCCATCAGTCCACATAGTTGTCCAGGTACCAGTAGAAAGCAATGGAAAGAAGGCACCACAACGTGGAATGGCCTTACTTTTTATTTATTTTATCGTGAAGGGCGAACTTCGGCCGACCCATTCCGGAATAAGAGGCAAGGGGGCGATCTAAGTGAAGGGAACGAAGTGACGAAGAATACAGGTTAGACTGGCAACATGAAAGCAAAGTAAGATTCCAATTAAGATAAGATTCTTATTGTCTCCAAATAGCTAATTAATAACTAATAACAAACGTACAAAAAGCTCAGGCCCTTCTTTATCTCTAAAGACGGGATGTCCTAACCATCCTAAATTATTTGAAGCACGCACAGAACCGGAAGCGCCCCTTGTTTCAAAGAAAGGAGGATGGGTTATTCATATTTAATTTGATGGTCAGAGGCGAATTGAAAGCGCACCACTTTAGGCAACTCGAAGAAAAGGAAACGGAAGCAACCTTTTTGAAAGATTACCAGGCGAGTGAGACCTGACCCTCACTTCATAAGATGTGTGCTATGTCCTTCCCTCGGCCCGCGACTTTGGTCTTTTTCAATAAAATCATCACGTAATAAATCAACAAAACTAAAGTCATCTATCCATTCTCGTTCGATCGCTGTGGGGAGCAAGTCAAAATAGAAAAACTCCTATTGGGTTAGGGATAATCAGGCTCGAACTGATGACTTCCACCATGTCAAGGTGACACTATACCGCTGTATTCAAAGGGATCAAATAGGAAATGATACTCTGAATCATATAACTATAATGAAATATACGATCAACCAACATTTATTGAATTTGAAAGAGACTCGGAAGAAATGGTTTGATCCTCTTATTTCTCGAACCGGGAGATCCATGAATTGGGATTCCGTCGGGAAAAAAAGGATCAAAACCTCCCACGCCCCATGCTAGACTTACAGAATGTACTTTTCCAGTTGTGCTCGAAAATTTATGAATCGATTGGCAAGTCCAATCCCAATATCTTGCAAGACCCACCCATCAAGCAGGGACGAAAGTCGGCCTTAGTGATCCGACGGTGCCGAGTGGAAGGGCCGTCGCTCAATGGATAAAAGTTACTCTAGGGATGCCACTCCCTTTGGCAGCATCTACTAGTTCGAAACTTAATTTGAAAGCCATATTTTGACCCGGGCGTTTTCGGGATGCCCCTAATAACCAACGAATGGCGAGTGCTTTTCCTTACCCCTGTCTTGCGAGTGAAAGGTCGTTTCGTTGTACGAGTCAAATACTCAAAACGGTGAAAACTTCCAAATTTAGAGAAACCCTGGAACTAAAAGTAGGAAATCCTGAGCCAAATCTTTATTTTTTTGAAAAATAAGGGTTTAAAAAAGAGAATAAAAAAGGATAGGTCTCTCTTTAGCAATCCAAACTATTCTTATCCTAGAAGTAGGTGCGAAGCGAGTGGCTACTACGAATTTCGGAAGGATCGACGAATGCCTGAGGCTCGATGAACCATGGAGGTGTAATTGGAATTGGGACCCTAAGGAAACTTGGGCATTTATTACTTGGACCATATTCACGATTTATTCAAATACTAGAACAAATCAAAGTTTGCACGATACGAATAATTCCTGGTGCTTGGCATCCCGGTGGAAGTGAAGAAAAAGAATGCGTCTTTTATGCCTCGGGTATTAGCCACAGCTCGTATTCATTCAGTAATTCTATCCCTTCTTCATTCTTGGACCTTTTTGATCAGAGGTTGAATCGACCATCAGAAGAAGAATTAGGCCAAAAATTAGGATACATTCTGGGAAAATGAAACTTCCGGTCGTATTCTTGAATTTGGAATGAAAAGAGGAGTAATGCTTCCTAGCACGGGACACAGAATAGGACCACTTAGATCGGAATAGCATTCACAGAAATGTTGAAACCCGCAGATTGCCCTAGTATCTTTGGGCGACTAAAAATCTTTGTCGTTCAATCTGAGGGACCATTTTGTTTTTGTAGGCTGGTGCGGCCTATTGCTCTTTCCTTGTGAACCTAACATAGCTAGATTAAGAGATAATTGAGCATGCCATGACGTTGTTAGGATTTCATAAAGGCCTTTATGGCCATGGCCGTTAAATGGACCTTTGTGAGCCTCTAAAATGTCTTCAAGGCCATGACCAATACCGATTCGTACTAAATAACGAGCTAGTGAATCTCCTTCGTTTTGCCATTGGACTTCCCAATCAAATTTATTGTAATACTCATAATTATCAACTTTACAAAGATCCCATTGGATTCCAGAAGCCCGTAACATTGGTCCTGAGTCCCAATACACCCAATGCCAGATGGCCACTAAAAAACACCGTATGGCTGACCGGCGATTACTAGCGATTCCGGCTTCATGTAGGCGAGTTGTAAAATTTATCATCTCTATGGGATTAGATGACGAGTTAAGTTATTGCGAAAAAAAAGATTAGATTATGGAAGTCAATATTCTCGCACTTATTGCTACTACACTTTTCATTTTAATTCCATCGTACCATTCGAGCCTTTTTTCATGCTTTTACCGGAGGTTTGGAAACCGATACAAGACCAGAATATTATAAGGACTCTTCTGACTAGACAAAAATCTCTAATTGTCAGCAAAGTTGTATACAGAGTCCAATCAACAGATCTTTTTCCTCTCTTCTTCTACTATCCAATAGGTTTATCTTCGTTCTATTAAAGAAATTATTAGAGTTCCAGATTCTATTAATAGCTAACTAAGTCTCGATTCATCTTGATTTGCAAGGATTTGAACTCAATTTTGTTTCCTTAATTATGGGAATAAAGGCACATTTTTCCAGCAACAACACAAGATGCAAAAAAAAAGCAGCGATACTACTAGAAAGTACAGTTTCAATATTACCTTACCCCAGTATATTAATTCTATGGTTTATGGTTGTTCACCACTAGGGCAGCGAAGCAAAGCTCTCTCCCTTTCCGCCTGACTCTTTGGTCTTAAGAATACTGGTTTTGTTGGCCACAATTTACAAGAACATTCTGTAGTATTAGTAAGAGGAGGAAGGGTTAAGGAGATTCAGCGCCAGAGCGAGGACGTCAAGCGCATATGCAAATGTCTTAGACATTTGGCGTAGTAAAAGCAAAACGTGTAGGCGGGTTGACTCATTAAGTTCCTATTGAAATAGGATCTACACAAGGAAAAGCGGCAAGAGCCAGGGAGCAGCCTAGACCAATCGCCTTTTGCTCGCATTGTATCATTTGGTAGTCTATTTTCTCTCAACTAGTTATCTGGTACCTTTGCTTCGCAACCGGTTCGGAAGTGTTGTATGCTAGTCAAGATTCCTAGGCACATAAAGACCACACCGCATGAATGGCTTCATTGAAGCATCGATTAGTTATGTGTCGGGAACCAGATTTGAACTGGTGACAAGAGGATTTTCAATCACCCACTTGACGAATCCAAACTATTCGAGACTCTCATTTCGTTTCCGGATTGGTGAACCGGCAGATCCATTTGCAATTCCTTTGGAAATATTGCCCGAATGGTACTGATAGATCAGAAATTTTTATTCATAATATTGATTTGATTCAGTATCATCAAGATACAATTCATCCCATTAAATTTACAGGAATAAAATTTATCATCATCTGCAGTTACATAAACTGCTTGGATCGAAGTTATAGACCTTCTTTGGTGAGCTCAGACATGAGTAGAGGCTGTTAAGGTTATTTCCTAAGCTGGAGTTATAGTTGAAGCAGCCAATAAAAAACCGAAGTAATTGGCAAGCGGATCATTTATCATAAAAAGGATGAGCTTCAAGAGAATGATTCGGAGTTCTTGCAAAGTGGAACCTTCTAAAAAATTCTTTTTCGCTTTTATCATTTTTTTCGAGTTCTTTTAAAATGGGTTCAAAGAGAGAGGGCTTGTGTGGAGGCGGCATTGCGAAGTATCAATAGGGCTTGGACGTCACTTCTGAATTTCTCTGCTTGCTTTTTGGATGGGCCGCATATATGTCAAACGACCAAGATCTGTTAGCTGCAACTGACAGAATGACTCGTTTAGTTTGGCCACAGGAGCAAACGTCTTGAGATAATAGATGGTCAAAGCGAGCCCTTTCATTCAATTCTTCATTCTTTAATGAAATTAAGAATCAATCAATCGAATTCCAAAGCAAGGGGCTAATAGCTGTTTCTTCAAGCAGAACAGAAGAAAAGTGGTGCCTTCGGGAACGCGGACACATGTGGTGCATGGCTGTCGTCAGCTCGTGCCGTAAGGTGTTGGGTTAAGTCTCACAATGAGCGCAACCCTCCCGTAGGCGGAGGAGCAAAAGGAGGAATCCGCCCGAGGAGGGGCTCGTGTCTGATTAGCTAGTTGGTGAGGTAATAGCTTACCAAGGCAATAAAAAAAGTAGAAAATAGAAGAGCCCAGATTCCAAATAAACAAATTCAAACTCGAAAAGGATCTTTCTGATTCTCGAAGAATGGGGGGCAAAGGGAAGGCCCCATTAATAGTCGCTCTCTCCCTTCCGTTGGTCGCCTATGTTTATACTAGCATTTGGATCGGTCTCCTCTCGAATTGAGCAAATAGGATTAGGTACCCCAGTAGTCCTAGCCGTAAATGATGGATACTAGGCGCTGCGCGTATCTACCACAACAGAAATCTCCCCAGATGAAACAGAGTGAAAGGAAGAGGAAGTGGACTTAGGCGAGCAGAGTGAAAGGCACTATATCGAGAGAGACGGCAGGGGAAAGACCCGGACATTGAGAAGCAGACAACGAGGTTTGACTGCACTAACCATGGCAGAATATTTTCGGGATATTAATGAACAAGATATACTTTTATTCACCGACAATATCTTTCATTTTGTTCAAGCGGGATCAGCAGTATCTGCCTTATTAGGGAGAATGCTTCGTTTCTTTTTGTCCAAGTCACTTCTCTTTTTATCCAAGTCACTTCCCTTTTTGTCCAAACCACTTCCCTTTTTCTTTGATCCTTCGATAAAAAGATTCATTCTCCTCATAAGTATTTAGCCTTGCAAGGTGGTCCTTGCTGATTCACACGGGTTACTAAAACATTCTGGAGCTACAAAGATAGTTATTAAATTGTTAGCACCACATAAAAACATTCCTCCTAGAGTAGCTGTTAATACGAATAACGAGAAGGTTGAGCAACTCAAGCGAACCGCCCTACCGGGATAGAATGGAGAAGGTTGTAAAGGCGGCCTCAATAGTTCAAGTCACACACTCCCATAATCCATCCATCCTCCAAAAAGAAGGAGATTCACTAGCTCGTTATTTAGTACGAATCGGTGAAATGAAGGAATCTTTAAAAATTATTCAACAGATCCCATTCCGACCTCGATATGTGGAACCGTCTCACGCCATATGTACTGAAATTGTTCGGCAGACGTTCGGATCTAGAAAAAGAATTTATAGCTTGTATTTCCGCTTCTGTCATATCAATTATCATTTCAAAGAAAGAGGAGAAAGACTAGGCGAGCGAAGTGAGCGGGGACCGATCTAGGAAAAGAAAGCAAAAGCGATTCCCGTAGTAGCGGCGAGCAAAATAAAATCGTGGATCATACCTACCAAATTACTTATTTTTAATTTTCATTTCTATGAAAAACAAATCGTATGGTAGGTCACAAATTGGGAGAATTCGCGCCGACTCTGACTTTCGCGAACAAAAGGTGACACAATATCCAAGATTAAAGAAAAAAATTTCCAAACTTAAAAAGAAATTTGTCACCCTCCATGGACGAACCTTGCGGAGGAACCCTTAGGTTTTCGGGGCATTGGATTCTCAAAATTACAAGGGCCAAGGTCGGCCAGTGAGACGATCTTCCTTTCATGGAGTTTTTCCATTATTCATATGGTTTCTAAGCTATGGAATCATAAAAATTATTTAAGCACAATAACCGCGCCAAGAAAAATTACCAATTTGACACTTAGCCCAAGTGTTATATTTGGTTATTTACTAAAATCCCGAAAATCCATAACCCCAATTGCTATGGGAATACCATTTAATTGACCTATGCCTATTTGAACATCTTCGGTTAAACCTGTTCTTTGTTGATAGAAAGGTATCCTAGCTGCCTTATCTCATCTCACCCGGCTACAGACCGCAATTATTTCTCTTTCTGACGGTGCTGTATCACTGAGCGGTTTTTTAGGGGCCTTAGCTGGTGATCCGGGCTGTTTCCCTGGTTCAGTTCTCCACCTTAATGACAGAAAAAAGGATTGATCAAATTCTATTGAGTCTGACTCATAGTGATCCTTTATCAAAGAATTCTCAAAATCTTAAAAGGTGTTGAGTTGGAATCCCATTCAGCAGGGTTACTAGGACTTGGGTCTCTTTCTTGGGCGGGCATTTTTTAAAAAATCATTAAAATCCGAAGGCTCATTTTGATGGAAATTTTTTGTAGATGGAGTTAACCACTTTGATAATAGCGGTAGCTTCGTCGATGTTACCTACCAAATAAAAGGCCTGCTCGGGAAGACTGTCTAATTCCCCAAAAAGGATCAAGCGAAACCCCCTAATTGTAGTAGCTTCGTCGTTGATCTCTCTCTCTTTCGGCCTATTAAGTAAAGTAAGTTAGTTCGAGATCGAAACTGGACCTGAGAGAGACTAGACTTCTAGTCTCAATCTTCCTATTGATCAAAGGCTATGCTATCTTTAACTCGACTCTAGTGAAGAGGCAGAGTTACCTCACAAATTGGATTTGAACCAATATCAAGCCCATCAATAGGGGACTATCCCATAACATACTGATGCAAGTTCTTCCCTTCTGAATCAAATAGATTCATATCTGAAAGAGGCCGACAATAAGTTCTTTCAAAATTGACTATTCGTTCCTCTCTTAGAAATGTTGCAGAAATGTCTGCGATCAATGGTTTTTGTTTATGCTCATATAGCATAAAAATGATTCATTGGGAGGACCATGAGAAATCCACTTCGTACCTTCGTCATCAAAGCCTCTTCGTTAAATGAACTTCTTCTATAGAACCATTTTTTTCTTGGTCCCAATTCAATACTAAGCAAGTCTGTCTCATCTGATTCCTGAGCTTTCGATTGTGACTTGGGTTGAGCCTTGCGAGCTCAGAATGCTTCCAAAAAGTGTGCGACCACTGGAACAAGATGACCATTGCTGCGGATCATTTGATCGGAATTAAATTTGGAATGGGTACATTTGACGATATGAATCACTTAAAAAATAAACGTATTCGTTCTGTAGCAGATCTGTTACAAGATCAATTCGAATTGGCTCTTGTTCGTTTAGAAAATTCGATTCGAGGAAGGGAAAGCCCCAATTGGTAGAAAAAACCTTCAAACTCCGATTCGAACAGGAGGAGTACGCCATGCTAATGTGAAGAACATAAGCCAGATGATGGAACGGGGAGACCTAGGATGTAGAATATCATACGTGAGGGGAGTTTGTGAGGCGACAGCTATAAGCTACTTAGCTCCTTCCCTCTTCGAGCCACTCCCTCTTCGGAATTTTCATTAGTCGACCTAGCAAGAACCGTCTGCTTGGGAATCATTAGCTGGCCTCGTCGGTACTCGAGTGGGGTACTGAATAGAAAAGAATCTATTTATTGACCAGCTTTGGTCGAGCAACCGCGACATTTCTTGAACGGCCACAGCCTACATAGCTCGCCTCCTCTTTTCAAGGAAGTGAGTAATACAGTTACATGAATCGTAAATGCATGAATGTGATGGACCAAAAAATCTGCAGTTCCTAACGGAATAGGTAACAAAGCTACTTTGCCATCTACTGCCACTCCTTCTCAGTTCCTTCTTCCATAACCCAAGCTTGGAGAAGGAAGAGATAAGTTACGCCAAGTAGCTCCAACTCTAAAAGATGGGGAAATTAGCTGCTTGTGAACCGTCGTGTACTGTTTTATTCAATGTTTGTTCAATTACTCTTTTACCTGCGAAAGCAATGTACGCGTTAGGTGAGCATTAATTGATTGTCGGGAGAGGATTAGTGTCGATTACACTATCAGCTACCTTTCTTCTTCTTTTTTGATTGCGTTGACCAAGCGAGGTGGAAGCTGCATAAATTATTTGGATTGCCCCCACTATCACTAACCAAGTAAATAATCCCGCTAAAGTAATAGGAATTAGACCTAAGACGATTCCAAATAACTGCTATACTCATCCGAGCCGCAGGAACATGTACATACGGAATACGAGAATTGACACCTTGTTGAAGATCTGGTGGTGCTACCCGAAGAAAACAATGAATAACAATCGCTATTAAGAACAACCGAGATCCAATGTCAATTTGGGACCCTCACCCAATCCTTTGCTGAATGAATAACTTGTTCTTGTTTTTTCTTAAAGTTAGGCTGAGTCGTTCTATCTCGGACTCCAGTTCAGAAACTCTCTGTTCGAAAGTTGTCAATTCGCCTCTGACCATCAAATTAAATGTGAATAACCCGTCCTCCTCTCTTTGAAACAAGGGGCACTTCCGGTTGCCAAAAGCGAGAGAAACCCCATCCCTCTCTTTCCCTTTTGCGAAATATTCGCTTAGTCGAGGACTTCCAAATACATCGTAAGCTAAACCTGTACTGACGAATAACCAACCCGCAATAATTTGGAAATGAAAGAAAAGAAGTTCTTTTAACAACACATCTTTTTTCGTTCAAGTATTCAATCTTCCCAAAGAACAATACCATTGTAACTGTTACAGATGTACGAGGTCGAGTGGTTTCTTGGGACTCCGCCGGTACTTCTGGATTCAAAGGCACAAAAAGAAATCTTTATTGGTTCTACCTCCTCTTTTTTATGAGGAGAATGAATGATCAAAGGGAAGCAAGTGAATGATTTGACATTCGAGTTATTTCACGGAATAACACTCGTATATATTGAGCTCGTAATGGTACCTCACAATTCAAAAGTCTCTCTACGACTGAAGAATGAGCGTGTTCTTGGGCCATCGTAGAAACATAGATAGGGTCAACGACGGAACGTATAAAAGGTCCTGGTCTCGGAAGAGACGCAGCATTACGGGGAAACCTTTGCACGCCTCCGTTACCTTTTGGGAGGCCTACGCCCTAAAGAAACTATCTACCTAAAACTGTCCCTTGTCCCCATTGATTGCGTAAGGCCCGCGATAGCAACGGAATCGGGGAAAGTATACAGAAAAGATAGTTCTTTCCCCCAATTCAACCAGATCGCCGTGAGTGGAACTTCTACCATAAAATAATTGAAAGATCAAAGATGTATTCCCGCAAGTAAAGGGGGTTCGAATATATATTGGTTGCGCTCGAAAAGTTAAGGTCTAAATTATGGAATAAACAAGTGTTTCAGGTGGTAGCCAGTATATCCAGGCAGACAAGAGCATCCATAGAGTCTAGTTTATTAAAAGAATCCACCGGCTCAATAAGGCAACCTGTGGAGAACCCTGATCTACGTGCGCAAACGAGCACCGGCCGCAACAGCAAGGAACTATTTATTACCAATGTAACTGGCTCTTTTAGGTACCTGAATGCTTTCTAATCGTTCTGGTGCATTTAGTTTCCTTGGTGGACAATAGAGAGCCAAAGTTGAAGATGCTAGGGCTCGTGGGGTCGGTGGAAAGTGCAGGCTCCAATTAATATACTGGGCTGTGGAGATAGAAGAGCTGTTTCATCTTTCTTTTTGTTTGTTTCGAGAAAGATATCGATCAATTCTGATTCTTTCTTTTTCGATTGATTCTTTTCCGATCGAGATGGTGCAAATACATTCTGTGCTTTTAACCCAACTCAAGCTGAAGAGACTTATTCAATGGTCACTGCTAACCGCTTTTGGTCCCGAATCTTTGGGGTTGCTTTTTCCCCATTGCCAATACTAAGTAGCAGTCAAAAATTTGTATCCATTTTTCATAGCTGCCAGAACTCCTATCCTACTGGAATCACATCTATAACCTTAAGAGTTTTCAGTAAATTAAGTCCTCATAAGTGGGACCACCACCCAATAGCATGTTGCCACCAAAAGCAGAACCTTGTATTTGAAGCAGTTGTTCGAATTCCTTATGATATGCAAGTGAAACAAGTCCTTGCTAATGGTAAAAAGGGGTCATTGAACGTGGGGGCTAAAGAGTAACATAATATTGGGGCTTTACTTATTTAACTGGAAGAATTGATACGTCTTTCCCAGTTGGTTGAATTTCTTTCGATGGTCAGCAAGTATGATGTTCTAATGATGATTCTGTGCATCAGGTCTTCACCAATACAGCTACTTCCAGATCGAAAAATAATCAATCGAAAAAGAAAGAATCGGAATTGATCGATATCTTTCTTGAAGCAAACAAAAAAGAAAGATGAAACATAAATCATGGATCAACTAAACCCTCTCGAGGGCTTGCAGATTACGCGGTATGATTGGGTCGAATAAGCCCTTGTGGAATAAATACTCAGCTGCTTGGGGCCAGAGAAAATGCCTCGAGCCAATGTCCGAGTG